>JAEIHA010000171.1:1353749-2707499 GCA_018904595.1 Zaprionus indianus | reverse complement strand
TAATGTTCAGTTTTTTGGCAGCAACCACACTCAGCTTGTATTCATTCACTTCTTTCTCCTCGCCCTCGAAGGCCTTTACGGTGCGAATGCCGGAGAGTGCCTCTTCTGCCACCACAGCAGCTCTGGCATACATGTTTACCTCCTGCTTAGCCAACTTTGATGTGGCGAATCCCACGAGTCCCATGGCAATAAAGGTTAAAGGCAAACTCGTCAGACAGATCAGCGCTAGTTCCCAGCCCTTGATGAAGGCGAGTATGACGGAACCAATAAAAGCAACCATCAGATGTACAAATATCACAACCTTCTCTCCCAGTCCGTCCTCCATTTTGGAAAGATCCCTGTAGAAAATTATTATTTGTTAATCAGAGATATTTCCTTTAGTATATGAATGACTTACTCATTCATTCGACTAGCCACCTCTCCGCTCTGATTGAAGTCATACCAGCTCATATCCTGGTGCAGGATAGACTTAAAGAACTTTGAGCGTATGGCCATGATCTGTGAGTGGGCCGCATAGTTAAAGCACGTGATGGATATGTAACTGCAGACAAGCATCGCGATACCAATGTAGGTGTTCTTTAGCGAGAAGTCCTGCACGGCGTCTAGAAGGGCCTCGGAATTGAATTCGTTGCGCACGTACCTAGAGTTCTCTCCCATTCCACTCAAGTTGATCATATCCTAAAGGCATTTTGAATATTCAGTTAGTCCTTTAACTACTCATATAAGTTTATTAAAGATTCCAATAACTTACATTTGTGAGATCACCGAAGATTAAAGTGTTCAAAGGCGTTGTCACGCCCGTCACAATGGCAGCGAGGAATCCAATGAAATATAGTATACGATCCTTGGTGGTAGAATAACAGAACATTGTAAAAAAGCCCACGGGCTTAATGTCTTCCTTAGGTTCCTCCTTGCCATCGTCATCGGATGATTTTTCTTTCTTAGATTTCTTTTTTGCCTTATTTGGTTCACTGTAGTCGAAACAAAAAGATTGCTTTTGTGATTATTTCAGAAAAACGGACTATATTTATATCCTTGTATGTTAAAAAAAACTTGTTTATTTTACAGCTTGTTTATTTTTCACAATTCCATAACCTCCAATCACGTGTTGGAACTAAAAGTCATGCACTGAATAGGGTAACATCTAATCAGTCTATGAATTTCGTAAGATTTTTAAGTATTTCATCATATTTTTACAATTCACTTTATATCTTCTTGGGTGCAATTTAATAAAAACCAGTCAATGTATTTGAAAAGGTTTAATGAGATATAGTCTTCTCTTAAAAAGCTTAACTCACAATATCTTGCGATCTTTTTCATTTTCAGTCAAGGAATCACTTAAAACAATATTCGTTTTATACTGCGAGAGTTGCTTGTCGTCGTCCTTGACGACGTTACCGAAGGAACCGGTCATTTTTAGAAAACCGAAAAAGGTTCAAACGTTCTACGCGAATTTTAATTATCCTTGCTTTGAATGCACGGTCTAAATGGCATCATAGCTTGAAAGAGACTCGTGAAATTTGCGATAGTCATGGGCGCTTATATTTCTGACTTGCAGTTTTATTGGGCTTTAATAATAGGTGAATTGATTGTGGGATAGTGATGTTTGTTAATTTATCACACTAAAGCATGTATTTTCTCATATCTATTATTTATTCTTATCAGCCAATGGAGCGTGATCGGCAGAACGATAGAAAAATTGGATTACGACAGAATGGTGTTATAAGTGTAATTGATAGTACAACACTCAATAGGTTTGATTGGATGGTCGATAAGCGTTCTTCATAAGGACGTGTGCACTTCAAGTTGCATACAGATAGGCGAATCGTGAACGCCCATTCAGTATGTCTCGGATTGTTGAATCAATAGCATAGCATCATAAATATTACAATTTTCATTCAAGTTCTCATTCATAAATGTTAATTTTTAAATAAATACTGACACAACAATTATTGTTTACTGTTTTGTTTATTTCAGGAGTGCTTGTTGTAGATATTGTCCCTTCGTGCTATTTTATTTACCTGCAATAAATAGCTAAGTTGTAAGAAAACACATACTAATAAAGGATTGATATCATTTTTGTGCAAATAAAATGTTTTTCTTATCTGCAATATTGAACAGTTTTTTTTCCGTTAAATAAATTTTTTTAAGTTTCATATCTCTTTGCTGTTACGGTGCTGTTAAGACTTGTTATCAACAGACCTACGAACAGCTGCCACCTGTTGAAAGGTTTTTAAAATATCATTATTTTTTATTTTTAAGTTAACAAAAAATTGTTAGATTTTTTTATTAAAACCGTAATGCAAAAAATAAACCTAGAAAAGAAATTACTGTATTCATTTTAACTGTCTGTTGCATTATAACGATACTTGTGGCATATCGATACTTTAATAGTAATTAAAAGGTACTCGATATAGTTATATATCGATAGTTCGATGCTTATATTGCAGCCCTACTTCACAGCGCTCTCATAAATAGTTGAGTGCTTTAGAAAAGTTGGTCATAGAAATAGAAACGCAATTCAACAAGTCATCAACATGTCGGGCGATGGAGAAAAAACTTTTACGCGTGCTGAAGTTGCCAAACACAACACCAATAAGGACACATGGCTGTTAATTCACAACAGTGTATACGATGTCACATCATTTCTGAACGAGGTGAGCAAGAAATAAAGATGAAAACAACAACAAGAGCAGCAATAGGAAAGCAGTGCTGCACCGTACAGTGGGACACGTCAAAATCAGGCCGCGAATAGTGGGAAGTGAACAAAAAAATTGTCTTATCATCGCGACTTATGTGTTTATAGCTAGTCTTAACCATGCAAGTTTTTCGTCTTTGATATAATCTGTGTGTGTGTTTCGGGGCCTTTGCGTGCTAACGTAGCTCAACTTGTGCAACAACTGAGGGAAGTAGTTCGCCCTGTACTTTGACCTATGATCACTGGTTGACCTACCGATTTGAGTTGTTCGCATTACGCTTTCATATAGATGTTTCCCATATGTTAAACAAAGACAATTGTATTGTATTTTTGTGCTCATATTTTTGTATTATTCGGCTATATTCGCTTTCGCCGCACCATAACGGAAGGCACCAACACGCGGATGGAAACAGGTCAAATGTTGAAATTTGCATAGCATTTGTTAATTAAATAGGCTCCAGACACTTATCTTATGTAACTTAAACAGTACAATGACATATGTATATAAAAAATTCTAATCAAGTAATGTGTTACTACAAAATCACTCAATATAGGGGGACTAGAGAAATCGCAAGCTCAACTCAAGTGGGAGAGAGAGAGAAAGCATGCTTTCTATACACACTCTAACTCAATCTACACTTTGAATACTAAAACTTATATACATATGTAATACACAGGTTACCTTAACCACCTTCGGCAATCGGACTTCTAATTGCTATTCCCGTTTGTAACTGATAAAAGTTTTTAAATCGATCTATGTACATAAAAAATATCTATATGTATATATGTTAAATATATATACATTGTGTATTCATTGTCACGCTGAGTGCTCACTGTGGCTCTGATAAGAAACACCGGTCGGTCGACTATTAAACCTGTAATCTAATGATTACGCTGCACTTTGACTATTCGAAATATTTTGAAGTTGTTGAGTATGATGAAAGACGCACGTTCACCGTGCAACAGGGATTGATCCAAGGGGTGTACCAACACTGGTGGAATAGCATCCCTTCTTTGCAGTGACGTCGATTGATTGATGTTTTATACATAAGATAGATTTGTTGTTCTTGCTTGGATTTCTCTTGATTATATTTCACGGTCAAGACTGTCGCCTTTCGCTTTGCATAAATACATATAGAATACAACGCATTAAATATTCCTTCTTCTTGGTGTCTCGCCACCTTTTTTGCAGCATCCCGGCGGTGAGGAGGTGCTCATCGAGCAGGCGGGCAAAGATGCTACCGAGAATTTTGAGGATGTGGGCCACAGCAACGATGCCCGCGACATGATGAAGAAGTACAAAATCGGCGAACTTGTCGAAAGTGAGCGCACGAGTGTGGCACAAAAATCGGAGCCCACCTGGAGCACGGATACGCAAGGAGAGGAAAGCTCTGTGAAATCGTGGCTTCTTCCCCTTGTTCTCTGCCTGTTTGCAACACTCTTCTACAAATATTTCTTTGGCAGCTCTGCAGTCAAGCAGCAGTAGAATCCAAAGATGAATTCAGATCGCGTAGCGCCGACTGTAATGTTGCAGCATCGCTGGGGGCTTCTTGCCCTCCTCCTACATACATACACACACACTTAAACATACACATAAAGAGCCACACCCACAAGATACCACACCACACCAGATACGGTTGCATTCCAATGCCATTGCCTTTTAGAAAAGTTTGTCGTGTGCTCTAAGCTTTTTCAGGAGGTCCCCCCCGTAAGCGGAGCTTGACGTTACGGTCGAGCGTAACGTGACGTTTGTAGAGAGAATTTTTCGTGCTAAGTTTTTATACAAAGTTAAAAAATTGTGAAATGTGTGTTTTGGCATATTGTTTTTGTACTAATTGCTTTTTAGTAAAGTGGGCTTCAGTTTTCTTATATACATAGATAATGTTCATAATTTAACTTTTCCAACATGCAAGAAAATATACACAAATATATATTTAAATATACAAATTGTAAACGTGTTATGTCAAGTCGTGACTTCTACCAGAGAATAATTTCAATATGTCAAAATTTTTTAATATAGTCCTGTTGGCCGGCACCTCAATGTTTGGCATAACCGCCAACACATCGGGTAAGTATTGGGATTACAAAAAAGTGCCTCAGATGAAGCGGGAGTTGCCAACGCGTGCCATGAATCTTGAAGCCTTGGAGACCACCATCTACGATGTTCTGATTATTGGCGGTGGCGCTATGGGTGCGGGCTGTGCTCTGGATGCAGCAACACGTGGCCTAAAAACAGCTCTGGTAGAAGCCGATGACTTTGGAAGTGGTACCTCGTCCAAGTCCAGCAAATTGCTGCATGGCGGCCTGCGCGATCTGGATCAAGCAATCTCGCATCTTGACTTGACTGCCTTTCGACGCGTTAAGGCTTCGCTTTCGGAGCGCAGTAATATTGTACGACTGGCACCCCATCTAAATCAACCGGTTCCCATTATGATGCCATTGCATCATTGGTGGCAGGTGCCCGTCTATTGGTTGAAACTGCATCTCTATCACTTCATGGCACCTGGTTCGACAAAGGGTTTTCACTACATCTCTAACATCGAGGCGTTGGATATCTTTCCCATGTTACGACGCGGTCTTTATGGTGCGTTTATCTTCTACGAGGGACAGCACGACGACGCCCGGATGTGCCTGGCCATTATATTGACTGCATCACGTTATGGTGCCGATGTTTGTAATCACATGAAAGTGGTGGAACTACTGCGAGATAGCGACGCAAAGGTTGTGGGAGCCAGAACTGTCGACCAATTGACCGGCAAAATCTACGAGATCTCCGCTAAGGTGGTCATCAATGCAACGGGACCGTGTAGCGATGAACTTTGTCATCTCGAGGATTGTCATGCGGGGACACAGTGTACGCCCAGCTGGTCGTCGCATATCGTTTTGCCTTCCTTCTATTGTCCCGCTAATGTGGGCGTCTTCGATCCAAATGCACAGAACAGCTCGACAATATTTTTCCTACCCTGGCTGGGGCACACGCTGATGAGCACCTTGGAGGAGACGTCTGGGGGGCCACAGTCAACGGAAGTAGAGGTACAATATCTGCTGCAAGGAATGCGGAGATATATCAATCCAAATTACGATGTGCGACGTTGTGATGTGCTTGCCGTTTGGGGAGGTTACAAACCGCTGCCCGCAGATACACCAGAGTTAAGAGGCTCAAGGCTGAAGAATCATATCGTTCGGCTTGGGCGCTGTAACATGATCTCCATTGTTGGCGGCAGCTGGACCTACTTCAGAAGCATTGCAGAGCAGGCGATAGACGTGGCCATAGATACGGGCAACTTGAATCCATTGCGTAGGAAATCAATAACTGCAACTGCGTGTAAGTTGGACGGAGCCGCAGGTTGGTCGCCGAACATGTACATACGCTTGGTGCAGGACTTCGGACTGGAACTCGAAGTGGCCAAGCACTTGACCGACACCTATGGTTCCAATGCGTGTAAAATGGCCGTTGCTGCTCGTGCAACTGGCAGATCGTGGCCCATTGCTGGTCGGCGATTGCATTCGCAGTTTCCTTACATTGAGGCAGAGGTTTCCCAGGGCATTAAGGATTACGCTTGCACACTGGTCGACATGATGGCTCGACGGTTGCGCGTTGCCTTCCTTAATGTGCAGGTGGCCCAAGAGATGTTGCCACGCGTCGCCGATCATATGGCGAAACATTTGAAATGGTCGAGCAAAGAGAAACAAGAGGAAATCAAGAAGGCACGCGAGTTCCTTAAAGATCAAATGGGAGAGACTCCGGTCTATACACAGGCACACAATAACATTCCTATCAAATTACCAGTAGAGTTAATACAAAAATATGTGTCATGTTTCAAGGAAATGGACTCGGAAAACACGGGATTTGTGTCGATTCACAAATGCTGCGGGGCCATTAAATCCTTTGGCGTCAAGGAGGTACCCGTGGATCTGATGCACAACGTGCTGCGTGACATTGACTGTCATTCGCAAGGCAAGGTGAATCTCTACGAGTTCCTGTTAGTGATGTCCGCCATTGTACATGGGGACACGGCGTACCTGAGATATGCTAAGATGCGCTTTGACCACAATGTCCACCTTCTTAGTAGTCTTGAGAGGCACTTCGTTCCAGTGGAGCGTTCAGGTGGTGGATTATAAGTATTTTTGACGATTTTAAATTTACATTTTTAAACACGGTGGCAGATAAGTTTCGCCTGTATTCCATTCTTAAAATTAGGCGTGATGAGTAGCTGGAAGCAGTATTTTGTCAACAAATTAATTAAAATTTAAAAATTTGTACATGTGTCGCGCTTAGAGAATAAAACGTAAATTTCCCTAAGTGAATTCATAATATTTAAATTAAAAATTTCCCCAATAAGGTTGCCATGTAGTTCAAAAAAGTACGCAGCTGCCATATTTTTAGACGCAATAAGGCTTCCTATAAGGCTGCCAGGTAGTTGAAATCAGTGATAGTCACAGATTACAGTGATTAACGTTTCCACAAATAACGAAAAAAACGTGCAACGAATTTATATTCATTTAAAACTAAAAGTTTTATTCAACTTTAAACAACTTTTGTTATTTGTGTATTTAATGTATTTTTATTGAAATCCCTTTGTGAACTACGCTTTAAATTTGTATAACACCGCATTTAGTTTATTAATGTCATTAACAGATTGATATATTACTCTCTTCAGCTATGAAAGTTTTTATGTAAATATAGTTATATATATGTATATATATATCGATATTGGTAACACTTCATACACATATGTATTTGTTTCAACAATTACAAATAACATTGGGACTGCAGCCATTCCACAGTTCAGGTAAAAATGTACTTCAGAACACTTGTTGAGTTTTGTATTTATGTATGTATTGTATTTTGTCGTGCGGTACACGGTGCATGGAAGTAAACAATAATTAACAATTACACATGTATATTATTTATGTATGTTCTGGGGAAATACTCGAAAATAAAATATATAAACTAAAATAAATAAAATTGTGTATATGTAAAGAAATATATATAAATATTTGTTTGGGTGTGCTTTTGTTTTATACATAAATACATATGTATGGAGACAACTTTTTGACATGGTTTTCTTGAGTTTCCACTCTGGGGTATGATTTATCTGGCTAATCTACAAATTAGCTGCTTAACACTGACCTGAGCTCTGAAATCTATTGTAAAACTGAATGTCGATGTGAAAGAATTGAAATGTAAATCAAATATTTGAAATCTGAAATGAAGAACAATGCATGGACATAAAAAATAAAGAAACTGAGATTAATTAGGCGATATTTGTGCACTGGGCATGATAAACATTTAGTATGATTTCCTGCTGAACCCAGTTGTCAACTAGGCAACAGCATCGGTGGCACACTCCTCCTCGACGGTGATGTACATGCCCTCCTCCTCGTATGCGGAGTCGTGCTTAGCCAGGATTCTCAACAGGGGACGAAGACGCAACCACCATTGCTTCTTGGGGATGCGTTGACTAATAAATTAGAAGGGAAAGGAGAGGAAAATAGTATTATTTATATTATATACATACATTGCTTTGATACTTACTCAAAGTTTGTCTCGCCAATGAGATCAACCAATGGGGTGAAACGGTACTGACGCGAAACAATACCCAGTAGAGTTGCCGTATCGTTGGACTTGCAGTTGACCACACCGTTGGCATCAATGTTGTTCTTGATCTGCGTTGCCAACCAGTCGACACACTTGGCCGCCATCTTGGTGCCCATGTTGCGGTCGAAGGGTGTGGGTGAACCACCCTGTTGCATGTGACCCAAGATGTTCATGCGGCAGGTGAACAGACCCTTGCCCTCCTCCGAATACAAGCGGTAGATGAAGTCAGTTGTGTAATTCTCACTGGCCTTTTCATTGCGCAGGATAAGACCACGCGAGACGCCCTCGGCCATTTTGGATGCCATGTGGTAGACATCCTGCTGCAGATCTTTAATTGAGAATTTCTCCTCATAAATGTAGGCAGCATCAGCGCCACCAGCCAGGCCGGCAAGTGTGGCCAGATAACCACAATATCCACCCATTGTCTCAATGACGAACACACGACGCTTGGTACCCTGCGCCGACTGACGAATGCGATCGCAGATTTCGGTGATCTCATTGAGACCGGTATCGCAACCCAGCGAGAACTCAGTGCCGGGAACGTTGTTCGAAATGGTCGATGGTACGACAACAATCGGTATGCAGAACTCTGGATAATTGTCGCGTTGATCGGAAATCTGTCCGGCAGCATGGTAACTCTCGAATCCACCAATGATCAGCAGACCTTGGATTCTGAACTCCTTAAGGCGAGCGGCAATCTCCTTGAATTTGCCCTCGGGCAGCGTACGCTTGGTGCCCAGGTAAGCACCACCTTGGCCAACCCAGCCAGATACATCCGACCTAGGGGAGAAGTAGATGTATTTTAATCGAGCCTAGGCATGGAGTACTTCATCTGCTACTCACCAGCCAAGCTCGCGCACATTGCCAGCAATGAGACCCTCGACACCATCGTTGATACCATAGACAACATCGCCGCGATAGATGGCATTGCGGACAAAACTGCGCACAGCTGCATTCATGCCACAGGCAGGGGCACCGATATGCATCACAGCAAGTCTGTAGCCCTCAATACCCTTGCCCTGTTCATCGAAGCACTCCTTGGGCGGCTTCAAGCGGGTCAACATCTTGTAGGTTTCCAGGTTGCGCTCAAATGAGCGACCACGCAGCTTGACAGCATCAGCCCAGCGACGCTCCTTCATGGCCTTGGCCACAGCCTGGGTGCGCTCAACGCACTCCATGAGGGGCACACGCACAGTCTGGTTGCCGTCCAGGGAGATGACCACTGGCACCGACTCCTTTGTGGCCTCCATCAGGGCCAGCGTGGCCTCAGCACCCATGCGACAGGCCTGTACAATAAAATAGAAACGTTAGAATTTGAACTTTCTACTGCATTCCTAACTGCAAGCTTACCAGCACACGATCAAAAGCACTAGGGTTGCCACCGCGCTGCACATGACCCAAGACAGTGATACGGGCATCGTGCTTAAGACGCTCATCGATCACCTTCCTTACATCCTCAGCGGTAATGGGGTGACCCTCACGATCCATGGCACCCTCAGCGACAATGACAATGTTCAGACGCTGTCCAGCCGAACGCTCCTATTGAATTAATTATGATAGAATTTGTTAGGTTATGTTTTGTATATATATTACAGATGATTCTTTAATGGATTAGTGTACATAGAATGGTAATAACAGTACTGTAAGACAATACAAAGTTGCAAGAGTTCGTGATGATATTCATATGAATGTGTACAAAACAATTGGGGAAAACGTATTAAAATGAAGAATAGTTAGTATGATTTGTGAGTGAATTGGAACCAATAAACAAAGAACATAAGCAAAGAATAAAGCGAAAACTTAAATTTAGTTGTCAAGCTACAAAGATACATACGCTAGAACCCAGGGCAATTGAGTTGCCCTTGCAAAAGGTGTAGGCTACACTTTAACCCAATAAAGCCAATTTAAAAGCCAATTAATTAGTAGTGTACATATATATACATACTATATATATTCGTATACAGTATATATATCGATAAAAGCTGCAGCTGTATGTTGCCACGAGCTGTGATTAGTTCGATGTTGTTAGATTTTGAACAGAATTTTGATTATGTTTTGAATATATCCATATATTCAATGAAACTAACGAAACCAACAATAAAACACCGTAGACAGTTTAAACCTGAACAAATCGCTGACCTGAAGTAGTTTTTGGCATAGATGCTCCTGCCAGTCTACGGGAACGGGCTCTTCGGGAATTAACATAAAATCAGCCTCTGTGGCGATAGCTGCAGAAATGGCTAAATAGCTAAAAACGAAAATAATAAAACACAGAAACAAGGCACATGTGATGAATTCTTTGTTATTCGATAGTTATTCACAATATGAGAGGGTAGGGTAGGGAGGACTTGGGGTTGGGAGTCGAGCTGAAGGGAATCAGAGGGTCATTTTGATTGATGATTTCTGAGAAAGAAAAACTAATAAAAAGCTGCTTAAAATTTTGAATAGTATATATAGAGTAGTTTAAATACCGAACCGTATAAGAACCAATCTGTAATCTCTTGACCAATAATACCAAAAGCAAGAAAGCACAGCAGGAACTCAAATTGAAGAAAGTAGAAGCGAATTTGAATCATACCATTAATGCTGTCTGATTTGTGCTATATCTGACGAGTAAGTGTGTGTGTGTGTGTGCAAATGTCTGACTTTGTGTGCGGATTTGTGTGTAGATATATATAAAAAATACTTTTCAAGAATTGTTCACTTCTTGCCTGAGCTAATTGAGTGCAAAGCCTATCGGGCCAATCGGTTTTCGGTGGCATTTCGGGTATAAATATGAAATCGGCCTCGCTGGCCAGGCCACCAACAAGCGCTAAATAACTGTAAAAATAGTAGTTAGGTTATACATAGGTTATACATTTGTTAGATCAACAGTTGGGATCAAATTCGAGAAGTTGTATATAAGGAAATGATACAAAATGTTTATAAACGACAAAGGAAAGATCCAAATAACTCAAAGACAATAAGGAAAGAGAAAATATTCCTAGATTTTCAATATTCAAAGGAATTCTCGATCAGCTTCACCTTCTTTTTTTTAAGATCGCAGCTATAAATACTTGAATTTCACAATTTAAAAACTAAAAAAACATTCTCCTCTTGACACATAAATGACATTAGAAAGAACAATTAGCAACTCGTGCTGTCAGCACAGACATATTTAATGTTCGAATGGGACACTCAACGATCTAGTTGGCTTGCCTGTTCCAGCTTGAGGATCAGTCTATCGGGCCAATCTTGTGGCGGTGGGAACTCTGGCAGAAATACATAGTCTGCCTCAGATATAATACCAGCTACAACGGGTAAATAACTGTAGGTATTGAAGGCATTTAACATGGGCATAACTGACAATCAATTTCAATATAAATATCTCTATATATCTTCAAAGAGGGAACAACCCATTGGTAGTGTCCGACAACAATCGACTTACCCACAATGACGACCCATGACCTCCATAATGAAGGTGCGCTGATGCGAGTACGCAGTGCTGGAGATGGCATCGATAGCCTCGATAATACGATGCAAAGCCGTGTCCGTACCAATGGTCATGTCCGTGCCGCAGAAATCGTTATCGATGGATCCCACCTAGGATATAGATATATTCATTTAATAATAAAATACATCCCCAGTTAAATGGTAAAACTTACCAATCCGACAATGTGCAGCACATTGTACTTCTCCTTCTGCTCGCTCGTAATGGTATTGTTCTTAAGCAGCTCTTCCAAGAGACTGGACCATTCCTGACGGAACAGATTGGCACCAGTCAGCGAACCGTCTCCACCAATAACCACCAGATTGGTAATGCCACGCTGCACCAGATTATTGGCGGCCTTGAGGCGACCAGCACGCTCACGGAAGTCCTGGCAACGAGCGGATCCGATGATGGTACCTCCACGGTGGATAATCGACGAAACCGATGCCCAATTAGCTTCCTGAATGCAATCGCCACCATCCACCATGCCCTGGTAGCCTTCCCGAATAAAGTAGACCTGTTTGCAGCAACAATTTATAGGTTAATGAGATTTCAAGTGCTTCTTTTAATTGTAATATTGTTTGTTTTTTACATATCTGTCTTTTAGACACAACCCACTTAGCCCTAGCTAAGTAGCTTATTATGTATGTATATGATGTATTTAAAGCCATCAACACTTATCGGGTTTAATTAGTGATAAGACCTGCTGGCGATTATGGGTAGGTGCATACGTTACGTAGTATATAGGTAGGTAGTATATATATGTGTATTACATAGTAAACTTTGACTAAACAACTATAGTTAGTTCACTGGTTTAGTGATTCAGCTGAAAGCCAGTTAGCAATAAAAGTAATGCGTGTCTACGTAAGTTCCTGTATCAATTTCTCTTCCCTCATAGCATTCCTTATAAGTAATATGACGGCATGTCTGGCTTTTTATGGAATGTGGGTCGTTTTTATATAAAATTCAATATCATCCCTTAACAACACAATATACTATTGCGTCTTATATAGTTGCTATTGATTGTTCCAAGATCAATAAACTGTCCTCTTTATTTTATAAACGTTACTGATAACTTTATGTAAACACTTTTTCAAATACTTTTTCTCTTAAATGTGTAATAGTTATAGATAAAAACGTGCCCAAACATATTAAATGTATTTTATTTTTAGATATGTATGTAATAAACCTTGATAAAACGCAATAAAAAAAAACATTTGTTTACAAATTATAAAAAAAAAAACTAAAGAACATTTTCATTATCTTGAAGTGATGAAATCTTCAGTTTTGGATAAAAAGTCATTCTGATAAGTTTTTTCCAGCAATTGCGAAAATATGTCTAGTAGCGTATCAGGTTTAGTTCACACCTTTGATTTCACAAGTAAACAATAGAATTGCTGATTGAAAATTAAAATTTGAATATCAATTTTCATTTATTTCTCGAGACCATCGTGACACCCAAAACTTATACTACAACTAAACTATTTGCTTAATTGATTTCATGGACTTTGAAAATTCCAGTTCATCCCCGAAAAAAGCACCCAAACCCCTTCTCAAGCGAAAGTAATTGAAAGAATATGAAATAGAAAATAAAAGCGAATTTCAGGAAGGCTGCAGCCTCGTCGGACAATTTATTTATTGCAAAAAAAATCATAAAAATTTGGTGTAATTTATTTCAATTATTTGAGTTCGGAAACTGTTAAGAGGCTGCCAAAGAGAGACACTTTCTACGGCTCTAGCAATCAATGAAAACAATTAGTAAATAATTCACTTTTTAAACAATAACCGCATTTTCTCAGATATTTCTGCGTGATCGCCGTCTGTAAGTTGCCCGAAATAAACTCAATGTCAAATACATACACACATACACACACACACACACACACACCGGGTGTCGTCTATGCGCGTGTGTGAGTGTTGTAGGTGTGAGGCGCTTTTATTTTATTTGAATATTTCGTGGGTTATCTAACGGCACTCTTGACTAGGCCAATTTGTTTAATTACTTTGAGGTATTTAATAAAACGTTTCAATTGCTAAATAAATCAATTATCAGTTTGCTGAATGTCTGTCTGGCAATATGTACTATATATATATTATATATGTGTGTATATAGAACACTTTCAGCCGTAAAGTTCAATGCCTGCACCTGCTAAACTGCTCAAGTGACCGATAAGAGATGCATACATACATACAATACATACATATACACATAATTGCGTGTCTCTATGGCAATATTTATGTTTAATGTGCCAATATTCATGTGAGCGTAGGTGTAAGCACTTGGCAGAGGTCACACACACTTACCTTGCATCCCAAGTAGATGGCCATACGCACACAGGCGCGTACAGCGGCATTCATGCCCTGAGAGTCACCACCGCTGGTAAAGACAGCCAGACCCTTATCACGCTGCGAGCCGCGTGCCAAAAAACGTTGATTATCGTTATTCATGTTGCTTAGTTAGTAACTTTCAATTTTCAGCAATTTATTTTGTTAACAGAGTAGTTTAATATCACTTTGCACTGTAATCACTGTTGCAGCGACTGGTTCACTGAATCACTGGAGCAGCATAAAGCTGAGAGCGAGCACTGAACACTGAACTGGACTGGACTGGGCTGGAGGAGCAGCTCTTCTTCGTGAAGAAGAAAGAAGAACCCAAAAAAGAGGAGACGCAACCGAGAATGAATTACGCGACAAATGCTTATGTTGCCGCCGCGCCTGATATATAGAGACTGTGCCTGCGAGACGATTTTCAGTAACTGGCTGCGAGAGAGAGCGTTCGTTTTGTTTTTGACGTTTCAAGGTGACCTCTAAACGGGAACGCAGCAAACGTCGTTTTGTTACCGTCCGTTGGGGTACCCCGTGTGTACTGATGCAATAAACTGGTTGACTGGTGCGTCCGTTTGCCACCGGATTACGCACAATTCATTCGTCACAACTATTGCCAATATGTTTCATTAATCCCTACACACACTTTGCTTGCACTTGCCACCGATTTGCACTATCAATAATTGGCTAATGTTGGGCCCGATGAAATTACCCTATTGGACTCTTTTCGCTTTTTTTCGCTCTTTTGTTTACCCCACCACACATACGTGTGAGTGTCAAGCTGACAGCTGTGCAACAGCTGTGCGCGCGGATAAAAGCTCGCGTTCGCGCGCTCTCTCTCTCTCTCTCGCGCGCTCAGTACCCGTCGCAGCTTTTCTGCATGCGCAACCAGAGCTTTAGTGTGCCAGTGCTACGTGCGCCGACAACCGTTGACCATTTGAAACGCAGACACGTAACCGATAAACTGAACACATAATCGATAAACTGAACGTGATCGGTCGAAGAGGATCCACGCTAAAGCGTGTTATTTGGGAACAGTCATACCCTTACTGTTCATTTTAAGTTAGAAGAGTTTACAGAATTTGAGTAGAGTTTCGTATATAGGTATTAACCCGAAACGCAATAAAATTTGGATAAAAACAGTCCTCTCCGTAAAATGTCGGTACATTCGTTTGCAATTTCTTGACGTGAATCCTCTTTGGTAATCGATAGGCTGAACTAACATATTAACACATATTCGATAAACTGAACTTACATAGAAAAGTCGGCTTCCAAGGTTATCTGCTTTCAAATCTCTGGACTCTTCGAGATAGTCCCTCAATTCCTTAAATTCTTCTTCACCTGAATTCGTTTTTTGCTTTTGATTCTCTATGCATCTTATAGAGCACTGTTTGAAATAGTTTAATAGATGTGTTGATATTATCCAAGAACCATATTGTCCATTATTAACTCACTTTCTTTTTCGTTAAATTTTCGACGTCAAAGTTAGTCAAATCATTATTTGCCAAAGCATGGAAACTTGTGGAACTCGTCTTTAGACTTCAATACAAAAGAAATAATAGATTTGTTTATAGACATATTATAACTGTGCTGCTTACTAATTAAAAAATTTCGAAAAATTGCTGGAGTTTACATTATTAAGATGCAAAAAACAATTGTTATAAACTTTGCTCGTAAATTTTCTTCTGTCCCAACTTTCTGAACGAGCTACAGGTCTGGTATGTATCCTACGTTTTTGTGCTTTTGTTTGTTGCTGTTTGTGAGTAGAATGTTCTATTAAGTACTCGATAAATTAATTATATTAAAGGAATGCATACCTCGCATGTGTGGCTAAACCTAGAAAATTTCCAAATGGTTATAGAACAATGATTCCGTCGAAAACTTATGTTATCCAGAACGACTATATGGGATTTACACAGTCTATGTGCTTAGGTATTATTTACAAATCGTTTGGTATTTACTGTAGCTATAACATTTACCTGCTCTTAATAAACACGTAAAATTTATTTAGATTCATTCCAAATGTTCCAAACTTACCATTTTTACTCGACACCGTCCTGTTTTAACTTCTGTAAAACTTAATTTAGATCGAAAAAACAACGCCTGATTTGATTTCCTCTTAGTGGAATATTAACTTTTTTGTGTTTAGTTCAAAGATACCCTAAACAATAACTTGGTAATTATTGTTCCACCAAATCTTTATTTAGAATCCAAATACATGTTAGCTGATATGAACTTGTTTTAACAATTTCGGGACATTTTGGTCCTTTTCTCCATTTTCACCAACACTTGACTATATGCTCTTTACGATAATCCTAAATGCCTAAATAGTGTGTTAAATATTAGTTGGTGAACAATTTATAAAAAGTATTGGATTATTCTTTTTTGTTGGGTTTCAAATATATCATAAAGGAAATTTTCGGTGTCGACAACAGTCCTTTCTTCAAGGGGACGGCCGGTTTTTTTTCGATAGGGGTAGGACTAGGTGATTCCGATAGTTGAAATCCCATATCGGTTTTCGGGGTTTGTTTTTTCTGACGGTGCTCATCAATCCGTTTCTGCAGATGAGCTATAGCATTGCCGAATTCCATGCGTTGCAATTCTCGCATTTTATGCAAAAAGCTTTAATATATTAAAGAAAATCAAGCAATAATATATATAGGCCCACAAATCTAACTTACTTATCGTGTACACGTGCGCTTAAGTGGTCTTCAAAGGGATTCGTAATGCACTCTGCCTTGCATAGTATGGCCAAAGCCATGCTTGTGTTATCCTGAATAAACTGATAGTACATATTTGGATCCGATCTTTGCAATTCCATGAGGAGGTCATATTGCATCACAGGATCCACGCATCTAGCCAATCTTTCCTTAAAAGACTTCAGACTCTTTCTTGAGTTTGAGTCGGTTCTTACGGTTCGTTTCGGTTCGAATGGAATGATCTCCTTTGTCTGTTGGTATAGTTATTGAATTAGCGACCTAATATCAAAAATTGCAAATGTGATCAACTAACGTGAATCGAGGGTCTAAAGTCGCCATAGAATTTTGAGACTTTCGTCCATTCGGGATGAGAACGAGAAAAGTTGACCTTGTGCACCATGTAAGCGAAACTGTGAAGAGAGATTTATAATTTCCACCCACCCATCATCGATCGTTGGCAGACTCTACTCACCGGCCTGAAAATCTTGAAAAAACCGAAATTTTGGATGAAGCCATAGAAATTTAAATATTGTATATTGTAAGTGTTGGTTTTCTTTTTTTGAAACAGGGAGTCAATAAGTTTTAGATGCCTTTAACTCGGCATACCTTGCTTCATACTTTTTCAATGCCTTCCTATAACTTTAAATGAAAACCACACAAATCTTGTTTTTTTTTTATTTTTATTTTGTTTTTGTTTTTTGGTTTTTTTTTTTTTTGGTAATTAAGAAACTGTAATTTCAATAAACTTAAATTTTCACATCAATCTTTGCCTCCATTATGCATACAATTAATGTTTGCTTACTGTTTCATCATCATATTATATTTTCAACTCAGTTTGGATCGTGTATTATAGTAATCATGTAATTTGTATTATGCATTGCAGTTTCATTATTCGATTATGCGATCTTCCATCATCATTATTTACTTTGTCATTATCTTTTAATTTATGTATTTTGTAAGCGTAAATTCAATTGCGAAAATATACAGTTACTTTTCTTATACACACACATGTATACATACATATGTATATATCTATATATTACTTTCATTTCCTGGACAATAATAGTGTGTATACATATATATATATACGTATAGGCATATGTGTATATGTATGTATATATAAATTTTAGCTGTGTTCTTTATGTTTTTGTTTAGCTCTGGTTGACGCGCCTCGTCTCGAATTAAAATTGAATATACTTAGATTTCAATACAAGTATCTGTTATTATTTTGATTAGTTATCATTTCCTGTTCTGGTTGAAGTCGGCAAACTGATAAATATATAGCAGTAGCATATACTCAGTATGTCTTTTGCAACCATTTTTGTTAAAAGCACAATCGTAAAACGAAAGATAAATTAATCTAAACGACTCATCTATCTATCTATCGACTTGCTTCACACACCGCCTTCGCTTTCGTTTACGCTTTTGGCTTTTGACTTTTGAATTCGACATCGAAAAGAACATATAGATGATTCTTGATTCTAGAGAAAAAGAATGGGAATACACAATCGTAATCAAACAAACACCGAGACATTTATAACAATTGCACATTGATAATGTTATTGCTGTTGCATTTGCTTCTGCATAATTGCATATATAGTAGTAATATTATGTATATATATATACTTTAGAAATAGTTGACGCATCAATTTTCTTGATCTTCTTCTTGATTATAGGTATTACTTGATCCGGCATTATTCGCGAGATAGAACAAAATTTCGATACGGGCACAATAGAACTTATGCCTGCGATTTTTCGCGATTGAAACATTTTTCACATGACTTTGATAAATGAGATTGACTGTTTCTATCTTTTTATAGATTTATAATTATATCTTTCTTGTCATCATCTCTGTCGGCTGAGTTCATCAATAATGTTCGTTCTTTGGCTTTTCAACAGCAAAACTAATACACACATACACATAAAAGGACATAATACATTTTAATTACAATATATATGCTAAAAATAAAAGCAAACAAAAATGGAAACGAAAATAAAAGTAACGAATTCTGTTGTTGTTTTTTATTTGTTGTATTTTAGAAAAAAGAAAGAATTACAAATAATACATAATTTGTTTCTTTTGGTTCGCTTGGGTTGTTCTTCTTTGACGACAAAAATTAATTATTTATATATATGTAAGCTATATATATAGGCATTATTTGTAATTACAAGTTTTGTATAAACCAATTAGCCTTTCTTTTTGTGGTTTCTCTTTTTTTAAGGAAAGCGACGCAGCGCATTAAACAAAAAATAAAAAGACATTATTATTATTTCTTTTCTGTGTTTGACTGTGTCTTATGTGTTTCTGTTTGTTGTATGTTAATATAAAACAAAATGTAATTATTTATTAAAACATAATTATAATAAATAATATTACTTTTAGGCATAAGTGTATAGTGTACGCAGTTGGCCTAAACAGCGGAATAGTAAATAATTAAACAAAACAAAATACACACACTCATCTTTGCCATCTCTCCACTTTCTCTTTGTTCTTCTCCCGATCATCAGATGATAGCTTCACAACGATTTGATTCATATTGCGGTTTGGTTTTTCATTTCTCAATTCATTCAATTATGTTTAGCAAGAGAACAACTTGAACGGCATGTGAAGCAAATTAAGACTTGTTTCTGTTTTTTCTTCTTCGTTTTACACTTTAATTGGCTTTTCTCTCAGTAAGTTGTTCTTTTTACAATAGAAGTGCCGAATACATTACGATTGAATTCATTACAAAAGTCTATTCCATTTCCTCTCTTCACTATCATCTTCTAACACGGCTACAAAAATTGAATCTGCATTCTTTTCATTTCTTCTGCATATTCTTCTTCTTTTTCTTTTATAAATTTTGTAGTATTTGTGTCGTCGATGCTTTGAGATGTTGTTGATTTTGATGTTGCTTTTATTATTATATTATTACTGCTGCTCTGCTGCCTTGTATTTTTTACCTTCGACTTCAAAGATTTCTTGTTGTTGTTGTTGTTGGTTTTTTATAATTCTTTTGCTTTTGTTTTGTTTGTTGTTTGTTTTGCTTTTGTTGTTTTGTTTTGTATTACTGAATAATATTTGCATAGTCAAAAAGGAAACATTTTAGTTGTTTGGTTAGTTGTCGCCGCCCTCCTGTGGCTCATCGCCATCACCCTGGGTATCGGAGGTCCACAGAGTCAGGTTATCTCTCAACAGTTGCATGATGAGTGTTGAGTCTTTGTATGAGTCCTCATTGAGTGTGTCCAGCTCGGCTATCGCGTCATCGAACGCCTAAGCGGGAAACAAACACATATATATTCATTAGTATTTGTAATAGAGAGATAATTATAATATATATCGATATTTTAACAATGCAAAACGCCGGCAAGGTAAATGCAAATGCAAGTTCAAAATTCAAGTTCACATGTTCTGTTCTGTTTTGAGCGGATTATAACGAAAGCATTTCAATTCGCGTTAGAGGTTCATTCATTGCGAAGCCAATATCAAAAATAAAATCCAAATAAAAAAAGAGACTAGGAAAATCAAAACTAATACGACCTAACTGTTAATGCACTTTCTCTTACAATCATTAAACTTCACCAGCAAGGTATACACGGACCGCGCATTATAAAGTTGAAAGTGTGTATCTGTGTGTGTTTGTTGGTGTGTCAGTGAACTGTTTCGCATGCAACTCAGACTCATCAAACTATTTTGAAGGTACAAAGTCTTCTGTCTGTGTGTTTGTAAAGGAGTGTGTTTTGTTTCGTTTAAAAGCCATAAGTTACGGATGTTAGTCACATAACAATAACAATAAAAACAGTAACAACAACAACAATAATATTAATTTAAGTTAAATAAAATATCAATTATAACATGTATAAGTAGTGAGTGTGTTTCGTGTATAAAAAGAAAGAGAGACTGAAGAAACTGAACCTGTTTAGCTAAATGACAAGCCCTCGCTGGTGAATTGATTATTTCGTAATAGAAGACGGAAAAGTTGAGTGCAAGACCTAATCTGATTGGATGTGTTGGCTGCATTTTAGTTTTTGCAATATCGAATGCCTCTTGATAAGCTTTTTTCGAGTCCTCAACCACATCTGATTAGAATTGTTAAATGGTGTTGAATGCAATGGATACCAAAGAACGAATGAAACAAAAAAGAAAAAAAGAATACAATCATTGTTTACAATTAGTTCGATATCGTAATATGGCATATAGTATATATAAATAACATAGTTTCACTTAAAATTATTCAATTGAAATGGTTTATCTCTTGTAATTGCACTTTGCATTTGCCCTGCTTCGCTTTGTTTTGCTTTGCTTTGCTTTGCTTTGTTTGTTGTTTTATTAACCTGTTTAGCCAATTGGCAAGCCTTGTCTGGAGAATTCAAAATCTCATAATAGAAGACTGAGAAGTTAAGTGCAAGACCCAAGCGGATTGGATGTGTTGGCTGCATTTTACCCTTGCTAATGTCAAATGCATCCTGGTAAGCGGTTTGGGAATCGTCAACAACGGCTAAATTGTTTTTTTGATAATTAATTAGAGAATGTATTACACATTTATGTAGGTTGTAACATCATGTTAACATAATGTCATAATATATATTGTATATAAATTAGGGTTCTTCACATAATACTTACTGTTGCGTGCGTCTCCTGTGGCGACCTCAGCTAAATACCTGTAATAATCTCCCTTCATCTTCAGATAGAAAACCTTGCTCTCTGGATTGCTGGCTTTTGGAATAAGATATTTGTCCAGAAGTCCCTGTAGAGAGAATAAGAGAAGGGGGAAAGATTATTATAGCTTTACATAAATAATCTCTTGTTGTACTTATAAATAAACATTCCAAATTGCTGCCACGTACAAAAAGCCACCATTAATCCCAGTTGATGCCGTAGTACTCAACTCAAGTCGATAGGGCTATAAAATTAAATAGGTCTGTGTCCGTATATGTCCGTATGTATGCCAATTTTACACTCGACTGCAGCACTTCAAAGTCTTATCGATTTTCTTTCACCAAAGAAAACGAAAGCTAACGTCAGCCTGCCGCGCCCTATCCTGATCTGTCCCCGCCCCCCATACAGAATACACACTTTGTATTTGTGTATGTTTGTGTGTATGCGTGTGGTACTTTGATTTATTTTTAACTCTCAGCGAGACTTTTTATCTGAAGCGTATTTCACTTTATAGGTCAACAACACTCCCCCAAGTCTACAGCTTTGAAATATGGCTAAAACAAGTACTCTAATTAAAAAGACATTAATCAATCAAAGTTGGCAAGCAGTAGATACAAGTATATATATAATCTATATACCTGCTATGTATAATATTCGTTTGGAATACGTGTGTGTGTACGTGCAGCATGTCTGGAAATTTTCTACTTAAAAATAGATTTATTGATTGTAATAGAACACACAGATACACACGCACAAACACACTAAGCTGAAACTAGCCCTAGCACAGGGCGCCAATAGGTTTAAACTCAGCCATGGCTGTATAGCTATATTTGTACATAAACAGGATGCCTCGTACCACACACACAAACACACACACACCCACACACACAGGACTTGCGCAGTAGACAAACCGAGGCAGCCACAGTTGGCCTGTCACAATGCGCTATCATAATTTGCTTATTGGGTAGTCAGGGAGGTGTGTGTGTGTAGAGGTGGGCTGTTGGCAGCAGGGGGTGGGTTTCTCGTTAACCATGTTCATGGTCATGGGCAGGAAACCGAGTGAGATATGATACGATAGATAGCAGCATTGGCAGGGCCATAGCAACGGTCCCACAGGGCCTTGTGCAAAACATCTCGCCGTCCCTTTTGTCATTTACTTTGCTTTGAGCCCTTAGATGCCTAATACTAATTATAGGATTGACTGATATACCATTGATTAACTAACTAACTGATTAACTTTCTAACTAATTAGAGCCCACCTTTTCCTTGATTTTATCTTAATTATCAATATTTAAGAAATCTACATTATCGATTGTTAATCTATTTAATAAGTTTTGCCCCATTGAGATATAAAATACGCATAAGTTAGAAGGATATTAAGGCGTGGCAGGCCGAGATCTGGCTATCATATAGTAGTAAGCCCTTGGGTAACGGAGACCCTTGTGGGGTCCCTCGCTACGGGCCTGTACAATGATAATCGGTGGGTGGTGATGCTACTTACCAGAACTTCGTAGCAAATTTCTCTAAGCTCCTTCTCCACACGCTCTCTGTACTCGCGGGCGAGCTGTTGTTTTCTGGCGGATGCTTCGGTTTTCTGCTCGATGGAGGAAATGACACGCCACGATGACCTGTTGTTGTTGTCATGGTTGTAGAGTGAGGTAATTAAGTAAATTAATTTGTACAACATAATCAATTGATTGCCTCTGCTTACCTGCGCGCTCCAACCACATTTTTGTAGGCAACGGAGAGCAGATTTCTTTCCTCATTTGACAGCTCGACGCCCGTCTCTGTGACTGATTTCATGGCCTGGGCCATGTCATCGTAGCTATAGCACAATTACAGATTACAAATTATAAATCTATTCACACATTTATTTATATATATAATCAACTTACCGTTCTGATTGCTCGGCCAATTTTGCCTTCTGGACCAATTCTTCCTTATCGACTGTCGACATGTTGCTGTTTTTGTTGTTGTTGTTACAATTGAAAAACTAATATATGTATAATTGGTATATGTGTGTGTGTATCTGTTGTAGTCGTGTGTGTGTTGGATGTACACGCACGATCACGGTTGCAGTTGCAGATAGACAGCAGAAAAATTAATTAAAGTAAGAGGAATCTCCACAGCTCAAAAAGCGTCGCTCACAGAATGTGACTGGTTATCTATAAAGAAAAAGGCGTAAAGGAATAAAGACATTATAATCAAGGTGGAAATATTGATAGTTGATTGATATTGATGTCCCATTGATTTTAATAATTTGTTAAACATTTTTTTGTTTGCGCCTAATTTATTTGTATGCACTTTAAATACAACTATAATTTCTTGATATTTTCTTTCAGTTTTCTAGAAACTTCTTTGTCTTATTGAGTTGATTCCACAGTTTTTATACTGCTTTATACTCTCAATATTATATTTCAACTTTCTGGAACCATCTTTGGCTCATGTAAGAGGCGTCTGTCTACCTAACACACTTGGCTCCACACTCAATTAGGCTTAAGATTAATTCATTCACATTCTCTCTCGCACATTTTACCCTTTTATGGCACACTGGCAAATACACACGTACACGCACAAACACACACAGCACAAGACAAACAGCTGCGGTTGCTCGAAAAAATGAAACGTTAAATGATTTACCGCTTCTGTTGCTGCGTTGCGCATTCGACCAGGCCCAAAACTCGACTAAAAGAGAACTTGGCTAAAGCGCCCAAGCTGCCGTTGCCAGTGCCGCCTGCCTGCCTGCTCAGCCCAGGCAGGAAGTCAGTAGACGGAGTCAGAGTAAATGGGGATGACGACGACGTTGGGGATGTTGATGTGACTGGGTATGGGGCTGGGGAGGACAGCAGCTGCGCGTTGCAAGCTTGTGCTGATATTTATTTCTGATATGTTGCGGCTGTGGCAACTGTGGCGCGGTCAGAATCCAATAAAAAAAGAACAACTTGTGCTCTGCAACATGTGTGCGCGCGCGATGAAAGGCGCTACTCATTTCCAATAAAAAAGGAAACTAATTAAAACTTGCTGCCCTTCTCTCATATTAAATACAACCACTCAGTCATATTAAATGTATATCCTATATATAACTCACACAGTTAACAATCTGTATCTTTTATATTTCAAGTTCATCTCTCTAACAATTAACATTCATTTGGGGAAACAAGAGTGAATCATCCCCACTGAGTATGAACTCTCTATGTATACGAGTATACACGTAGTATGCGTGTATCTCAAATTAAATTACAATATATGTACATAAAATTAAGTTGAGAGAGAAGAGTCAGAGTCAGAGCCTTAATTTATTTATATTTGTCCATAAACAATTGCGTTTTATGTTTAAGCAGCGCAACAGCTGAGTCAGATCTGTCATATATCATTGTGCAATTGTGTGTGTGTACGATGATGCAAAAAGGGTAACCTGTTGCCTTTGGCCACACATACACACACACACACAAGACAACACACATTTGCATGTCTATGTATTGTTGCAGATAGATACAGGTATACAGGTGTGTGTGCCCTGGTCTTACTACATAAATATTGATTGATTATTATTTATAAATAAACGAGGCTGATTGATACACATCCATTATCCTCGGGGTTGCTACATAATAACGACAAAATTATGAAGTAACATCCCCTTCCCCATCACCTGGAGAAGGAGCTTTCCCCCTGCCATGCACGAGGAAATAGCTTTTAGTATAATGTGCTTTTGACAGGTACAGTGTCTAAGTATGTGTTTGCGTGAGTGTGTTTGCATTGTTGTGTATAGATATACAATATTAATGTATTTGTAGGATTTAAACTGTTCGCCAATTCCATTACACGTGCCAGGGCTTTGTATTGTAGAATATCAAATCTGATGGCGGCTACCCGATGCACAGTGATACCAATTGAATGTGCAGGGGGGAAGAAAAGCGAATGGAATGAAAAGTAAAACAAGCAACAACCAACAACGATCAAAACGAACAGCAACAGCAACAACAAAAACAATACATACAGAGAGAGAAAAAGTTAAAAATAAACTATGAATAAAAATGTTCAAATGAAATAAAGAGAGAAATCTTTGGCTTTCAGTCTCGGTGTGTGTGTGTGTGTGTTGAGTGGGTTTTTTCTTCTTTTCTCTGTATGTATCTGTGTGTGTTGTATGTACTATATGCATATGTCAAAGATAAATGCACAATGACCCCAATGACTGCACACATGTTAACATGGTAGGCCAAACCAGTAATATAACCCGGCTATATCCAACTGTGTATCTTAACATTTTCGATTGTACCCAAATCTAATTGTGCCATAAAGTCATCGATATATGTATATTTTCATTCCACTCCACCCACACACACACCCTTACAATTGTTATCTAGACAAAAACAAGCGTCAAAGTCTAAAAACATTGACCCTTTGGCTGCATTCAAGTGTAGCTATATCTGTCTATATACATATATAGTATATATATCTGTATGTACACAATGGCGACTTTTTGGCGTTGCTCGTTTTTAGGTCAATTGACATGTTTTTCGTACAGTTATTCTAACAAAAATCAAATCGAAAACAAACCAAACTAAATAGACCGCAACGGAACGGAATGGAATGTGTGTTGTGTGTATTGTACGAATATAATTTCTAAAAACAACAACAACATTTATACAACACACATCTGCAGAGATTTCCATTTGCATGGGCGCGCTTAAATAGCTCAAATTCAGAATGAAAAAAACTCTATTTCAATGGGGGCCACTCCCTCCTCCGCATTGATGTTAGGGTAGAGGTGGAGGTGCCCAGCAAATGAATCGAAATCTATGCGTCATGGGGACTGCGTCATTTCAGTTTTTTTTGGACATGCCCGTACAATGAGGAAGTGGAAGTAGCGCCGAACGAATGCAAGAGACGAAACTATTTGTGATGTAAACGACGTTCGTACACACACGGGCAAAAATACATAGAGTCACGCACACACACACTCACACATGTGTAGCCATTTATTTGAGCAAGTGTGAAACAGAGAAAACCCGCTAATAGTTAGCGAAAATGCCAGTGCGACGGTCAGTGGTACAGATGGAGAGAAGAAGATAACGGGGCAAATAAAAATTCGAAACCGTTTGTAGAATTCTGCGATGACGGCAACTTTGACTCTGCAGGCGCTAGCCCGTGTATGTGTGTGTGTGAGTGTGCGCATATGTAAGCCTCTGTGTGAGTGTGTGTATGTGCGCCGTTAAGAAACACACCACACCGGGCGGCAAAGTGCTAACTCACCACACCGGCCCCATGAGGTCGTCGCGACGTCGGCTGCGGCTACATGCGCAGTAAGGAGGGAAAAATACGACTATAGAGAAATGCAGATAAGAACAAAATTCCAATACATAATGATTCGAGAAACAGACGACAGGAGGGGGTGGATGATTTCAACATTTCTGTTGCATACCACACAGGCAAACACACACACACAATGATATTTGTAGTATTAATGTAACTTTGTAAAGAGAAATGCCTAAATCAAATTACGTACGTATAGTCACGTATGTACGCATACGTACGTACATACATACATACATACATTACCTAGCAAGAAACAAGTGTGACTGACTGACTGCTGCTATTGAGGGGGAGGGTGAGAGAGCGAGCGCGCAACTAAAAGTATAAAAATAATCCCAACGAGAGAGCAAGCGAGAGAGAGCATCATAAAGAGCACACATACACGCAGAGTCGCAAGTAGAGTAGTGATTGCGAGAGCAGTGCGGCATAAAAGAACACGTAACCGCGTGTGTCGTTCGTTCTTCACTTACATACATACATACATACATTTGTGCGTATGCTGTCGTCGTATATATGTACATATCAATTTGGATATACATACATGTATGTATATTTTATTACATACATAATGTATACATAAATATATGTACTTATATGTATGGTGAATTGTGACACAGCAAATCCAATAAATCCATTAACATGATGATGTACGTGCCTATGAACATACACAGATATGTACTGGATGAACTTATGTAAAATTTATTTTTACAAAATTTTCCAAACAGTTGTTAAAAATTACAATTTACATCTCCGTTCGAAGAGTGTAAATTTTGTTCATATGCGTAATACATTTACACACACATACAAACGAGCGAACAATCGTATGTATGTATGCAAGTGTGTGTGTGTGTCTGTGTGTGTTTCACCTATTGACGACCAGAACAGAACAGCAGGCACCACAATTCGCCTTCGCATTAGCCAAGTCAGTCAGTTGTTGCCACGGCCGCCAACAATCATCCGAAAGCACTGAAAATACGAAGCTACAACGACGACGACGACGGCAACGAATCTCACCAGTACATACACATGCACAGTATATACATACATGTACATGCACACACACACGCACACAGATATAAATTTGTACCAACATTCATGCAGAGCAGGGTGTATATGTATTTTCGCACAAATTCACAGTTCTCAACGTTTTTCGTCTTTTTGCGTAGTATTTTTATCGATCGGTAGAAAATTTTCATGCATGCGGCTTTTGCACATGTTTCGTTGTACTGGCGCTGCATACATACAAATGTACATACGATAATTGATTATTATTTAAAAATTGTATATCGCATTGCATTAAATAGAAATGCGGCCGATGCACACGTGTTTGCGTATTGCATTGTCTTATGAATTCACTTAGTTTTATAATTATTTCTCAATATGTCTGTATATACACACACACTCATTTATTTTCGCCCCATATTACTAATGCATATTGTTGGTTACCTTACATTCGATTCACTCGAAACGACAACGACGACTACCAACGAACGGCGAACGACTAAAAGTGACGGCAAATGTTGCACACAGTAAGAGCGGTCTGTATCTGTGTATACGCCTCTTCGTTCATATGAATGTGTGGGTAGCGCACACACATATTTATACATATGTACATACACACACACACACACACATTCACGAACAGGCGGCGGCAGCGCATGCCGCTACAGAAAATGAGAGAAAGAGCGAGTGAGAGAGAGAGAGAGAGAAGAGTAGGTGTAGGTAAGAATGAGTAAATAGCAGCCAGTGTTGCCAACCTGGCTGGAATAAAATGTGTTGCCAGGTGTGATACAAGTGAAGTGGATTCGTTAAGTTTCAAACTGCGCATAGACCTGTTGTCGTTGTTGTTGTTGTTGATGATGTTGTTCCTCACTTATGCTTATAATGCATAAAATCTTATGCAAATTAACTAAAACAGAGTTCATTAGGTTATTACAACAATGCAATTAGTGAGTAATTGCTTGCAGCATGCACATGCAGCAGCTGTTTGCATTAAGTGACTGTGAATGAGCTAAGCAGCAGTGGCAGGTACAAGCTGCACTTCTCTCGTACATGACGCATGCAACTGAAATGCTCTGGGGAGGAGCTTGGCAACTAGCCCGCTGTCATCAATTGTGCGCAATTGTCGTTTAATTGAGTAATTTGAATGGCACAGACAACGTCCGTAATACGTATGTACGTACGATAATACGTAAAACTTTTGAATTTGAATGTTACACAAATTGTTATTGTTGTTGTTGTGGCATTGTACGTGTCAGTGTGGAAGTTCCAAAATGATGAGAGATTTACAATTACGACTTGCATGAATACATTCATTTTGTACTAGATAGTACTGTACAAGAGTTTACTATCCCCAAAAATACTGTACTCATTTACTGTAAAAACTTTTTGAGTACACAGCATTCATTTAAAACTGTATCCAAATTTGGAACTCATTTGCCCTTTTGAATGCTTTCATGCAGTACTCTGGTACAAAGACGATTTGAATAAGTGCTCTATCAAAAGGATTGAAACAGTCCAATACATTTGACTTAATTGGCCTCAAATTAAGCTCTTGAATAGCCACAACTCACGCACAAAGCATTTTGTACCTGTTGAAACCTTCCGCTCTTATCTTGAATGCTGATTAAATTTATTTTTTTTACTTTAGTTCGTCGCACAACACGTTATCAGTAATTGTCTATGTGTGTGTGTGTGTGCCTTTGATAAGCACCAGAAAAGTTATTGCTTTAATTCTAATGTTGATTTCATTGAATTTGTCCAGAGAGCAAAGCACAAACAAAGCATATCCGACTCCCGAGCAAAGGGAGACGACGCCGAAAAGTTGCTTTTTAAATTCTAACTGATTACAAAAAATTTCTTTTTGTTGGCAATGCTGTGTGCTGAGTAGTTTCACTCGGCAAATCACAAAATTACGTCATCAGCGTCCTACTTGAAATAGTAAATTTTGTTGCAATGGTTTTACGTCTAATTGTTACTGCCATATTGTTACACAACTTGAACATATCACACGTCGCAATTTATGTACGTTGCAGTATGTGCTTGCAAATTTTATCACTTATATTAATACTAGTGAAAAAATGCGGTCTCCAGCATTGCCGACAACATGGCGCTCCTCCAAGTAACACACACAATTGTCGGAATGACGGAAGTGTTGACAAATATGTTATCTTACTCACTGCGCCTTTTGCAATAATACTACGTGATAATGCTTAAAATACTACACTTTTCTGTTGACACACCGTGATAATTGAATTATTTCTGTAACCTAAGATATATAAAATTACTACGTAAACACACACCTTTAGTCGGCTACTGCAGCAATGTGACCAGATTGAAAATGTCGCGGAATGCTTTATTTATTTGAGTTAGCAGCCTTTTCTGTAAGAGTGACCGCGTGTTTATTTTGAAACAAGTTGGCAGCTTTCAGATAATCGATATAATGTGATGCACATCGATATACGTTACAACGATATGTTTCTTTGCGAATCATCGTAGCGGTCGCACGTGTTTACTTGTGCGTTTAAACCTGTGGACAGTTCAATTTAGGATAATACCTAAAAAGCGAAAATGCCACGCTCTAAGAGAGATAAGAAAGGTGAATAAAAGAATATTCATTTATAAAGAGTGGTCCGTCTATATGAACTATGTTTTCCAATTGCAGTTTCTTTGACCAAAACCGACCGCAAGGGCCTGGCATGGAAACAGCGCATCATCGATGATATACGATTCTGTGTGGAGAAGTACCCCAATATATTCGTGTTCCAGGTGCAGAATATGCGAAACAATCTGCTCAAGGACTTGCGACAGGAATGGAAAAAGAACTCTCGTTTTATTTTCGGCAAAAATCGCATCATGCAACTCGGCTTGGGCCGCACAAAAGCCGAGGAGGTAGAGACAGATTTACATAAGGTATGTGTACAAGAAGTCATATATAATTATATATATTGGTATAACATTCAATATTGCTATACCCCGTAGCTATCGAAACGCCTTACTGGTCAAGTGGGTCTGTTGTTCACGGAGAAGTCCAAGGAGGAAGTGTTGGCATGGGCAGAGACCTATTGGGCTGTGGAATATGCGCGCAGTGGCTTCACAGCCACAGAAACTGTAACTTTACCGGCAGGTCCCCTCGAAGAGTTTGCGCACTCCATGGAACCCCACTTACGTTCCCTGGGATTGCCCACCAAACTGGAGAAAGGTGTGGTGACTATCTACAGTGATTACACAGTGTGTGAGGAGGGCAAAGTGCTGACACCTGAACAGGCGCGCATACTGAAACTCCTGGGAAAGCCAATGGCCAAATTCCGACTGACTATTAAATGCTCTTGGACCAAGGCAGAGGGTTTCCATCTGTACGTTGAAGACAACGTAGAAGAGGACGAGGAGGAAGGCAAAGATACAGAGACTGCCATGGACGAGGACAACGATGATGAAGAGAACGAAGATGACGAGGAGGAGGAATGATTAGCTATATTTCAAATAGAAATTAAGTTTATGAATATGTATATAATTATATATATAGATCTTAGAAAGCGTTGTTTTATATGTAGTTTAGGCCGATGAGAGATTGCCACTGCCACTGCCTCCACCTTTCTTGGTGGGCTTGTAGGCAATTACATAGCGTTGTGCCACGGGTAGCGGTTCCGCGTAGCCATTCAAATAAGACGAGTCCTCGAAAAGAACATCGTAGTCCTCAGTAGCAGTTGTCGGTAGTCTGTTGATGATTGCCTTGTAGAAGCAAGTGGTTTGTGGATAAAGTGCCATGACTAGAGATGAGGAGAGAAGATTAATCAACTTATTATGAGTAAAGATATTCAATACTCCGAGCTCACCAATTGTATCCTTGGGGAAGAGCGCATGTCCATCTGTCTCTGGATTGGCGCGCATGAGTGGAAGTGGAATAACCTTACGCTTGCTCAGGACATGTCGATCCTTTTGCTCCTCGTCGATGTCAATGACATCGTATTTATTTTGTCGATGCAAGAATTGCACCACCTCGGCCAATATCCAGTTCTCTTCATCTTCAATGCCCTTGGCCAAGGCGGCCACATTGTCACCCACTTTTGCCACATAGTTGCTTTCAGCGGGAATGGCGCCACAAAGTGGTGGAGCACGCTCTCCAGGCTTACTCACGAATAGGGGCAGCGTTTGCGCCGAAAGCTGTACCATCTTCATCAGCGCTCCACGACGAATTGCTTCTTTGTTGCCAGCACTTCGCGCCTGTGTACGGGATGGACTTTTGTTTACACTCGTTAAACTTGTAAAAAGTTTCCAGACTCACCTGTATGCGGCGTTCGTTGCGTATGTTACGTATTTCATGTATTTTGGCCAACGCTGCTCGTATTGTGGCCTCCTCCTGTGTTGCCTCCAGAATTTTGGACTGCAACATGGTCTTCATTTTTGGTGTCGCCACTTGACCCTGCTGAGCGCGCACAAGACTCGCAATGGAGTTCTCTGCACGTCGTCTTTCGGCGTCCACCTTGTGTATATGTTGTTGAATGTCCTTCAGGCGATCCTGTGTAAAACATGTACAAGGTATTAAATACTTTATGTAGTGTGCTTTGGTTCTACCAACCTGAATTTGTTGTGCAGCACTCTCTGCAGTTAGAGGCATCTTGTTAAAACTTTATTTTCTCTTTTGTTTATGTTCGATCCAGATACTTTATGACAGTGTGACCAACTCTCAGAGTCTATATAAAACCCTCATTTTCAAATATACCAAGCAATACATTTGCGAAACAAACTTTGATTATTTAGGTTTAATCTGCTCTTTATGCTTCGCAAATAATCATAGTTATATTTTCGGTATTGTTATTATGCCTTTTTAAGATATTAATTTAATGGAAAATCACATAAAAGTAAAAAGCAAGTGTCATTCCAGCACACATTTACGTAATCAGAGTGACCATCTCTAGCAAAATACCATGGAATGCAGACATGCATATCGTGTATTTATCGAGCATGTTATCGACCGACCACCGGAATTTGTGGTGAAAGCTGGGGAAAGTGTTTTTTTCAAACTTGATGTGTTCATTGTTTATATTACGCTCGACCAAGAATGTTTTCGGCAACGTGTGTGGCTCCTGTTAATATGGCCCTGGTAAAATACTGGGGCAAGCGGAACGAGGAGCTGATACTTCCGATAAACGATTCCATCAGCATGACACTGGACGCCAATGAGATGTCGGCAAAGACGACAATATCTGCCTCGGAGAGCTTCAAACAGAATCGAATGTGGCTGAATGGAGACGAGGTAGCATTCGAGGATAATCCACGTGTGATGCGTTGCGTGGAGGGTGTGCAGCGACTGGCGCTGGCTAATGGAGCACTGAAATTTCCGCTCTCCTGGAAATTGCACATTGCATCCTACAACAATTTCCCCACTGCGGCAGGACTCGCCTCGAGTGCAGCCGGGTATGCCTGCTTGGTGTATACCCTAGCACGGCTCTATGAGTTGCCTATGACCGAGGAGCTGACCACAATTGCCAGGCAAGGAAGCGGCTCAGCATGTCGCAGTTTGTATGGAGGATTCGTACAATGGCGTCGTGGAGCAACGGAAGATGGAAGTGATTCGATTGCAGTGCAGCTTCAAAATGCAGAACATTGGCCCAATATGCATATGCTGATCCTGGTGGTGAACGATGCAAGGAAGAAGACTGGCTCCACCAAGGGAATGCAGCTGGCTGTGCAGACCTCATCCCTCATTCAGCATCGTGCTAATGAGGTGGTGCCACAGCGTATCAAGCAACTGACGGCGGCCATTAAATCACGCGACTTTGCCACCTACGCTGAGATCACCATGAAGGAGTCCAATCAACTGCACGCAATCGCTCTGGACACATATCCACCATGTGTATACATGAATGATGTTTCCCATGCGATTGTTAACTTTGTGCATGAATATAATGAGGCTGTGGGATCCCTTCAGGTGGCTTACACCTTCGATGCAGGGCCTAACGGTTGTCTCTATGTGTTGGCCGAGCATGTGCCACGCCTATTGGCTGCAGTTCAGCTGGCATTCCCCAATGATGCCCAGCAGAGTGTTGAATATCTCAAGGGAATCCCAGTGCCGCCACTTGAGTTTAACAATGGAGAAGCGAATGGAAAACTAAGCCACATCTATCCCAAGAACATGCTTAAGTACATCATACATACGAAAATCGGAGAGGGTCCTCGGCAGTTGAGCGATGAGAAGAGTCTCCTCATCGATGGCTTCCCACTGCCAAAGTAGTCTTCCCCCCCTTCCTATCAAGTATTTTATATCGGGCACAATGAACACTTAAGATAAGAAAGTTAATTTTTACATTATTAGTAGAAAGGTTTTTAGGGAAGCGGCAGCGTAATTTATTTTTCCTTAAAATATCCACAAAACATTCACATTATCTTTTAACCCTTGACCCCCGCCCCCCACACCATACACACATTCATTATTTATTTTTGTTGGCTCATTTGCAATAAACATTTTTATTTTGTTAACTTTCTGTTTGTTTTTTGTTATTCTAATTTGTTTGCCCCCCTTGAGTAAAGAGCAGAAATTTTTGCATATATAACGTAAGTAATTAGTACTGTGTCGACTTCTATATATATAGTATATATGGCATGACTTTTTTGACTCCAATTTGAGATGGAGGCAGCTCGACGAGCTTCTCCTCTACGTGCCTTACAAGAACGTACGTGTTTCGAGCATGTTTGTGCTTGACCAGAATAAGTGGACAATAATGGTGACAATAAAACTCTCGAATAGAGTTATATGTACATGAATAGTTCGAATTTTAAGTAGATAAATTGCATTAAAGATTAGAAATACTTCAAGTTTGGTAGAAATAAATGTAAATTATAGAAAAATTTAGTTGTAAATAAAACTAAGATATATTTCGACTTAGGATTGTGGTTAAGCTGCTTAGAAATAATATAGATACGTGAGTGTATATATAAAGCATATATATGATATACATGTTATATACATATAAAATAAGTATCTTCCAAAATTGGAGTGCATTTACCCGAAAGTAAAATACATACATATATTATGGCCTATTACCTCATAAACTAGTCATCCACTTCCCCAGAAGACCCACATTTGGAAAATCTTGATAAAAATAATTTCTGAGAACCCCTTTAAATTATAATTACATTCACATTTTGTAATCATATTCGATATAAACAGTTTGACAGCTGAAAGTAAAAGACAAAAAGCAGAACTCATCTCTGGAATTTTAGAAAAATATCATATTTATAGTTATATTCTCTTATAATCAAAACACGTATAGTTAATACTTGGATCTTATAAATAGACATATAATAAGTACACTTTTATATGCGTCTCTGTACAGCTAGAACTAAATAAAAAGCACTTTTCGAAAGCAATTAAATTAAAGACTGTGTAGCAAATAAGGCATCAATTATTGCAGGTTGCAGGTATAATCAGAGTTTAAAGCAGAATTCGACGGGTTCTTAGGCCCACCAAAGGCACGCACAGCTGGATTGATTCATTATTCATCCCGTGGACTCACTGCAGTCGGTGAGTTGATCAATTGTGTCAATGACTACGTGATTGGTACCCACGGGCAAATTGTCCAAATCAAAGGTACTTGATGATGCATTCAACAATAGTTCCAAAGAGATTTCCTGCTCCAAGGCCACTGCAGAGAGCAGAACTTCACCACTCTCCTCATCGACGGCTGTCTCAATAGTGTCTTCAATTTCTGGTTCTTCCTGTTGCTGTTGCTCCTGGTCCGCTTCTATATCATTATCATTATCATTCTGATCTGGTAATAAACTTGAGATATACTGCTGCACAGTCTCCTTATGGAGATGGTCCCTATGTTATTTTCCCGCATGCAATGCCGGATTGGGAAGTGTCTGTACAGTGCAGCCAGCTTCCATGTGCTCCATCACTTGTTGCTTCAGTTGGGCCACGTGGTCCTTGAGTGACTTAACAATGCCAGCCAAGTCTGTGTTCTCGCCCTTGAGGAGCTTTACACGGTCCTCCAGTTTCGAGATGCGTTCCAGCTTACGTTTGCGGCACTTGGAGGCAGCAACACGATTGCGTTGCCGCTTACGTTCCAATTTAATCTTCTCTTGATCCGCCATATCGATGGGACTAACAGTTGGCGATGCAGCCGATGTCTGTGGCTCATCCTTGATGACAGGAAAGCGATCTATGTGTTGCCAAATAAATAAGTTAGCTATGGATCGCACTTTTATATGGAATTCATTCAAACTTACCCACTGTATTGTAGATAATGGTGCCTCCACTTACGCCGTTATTGACAGCTGCCATGGGATTGGCAGCAGCAGCAGCAGCAGCGGCAACAACAGCTGCAGCTCCAGCAGGACTATTCTGGACACTACTAACGTTGGAGTTGTTGCCCAGAAACGCGTTGACATTGTTGCCCAAACCATTCTTGCTGGTATGTAGATTTTGTAGTGCCTCCTCGAATCCCTTGCCAAAGGCCTCCTGTTCTGAAGTGGGTGCCATGCCCACTTTAGTGGGGAACACTGAACCCGGTTGTGGGGTCTGCATTAGAGTGCTGGATAATAGGATTTTCTCAAGGTCAGGAGTGTTGAGGGTTTTCCCTTGCAAGTCTGGGGAATCAATCAATAAGGGGGCAATGACCCGCTTATTTTTTGCCGTCTTATTGAGGTCCAAAAAGGCTGGACGTTTGTTAACGTTAACGTTGTTGGCTGTTGAGGTTGTACTGTTGTTGTTGGGTGCTTGAAATTCCATCGATGATTCTTCAGTGCCAAGAGCTTCCGGTTCTGTTTTAGGTATTATCACTGCAGCGTTTGTATTCGTACTGTTGCCCGAAAGAGCAGCAGCAGTGGCAGCGGACACGATTGTTTTCATGTTTCCTTTGAATATGACGTCAGACTGATTACGAACAAGAAGAAACGAAGAAAAAAGCAATGCTAAATGGGTTTGCTGTTGTGTCGTGATAACTTGTTTTAGCCGATGACTCATCGACGACTGCCCGCACACAAATACACCCTCATACGGAGGCACACACATGCATGCATGCACACGCACACACACATCCACCTAAGTATGTCATGTGTGTGCACAATTTGCCAGATGTAAATAAACTTTAAATATAGACTCACCAATCCGAATCAAAATTAATCGTGTCTTTGGCTTTGCTTTGTTAACGCACCTAATGTACTTTTTCTTTTTTTAAAACCCCTATATTTTGTAAATACGTTAATTATCAAGGGAACTGCGTATTATTGCGTAGACTTTACTATTCACAATGAGGCGCTGACAGAGTTGCCACTTTATTACAAAGTCGTGTATCAGCTGTTAAACAAAATAAATAGTATACTTGTATATCGATATAAGCACTTTGTTGTGTATCGTTATGAAGTATCGCATATTTTACCATCTCCATCCCTTCTTCCTCTTCTTTTCCGCTGAACTGTCAAAAACGTAGGTCGCCAATAGGAAAAATAATAATTATTAATCTGTAAAAATGTCGATTATACAAATCAATCGACTTTTGTTTACATTACAAATATATAATACATATTATAAATTGTGTACTATAATAAATATTTTCTGTTTTCATATACCGCACCATTGATTGAACACTGACGTCTCTCTCCGAAAAAAACAGTTGATAATTCGCAATGGCCAAGTCAAAGAATCACACAAATCACAACCAGAACAAGAAGGCTCACCGCAATGGTATCAAGCGCCCACTGCGTAAGCGCCACGAGAGCACCCTGGGCGTAAGTTGACAAAATTATAATTCAAGTGAAAAAACCTAATAAGAAATCTTTCTCTTGTGCAGATGGATGTCAAGTTCTTGATCAACCAGCGATATGCACGCAAGGGCAACCTGTCCCGTGAGGAGGCAGTCAAGCGCTACAACGAGCGCGTCGCTTCCCAGCAGGGCAAGCCAAAGCCTGTTAAATTGTAAATTCCTGACCGACATCGTTCTATCTTTTGAGTGAAATCGTGTTTTAGAATAAAGGAAAAAACATTTTAACAAAAGCATACATCAAGTGAAATATTATGTGGGAAGACAGCAGTTTGTGGCTTATTATTGCAACTTGTTGAGTGACACCAGAAGTAAATTGTATAATTGTGTCCTCAGTGCGAAGTTTAAACCGGCTCTGCAGCTTGTGTCATGTGCCACAAAGTAAAGTAAAGAGAAATGTTGTAGTCGGGGTCATAGAGTAATCTAGTAAACAGGCTATACTCCTTTCTGGCTGGTACTCAATAGTAAGGCATATTGGCAAAATTGACTGCATAAAGGGTTAGTAGAAGGTATTTCTAAAGTTAATTTCATTGATATTTAGTAAATTGTTTACAAAAACAATTCGATTGAGCTGGCGCACTTAATCGCACTTATCGATAACAACTAGAACAGCCCTTTATTTTTCCCATTTGGCAATATTATGGCCATTTCCCACTTTGGCCATCTGGCAACCATCGTGCAGTACCCGACGCTGCCAAGCAAACAATTCGCTGGCCATCCAATTGTATGGGCAGTTCGTTGTTGCTTGGCCTATTGTTTGTTGGGTAGCAAACCGCTGCGAACGTAGAACAGTCGCCGTTCGGTCGCCAATATACATATATGTAATTTATTTTAATAATAGTACAACTCATAATATAGAGTGTGAAGAGACAGTGTCAGTCATATGTTTTATGAAATATGCTATTCGCTAATTATGTAAACGAAGAAAGTGTGCAACTTAAATTCAGAATTGTGCAGTGAAAAGAAATAGTTTTCGCGCAGTGTGCTCTGTGTGGATGCTTGGTGGTGCTCGAGGCCTATATGTACGTGAATATGTACATACGAATACATGCACCCGCATATATATCTTTTATTTCGTGTTCGTGACAGTTTATTTTACTTAAATACCTAACGTAACTAGTTCTAAAACAATTAAAATTAACAATTAAAAGGCAACCGCTAAGGGAAACAGTGCAAAAAGTGAACGAAAATAATCGGTTATATCGACGTTTCATTGTCACGAAGACAGACACACATACACCCACACTCAACACAAGCCACACACGTGCACAGGCTCACACAGACACATATACACAGCAGCTCTCAGCTGTGCACAGCTGTCATTGTTATTGTCAATGTGTTTGATCCTGCCCAAGTGTTTTGTTTTTGCGCGGCAAGTTGGCAAAAAGCAAATTCATCTCCTACCTACAACAAAAACAACAACAACAGTTCAATCATTCAACCGGTGAGGTGAGTGTCTCTTCAAGGCACAATGAAAATTTGTGCAACAAATTATTTAACTTTGTTTTAATTGAACTTTTGTTTTCACAGTAAATCGACCAAAACTATCGAACTATCTTTGTGTATTTAAAAAGTTTTTCGTTCTGTTTGCTTTTCTGGGTTGAGTAGACACGAATCCCCAGATCCCAATACGCGTAACATAAATTGTATAGGCACGTTTCTCTCCATAAACCGCAATTGGAATATAGATTTGTGCCTTGTCATCAATTTGCAATAACTATGGTCTACGAAGGGGGTGTTAATTACTAAAACAATATTGTCGTTTGTGTGAGAAAACAATTTGTTGCCTAACAAAAGTGGAAACTGAAAAATCATGACTACAATTTCGCATAGTTAGCATACTGAAATGTGTACAAACATCTCTATTTATTCCGTGATTCTAAAAACTTTCTTTGACGTCTACCCGAAGATTTATCTTTTGCTAATTAGTTGTACAACGTTTTACTTTAATCTATTTATAAACCCCGGAACTTACTATCAATCAGTTTCGTGGCAAAGCGCCACACAACTGGATTCTTTGTAATCCATCATAATTATAAAGCGAATAATGTCATAATGCCAGTGTGCTTCAAAGTAAGCGCACTTTATCTTCATTGTTACTGTTTTCATTCCCATTCTCTCTGTGCCTTTTTTTGTATTTACCAACTGCTTGCACGGCGCTTATCATCAACAAAAATGTGCGATAAGAATGTCGTGTGTTCTCATTCTTTTCGACTATATATTCGTTGGGGTATTGCAATCTGAAGACCGAGGCTCGTCTTGTCAGTGGGTATTGCAAAAACTTGATGATCGATGACCTTGTCAATCATCTTTACTAAAGATAACTTAATATCACCTGTAGGTAATAATCTTAAGTTTAATTGTACTCTTTGTGTTCTTCAATTGAATAAGAATTAGTACGGGCATGTTATCGAAAGCTCTCCAGCTATTAAAGATAGAGTTGTGAGAGAGCTTTGCGTATCTTTTGAATAATCAGCTAGTGTGTCTGATTAACAATAAAGATGTTGTTATTTACTCCAAGTGCTAATTTTATTATTGGCTTAATAAATCAATTTTAAGTACGCGTACATATGTTCACATAATCAAGTTATCTGTACATACATACATATATTGTACATATAATCTAGATATGTACGACAGGGATGCCACTTTTTATAGTCTTTGTACCACAAATTAGTGTTAATTTATCAGATCACAAATGTAGAAATATATATCACTGACATAGACCAGAGATAACCATTGACCGAAAAGAGTGTTGTCAGTCTCATCGCGAATGCCCCAAAGTAACACACAGATAAGTTTAATGTCCGCTTGACTACAAAAGAACTTTTCTAATACAGATCTATCAAAAGTGACATTTTAATTATGGTTGAAAACATTCCAGTCTATTCGATAACTCACTATATGGAATCTATTTTGCAAGACGAAACCTCCTTGACGCAAGTGAGTTATACATAATTGATTGACGTATTAAGTTACTCTAGAATGAGTCACCAATTGTGAGCTTGATACTTTGTGGATAATGTATGTTGCTCATTTATAAAGTTTCAAAGTCATTGAAAAGTTTAAGTAGATAAGAGATTAATGCCAAATCTAATGCATCGATAATTTCCATTCATTATTTGGTTAATAAGTGCTTATAATGTGCACTTCGTCTATTATTGGAATTGTTGAAAGCCTGCTGGCCACACATTCTTATGGTAATTGTTCAAAAATGTGTGTACAAATTCTTTTATAGTATATTCGCAGTACATATACGAATGAGTTGAAATTTTCTAGATGCTAAAAACTTTCCCACGACTTACATACACAAAATATTGCAGTACGAGTGCCTATAATAATATAATGTTATATATTGTAGTTATAATATTGTTTTTAGCTCAGCAAGTCAACAGTCATGTAAATTAGTTTTGTGACAGTTTACTAAGTGAACTACACAGAGTTATTCGTATAAATGACTTAATTATTCTTAAATTGTTTAACAATTAAGCTGTTGTACGTCTGTGAAGCAATGACGATCTATAAACGTCTGTTTAATGTACAATTTTGATTGATATACTTCGTTTATTGTAAAAGTTCCCAATCTATTTTCCATGTCAGCCTAAAAGTATGCTTTGATTTTGCGCTAAGTTGCAAAAAAGCCACTTCTCTGCCAATTTAGCTGTTTTCCCGTCAAGTCTGGCTTTTTGATTTATTTAATTACCTTAAAAAATATTGGAATAATTTATAATAAAGTCAATTTTTTTTTTTTTAAGTCCAGCACAATAAAGACAGTATATCAGACACATTGTAAGTCTTATATTTACATACATACATACATAATATAAGTGTGTGTATGTGTGATGTGTAAAACATACAACTTCACTCTGCAAACAAACAATGTTGTCTTGTTTTGTATTGTCTGGCCATGCAATGACAGACAACTAACCCAACCGGCGTTCTTATCAGTCAAAACGGGATGACTCTCCTCCACACAAACCCTACTGTAAATCAGAGTATGTGCACAGAGAGAGTAGGAGAGAGAGAGAGTGCGAGTAAACTCAGAGTTGCCTTTTTACTTGCATTCTAGTGAGTAATTCCTTCCGTCAGACAACACATTCCTATTACGATAACCAAATACAAATATATATATTTAGAAGGCGCGCCCGTTCATGTCATTGCTCATTTTTGGCGCTAGTCAAAGTTCTCTATCTGCTTCTGTGTGTGTGTGTGCGTGTGTGGTCTGCGTTTAGTTGATACTTGTATATAAGCGCCGTTAATGTTTTGCTAAATTGTTGCATTTTATCAGACAAAAATAAAAAACAAGTAGAAGTAATTTAAATTGGCTTGCTCGACGAGCAAATACCCTTGAGTAATTTTTATCAGCGTTATTTTTATTGTTTATTAAGTATATTTTTATTGTAGATTCTATTGAGCTTTAAAACCATATTTAATATGTATATAAAATAATATATAACAATACATAATATATATTTATAAACTTAAATGCTTCAGTAAATTGTGACTCCGTAACTGTGTAAAACAGAAGCGTAACCAAACGTATAAATTACTCCCAATAACTTAATTCATTCGTTTCATGAACACCCTTGTCGACAATCTGAAAAAATCCCCGTTTGAAAACCCCGTTAAGGTCACTAAGATAAACGACTATTCGAATAAATATGCATATTAATGTGTTCATATATATTGGTATATATAATTTAAACACCTTTTCTCTAAACTTTTGCGCGTACAGGGTATTCCAAAGTGAGTGTTAGACAGTTGTGTGTCGGTTGAGCTGCATAATGTGCTGTCACAGCCTGTCCCAGAGCACGGCATGAGTTCCCTGCGATTAGTTTTCCAACGTAGCGCGTGGCGTGAGTTTGCTCAGTGCGAGAGCATCCGAGGAGACGCGAAATAAAACTATATATAATATACATATATATATTTACAATATAATACCGTTAAATCTATGGCAACAGGTTAATTGGAATAGAAACTGAGACGGGGTTATCAGATTAAAAGTAGAAGTAAATATTTGATACGGGATTTGCCAATGTGCGCAGGCAAATAAATTAAGTGTGTTAAACGGAAACTCCGAATACAAAACAAATACAAACAAATACAATCAGTGTGTTCCGTTTCGTTTGTGTACCATAAATGTTTATATAAGTGTGTGTGTGTGTTCGTTTCTTTAAACTCGTACCTCGTTGCCTGGAAAACGAATCCAATATGGTGCGCACACCCAAGTTAGATCAATTGGGGCGCGCCTATTCGGAGATGTCGCCATTGAATCCTCCCCTGTCGGCCCACTCGACTGCAACAACTAGTTCGGCTGCAGGGGGGCACGAGCGACGCGATTCCGGTGGCTATGGAAGCATATTTCCGTTTGGCTTCTTTCGCAGTTCCTTCGGTCGTAGTGGTAACTCAATTCAGGTGGGTAAGCAGAGTGTCTTTTTTCATAGTATTCGCCATATGTTTCGATGTTTAACTGTTGTCTGTCTCTGTGTTCGCCTGGGTTTATCTGATAAGAGATATAGATATACCATACCATATGCCATACATACATACATATATTTATGGCACCGAAAAAACACACAGACCCAACCCAGCTGTATATAGTTTGTTTGTATGCTGATTACAATTATACTTCGACTACCAGTTGGTAGATCGATAGCGCCAGACCTCTCTCTGACTAAGCTCTGTCTATATATTGTATATATATTTATATATGTGTATTGTACAGCGTGTTATAGCTACTCTATTGGTAGTTGTTTAATTTATATCTCGGTATATCAATTGTTATTTAAAATTAAAAGTAAAGAAAGTTTAGACAGCTCAGCTGGTTATTGAATCTGGCTCTGTATAAATTGTTTTTAGTGCAGCCCCAAAGTATGCTATGTATTTTTTTGATTTAATGAGTATGTGCGTCTGTGTGAAGTAGTTCTCTTTGCTGTTTGTATTTCAGTGCTGTCTCACACACAATACAATTTCATAGCATATACGATCGATCGATCTTTATTCGAGGATTATCTGTCTGACAGAGGGGACACCCCTTGCTCGGTATATAAGGCGGATAGATCCAATTTAACGACTCAAAAGGAGACACTTCCTATAGTCTTATAATCTTCTTAACTTCTATTTTGAAGGGGTTTATATATGTGTATTGTTTAGTGCTTGCTTGTATGTATACAATATCATGTAATACAATTATTTAACTTTAATTATGTTGAAGTGTATAGAATCTATAGTTTCAGAAAGGCGTTGCTGGGTGACTGCACAACTGTATAACATACTTAATCGAGGAAGATAAGATTAATCTGCCTTCCTTTTCATCTTTCTCCTTCCGTCCCTCTTTCGGTATCTCCTTCCTTTTCCTTCCCTTCTGTCTCTCTCTTTCTGCTACTCCCTCCCTTTCTCTCCCTTCTTCTTCTCTTGCCTCAGTGCGAAATATAATACTATAATAGACTCTGCCTACATACACACACGTGCTCAGTAAAAATCAGCATCATCTAAATACAGACTTTATATAGTTTGTCTCGTCTATTAAACTTCAGTTTGTTCTGGTGTTGGTGTCAGTTGTAAATTACTATTGACAGACACTGTCGGCGTTAATAAACTTTATTATGGAACTGTCATAATTGAAGGCGGCATTCTAAGCAACAAAAACAACAACAATGACGCCCTCCACGGGCCGCTTCACTTCAAGCCGCAATATGTCTGTGATTCAGTTTTACTCGCAACGCAGCGAGGAGCGCGTCGTCTTGCCACACGCATCGGCGTTGCAAGTGTGAAAAATAATTAATAAGAGAGGAAATTTTTGAATAGGAAGTGAACTGAAGTTCCAATTTTTGTAATCCTCTACTCTGTAATATCCGCCGGTTATCTAAGTGCTTATCGGAATCTCGAAATCAAGCTTTGTTTGTTCAATTAATTAAAAGTCAAAGACAAACTGCGCCCCATTGTTCCAGATACAGATATAGTTACTTATATATGAATGCTGCGCGTTGTTCAGTTTATACAGTTCACTTGGAACGCCTTCGGCAAACGGTCGAGCAAAAAGTTTTCGCAGTCAGTTTTCATTTTTCGCATATTTTCTTCTTTGCCAATTGAAGCGAAAGAAATACTTTCAAAACGGAACTTAACGGCGCGAGTTTAACCAAAATGTTTAAGGCCCGCTTGAAAACGCATCCGGGCGAATCTGAGGTGTGTGTGTGTGTAAAGATAGATTATAAAAATTATGGACAATTAAGCTCTTAGATTTATGTTGCTCATTAAGTTGATTACTGGTAACCAAGATAAGTTTCTGATAAGCTCATTACAGGCTTATGCAGATATAACTTTATTGACAGAGATATACGATATGTGTAAATATTGATTGACAGTGGTACTTCCTATTAAATGAAACTGTAGTTACTTAATACCCGCTACTTATAGAGTATAAAGGTATTAAAAGTATATGTAACAGACAGAAGGAGGCGTGACAGACCCAAAAAGGTAGACATTTTCTCAAACAGTATCAAAAACTGTGCGTATGAACTCCTATGTCTCAAAGACTATAAAAGATATAAAAGGCCACGCCCCTATCAGACTTTGTCAATTGATAACGACCTTATTCCAAGCACAATTCAACTGATTAGTTTACTTTTTAGTTAGTTATTTACTGCCAATTAATAACTACCAATTTTATTGGGATCGGGTAATCAACATATAAGTTATTCAAGAAATAATTTTAAAAAAATAATTCAATCCACCCCTGTAAGTATGCAACCCAAAATTCATTAAATATAAGAGATAAATATATAAAAAATTGCTTTGCTCAGGTGGTTAGAGGGTATAGTTCTGTCGAATACACTAGACTATAGCATCCGTAATTGTTAATAGATGCATCACACTATAAATATATCTATTAAGTAATAAAATAAGTCAACTCGGATAAACACACACGTGTGGGAACTATAAAAAATATATATTTTATGATCTTGTATTTTATAAGACAAGCTTCACTGTGCCGGAAATAACTCTTTGTTTATCAGTGACGTAGGTAGACGGGGATCGGCTTTTATTGGGTTACACTCAGTACTCATCTCAGTACTCAGTACTCATCTATTATTATTATCTATTAAACTTATCAAGATACACAAAAAGTGTCTCGAAACTTACTCAACCGGGCAACTTAATCTTTACCCCTTTTGATAAAAACTGAGGCTACGCCTTTGCAACGAAAGCAAATGGAAGCTGCCTCCTCAATTCGTTGATGTTCTTTCGCTCAGAATCACCATCATGTGTAGTATATCAATTGACTTATGTGCATCATCAACAGTTTATACTCAATTCATTTGTATGGGAAGCGATCAGTTCCCAGTGATTTCATTCTCTCTTTCTCTTCGAATGAATGTCATTTCACTTGGCGCCAATGAAGAAGGCAATTAGACAAGGCCTTAAGAATTCGTTTTATTATCTTGTTGCATATGCCAAAAGAAAGCACACAAAGCGAGAAAGGGAACGCGCAAAAATCACAAGAAATTCATGCATAATTACTAATCAGTTATCTCAGAAGACAGACGACGAAGACGACGACGACGGCACTCGCTCTCCCTCTCGGGTCATAAAGATAAACTTAAAGTGTCAGAACGGAACAGGAGGAGCAGAAGGAGGAGGAGAATACAAAGAAAGCCAAGAGGGACAGTGGACAGCTGAAAGCAGAGAGTTACCATGCAGTCGGATGATAAAGCGTATAAGCTAAAGTGGAAGCCAACAACAAAGACAACAACAACAACAGCACAGTATGACCCAGAGAAACAGACAACAACAACAACAGCAACCACTGCAACCAGTTCAACAGAGTCCACGAAGCAACGCACAATCGGTGCTCTGGTGCGGGGTATACACGACACTGGAGCACACGATCTGCATCGTCCCTTGTTGTCAATAGAAGAGGAGCAACTCAGCAGTACCAAGTCCACCAAGTTGGCAGCACGACGGGGTATGGCCACAGAGATTGCACCACATGCCTCCCTGCCGCGACTGGTGATCAACATAGAGTCATCGTCTGAGGCACTGACGACTACCACACTGGATGGCAGTACCTCGGTCACCACAAGTCGCGCTGTGAATGCCCTCTCGCCTTCGCCGACACCGACTCGTTCCCTTACCCCCGAAAGCTATGGTCAGGATGGACTGAATGGAGAGGCGTGCAGTGGCAGCGTCAATGGAGATAATCATCTTGATCAGAGCACCACGCCGAACACGACGCGACGCTTCAGTCATTTCAATCTGGCGTTACGTCGATTCTCCCACATTCACGTACATGTACTACTCTTTCTCTATTTCTCCCCCTCCCCCCTTGTTCTCTTTATCTCTGTCTTAATGTCTATCTGTCTCTCTCTGTCTAACCTAAGCCTGGTTGTTTGCGTGCTTGGCTTTGCTTCTAACCCTTGTCCTAGCTAGGCTCCCAGTCTGTAACCTGTCCTGTCTTTCATCTAAAAATAACTTTTAATTCTTCTTCTTCAAGTTCTTTTGTTACTGTTGTTGTTATTGTTGTTGCTGCTATTCTTGTTGTACGATCGTTCAACAAGTTTGATGTGCTTTTCCTGCCTGAGTTCTTGTTCATGTTGTTGATTCTATTTTTGACTTGGCTTCTCGACTAATATGGCTAATTTTAAGCTATCAAACAAGGCATAATAATACATCATCTATAGACATGAAATAATACAAGAGGGTTAAGCGAAAAGTTGTGGGGATTGATGGGATTACACATGAATAAGATAACAATTTACATATGAATTTAAATGAACATTATTAATAAGATATGTGGCATTTAATTAAGTTTACAATTTAGTTATATCTTTATAGCACTTAAGATTCGCCTTTCATTTCTCTCTTCTTTGCCCATTGTCCACCTTTCAGACGACCTTTAAAGATATGTACTATATTTGTTTTCTCCCCACTCAGGACTATTAAGCGCACTTTATGGTTGTAAAATTTCACTCAAGTGAATATCTTGAGTGCTGCGTGCACGCAAAATGAGAACGAGATGAGAAAATAAAACAAAATAAGGCCAAAACAAGTTCAGTGTCACGTAACCGATAAAGATTACTTTGAGCTACCCTCCGTGGGGTGTAAGTACTTAATGTCTATAGCACGCAGTTCAAGCACTTGAGCGAACACCCGCACAACAGAATCAACTTGCTGCTATTGGGCAATCGCTTATGGGGAATGTCAAAATGTTATCGATAACTGTCAGACAGAGAGAGTGATAGACAGAAGTCGTACAAGTTTAAGGATTGCCGCGAGTCAAAAGACAATAATGTATTACCCCAAGTTGACAAGGCTAAAAGAATTATGATTCTTTGAAATTAAAGCAATAGCAATACCTCTTAATAGAATTAATCAATACTAAGTATACATGCTAAGTTAGTTAGTGCAAACAACTAATACAGCTGATTAAATGCGAATCAATATAAGCAAATATTTTGTTGCAGAAATTTGGTAATTTTATGAAGGCTTAACCTCAATACATTTCGATATAAGAGCTTAAGAATCCCCTTTTTAAATTCAGCACTACCAGGAACTTAACTTAGTCAGAGTTGCATCAATTATGTAAATTCAACAAGAAGCTTACTTGGTCTGAGTTATTTTATGCAGCTCACGTAACACTGTCCACAAGTTATCTAGTTTACTTCAAGTGTTTGTCCCTTTTTAATTAGCTAATGGACATACAGTTGGGGGAGAGTGTAATGTATTGTAAATCAATTAACAATTAACAATTACACTTAGTTAAGGTTACTAACTGCTGCAGCTGGCCTTATGCCAGTGAAACTTATTCTGCACGACAGTGTAGAGGTGTAGAATAGCAGCAAAAAGCGCGGACAGAGAGGCGGACAGACAGACAGAGAGACTGACAGACAGACAGAGAGGCAGACAGAATTGTTTATTGGCCATTGGTGGTGGTCATTGGTCACTTTGGTCAGTTTGGCTTAGTTCGGCTGCTCGAATCAGTCGCTGGCGGTGCGTGTTCACGGCGAGAGCGTGCGCGGAAAATGCATTTGTGCTAAGAAAAACTTAGGCCAGCTCTCAGGCAGCCCCCCGCCCCTCCGGTACCGCTCCCCCGCTTCGGTGTGTTTCTCAGTAAATTGGCCGAAAACACGTTTCGAGTTCCGAAAGCAAATTACAGCATTTTATAGTCGCGCCCGCGGATGTATTTGCTGCATGTGTGCAGCGCAGTGTAGAGCAGTGCAGTGCAGTGCAGTTTGGTGTATCTCTATCTGCGTATCTGCGACTTATCCACATTACATCTGTAGTTATATTTATGCTTCGCAGTTGGTAATCAGTGTCGAGTTTCGAGTTGTTGTTGCTTTTTTTTTTGCCTTTACGTTTTCCGTTTTTGCGTGAGCTTAAAAAATTCGCACCGTGTGTGTGTGTTTGTGTCTGTTTGCCGCCCGTCCGACTGACTCTCAGTGTTGTGATAACGTCGACAACGCGTCATGCGATACCCGCCGATACCAGGCAACTAACCAACCGAGCAACCCGTCGTCAGCCAGTCATTCAGACTCAGTCGACCTGCCCGTCTAACTAAAGCACATCCAAATGCGGCTGCTGTTTTCATTCACGGACAATCCGTCGTGGCGCGCAGAAGCATTCTTTAACGCTTAAAATACAAAACGTTTAACAAAAAAAGAAAGACACCTTTAACGAGAAAGAAACACCTTTAAGACACAGAAATAAATTAATAAATTAAACCCAAAGCAATGCGAACAATTCGAAATGCAATTTACTTAATTTAATTAAAAAGGCACGCGCGCGCCGGTTCGCTCTCGTTGTTCAACTCTTCTAGTACTATATCTAGTTGAGTCTTATTTACTCTCGTCCGAGTCTTGTAAATCATGTGGGCTTTTATCAACGCGACTTTTTAATTCAACACTTAATTTACAATTGTTTAACTACAACTCTCTGGTGCAGTGCAGCAGCCGACAAAATGAAACTATCCAAAAGTCTAGACGAGCTCATTCTGAGCGCTTCGCGTTTGAATCTACAGAATTTGCGATCTCCCAGCAAGAAGAAATCAAAAAGTGTTAGTAACTCTACTGAAAATCTCTAATAAATTGTGAACTTATTAAAAGGGGCTTAGAATCAGAGAGGTGTATAAATTTACGGTGTTTTATAGAATAATATATGTCAGGACTGCTTATTAGCTCCTTCCCAAAAGTGAAAAGTGCTGAAAATAAATTAAAATAATTAGCCAACTCGAAGAGAGTCTTATTTTGGTTGTTCTCCAATTACCGGAAAGATATTTTTATAAATTTTCTGCTGACCAAATATGGTTAGGATCCCGCAAACTTGGTTAACATTTCAATATCGAACCAGTTTAAAGACGTCAAATAAAAATTCAGTGTTTCTAAGTGGGCAAAGAAAATCCAACATAAGTTTAAGGAAGAAGAATCGTCAGATATGCGTCAGGTCTACTTATAAGTTGTTTACCACTTGAAGTACCGCCTTGAAGTTAGGCCCAAATGCGTTTTAGCACTTACAAACAGATACAGATCTATAGGTTATCACTCGCACCTCCACTTAACTGTAGACTGTTTATAAACAAATTACTTATTTACAAACAACAATTTCACGCCTCCACAAGTATATAGTAAAATCAATTTCGCTTTAGTTAAGAGAACAAATTGAACTCTCTCAAGTCTGGAATCTCAGTTAGGTTCCGGTGTTGATTCACCACTTCTTAGAGAATTCCTCTTGACACTTGACAGACAATATTGTATATATTTTCTTTTTGCATACGTATGTGCCACCTAAGCCACTGCAAAACGTGAGAGGTAGCTAATTTTAAAAGGGCAAATATACTAATCTTTGTGGCCTTATCATATAATACGCATCACAGATGTCTTTGGAAGTGGGACTATCTGACGAATCTTCATAGTACTTTTCCCCTTGTTAATTTTCTTTTTTTTGCGATTTATTAGGCGCCACTATCACATTGGAATTTCTGCGCATGGTATTAGAGTCTGACAGCTAGCTGTCTTCGTTCGATTTATAAATATTGGACATGGCATATACCTTTTGACAGGCAAAGTTAGCCCACCAAATCGATATTTTTTTTATCAAATCACATTTTACTGTTCTTATACCCAAGAACTGTCTTATCAATTTTGTCGTGCATTCATTTCATATAATCGGAATCGGGTTTTATATGCTCTCTTGCCTAGTAGGGGGTTGTAAAATCCCAATAAATTCTGACGAAAGGGCTGTCGAACTGTGTGGAACGCATATCGTATCCGATATGTATCAGAGTTTATATTTATCGTATTATTATGTTAAGTCGTCATCATTATATCTTACTTTCCTTTCCCACAGTTTACATACGAGTTAAGGTTAAGGCTACGAGAAAGTGAGCTCGATATTGTTTACTATACAAATGTTAACCATATTACACAACACTGTTAACATTGACTTAACATTGCTGAGTAGTTACAGCGCGCTTAGCTTTTTAACATAATGCTGACAGTGAAAGCGCGCTGAATGCTGTCTAACTTGATGTTATACTGTTATATTTTAAAAATAATAATCGGCCGTTCCAAACCAATCAAATTATCTTTTTTCCCAAGAAAATTTCCCCGTTATTGGTTCCATTTAACGAACAAGAAAGTTTCAATGCATGTGACGTTTGATAAATTCAAATAACGTTTGTTGTTCTCGATATACTTATTAGTTAAAATGTGTTTGCAACGTTACTTAAACCAATAAAAAGTATCCCCATCCCTCCCTTGGCCGTGTTATTTAAATTGCATGATTGCTATCAATTAATCGATACATATTGGAAATTGTTGCTTGATCAATGTCTTCTCTCTGCCTCTCTCTTTCAATTTAGAACATAAATCGATACGGAGAATCGATGGGTTCGCTCGGACATCGCGCATTGCTGCAGTATATCGATAACAATGATATTTCCGGTCTACGCGCTATACTCGATAGTCGTCATCTAACCATCGATGATCGCGATGAGGTAAGTAAAACTTAAGCTTTAAAGAATATCGATAATAAGATCGATAAAGTTATCGATATTAATAATGTAATTGAAATTACAAATTTATGGATAGTTAGATCGATACACAAATCGATAATGTTATCGATGTTGTCATCGATAATGTTATCGATAGTGTTATCGATAGCAATAAATATTATTCATGCCCTTCCTCTCTCTCTCTTTACATAGAATGGCACAACGGTGCTTATGGTCGTTGCCGGTCGCGGTCTGACTGCATTTGTACGTGAGTTTCTGTCTCGTGGTGCCGATGTGCAGGCTGAGGATCTGGACAACTGGACGGCGCTGCTCTGTGCCACGCGCAATGGTCACTTGGATGTGGTGCAACTGCTATTGGATCATGGTGCCGAAGTAGAGCATCGTGACATGGTAAGTAAATGAGACACTGATGGATTCTTCAAGAGATTCATTAATCCTCCTTTTTCTCACAGGGCGGTTGGACTGCACTGATGTGGGCTTCCTACCGTGGTCACACAGATCTGGTGCGCCTGCTGCTCGACAAGGGCGCAGATGGCAATGCACATGGCAATTACCATTTGGGCGCTTTGCTCTGGGCTGCCGGACGTGGCTTCAAGGACATTGTGGAGCTGCTGGTGCAACGTGGCGCCAAAGTGAATGTGGGCGATAAATACGGCACGACTGCGCTAGTCTGGGCCTGTCGACGTGGCAATGTTGAGATTGTGGATACGCTGCTCAAAGCAGGAGCCAATGTGGACACTGCCGGCATGTACTCGTGGACACCGCTACTGGTGGCAGCTGCCGGTGGACACACAGATTGCGTTAGTTCACTGCTGGAAAAGAAACCGAATGTGAATGCGCTGGACAAGGATGGTATGACCGCGCTGTGCATAGCCAGTCGTGAGGGATTCCAGGACATTGCTGCTGCCCTCATTGCTGCTGGTGCCTACATCAATATACAGGATCGTGGTGGGGATACGCCATTGATACATGCCGTGAAGGGAGGACATCGTACTGTGGTCGAGGCGCTGCTTAAGAAGCATGCGGATGTGGACATACAAGGCAAGGATCGCAAGACGGCAATTTACACTGCCGTCGAGAAGGGTCACATGCAAATTGTTAAGCTGTTGCTCTCCACAAATCCCGACTTGGAATCATCTACCAAGGACGGCGATACTCCGCTGCTGCGTGCTGTGCGCAACCGCAATCTGGAGATTGTGCACATGCTGCTCGACCGCAAGGCCAAGGTGACGGCCAGCGATAAACGTGGCGACACCTGCCTGCACATTGCCATGCGCGCTCGTTCCAAGGCAATTGTCGAGGCACTGCTGCGCAATCCGAAGCACAGTCAGCTGCTGTACCGGGCCAACAAGGCGGGCGAGACGCCCTACAACATTGACTCACTGCACCAGAAGACAATATTGGGTCAAGTGTTTGGTGCACGACGACTGAATACGAACGAAGACTCGGAGGGCATGCTGGGCTATGAGTTGTATTCCTCGGCACTCGCAGATGTGCTCAGTGAGCCCACGTTGACCACACCCATTACTGTTGGTCTGTATGCCAAGTGGGGCAGTGGCAAGAGTTTCCTGCTCAACAAACTGCGCGAGGAGATGAATAACTTTGCTCGCCAATGGGCTGAGCCACCTACGAAGATCAGTGGATTGCTTTTCATTGTTTGCCTGCATATATCGCTGCTCATTGGAACCATCGTGGGCCTGGCCAGTTGGTCAGCTCTTTGGGGCTCACTGGCTGCCACGCTGTTCCTGATACTCGCCTATTTGCTGCTGGCGGCCACGAAGTACTTCAATTATCAAATGGACATGATGTGGGCCTACTCTGTGCTGCATGGCCTGGAGAAGCGTATCACACGTCTGCGTCTCATACTGCAAGTGACCTTTTGTCATCCACCTGGACCACAAGCGGACTCACAGCCGAAGCCAGTGAGGTTTCACTTTGCCGAGGCAAGCAGTGCATCCCCCACGGGCGATGGTGCTGTGGCGCATATGTTGGCGGCGTTGCTGGATGCAATAGGTAAGAATGAGCAGAGAATTCCCTTGTTAACTCCTAACTAACCTCTTTTTCCTTTGCTCCACAGAGTCACACTATGGTTGGCTGGCAACGCGACTGTATCGTGCCTTTCGTCCCAAGTGCCTGAAACTGGATGTGGGCTGGCGCTGGCGTCGCATGTGCTGTCTGCCGCTGGTGCTGCTCTTCGAGTTCGGTCTGATTACTTTTGTGGCGGGCATATCGTTGATTGTGGCCTACTTCACGCATGCCAATGCCGAGGAGAGGGAGCAAATACTGGTCGCGATCTATGTAATTGCCGCCGTGCTGGTGACACTCATCTGCACTCATTTGCATGTGTTGGCCAAGGTCTTTGGTTCACTCTTCATCTCCCACAAGCGACAGCTGAAGCGTGCCGTGCGTGCCAATGAGACTGCTCCGCTGACAATGCTCGGAGCTGAGGTTGCTGTGCTCACGGATATGGTTAAATGTCTGGATGCGTTTACCAATCAACAGAGTCGTCTTGTCGGGGTCATTGATGCACTGGACTCCTGTGATACGGAACGTATATTGACCTTGCTGAATGCCGTGCAAACATTGCTCTCTGCACCCAATCGTCCTTTCGTGCTGCTCATCTCAGTGGATCCTCATGTGATTGCCAAGGCAGCGGAGGCGAACAGTCGTCGCCTGTTCACCGAGGGCGGCATTGGAGGTCACGACTTTCTGCGCAACTTGGTGCACTTGCCAGTGTATTTGCAGAACTCTGGACTGCGCAAGGTGCAGCGGGCGCAGATGACAGCGTTGCTGTTCAAGCGCAGCGGCACCGAATATCAATTGGATGATGGACCCATGTTGGGACACTCAGTGTCGGCGCGACGTCTCTCTAATGCCTCCGAGATCATGTCCAGCCAGGAGAAGTTGCGGGCACCGCCACGTGGTGGAGGCGGTGGCAAGAAGTTGCGTCTCTCGGAGTCTGTGGCCAGTTCGATTGGCTCGAATCTGCATCGATTGGGACAGAATCAACAGGGTGTCATTGATCTGTCTCGCATTGTGCTCACTGACGACTACTTTAGTGATGTGAATCCTCGCAGCATGCGGCGTCTCATGAATGTCATCTACATCACCGTGCGCCTGCTGAAAGCATTCCAAATCGACTTCAGCTGGTACCGTCTCAGTTCATGGATCAATCTCACAGAACAGTGGCCCCTGCGTGCCAGCATGATTGTGCTGCATCATGATCAGTACATGGACAACAATGCGGATGAGAACATCTCGCTGCAGAGTGTTTACGAGAAGTAAGAAGTGACTGCATCTTTGTGAGAACTCCTTAACTAAATCATCTTCTGCTTTTTTTAGACTGCGCCCCAAGCTCGCCTGCCTGCGCGAGGCTGCACCGCTGCTGGAACTGGATCGCGATGAGCGTAAACTGGATGCCTTCTTGCAGCTGCATAAATCTGATTTGCTTGTGGCAGACTTGCGCATCTTTTTGCCTTTTACCATCAATCTCGATCCGTATCTGCGCAAGGTGCTCAAGGGTAAGCACGGGACTGACTTTGAGTTTGTTTCAATTATTAATATTGCCATTCTTTTCACAGAGGATCAACAAGTCATCGAGGATGAAGGTACTGTGATGCTGCAAACACGTCCCAGCGTATCGCACAGCATGCGTGCACAGCCAGCGCCCACAGCGTATGTGCCTTCGCCGCAGGTCTATCCGCCGTATCAAATGCTGCAGAACGAGTTTGTGGCCAACGAGCTGCGTGTGCGCAATGTGGCCGCACTGGAGCCCACGTCGCCGTTGATACCGTCGCCCAGTGATTCCTTTGGCGTGAGTAGTGATAGATACTATGTATACTGTATATTTACCTTGATATATGTGCTATATATACTGTTTATACCTTACTATATATGTGTCATATATAATCAACTATATATACCTTACCACAAATGATTAAGAATTCAATCTTTCTCCTTTCCAGGATGACATACTGCAAACCAGACTCACTGATCTCACTGTCGAGGGCGTCATCAGTCTGCTGGAACGTATTGAGGATCTCAAGCCAGCACTAGCTAAATTGGCGCCTATACTGCGTGACAATGCCATCAGTGGGCGTGTGCTCAAGCACTGCGATCTGTCGGATCTCAAAACGGTTAGCTAGAGCAATTAAGCAAATGCAAAGTTCAATCTAAAACCTCCATCTCTCAATAGGTACTTGGCCTCAGCTTTGGCCACTGGGAGCTGTTCCGTCTGCTGATCAATACGCTGCGTGATATGGATCGTCTGCCACGCAAGAATCGTCCACAGCCTGCCATCACAGAGACGCCAACGAGTGTGCCTGCAATACGGGATGTGCCCGATGCGTTGCCAGCACCTTCGCTGTCGCGTCGTAACTCTGTCAGTCATATGGAGAAACAGGTAAGTGTGTTAGGGTCAATGGAACCTACGTTAGGAATATCTTAACCGTAACTCAATATGTTAACTTATCTTTGTACAATGCTTGCCTAAATAGTCGAAAATCCATGACTATGAGTATCTACAGGTAAAACTTGCATAGACTTTGCTACCTGTAGCACTTGCATATCTTTTAATTATATATTCAGTGACCTTTCCCTGTTATCACAATTGGTTTCTAGCACGAGGTCAATTTGTTTATTAATTTCGAGTATTTATTCAATTTGTTTATGTATCTTTTATTATATCTATGCATTCTTCTTCCTTGTGTGCAGGTCACGCTGGAGGAGCAGATGATTTGCGGCGCTTTGCAGACATTGAACGAGGAGGCCTTCGAGGATGTGGCCAGCAGTGAACGGCCCAGTCCGTCCGGTTTGCCCACAGGTGAGATGTTAGCTGCAGCATCGCAGCTGCAATTAGCACCCATATGCGAGTCATCCGAGTTTGGTTCGCCTGCTGATGAGCAGAGAATGCAGAGTTTGCTGCAGTACAACAACAACAATAACAACAACAATGGCAACAGCAACAATAATAACAACAACAACAGTGGAGCACAGCAACAACAACATCAACATGGGCAACAGGAGCAACAACATAAATATTTAAATAAAGATTACAATCGCAGCGCCAGCTCGCATTCGCTGCAGAGTCTGAACGCGGGCGCCGTTGGGGGCTGCATGACGACGCAGCTGAGTCAGGGTAACAACGGCTCAACTGTTGATTTGATAAGTGTTGGTGGTGGGGGCGGTGGCTATGGTGGTAGTTATGGTGGTGGTAGTAACACATATTATGGGGCACGCCTCACGCGGCCCAATTCCATAGCCGATGAGCTGCTGATCGAACCCATGACACCGTCCACAGTGCCCACTGTGGTGGTGGTGCCCAATAGTGATAGCGTCTACGACGACACCAAGCTATAGAACCAATGCTAACTAACTATACCAAATAACTAACTAAACTGTATACCGAACTAACACATATCTTTATTAAATGAATAACGAGCTTCCAACGAAAGAAGACGAAGAAGATATCGAAGATATAATCTAAAATATTATATAATAATGCATGCTACAATAATATATGATTAGTATTTTAAACTGTATCCATAATGTTAGTACTTAAACTTAACTTCAGGTCTAGATTTAGTTAATATTAGTTAAGTTTAGCTGGATAACCGACTATATCTGTGCCATTTTAACAAACGCTTTTGCCATAGAAACTTGTTTAAATGCTGTTTAACCTGATTTTGATTGGATTTATGATTTAGTTGCCAAATCTATATGAAAATAGACATGTGCTCAGGCTCATTTAATGTATTATTTATGTATTTAAACATAGAAAACGACGACTGCACGTTTCTTAAATTAGTTCTTAAGTTGGTAACGGAAACTAAACTGAAAATTAAATCGAACTAACTAACCCAACTCAACCCAATCCAAACCAAACCAATTCTAATGCTGCTTTCGAAACGAAGCTAATCATACACTTTATAAGGATGGTGAATAAAATAAATAATCCAATGGGAGAATAAACTCTTGAATATTGCATTTTATTGTAGTTTCTATTGAATAACAAATTTCGTTTGTTTTAACTGCTTTTTGTGCTGGAACTCTTTGGGCAAACTGGTTATGGCTTTCCTACTATATAAGACATTTTATGTTTAACACACACACACACACACACACTTAAATTTGCATGTTTTCCCCCATTGCACATTAAGTTTAGACTGTAAATAATTATAAACAATATATATTGTGTTGGGTAATTGTAAATAATTTTAATGTAAGTTCAACGAAAACCTCAATGAATGAATCAATCTCGCAATGGAGCTCGGCCATCAACGAAAGAAGGAATCTGCACAACGATTTACTATATATCTGTCTGTTTTTCTTTTATGTCTGCTTGATCCTCCCTTTGTATATTATGTTATATATTGACTGTGGTTTATCTGGTCTTCTAGAACTCGATCTGTCCAGCGCGGGCGCCTTATTTACACCCAATCTACTCACTACTGGTTCGCCAATGCAGCAGCGTCGTGATTCGATACTGAAGCAACAGGGTAGCGTCAAGTCGGAGAAACGTGTATCGATCAAACCGACTCCGAGTGGCTCAAATCTGGCCAGCCTTAACATCAATAATAACAACAACAACAACAACAATGCCAAAATGCAACCAAATGTGGAATACATCTCCGAGGCTGCAAGCAGCAGCAAGGGGGCGCGGCTGACAACCAAACCGCCAGCGGGTGAGTGAACTTTGAACCCTAATGAGACCCCTTTTACTTATACTACCCCTCTTCTTCTCTCTGTTCCAGGTCCCCGTCCCGCTTCGCTGATCATCACCAAAAACGATTCAACCTCGCAATTTCAGCTGCTGCGTTCCTCATCCATTGAGTACGAGGACATTGAGGCACAGCAGCAACATGCCACCATAGTGCGCGCCCTACGTACCACCCTGCTCGAGCAGCAGGAGGATGAGTCGGCGCCTCTGGTATTTACCGTGCGCAAATGATAAGAGGGAAAGATAGAGAGAGACAGAAGAGAGGAAAACAAATTCAATATGTGCTTTTTACTTAGTGCCAGTTAAAAATTAAGTTACAAATTAGGCTGTACTTAGTTCGTGTGTTCGTGTAATAAGTTATATTGTTGTTAGCGAATTAATTGTTCAAACACATGTACACTTACTATACTATTAATGTGAATTTAATGTGCATACTGTGCGTATAATGGAGTATGCACATGACAACTAAGACAATTATATTTAAAAAATTGCTTTACAAACAAAAGCTCACAAACTATATACCATATATGAATATATTTATAAAGAATTCAATAAACGATTAAATTAAATATATATTTTTCACAAAACTTCTGTTTATCTATTTGGATAAATCAAACTTTAACTGCAATCTGCCTTACGTTAGCACAATTGGCTTACGTAGCGTCAATTGGTTACGTTGCGCAATGGTGTGGAACTAGCTCATTAAGTGGATAGTTATCGATATCGAAAAGACATTTTGTTCTTGTGCTGCTTCTTGTGTTGCTTGTGTTTCGCTGCTTCTGCAAAATGTTTTCACGAAATTATTGTCGTTTAAGCGCAGCAATAACCATAAACAATATGTTAATTAATAAGAGTGCCGTTCGTAAAAATATATGAAAGAGATATTTGATTACTAAGTTCCAAAAAATACCTTATTGGTAGTTGCCAAAATAAACATGAGTAAAAGCAATGTAAGTAAATAAAGTTAAGTGTGTGTGTGTGAACAACGAATGAATAAAACAAGTATGTGACGTGTTAACAATAAACATACGCACTTAATACTCCCTGCCGTGCCATATGTAAATCAACAATTCAGTGACATATATATCCCATACAACATACGCACACTCACAACCACCGTGTGTGTGTACACACTTGAAAGAAAACACATGAATTGAACCAGCTGACTTTTGTTTACATCCCGCCGAGGGTGCGACACATTCTCGCGCGGCAAAACAGCTGATCAGGCGCGCACGAAAACTTGAAAGGTCACCTTGAGCTCAATAAAAAAGAAGAATTGACGAATTTATTCGATGGTAAAGTTTAATTTAACTGGAGATCGCAGTTATTGGTGAATAATCATAGAAAAAATTGCAATAAAATAGTTAGTGACTCACAAATGCAATAAGCAATGAAAATAATCCAAAATATATAGAAAATAAATGATATTTCAAGATATGTGCTCATATTTTGATTCAAATACCTATCGACGGCCAGCAGAGCCCCAGATTATCTAAGTGTTTTATAAAATCAAAGCATAAATACATGCATAAATACGAACATGTGGTTTTATCTTGAGATTTACGCGTAAACAGAGCGAGAAAGCCGTGAAATTATGTTTATTACTTCGCAAATATGAACATATGTACATTATTATGTATGTATGTGTGTGTGTGTCTGTAGATAAGTATGTAGGTCAATGGACGCGCCATGAACGAGTTTCTAATTTTAAACTATGTTCTTAAACTGTTTACCTCGAATTGGTCTTGAAATGTTTAAACAAAACAGACCAACCGCATTTTCGCCTGATATTTTTATTGCAAGTCATAATCAAATGGCAAATTTGCAAACATTGCCAACCGGCACGAAATACCTAAAAGGACTTTTTGAAAGGCAATTGTGCGCAGGGAAAGGGATTATCAAAAATGAAGTGATGACATTAACATTTATTATTAGAATTTGTGAATGCAATGTGTAACTTATAGAGCAAGTTTAACTGCAACGACAATTTTAAAGCGGTATTATCTAACGTAATTTATTGCTGCTGCACATAGGCTTTGCACGTAATTATTGCCAACCGGCACGAAATATCATAAAGGACTTTTGATGGGAAATTGTGCGCGGGTGAAGGGATTAAAATGATTATCTTAGGAAAGGGAGTGAAAAAATTGAAGGGAGTATAATGATTGTCGTTTATAATGCGATAATTGCAGCATTGATTAATCCTATGTGTAATTCATAGATCAGTTATCACTGCAACGGCGATTTCGAATCGGTATTATCTAACGACCTTTAATACTGCAGCACGTAAGCTTTGCATGCAATCAGTGCACCGAAAAGCTTCAGCGAATTGAACCGAAGCGAACTTCAATGGGCGCCAAAGCTTAAGCATGTTAATACACACGCATACGCACACACACACACACACATGGGCAGAGGCATCGCACTTGACTTAGGTTATTTACTAAGCTCACTTAGTATTCACACTTGTTTTCTTGGTTTAATTTCAATTCCATCACATATTGTTGTTATTATATACATATTCTAAATTAATGCTCGGCAGTTGCTTAGCTGGCGCCGGGGCTTATTAACTCGCCGCAGCTGTGCCGGCACAGCAAAGAGAGAGTGAAAGAGAGAGAAAGGAAGAGAGAGAGAGAGAAGAAGGAGTATAAAATAACACTTGAAATTGCAGCTCGAGTTTCGGATAAAGCGTCATTCAAGAATGTTAGCCGAGGGTATCAACTTGCTGTGCGGGAGCATAAGGGTCGCCTGGCGAACCCTGATCCATATCCTGATGGGCTATCAGGTAGTGCGCTGGCTCCTCCAGTTCTATGAAAATGTAACTAATTCTGAAGAACAACAACAACAACAACAAGTGCAACGGGGTTTGGGGGTGAATGCTCGAGAAGGAGAAGAAGAAGCAGCCGGCAGAGAAGAAGAAACAGAAGACAAAGAGTGTTTGAAGATTAGTAGTGATAATAGGAATATTGTAAATGCCACAGCAGTTATGGGGAATGCAGTGAAACGCAGCAACAGCAGCAGCAGACGCAGCAGCAACGCAAGCAACAGCAGCAGCAGAGGCAGCAGCAACAGTCGCAGTCGCAGCAACAGCACCCGCAACAAATCAGTACAAAAACGCCACAGTGAGGTATGATCACAATCACTGATTGTAATGCGGAAAGAAAAAAAAAATATTGAACAAAATTATGTAGTAAATATGCACACACACACACACACATGTACTGCATATAGATCTGTGTGTATGTGTGTGTGTGTGTGCAATGTGATTGTGATTGTGTGGGAAAAGCATAGCACAGACTGAACCCACCGACCTAATAAAAAGGTGCTCGCTATGTCTAGCGACAGCTTCAGTCTGTGCCGTGTGCTCCTCGTGTTCTAATTAACTATATTCCAATATACATATATACTATATATATTCGGAAATCGATTAAGCTCTACTCTCTACTTCTACTGTGGTGTTGTAACTGATAGCTTGCGTGTGTGTGTAAGTCTCTGCCTTAGTGTCTGTGTGTGCGTGTCTGTACCCACCCAATGTTATCTCGACTCTTCGTGTAATCGCTAAACCCAATCTTGAGTTATAATTAGACTGGCGCCGCCAGATGCTTATGCAAGGGAGGAAAAAGTGTCCTTAAATTGTAGATAATATGCCTATAAAACTGACCTGGACTTTCTTGATAAAGAAGGGATATGTACATATATAATATCTACATATAAGGATTAAACAGAGCACTAAGTTTTGTCCTTTAATGACTGAAAAGACAGTAAACAGATTTGTTATAGCATAAAGAACGCGTAAAAAGTCAAAAGAACTTATTAAAATATATTACTTATTTCAATTAGTAGTTCATTTCCCTTAAAGTTCCCAAAAACCAACAAAAACAGAGATTATTAATTGTTAATCAGGATTAGTGTGAACCTTGCACAAAACATTTGTTTTAAAATCATAAAGAAACAAAAGTAATTCCCCTTTTTAATAAGTTCAGTTTACACACTTTAAAAAACTACAAATTATATGACTTTAAACAAACTGTACTAGCTAAAACAGTTTTAAACTTGTTAATTAACTAAGGGAAAGTTTGAAACTTATTAATTAAAAGTTCCTATTGCAAAATATGTTTCTTTAAACTCAACGTTGAACTGCGATAAAGTTTTACTTTTGTTTCAGTTTCTCTTAAAACTTTAAAAGTGTTTAAAGAAATATTCTTCATGAATTCTATATAACATAGCAATTAATTAATGAACAGATCATTCGCTATGTAGCTGAGAAATAGTTTTCTTTTTATTTTTTTTATTTTTTTTTATTGGGGTGACATTGAGAACGAATTGAATTGAAACGAATCGAAACGAATTGATTGCCTCGAGAGGCAAAGCTTTATATATAATATATTTACTTGCATTGCATATCTCTGTGATCATCTATGTATACATATGTATTGTCGCTCTCTCTATAGATGTGTATGTACAGTAGGATTGCCTAGCTAACTGTGTTTTATAGCCAGGAGAGAATTCTTTATTGCTTCTTTATAGATTTTGACAATGAGCAAGGATACTGACTCTCACAGCATACCCATTGCTGAGGGACAAAATGCTGAGCATGTGCTGTACCGCCTGAAGCGGAACTCCAAGCTCTGTATACATCCGGATGTATCGCTGTTGGGTCGCAAGATCCTCCTGCTGACCAATTACCCTGCGGAGGGAAAGAAGTTTGTGCGCACTGAATATCGCGTGCTGGGCTGGCAACTGAAGGATGGCAAATCCTTGACCAGTCCGGAGCATCCTGAGGTGCATGTGGTCGATACAGATATCTATAGTGTGCTGCAGTTGAAATTGTCGGGTACATATCGCTTCTACTTCAGCTATGCCGATCGGTGAGTGTACATGAAGTTATAGTGGAGAATTCTCTGTCTAATTTGCCTCTTTAATCTCTTCTTGCAGTGAGGCCAATGTAAATGCCCCACCAGATGGTGCACTGTATGTGCAGGTGGAGCCCACGTTGCATGTGGGTCCACCCGGCGCACAAAAGATAATCCCATTGAACTCTGTGCGTTGTCAGACAGTGATGAGCAAGTTGCTCGGACCGTTAAATACGTGGGAAGCCAAGCTGCGCGTGGCCAAGGAGTCGGGCTACAATGTCATACACTTCACACCCATACAGGAGCTAGGAGGATCGCGGTCGGGCTACTCGTTGCGCGATCAACTCAGGGTTAATTCTCATTTCGCTGCCAAGAAGGGCGACAAGATCACGTTCGACGATGTGGAGAAGGTGATCAAGAAGTGCCGTCAGGAGTGGGGGGTAAGTAGAGTTGAAGTATTTAACTGGTTCTTCAGTTAATGCCTAATCTCTTCCTCTTTAGGTAGCCTCCATTTGCGATATTGTGCTGAATCACACTGCCAACGAGTCGGAGTGGCTGCTAAAGCATCCGGATGCAACATACTCATGCGCCACGTGCCCCTACCTACGTCCCGCCTTCCTTTGGGATGTAACTCTGGCACAATGTGGTGCTGATATTGCTGCCGGCAACTTGGAGCATGTCGGAGTGCCGAAGGTCATCGAACAGGAATGCCATTTGGAAGCTTTAAAGTACCAGTTGCACACGACTTATCTATCCAAGGTCAATATACACGAACTGTATCAGTGCGATGCCATGAAGTACGTGAACGAGTTCATGGTGCAGGTGCGCACGCGTGAGCCCCCGAAGAATGTGACAAAGACATCACGCTTCGAGGAGATTCAACTGATACAGGACCCGGCATATCGACGCTTGGCTAGTACCATTGATTTCGAACTGGCATTGGAGATCTTTAATGCTTTCCATGGCGACTGCTTCGATGAGGAGTCGCGTTTCCGCAAATGTGCCGAGACATTGCGCCAACATCTCGATGCACTCAATGAACGTGTGCGTGCTGAGGTGCAGGGAATGCTTAACTATGCTGTGGACAATGTTTTGGCTGGAGTGCGTTATGAGAGAGTGCAGGGCGATGGGCCACATATCAAAGAGATCTCCGAGAAACATTCGGTGTTCATGTGTTACTTCACGCACACCGGCACAGAGGGCAAGACACTGCAGGAGATCGAGGCAGATATGTACGGCAAGGCTGGAGAGTTCTTTATGGCCCACAATGGTTGGGTCATGGGCTCCAGTGATCCCTTGTTGGACTTTGCCGAGGAGCAACCTGGTCGTGGCAATGTCTATCTGAAGCGTGAGCTCATCTCGTGGGGCGACAGCGTCAAGTTGCGCTTTGGCAAACGGCCCGAGGACAGTCCTTACTTGTGGAAACACATGACGGAATATGTGGAGATCACAGCACGCATCTTTGACGGTGTTCGACTGGACAATTGCCACTCTACCCCATTGCATGTTGCGGAATATCTACTGGATGCGGCGCGTAAGATCAATCCGGAGTTGTATGTTGTGGCTGAGCTGTTCACCAATTCGGATGCCACCGACAATGTGTTTGTCAATCGTTTGGGCATCACTTCCCTCATCCGTGAGGCTCTTTCCGCATGGGATTCGCATGAGCAGGGACGTCTAGTGTATCGTTATGGTGGCACGCCCGTTGGCGGTTTCTATGCCAATCCCCAACGTGATGTGGCACCAATTGTATCGCATGCTCTGTTCATGGATCTGACGCACGACAATCCATCGCCAGTGGAGAAACGTACCGTATACGATCTGCTGCCCTCATCGGCACTGGTCGCCATGGCCTGCTGTGCCACGGGCAGCAATCGTGGCTACGATGAGCTCGTGCCACATCATGTAAGTTGCAATGGAGTATGATTGTATTACCTTAGCTAATCTTAATCTGTTTCTCTGCAGATTCATGTGGTGGATGAGGAGCGTCTGTATCAGGAATGGGGCAAGGGTGTCGATTTCAACACTGGCATTGTGGCCGCAAAGCGTGCTCTGAACATACTGCATGGACAGCTTGCGGAGGAGGGTTTCAACCAGGTGTATGTGGATCAAATGGATCCCAATGTAGTCGCTGTCACACGTCATTCGCCCAGCACCCATCAGACTGTGATTCTGGTGGCACACACCGTGTTCAGTTATCCCAATCCCAATGCTGGCCCGACCAATGTGAAACCATTGCGATTCGAGGGTGTGCTGGATGAAATCATCCTCGAGGCCAATCTGACAATGAAGAGCGACAAACCTTACGATCGTCCAGCTCCATTTACCAAGGATGAACATGTCCTCAAGGGTTTCTCCCAGTTCGAGTTGTCACTGCAAGAGCACATTCCGCTGAGCAAGTCAAAGGTGTTCGAGACGAACTCCTTTGTAGATGGCAACAACACGCAGTTGAACTTTGCCAACCTGCGACCAGGCACAGTGGTTGCCATACGCGTCTCCATGCATTCAGATGCTCGCAAGAGTTTCGATCGTCTGCAGGAGTTGACGAACTCATTGCGTTTGCAGACGGAGAGCAAACAGATCGCAGAGCTCAATGCGATTGTGTCCAAGTTGGATTTGGTTGCATTGAGTCGCGCTCTGTTCAGTTGCGATCAGGAGGAACGGGATATGGGTTTGGGTGGCTCTGCCTATGATATACCCAACTATGGACCCATTGTCTACTGCGGACTGCAGGGATTCGTTTCGCTGCTGACGGAAATATCTCCACGCGATGATTTGGGGCATCCACTGTGCAACAATCTGCGTGATGGCAATTGGATGATGGGTGAGTAGAAGTGGATGAAACTCTCTCTCTGGTCTCTCTCTTAATCCTTTCTTTCTTCATAGATTACATTGCCGATCGCCTGAACAACTTTGATGAGTTGAAGCCGCTTTCCACTTGGTTTAGGGCTGCCTTTGATCCTCTCAAGAATGTACCACGCTACCTCGTACCCTGCTACTTTGATGCCATTGTCAGTGGTGTGTACAATGTGCTCGTTCAACAGGTGACTCAACTGATGCCCAGGTGAGGAGTTGAGGAGTTGATGTTCGTCTTGCATTTCAAGTAATTGACTACAAATCTCCTCTAGCTTCATACGTGATGGTCATCACTTTACCCAAGCGCTGGCGCTCTCAACACTGCAATTCCTGGCCGTCTGCAGATCGGCCAATCTGCCTGGCTTCAGTTTGGCGCTTGCACCACCCAAGCCGCCCAAGCAATGTGTCACGTTGTCTGCCGGCTTGCCGCATTTCTCGACGGGTAATCAGCTTCGTATACATGCTTTGGGTTCTTTTATTAACCGATTATCTTGCAGGTTATATGCGCTGCTGGGGTCGCGACACGTTCATCGCACTGCGTGGCACCATGTTGTTGACGGGGCGCTACCAAGAGGCACGTTTCATCATTCTCGGCTTTGCTGCATGCTTGCGACACGGATTGATACCAAATCTCTTGGATAACGGAGCCAAGCCACGTTTCAATTGCCGCGATGCCGTCTGGTGGTGGTTGCACAGCATCAAACAGTATGTGGAAGAGGCACCCAAGGGAGCAGAGATACTTAAGGACAAGGTGTCGCGTATATTCCCCTACGATGACTCAGAGCCGCATGCACCGGGTGCATTTGATCAGCTGCTGTTGGACGTCATGCAGGAGGCACTGCAGGTGCATTTCCAGGGTCTGCAGTATCGGGAGCGTAATGCTGGGCACGAGATTGATGCTCACATGGTGGATCAGGGCTTCAATAATCACATTGGCGTGCATCCGGACACGGGTTTCGTGTTTGGCGGCAACAGCGCCAATTGTGGCACCTGGATGGACAAGATGGGTTCCTCTGAGAAGGCTGGCAATCGTGGACGTCCCAGCACACCACGAGATGGTTCCGCCGTGGAACTGATTGGTCTGCAGTACGCAGTACTGCGCTTCATGCAAGGTCTTAGCGAGCGACAGGTGATTCCATACTCGGGCGTGGAGCGCAAGGGACCATCGGGCGAGCAGACCAAGTGGAGCTACAAGGAATGGGCGGATCGCATACAGAGTAACTTCGAGAAGTATTTCTTCGTCAAGGAGACAGACACCACTTCGGTGGCCAACAAGAAGTGCATCTACAAGGATTGCTATGGCGCCACACATGACTGGACTGACTTCCAGTTGCGTTGCAACTTCCCAATCACACTGACAGTTGCCTCCGAAATATGCGATCCCCAGAATGCGTGGCGTGCACTGGAGCAGGCAAAGAAATATCTCCTAGGTCCGCTGGGCATGAAGACTCTCGATCCCGATGACTGGAACTACAGAGCCAATTATGATAACTCCAATGATTCTACAGATTGCACTGTCGCCCATGGCGCCAACTATCATCAGGGACCCGAATGGGTGTGGCCCATCGGTTTCTATCTGCGTGCTCGTCTCATTTTCGCCAGGAAATGTGGCTACCTGGACGAGACCATTGCCGAGACGTGGACCATCTTGCAAGCACATCTGCGCGAGCTGCAGACATCCCATTGGCGCGGCCTGCCCGAGCTGACCAACGACAAGGGCAGTTACTGCAGCGACTCGTGCCGCACACAGGCCTGGAGCATTGGCACTGTGCTGGAGGTGCTCAGTGATCTGCATTCGCTGGGCGCAGACATTTAAGTCACTACTCTATCAATCAATCCAACGAATCTATGCTAAATTATCCAAGATATTAACTACACACGCATCATTGGTAGCTGCTACAAAGAATTTGGTTTATTAACCATTTGTTAATTGTTCAATTTGTTACCAAACTTGTTCGATCTGCTCTATTAAAGTTATTTAATCTCTTAAACTCTATGAGAAGTAACTGTTTCTAGCCAGTCGCATGCTGGAGGTATGTGGCGGAAAAATGGGCCCACAATTCATAAGTGCGATGTCTGTCGTAGAGATCGGATGCTGCAATAACGTATCATTATCTTCATGATTCACATCGAGCGTAGTTTTCGATTGGTTTCCTTGACAGTCTTCATTTGCCAACTCTATTTGTGACTTGGATCTCTCTACGTCATCGGACACAGTACAGGGGGATTGAACTTCACTCTTACCATTCACATCCGAAATATCGATGTATTCAATCCTTTGTGTTTCGACCTTGCGTTGATTAAAACTCAATTCATATCGTATTTATTATAGTTTGAATACTTACGATTCGGCATCTCTTGAAGACTTTCACCATCGCGGAACAGGTCAATTCCAATGCGCTTTGAAAAACAATTTTCTGTACCACATCGATGACTATGGACATGTTGATAGATTGCTTTGAGTCGCGATCTTTAACAATCAACAGTTTGGTAATTGGGCAACAGTAACATTTAAAGACGTTCACTAAAAATGTACATAATAAATTTGGACAAAAAAAAAAAAAAATAATTGAGGACGTACAGCAAATGCAAAGCTGAAAAACTAAATCAAGTTTTTAGTTTTGTTATTTTATATATTTGTTTTGTCAAAATCAAAGAGGCACTTCACTCAAAAGAGTTTATTTTATTTAAAGAGATTAGGGAGCTAATCTATGGTAGTTTTTTCAAAAATGAATGAGGCATAAACTAAAAGTTAATAACTAAATAAATTAATCTTAATCCTTAGGAAATTCAGAGCATACAGGATAGGTTAAATGCTAAATTATATGTATTTAAATTAGTACAGAGTATCTTCCAGTCGATTTATGTACATTACCAAGTGTTAACTTCAAGTAGACTGCGTTCAAAACTCAATTAATACATTACTATCGCTATTACTATCGGTATAGGTTAGAGCTATATGTACATAAAGCATGTTTTCCCTGTGAACATCACACGCATAAATAACTGTCTTTGTATGGTGTATACTATATCTTTATATAGGTATTTTGGTATACTATATAGTGCTTGTGAAGTAGCTCAGTCCAAAGCACTTTCAGCTTTCATCGGGTGGTGTTTTTGGGGTTGCCCCCGTCGTCGTAGTTGGCTTCGTCGTCGTTGTTGTCGTTGAGGTCTGTTCATCCTCATCCGTTATGGACTTTAATTCTCGTCCCATTTTGCCGATCTGCAAGCCTAGGGCTGCAGCACCCGGCACTTCATTTAATTTGGGCTCTGGAAGACAGTCATCGTATTCGTCGACTTCACGTTTGATACGCGCCAAGGGCTCTGCAGTCGTCCCTTGCGCCTCCTTCACCTGCAACAACTCACGACGTATAGCCTCAACATTGTCCGAGTTGCTGGTCTTGTTGGCAGCCAAGTCGACGACACTTAAGGTACTATTGATTTTCGTCCGAGTAACGTTGCCCCGCAGCGCCAACGGCAATGGCAATCGTTGAGCCAGAGATGGCACATTCGCTGTGCCATTTGATTGCTTCTCTCCCGTCTTGTAGGACAGTGGTTCGAAGACTCCGGCATGCGCCTCCTGTTCCTCTCGTGCGTGTGCATTTTCCGTTAACATTTCCATGAGGGAAACAGGTTTTCTTTCAGGCTTCACATTGTTGTTAGCCTCTTTCGGTTGGGGTTGCGGCTGTGGCAATGGTTTTGTCTGTGGATTCTTCTTTTGTGGCGGTTCCTCCACATTCTTCAGCTGTTCATCTTGACGATTGGTCTCCTTGATCTTATTGAGTGCCTCAGCAAGTCCATCTACCGCCAAAGGTTTGGGATTATCTGAGTTTTGACTGGCCAATTGAACAGATAGCTTATCCACACTACGTTCCAATAGTTTCATTGTGTTCTCATCTTGGGGCTTCTGTTTGGCAAGCTCTTCGTTTAGCTCATCGACAGTTCTCTCTAGAATTTGCATCTTCTCTTTAAGCTCTTTCTGTGTCTCCCGCAGCTCATCTGCATTGGCTTTATTGTCCTTCTGTTCTTCAGCTGTTATTTCCTCCTCCTTTTTGATGGCTGCATGATCAATGGTTTGTTGTGCGGCTGCCTTCAAAGCTGGAAGGGCTTTGGGCTTGGCAGGAATTACAGTTGGCACAGGCAATTCTCCCACTTTAGCTGCAGTCTCTTTGAAGTTCTCTTTCTGCTTTTCGATTATTTGTGGGGACTCTTTTACTTCTTCTTTTGGCACATTCTCTGCTTTTTTTAGTTCCTCTTTTTCGTCCACGGAGTGCGATTCATCAACTGGTAGAGGAGGCATTGGTGGGTTTTCTGAGACAGCACTCACAATAACTGGCTTCTCGGCAGGCTTAACGACATCTACCTTCGGTGCAGGCAGTATAGCCTTTGGTAGATCTTTTAATACTTCCTTGGGTGCTTCGCCGTTGGGTTCCTTTATAACATTTTTCAATATTCCCGGGTCTTTTAACTCCAGCTTTGCAGCTGGCGGTGGTTTATCGTTGGGTAAAAGGGGTGTAACCATCTGAACTGCATCGAATTGTGGCCCAGAGCTCTGTGCATCGATTGCATTGAGATTTGCGTATGTGCCCAGAATCATTAAGCAGAAACCGCTCACAAATACAAATTGTGCCAGGGTGCGTTCCGTGGACTCTTTCTTAATGATTTTCCGAAAAGTTATGGCGGGGAACATAATGCAAATAGCCACGCCAATGGTAGATCCAACCAGGCCAATGACCAGTTCAACAGAAGGTATAACAAGTGCCACGCAAAGCGAGAAGATGACAATGAAGAGTGTTATTAGACGGAAACGTCGCTCGGGGATGTAGCTGCTGGCCTCCGTGTGTCCTTGCTGGAAGAAGAATTTAATTGATGATTGTATAGTTCCTTAAAGTTTATATTTGTTGCTGACACTAACCTTTCTGTACAGCAAGGAGTAGATGCTGGCTCTGCAGGGGAATATAACCAATGGAAAACTGAATGCAATCGATAGCACAAATCCAATTTTGATAATGTCGCTGCCAAACGAGGTGGACAAGTTCATCAATATATTGCCTGATAATAAAGGTTCTTTAGTTTACTTATCAGATCATTTCATTATCGTTGTAATATTACCAGAAAAGCTGTGCGTGCAGTAGGCAACATAACCGAAGAACCCAACAGCTATGTAAACAAAGGTACAGATCCATGTGGCGTTGCGCACAATGCCATTGAGTTTCTCCAGACTCTGGTTGTTGATGCTGTCGAAGACCTCAAAGAGTTGCCTGTAATTGCATTAGGAAATTAGAAATATATATTTTTTATTGGTATATCTCATGCTCACATTTGACACGATAAGGCCATGCTGAAGATGGGCAGGCACTGTAGTATTCCCGCGGGCTCCCAGTAGATGACCTTGTCTGTCCAATCGTTGGCCACAATATGCGTCTCCGACTCGAGCACAATCTTCAGCATAAGGCAGACATAGAACCCTATGGAAGCTGTGCACACTGCGGACAAACTGTCCACGTTGCGTAGCATACCCAGTGGCACAATGCAACACAGGGTGACAACCAACATGATCATTGAGCGCAGATGATTGTGTTCCGTCATATCTAGCGCAAAGAGCTTGGCAACTATCTGCGGTCCCAGGTCGCCGACAACCACAAAGTATGTTATACATGTACCGATAAGGTAACCAATTATACAGAGTTCTGCCAAGAGTTTACCGGAAGTGCCGAATGCGTGCAGACCGAGCAATTCGAAACTCTTGCGACGTGTCAGCAATGAAGTTTTGATCAGATAGTGGCAACATATACGTGTAATCCAATTGCTGAGGATGAGCAGCACAATGGAGAGAATGATGCCACATTTCTGGAAGCAGAAAGGCATGGCCAAGATTCCGACACCGATGATGCTGTTGGCCAGCGTCATAACATGACCCGAATGCGAGAACATGATGCAATCCGTTTTCACCTCAAAAACTATATGAATTACCTAGCGCAGTTTGCTATTGTACAACAGGTAAAAACCATAAAAAGTAATAGAACAAAGCCATTAGTGAACTGGCAACTGACAACGGCATTAACGATCACTTACCTCTTATCGCGCGTCACGATGGAATTGGCAGACAGCGCAGATACACTTGTGCAAGCAAAAACAAATAATAAAGGAAACTGAAACTGAAGGCAGTCAAGAGGCAGGGAGGTCGACTTTGTTGCCGCCTCACATTTGGTAAGCAAATACTTGATTTTAACAAAACATTGAATACTATTTTAGGTGGAACTTTTGTTAACTGTTTGGCAGTGCTCACATTTTACACAGTGCGGTTTCGGCAATATTTTTAAACATAATTTTGGTAACGTCAGCATTGTTTAGATTTTGGGCTGAACAGCTGTTTTGTCAGATATCAGTGCGTGAGCAAGCAGGTGCAAGCACGAGTCACGATGGAATGCATTGTGCGAATAGTTCACGTTCAATTAAACATTGTATTTATATATCAATATTACTTCAGGCAAACGTGTTAATTTCTATTTTCTGTTGAGTGCCATATCATGTTAAATATGTGTATATGTTCCACTGACGTGTGCCTCACTGATCAGCTTTGATTCCTAGTCAGCTGTTCCATCACTAACTACAACCAGTGTGTACACACTATAATTACCAACCGAACAGGTGGCAACGCCAATTTTTCGGTCTGTGTGGCAACTCTTCTGTGCTTGTTTCTTTCCGTTCCGTAGACTGCAAACGTCAAGATGGCCGATGTAAATTTTATATAAAAATCTAGAAAAATATTTAACATCCGTGCGCAGAAAGTGCTAAAGTGTATTAAATATTCAATTTCCAAAATACTGCGCACGCATGCAAATGTTATTTTAGAGTTTTATGTGCAATATTCGCCGATAACACAGTGTCCACAGATTGTGCTAATGAATACCCTCTACTTTTTTTTGTTCTCATTAAATATAAACAGCAAGTTGATGAAACTCTTAAGAAGAAGCGTACCTTCAAGAAGTTCACCTACCGTGGTGTGGACTTGGATCAGCTGTTGGATATGCCCAAGTGAGTATATTCGCAAGCAGTACCAAGCGGCGTCCCAGAAACTAACCTCAACCCCCAATCCTCTTCAATGTAGCAACCAGTTGGTTGAGCTGATGCACAGCCGTGCCCGCAGGCGTTTCTCCCGCGGCCTGAAGCGCAAGCCGATGGCTCTGATCAAGAAACTCCGCAAGGCCAAGAAGGAGGCTCCACCAAATGAGAAGCCCGAGATTGTGAAGACCCATCTGAGGAACATGATCATCGTGCCCGAGATGACCGGCTCCATCATTGGCGTTTACAATGGCAAGGACTTCGGCCAGGTAAGAGAGAGAGAAAAAGAGCAAACCTCCACTTGAATTCCCTTACTTAAACTCTGTTCTCTCCTAGGTCGAAGTTAAGCCTGAAATGATTGGACACTACTTGGGTGAATTCGCTCTGACCTACAAGCCCGTCAAGCACGGTAGGCCCGGTATTGGTGCCACCCACAGCTCGCGTTTTATTCCCCTCAAGTAAGCGCCGATGTCTGCAGCACAGTCATTGCCTCTGGGCCTTGGCTTGTTTTTGGATTTTTACGCTAAATAAAAAAGGAAACGTAATTTTTTAAGAACGTAATGACGCCTTTCAATTCCCACCCAAAGCAAGAAGAGTTTGTTTAACAAATTTACGTTTAATATTTATTGGAACTTGCAAATTGTATATGATGATAATGTAAGGCATCTCTATCTGCGCTTTCGCGCACTGTTGTTGTTGGTCATCACAACCCGATCATATGCCGTGTCCTTCATATTGGACTCTCGTACTCCGTTATAGACCATTTGCCGCTGTGTGCTCTGCTGCTGCTGCTGCAGCTGCTGTGACTGTGCAAGTTGTTGATGATGGAGCTGGTGTGTGTTGGTCATCACATCTGCCGATCCGTATGCGCTGTCTTTGACTTGAGAATCATTGTGGGAGCGATTAAAATAATTCGACGGCAGAGCAGAAGAAAGAGGAGTCACCGGCGCCGGTGCAACCGACTGATTAGACAAGACAGGAAGTTGAGCAAGCGATTGGAAGGCGTTAGCTAGACCCGTAAAGGTCACAGTCTTGCTGGGATTAGTACGATTACCAGGCGAGAAGATGGCACTGCCCTGCAGAGGCTGTTGCTGCTGGTTATTATTGTTGTTAAAAGCGACAAAGGAGTTGGCATTGTCAATGGCGGGCATGCTGGTGTACATGGCCGCCTGCAGTGAATCGGATTTGGAGCGGTGGAGTATACTCTTGGTGGAGCCGCGCGTGCCAACGCCAATGGAGTTCTTAGCGGCGGGACTGTAGAGGGAGGAATGGACATCGTGCGTTGTCGGTGGCGGCGGCGCTGGCGGTGCAGATACATCAAGTGAGGTTAGTAGGTTGTTGCTGCTCTGTGACTGCCAGAGATAGTCGTCGACTTGCTGACTCTTACCTAGACGATTCAGTTCCATCTCCATGGAGTTATAAAGAGTCAAACTGCTGTCCAGCATATCCTGCCTGGAGCCCAAAGTGAGCAGACTGTCGGCATTGTTCAGCGTCGAGGTTGAAGCCAAATTATATGAGTTGGCCGAGTGCATGGCCATGCCCATCTCGCTGGGTCCTTGTTGCAGTGCACCCGTGCGCGGGTCAAAGTGCTTATGTGTCGCATCCTTCAGTGTGCTCTTGATCTCCTTGGGCTTATCCGGCTGCTGTGGCTGCCTTATGGAGGAGATGTGCCCAGGCATGGGCTCGCGTGATACAGACGATGTGGGCGACGCCGAGTTGGTCTCCTCGTTCTCCTCCTGCGAGGTAGGTAATATGTTTAGAGATATACTTATGTAGTTATGATATTCTTCTGGTCTCACCTCATCCTCCTCTGTTATAATGGACGACTCTATCCAGTCTTTTATGCGATTCTTCTTGAGCTGACGATCGACATTCGTCTCGATTCCGCAGTCGGCCAATGTGTAGAGCAGGCGATTCTTCTCGTCGGGGCTGCTGTGAAAGGAATACATGGAAGGGCACAATTCGTCGGTCTCGTACTCGGCCATCTCTTTCTCTGCGGTCTTGGCCAGCCAACGATCGTCAAGGAACTTTGTTAGATCGCCCAAACTCTTGGGACGGCTGCCGCTGCGAGGCTCCAAGAAACGCTTGAACATGCGCTGGGCACGTGATGTCAGCAGCTGCAGATGGAAGGAAAGGTTAAAGAGATACAGATTAATATATAGTTCTTCTTGTACCTTAAAGAGCTTGGGTGTGCGTCGCAGCGGCATCATCATTATGCTGCCCTGCCAGACTAAATAGCGCATATAGCGCGGATCTTCCGAACAGGCCTTCTGCCAGGGCAGGCAGCCGGTGAGACAGACGAATAAGACGATGCCAAATTGCCAGACATCGTGGCTGGGATCGGCCCTTAAGAGAGATATAAAGAGAACGAGTTTAGTATGGTATAATTGTGTCACTTTCCAACACTTACTTGTAGGTGCCTTCGGGCTTAACCTCTAATACTTCGGGTGGACTGTAGGGCAACCATTCGTTGCGCCGCTCCACTGTGGTACCAGTTTGAAAGGACTCGCCGAAATCACAAAGTTTGACACGTTGAAAGTCCGAACGATATATGAGCACGTTATCTAGCTTGATGTCGCGATGCACAATGTCTCTGCGCGGTCAAAATGTGAGGTTAGGTAAGGTATTCACCGGGTACTAACGGTATCACTTACTTTGAATGCATGTAATCTATAGCCGAGGCCAACTGCTTGGCAATACGTTTGCTGTACACCTCACCTACGCCCGTCTCAGTTACATTTGACGTTAAATCACCTGGAAAAGTATACCTTTAATATATATATAAGGTTATTTTAGGGCTTTACCTACCCAGCGGTGCATATTCCTGTGTGAAAACATAGAATCCCGCCGTCTCGAAGGCCACATCGTATGTGGTCACAATGTGCCGATGCACTCCCAAGTGGAGTCCATAGTGGAACTCACGATAGAAGTCACGCAACGTCACATAGGGCTTAGGCACCGCCTTGAGCACCATTTCAGTTTGAGATCCGCGATGCTCGACCAACAATATCTTGCCGAACCATCCTTCGCCCACAATTTGTATGATATCGAACTCATCCACAAGTTGTATCTGAATGCGAGAGGAAGATTTCAATCAAAACATTGAAAAATTCATTTCTCATTTCTCGAAACCGTTTCGAGTGATGGCAAACTGTTCAATAATTGCCTAATATACATATATGCTTACAATATGTGCTCGAAAACATAAACGCCCGCCCGGCCAGACATATTAACATTACTCTATTTTTGATATAATGCTCGGACCGTGTTTGCAGTCCAATAAAATGAGTTTTTTTTTCTGTATTTTTTATTTTTTTCTATGTGGGGTAGCGCTAACTATTAGCTCAAAGAAGAGAATGCTGGCCGGCTGCCAACTGAGATGATCTTCTAATTAAACGGGTGACCGAACTTTGAATACCCTAGAATTCAGCTCAAGGCAATGGGATTGAATAGTTTTTGACGGTTTTCATTTCAAAATAATTTATATTTTCTTAGGTTGGTAGATTTCAAAAGGGTACCAAGTATTTGAAGTACCTCAACTCTTTTTAAAACCTTTCTCTAACGATTATAGGAAATTGTCTATTGAATATTATTTTGTGTTAGGGTTACCTAATTGTAGTTACCTCTTTCAACCCTATATGTACTATAGAAAAGATTAAAACTGTATAAATAATTAGCCTAGATTGATTAAATAATCTTTAGTACAACATGTGTTGATGTTTCAGATCAAAGTTAAATATGCCAAAATCTATGTATCATGCTCTATCATTGTCTGCACGCGTCAGTTTGAAATAGTTCTCTTGATAATCCCATTCTTCCTCTCTCTTTTTATCTAGCTCTCCATCTCTCTTTCGATTCCATTGTGAAATAAAACAAAACCCAAATGAGTTTCATACAAATTAGCCGGAGCACAATCAATAAATTGTGAAAATCATTAAGGCAATTTCAAAATGTGCCGATATTGTATTTACTTTTGACCTCACCCGAAAAGTTTATAGATCGCTGTCTGGAAATTTCTGTTCCAGGTCTATAAAGAAATTCGGGAAATTGTAATTTGTAAAATGAAATTCGCCAAAAATTTGCCGATAACTTTGCCAGATGTTTTTTTTTTTTTGTGCAGACTGACTGAATTTCCAAGATTTTCCAAATTTGATGTTGTTTTGAGTTCTCTTCGGATGTTTTAATTGACTTGCAGTGCAGTCGATGAATGCACATGTCTGTTAGTAAACAACATTTACCTTCTCCAATTCGAATTCTCGGATCTTGTGTATATGCCCTCGCGGTTTCTTCGACATGTTGCTGTTTTTACATAGGTTCACGTATTCCGAATGTTTATTTGATTCTTCTTTTTTTCGCTCCTTTTCTATTTATGTTTTGATTCACAATAAGTCACAGCAGAGTTCTGTATGGGATGGGAAATAGAAGATGCAGAGGAAAAGCCATTAATCGTATTGCGATTAAGAAGTGTTTTTTCCGCATACGCGTTGTAAATATTTATAGCGTCTGCACAAAGGCAACGATCTATAGATATATCTTTGTGGGCCTGTTTTACATGTGTTCGGTGTGCAGGTTAAAAAAATTATAAGATAAATACGAGTGTATCGCGACAGACCAAAGACTTGCGCACTTTATCACATTGTCTACATTGCTCCCCATTGTTGATATTCACTTCCTGAAAAATGGGCAGCAATTATCATAACTCAGAAACCGAAATACCGAAAATATACCGTACACATGGCGAAATATACCGAAAATATAGCGCAAAAACATGTAGCGAAGATAAGCTTATATTAAATCGTAGTTGTAACGTTTTTATACCGGAGAAATACCGTTAAATATCTAAAAATACCGAAAAATGCCGAAAAAAGGCCAAGAAGGTTACGAGAAAATGCAAAGTCTTGATATACTGAAAATAACTTTTAGTTATAACATTTTTATACCAAGAAATTACCGAAAACATACCAGAAATCTACTCAGAAAGATCGAAACCGAACCTAAGCCGGTATTAAACCGAATACACTGACATTATACCGTTGTTTTACTGAAAGATAACACACGAATTTAAAATATACCGGTGCCATACCGTCACAATTCCGAAAAAATACTATAGAAAACAAGAATTGCATTCGGATTAAGTGCCAATCGGCATAAGTTCAATGTTGCTTTGCACTTGTCGGTATAAATTTAGTTTAGCTATTGTTCTACTTGTTGTTGTTGTCAAACAAACATTTAATTGAACTGTCTAGCACACACACACATGTTATACACTCACACACACACACAGACACAAACACGTAATGCGAATAGTATTTTGTTTAGTTGAGCCAATGTTTTGCCTAGGAGGTTTTTGGTTTTTGGTTTTTCGAATTTCGTGAGAATATTCGCCTCGGTTCTTTGCCGTTTTCCTTTCCTTTTGCCTACACACGTTTGCATACTTATTATCAACAGCGAAATTAAAAATAATGCTGCCTGCTCGCCTCTTATATAAAAACATCAAATATTTCACTCGATTTCAGTTTCAATTGTTGCATGCGAATCCGAAATTCGAATTTAAATGAAGCAACGCGGATCACCCGTTAGGATTAACTTTCATTGAGGAACTGACTTTGATTTGGCACAGCCTGGCACTGCTCGAGGGCCCATTTATGGCTGCCTTCTCTCTCGCACTTGCACTTGCACTGCCTCCCGTCTCTTTCTGTCACTCTCTTTTTGTTGTTTTCTTTGAAGTGCGTTGCACCGTTCCCGTGATGTGTTTCGCTTTAGTTTTGCATTTTCCGTGGCCGCATTCGATGAAAAACCGTTGCCAACTGCCTCGCGACTCTCGCTGGCCAGGAAAAATCTATTGAAAATGTTTAAAAAAAGACATTTTGTTTACGCGAGAGGATTTTCGAAATATTTTCGTAAGTTTCCTATAGCACGAGAGAGGGAGAGAGAGCGAGAGAGATCGCGCACGGATAGTTGCGCACTCTCTCTTTTGGCGCCCAGACCAGGCGCTCGATGATCTTGCAAAACTTTGATATAAACGGGACGTATATATACGTATATCGAAAGTGTTACACGTAGCGAACATGAATGTATATTTAATTATTTATTTATTTATGTTTGTAGCGTGTCAATATTTGGATGAATGAAGAAAGACAGCGAAGAAATGCAGAAATGCTGCATGTAATGAGCGCTTTTCATTCATTTTACAGCGCATTTTACAGCAATTTACGATGTTCTTTTATTTTAGTTTAAGTATTAATATAAATTATTTAAATGTGCCTATCTTGTATGCTTGGTGTTGCCTCTTTAGCTTTTTTCCCGTCAAATTTGGCCCACTGCTAGACTTTTTGGATTATATGAAAGTTAATTAAACATTTCGTAAGCTTTTTTAAAAGTTGTAGTTTCGAAGAAAGTCAAACTATCTTTTTTTAGTTTTAATTATTTGTTTTTTTTATTTTTTAAAATTAGAATTGACGATTTAAATTTGTTGCAAGCAGTGCACAGCTTAGTGCATGATGCTCATCCGGGACACAAATGGGATCGTGTCTTGGGCAACCAGTGCTGTTAATTTTAACATTGTACTGTAAACACATTTATCGAATTATGGGCAGCACTGATGAGTTTAAGATTTCAGGAGCATTTGCACTGTTAATAAGTTGTACAGACAGAAGCTCGTTAACACAGGGAAAGTTCACGCGACGTATGTACGTTTTCGTTTCTCGTGTGTGTGTGTGTGGTATGTGCTGCATACATACACATATACATGCGTACATACGCACAAAGGCAACTCTAATTGGTCACTTCCGTTTGGCCGACGTTTCCTTGGCGCATGCGACGTTCAACTTCAGCGCTTGCTGCGTTTGACACACGCACACACACACCCGTGCAGAGTTAAGAGTTCCGTGTGTGTGTGTATGTGTGTGAGTGTGTGTGTGTGTGCTGGGAGGGTGCAGGTGCAGCCAACCACTTGTCGCGGGCTATAAAAAGCCGCAGCAAAGCGACAGCGCCTGCATACGTTTGAATGTTACCGTTAGCGCAACAACTGATTGTTCAGTAGTAGTAGTTATATAGCAGGCGGCATATGTAGAGCAGGTGGTACTTGTCAGTTTGCTGTATTTGGATGCTCTGCGGACAGTGAAAGTATGTGTGTTGTTGTTGGTGCCTAATTCAAGTGTTCCTGCCAGTGTTTTGCCCCTCGTCGAGCCTTCAATCAAAATTCTTTGCATAGATTTTATTTTTTTCAACGCGTTTTTCGTATATATCTCTAAAATGGATTGGTTAAAGTGCGCGATTTAAGCTTGGACTATAGCAGGTAAGTTGCGGGAAGGAAGTTGAGAGGAATTTGAAAGGTTTAAATATTGTAAAGTGCAGATTTATTTGAGTTATTGCAAAGAAAGCTACAGAAATGCATGTTTAATTTGTTTGGAAGTGATTTGGAATTTATACGATGTTATTACTAGTAAGTTCTTTAGAATTATCACAATTATGTTAGAGAGAAAAAATTATTGATGCATTTTTTATGATTTTTTAAGTTTTCACGTTAATTTAAATTCAATTTCTACAGAGGATTAGTATTTTTCTACTAAGTTATGATTTTCCATTATTATATATTATATTTCCATTTTATTTCATATGTTTTGTAGATTTTAGTGAATTTATAAAGCTGATGCGTGCATAAGATCTTTCCATGTCCAATTTACAAAATTATAACATAAAATAAGATATATCCAATATCTCTAAACAGGTTTAAAGCTGTTTACAACTCTAAACTCTTTTTTCTAATTTTAAGAAAACTTCACAAATTAATAATAAAACAAATAGTGCATTTTCAAAGCCAAATTCTTTCTTTAGTTAAAACAAAACTCTTGATTTTTTCTATTTAAGATATAGCACAAGTTTAAATAAAACGAAACCTGAGCGCACTTTGTCTCCATTTGCCAGTTGTCCAATGATATCTGCTTCAAAAGAAGGGCATCACAGAGTATCATCCACTGCTTCTACGAAAAGAATAACCCAGCTTCATTCCGAGATCAGCTGCGAGATTCACTGAGCTTTTTCCCCTTTAATTGTTTAATTGAATCTTCAGGCCTGCTTGCGTTTAATTGAGCACAACTCTCGGCTTAATTTAAGACACAGCGTGTATTTAAGTGGTACAATTGATTATGCGAATCGTTTGTTAAGAATTAAAATCATATCTATCGTGCTATAAATACGCGCTGCACTTGTTGACTCTTTTCCGCTTTTGTTTACGACAATGAGAAAGAGAATAATCTGATATATATCTCATATTTTCTCCCTGCTGTTTCGGTTTTGGAGCCTCGATTCGGTGGGTCAAGTGTTTGTGTGTGCGGCGGCCACACGTCGTATGCGTAATCCATACCAACAAACACTCGAAGGGCTAGAGCACATGTCGTGGCCAAACAGATTTCAAGTGTTATGGACAGTTCCCACACGCACACACACACACACCCACGCACACACACCCAGCTCAATTGAGCATCAAGTGTCGGCTTAAACACTCAAGCAGCGCATCGAAATTGTCGTGTGCCACAAACATGCACGAATTAAATGTGCCACAAAAGTCTCTGAGCCAACGATTTATGCAGCAATTGCGGTAATAACAGGGTAGCAGCATAACTATACTCTAGATCTGGTAAAGAAGGTGTAGATCAAGCTGAGAAGGATTTTATAGAAATTGTCATTCAAATTTGAGTTTGGGTAAATATATTTTACATGGAGAGACTCTGATTTCATCTTAAGCGCTTTAATATTAATCAAAACACAGTTTGAAACAGAGAATTACAAGCTACGCATGTATATGGTTACCTTCTTGTTCAGAAGCTAAAGCTCACGCGATTAAGGTTTAATAACATATGTATATATAATTTCTTGTTCAGTAACATAATTTCTTAGACTACCTTATAGATTGTCTAAAGATTTTTTAATTCTTGAACCAATAGCTCTATGTAGATACAGAAAGATATATGAATGTAAATGTAGATACACGCATATATCTTATTGTTCCCCACCAAGAGGTTACTTGATTTTATCCTCCACTTGCTGAGTACCCTACAGTTCACCTTAACAACTCCTTTATCCATCTAATAACTAATTTTATAACTCAATTAACTTTAATAGCGTGTGTGGATTGTCGTGCGACGGCAACGGCAGCGGACGGCAACGGTGACGGCGACGTTGGCGTTGGCAACACTAACACGACGACGTTTTGGCCAGGCCAGATACGGACATCGTCGCAACGGCGATGTCACCGACCGGACAAATAGCGAAGACGTCCACGCCACACGATAACGATAACAACAGTATCAACGATCAGCGTGAAACATGGAGCGGCAAGGTGGATTTTTTATTATCGGTTATTGGATTCGCCGTCGATTTAGCAAACGTCTGGAGATTTCCCTATTTGTGCTACAAAAATGGCGGTGGTAAGTTGGAGTAAATAATAAATAAAATAATTAATGAAATAAATAAGAATATGAGTAATAACAAAAATAATAAAATAAGTAAGAAAATAAATAATAAAATGCACAAAATAGAAAATAAGTTCGAAATTAAGTTTTTCTTCAGAGTTTTTTACCGAACTTGATTAACTTGAGTTTATGTTTTATATAATTGAAACTTAAAATATATATTGTATATTGTATTGCTTTATATTGCTTATGATAACTCTAAGGTCTCTTCATCAAGTTGTTAATTCATTGCAATTTATCTTCACAAACCGAGCTGCCTTTCTCTCAGTGCACTCATTACCCTGTCGCTCCGTTCCCGTTGGCCAATTAGGGACAACCGTCATGCGAACAATGCCTGGAGAGAAATCATTTATAAGGCTTTACACATCATTGGGTCGCCAGGAACTCAACTCGACTCGAGATGCGAGTGTTGTTGGCCTTGTTAACACTTTGACAAGTGCTGCGAAAATGCGTGTGCGAAGTGCTGCCATTAACTGGGCAGCCAGAGAGAGGGGGTTGAAGGGGGGAGGAGTGCCTGAGTTGGTAACTGGGGTCTTAAGTGCGTACTTCCTATACGAAATTACCCAGTAGTCCAAAAGAGGTGCAAGGGGGTTCAAAGGGGGAGCATAAGTTGATAAGTCGATACATATGCTAGCAGGACTTGTGATCTTCGTCTTCGTCTTCGTCTTGGTCTTGCTCTTGGTCTTTGTCGGCGCCATCATTCACAACAATTTCAAAGTTAAGTGCTTTTGTATGACAACTAAATCTGGCAGTCATAATCGCATTTGGCGCTGCCTTACCCTAGTCTCGCCCTGCCCCCGTCCTTCTGCCCTGCTCTCCTTGCTTCCACCCTTGCTTCAATATCTGACAGCGAGTGACTAAGGAGCGTCCTGGAGGACACGCCCGCTAGGCTTTTATTGTTGTGCTGACATACAGACATATGTATGTGGCACACACACACACACACACACAGCTATATATGCTAGGTTAAATCAGAGCATACTTCTGCTCACATACGCATTGTGGCAAATTCATGTGCGGTTCACGTTTTTGACGGCGGCACTTAGGCTTTCAAATGAATTTTCATTCGAGTGCAGGAGAGTGTGTGTAAGTGCGTGTGGTGCCTTTTTCCTTTATAGTTTTATGACTATTTCATACTTCAGTGGCGTACACAGCCATAACATAACATATATACTTATCCCCCTCCTGCCTGCTGCCTCCTTTCTGTTGCCCTCCCCCAGCCTGTTGCTCCTCTTTGCCTTCTGGCCGGCGCTTAAAAAATAAATTGTTATTTCATGCGCTCCATTGCACTCAATCAGTGACAGCTTAGTATTCATTTTATTCATTTTATTCGTTCGTTTTATTTTCCCCCCTTCTCTCCCCTTGCCTGCCATTTTTTATTCATCTTGCTGACCTGGCTTGGCGTTGCCAGGCTCAAGTGGAGCGCACCGTCGATGGGCTGCGATTATTAGCTTTTAATGCCCTCGGCTTAGTGGGCATTTAATTTGCTCTCTCTTTTGCTCACATTCTCTGTGCTTCTCCCTTCCTTTCTCTCCCTTGGGCTACAGGTGGAAATCGGACTAAAAGTTAAGGGGGAAACTTTGATTACAGATATTACTTATAAATTGCATGAGTTCCGATTAATTGCTGGGGAGTTGGCAAGTTGGAGCTTAGGTTGAAAGGCAGCAGAAGTGGTTGATAAGAGGGAGAAGCAATGGGAAAAATATATTTTGAAAATAAGATTTTAATTGAAATTAAGAATATGAAATTGAAATTATATAAACTCTTGGAATTCCTTTTATCACATCGAAAGAGCTACTCCCCCTCGAAAGAGCTACTCCCCCTCGAAAGATGTGCTCTGTTTTATTATGGGAGGAGAACAACTTTAGCCTAGGGAGGAATCTTTAGGTGGAAAATTCCGCCTCTAGTCGCAGTACCGCACCATTTCCTTTTACTGTAGTTTTTTTTAATACAAACTCGAGGTATCATAAAAGTAGTTGAGGTTATGTATAGTTGAAGCTCTTGAAACTTGCATGGTTTTCATTCATTAGGTTGGGTCTTTTCCAATCATTATTTCAATGTCAAGCTTAGAATTAGAAAAAGGAATGTGTAATGATTTCAGTATTATAAATTAAGGAAATAATAAAGGAAGCTTTCTCTTTTAGATTCGTTTCCATTTGAGGTTTAGGTTATGTTGAGTTGCAGTTCTTCTTATTATTTCACTACTATTCATTGCAAGGCTCAACTATTTTGCATAACTCAGAGAAATAAAGAAATATACCATCTTTGCTGTCAGCAACTTTGCTTGTTAAGCGACTTTATGCGGTAGTTTCCGCAGCCTTGAGTTATGCTATACTTACTGCACTGCACTGTAAATAAAAGTTGACAACCGGAAACAGGCTGCAAAGCGGCGGAAATTAAGGCTTCAACAACAAGGCAGGGCTGCATTTGATTCCCCAGATCCTTATCTGGCGCAGGGCATTATTTTACGTTTTGTTTTACATTTTCAGCATAATTGACAGCACACTGTGTGTGCCAGGGCGTGTCTTGGTGTGTTCCTGTGTGTGTGTTGGTGTGTGTGTGTGTGTTGGGGTGAGTGTGAGCATAATGGTCGACGTAGCTGTCGTCGACTTTGTCGCCCACTTTGCCTGCTAATAGACATAATCAAATCATAAAACACCCCGCTGTCACTCAACAAAGTATCGATGGCACTTTAGCAATTGCCCGGGCTGGGCGATGAAAGCGAATGAGATGCAAGAGGAGGGGCAGGAGAAAGGGACAGAGCAGAAGAGGAGGTGAGGAGGTGGGAGCAAGGCAAGCTAACCGACCGCGTTGAGGGACCTCGACTGCCGGAGACAGCGTCGAGTTCATGATGCAGAGGCGTACGGTCCACACTTGTCTCGCTTTTTCCGCTCTTCTGTTCTCTCTCTCTCTTTCTATTCTTCTGCCTCTCCCCTCACTCTCTCACTCCAGCTATATATGCTCGCTTCCATTGCCAGCCGGGATGCTGTTAATGTTTTTAAAATGTCCTTAGAGTGGCACTTGTGAAACAATTTGATTTTGTGTGTGTCCCTGTCTGTGTGTGTGTGTGTGTGCGAAAGACAAAAACAGACGCTGACACGGGTCAAACACACACAGACACACGCACACATATGCTCACACTACACACCCACAGTTTGTTATTCATAATATTTATGCTGCCTCGGGCGTTGCAAAATATTAGAAAAGTTGATTGCGCTTTAATCGTAATTACACTGTCCAGCCAGTGTCCGCTTTTTGCAGGCAAATTGCTTTAACAAGGGCAATGCCAAACTCCCTTAACCCTTTTCCAGCTAACAATTCTATAGGAAAGTTACTGACGAAGTGTAAAACATGAAATTTGTTATACAAACGAGTCAATCTCTGGAAGTATGAGAGCTAGAGATATTAAATTTGGTATGTGGCTTACTGAACATCAATTACAGCTAAAGGGTGTTTCAAATATGGCGCAGATTGCTTAAATTCTGCATAAATCATTAAAATCCCATTAGATAGCATCCCTTTTTATTAACACAGCCCCACAAAAAAAAAAAAGTTTCATGATCTGGGTATGCGGCATATGCAGTTATATGTATTTTGGGTCGCTGATTCCGAATCCGGCATCAGAAATTCTCCATCACGTCTGGATTTCGACATAACCTCAAAAAACTGAAAAACCTTTAAATATCTCCCAAGAGATATAGAATCCTGATCTGGGTATGCGTTACATGCTTTAATATGTATTTTGACCTTCTAAGTTCGAATCCGAAGTCAAAACTTACACTAGACGTCTATATTTCGACTTAACCTCAAAAAACTCGAAAAAATTTTGAGGCGCCAAAAAATAATGGGTGGTCATGATCGGGTCATGCGATATATGTTTATATATGTTTTTCGACCTTCCGCATCCGAATCTGAAGTCAAAACCTGCCTATCACGTCCAAAATTCAACCTAACCTAAAAAATGTTTGAAAAACTTCCAAAATTTTGAAATTTTTTGATCATGGATTATGGCATTTGGTCAATTATGTACAGTCACGTTTTCATTTTTTGTCTTTTATTTACTTAATTAAAGTTTTGAAGTAAGAAATCATTACTCATATGAACATTTTCAAAAATGTGATAAAATAACGGTCAAAACGACTTGTATCAACCTGAAATTTTTTTTATATCATACTCAAATATACCCTAATCTAATATTAAAAACAGTTTTGAAATTTCGAATGTTTTTGAAAAATTTTGTAGGTTAGGTTGATTTTTGGACGTGATAGGCAGGTTTTGACTTCAGATTCGGATTCGGAAGGTCGAAAAACATATATAAACATATATCGCATGACCCGATCATGACCACCCATTATTTTTTGGCGCCTCAAAATTTTTTCGAGTTTTTTGAGGTTAAGTCGAAATATAGACGTCTAGTGTAAGTTTTGACTTCGGATTCGAACTTAGAAGGTCAAAATACATATTAAAGCATGTAACGCATACCCAGATCAGGATTCTATATCTCTTGGGAGATATTTAAAGGTTTTTCAGTTTTTTGAGGTTATGTCGAAATCCAGACGTGATGGAGAATTTCTGATGCCGGATTCGGAATCAGCGACCCAAAATACATATAACTGCACATGCCGCATACCCAGATCATGAAACTTTTTTTTTTTTGTGGGGCTGTGTAATCATTATAAAGTTTAGCATACTTATAGTATATTGATAAAGCAAACTATCCTAAGAGTTTAAATACAATCGAAGCACAAGTTGTACAAAGAAATGTTTCATCTTGCAGGCGCCTTTCTTGTACCCTATTGCATTATGTTGATAGTGGGCGGCATTCCACTGTTCTACATGGAACTTGCTCTAGGTCAGCACAATCGTAAGGGTGCCATCACTTGTTGGGGTCGTCTAGTGCCGTTGTTCAAGGGTAAGTAAGACGGCCAGTACCCTGTAAACTATACTCATATCTAAATTGCATTAGGCATCGGTTATGCCGTGGTGCTGATTGCCTTCTATGTGGACTTCTACTACAATGTGATCATTGCGTGGTCGTTGCGTTTCTTTTTCGCCTCCTTCACCAACGTGCTGCCCTGGACATCGTGTAACAATCCCTGGAATACGCCCAACTGCAAGCCGGTAAGTGAGCTAGAAAGAAAAGGTTTATCTTACAAATACTAATTATATTATCATGACTTCACCTTTCCCCCAGTTTGAGGGTCAGAACACGCGTCCCATGGTGGGCAATCTAAGCGATTTCTATGCCTTCAGTAATCAGAGTCTGTTCCTGGCCAATGAATCCTATGCAAATGTCACCTTTGCCAGCCTGGCTCCAGTTGTGCCCGTCGAGCGTTTCCAGTCAGCGGCCTCGGAGTACTTTAAGTGAGTGAAAGCACCTTTAAACCGTCTCTTCCCTCATTACTCTCTCCCCTCTTACAGTCGCTACATACTCGAGTTGAACCACAGCGAGGGCATTCACGATCTTGGTCAGATACGCTGGGACATGGCGCTCTGCCTGCTGATGGTCTATTTGATCTGTTACTTCTCGTTGTGGAAGGGTATCAGCACTTCGGGCAAGGTTGTCTGGTTCACGGCACTCTTTCCCTATGCTGTGCTGCTCATTCTACTGATACGTGGCATCACCTTGCCGGGCTCGGCCATGGGTATACAGTACTATCTGAGTCCCAACTTCGATGCCATCTACAAGGCCGAGGTGTGGGTAGATGCGGCCACGCAGGTCTTCTTCTCGCTGGGCCCCGGCTTTGGGGTGCTGCTCGCCTACGCCTCGTACAATAAGTATCACAACAATGTGTACAAGTAAGTGGCGTAGAGTGGATATATCTTCCATTATAGCTCTAAATCTTTGGTGACCTTTCAGGGATGCCCTGCTCACCAGCTTCATCAATTCGGCCACCAGTTTCGTCGCTGGCTTCGTGATATTCTCTGTGCTGGGCTACATGGCGCACACATCGGGTGTGCGCATTGAGGATGTGGCCACTGAGGGACCTGGCCTGGTCTTTGTGGTCTACCCAGCTGCCATTGCCACCATGCCGGGCAGCATTTTTTGGGCGCTCATATTCTTTATGATGTTGCTCACACTGGGACTGGATAGTTCGGTAAAGCAACTCAATAAAGAAAGACCCATGCTCACTCTCATGACTCCTTCTCTTCTTGCAGTTTGGTGGCTCGGAGGCCATCATCACTGCGTTGAGCGACGAGTTCCCGAAGATTCGCAAGAATCGCGAGCTCTTTGTGGCCTGCCTGTTCTCGCTGTACTTTGTGGTTGGTCTGGCCAGTTGCACCCAGGGTGGTTTCTATTTCTTCCATCTGCTGGATCGCTATGCTGCCGGTTACTCCATATTGGTGGCGGTGTTCTTTGAGGCCATTGCCGTCTCCTGGATCTATGGAACGAAGCGCTTCAGCGATGATATACGCGATATGATTGGCTTTCCCCCGGGCAGATATTGGCAGGTTTGCTGGCGCTTTGTGGCTCCCATTTTCCTGCTCTTCATCACGGTCTATGGATTGTTGGGCTACGAACCCTTAACCTATGGCGATTATGTCTATCCCAATTGGGCCAATGCGTTGGGCTGGTGCATAGCGGGTTCGTCGGTCATAATGATACCTGCTGTGGCGATTTACAAGTTGATTGTCACACCCGGCGGGTTGAGGCAACGCCTGAGGACACTCACGACTCCCTGGCGGGATCAACAGCTGGCAGTGAATGGGGTAACCACTGAGGTGACGGTTACGCTGGTGCGTCTGGCCGATGGCGAGGCAACTGAGGCGGCCGATGTCTGAGCTCGACCCACGGCACGTTTTCAGATCTACTACGTGTAGATGGTGCGACGGCGGAAGAATTCGCCAACAACTTCGACGACGATTAATTGTGGTTTGTCTTTATATATTTTGAATGTGTTTGTTAGATGACCATTTTGTTATAGCTTAGGCCAAAAATGTCTCCGCCAGGGAGAAACTAATGCAAATTTCGCATACAACGTACTTACTTAGGTTTCGACACCGGAAAAACATAAGAACAAGAAAAACTAAAGGAAAACATAACAAGTTGTAGCTCACTACAGTTAAGACTAGCCAGTAGCATTTACCGTTACACACACATACATATACAATACGTAAACAGATATTATCGGAATATGAATATATATGTTTATGACGCTGTGTAGATAATACAGAAATATTTAAGTGACAATTTGTTATTGGAAAGAAAGAGTCCAATGGAAATTCGCGTGCATGTGCAACAGGGAATTAATGCTACGTCGCATAGCTTTATTATATAGTGCGTATGTATATAGGATAGATCAATCAATAGCCTATTACTATACTATTACCCTGCCATCGCGAGGCGTGTGTTCAAAGTCTTCTTTACACAGCCATAAGAGGATTTTGCCGCGTCTCCCCAGTAAAATATGTTTAATAATCAAATGTTATCGAAAGTTATCGGATTATTTAACCTCACTTTGCAACGTTTTCTAAGTTAAGTGTTGTTGGAAACAAGGAAGCGAAGTCGACAGCCATCGACTTGGCTTCTATGTTGATTGATTAACTAACTAACCCATCGAACCACCCTCGTTAAAGTACATTTTCAATGCACTTTCACGCAGCCATGTGAAGGTGCAATGTAATGAACAAGTATCAAGCATATATATGTTATGTTTATCCCTCAATCTTTGATATGTTTTACCTTTAATTAAATCGATTATATTTTAAGTTGGTATTACAAGCAAAGTGTGTTTTACTGGGAAAAACTAAAAAGGGAAATTGGAATCGGAATCAAATATGGAATAAAGATATTGGCATCTTTAAACTCACAGATCTCTGGATTTTGAAGGGCTGGAGCTATGAAATTTGGCATGCAGCTAAAGATAACGTAGATATATATAAAGATGTTCAATTGTAGCTAGAGAAGCTTTATATCTAGCTGTATTTCTCACAGCATCCCATTAAAAACACTCTCCCTTTCTCTTTCTGTTGCATATTTAGGGGCATTATTTTATTTTTAGTATAATTTGTTATTTCGCTTATGCTTAACTTGATCTGAAACGAATACATTGTTAAATACATGATATATCGAATACTATAAAAATCGCAACTTAGTATAAAGTACACATATATGTATATGTATGTATAAAGTAAAGGTTATGGGTGGCATGATTTCTTGATCTCTCTTCAAAAAAAAGGAAAAGTAAATGCTTGCATGAGTGTAGATATTTAAAGCTTATCGTATGTAGATGTACGTGTATGTTCTGCACGATGTATCTGCTATCGGTTGTGCGATATATGTTTGTTTGTATATATATATGTATATATAGGGTATCGATAATAACAATACACTGCTAAGCATACTTAGGTCCATATAAAGCGGATAGCTTTGGGCTAGCTAGACACACACTGGGGGGAGTAGTACAATATTTGTTCAACTTTGGTATTCGGTTAGTCGGGAAGCGGAGCCTCTCAAAAATAGTTAGCTTATGTTCTGCATTGGGACAATTGCTATAGGGTATATTATATGTATGTATATATAGTTTATTTGTTGTGCATTTTTTACGTATTTTGGTCTGTTTAGGTGCCTTGAATGGGGAGATTAAATAGACAAGACTGTGGGAAGTACGTGAACTTGTCCTGCACAGAACTTGTCGGGTTTTCCTTCAATTTCGGATATTTAGACTTATACATATACATATATATCATTTGGTTTGGTATACGGTAGTACAATTTGTTGAATTATCTTGTAAATATGCTGTTTAATATATGTTTAGCATTTATACGATTCTCGCTATTTGTTGTGTGTGTGTGTGCTTCGATCTTTTCGCTGGTTTTGTTTTGTCTTTCTTTCTTTGCTTTTGTAAATTTGCAGTCTACATAAATATTTAATATTGCCTGTACTTATGAGTGTATGCTTGTAGGTGTGTATATAATTTGTATGTATATGTGGGCACCAGAAGAGCTCCAAATGCTGATCAAACTGAGGATAAACTTTGTAAGTTGAGTCTCTCCTGGCACCATTTGTAGTTATGTAGGGGGGAATATCTTTGCAGGAATATATATGCAAGCTTGCAATCTTAAACATCAGTTAGAACCTGTTCTTTATATATTTCAACGATCCTAAAAAGATATTCCTCTCTCTCCCTCTCTTCATCTCCCTCTGGCAAGCCAAAGTGCTTTACTGCTGCTTTAATGTCTCTGTGTATATACGATTAGCTTCTGTTTAATCCTTTAATATGCTGTCACATTTAGCTTTGTTCTGGCTTACATACATGTACACATGTATGTGTGTGTGTGTGTGTGTATGGGTTTTATAATTGATATTGTTGATATGATTGCGTTGATGAGTTGCGTTGCATTGCGTTCCATTCATTGACAGTTTAGCTGGCGAATTCGATTGTGAGTACGTAACGGGTACTCACTTTGAGTACTGAGGGAGTACTGCCTTTGGGTACTCGTATGTATGACTAAGTATGACTATAATTAGTAAGCATTAATTTGTGCCATTCAACGGGGTTTCTTGGATAAGTGCAAACAGGCGTTTGTTCTAATTAGGCAACAAATTGTTAATGTGTTTGCTCTGTGTGAGTGTGTATGAGTGTGTGTGAGTGTGAGTGTTCAGAAGACACATTTGAATTGACGCATGACATGGCTTATGAGTCATATGCAATGAGTATTTCGATAATGAGTCGATTATTTACAATGGAATCACTAAAATTATAGGCTGACTTTGAGTTCGAGTTCGAGTTGAGTTGCGACTGAGTTTTGAGGTTAAATACGAATGTGCTATGCGAATTTCGGTGGATTTGTATATATATAACATTGAATGTAGAGTATTGAATGATAAAACTTGGTTTTAAAATGTAACTAGGCTTAAATCAAATAATTAACTTTGAACTTCGATTAATGATTAACAAAATGTTGATTTCTGAATTGAAAAAGCGCAATAAAAACAGTTTACAATTTCGTAACTAGTTGATAACAATTTCCTTTTCCATTTTCATTAAAATTGAAAATTATATTTTCACTATATAATGCACATGGTTTCCGTTCATTTATAATGTTGTAGTTGACCAAAATAACGCCTCGCTTCGATTAGAATTCAGTTGATTCGTTTGTGATTTGCACAGATTGCGTAAAGCCCAATTGAATAATCATAATGATAATAATAATATAGTGTATATATAATGTCAATATAAATACATTGCTAAGTTTATATACTTCATAGGCAACTTTTAACTGAATATCTGTTATAGGAAAGAAGCCTAGAGCACGCTTAAATTTACCGTGTTGCACCAAGAGATTTCACTTTAAGTTTATCTAACGTTTCATTTTGTTTTTGTTTGTTCTACGTATCATACGAATTTGCCAATATAAATGTACTATATAGGTTTTTATATGTAATATATCGTTTATCGTATCGTATCAAATGTAACTCAATATATTTAAGCTATAGTAAATTTCAACTAATTGCAATCGATCGATCATTTGTCGCTTAAGCTAAGATAATTGTTTCGTATTTTAGAAATACAATTTTTAGTTCTTTAGTTATGCTTAGCCTACGCATTGATTTTGATTCCGCTCTCTCCCCCGTCTTAGGTCTGTTGTATGGAGCTCAAGAATGCTGGATCCACCGAGGCAACCTTGGCGGTGAGAAACGCGTGCATGCAGAAGAGCAGACTCTGCAGTACCTGGCACTCCAGTTCCTGTGGAGAAGGGGGAGTGATTAGGATGAGAATGGAGTAAAGCCTTCTTTATTTTTATATATAAAACATAAGCCATAAAGTTTCTATAAAAGTGCTGGGATTAGTTCCTCAGGGGTGCACTTGCCTTTGTCTCGATTGCCCGCGTCTCGTTGTCCTGGAAATGTAGCTTCAACTTTGATTTGCCATCGTCGCTCGAGCCGCGCAGTTGTGAGAATTTATATTGCCAGACGACGGTCGAATCGGCCCCTTCCGTCAGGGAGAAGCCCGCCTGCCAGTCAAGTGTCAGGCCGCCGCTCTTGCCATGATGCGAGACGGCAAAGGTCTTGCGCTGCACAAACACAAAATAGGTTAGAGGTTAAGGCACACACAAGTTCACATTAATATATAGATATATATATATACTTATTACTAGACTATAGACATATAAACTTTTATTTATGTCGCCACACACACTCACTCGCATTACGTATACGCAGCAAACAAAGGGAATGCCATGGCATACTTTCAATATCAATATCTGTCGAGCGCTTAAAATGGCGACTAATGCCACAAAGGTTCAACAATCTGCCTCCCTCTGGCTCCTCTCGCTGTCTCTCCCCCCTCCCCTGTCTGTTGAAAATTGCACACGAATTTCGTATCGATTCTGGCCTGGCCAAAAAATTCATTCTTCCTTCTTTCATTTTGTTGCGTCGGTCATTGGCTTTGCCTGTGACTTTTCAAACAGTTTGCCGGCCCTTTTGTGTGTGTGTTTGTTTTGTTGTGTGAGTGTGCGTGTGTTTGTGTGCGTGCTGTGAACACTTGCAACATTAAATAAATTACCACAACATTTGCTCGCCTTTCATGCCAAAACTTTGTCTTTGAAGTTCCTGTGAAACTTATCTTGATGCGTCTGTTTTCTCGTTTTCCCCATTTGCCATGCAAGTTTTCTACACAGTTTTCTATACAGTTTCCCGGGCATTTTCCAATCAAATGAAAATTTAAATTTTCTTTTGAGAACCGCCTGTTGCGCTGGACAAATGATTGCCGCAGCCATTTATGTAGAGCAGAAGGAATATGCTGCTGACTGGCGCTTATCGATTTCCCTTGAGGGCAGCGCAGCCATGACCTTTGGCTGCAAGACAGGTAAAGGGGGAAGGGGGAGGGAGAGTGACCTGGCCCACCTGGCTGTGTTTATAAATTAACAATCCCATTGCCAATCACGGTAATCGCTGCAGACGACGAGGCAGCTAATTACGGCTGAACATGCGAAATTGTAAGCAACGTATACGCAATACTGACGGGGGATTATCGAGTATACGCCATGGCGGAGGTCATGTGTAGTCTACCATATATACATGTGTTCTATCTGTACTTTGTACTTACGCCCAACTTGATCACACTGGTGACAATTGCCGCATTCCAACTGTTCTCGATGCGCAGCAACTCCTGCCGCGTCTCCACGCTGAGGTAGCGCGGCTCGTGGCCGGAACTCTGCAGCAGAAAGCAATGCTGTCGACTGTCCACCGTCTCGGACTCCTTGACAATGCGGAACATGGTCTGGTATACCTTGTACACCACCAGCGCTTTGCTAATGCCTGCCACATTGAGCTGCAAAGAGAGAGAGAGAGAGGAAGGAGGAGAGTGAGAAGGGAACAAATTTCAATCAACGAATTTCGCCCCAAATCTGATTAAATCGCATGTAGTTTTAAAGCGCATTAAGTGCTCATCAGGTGGTACTTTGCCAGCAGGTGGAGAGGGAGGGAAGTAAGGAGAAGGGGGTGGGGCTCTGTCAACTGTGCAGCATTAACGTGTAAAGCCGCGAGGCAACATTTCATGAGAGTTGCGTTTGCACTATGCAAAAGGTTGCTCATTAGAGCAAAAGTACAATTTTTGTGCAGCTCAGCGAGTGTAGGGGCTGCTCTGCACCTGCACCTGTGTGTGTGTGTGTGTGCACCTGTGTGTTTGTGTGTGAGAGTGAAGGGTTCTAACTTGACACATAAAATTAGCACGGCACATGCAGTCTGCTTTGAGCGAGTTCAGGCAAATGAACACAGCATGCAACGACAACGACAAAGCCAAAGACGGCAAATGCTGCCAGATCCAATTAGATGTGAATGTGAGTATGTGAATGTAGTGTATGAGTGTATTCACATTCATACTCAAGTTGAGTCAAGGCAATATAAGCCGAATAACTGTGAGAGAGCATAACTTCAACTCGAAATAATTAGGCAGCTCTTTGCTGGCTCTGCAGGATTACAGGGAATTAGGGTGAGGTTTTGCCAAGGCGTAGATTAGTAAGAATTGAGGGAGGAGGGGGGGTAGTTTGGGGACTTGTAAAGGATTCTTCGCTGTTGAGTATTCATTTGTGCGGTGAATAACTTTGAGTTCTGTGCGCTTAGTTTGACAGCTTGTCAGTAGACTTTGATGAAGATATTTTGATAAAGATTTACAGATTGCCTGCATTAGTAGACCTACTACCCACGTTTGTGACAACCTAAAGTGAGGTTAAAATACAGAGAGAGGCGTGGCAGAACCCACAAAGTATATACATTATTAATCAGCATCGATATAGCTGTGCCACTGACAGATGTTCGTCTATAAATTTAGTTCTAAGAGACTAAAAGCGCTAGGAAAAATATAAGAAATGTCTTAACATTGCGCGCAGCTCAAGTTAACTTATGTTCTTAGCCACGATCTCTTTCGCCGTGCTAAGTCGATAAAAATAACTAATTACAAGCGTAATTTTAATGTTAGATAGTTAATATTTAGTAACTATAAAAAATAATACAGACTAAATAATTACTGAAAATTTGCTTAAGATTGGATAAATAACTTGGAAGTTATTCAAGAAATTATTTTAAAAGGCTGCTGACTTTCAAGGCACTGCAAAGTATGCAACAAAAAATTAACTTGGTATAGAACTGCAGCATTGAAGAAATCGTTTTGATCTGATGAGTACTGACTGTAGTTTACGCGAATCTCTGTGATTATTTAATAATGTAGAGCTACAGTGGGTCGAAGTACCCTAAAGACATTCATACAAGTTGTCAGTGTTAAGTGTAATGAGTATAGAGGTTTACTATATAATGTAGAATACTCGAAAACCATTTAAATTGCATCATCATTTCTTCATAAAGCTTTTCAACTTACCGGCGGCGTTTCGAAGAGCATCACTTCGGTTCCCTTGAGCAGCAGAAATCGTGGCTTATAGCTCTGCCATGAGATATTGTTGTTGATCACACCCTCATTCACCCAACCCATGTACTCAATGCGTTCGCCCACGGCGAAGTTTCTATTGTAGAGCTTCATCTGAATAATGAAACAAAGAGAGGATTTTAAATAAAAAGAAAACCTTTTCTTTCTCCTGCTTTCTACTGCAACTCACCTGCAGATGCGTTAGTCCGACCACATTGTCCGTTATCAGCTTCAGCCACTGGCTGAGTATCGCCAGCTCATCACAGTGTATGACCCCAGAGGTGACCCCGTTGAGGCCGCGCACCTCGAACGCATTGGGACGCAGCTTATCCGTGCCGTAGATGTAGCGTGTGACGTAGGCCATCATTAGCGGCACTGTTGAAAATGAGAGCGAGACTTGAAAAGGGTCTGTTTTAGGCACTGCCCCCCCCGTTCACTTTCCCACCTGCCACCGCATCTGTCCAGCGGCGTTCGGGCTCCGAGCAGATGGACATGGGGCGACTGCAACTGCGACTGATGGTGCCGCTGTTCACCGACGACTTGTAGCCCTCGTCTGCCTTCAGCTCGGCGCACGTGACATCGTTGTCCGAATCGGGTGTGTCCTTTGTCACTGCAAGAAGATGAGCATGTGGAGTTGGATGATGAGGGGAATGTATCTCTGCACCATGTCAAGGACGGACTTACGTTGCTTCTGCAGGAACGGCGTGGCGGCGCGATAATGTTTCACCGTGAGCACAACAATGTCGCCGGCATTGCGCAGTATGTTGACCGCATCGTCGTGCGGACAGGCGGTTATATATTCACCGTTAACTTTGATAATGGCATCGCCCACAAATAGTTGACCCGTTATATCCGCCGCTTGATCCTTGTAGATGCGCGATATTAATATGGGCAATTTGTGCTCGGCGCCGCCCTTAATGCTCAGCCCTAGGCCGCCTTGTTTCTGTCTCGTTATCTGCACCATGCGCTCCTTAAATGAGATGAGATGCGGCCACAAAGCGTGTAAGAATGCCTTCAAGAGGTAGTTCCCCCCCCCTTCCCCTCTGAGTGGCAGAACAAACAGTCCATTAGCATACCTTGGATTCCATAGGCGGTCCACTGTGCTGCGAACTGGTGGGCGTAACAATTTCCAACTTTTGCAAGGTCAACAATTCCATTGTTAGGTTAAGTCTGAGTGGCTCAGGCCGGCACTTGCCATCGCTGACGTGCACCATGCCGGAGCGCACCTGTTGAAGGTGTTGATTAATGAATGCATGAATGAATGAATGATAAAAAACAAAGCACAGACAAAGCAGAGAGACAAGTTTCTTATCTTTCCTTTCGCTTACCTTTAAGTTCTGATCGAGTTTCTCCTCAATCGGTGTGGCCATCGTATCCGAGAGCTTCATATTTTCTGCAAGAGAAAGCGGAATACACCCCTTAGACAAACAGCTTTCTTTAGACAAACAGAATTATTCAAAATTGAGTTGTTTGTTTAATTTAATCAACTTGCTATTTGCTTAGCTATTTCATTAAACTTCATGCGCTTTATTTGATTAAAGTTCACTTGCTTGACATGTGAAAGTTTCTATGGGTTTGCTGTCAAAGGAATTTATTATTGCGTATTTTCCATTCCTTCTTTATGGAAAATACGTTGCTCTGGCAACGGGTGAAGCACGCCCCAAGGCAACTCTGGCAAAGGACACACAGCAAGCAAAGTCGAACCGAGGCGAACCGAAGCGAACCGCACTGTCTATTTGTATCCTGCGATTGATTTTGCATCGATTTACATTTTAATTAGCTGCAATTATTTATGGCTTTGCTTGGCTCTCTTATCAGGCCACAGACAGACATGTGTGTGCCTGTGTGTGTGCCTGTTTGTGCGTGTTCTTTGTGGAATTTCTCTCGAGTCGAGCGTATTTTATGTCATTTGATTTTTGCAGTGAATTTCAATTTGATTGGACAAATGCAGCTGCAGATTTATAAGTTTATTTGCTGGCATATTCAATTTGTTGTTGATTATTCCTTTCGGGAATTGAGAGTTATTTAAAAAGGGTATATTAAGTGTGTAAAATGTATTTAACAGGGAGAAGGAGGCGTGGCAGAGCTTGCAAGGTATGAGGATTAAGCCATGTTTATCTATCTATCTATCTTTCAGTCTGCCAGTCTTTTATTCTGTCAGTCTGTCTGCCTTTCTTTCTATCTATCAGTCTGTCTTTCTGTCTTTATATCTATCTATCTGTCTGTCTGACTGTATGTCTGTCTGACTGTATATCAGTCTGTCCATCTGTATGGCAGCTTGTCAGTCTCTCTGTCAGTTTCTCTGTTTATCTGTATGTATGAACGCACAGATCTCAGCTATTATAAAAAGTAGAGTCACCAAATTTGTCATGAAGGTGTCTGTAAACAATGCGCAGCTAATGTTCATTTAAAATGTTGGTTGCCACGCCCACCGCCTCCGATAATCCATATATTACATTTTCAATTCGATTTGTAACCGACTCAGAGAAGATACAGCTCTCTATTCTAAACATAAACTTAGTTGACTTTAATTTCTTCCTAATCACTAAATTTCAATCTGATCGGAAAATAAACACAGAAGTTATTGAAGTCTGTTTAGAGCCCTGTCTACGTATGTAAGAATGAGAAAGCACTAGGTGGCAGAAAACTCTTACTTTAATAATTGTTTATATAATGTTAACAATATTTCACAAGTGTGCAAAGGGTATCTAACAGTCAGGCGTCTACAAAGGCAAAACTTGGTGTCTGATTTTTAATTTTTAATTACTGTTTGCCTACGACTTGCCACATAATTGAATTTGTTATGCTTAAATGATTTGTGTGTCACAAATATTGAATAACTAATTTGATATTCTTTCTCATTTCCTTGCTCGCAGGCAATCACAGCACACAAAGAAATATCAATTGCTTTGGCTCAACAAATTGAACACTTTGTTGCGACCAATTCGAATCGTAAAATAAATTTGAAATTATATTTAGAAAGCTATTGACAGACACACTTATGTGGAAGCCCAATGTAGGTGCATATGTTTTCAATTAAAACCGAAAATAAATATGCAAACCCAAAATCTTATAATATTGTTTTGAAGTGTGCTCCCTCCCCTCCCCTTCTCTCTCTTTCTTGCCACCCTCCCCCGCTTAGTGCGGATGCTTCAAGTGTGGCTGCAGCTGTCGAAGTAATGAATAATACAAGAACAACAACAAGGGTCGACACACTTACATAAATACATATGCACATCTAAACACACACACACACACACATGCACTGAGGTGTTGATATATGCGACTCGTACTGCCAGGAAGGGAGGAGATGGGAGGGAGGCACACTTTCACTGCCTTTGCAGGAGAGGAACATGAGCAGAGATCTCTCCAATTTATCTGAGTGCCTGCACATAAATGTATTTCTTGGAAAAACAGGTGTTATTCCATACGTTTGCCATAAGAAATAATGTAGCTCGTTTTTAATTTAAACAAATAACGAGAGTGTGGGGAAGTTGTAGGAGAGAGTGTGTGGACTAGGCAGATACCCTGTAGAGGAAATTGTGACTGGCAAAGCAGCAAAGATGAACTTTTATTTGTGTGTTTAGTTATATTTATGTGCTTGAGATGCATATATGTATGATTATTCATTTTATTTATTGTTATTTGTATTCTAGATATATATATGTATGCTATAGAGGTGTAGCCAGTGCAACTCTGGTCTGAGGCTGACAGAGATCTCCATCTCTTCGGACTCTATTCACATTATTAAACCGCACAACATTTGTCCACTTCCTTTCCCACGTTACTTGTAGACTCTTTGCAGACTCTTCTTACTTCCAATCTCTACATTACTTTCACACACTCTTTCTCTTAATCAGCTACCCCTTCTCTTCCTGTTTACAGGGTATACTAACATTGGTATCCCACAACATTTGTCTACTTTCTTGCCCACGTACTTTTCAGTCTCTCCACAGACTCTTTCTTTTCCTTCTCTACTTCCACTCTGTCTCTTTCCTTCTCTACTACTTTCTTACATTCTCTCTCTCCCTTTCTCTCAATCAGCTACCCTTTCCATGCCTTATTTGCAGGGTATACTAACATTGATATCCTCCAGCAGTTGCCTACTTCTTTGCCCTCAACACTTCCATACTCTCTACACTTTTCCTACCTTGCACATTCCTGCCACATTCCCTCTCTTCAAACAGCTACCCCTTCTCTGCCTTGTTTACAGGGTATACTAACATTGGTATGCCCCGGAAACGTAGGTTCGTGTTAGCCATAATTGCTGCATGTCGACGCGCTGTGCCGCAGTTAATGGTATTTTATTCTAGTCTTAACGTTATGTGTCTTCTCCTTGTCAGCCTTCCGTGGAGCCTGACAGGTTCATCCTTTTCGCAGTTTTTAAGCTCTGCGGCCTGATGATGACCAGGCGTGCTGATGAGAAGAGTAAGTGAGGCGCAGTCACGAGTCACAGAGCTCAGGGGTCAGGGGCCTACCATCGCCGGAACACATAAATATTTCATTATTCGCTCATTCGGCCTGGCCTGGCCTGGCCTGGCCTGGCCCAGGTCTGAGCTGGCCTGTAAAACCTGGCCAAGTACCATCGAGATGATACAATTTATGCACTTACCTCAGACACACACGCACACACACACACGTGCGTGCACCCCCGAGCTGTTGACCTGGGCTACGTTGACGGTGGCTACGGCTGCCTTTGATTATGGCTATATTACGTGAACTCTGTCGTGGTTCTTGCTCTTGTTGTTGTTGCTGTTCCTGGCGTGCGTGTCTCGAAACTCGTTACGTTAGCCAGCAGGCTCGTCACAGAGGGAGTGAGAGGGAGAGTAGCGTGGGAGCGGGGGGGTGTGGTGGGCCACTCTCTGAGTCAAAGCAAACAATCCAACATGCTCGCTGAAAGCTGAGCCGAGCTGAGCTGAGGCGCTGCTCTCTCTCCCGCTCGGAGCGTAGTTGACAATCAGCTGTGCTGCTGCTGCTGCTGCTGGTTAAAAAGAGCAGCGAAGGAAACTTTTGGGGCTGCTGCTGCTGCTCGACTGAAGTATTATATACGTATACGTGATATATATGTGTGTTATGTTTCGATAAATCGCGCACTTGACAAGACTCCTTTGTGCCTTTCTTTCTATTGCATGTGGCAAATGTATTTCCTCCTCTTCTTCCTTCCTCCCTCTGAATGCAAATGCATTTACAGTTAAACACGCTCGTGTTGTTGTTGTTGTTGTTGTTGAGTTGTTTTTTCCGCCCAGCAATCACGCTTGAAAGTGGGTCACATTTTTGTATATTGTTATTGGTCTGTGGAATGCATTGCAATCCCGTTAGTTGTTCGCAAATTCACAATTTTCCGTTAACTTCAACGCGTGAGGGAGGCGGGCAATAAAAACGCGTAGAAGTATGCTAACATTTTTTGGTTTGTCACTGTTTTCCTTTCATTTTGCTCTGCTCTCTTTTTTCGTTGCTGCTTTCTTTCGCCTCACTCACTTCTTCGCCCTGTTGGGATTAGTTCAATTTGTGTTTTGTCCGCTTCCGCTCGCAGCACACAACGTTCGCATAGGCCGTTCGAGAACGCACTGGAATTCAATTCTAACTGAAGTCAAATGCGTGCCAAGAGAGCGATTCACGAGAGAGAGAGACTCTCGCGCGCGCTCTCCTGACTCCGACGCACACTCACTCACACGCACTTGCATCTGTGCAATTCGAACACAGACAGAGACACAAACACATGACAGCTTTGCAGGCTGTGTGTGTGTGCTTTAGGGTTTGTTGGCGTTGCCACTTGGTTGGCAGATTCAAGCGCAAAGCTTTGCGATTTATTTATTTATAATGCAGGAGCTGCAATCGATAAAGTGTTATACAAATTAAATACAAAAATTAAATAACTAATAAATAAATAGAAATAAACAATATAAGTATATAAGGAAGTGTGTTTAGTTTATTTTTAAGGTAATAATATATATTGTTGTGCTTAAAAAGCTGCAGGACCGCTGTGATTAGAAAAAACAAAGCTTGAAGCACAAATAAATGATGCTCTAATAATAATTTGTATTTGATTTGGAAGATTTTTTCATTTATTTATTGCTTCAAAATACAGCAGCAAGTTGGTATTTGAATTTTTTTTAATATTCATTTTTAAATTTTCCGTTCTATTTTTCTCCTTGCGCTCTTCTGCACTGCTCGCTCTAGCGGCAAAGCACTGAAACACTCAATGAAATTCCTGACTTAACGAACAGCCTGGCCTCCTTTCGTCTGATAATTAATTCACAGAGGGCGCTTTAAGCATCAATTGTGGTTGAATCGCCGCCTGCGCTCATTTCCCAAGACATGACCCCGATTGAGTCCTGGCTGACAGCGTTCGGCAAGCAGTGAATTAGCTAGCTGATTGGTACTGCTTGCTTTTGGTATTTTCTTCATTGTTTTTTCTTTTTATTTTATTTTTATATAATTTAAATTAATTAATAATTAATTTAATAATCGAATACGTTAGGAAAATTGTTAGGAATTCGTCTCTCTGAAGTCTGGCTATTTACGGCTAATTTATGAGAGAGGAACAACACGTGTGTGTGGGAAATACCGCTGCTAACAATGCCTGCTCCCCCTTATGTTCCATCTACTGTTGGCATGTGTGAGATTAGGCCTGGATTACTTTCGATGACCATTGACTAATGGACTAATACACTAACTAAATCCCACACAACAACAAAAACAACAACACAAGAAAAACGAGAGACGGCAAAGTTAAATGAATTTTCGTTAAATGTTAATTAGACGCTGCGATTTACCTGCGTCGGCTCATTAAAACTTTGCGATTTCGACTCGTTACACACCGTAATACACCCCCGCCCCTGTCCCTCTCTCCCTCTTGGGGTATTGTTTAGTGAGGGGAAATTGTGTTGTGCGCAGTGGGCACTTTTGGGCAGCGGTGATAAGCCAAGAATAAATAGCACTCGGCTCAGAACAATGGCAAAGTTAATTAATGAGCAAAACCAAGAAGCAGCAGAAGAAGTCGAAGAAGAGAGATTTGTATATATAATACATATATACCATATAGCTAAGGTCACTTTGCACACACACATGACGAAGATGTGCCGCCAAATCAAGCCCGGATAAACTTTTTAATAAACATTTTATTGATGGCAATTGACAATTATGCAAATCGCTCAGAAGGATAACAAAAATAATGCGCGAAAACTCGAAATGATTCCCAGGTATTAGCTGCAGAGGGAGGGGGGGGGGTAGAGGCAGCTCTACGTGCTGATGAAGTGACAACAAAAACAGGCAGAGGCGAAGGGCAGAGGGGGGCTGAGGTAGCAGCGGAGGCAGCAGACAAAGTTGCAAACATACAACTCAAAATGGCCGAGGGCTGCAATGTGCCAGGCAAGTTGGCAACAACAAAGGTGACACCCAACTTAATAAACTCTGCCCCAAGGGGGGAGAGGTGGGCAGGGAAGCAGGTGCAGGGGGATGGGGTGGAGGCAGCTCGACAACTCGGCAGGTGCATGGATCATTTCTAGCTGGCGCCCTTTGTGTTTGCGCCTTTGTCTTGACACTGGCAATCACTGGTGTGGAGGGAAGTGGAAGGGGAAGGGGTGGGGTATAGGTATGAGGATTGGGATTGGAATTGGGTTCGGGTCTGGGCGCTGGGATTGGGGCTTAAGGTTTAAGGCGTCGTCGTCGGCATTATTGACAAAAGTTTTGCGTGTGTTTTTCGGGTTTGGAATTGCCAAGGAAGCGTCTGGGAAGGATGAGGAAGCAGAGAGAGAGAGAGCAGGAAGTAGAGGGAAGTGCAGAGAGAAGTGTAAGAGAGGGGAAGCAGGCAGGGAAGGCGGGGGAATAGAGGCGCAGCACATTTTTGTTAGCTGATTGAAATTAGTTGAAGCATAAAAAAGTTTGTTTGCCAACAATTTTATACAAAAATATTTCGTTGCAAGTGCGAGAGAGAGGGGGGAGTGCTAAGAGAGTGAACGGGAGGGGTGGCAGTGTGCGTGCGAGCGAGAGGGAGAGTAAAATTATGACTGCTTTGCATATTTTTCGGTTACCAATGTAAAACTTTGGCCTTTCAACTTATTGGCAAATGTCGGAATTTATGAGCCCCAACGTTGTCGGGTCGGCATCGAAGTGGGCGTGGCAGGGGCAGTGGGGAGTGGGAGGTGAGCGGAGGTGTGCCCCGGATAGGGGCTCAGTCAATGTTGGTTTTATTCTGCTGCGGTTTAACCAGCCGCCTGTTTTCTCATTGTCTTAGCTCGCTTTCTCTCTCGCTGTTGCAGTCTCTTGGCTCTCTCTCTCTCCTTCTCTTCTGCCTCGCTTTGTCTCCTCTTCTTTCTGTCTCCCTTTTTCCAGGCAACTTGAGCTCTGCTAATGGCATTAGCAGCCCCAGAGTCTGTTGACTTTGTTCGAAAACGTTATTGACTTTGCAAATGCTGCGTCCTTAAAGCCAAAAATGCATGCTCACTCCCAGCCAGGCTGCCTTCCCTCCCCCTCCCCCCTCTCTCTCTCCCCCCCACACTGCCCCTACTAGCCATGACAATCTTTTCAAAGGTAACCCCTAGCAGAATCTAAACAAAATTACGTATACGCCACATATAAACAAGCCAAGAGCAGGCGAGAGGAGGCGAGGCCAGAAGGCGCCATGGCGCAAATTGTAAGTGAATAATTATGTTATATTCTGTGGCTTAATCAACTTAGCAGAGCGAGAGGAGAGCTAGAAGAGGGGGGGGGCAGAGGGAGGTAGAGTGTGTTAGCTGCCAGCCTAGATGTATCTTGTTCTGCTTACAATCCTCTTCTTCTGTTGCTGCTGCTGCTCTTTGCTCATCCATGACCCGACTTGGCAGCTGCTGCCAAGCAAATGCCCAGCGGGAACTCGACAAGTGCTGGCTACAGTCTCTCTGGGCAGCTGCAGGTGGCAATGGAATTAGTTGAGAGTCGAAAAGCAATGGAAGTACTAGTTAAATAGGTTGGAAATTATATGGAAAAGATATGTGGGAGATGTTTAATATACAATTTATAAATTAAATAATAGTTCCTAGTTTGGAAAAGACAAAGAAATAAAATAAAAAGGCAAATATGTAAGAAAATAGTAATAAAGTTATGTGGGAGATGTGTTCAATATGTTAAGTTTTAAAATATAATAAGAAAGCGAGTGCAAAAGAAATAAGAAACATATAAAAAGATATAAAAGATTTATACTATATAGAAATATCTTAATGAAAGAACCAATTTAGAAAAGCTAAAGAACAACCTTAAAATGTGCAAAAAATATGTAGAAGACATACAAAATATATTTATGTTAATGAAACCTAAAAATAATATGATAAAAATATTTTAGAAATGTAAAATATGTATATATGTTATAAAGAATAGAAGACAAATTAAAATACAAAAAATAAATCAACAACGGAAAGTAAGGAAAATTAATAAAATGTTTATAGATATTAAAATAGATTGTAAAATAAAGAAAATAATAAAACACTGATGTATAATATAAAATATTCAGATAAATTAGATAATACTTGTAATGATAAATGAAACTGTAAGGGATCTTTAACAAATATCAAGGCCGCCGTATTTTAGTTTTCAATAAAATATTGCCTAAAAGTTCAGTTTGCTGTCAACTGTTCAAGAATAGATAGTATATATACGTATATATAAATATGAATGTGTATTTTATATCCTTCTATATTTAATCCCATCTGAGACTAGCAGTTTCCTGCAGGGTGTCAAACACACACGAAAACAGCCAGGGGCGCACTACTCTATAACATTCTCCGAGCACGAGCGCGACTCATCCGATATAAGTAGAATGTGGATATAGTAAATACATATAGCACGCTTGGCGTAACATGCGAGCAGGGAATGCAATTACGTGTGATTCACTTTACGTTGGCTAAAAATCAATTGAGTTATGTCGCGCATAATGAAATGCACTTGTACGGGCACACAAATCGGCAGTGATTGGCTCCGGTTTAAGTCCCGCTTAGGCACTAAATAATTTCGCAATTCGTTCACTCGCAAATGATATAAACGATAAACGATTCCCGATGTGCTGCGGGGCCGCCAACACGAGGCGCACCGCAAACCGAATGTGTATGTGAATGAGGCACATTGCACATATTCTCCATATTTTGATTGTGCAACCGCAAAGCGGGCCACGCCCCCGTTCCCCCTTCCCCTTGGACAAGGCCTGGCGCTATCAAAATATTTGCGTAGAGCGTGCGAGCTATGCAAATGCACAATTCATTGCCTAAAAATGTGTAATGAGCGGGGGAAGGGAGTGGTGGAGGGAGGGGTAGATAGCTGGTTGACCAGACGACATAAATCACGAAACCTCCCCAAAGTAAATACATGTGTATCAATATGTGCCATGTGGGGTGGTCCGTATACCCTGTGGATATGGAATATGCAAGAGGAGTGGGAGGGAATGTGGAAGTTATTGCATGTTTAAGTATAGGGCATCTTGCAGTTATCATATTAAAATATAGGGGGTGTGAAGGAATGTGAAAATTACTATACAGCAAAGAGTATCTGACAGTCTTGTTGCAGTGTACCCAGTAGACATGCAATATGTTAAAGTGTGTGTGGCTGAAAATGAAGTAGAGAATGGACAACAATCAATCTATCGATAGGTTATGTAGAGAAATTAACAGAGAAAACGATAGACGGCACTATCGATAGGTTAAATTTTCTTGTTTGAGAGAAAGTTGAACATAATTTACAAATATGTAGTAAATTAGTATGTATAAATAGGGTATCTAACAGTCACTTACATTGAGGTACAAGAGATTCCTTTGGAATTATAAATGTTTTTGATAATTCATTGTGGCTTCCATTGGCAAATTTCATATAATTTGTGCCTGGCAATGATTGCCCGCAGAGCTGCATACCTGCTTAGCCCAACACACCCCCTTCCACTCTACCTAACCTCACAAAGCGAGTTAATATTTTCATAAACTGAGTGAAAATGTGGAACATGTTTGAGAGGACAAATCACAAGAAGGCGGTAAGGCTGGAACTAGAGGGAAGAGGAGGGAGAAGTATGTGAAGAAGTAGAAAGAGAGAGGAACAGAGATGCATAGAGCAACGAGGGACAGATTGAAGTGTGTGGCGCACTAGTTGTGGGTGCAGAGCAGTCACATGAGCAGCAAAGACGCAATCAGCCGCTGCGTGGGAAGTGTGTAGCTGCATGTGGAGTAGAAACCGGAGGTGATCATTCCACAGCTGGCACTGGCAATGTGTGGAGCAGCTGCGGGTTTTGATGCAGCCGCCGTCGTCGTCGTCGTTGCCGCTGCCGCACACGCAACGGCAGCGACAAGTTTTTTTTTGGGTTGCACCGCACGGAAAATGCATTCAATTTGGCGTGGAGCACGATTCCGGCGAATGCATGGCAATCAAAATGCGGTTAGTTGCGTGTGGCATTGCCAACAACAACAACAGCAACAACAACAAAAAGAACAGGAGCAACCGCGGTAACAACACTGACAACACAATGACAACAGCACGAACAACAGCAACAACAACAACAACAACAAGAGGACGCAGAAAAAAACGGCAATTGTCAACAATTTTAATTTTCATATACACGCCATGGCAGCAACAACAACAGCAACAAGGATAACATGCCCGTTATGACAATGCTGGCAATGCTGCTCCCTCTCCCTTCTTCCCTCTCCCTCCCACTCACATATCTACATATAAAAGTAGAAATATACAAATGGATTTCTGTGCGGGCCCGTTCGTAATGGAAGTTTATGAGCTCCTGTTTGGACCGCATCGAACAATGCGGCCATAACGGACCACGGCGTGTCCTGTGTGTGTGTGTGTGGTTTTGCGTGCTATGTGTGCTGCGATGCCAATCTGTCTCTCTATCTCTTTCTCTGTCTGTCTGTCTGCCTGACCATCTGTCCCATCTGTCCGGCCATGTCGTTTGCCCATGTCCGTTGCAGCTGACCGCATAATGCTGCAGCGTGTACGGGGCAAATATTTTTGCAACTGATTTTACTTTTGTATCTTCATCGTGTGACGATGAAGTCAAGCCAAACCAGCCAACCGCATGAACAAAACGAGGGCGAACACGGCTCAGTCAATGCATTTCGAATCCTAGATTAATAATGTGCAGGTGCTGCGGGTGAGTTAGAAGAACATAACGGAAAAGAGCACAGTAATGCTGTAGGAAATCAAACTTTGCCTTGGATATTTGAAACAACAGAAGAAATAAATGAAAAATGTTGAAAAAAATAATTAATTTCCCATTGAAATTGCCCAATTGGACAACACTTAAGTTAGAAGAGAAGAGAAAACTCAGAAGAGCAGAGCAGACAAAATTCAAATTTGAATTTAGGATATTTTAAAATTCCAAAAAAAAATGAACTTAAAATGCAATCCCAATTAATTTCCCACTGAAATTCCCTTGTAGAGTGTAGATTGCCCAAAGAATGTACCACTTAAAAGTGGCAAATTATCTGCCTGCCTGCTGGTCACACTGGCTGCATTTTAATCACATCCGCATAGCTCTAATTGCGTTTCGGCGGTTTTGTTTTCACATTCGTTTCTCTCACTTATTCGTTTTTCGTTCTCAATCCCGTTTTGTTTTTGTTTTTGTTTTGGGCTCTCGTTCTGCCGGGCACTTTTGGGCTGGCTGCGACTGCAGTTTGTTAATTATGAATAATGAAAATTTGATGAGTACATTTTTGCTGCAACTCTTGTGGCAATGTTGCTGTCCCCCTCACACTGCCAAGAGGGAGAGAGAAAAGGAGAGGAGAGGAAGGCGCCTCTCGACCGCATATTTAGTTAATATTTAAAATGCATTTGCATTTGCACGTTGCGGCGGAGTGTGGATTGGTCAATAAACCGGGTAAATATATATAACTGGATTTATTATAGACAATTTTTAAAGTGCTACTTGAACGAGGCAAATCAAATTCAATGCAAATTGACCAAGTTGCACTGTAGAAAATTGCATTATGCGACGTTCTCTTCACTCTCTGCAGCGCTAAGCGTATTAATTAATTAAAAATGAGCATAAATAAGTACATAAATCAATTATCAGTTTCAATAAGACGCTGCAGAAGAGGGGGGAGCAGGAAGGAGGAAGAAGGATACACAAGGCAACACAAGGCAACAGAGGCTGGTGGCGCCAGCTTTGGCACCGGGCAATTACTTTGCTGAAAAGCCCTGCAAGCGACCAAGAGAGGACGATAAAAACGGCAACATGGCGTTCAAAGTGCACAAAATGGCGGTAATTCACGCTTTGTTGCTGCGCGGCCATAACGAATGAATGAATGAGCGGCCGCAGAAAGGCAGAAAACGGAGGCAAAACCAGAAAGGATGCCGCTAATAGAGGTGCGGGTAAGGCACTGCAAGAGGAGCGAGGGGAAGGGGGCACGCAAAAAACAGCAACAGCAGCAGCAGAAGGAGCAGCAACATCGAGTGGAGAATGGGAGAATCGGAGAACAAGGCAAAATAATACAAAAAGCAGAAGAATAAGTTGTCTTAGTGCGATTAGGTGGAACTAGAGACACCCTGTGCTGATCAGGAGAAGGAAGATCGACGAAGGGAGGGGGAGAAAATGAGAAGAAGAGAGTAAGAAACACAAAAGCATATAAAGGGCTACTGAGAGAGTGACACACAGAGAGAGTGGAAGGAAAATACAAAGAAGGGAACCAAGACAGACACAAAAAGGATTACAGAGAAACAGAAAAGAGATTTGGTGAGTGAAAGAGAGAGAGAAAAAGAGGAAACATTATTGTAATAGGAGAAAGTAGATAGGCCTTTTCTTATTAAACAGTCTATACCCCCCGCTAAACTCATCACCGTTTCCAGGGTATTTGTAGCTGCAAAACGGCCACGACCAGTAAAAAACTATGCGGGCTGCACTGGCAACTGTTCGTCGAAGAAAAGATATTGTTAGTTTTTTCGCCCGCACAACTTTATGCAGTTTCATTTTTTGCGCGCCTCCCTCCCTACCCCTTTCCTCTCCTAATTCTGCTACTCCTTTGCTGCTTCTTGCCCCCTTAACCACTTGCGCCTTTTAACTGTCCACTTGCCTTGCCGCGTGCTGCGCTAAACTTTTTCTTTGCTTGTGCTGCGCGTGAATCGTGAATTGTTCATAGAGTGTGATATTCAAAAAGGACGAAGGACACGCCCCCTTCCCTCCCCCTCTTTCTACTGCTCTCCCTCGAGTGTCCACCATTAATGGCAGCCTTTCGTGTGCGTAATGCAATTACTTTTTCCCATTTGCGCGCAATTATTTATGCATTTTTATTGATGCCACAGAGCAGAGAGAAGATCATAAATTCATGCAACTAAAAGTGGAGTGGAAAAGAGGGGAGAGTGTGAGTGAGTTACCTAAATCAAATACGAACTTGCTAATCAAATCAACTTGCCATAGCAAATGTGAGTGCCACAAGTTGCACAAGAGAGAACTCACCTGAGAAACTTTTGCCAAGAGTTATTCAGGCATATTTGACAAATTCACTTAACTTGCAACAGCCATAAATAATAAAAGTAAGGGAGTGTGTCTGTGTGTGTGTGTCATGTGTGTGTGTGTGGATTTTTGTGAGTGATTTTGTTGTGCTTGACTTTGTGGCAGAGCGAAAAGAAGGAGAAGAGAAGTAGACGAACTTGCTCAACTCGCTGAGTGCATGTTGCATTTTGAATGAGCTCCAAGTGAAAGTTGTTGCATAACCACAAGTGTGGCAAGCACACATGTGTGTGTGTGTGTGCGTGTGTTTGTGTGTGTGTGTTGCAGATATCACTGCCACTCTTTTGGCATTTGACGAAGCGCCCAAGCGCATATTTCAATTACGCGGCAGCTGTGGCAAACTCACAAATGGCAAACTCAGATGTGGCAACTGGCAACTGGTAACTGGCAGTGGCAACTGGCACATTTTGCGCTTAATTTGATTTCCGTTTAAGTGCCGTTACAAATGGCCGGTCATCTTTATGTTGAGGCAGGGGGAGTGGCACAACAATGGAGCAGTTGGAGTCGCTGGGGCAGCTGGGCAGCAGTAAATTCTCTCGTTTTAAAAGCATTTCATTTAAATTTTGCCCATTTATGTTGCTGCCATTGGAAATTTTGCAGAGAGCAAGGCAGGAGGGGGAAGGGGGCTCCATTTTATTGTTTTGCCATTATTCCAGGTGAGCTCTGTAAGTGTGTGTGTGTGTCGATTTTTATGACCCCAACGGAGCGTGCTCAACTCCTGATCCGCTTCCTGTGCTCTCCTGCGCTAATCCGTCTGTGTTTTTAGTGCCTTGCCGAAAATTTTAACGACGCGTCTTTGGAATTTGTTTAAGGAATCTATAAGCGAATTTCCCTTCCTCCCTCTCTCTCTCTCTCTCTCTCTGTTTAGTATGCGCTACTCTTTGCTACTGTTTGCCCTGCGATTCTTCACTTTGTCTGGTCTTGGCGTTCCTTCTTGCTTTGTTGCAAGGCAGAGGGCAACGCGTTGTTTGTTTTTATGCGCGAGCTTTGGTTGAACGCTTCGCTGCTTTGATTTGCCCTTTGCCCAGTGTCTTGCGACCCCGGCAACAGTTCCCGCTGCCCGAAGGAGGGGGGGAGGGCTACTCGAACTCGGAACTCGGAACTCAGCGCACTCGTGCGCTCTCTTCGGCAGAGCTACAAAGCAACAAATCGAGTTTGCGAATAAATGAAATTACTTTTCGGTCTAATGACCATCATCTGCTGATTTTATTAGATTTGTTTCCTTTGCTCTGTTTGTTTTCTGCCGCTGCTGCTGCTGCGCAACTGAAGATGCCCGACAACGCCGGCGACGGTGACTGCGACTGTCTGTGGCTGCAGCAGAGGGGGCAAGCTTGGGGCATGGCAGCTAACCTGGCTAACTCTGGCAGCTAACTTTAAATGACTTTTGTGCCCAATTGCTGTGAGCGAATGCTCGATAAGGCAGTGGGGCGATGGCAGAGGGGGAGGTGAAGCAGGGTGCCCTTTAACCCCGCAGTTCAAGGGTCAAGCATAGCATAATTTATATTAAAATCTAACGAACTATGACACCAGCTGAAAGTGACAATACCAAATTGTATTAGGCGATGTGGCAACTAGAGGCTAAGTAGGTTTAGCATTTTGGGAGTTCTTGAGTTATCAACTGTGGGAATACAGTGAAAACTTTACAAACGGACGGCGCTCTCAAAGAGAATTCCCTTTTAGCGTAACCCCTCTTAAGCGGACACTTTTTTTACGTTTTTCATTTATTTGTTTTGAACGATTTTACTTCTCTCGTGTAAATTCTCCTTTTGGATGAACAAAAATTCATGGTAGCATAAGTGCTCCGTTCTGCAGAGTTTTCCGAGCTAATATTTTGACTATAATGAGAACATTTTTAACGAGATGATAATGAGAACTCTATTTCAAAAAGGACGGCTTTGTTCCCCTAGAGACGGACACACTTCTTGACTGAACTTTCTTTAACAATTCCCGCGCCCTATTATCAAACTAAAGTGTCCGGTCAAGGGAGGTTTCATTCTATTTCGTTCCAAACTTAATCCACAGCTACATCTTTGCTTTCAGCTGTTGTCATTTGCCTCTGCTTTGGTATTGTTGCTCTTTATTGAATAATACGTCGTCATTTTGGGCCAACATTGTGGGGCCCAACAACACATTAAAGCCAAATCCATTGCCCTGCTGTTGTTCCCTTTATATAACGGGGATATTTTGGCTTCGAATTTGTTTGCTAATGTGCCAGAACCTCCCGCTGGCTTTTTGGCCCCCAGTTGCCAGCTTCACCTGTTGTGCGTGGCTGTGTGTGTGTTTGTGTGCGGGTGTGTGTGTGTTTGCGCCTTTCGCATTTGCCTCTGACATTTCATTTTTTATGAAACATCTTATTTTTCTAATTTGCAACAGCAGGTGTCGCCATTTTGTGCCATTTTGTTTATAACACGGTTGCGCTGGCATTGGCAATATGAAAAGAGCGCAAAGAGGAAGTGAAAGAGAAGTGGAAGGAGGCACACAGAAGGAGAAGAAGATGATGGCAAAGTAGCTGAAGAAAGCAGTGCTAAGAGGAGGCCTGCTCCCCCCCGGGCTCACCCTCTTGTTCCACAACCTCCTCAATTTCAATGCTCTCTGGCAATTTTCATGCTGTTTAATAACACGCAGTTCGGGTTTTTGTTGTTGTTGTTGTTTGTGTTGTTCTTGCTTGGGTGTAAATTCAGTTTACTGTAAAATTTAATAGAAAGGAAATTTTTCGCACAACTGGCGCATGTGGCTGTGTGTGTGTGTGTGTGTGTGTGTGTGTGTGTGCCTGCAAATTGGCGTCCTTTGTTTATAGTGTTTCACATGTTTGCATATAAAGTGAAAATTCTTGTTAAGCGCGCTGTAAAAATGCGTTTAATAAGCTCAACGCACAATCAGAACGTCCCCCTGGCTGCCCTTTCCCACCACACACACAGCACAGTACAAATTCACCACCCCACAGCACAGGCTGTGTGGTGCCATGTGTGTGGGGAGGGACATTTCACTGGGCTGGGCACACTCACACACAGATTCATCTAGAAGATTTGGGTTTTTCAAGCGTCTTTATTAATTCATAAAACGCTGTCGACAGGTGTCGCCGACGATTTGCTATATATTTGTGCCCTGTTCTGCTTTGTTGTAGTTGTTGTTGCTGTTACCTTTTATGGGACATGCGAGCATTCGCTGCAGAACAACAGCTTGTTGTGAAACCAAAGAAAATTGAAATTTTTTGCAAAGCAAAAACAAAGCGCAAGGACAAACAGACAAACCAACAAACATACCACACACATACACAGAGAGAGAGAGAGAGAGAGAGAGACACACACACAGCCATACAAACGTACCTATAATTCGTTATCTCTGGGGCGTATCAAAATCACGCTTGATTAACTTTTTCAAGTCATTTAACAAATAAGCAATAAAATCCGTACATTTCTCTCTCTCTCTCTCTCACTGCCTCTCCCTCTCTTTGTCCACATTGAACCGGCAACCGGCAACCGGCAACCGTTTATGCGCCTTGAGCCAATTGCCGTTACGATTTTAGCCAATTGTTGAGACGCTTGCGAGCTTGTTTTTTAATTTGCCCCCATATTCGCATATTCGTTGCCATCAATGTGCTTGAGCACAGCAAATGGGCAATAAAATGCGAACAGCTAAAGAAATGAGTGTGTCTATATAAAACGATATTAAAAGTGTGTGCACACTGTGGAAAAAAATACGTGTGTGCTAACTCCAACCGGCCTGCTTGTTATTCTTGGGTATTAATAAGGGCATTTTAAAATACTAAAGGGAAGCTCATAGGGAAATAAATAAGAACATTTTAGGATACTAATGTAATAAAAACACTAAACTGATGTTGAATAGGCAACGTTGCCAGCGTGGATCGTGAGAGCGAAGTTGAGCGAGAAAACTTTCAAATGCAGGTGTTGCCAGATGCATAACAAGACAGTGTTGGAGAGAAGAATTAAGTCTGCGTGGGATAAAAAGCAACAATGTGCACATGCAGCTGACGCCTTTGATCCACTTTTTTGTTGGCATGCACAAGGTTGCAGCTGTGTGGATGCAAAACAGGCCAAGTATGCAAAATATGAAACACGTGGATTTAAACTTTAAGCGAAATGCAGACGTGTGCAGCAGCTGCAGCTCTTCATGTGGACCACAATGACACCAAAGCGAGCACACGAGAGAGGGAGAGGGATAGCACATTATGGATAAGTAACTGCACTCTTGCATACAGATGTGTAATCTATATTACTGTCTATGGCAAAAGTGAAAAACACTTGTGTAAATTAAGTTTAAACATTCCGTTCTAGTAATTATTGCAATTGTAATTGTGTAATTGGCATTTTAGCTCATCGTCCTTTGTATATTCAAATCTTTTGTTTATTTCTTACCATGTTGATTAGTTTGGCGGTCAATAGATTCACCAAATACAGTTATTCGGCACAAAGGACGTGTGGGAATTCGCCATAAATTTGTGGAATACTACATGGCACACATGTGTGTGTGTGAGTGTCTATTGGTCTGTGGTGTGACTAAAGCACTAAATTAAACAAACACTAAACCAGAAAACAGATGCAGACAAACAGGAGAGGAGCCGCAGCCGCAGTCAAAGCAGCAGATCCTTGGGGTCCTTTGAGTGTTGTTTTGTGTGCCTGCCTGGCTGGCTGGGCTGCGGCTAATGGCCAAATGGAATTTTCGTAAATTAGCATTAATTAATCAATGTAGCAAATGAATTTGTAAGCCAGATTTGTCCAAGGTGAGCAGCAGCCAAAGTCATTAAATAAATAAAATCTGTTCGTTGTTTACTCTCTCTGCTGGGCTGGCAATGCCGGGCATGCATGCACACATGGCATCCACACTTGGCTTCCACTTGGCTTCTACACTCTACAGCAGCAGCGGGTCCTTTCGATGTTTAATCAGGCAGTTTGCGATTTGACATTTGAAAGCGAGATTAAATTTGATTGTGCACAAATGCTGCAGGCCACAGGCACACACACACACACACACACACACACACACACGCAGGCACTTATGCACACAGACATATGGAAATTTTGGTGGCAAGGACTCGTTGGGCTTGCCTCGGCTGAGCTTGGCTTGGCTTGACTCTGCTCGCAGTCAAATAAGGCTGCAGCCGCATCTGCATGCGCAAATACAAGTAAAGTACACACACTCGCACACTCGCACACACACACACATAGCTAAGCACAGTCGTGTGTGTGCGTATGCAGCTTGGGCAAATTAAATATTGAGAGGGGCATGTGGCATTTGCAGCTTGCAGCCTTCGACTGTGATTAGAGCTAATGTCGTGTGCCTGGCTGCGCAGCTGGCAAATACCCCTACACACACACACACACACACACACACATAGGCAGGCAGGTGAGTGTACACGTGTGTACATACATTGATTGCATTGGCTTTAAGGTAATTTCTTTGTCGCTATTTATGGCCAATAATAACGCCAAAGTACATCAAAGAGCAGCCAGACAGACAGACTGGCAGCTTGACTGATTGATGAACTGACTGACTGACGGACAGACTGACTGCCTTGGCACAGGCAGCCTAAGCTGGCAGGTGTGCGCGCACAGCTGTGTGCGGCAGCTTAAGACACTCAATCGAACGCGAAATCAATTGCTGCCACACGCTCTAATCGGGCAACATTTATACGATTGCTATAGAAAGAGCATTGCATGAGCTGAACGCGCACATACCCTGTAAACAAGCTTAGTTTAAATTGCCAAACAGTTTCATTCATTTATGGCTTGCCTGCCTATATTTGTATGCCCTCTGCTGTCAGGAACTAAGGATATACCTCATTATACCCATTCCTGTTATTGACTGAGTAGATTGGCATAAATAGAAATAGAGCTATCAAATCGTGCTGCCATACACACACACACATACAGACACACATGCACACACACATCTCCCACGCACTCTTCTGCTTTGCATAGCATACTTATGCGCGTCGCTGACAGCTCGCTGTCTAAGAAAAGCTCAGCGTTTATGGTCGTAAATTCGATTTGCGCTTCAATCAACAGCTGCACACGCACACACACACACGCAACACACACGACAAACATCTCCAGCTTTGCCTTCATCTTCGACATCATCATCGACTCTTCAGTCAATCTTTGGCCGCGCAAATTGTCTGTTGCGTAATTGAAAATGACAAGCCAGACGGAGCAGGCAGGCAGACAGAAAGACAGACAGACAGACACCGATTGACAGCGGAAAAGGTGCAATATGAGCTTGACAAGCGTTTGGAAAAACAAATTTTCCATTGAAAAATAACATAAGCCAGCGCGACTGCGATGAACTTCTGTGGAACAAGGCAGGCAAGCTACAATTAAGAGTGCTCGACTGGAATATACTGTGTACTTAGTATTTTGAACAGAAACTTTTCTTAAAAATTTAACTTCTATGTAAAGTGTATTTTCTGTTGCATACTTTTCTATTGTATTCCATTCACCATCCACTTTGTATTGCCTACTTACAAGCGCCAAAAACTATTTAGATACTAAATTAATAAATGAACAATCCGTAATTAATTTTGGAATTCTGGATAACAAAATCATATAATTAATCACAGATAACTCGGTACAATTCACAGCCTATCTATCTTACATCTAATTTGGATTGAATTGAAAATTTCGAAAACACGCCCCTTCTCTAAACAAACGAGGGGTAAAGCGGGGGAGTTGCTGTAGACTCTGGTTTACCTATGACTGTGAACAGGCCATCTGGTACATAAATTGAATTACTGTACGTGTAGGTCGTCCTGTCATGCAATCCTTGAGCAAATAGGGAAGAACATTGATTCTGGTTAACATGCCAGTGCCGCGTATATCCAAATGGGCCCAATCCAGGCACGGCACCAGCGAATGCAGCACAGCAGCCGCCAGGCAGGACGAGGCTGGACCGCGGCCGCAGTTGCTCATATCGTATGTGGGATTCTTCATAATGATCTGTTTGAAGTACTTGAACAGTGGCATCTTCCAGACGCGATCGCCGGTGAGGCCGCCCGCCTTTGCGGAATTCCTTGGCCACAAATGTGGAATTGCTCCAGAGTCCAGTCGAACTGCCGCCCAGGCCAAAGTTGACGCCACGAGCCACAGTGCCAATGGTGATGATCATCTTTGGTTTGTAATTGGCCTGAGCATAAATCAATGGATCGGCCATCGATACAACGCCGGCCTTGTCGACCCTCCTGATGCCCATGGTGACGCCGTTGAGCAGAGTCACCAGGTCACCGCACTTGACGGCCATGCCGGAGGGCATGTGCTCGCAGAGCGGCATCACTGCCGTGATGTTCATGGGCAGCGAGAGCGCAGCCGCGGCACGCAGCACGCCCACACAGACAGCAGCGCCTGCCATGGCGCCACGGTTCTGTTCCAAGTCCATCTTCTTCTCCAAGCATAGGCCGCCGCTGTTGAAGGTCAATCCCTGGCCAAGCATCAGTATGGCCTTCTCCTCGGGCGAGGTGCCGCAGTAGGTGCACTCGAGCAGCAATGGAGGCTCGCACGAGCCCTTGGCAATCATGAGGAACGAGTTGAGATTCATATCCTCGATCCAGTCCATGGAACGCACCTCGACACTGACACCACACGGACAGAGGGCATCCACAGCGGCCTGGGCGAAGATGGAGGGCGTCATCTGGTTGGAAGGCGTATCCGTGAGACGACGGGCGAGATTCTGCGACTCGGCCTTGAAGAGACCACGCACCCAGGCATCGTGATCGCCCTTGCCATACAGATGCAGCTTGGGGGTGGGTGTGCGGTTCTTCTTCTTCTTGTTGGCATTGTAGCGCCACACGGCCAGCGCAGCACCCTCGGCAGCCTGCTCGGGCAAGTCCATGCCATCGACATAGACCTCATCCATGCGCTGCAGCTGCAGAGCACGTGCTCCTGTGCCCGCTGCAATGCGTATGTTCTCCATACCCTGATCGAGCTCCTCCATCTCATCAAAGCCCGCGTTCATTGGCCCCATGCCGACAACAGCGACAGTACTGAATTCACCCTCGAGTCCATTGAACATCAGGCCCTTGCCAGCACGACCGTCCATGCCACGATCCCTCACCAGGCCAGTCAGTTTGCCACCCGTGGAATCGTCCAGCGTGACGGCGCTCTCGGACAGCTGCATTGGTTTGTCACCTTCCTTCTCGTAGACACCCACAACGACGCCCTTGACCTTGTCGCATTTGCTTGCATAGTCGCGGCACGATCCGGACACGCCTAGCCTCTTCTCAGGATTCAGAAGACGGCGCATAAAGCTGGCCATGCGCAGATTCCTTGCCGTGGGCATCTTCATGTTCAACAGTATATCAATTAAATATATTCTACCTCGAGAAATCAAGGAAAATAAAAATTATTTCCTTATATATTTATTTATAAAGAAAAATCACTTCACGAATTTTTTTTACACACGAAAATTTTTTCTGGATTATTATCAAATATTGAAGTTTTAATGTTGTATTACATCTGTTTTCAGCTAGGTGAATTAGACCGAAATGAAACATACGACATTGGGCAACGTCCAGCTCGCTCTCTCTACGTCGGTTTAAGGCCTGCTTGGATCGCCAGAAAACAAATAAATTCTCACAAATGAAAACTTTGTAACAAGGCAGAAGGAGTCATTCAAATAGTTCTTTCTTTACCGGTATCAAGGGGCCCTTGTGCACTCACCTGCACATGCCTCGTTGCGGCCCTGCGCCTTTCCCTTTACCACTTTATCCAGTTCTTTTTGCAGCTTAAGCCGCTTAGCAAGAACAAACAAGCATTTGTAGTACATATAGAAATAAGACCAGTTGATACCCTTTACAATATAATAGCAAAGGTAACGTAGCATAAATATAATACTCAAGAATATATTCTTAAATCTACATAATATATTCTTTAATCTTATAAAATACTCTATAAAAAATGCATCTCTAAAGCATGTCCAGCACATCACACTGCTCGTCAAGTTTTTAATACCCTCGACCAGCAGTTTATAGAAGCACGAAAAAGTAATTTAATATCATATGAATTTTAATTTGTCCCCGGCTTGTGCCGGAAGCTGTTGGCCAAATGCACAACAACAGCGACGGCAACAGCAACAACAATAACAGTAATAGGTGCACATAATTAATTTTCCAAGCCAGTGAATCAGGTATAATTGGACTTAATTTTTTTGGTGCGAAAATTGCGCTTTAAGCGTAAATGAGAGAAACTCATAACGGAAAACAGCAGGAGGCAACAAAGTCGCAAGTTGCATGAAAAATGACAGGAGTAGAAATCATCATCATTATCATTATCATTATCCTTATCTGGCAATTGTTCAGCACTAGAGATGGAGAGCTGGAGACAAGCAGATGAGAATGACAACCGGAAGTCAAGATGCTAATTATAAATGTGCATTTAAATACAAAGTTTATTTGCTTTGCACGCTACTTGATGCTAATCCAGCTTATTTATGCACTGTAAGTTTGTCTTTACAGATCATATATAAAGCTTAAGGGATTATAAATGTAATATATGTAGGTAATTAAATCTTAATTTTTAATAATTTGTATATACATTTAAAACAATATATATTTTGCACAACCAATTTTAATTTGCCTTTGAAGAGCATGTAAAAAGTTCCAGAGACTATGAATTGTTTATTATATAATTTGTGTATATATTTATTAATTTATATTGTATATTCCAAGTTGTTTATTTGCTTATTTTATATTTTAATCAATTTATTTTATATTATTTTCACGCAATTTAAATTTGCACACAATAAAAAATGTCCCAATCAGCATAATTGCCCTGTCAGTGTGTACACGCCAGCTGGTAATCTACGCTGTAAGAAAAATACCAATTATCGATACACGATAAGTCTGCACTGTGCGATCAAATGCCATGCAGTACTCAGCTTGTAATAATTGTACGCAGCTAATAATACTTCTTTAGTCTGCAGCAAACATACAATGAATAAATTGTCTAAGATTTTCAATTAAAACTTAACAACATTGGCATTCGTATGCATAAATCTGCAGTTTTAATTATGCTTATCTGCCCGTCCAGCAGGCACAAATACTTGCAAAGGAGAGTGAAAGACAGAGAGAGAAAGAGTGTGTGTTTGTGTTTGTCAAGCAATGGAATTCAATTTAAGTTCAACAAAGTGTGGATTTGTGTGTTGTGCTTGAATTCGAATTCAAATGTGAGTAAGATAGAGAGCGAGGGAGAGAGAGAAGGAGATCGAGGCTGGCAACTGCCGCATGCCACATGCCACAAGCATAAAAGTGTGCAAATGGAAACACGAATTTGTAACTGTAGTTCGCCCAGTATTTGTCTTGCATTGGACAGTGCAAAAAGAGGATGAGGTGAGGTGAGTAAAAGGGACAGCTAGATAGGGTGTGCACATTAACCCAATAATCCCTGTGCAGCAGCAGCAGCAACCGAAATGGCCGAAAGCAAATTTCGAAATTTTGTTATTTCTCACCTTTGCGCTTGACCTGTTCGCTTGATAACACAGACAGAAGAGGAGCCCAAGACAGAAGAAGCAGCAGCAGCAGCAGCAAAATGAATGTCCTGCGGGCTAAGCACACACACACACAGAGAGAAAGTATGTGCAAGAAAGGGAGAAAGAGGGGAGAGAAGAGGGGACCCGAAACTTGTGGCTTAGCCTTGTGGCGCCCCGTGCGACAATCATAAATGTGTCGCCTTGTTGGATGATAAAATATTTGCACAAGTTGAATAGTTCAAAGTATTTCATTTGAAATTAACATTTGTCTCTGCCCATTCACTTGGAATTGTGTGCAATGTGCTGGGCGATAAGCGCGACCCACCTCTTTCTCCCCTGCCCCTCCCCCTGCTGCTCTGCCCGCGAGCAATCTTTGCTTTTTGCTTGCCAAATTAATATGCATTTTGTGCATTTTGGTTTGCTTTGCATGCGGCTTTAAGCCAAGGTACGAGTACGTTGCAAGGTAGTTAGTGTTACCTTGCCTGCTCATAATTCTCCTTAACCCAACTTTTAGCCCATGCACTTTGTCTGGCTTGAGTTAACACACTCGCACACACACACACACACACACACACGGCATGGAGGGGCACGCATGAACACATTTTGGGGTCGCTGCTGCAGCCGGGAAGCCGTTGGCAGTGCTATTAAGCGGCTTACAAGTAAAATGCTGCCAGATTTTAATTGTCTGCGAGAGAGAGAGAGGGAGGGAGTGTGAGGGAAAGAGGCAGAGCAGCAACAAGACGAGGCTACGCTGCGTATGCGCAATGTGACATAGACTATGTTCTGCCTCAGGGCTTATTTGGCAGCACTGCTGGAGTGTGAGTGTGTGCCTGTGTGTGTGTGTGCCGAAGCTCTTAAGTAAATTTCAGTGTACTACATGGGGCAGGCAAACACTTTCGGTCTGTTGCGCTTCGCTTGCTTGTCATGGTTTAGCAGCCAACCAATCCTGCGGCAGTCGAATTAATTGTACCTGCCTGCGTTGCCTTTGCTTGCCCGCTTTGCGCTGCTTTTGCTCTGTTCTCAATTCGAAGAACAAAGTGCCGAAGACGCAGTCTGCACAGTCGCTGCGCACTAAAAACATTTCGTAGTTTATGTCAATCTATCAAAAATTCGATGCTAAAGTGAGAAGTAGTAGAAATAGTGCGAAGCAATAGAGACTGATGAATACCCTGCACTAAATAGAGAAGTAGAAAAAGGAGTGTATAGAGGTGTAGTTTAATGTTAGGTGACCTTTTTCCTTGCCTGAAGTGCGTGGCACTTCCAATTTGAGCTGGATTCGTTCTACTTTTATTTCTATGCTTCTGAATACCCTGCACTAAATATAGATGTACAAAAAGGAATTTAGGAAGGTGTAGATTAATGTTTGCTTACTAATTTTCTTCTCTAATATGTTCTGCTCCTGAATTCCCTGAAATAAATGCTGAAATCTCTTAAGTAGTAAAAAATGGTACTGGTTAAACTCTGTTCGTAGTTTTCTTTGCCAATTAAACGTGGACTCCACCTGCCTTTACTACTCAACTGTGGAATCTACGAGGGTCGTTTGATAAGTCCGTGACTTTTTGTATATGCCCGCACTGCTCTAAATACAACACCCTCCTTTAAGCAGTTATCAAATAACAGCTGACTGTAAAATTTGAGAAAGCTGCGATTTTTTGTTTGCGTTTTATAGGCATTGATAGGATGACGATCCGTGAATTTTAACGAAAATGGAAAAAGTGAATTTCGTGTGCTAATTAAGCATTATTGGCAAAATTTCATAAATTGGCTACGAACTGCTACCCCATCCAGCAGTATTCTCCAGATTTAAGCCCCTAGACTATTTTTGGCTGCAAACATGAAGAAATGGCTCGGCGGTAACAGATTCGGGTCAAATAGAAGAGGTCATCACAGAAACAAACGACTATTTTGAGGGCCTTGAGAAAACCTATTATTTGGAAGGAATAAAAAAATTGGAAAAACGCTGGACTAAATGTATAGAGCTAAAAGGAGATTATGTTGAGAAATAAAACGCTTCTTTGACGAAAAAAATATATTTTATTCAAAAAGTCACGGACTTATCAAACGACCCTCGTATATAAAAGCAATTGAGTCTGCTGAATACTCTGCACTAAATAAAGAAGTGTCATAAGGAGTGTATAGAGGTGTAGATTAATCTTTGGTTACCAATTTCTTGACCAGCTGGGCGTGGCACTTCCAGTTCACAGTAGACTTACTCTGCCTTTGCTACTGAACTGTTCAATACCCTGCACTCAATACAGAAGTGCCACAAGGAGTGAAAAAACATGCAGGTTAATCTTTAATAAGGAATATCTATGGCAGGAAGGCGTGGTAACTTCATTTCAAAGTAGAATCCACCTGCCTTTGGACTGTTGAATATACCCTTTCACTGAATGATGAAATGTCATATTAAATATATAGGTTAATCTGAATATATAGGTTAAAATTTGCTTCACATTTTCCTTGCCAACTGGGCGTGGCACTTTCCATTTCAAACCAGCCTCTCTTTGTCTTAACTACCCCCCCAATCCTCCTACCAAACTTGCCCATTCTTCCCGCTCCAGTTCAGCCAAGATCAACAAAGTTGTCTAAGCTGCCACTGCGACACCTTTAATACCCTTTGCACCTGGTCAACAGAACAGCTTGACGCGAGAAGAGCAGTTGGCACTCGCTTCGCTTTTAAGTGCCGTCCGTGCCGTCGTGCCGTGCCACAAAACGGGGCAGCAAAATGGCGTGTGATAAACTTGGAAATTGTTTTTTAATGGCATTTGCCGTATAATCGAAATGAAAAAGAAGAAAGACGACGCACACACACACAAAAAAGATTAACTGCTCTCGGGGGCTCTTGAAATTTTTGGATATTTGGCAATTTGGAAAAGGCGCAGGAAAATGCTGGACACAATAAAATAATGAGCACCAAATTACACAAAGCGTGGAAAAATGGCCGTGGGCACCATTAACCGGGCGCAGAGTGAGCAGTCCAAAAGGGGGCGAGGGGAAAGGGGGTTCGGGGGCAAGCTAAAATGAATTCTAAAAGCTTTTGCGCCAAAGTGTTGACAGCCATTTTGGTAATATGCTCAAGCAGACAGCACTTGCCCGGGTCCGGGCCTGGCCTGGCCGGGCAGGCATCCTGCCGAGAACGAGAAAAGGATGCTAAAACAATTACAACGACTGCCGAGGACAACAGCAATAACAACAACAACAACAACAACAGCAGCAGCAGCAAGGACAATGACAGGCGCAGATTCCAGCTAAATTTATTTGCTCTGCGATAATTTTAAAGAACAAAGAAAGGCAGCATGGCGAAAGGAAAGCGAAGGAGCCGTAGCTGTTGCTGTAGCTGGGGCTTTAATTAGCCCCGGATATGCGCCCTGGATAAGGCTAAGCGCTTTATTAATACCAACTGCATTCGCGTATAATCGCTGTTTGCCACATAAATTCGGAATTTCACAACTTTAATTAAAGTCTCTTCTAAATAGTTTGTCCTCCAAACTGGGTTAAGCTACGTTCCTCCAGCCACAAATCATTCCGCGTGACCTTAGCATTAAGACCAGGCAAATGGTTACAGTTGAACGAGGCCTGACACTGAGATACCCTTTGCACAGTTGTGAAAAACAAAAGGCAGAAGTCTTCTTTGCGCCTTTTGCTGTCTTACGATCGCACACATATGCAGGCATGCACGAAAAAAGTAAAGCATACCGGTAGGAGCAGGCAGCTTTGTTCAGACCGTGGCCACTAACTTGAATAACTACTGTGTTTATGGTTCGATCAAACTGAAATTTGGAGCTGATGTAGATATTATAGTCAGCTAAGTAAAGGCTTAAGTCAAAGAGTTGTATCTTATATGCATCGTGTACAAATCGAATTGAAAAATTTAATTGTTGATTTACGGAGGCGGTGGGCGTGGCAAGCAACATTTACAGTAAACTGTATCTACGTATGGTATGCACGAAACCTTTATACCAAATTTGGTGTCTCTAGATTTTATAATAGCTGAGATTTGTGTGTTCATACAGACAGCCAGGTAGATAGACAGACGAAAAGACCCACAGAGAGACAGGCACAGACTCTATCGACTCGACTTGTGATGCTGGGCAAGAATAATCATACATATATACTCTGTGGAATCGGTCACGCCTCTCTGCCCATTACTCACATTTCCAAAGAGTTAGTATACCCTTCCCTAACCACTTTCTTTGGTTTAAGGCTATAAAAATACATCCCTCCATTGTGCAATTAACTGTGGCAAATTATTCGCGGCACTGGCAACAATGCGTGTAATTTTCACCACTGTGTTTTCATTTCATTTTCATTTGCGTTTTCATTTCGCTTTTCATTGCCTTTTTTTAGAGACTGATTTCATTTGGGCCGCCAACTTTTCTAATTCTTTTGTGATTGTTATTTGTGCCCCGGAACTTTTTTACTTCGCTTTCTTCTTTACACTTCTTTCTTGTCCATTCACTGCTTCCCTTCGCAGAGAGGGTAGTTTAATAGGTTGTGCCATAAGGAATTTGTAGTCAATTGCAAAGTGAAATAAAAATTTTGCTGCCCCCTTAATCGAAAATTACGAGTTCATTTTACTTTATAGATATTCCGTTTTTTATTAAAATTTAATCTTTATTTTACAACTAAACGCTTAGTAACTAAAATTGTTGTCGATTTAACTTAAGTACAGATAGAACAGTATGCTAAAAATTCATTAGGATGGGGCTACAAACGTTATAAAATTAAAAATCGAATAAATTCAATGGGAGTAATATGTATGTTCTCTTCTTCTTCTTCTTCGTCTTCCACTTCTGCTTCGTTATAATGTTTTGTTACTCTTTAAACTATGGACCGATTTGATGCTATATGCATATATATATTTGTATTTATATAGATTTTTTTGTATTGTATTTAAGATCTGTAATATTCAGCTTTAAAACGAGCGTATTGCTTATGAGAAGTTCGTCTAGTTTAGGTTAGTTCCGATGTAAGTTCCTTTAATAATTCTGTTTATCTATGTATGTGTGTGTGAGTGTGTTTCTGTATTGCGTTGTGCGTTCTGCGGAAGTTTTAATTATCGATTTAATTAGGCAATTAATAAATTTATCAAAACTTAACATCACATTGCTTGATTTGATGCAATTCGAGTGTTTCAATATGCTAAACGCTATAATATCTATATAGTATATATAATTGGTATTATTTATGATATTTTTAGATGCATGAAATTGTTGTTCGCCTGTCTGTATGTGTGTGTGTGTTGGTGTGTGTGTGTGTAATACTTGTTTGTCTTGTTAACATGTTGAAAACGTTGCTTTACTTTAAGTGTTTTGCATTAGGTTTCTGCTTAAGTGATAAGTTTAATTAATTAATTATTAAATTTAAATGCGATATGAAGTGATCTTTTAGTTCGTTAGCTAACTATGGATGTGTGCTCGATACAAATGGATATACGATGTATATGTTGTATTTAGATTAAATGCACTGTTCTGGAAGTGTCTCAAACCCTATACATGTTAGCTTGTTGATATATATCCGTAACCGTATAAATGCGGCAGTGTTTATCATATAGATAGGTAGGTATATTGTTTAGCTTGAAGTCGATTCGATTTGATTTGATTTGATTTAAATGCTGGGAACTTAGTAGAAACGCTTGATGACGGACGTGGTGTGGAGCGCAAGATGAGAGTCCTGGTATCAAACATTGTTCTTGCGGAAGATATCGTTCGGGTGCTGGTTGCTGCTGAAGTTCTGGCGCGTGGAGCATTGCTAGAGAGAGAAAGAGAGGGGGGAGAGAAAGAGAGAGAGTTGCATTTGATGAGTATTTTATGCGTACATTATCGGAGTAGAGTCGAGTCGAGTAGTCAGTCGAGTACATGACAGCCGAGTCGAATGATTGCATTTTAATTGGGGAGGAGAAAGAGGGTAGCGTATACACTACCACAATCTTCTACACACACACACGTTGGCAATTATCAGCGCATTGGGGTCGCTGTGCCTGTGCTTAGATAATGATAGCCTAACCACTTTACACATTCACATTTGTGATTTGACGTTGTGGTGTCAGTTGGCCAGACCAGCCTAGGCCTCTGCTTGGCTATTAAAATAATTGCCTACCTCCCGCCGCCAAACCCCTTTATTATGGCATGTGGCTGCCCCTTACACGGGCACGGGCTTATTACTGATTCTGTCTCGATCCAATTTCCAATATCGCAACTTACCGCTTGCTTCTTTTCCCAGGACTTCATGGCGGTTTTGTATTTCTCGAATTCATGACACCAATCCGAATAGATTTTCTGATAATCATTGCTCTTGTTCGGTGGCGTGCATCTGCAGAGAGAGAGAGGGTGTTAAATCAGTTGCAACTGCTAATTCATTTCACGACTGTGACTCACCTGTGCGCATCCACAGTGATGTTGTAGCTGCACAACAGCGAACCGCCCAAATGGCAATCATAGCGTCCTCCATCGGCCTCATTCACCGACACCACAACCAGTCCACGCTCAGTGGTCTCAATGTACTTGGTGGGGCTGTACTTGATCTCATAACTGAACACAGAGAGAGAGAGAGGGGAAGGATTATTATGCTAATTATATATTCAATCTGTGGCCACTCACCGTCCCCTGTCCTTGGAGTGATGATACCAGGTCACCTGCTCGTTCTTCAGCACCTCAGGAATCTTGACAAAGCAGCCCAGATGCACACTCTGGCCGTAGGTGACGACGATTTTCTTCTTTAGCACACTCGAGTCACAGATGTCGCTGGTCTCGTTGGCCACATCCTGTTAGCAGACAAAGTAAGTTAATATTTCTCCCTCTCTCCCTGTCTCTGTCTCTTTGTGCCATGCTACTCACCTGCAGAAGATCCAATTCGTAGGGACGGCACGTGTTGGCCTCCTTGTCCCAGCCGCAGTAGGGATCACGGACACAACGGAAGCAATTGTCGTAACGGCGATTGCACATTGCCAAATCGATTTGCTTGATGCGATGATCGGTGCCCACATAGAGGGATTTACGTGTCTGGCTGATTTCCATTACCTGAATGGCCTCGTTGGGTGCCACCTCAAAGATGTCCAGTAGCTTGGACAGTGATTCCCCATTGCGATAATACTGCACGATTTTGTAGATGCGACCCAGATTGGTGCCCACATAGTAAACGGTGTACTCCTGGTTCAGTATGTCGATTTTAATTCTGTAAGCAGAGCAGAGAAGACTTTAAAGTGGGAGGCATATGTGCAGGCGTGTGTGTGTGTGTATGGATGTGTGTATGGATGTGTGTGTGAGCTCTGTGTACGTGTATTTAATATGATAAATGGACAGTCACATTAACGAATTAAATGCGGCCACATGTGTGCGCATTCTTTGCGCTTTTTTGCATATTAATAACGCGCACTGGCAGCACCTGAGCGGGGGCTGGTTGCAACACTGCAACTGTGCAACTGCCGCAAATGCAGGTATTAAAATTCGTCACATGATTTCACCATTTTCCTGGGCAATTAATGCATATACTCGTACATAGAAACCCAATGTGAATAAAATTACTTTTCATTCAAGTGTTTTTTTCCCCCATTATTATTTATCTATTTTTAATATGCGTTCGCCATAAATTTGCAGGTAATGCCAAGCAAAGCATAAAAAAATATAAACAATAACAATGCAATGTTGCAAAAAAAAAAAACGACAATAAAACTTCATCGGAATGTTGTGTAAAGTTATATTATTAATTACAGTATTCATTAGACTTAACCGAACCGATGATGTGTCGATGTAATGTAAAAACAATTTATTTTTAATCGTTTAGTTTTTCTTGAACTATTTTTAATGTGTTTTTTATGCAGGAAAATTAGTGAGTTCTTGTTATATAGGCTATATCATGTGGTTTGGTTGGATATGTCAAGTGATTATAATCAGCTATATCTTTACTACTTTGCAGTGCATCAAGTTACTGAGGTTATCTATTATTGCCTTTCAATAAGTAACAATTTAATGGCTAGATACGCGATAAATCTGGTTTAAGTTATGCTATATCTCACTTGTTTCACAAGTTTCAATTAGTATCTTTCAATTGCAGTTCAGTGAATCAATATACCTTGCACTATATCTAGTATATATCACACTTCCAATCAGCTATATTGTTTCCCCTCTTCACACATGTTTTGTAGTTGCTGCTAATATCTATCATTGCAGTAAATTTAATCAACATCGCAACATCGAGAGTTGAGAAAAAGTGCACTGGCAAATTTAACATTCAAGTGCGCTTGATTGTATTCATTTTTGTATTTTGAACATTTGCTTTTATTCATATTTATTCTAATTTTTGCGAGCAGAGCACAGAGAATCAAATTGATATTGTGTTCTCTCTCCTCTCTCTCGATATTTGCGATGCGTACGTACAAGCACTTTTGACTTGCTTTAATCAAAGCACTCAAATAATCAAATGAATTTACCAGTTGCAATTGATAACTATGTGCGCACACAGATACACGATACATCTACATGGAATTGCACTTTAACAGGCAAACCTCAAAAAGAAACAAACCAGGCATGTACGATGCTATGCAAATAAATTAAAAATTGAGCAATAAGTGTGCCACGACGAGTGCCACATGAGATACGTACAAGCAAACATAGAAAAGTAGAACAAGAGCAAGAGGATGTGCAGAAGTAGGGGGCGGGGGCGGGGGCGTGGCAGATAACAAATGGAAATAAAACTTACTTGTCAACAACGAGCTTTGTGAACACCAAATCCCTTTTATAATAGACCGGATTGTTGTGCTCGTGATTTACGGCTTTGTCCATAAGTGGATGAGAGCGTATGAAATTGAGAACGGTATCCGGTAGATTTGAGGTATCGTTGACACATGTGCCGGGTCGCGGCTCTGGCACACGGGAATTCAACACAGGCAGCCATGCAGAGTTCGATGACGATTGTTCCTTGAATTTGCCTGCAAAGAGAGAAAGAGAGAGTGAGAGGGAGAAAATACTCTATAAGTTGTAGATTTATATATATGGTTTCAATATGCTTTCAATTCGCTTTTCAGGTGCAACTAAACTTTTAAATCCGCAACCCCAAAGTGTCAGCTGTTCTCTTTATCTGTGTGTGTGTGTGTGTGGGAATAATCCATTCAAATGGATTTTCTAATACGATTTATGCTGAACGAGAGTGAGGCAAAATTACAAAACACTCAACGTGCGAGAGAGCGCTGCGCTACCTCGCTACCTATATTGGATTTATCGACAACTCCCCCACAACTCCCTCAACTGCAATCGCAAACTGTCCCTGGGACTGTCAACTTGGCTTGGGTGCGGGCACACATGAGGACACGGCGGGAAGCGAGAATGTGCAGCAGCAGTTTGCAAATAAAATTTGCCGATAAGTTGCATTTGCCATTTGCCATTGCTTTATCTGTTTCTATTTCACTATCATCCTACCCCCTACCCCCCTCCCCTCGCTTATCTCCTATCTCTCTGTATTCTTTTTTCTATTTTCCATTACAATTTCCACTCAAAGCACTTGAGGGATTGAGCGCAATTTAGTTGGTCCAAAACAAAGGAGAAAATTGCACGTCAGTTTGCAGCGCTTCGGTTCAGTTTGGCTTGGGTTGGGTTAGGTTCGGTTGGGGGTTGGCTCTGGTTTTGGTTAAGGGGGTTCTGGGGTCTGGGCTTTTGGGTTTGGGTTTTCCTCGGTTGACAGTTGGCAACATTGTGGCTGCGATAACGTTCATCACATCACAACGGGCTACCTCTCCTGGCTGACTGGCTGGCAGCCTGGATAGCTGGGCATCCATTTTGCATACAACACTTAACATTCACACAACTGCGCTCAGCACATGCAGACATGAGTTTTTAGCTGCGTGGGTTGCCACAGAAGTTGTGGATAAAAGTGGTAATTGAATGGTAGAGCTTTAAATTGATGTTTTTTAGATGAGATTGACTGACTCTTGACTGTCTCATCTTTTGTGTACATCTATTCTCTTCTATTCTATTTTATTTTCTTTCTTTTACTATTTTGTGGTGTTTTACAACACTTAAACACTCAACCTATATTGCTATACATTTAATATGATTTATTTTATATTCATATTGAGTGTTTTTGTATTTTTATGAGTATTGTTTGTTATATTCACAAGTATTAAGTGTAATTACTTATGATTGCCATTTTTCTCTGTTATACAACAATTAAACTAAATGTATACAGCACCTTGTTCTAGATTTTATATTCACATTGAGTCTAAGCTCTTTTTTATAGCTAAGATTTGTATATATTCCCTCGATTTCAGTGCTATTTACACTATAACCATTTATTGTTGTTATACAACACTTAAACTGCTTTTATAAAGCATTTTACGCTTTACTACGAAGTGTTTACTATATACAAGTGTCATATCGAGACTTTAAGTACATTTCTTGAAACGTATTGTATCATGTTTTAATTCTTCAATAAACTCTTTTGTTTCCCATTTGTTTGTGTTGTATAACACTAAAACTTTATTTATACAGCCCACTAATAGTCAGTCACCTTATAAAACACTACACTTTACAGTTTAAACACTGCATAATGTTAATATCAAGCCTCGTAACCTTATTTATTATAAGTATACTCTTTAAACTTGCCATTTCCGGCGTTATACAACACTTAAACATGAATTTCCCTTTTATATACTCTTCAAAATATCCTCGCATCATATCGTACTCACCATTGAATGCAGCCTGCACCTCGTTAATGTGGAAACTGCAGACGGCTGATCCAATCAGGCCATTGGTGCTGGTTGTGAACGTGGCATAGAATCGAGTCTTGTCCGTGGGCAGCTGATAAACCGATTGTATCTCATTGAAGTAGAACGGAAACTCGCCCGAAATGCTACAGTTGAGCCGGGCCTTCAGATAGGTGGCCCAGTTGTGGGCCAAGAGATTCTTGCCCCCGACATCCTTCTTGCAGACACGTGCAATGCGCGAGTAGACCGCTTTGCCACAGTTGATGTACTCCACGGCAGTTTCCCGGAAGAAGAAATACACGTAGTCCCCGATGTCAAATGAGCCCACAAAGTTCGGTTCTACACGGCAGAGAGAGAGAGACAAAGAAAGAGAAAGAGATAGGGAGGCAGATTGATGAGTTTCGCTGTGCAGAACGATCTACATAATTGGATAGCCTAAGCGGCTTAGCTGGAGGCTACTCATGACTGGTATCAACACACACACACGCACACATACATACACATAAATCCCTATATGAGTATGTATGGGTGTGTGTGGGTATTCGCAGTGCAAACAAAAGGGATTCATGCGCGAAATCATTTGTAACGCACCACAGAATCCTTTTTTCAATTTTATCTAGAGCCGCAGCTCTTCAGCTCCGACTTAGGAGGTGGAGAGAGAAAGAGAGAGTGGGAGAGATGTGATGGAGAGGGGAGAGCAGGAGGGAGTTTACTTACTGTCCAACCACTTGGAATCATATTTGAGCGTGCGCTTGAATTTGTATTCCAGGCGCTTTGCCGACGTATTATACAAATCCGTGCGAAAGATCACAGTATCCGCCTTCGTGAATTCAGCATTTGTGCCCGAGTACTGCGTGTGTGCGAGAGAGAGAGAGAAAGAGATAGAGACAAAAAAAAGGGAAGGAATCAAGTGTTTGCGTAGGATGTTGTGAGATTTTGTTGAGTTTATTGAAAGCAATCGCTTTGTGTGTGCGTTGCTTTCCTTCGCTTCTTTCACTCGCCGTGCAGCTGACATTGAGAACATAATTGCTTACCAATCCGGCTAGTCCGCCAGGGTTGCCCTCCTCCACATAAATAGCGGTAGAGTTGTCCATGGGATCGTAGGGACACTTGGCAATGCCCTGTCCAACACCGATCACGTACTCTGAGCGAGGCAAGTGCGTCAAATTGGACTGTGGAAGAGATAAGGCGATAAAAACGGGAATTAAGTTGTGGGAAGCTGAAGATAAAGGGGAGTTAGGGGAAGGGACGAGGTAAAGGTATTTAAAAGCTTTAGTAGAAACCTGAAACAATTGCCTAAATACAATAAATCAGCTAAGTAAATGCAACCAATTTGTTGTTGCCCAAAAAAGTATGCAATATTTTTATTTTATACTTGAAAAGAAAATTGTATATATTAAATATGAATTTATTCAGTTGTTCAAATATTTTAATTGACTTTCCTTTCTTACAAATCTTTAACAAATATTCCTGCCACAATTCACAAATGTTTTTAGGGCTTTGCCGCAAATAATTGATATTTATCAATATTGTTTTTCCCTCTCCATCTACAATTTCAGCAGGGTAATTGCTCAAGTGTGTGCTATCTTCCTCCTCTTTGTCTTTATATATTTTTACCTTTTCTGCTTTTGTTTTCTTACTTTTCTCTCTCAACCTTGCTCTGCAAGCCCTTACAAGTTTTCTGCTAATTGTCCAAGCTGATTGGCGCTGTCGAAATACAAATGCTCACTATACTTTACCTATATGATATATATGGTATATATTGTAGTTTATTTGGGCAACGTGCAAAAACAAAGACCAACAACAACTTGCCAATCCTCAAACTCAAATATTGTTGTTAGTTTTTGCTTGTTTACTTTGTTTTCGTTTTTCTTCTTCAGCTGCCTTTATTTTTCTTCGTCTTTTTTGAGTTTTTGTACTTCTTGCGAGTACATAAAATCAAAATGCATGCTTTATTGTTGGACAAGTCTAACTATCTAGTGTGGGAGAGGGGGATAAGGCAGGGGGGGTCAATTGTGCACCTGAGGTGTGTTTGATTTGTATGCGTTGCAAGCAGCTTTCGGGTTGCTGCTGCAGCTGCTGCACACACTAATGACTATTTTCACAACGAGACAAGTACAACAACAAGAGTTATATAACTTGCACAAGGTAGAAGTATGGGGAGGGAGGAAGAGGGAGAAGGGAGAGAGTGCTGCCTTGCTCTATACAGTTCATAGATGTGAAAAGGCCAAATGCGTTGCTTTGTGTGTGCATCTTCCCGGGTTGTGATCTAAAGTCAACACAAGCACACACATGCACACACCTGCACGACATACACTTAAGGCCTCGTTTGATACTTTTTGCTGAAAATCTTTTCAAAAACTTGCGTTGTCATAGCCACAAAAACTTGTCCTTGACGAGGCTAAACAAACAAATGAGAGAGGCACAAGGAGAAAGAGAGGGAGAAGGAGAGGGGAAGTTGAGGGTGTCTTTGTGTACTCACATAGATAACATAATCCTTGGGATTGTGTGCGTTGGTGCCGCAAACGTAGAGCCTGTCGCCCTGCTGCATCGATTGTATGACGCGCACATGATTCTTGCAATCAAACACCTGAAAAGAGACAGAGCATAAAGAGAGAGAGCATGAGTATAAGAAAGAGAAAGAGAGGTAGAGTGAGCTGGCATTAGCGCAACTTTTTGAAAACTAAAGATGCCAGAAAGTATGCTACGAAAATTGCGCTGTAAATCAGCAAGAAACCTCGACTCGACTCGCTGCTGTTGCTGCTGCTTGTGCCACAATTTGTTGCAATTGCACGCGTCGCTGCTGCAGCTAAATCAATTGGCAACAATGCAACACAATGCTGGAAAATCCCTGCCCTGACACAGGCAGACGCACAGCATTATGATGACTTAAGCAAGACGCACACACGCCCCCACACACACGCCCCCACACACACTCGCTGGCTGCACCAAAAACAGTTCAATTGACATCTCTAGCTACGCGCGCCACATGTGGCATGCAGCACAAAACTGAAACTGAAGCTTGCCACAAATTGAAAAGCCACAAATAAATTGAAAAAGATTTCAAATGAAAGGATTTGCTGTCACATTATACAAAAACAGTTCAATTGACATCTCCTGCAGCATTACGATTAACAGCTGACTGTAAAATTTAAAGCTGCGTTTTGGTTTGCGTTTTATAGGCATTGAAAGCAACGATCTCGTAATTTTAACGAAAATGGAAAAAGTGAATTTCGTGTGCTAATGGCAAAATTTCATAAATTGGCTACGAACTGCTACCCCATCCAGCATATTCTCCAGATTTAGCCCTGACTATTTTTGTTCCAAACATGAAAAATGCCCGGGGGAAAAAAATTCGGGTAAAATGAAAAGGTCACACAGAAACAAACGACTATTTTGAGGGCCTGAGAAAACCTATTATTTGGAAGGAATAAAAAAGGATTTCCTACTAAATGTATAGAGCTAAAAGGAGATTATGAAAAAAACCTTGAGAAAATTATTTTACAAAAACACGGACTTATCAAACGACTAAACGAGTTACAATAACAGCAGCGACTGTGGCAGCGTCGTCAGCGGCGGCGGCGACGGCGGCGGCAAGTGAAGCCCTCTTTGAATCGTAGCGGGATTCGGCTTCAGAATCGGAATCGAAATCGGATTCGGTTTTCCAATTGCACCAACGAAGCGCAGCACACACGCGATGCTCTCGAAAAGAAAATTGATTCAGCACACACGAGCTTCAAGGAGCTGTCTCTCTGTCTGTCTGTCTGTCCCACTGTAAGTCTATCCCTCCCACTGACTGTCTGTCTATCTACCCCACTGTCCCTTTCTTTCCCTACCTCTCTCTGTGTGTGTGTAATCAGTAGGTGCCGCCTGAATGCTCAGCATATGATATAAAAATCAATCAAATGCCGAGCAAGTCACACGTTGCTGCCACCGCGCCGCGCAGCGTTGCAGTTGCCATTTATGGGGCAAGTCATGCTATAAAAAGCGCGACTAACCACCAATGCACCGCCTGTACCGCCCCACCCCACCGTATTGCTTTGTTTATTTATAAGGTTAACCGCGCTTTACAGTTATTGACTCACCTGACTTTTGCCCTTCGAGACGCAGCTAACAACATCGTCACGCGTTGGTTCCAGGTTGATTACATCGCGCTGCAATTGAAAATAGTTAGAGAAAAAATATGTTGAGAATTTAATTTGATGTAGTTTATTATGCAGGTATAAAATATCTACTTATTAACTAGGGATTAACTGCAGTTTTAGACATGATTTTATAATAAAAATATTCTACTTTGAGTGAACAAATGATTTTTGTAAATTTGGTTGCAATCGTATTATTAACATTGAAGTTATTTAGGAAATAATTTTAAAAGGCTGCTTATTTCGCCCCCTGCAAAGTATGCAACACAAAATAAACTAACTGCAGAAGTTAAATGCTTATTTCAGTTGGCAGTCGAGCACGCTGGACATTAAGTAAGGTGCTTATTTGCTGTTTTCTTAAGATTATTTGCACTACAATCTATTTAAAATTAGTTCTCAGCTAAATTATTTAAGCAAATGTCTTTCGAAACCTTAAAAATAATCCTGCAATTTCAAATTAATTTTACTCTCATGAAAACATAAACAAATGAAAACTTAAATAACAATATCTCCACAACTTGCAGACAATCAACTATAAAATCAATTTAACAAAGTTTGCCATGCATAGATAAATAAACAAATATTAAAATTAATAGCAAACGAATGCAATTGAACGGCAAGTGCGAATTGCATAAAGCAAAGAGATGCTGTTACTGCCATAGCTGCTTATTAACGGTGGCAATTGCCACAAAACCTGCCGCAATTGCGGAAAAGCGAACGAAGCAAGACGAAGGCAAACCTTTTCCCTTCTACCTTCTCTCTCTCGCAGCTGCTCCTTCTTCTACTCTCTTTTGACTACGCATAAACTACAACTAGCTGGGGGGAGGAAGGGGGAAGTTCTTCCATTGCGAGGCCTGCTTGGGGCCAAGTTGGCTGACTGTGGCATGTAGCATGTAGCATGCTTTCAAGCAAATTGATTTATAAATCACGTAATGTAACGAGCTCATACGAAATATTTTCAAGCGAAATGCGCGCACGCACAACCACTACACACACACATACACATAGGCCACCCTCACACACACACACACACACACAACATAGGCAGCACCACAGCGCGTCCACATAAAACCGAAATCATGTATTATTTAGTAAAATTTGCATTTGCCGCATAAAGCAGCCGCAACGCGTCTCAACGTGGCACCTTGGCCGCCCAAATGATGCCCCAGGGGTGTGAGGGCGAGGGTGGGGTGGCAACGAAGACGGCAGTGCTGCGCAGTTACTGGCAGTGTGTGAAATAACACATAAAATATATTGACGTATGCCGGCGCCCCAACTACACACGGCGAAAAGGCCAAATGGGCCTGGCCAGGTGTGCTGTGCGCTCTGCTCCAGGATGCCTCGAAACGTGGCGGCGTCTTTCGGTTTTACGATACGTTTGCGGCAAGTCGAGAGCCCGGCACAGGCTGCTGCTGCTGCTTCTGTTGTTGCAGGTGCACAGTTCTCCCATTTGCCATTTGCCATTCCCACTTCCCTTTCCGTCCACGCAGCTAATGCTGTAGTTGAAGCTGTTGCTGAGGCCAAAGCCGCACAACGTTTCACTCATAAAACACGCTTTTGTATGACATAAATTCATAAACAGCCTCACACACACAAACCACACACACACACACACCTATGTATTACCTTCCCTCAAGTGTAGCTAAGAATTTGTACAGCATGTTCGTGTTATCGATAATTCGCAACTTTGACGTTTATGTGAAATTACTCACACACAAAAATACACATGCACTGACAGCTTCTTGCGCAATATATGAGCAGCTAATAAAGCTGATTGCATTTTGCAATTTATTCTCTTACTTTTTCAATAGTTTTTACTGTGATTTAGTAGGGGTATTCCACAAAATAACGAGTTTATACTGACATTTTGAAGGTGTTTTACTACTTATTTGCTTGGCTGAACTTTCTTTTCATATCTTTACTGAGTTCGGAATTTGTTTTTGATATTTCTTCTGATTTCTTACTGAATTTCCTTCTTTATTTTGTTTACTTTTTGTTTGGTTTAAGATTTCATTGGGGTATCTATTCTTACGGTCTAACTTCTTGTCAGAATTTTCTCATTATAATTTAAATAATTATCCCCAATTTCCCCTTTTACTTCTTTCCTTTTCTTCACGTTCCTTTGGCAAGAGAAAGAGACACTTCCATTTAACATTTGGCAGTCCCTTTTATTTCTCTCAGTGCATATAAATTATGCGCTACTCTCGGCCATTACGATGTGGAAATGTGGAATCTCTGGGCTCATTTTCGCGTGTGTATATGTGTGTGTCTGTGTGTGCATGGCCAGAAAAAGCGGAATGCCCATAATGCAGCCCCCAGAGCGCATATTAAATATGTTTTCTGGACCCTTTTTGTTCTGCTGGACAGAGGCGCAGTGGGGCGGGAATGAAAGGGGGGACGGATGTGGTTGAGGTAACTAAAATGTGTGTATATTTTTCACTCGTTTACCTCCGGGGAATCGAAGATTTGTGGCTCGCATTTGATGTGCGCCTAAAAGGTGGCTAAGCTCGGCTATTGTTTTCAGCCTCGTGTTGACAATGTTGGACAGAAAATAAAAAAAAAGGAGGAGGACACAGGCAGAGCAGAGCAGGCTTAAGCCAAGCTGCGGCAACTACACACACTAGCACACACCCACACACACACATACACGGGGGTGGGGGCGCGTAATGAATTTTTAAAAATATGCCGCAGTAGCGTTGTGGCATAGCTTGTTTGCCTAAAAGCGTGCTACACGTTTTATGGCCTCCCAGCTTGTTGTTACGATTTGTGGCCAGGGGAATTGTGCGCAACACAGCAACAACAAGAACAATAGCAACAACAACAACAACAACTGCTGCTCGGACCACTCACAAATGTAACAAACGAAACGAAACTCGACTCGTGGGAGGCTTAGCCTAAAAGCAAATGCTCGGATTATACTTATGTATCGCAGTAAATACCCATTGTTATAGCCCCTCCCATAGGAGGGGGGGGGAGAATCTATATCTATCTATATATATCTAGTGTACTTACATCACAGTATGAAGAAGATATATTCTGCAAATTCAAACGGAATACGCGATCCCTGTAAGTAGATTAAATTCACATTAGTTGAGGCTCTTTAGTTTGTAATATTATATGTTTTTAAGATGTTTATTATAAATACATATTAGTTAATCTTTAGCTTAGTTACTTACATGGCGCCCACATAGAGCGAATCGCGCTCCTCATTCATGTGGAACGTGCGATAGTAAAGTTTGCCGCATGTGAATTCGCGCACATGATCTGCAACGAAAGAGAAAGAGAGGCAAAGTAGAGAAGACAAGTGAGTAAGTAAGCAAACAGTAAGCATAGTTTTTCGCTCGTTCAATATTTAGACAACAAATTTTCTTAAGTGAGACGCAGACAGAAGTCGCAGTTGGAGTTGAAGTCGTAGACCAAGTCAGGGGTGGGGAAGTCGAGAGGTCACAGTCCCTTGTACGCGTCCGGCACAAATGAGCGGCTGTCAACAAAGTTTATGCAGAGACGTTGACAAAACGCAAACACAGTTCAGTCGACAGGCAAGCAGGGGCACAGGACAGAGAGGGGGGGTCTACAAAGAACAGCCACAGGCTGGCCACACACAAAGACTAACAGGACAGTGCGAGGGAGGAGGGTCAGCAATGGGTGCTCGCAGCGCATGTGAGTGAGATATCCCATTTCAATCAAATGACATTTTGACATTTCTCTGCGCCCCTCCTCCCTCCTCTTTCCTGCCCCCTGCTGTCTCTTGCTTTGCCGGACACTATCGCTAGCCAGTGTCGGCGTCAACAAATGTAGCCAAAGTGCAAGCTTTAAATGTTGTTTATTTACTTTTAACTTTGGCCAACACAAATACGCACACACACAGAGAAGGAGAGAGAGAGAGAGAGAAGGACATGCAGTGCTGAGCGTGCGTGTGGTAACTTTATATCCTATTTCAATTTAGAAACTTCGCTGCAAAGTTGCCACCAACTACAGCACGCTAAAGTATGCTACAAAAAAGCCATCCAGCGAAATTGTCTGAGGCGCAGCAAAGTATGCAACGAAAAAGTTAATATTGTATTTACCATACCTATTGCGATCAAATTCATCAATCAATCAATCAATCATGCTCGCTTAATTTTAAGCAACATACATGAAATGGGCCTTATTAATTGTAACCAAGTTTATTTACTTGCGCATGTGAGTGTGTCTGTGTGTGTGTGTGAGTGCCTTATTATGTTAATTTCATTGACGTCGCGCTGTCTGCGCATTGTTTGCTTTACGGATGATTTGCGAGTGTGGGAACTGGGCCTCTGTTGTCACACAAGGCGGCAAAAGCGCTGAGCAGGCAGTTACTTAATTAAACTAATTAATATTTGCTTAGAGTGCCTGACCACACATACACAAAGACACACACACATATGCAAATACATATATACAAGCCTGCTCAGCGTATTGTCATTTAATGCCGCTGTCAAGGCAGACAAACTCCAGATATCGATATGTGGATATGTCGAGCAATTAATTTTCTGACATTTCTTACAGTTATGAGATGTCTCTCTTACTCTCTGTGTGTGTGTGTGAAGAAAATTGTCAGCTGTCGGCTGAGTTTATCTAACTGGTTTAACAGACATTTCCACATTTGCAGCTGTAATTGCAAACGCAAATCAAATTGAAATTCCAAAATACTTTATAATCTCTCTGTCTCAGTATCATTCTCTCTCTCCCTCTCATTCTAATGAATTGAGAGTTGACCCCAAACAAGAGTTGTCAAATCAAAATAAAAGCAGCTTTGCTTGCAACAAAAGGCATCTCAGATATGTACGATATATAGAGCGTGAGGAAGAGAGAGAGAGACAGATGTATTGCATATCGTATGACTAAACTCGCACACAACAATGGAAAATGCAAATGCCTCTTCACTGCCTTTGTCTACGTTTTTCCCCAGCTATTTTTGATTTCCGATTTAAAGAACATTTTGGACAAAAGCAAACACGGTACCCCGTCCCCTCCCCCTTTCGTACCCTGACTAAAAGTAGCGGCATCAATAAAGAAAAAACGAACTGAATCTGCGTCTTTTGTTTGCCAACGGAAAGCAACTACAACTAAAGCAATAACAGCAACAACAACAAAACAACAACACCAGCAACGACTACAATACATATGCATGTGCGTGTGTGTGTGTGTTTTTGCATATATTGCGCACAATTCGGGTAAATGTCCTTGCCAAACCGGAAGTCGACTTGGATACGCTTGAATTGTTATTGTACCCAGCAATGTCAGAGTGTGTTCGAGTCGAGTGTGTTTGTGTGTGCTCTAGTGTGTGTTTGTGTGCGTGTGTGTTTGTACTCGCATTTGTTTGCTGCTTTCTGTCGAACTTTTTCCGCATTTGTTTCCCTCTTCCTTGGCTTTTTTCTTTAGCTAGTTGTTGGCCACTTTTCCGCTGGTTGCCTTAAAGTCAATGACTTTAAAATATATTTCCGATTTCCTTTGCATTTTTCCAAGCAGTCGCAAAATGTCAATGAGTCAAGCTTGAGATTAATTTGGCAGTAAGCAGCAGTGGAAAAAGAACTTTGAATAAGTACAAGATAATGACAAAACGAGTTAAGCAAATCGAGAAGAACTTTGAGGAAGTAGGAAGTACAAGAAAATGACAAAACGAGCTAAACAAATCGAGCTTTTAGCTTCGAGTATAGAAAGTGCATTAAAGCATGTGAAGTTGTTTATTTTAAGCAACAAATTGCTGAAAGTTCAATGAGCTTTCAGCTTGAGTAGAGTCGTAATTTTAGAGTTTAACTTAAAGACTTTGATTGAATTTAGAGAAGATTTTACCTTGCGTAGAAGTAACTTGAAGGAGCTTAACTGTACAGTCTTGATTGAAGTTGGAAGAGCTTTTAGCTTAAGCTGAAGTTGTAGGGGCTTTTTGTTGGAAATCAGATAAAGGGCATAAACTGTCTGATTTACAAGAAGCTTTTTCAATATTAAATCAAAACATGCATTAAGCTTTAATGCACTTTTAAGCAGTTTACAATGAAATCTGGCACTAGCTTGCTATTCTTCATTTGCTTAAATCCCGAACTTGCCACTCTCAAGGTCTTCTGCACTCCTTCCACCTACCAAGTGGCGCCTCTCGCTCATAATGCCAGCAAAACACGCTCATAAAGTGCCCTAAAAATCGCTCGGCACAGATACATATGCCATATTGGCTTAACAGACATGACTATTAATTGGGCCTGTATCAATATGCTACCAGTCTGCGTGCTTAAATTTATGTACCCCCTTTTGCTAGTTGAACTGTAAATGTTTTTATTGAGCTTATTAAGGCGCAAACAGCTTCGATGTGGCAAACGATCTGTGGTATATTTACGAGGCCAATTGCCACGACAAGGAGCACAAATAAGCTGCCACTAGTTTCGCCTCGTTTCAATCGTTTGCCGCGTCTACAATTGTCGTGCAGAAGAAGTCTATAAAAATATTATATATACATATGGAAAGATGGTCATAAATATGTGCACCAACGATAGGCACAGTTTATGGCAGGATAAGGCAGGAGAAAGGAGTATGTCTAGTTGGCTTTGCTGTGCCTTCTTCTCCTTCTTCTACTTTGGGAACTGTTATGGCAGGGAAAGTTTGCCTACTGTTCCTTCTTCTACTGTCTCTCTTAGTTCCCCCTTCAGTGTCATTTATAAATTTCTAATGCTACAGCAGCTAATCGCAGCAAGTAGTCTGCATAGTTGCTTGCAACATATAGAGGAAAACCCTCTGCATATATCCAACATACTGTTGCACATTGCAAGCAGGTGAACATCATTAAAACTGTTGCCAAAAGGCAGTCGTAAAGTAAGAGCTTCCCAAACTGTTCTTCCTTCTCCTCTTCTCTCCTGGGAACTTCTCTGCCTTTCCCCTTGGCGACTTTTCGGCTTTATTTGCTTTTAATCCAAGTCCAATCAAAATCAAATTGCATTTACGAGCTCTTTGCCTTTCAAAAGCGCGCAATTTGATGGCATCCAAAGCGATTTTGGCTTTGACTTTGCTGCTTGCTTACTTTAGACTCTTTTTCGACGGGGGATTTTCGTCTTTTATTATGGGTATCTTATATGTATATTTGTATGTATATGTACTGTACTGTATGCGTAAGTATTTATGACTCCGTATATGTCAATAATTTTTATGCGCTTCATAAATATGCGTGCGTCTTTTACGACCCGCCTTGTCTCACTGTGTGCGACTGTCTCGACAGTGAAATCAATTTCTTCTGTGTGGGGAGGGAATTGGGAGAGGGAAGACCATTTTGAAAAGCGTTATTATCGAATCAAATACAAAAAGAATAACGAGAGTCAAATGCAGTGAAACATATTGCAAGCGCGCTTGCTGACATGTCAGAGGGCACACACACACGCACACACACTCGCACACACACACTCGCATGAAGCAAGACATCGTAGGTAACCCTAGGGCCAGCCTTTGGTGACACTGACAGTTTCGAGTTGCCTTTGATATGTCTCAGAGCTTGGACCCCTTCGAGGCTGAATGGCAAAGTCCCATAGCTGCCACAAACAGCAACGTGGCACCTGAAGCTGTGGCCTGCCCCTCCCCCTACACCCTACACCCCTTGCTGTCTTGTTGCCACATTTGATGACGGTATGTAAAACAAGCTTTGCATAAGCTTCTCTTTCTTCTTTCTGCCTTCCTTTGTACGCGCGTGTGTGTGAAGAATTAGACCACAAGCAATTGGGGACAATAAAAGGGCTGCAGTTGAGATTGTTTAACTTTCATGGATTGTCCCGTTCTGCAGTGCCCTTTGAGTGCGTATTCACTGTTATGGAATGGAAATTATTTTAGCAAAAGGGTAAAGGTAAGCAAAGAAAGAGACAGGTAGCTGTGCTCCTGCCTTAAAGTGTCGCTTTGTAGTGTGGCTTTGCTGTGTCTCTTTGTTGTGAAGTCACTTTGATATGTGGTATACAAATGTTTTTGGCTATTTTAGCCTTTTTTTGCGCATTTTTTGGCTAGAAATTTTAATAGGAAACAATGCAAGAACTCTGCGAATTAATTACAAATTGAACTAATTAGAATTTATGACAGTTTCTTAGCTCTGCAAATGTACAAGTAGAAACCTTCACTTCTTCTTCTTAGTTGTTCTTTCTTCTTCAAGTTTTCCACTTCAACTTAAAGATATGTGGTTTATCTATCTTTGCGTTCTGCCATCTATTTAGAAACTTTTGACATTTCTGCAAATGAAAAGCAGACTTCAGATTTTACTCAAGTTTATCTTCTAATCTCCGTTGCTGTCTGCATGTGTGTGTCAGTGTGTATGTAAATTTCCCATTATTTTGCTGGCTAATTATGAGCAATGACTTCCTCTTCCTGCAACACACTCGCTCTCTCTCTCTCTCTATCCCTCTCTCTTTCTCTTTCTGTGTGCAATACGTCAGCATAAAGCACTCGAAAACTGTCTAGACGTCTGATGCGTCTAGGCGTGTTGTTATCCACACTTGTGCGCTGATTCGTGGCCTGCGGCACCCAAAGGAAGGCAGCTGCAATTTGCTGTCTCTCTCTCTCTTTTCTCTGTGGGTTGCCAGTTGCAAGTTGGCAGACTGCGGCCGCCAGCGTGTACCACGGACAGGGGCGAACCGCTTTCAAGTGGTTGCCATTTCATTTGCTGAGAAATTGCATGTAAAAATAATTAAAACGCTGCAGCGACGACCATGAGATGCAAGTGTTTAATAACTCTAAATGTATGGGTGCAGTAGAGTGTGTGTTATTGTGTATTTGTGTAAGTGTTGTGAAGTTCAAGCTACAGTGAAGGCATGCAGAGAGTGTTTTGAGGTGCGCAAGAAAGTGAAAGATACTTGTGGCATATGCAGGATAATGTAACTGAAGTTTGAGCTTAAAAAATAGTAAGTCTGCAGAGTTATACACATTATAAGGTAAAGAATAATGAGAAGTACAGGATTTAAGATTAATTAATTAATAAAGTACAGTATTTATCATAGAATTGCCAGTTCTCAGCATAATAGAGGGTCGTTTGATAAGTCCGTGACTTTTTGAATAAAATATATTTTTTTCGTCAAAGAAGCGTTTTATTTCTCAACATAATCTCCTTTTAGCTCTATACATTTAGTCCAGCGTTTTTCCAATTTTTTTATTCCTTCCAAATAATAGGTTTTCTCAAGGCCCTCAAAATAGTCGTTTGTTTCTGTGATGACCTCTTCATTTGACCCGAATCTCTTACCGCCGAGCCATTTCTTCATGTTTGGAAACAAAAAATAGTCACAGGGGGCTAAATCTGGAGAATATGCTGGATGGGGTAGCAGTTCGTAGCCCAATTTATGAAATTTTGCCATGCTGACTACACACTGTGCTGCATTGTCCGATGGAACAGCACTTTTTTCGCCAAATGCGGTCGTTTCGCTTCAAATCAATATCGAATCTGTCCAAAAGCTCTGAATAATATTCGCCGGTGATCGTTTTACCCTTTCAAGGTAATCGATGAATGATACCTTGTGCATCCCAAAAACTGTGGCCATGACCTTGTTGGCCGACAGACCCACCTGGCCTTCTTGGCACGTCACCCGGAGAAACCCACTGTCTTGATTGTTCTTTGGTCTCTGGTGTGGTGTGGTGGATCCATGTTTCGTCTACGGTAACGAAACGGCGCAAAAATTCGTTTGGATTGCGGTTGAACATCGCCAAACACTCCTTGAAATGGTCACACGGTTGCGCTTATGGTCGTGTGGAGCAATCGCGGCACCCATCGCGCGGAAAGCTTTTCATGTCCAAATATTCATGTAAAAGTGATGTACCCGTTCAGTTGAGATGCCTACAGCCCAGCTACCCACGCACTTCATTCTCCGATCATCCAATATCATTCCATGGATTTTGTCGACGATTTCGGCATGACGACCTCTTTGGGCGACCTGAACGTTCGGCATCACTTGTACTGGTACGACCACAACGGAACTCAGTAAACCATTTCTTAACCATTGAAATTGATGGTGCAGAGTCCCCATAATATTTATCAAGTCTTTCCTTGGTTTCGGTGATGGATTTTTTACGCAAAAAATAATGCTTAATTAGCACACGAAATTCACTTTTTTCCATTTTCGTTAAAATTCACGAGATCGTCTGCTTTCAATGCCTATAAAACGCAAACCAAAAAACGCAGCTTTCTCAAAATTTTACAGTCAGCTGTTAATCGATAACTGCTGACAGGAGCAGTGTTGTATTTAGAGCAGGTGCGCGGCAAATACAAAAAGTCAGGACTTATCAAACGACCCTCGTATAAGAATAAAGATCTATTTTTATGCCAAGTAAAGTTTGAACTAAGGAATGAGTAGTAAGACTACAGAGATCTATGCGTGGAATAGAATGGAAGAGAATGAATGCCAAGCTTGCCTTATCTTTCACTATATGAACTTGACTGTAGACTGAATATAAGAGAATAGTAGGTATAGTAAATGAGTATGACCTTATGTAGATACCCTATAATTTATAGATGGTAAAATTAAGTACTTGCTAAGAGAATCCCCTATCTACTTTGAAAACCCCCATTTAATATCACTTCGGTCTCTTTATCTTCATATTTCTAGAAATATATCAAGCCTAGTTCAATGAAGTTTTGCCTTTAGAGATTCTCTGCCTAGCCGCAGCTCAGTTCCACTCATAGAGTACCCACTGTAGCACTCCCAAGACATGCTGATAGCCACTGCTTGAGCACTGCTCCTCCCTCCCCCTGCACCACCTCATCTATCTATTGAGTATGTGTCACAGTGCTATATAGAATACGTTGATGCTGAGCAAACAGTATAAAATTCGTCATGAATATTGCAAATGCAGCACGCTGCTGCTGCTGCTGCTGTTGCTGCATTAAAGTTGCCACCAATGGTGCATGCAACATGCAGCATGAAGAGGAGTATGCGAAACATTTTCAGCTCTATTTAGTTCATTTTATGGCTGTCGACGGGGCCGCAGTTGAGTTCATTTTGTTGCCAAATAGCAAATGCAAAAACAGAAGCTCATAAAAAGCAGCATCAGCAGCAAGTAAAGGACACCGACAAGGTGCAGAGAGAGATAGGAGGAGGTGCAGAGATAGAGTGAGAGAGAGGGAGGGAAATAGAGACAGAGAGGAGCTGGCATTTATGCGCTTTGGCGCTGCTGCTGCTGCTGTTGCCAGGACACAAAAACGCAACAAATGCGGCAAACGTTTCATTTTTGGGTGTTTTTCCCTCTTTCCCCTTACCTCCCCCTTCGCCCACCGCCACGTTGCAAAGCGGCAACTTCATTTGATGAGCCCGAAGCGAGCAGAGAAACCCGAGCTCAAGTGAGGCACATGTGTGCGAGACAGAGAGTGTGTGTGCATGAGTGTGTGTAGTGTGTGTGTGGCAAGAGTGTGTTTCATGTGTGCCTGTGTTTGTGCCTGGGTTTTTGTGGCTAGTGTGTCCATTTCGAGAGCCATAAACGAAGCGAGCCAAGGCTTCTTTTTTTGTGTGTGTTGTTGGCTGCGTTTACCTACGGCAGAATGCAACATTTTGTGGCAGCAAAATGAGCACTTAAGCATGAAATAGAGAAGACGCCTTCAAGAGAGAGAGAGAGAGCGAGACCAGAGGGATATGCTAAATGCAACTGTTGCATAATTAAATGAATTATAGAAGGACTCAAAGAAGCTACTGCAGAGATCCAGGCAGCAGCAGAGCCAACAGGATAGAGAGGGGGGTGTATCTGGGCAACTGTCAAGAGATTTCTGCACATTTGCCAAATCAATTAGTTCGGTAATGAAATTCCATTCAAGTGGCCCCCAAAACTAATGCACATTTAACTCTCTTTTGGCCCTCTGCCTCTCTCTCTCTCTCTCTCTCTCTCTCTCTCCCTGTGTCCTGTCAGAATTACAAATGCAAATTAGCATTAAGTGAGTTGTTTGTCATTTCGTACAGTGTTCCCTGGTGTACAAGACCACCCCTCTTCCCCTGCACCCTCTCTCTCTCTCTTTGTAATTACTTGCACAAATTTCATTTGGCATTTGCTTTTAATAATTGAGTTTTGTTAACGGCGACAAGAGAGCGAGAAATGACGAACTTGCCTTTAACTAGTTCGACTTTCATTGCATTTGTTTTTGTTGTTGTTGTTGTTGTTGCAATTAATGCAACACTGATTGCACTTTGCATTACATAATTAATTTTGCCAGTTTGAGAACTCTCCGCGTGTTTCGTAATCGAATCGTTTTGCTCTATGAACACAGTTGCTGTGCCCCGATAAAGTCAACTTCCTTTGCAGTTGCTTTAATCAGCCACAAGCTAAGAGAGCCCGCTAGGCAGAAGAGAGGGAGAGAGACAGGAAGACAGAGACAGAGAGAGAGAGAGGGAGCCAGCTTGCACTCGAGTTTATCAATCAAATGTTATAAAACTTTGGCAAGCATTCGTTGTGAAAAGTTTTTCAGCTTAATGATTTGTAAATATCAAGAAAAAAACTGTGGAGAAAATGAAGGGGAAGAAATAACTGAGGAAACTGGCAAAGCAAAGGCGAAGATACTCTACAGAGAGTAGCTTTAGGAAGTGCAATTGACGAAAATAAACATGAAACTGCAAATCGAATAGAGGGAAGCTGAGATACACTTCTTCGTGGAGAAAAAAGGGAACTTCAACTGAAGATGAACATAAAATATCATAGAATTAATGAAAGGCCTCTTCTTTATGAGTAAAGGCAATCTTAAATGATTTAATATTAATCTTGACAGCAAATCTTGAGGATTATAATCATTCATAAACAAGAAATCACCAAGCAGCAAAGAGTTTCCTAGTCCCCCTCTGAGCTCTCCTTTTCTTTAAGTATTTCTTCCATTATTTAAGCTCTTTCCCTCTCTCCCCAAGCTCTTACCCTCTCTAAGTTCCTCTCCTTTCAGTGTCTTGCAACACTTAAACTATGCCCCAACAATATCAAACTATACCAACGCTGACCCATTGAAGACTCACTTTAGTTGCAGCGATGATGATGACAAAGAAAACTGTGTCGCAAGTTGAGAATGGAGGGCGTGTGGCAAGTGGCAAGTACTTGCAGTAAGTAAAGTAGTTGCAACTACTTATTTCGCTCATAAATTGTACGTCAAAGTTGTCCGAAGGGGGCGTGGCAGAAAGAAGCGCGCGAGAACGTGATTTTGCTGTCGCTTCTAACTTGGACTTTGCTGGACTTTAAAACATACTTTTAATGATGCCTTTTGTACTCTCTTCCTGCAGCGTGTGGCAAGTGTCGCTGCATGGTGGGGGGCATGGGGCATGTGGCAAGTGGCACGAGTGACAGCAGCTAACATTATATTAATTTTTGCCGTCAGGTGAGCGGATTGAAACTCAATTTTGTGAGCGTGTTGAGAGTTCTTGTTGTACGTGTTGTTGTTGTTGTTGCGTATTGTTGTTGTTCGTATTGTTGTTTTTGCTCGTGTTGTTGTTGCTGTTGCAAAACTTTGCAGCCACACGGCGTTAACACACTTTGGGCCGAACTCGCGTACAGCAAAGAGGCCGATCAAAGAGAAAACTGGGACATGCCCCGAGGAGGGGGAAAGGGAGGGACTGGTGCTGACTGCCTCACACACACACACACCTATACACTCTTTGGTGGGGAGGGGGGGGCTCACAGTTAGTGTTACCCGCCGCAGCACTGAGCAGCTTTTCTGCTGTGCGTTCTCTGCTCGCTCAGCTTTTGAGCTAACAGCTTTTGACATTGCATTAACGCCAACTGGCGACGCGTCGCAGCTTGTCAGCCACAACAACAACAAAGGCAAAGAGGCAGCAAGCGACAGAGACAGAGAGGGGGAGGGAGCAGGAGATGAAGAGAGTGAGGCAGCATGAGGATACACGCTGTGGAGCAACGCCTGCACACTTCGTTACTCAATTTGCGGCAAGGAACTTTCATTATGTGAACCTGCGCCTCACTGCCTCCCTCGTCCCCCTCTCCCTTCTGCTCCCTCTTCCCCCTGCCGGGTGTAACATGTGACTCTCATAAAAGTCAAGCCCCCAATGCCGCACAAAAGCCTGAGTAGTACTCAAACTGGAAACGTGTCACTGAGTTTTAATTGCGCCAACTTCTACATGCAAGCAGCACAACAACAACAAAAACAAGAGAGCAGCAACAACAAGGGAACAACGACGGAACAACAACAACAAAGAGAGTGTTGAGTTTTGCGCGTGGTCAGTGTTTGGATAACGCCTACGCAGTTCGAGCTTATCACACAGTCGCCTTTTATGGGTCAAGCGGCTGTGCTACAGTTTGACAGGCACTGTGACGGGACACAGAGGCAAAGGCACAATGCTAGTGCAACTGTGTGTGGACTGGGGAGAAGTGCTGAGACCAGTCAAGGCTTGCTCAGCGTTGCTTATATCATTATTTATTGACATAAACGAATTCTTGACTTCATTTTGTTGAAGTTCAACAATATTACATTTTTAAGATGTGTTTTGGTTAAGGGTTTTAAGTAAATACTCCATATAAACCTCTTTACTTTATTGTAATTAAAATTCACGTGCTTTTTGAGTAAGTTTTCATTAATTTTATTCCAATATTTGAGCTTATAATGACTACAGAGAACTCTCTTTTGTTATATCATTGTATTTTGCAGAGCTCAATTTACTTGCAACTTATTTTTCAGTAGGTTTCTTCAATACCTTATCAATATTTTTATTGTTTTCTATGTACATCCAATTCTTGACTTTATTTCCTATTATATTTAAAACCCCATTCCCTTTATTTTTAGTTAGTTCTCTAGATTCTCCAGCCATGTTTAATTTCTTGCTTTATTTCCTTGTACTTTAAAAAACTCATTCCATTTCCCAAGTTCCTTTCTAGTTCTCATTCTCAACTCTCCCTAGATCTGTACATTTTTAAGTTGCTACTCAACTTTGACATTGTCAGTCAGTGATTTTTTCCCAAAGAATTTTCCCACAGTTTCCACTCGCAGAAGAGATATTCAAATCCCTAGTAAATATTTTGTCTAAACAGTTGATTGGCAGCGCTGCTCACTGGCAGCTCTGAGGATATGTAGAATATGCAGGATATGTTTCTATATGTATGTATAGATACTGCTTGCAGTGTCTGTTTGCTACAGAGAGGCAGCTTCATGTTGCATGCACATGTCCAGTAAACATTTTCTAATAGTTCACGTTCTGCAGCGTGAAGCTGCTGTCCACTGGGGATAGTGTGGGAGAAAGAGGAAGGTGTGTGTGTGTCTGTGGCATGCAACACACGGCTGGCAGCTATAACCGCAACAGCATAAAACTTCACGTGCCGGCAACAACTTGAAGCTGTTGTTGTTGCTTTTGTTGTTGACGCATATTGTAGTAAACTCGCCGGCTAAGCACTTGTAGCACAGAGAACGTGAGGCGATTAAAGAAAATGCTCAAGTTGTTTGCGCATACTTTTAGCACAGCATACGTAGGTGTCCGCAGAGAGAGAGAGAGAGAGAGAGATAGAGAGTGTCCTGTGCCTGGTCTTGGTGCTGCTCCTGTCCAAGTCTCCTCACAGTCTATTGACTCGCCATATGCACGTTGTGCCGGAGGAGTTTGCTTAAAAAATGCAGCAGCTGCTTTAGCTAAACTCTCTATACAGCTCTGCCCATGCCACTCCTTCTCTGCCATTGCCCCTCTCCCTACTCCTGTCCTTGTTTGTGTGGTGACTCTGGTGGTTTGTTTTGAGCCATAAATCTAAACGTTAAGCTAAAAACTATACAACATAAAATGTCAACTATAAATTCTCATGGCCGAATAAAGTTTAACTCCGAGTTCGAGTTTCGAGTGTAGAATGAAAAATTGTTATTTTTATTGATTTAGTTTAATTAATTGCGCGACAAACTCTGTTTCACTGCACACAATTTATGCCTCTACAGAACAACTCCCGAAAGCACTAAAGTGCAGCAGAGTTTCCACTTTTTTCCGGCACTGTTTTCACTACTCCTCCCTCCCTCGTTCTGCGCTGTTGCATGTGCAGTGTTTGCCTCTTTTCTTTCACCCCTGCCCCGTTGATTTTTGTCAGTTCATTTGTTGACTCACCGCAGTGGCAGATGTGCCGTGTCTCTATTTTAAGAATGTCTCTGCGCCTCAGAGTGAGAGAAGAGAGAGAGAGACAGGGCTGCCTTTTCGACTTGCCTTTTGTTTCTTCTTATTTCGGCACTGCCACGCCCCGCTGTGCAGCATAGAGTGGATAATTATCGATGGAACGACTTCATTAGGCTGTCGGCAACAGGCCCAAGGTGCAGACAAAGCAGGTAAGAAGCCACAAACTCAGCTATTCTATGCCACTTGCCACTTTTGGCAACCAAAGTGTGAAGAGTCAACGAATAGAAGAAGAGGAAACAAACCAAAGAAAAACTGTCGGCAAATCTTTGTATAATTAAACAATAAAGAGATACACAAAAAGAAAACAAAAGTAAGAAAAGTGGGAATGGAACTAGACAAGAATATAAAATACAGGTTTCCCAAAGCAAGTTATTCTAATCTGATCTAGTTATCACAGGCACAAGATCAGTAGGCGTATGGAATGATCAAAAAAATGAGATTATTTTATTTCCAGTTCTATATCTAATTATGCAAATAACTCTATATGCCGACTACTTAACATATGTAGCCTAACATTTCTCAACAGACTACTTAACATATTTAGTATTGAGACTTTACATCACCTTAACAGCGCCTAATAACAGAGTTGCCAAGCTATTAGTACCCAACTATTTATAGTTATTTAAAACTAGTTTCATTTTTGAGGAAATATTGTTAAATTTATTGCTATGCTCATTAAATTTTGCCGACAAAATGATTAATGAATCGATTTTTGGACTGACCACAACAAGAGAAGAAGTAAAGAAGGAAGACAACAGACAAAACCGACTTCTCCATTTGGTTTCGGTTAATGTAAATGACTCAATAAAACGCCTGGCAGCGAAACACATATTTTGAACCGGTTTTTTTCAATCAAATGCCGAAAGAAATTATGCTGCAAGCCATGGTAAAAAAGATATATAAAATGATATAACAACTACAGATACAGAAATCTTCTTTGAACTGCGCGTGGCAAGTGCCCCTGCATGGGTCTATGAACTTTGCTGATCCTTGTGGATTATACAATGTATCACAGGCGAATATATCCACGATTTATCCCTTGAATAATTGCCCCTAGTTAAATTATGATTACTTGGGTATTATTTGTGCAAAGCTGCAAAAACGCGTCAGATGAATAACAATTAATATGCAAATTATGCGCGTTGTGTGTTGTAAAAATCATATAAATTACAACAACAAAAGAAGGAAGGACTATGAAATAATAAAAAAAAAAAAAAACAGCAACATATTTTGTATCTCTTTTTTGCGAACACCTGCAACAATAATGACAAAAACGTGCTGAATTAATATCGCCTCAAATAAGATAAATAATAAAAACAATATTGTGGCAAATAAATTACAATTTGTTTATATTTTGCCCTCTCTTTTTTATTGTAAATTGAAAAATAATAGCGCAGGCAGTCGCAGAGGGAACAGATTAAATATTATTTATGCCATTTTAAAATGCCTTTTCGCATAACTCTCTCGCTCTCTTGTAATAGTATTTATAAAAAAACAACAAAAGAATTAGCAACATTCTCTCTCAACTGAAGTTGTGAAAATATTTCTTCCATAAACTGAACTTTTTAAGAATTGTTGTAAACATTTTTAAGCGCTACTTCAAAAGTTATTGGAATTCCTGCAGTGGAAATTGTTTACCCGTTGAAACTGATGTGGTGTATACCCTAACTATGTTGATATAATCGGTTATATGCATATTCTCAACTATTTTTACTCTGCTCATATAATGGGTAATATGTTTTCTACTTATACAGGGTATTTGCAAGGCCATGTTTTGTGTACCCTTCTTTGTTTATACAGTGCCTTTTGTTTTTTCGACCTTTGCAGGGTAGTTGCCCGTCGACTACTCTTGTTTTAATGCACTTATTCCCACCTTCCCACAATACTTTTTATAGTTTTGCATTATCGGGTTGCGTGTTAATTGCAGATCCCGTTGCATTAGTGTTACCTCGTTTGTGGCGAGCATGACTGGACATGTCGTTGCCAGAGCAGCAAGGCTGCTCATAGTAGAAGTTCCACGTGTTTTCATAGTCGCCAGCAATTTGTTGTGCTCCGCATGTCAGCAACAGCAACAACGACAACAGCATCCACAGCAATTGCATTCTGCAGGTTCCTTTCCGTTTTTTTCGCGAGTGGGGGTGTGGGCACACTGACCGTGCCGGTGTTGCCCAAACCTCAATTGGATTATTGCGTGTAGTGCGTTTCTTTTTTATTATTTTGTATTTTCCTGCAGAGCTGGGAAATGTTTTCGACTCTCTCTCTCCCTCGGTTTGTTGATCCAACTGGCAACCGCTGGCAATTTACTTGCCGCCGTGCAATAAAAAATGCTCGTTTTAAATAACTGTTAACACATTTAAGTTGTATTATTTTTAATGGTCACACAATATTTTTACACTTGTAGTGAAATTTTCGATGAAATTGATTTTGCAGTGCAGCAACTGCAACTGCAAATGGATTTTAAATAAATTTCTTTTCGCTCTGCCTGCGAGCAATTTCGGTTTGATTAATTATAAATGCACACACACACACGCACACATACAAATACATTCGCATTTAAAGTTTTGCATTTTACAGTTTGGCGCGTTCAACTGCATTCGATTTTCGAGGCATTTTGATAAAAAAAAATATAATAAAAGGTACACAAAACCAGGAGACAAACTGGTTTCAGCTGCGGTACCCACGCAACAACAACAACAACTACAAAAACAGCAGCATCAACAAAGAGCAGGCCAAAAAACACAGAAATTCTTTAACGTTTCCGGACAAGTGGGAGCGAGAGCGCATGCTGCGTGCGAACGGTGTAACATGTAAACAAGCCTGCTTAGCAAGGTTGCCAGAGCGTCGGCATACGGCTTTTTCTTCGTCTTTGTTGCTCATTTATGGTTGCCGATAAGAAAGGCACACTCAATAAGAATAGCTGCGCCTCTTTATTAAACAATTAAGCTATACTCATCCCTATCAGTTTCATTTATACACATCTGTTGCACGTATGCCTCTTTCGATTTATTCTCTGGCAGCGCCAGATTGCATTACATACAGTGACAATTGTACATACATATGCATGTGTGCGTGGGTACTTATTACACACACGCACTCATACACACGCGCAGCTCAAGATGCATACACACTGAAGAAGAGAGGGAGAGAAAAAATGGCACGCAATGTCTAAAAATGCTGTGTAATGTATTTATATGTGTGGTAGGCACATTTATAATTCTTTGTTTGCACTCATTCATACAATCCAACAATTGCCGACTAGTTTTTATAACATAAAATTCATACCGATACACAAGAACCGAACAAAAGACGAACGACGCGCAAACTAAACGAAAATACAACAACACGATCACTGGTTGCTTCTCGGTGCAGTGTGACCTAACATGCCTAGCGCTGAAATCCACGCCATTGAAAATACTATGAGAATATTACAGCAAGCGTAGTAAGGCTGACTGATATGACAGCGCAGCTATCGATATCGTTTGCTTGTTGCAGATTTAAATTAAGTTACTTTTGTGTTAATTTATGTGTAAGGCAGCATACACAAAATGGAATGAAATTACTGCAAGGCGTTAAATATTTAACAGTTAACTATTTAAAATAGTAATGTGTTAAATAAGTATTATGTAAGGCGTTCATTATCGATTGCTTAACGGTCCGTTATTAATCGTTAAGTTTGCCTTTGCTACAATATTTAAGGAGTTTATCAGGCTTTTAAATGTAAATTTGTGTCTATTCTTATTCGACCTGCTGGCAAGCAACCTGTAATTGGATTAACACTTTGCTAATTTAAAATCTCTTGAACAAAGGCAAAATAACAATGCCGAGCTAAACACACACACACACAACAAACACACGTACACTCGATTTGAACTCTTTTCACACAGAATTCTCGGCTGATTTAATAACAATCCAACTCAAAGGTAAACAATTTTCAATTTTCCTCTGCGCATACATAAATAATTTCAACTCTAATTTATCATGCATTTCATAGGCGTATTGATTCACGGCATTCTACTGCTGTTGCTTCTTTCCCCACCCACCTTCCACACACAGTCCACACACAACTTGCAGCCCACACTCCACTCCCCGTCTACACATTGTGTTTTCGGTATTTGCTGGTTTGCCTTTGCTCGATTTGCGGCATTTGGCCACAAACAAGCAAGAGAGAGGGGAAAGCAACAAAAACACACAAAATACGGCCACACAGCGCATAATTCCCAGACGGGGTGGCCAGTTGGAATTTAACGTGGACACCTAACTGTGAATCTCAAACAGTGCGAAGGAGAGAGGGAGATGGAGGGACATTCTGCAAGTTTGCGTCCGGGCGTGGCGACAACACGTTCTAACACGTTTGCTAGACAAAATTGTTTCAAAACGGAAAAGTATGCAAAAATTGCAGCACGCGCCGTTGTCTGGTTGATTCTTCTCATTGCGTTGCAGTTTTCTGTTTTGGAATGCAAAAGTCGTGCAGGCTCTTTGTATTTGTATCTGTGTGTGTGTGTGTGTCTGTGAGGCCAGTTTAAAGTGCCTTCCTCTGTTACTCTCTCTCTCTTTCTCACTCGCTATCTGCCTGTGTTTAATGTGCACAGTGCTCAAAATGTGATTATTTTAAATGCTGCCGCCTGCTGCCGACGTCGACGCCGGCGACATAACAATTTTGAATGCAACTCGAAATAAAAGTCATTTTGTTAAGCAGACAAAACGCACTCAAAACGAAGCGTCGGTTCACCTGCACCGGACACACAAGAAGTGCGAGTGCGAGAGAGAGAGAGAGAGTGGGAGGTGGAGAGACAGGAGGCTGTGTCTGGCAGCACTGGCTTGTTGTGCTGTGCTGTTGTCTCTCAGCAGCTGCCTGCTGCGTGTCTCTGCAGCTGTATTTTTCGTTGCATACCTTTGGGCGGCAATTAAAAACAGTTTGGCAGCGTCGCAGGCACTCTGCAATTGAATTTCTTCTTCGTCTGTCTCCCTTCTTGTGGCGCCACACAAAGTATGCAGCAGCGCTTGTTAAATGCGCCGAACTAAAGGGTATTACAGGCACACACACACAGCATACACACACTTGTATACATTTAATTAAAAGCCAAGTCGTTTATGTTTTCATTTTTGTGTGTGTTATTTAATATCTGCAATTGTCAATGCGAACTAGCTTGACGACTGTCTGTTGCCGCTGTCTTTCCTCTCCCCCTCTCTCTCTCTGTCTTACTCTGTCTGTCTGTGTCTCGCTTTGTCTGTTTGCCTGCTAATGAGTTTTCACAGCGTCGCCTTGCCTCATTATGCCGCATGCAGCGCGTGTTTGTTTCCTCTTGCCATGATACTGTTGAAAATTTTGACACATCCTCGACACACACACACACACACAGTTACACGCACACACATGCAGGCAAGTCTGTCATTTTTGTAGCTGCTTTGATGTCGTCTACCCTTGCTGCTCTCCCCCTTTCCCCACCTTCCTTCTTGCCTCATTTTCTTTTTAATTTTTTTGGGGCAGCTTTTCAAGTGCAGCTGGCGTTGTTACTGCTACTGTTGTTGTTGTTGTTGCTGTTGTAGTTGCTCTCGTTGTTGTCATTGTCATTTGTTTTCGCACACAGCAGCAGCAGCAGCAGCAGCAGCAACAGTGGCAGCAAAATGTTTCTTTACACAATGTCAACTTTCAACAAAGGACTTTAATTAAGTCCTTAATGACAGCTTAATTTAGCGCACTTTCGTGTGTGCGAGAGAGAGAGAGAGATAGCTACAACTCCCTCTATGACTAGCTCTATCTGTGTGTCTCTCTCTCTCTCCCTCTCTCTATCTGTGTGCATAATTTACATGAGCGTTTAATACCTTAAGCTGCTGAAATAGCATTTTGATGATATCAAATAAAAACACACTGAACTCTCTGCCAAGTTTGCTGCTTGACCAACAATGTTGTTCTTGTCACTGTTTGTTGTTCTTCTCTGCCTGTTGTTGTTGTTGTTGTTGTTGCTGTGCGCTGCTGTTTCTGCTGCTGCTATTATTGTTTGGTTGCGGTCAGTCAAGCTGTCAGCGGCGACGACGACGACGACGAGCGGCGAACTTTTCGTGCATTATAGAAAAAGTTGGCGAAAATAAGCAAAACTATGTGGAGAAGAGGAGGGAGAAGGGGGGGAGCAAGAGTAGGCACTAGGCAGAAGGGGGAAGAGAGCAGAAGGAGGAGAGAAGAGTCAGAGAGGGCAGGCGAGAAGCGATAGAAGGAGGAGCAAGAGAAGGCAGCAGAGGGGAGAAGACAGCAACGGGAGGAGGCAGCAGAAGACAGTAGTAGGAGAAGGGCAAGAGGAGGCTCAAGTAGAGGAGCAAGGGCAAAAAGAGGCAGTAGGGACAGGAGCAGAGGCAGGTGGAGAGGCAAGAGGAGGCAACCAAGTGAAGGCAACAGAAGGAGGAGGAGGAAGAGGCAGCAGTAGAGCGAAGGCGGCAGGGACAAGACGAGGCATCAAAGCGCAGAAGAAGGAGTAAGAGAAGGCTGGTTGGAGCAGGCAGCAGGGGCAAGCAGTGCCAAGAGGTGGCAAGAGGAGGCATAAGGCTACATCAGGAGGCAGTCCAGAGCACAACAAGGCTGCAGCAGGGGGGGCAAGGGGCAATCAAAGTCAAACCGAGAGGCAACTACATCAAAAGAGCGATAAAAACCATTTGTAGCTGTGCTGCTGTTGTTGTTGTTGCTGCTCGTTGTTGTTGTGCTTGTTTGTTCGCGCTGTGCTTGTTGTTTGTCAGCCACTGATGTTGTTGCTGTTGCTGTTCTCTTACTTATTGTTGTTTTTGTTGTTGGCTGTGGCAAGTTGGCTTACTCAAGTTACTTGCAAAGATTTCAATGCACTTTACTCTCTCTCAGCAACTTGTTCGCGCAGAAAAAGAACTGACCGCCGACCAGCAGCAACAACAACAACAACAAGAGGTAGAAGAACAACAACAACGTGTGCTGCCTGCCCCCTACCACTGCTGCCCCCGCCGCTGCTGCTGGTGACTTCTGCAAACTGTCAGAGCAAGCAAATGGCACTAAATATTAAGTTTGCCCTGGCGCAACTTGACCAGAAACAAGAGAGGAAACGTAAACTGTCCAAGAAGGAGATGGAAGGAGAAAGGGAAGAGAAGGAAGAGGAGAGGTAGGAGTAGAAGACAAGGGGCAAGCAGAGAGGGGCTAAGGGGAGGGAGGGTAAGCAGCGAGGGCACAACTTTGGCCGAGGCCAAAAACTAATGAAAGCTTTTGTGCCAGCTTAGTGTGTGTGCCTGCTGTGTGTGTGTGTCTGTAGTGTGTGCAAAGTTTTTGCCTTTTGGCTCGACCACAGAATTTCTCATGAGCAACAGCAACAACAATCACAACAACAACAACAGCAACAACAAACTGCGAAGCGGCCGCACTTATTTCAAGTTCAATTAATTTTAAGTGCGGCCGCCATTGTGTGTTGCAACTGCCTGCATTGTTGTTGTTGTTGTTGTTGCTGTGGTTGCTTATTGTTGTTTTTGTTATTGCTGCTGCTGCTGCGGCTTCTTGCTGCTGCTGCCTTGTTTGTTTACTTGTGTTTTTACCTCAACTTGGCGCAGACATGCAATGTCAGCGCCTGTGTTTATGCTATAAATAATGCAACATATTTTGCATAATGACAAGTTTCGGGCATACGCTGAATGCAACAACAACACAAATAATAACAACAGCAACAACAGGACCAACAACAACAACTGTTTGTGCTTATGCAACCGCAAGTGCGCCTAATTGTATGCTGCGCAAATTGCATGCGTGTGTGTGCCCCTCCTCGAAGTGACCACACGCAGGCATAGAAAAAGCGTTGCCTACTTTGCAGCGTGCTTTAAAAATACACACCACTGAAACAGGCAATTCAAGTGAATTTTGACGTGAAAGGGGCCGGTCAGACGAGGGGGGTGGGGAGGGGAAGGTAGGTGAGCGCGACTGTAAACAAGACAATCAATGTTTATTTAAGTATAAACTTTGTGGCAGCAAGGTGGGCGGGGAGGAAGAGAGTGGGCGCTTATTACAGTTAATAGCGCAGTTAACCTTTGTTTAAAGAAGCCAACAACATATTTAAACTGCTGTCACGATAGTTGACCAAAGAAAACTGAATGTGCAGAGGGAAAACTTGTGAAGTTGAATTATTTTTAAATAAGAAATTAGAAAGGGTTGAAAGGGAATGAAATATGAAGTAGCTGTGGATTGAAATCGAAATTGTTTGATGGGAAAGTAAGAAGAAAATTAATTCTTCACTGATTTCAATGTAGGAAAGTGCAGCAAAGATAATGAACATATTTCCTCTCATCTACCATTTATTCTCTAGCATTTTCAAGCATCTTTAACCTCAAACAATTGCCACCTTTAACTTATTTTCATAGCCTTGTTAAAGTAGCATTCTTGCATAGTTCTTTCTCAACTAATAACAAACGACATGCTCGATAGCTTCAGGTATTTTATAAAATACACAAAAATACAATCAACTCTATAACAATTTATTTAAAAAATCATTTCGAATGTTGCAGAACAAATTTGCTCTTCTCTTTTCAATTTCTTTTTTCTCTCTTTCTGTCTGCTTTTTCTATGGTATTTGGTTAGCGTTAAAAATTCATTAAGCGTCTGTTTATTTCCATAAGCTTTTGTCCGAATATTTTGTGCAAATTTCATTGCAGTTGTTTATGTTGTCTCTACTCTTTTTTTTATACAAATTGATGGTATTTTTCTTTTATTTTTATGGTATTTTCAATTTTTTTGCTTCTTTTTTTGAGTTTGCAAAATGATGTCAAACAGGAATTGTTGCATAAACATTGATTTAATTGGTTTGCTTTTTTTAATGCGCCTTAAAGTTGTAGTGCAGTTGGTGGTGGTAAAGGGGGAGGAGAGGAAGGGGAGAGCAGGAAGGGAGAGAGGGGGAAAGGAGGGAGGGGAGACAGACAGTTGATGCACGCGACAGGGATTAATGTCAGACAACATGACGCTTAACGCTGAAGGACTCTCTTTCGCGCAGCAGACTGACGGCGGCCTATGCCTGCTTGCCGCAATGTCAAGTTGCAGTCACAGTGTGGCAGCAACAAGAGGAGTCATGAGAAGAAGAAGAGAAGGAGGAGGAGGATGAAGAGGGAGAAACAACAAAGTAGCGCAGCATAACAGCAAAAGTCAAAAGGCAAAGGCAAATCTTGTCTAGCTGCTGTCTGGAGAGTGTAAAGCAAACAGAAGCCAAGGCAGGGCAAGAAGAGGGAAGAAGAGAGAAGAAGAGAGAAGAAGAAAGAGAGTAGAAAAGAGGGGAGAGAGAAGGGAAAGAAGAAAGGAAGAAGAAGAGGGGGAAAGAGGTAGAGAGAGCAGGCTGAGTGAGGCTAGTCGCGCCAGGTTTGTGTTAAACAAAAGTTTGCTTGCAAAAATAAAAATGAAAAAGAAAAAGATGGCGCATGTGTTAGATAGAGATAGCCAGAGTCTCTTTGTCTCTCTCTGTGTGTGTGTGGCGCATAATTAAAAAACCATTTGGGCGACGTGGTTCAACTACTTTCGGATTTATATTGTGTCACTCAATGCAAATGCAGCAGACGGTGTAAAATTCGTTGCATTTCAAATGCGTTGCCATTTCTACACAGCAGAGGCAGCAGCAGAGGCAGTAGCAGAGCCGCAGCAGAGGCAGAGCAGACCCCGCACTAGCAGAACAAAAAGAAAGGCGTCGCATTCAGAGGCAACTTCGTGTACGGATTCAAAGGAATCAACAGACTAGAAGAAGTGCAACAGCAAAACTTTGCAGCCTCAGCTCTCTCTCGCTTGCTCGCAGATAAATGTTAGAAAACTCGTCGCGAAATCACTTTAAAAGAGAGTCCAGAGAGTGTACCGTTAGTTTCCAGACTTCTCTTCGCTATCTGCCGATTTCAATCTGTCTGAGCTGCTGCCTGAGTTAAGTTTTGATATCCGTTTTATTAGCTGTGGACAGTGACACTTTATTGCCGTCAGCAAGGGGAGTGGAGAGTGCAGATGAGTGGGGGTAGGAGGGAGGGGGGGGAGGTTGTTTATAATGCTGAAAAGTGTGAGCAGTGGAAAAGTGAAAAGTTTCTTTGATATTTTGAGGGGTTTTCTTGTGGCAAAAATAAATTGGCAATGCAATTTGACAAATCTTTTTATGACAATCTTTTATGTTGCGATAGAAAGATCATTTATGATGAACAGAATACTGCAGATAGGGAGTGCAAGATAGTGGAAGATAATGTGCAGATCAAAGACTTATAGAGACTTTAATCATTGTCAATTAAGTTAATATGTCCAATAGGAAACTTAGAAGAAACTTATTTCTTGTTTTTTAATTTCTTTCTTTCTTTTTCTCTCAGTCTATCTGTCTGTTTGCCTGTGTCTCTGTCTGACAGTCTATCTATCTGTCTGCCAGTCTGTCTATCTGTCTATCTCTCTGTCTGTATGTTTGATCATCGATATCTCAGTTATTATAAAAGCTAGAGATACCAAATTTGAAATGTAAGTTTCTTTATACTCTATAAAGACAAAATTTATTTCAAATGTTGTGTGCCATGCCCACTGATCCATAAAATTGATCATACAATTTTTCAATTCCAGTTGCAAGCGACATAGAAATAATACAACTTTCTAACTTTGACATAAACTTAGCTTAGTATAGTATCTTTCTTATCTTCAAATTTCAGCCCGATCGCGCAATAAACAGACAATTTATTTATTATATTATGTAGTGCCCCTAGTTCTGCCTGCCCCTGTTGTTATGCTATAGTTTTTTTTGGAGTGCCTGAAAATGTGTCTTGGAGTTGGCAAACACTAGGAAGCAGAAGACTCATGTCTTTGACAGTTATTACCTTATTGGTACGTTACTGTCGGACTCCCCCGGCTTTGGCATTTGTCTGCCACATTCTCACTTCTTTGAATATGATTATGAAATACATATAGAATTGGAAGGAGGAAGAGCAAGTTATAATGAACCAGACGAATGCTAAAGTCGGGATACCTCTAACTTGCCTTTTTATCCCTCTTCTTTTCTCTTTCTTTCATTATTTTTCTTTCTTGTTTTTCTTTCACTCACTGCTTTGTTATTTTCCTTCTCGCTGTCACCCTTTTTCCTTCCTTTCTTTCACAATTTAAAATTTAAAATATGTTTATTCAGTTTTGTATCTTTAGTTTTCCTTTGTAATCAGCTTGTACTGCAAACTTTGCACTTTGCTGTCATCGACAATGGAGACACACCGCTTCCCCCTCTCTCTTTCTCTCTTCCTTTGCCTGTCTATCTCTCTCTCTCTCTCTCTCATGCATCCTTACTCCCTTCTACTTTACTCAGTTTTCATAAATTTTCATTTCATGTGGTTACGAAAAATTATGAAAAATATCAAAAAATGCCAAAGCAGCTGAAAGTGAAAAGCTGAAACTGAAGGTGAGTGGGGGATGGACAGAGAAGGTGCAGCTAGAGCAAAGATGACAGCAGTTGCCACAGCAAGGCGTGGCTGCTACTGTTCGTTGTTGTTGTTGTTGCTTTTGTTGCAGTGTTGCCTGTTGCGGCGCAGTTCGTCACTTAAGCGCAGCAGCCGCAGGCGAAACCGACGCGTCGCTCTACAAAGGCAACGTCCAGCGCAGCCAGCAGCAGCAGCTAGAGCAGCAGAGGGGAAAGAGGGGGGAAAGGAGAGAGCTGCCTCTTGGGCTGAGGCAAAGCCAAAGCCAAACCGCACGCTAACAAGCTGGCAGCAAGAGCTAAAAGTGCGCTTGACGGTGGCAACAGCAGCCTCAGTCTCAGACTCAGTCTCAGCTGCAGCCTCAGCTTGCGCTGGGAAATTAGTTGGCAGCTGGTTAGGGGAGAGGTGGGGGAAGAGAGGGGGCAGTGGAAAGGGAGAAGTAGGGGGAGGAGAGTGCGTGAAGCAGTCCAGGCAGCAGCAAGTGGCACTGGCAGCAAGTTGGGGGCAGCAACCAAGGCAGCTTTTTATGTTGGCCTTGTGGAAATGTGGCCAAGGCACACGCACTACCCGCTCTCTTTCCCTCTCTCTTGCACTCCCTCTACCACTCTCTCTTCTCTCTATCTCTCTCTGCTCCTCTCCCAACACCTTCTTTAGTGTCTTTTCTCCCTCTTCCTTTCCTGTTCCTGCACAACGACAAAACAATTAACAGATTTTCAAATGTTGCACTGTCAGAGGCACAGGCACAGGTAGAGGCGGAGCAGCGCAGGGGGCATTTGTAAGGCTAAGAGGCATGGCAGGGGACAGTGAAGGAGGAGGGGCAAGAGAAGCGGCCTGCTAACTGAACCGACATCTCATGCATAAATCATTTGGCAGAATTTTAATTCCGAATGTCAAACTGACATAACAAAGCCGAGTTGAGGTGAGGTGAGGTGAGGTGAGGTGAGGCAGGACAAGACAAACGCAACGAGTGGCAACGCTTTGTACGGATGTGCATAAGGATGAGGAGGTAGTTAGAGGACGTATGTGAGTGTAGAGGAAGCTACGACATCGATTGATTCGAGGAAACAGGCACATTTGATCGTTGTGAGGTGCAAAGACAGTGGGAGAGGGAGGTATGGAAAGAGCGGGGAAGTGAAAGAAATATATTTAGAAAGGTATGGAGAGAGATAGAGAATGAAGTAGAGAATGAAGGGGAGATAGAAATAAAGAGAGAGGGTGGCAGAGGAAGAGAAAGAGAGAGGGAACATAGGAGACAGAGGTGAAGGCGTAGGGAGGCTGATATAGAGAGAAGGGGGACGAAAGAAGGTAAGTTAGGGAGCGGGGAGTGAAGCAGAAAAGTGAGACAGAGAGACAGAGAAGCAGAGAGGAAGATGCAGAGAGAGAGAAAGAGAGAGAGAGATAAAGGGAGAAGGAGAGAGAGGGCAGTAGGGTAAGGGACAGAGAGAAGGATTGCCGTAGAGTTAAGAAAAGGGAGACAATGGGTTATATAAAAAGTGGTACAGAAAGAAGTCCATGGAATAACAGGAGTATGCAGAAAGAGGGAGAAAGACACAAGAAGGTAGAAAGCAAGATGAAGTGAAAGAGGAGATAGAGTAAGATAGAGATAGCTAGAGCCTGAAAGACAGATAGAGATAGATGGCAGAGTTGCTAGTCAGCATAATAATTGCATTTCAAAAGCAACGCTGACAGTGACAGCAAAAAGTCACAGCACACACACACAAACACACAAAACACACACATTGGGAGACACATACACAACAGAGAAATAGCAAGAGAGGCAACAAGAGGCAGCAAGAGCCAACAAGAGGTAGCAACAACAACTGCGAAAAGTTGCCACAAAATGTCAGATTATTAATTTATCATTGTCGCAAGGTTTATTGAAATAGATTTCCGCCCTGGCTAAGGCATTTGCATTTCCGTTTCCTGTTGCCAACTCGATGTTGAGTTCACTTGACTTGCAGTTATGCAAATCAGAAGGAGTAAGGGAGAAGGGGAAGGAGGGAGAAAGAGGCAAAGGGAGTGTGCAGTGTGCGAGACATAAGTTTATTACATTTGTCCATAATTGATGGAGCACTGTCTGCCGCTCTCTCTCCTCCCTCTCTCTCACTCCTGTACGATTTTCCACTTCATTTTCATTATGTCAAATTGTGAATACATTCAAATTTCGATTTTCACTTTGCGCATTTTGAGTTTTAACTTTGAATTTTGCATTTTGTCTTTTTATTGTTTTTTTTTTTTGGCTTTGCATATTTCAAATGCCCGATGACTTTGCATTTTATTTGCCATAATCCTAAGGTATTTTCTGGCAGTTATTGTTGTTGTACATGAAGTTCTAATTGTTGTTGTTGATGTACTTACAGTACTTGTTGTTGTTGCACGCTCCTATTCAATTTGCTTGCAACCAAAAGAAGTTTACCAAATTCCTTTGAGTTTTCTTTTGTTTGCACAGACAGGCACAGCAGGGGGGGGAGGGGAAAGGGGGGTAAACAGAGACCCTGTCTCTCTGTCTGCATCATTAGCAAAAAAGGACTGAAATTATGAAATGACTTAGAGATCTTTTCTTCGTCTCCTTGGCATTATTAATTGCACAGACTGCTTCTTCCAACTCCAAGCCAGGCAAACAGGACTCCAAGCAAGACTCCAAGCGAGACTTGCCCGTTATTACTACCGTTATTGTTCCTCTTCCTGTTCCTGTGCTGTCTGTCCCTCTCCCTTTCTCTCCGTGTCTCTCTTTCCGTCTGATTGCGCAGCACAAACAATAGATTGCGCCTTTGTTGCCATTAGTAGTAAGTAGGCTTACTAACTTGCCGCATTTACAGACGCAGTCGCAGTTGCAGCTGCAACAGCAGCAACAACAACAATTCATTGTTCAATTTTAAGCGCATTACAATTGCCAATGAGAGGGAGAGGAAGAGAGGAGGGTGGAGGGAGTGGGCAGACAGTGCACCTTGCTGTGGCCACTTCTGTTATTCCTATTTATAGCTTACTATATAAATTTCGTAGGCAGCGATAAAAGTATTCAATAAATCACAAATCGTGAATGGGAATGAATGCAATAAATCTGTTTGGCTTTGTCTGCCTTGAACAGGTAGACATAAGTTTTCATATAATACAGAAGATCAAGAATTCAGAGAAGATTTTTTTAGTCTGCATTAATTTGGCAGCTGTTAATTTAATTATACAGATAATATCCGATAATTGAAGATTATTTGTCATAAAAAAATCGATACTTATCGATAAGACTGTATGTGTGATAATCGATAGTTATCCCTTAGCGTGCGAAAATAATATTCGATAATCAACTATAATTATCGATTAATTTGCCTTGTTAATATCGATTAGTTTGCCCAAATAATATTCAATAACTATCGACTTAGTTTTAAAGTTAAAAATCGATAAACATTGATAAGTTTGTATAGATAATATTCTATGATGAATAATATTCCATGCATGAATAGTAATCGATAATTACTGATTAGTCTCTACTCTATTCAATTATTGTCGACTTGTTTTTATAGCTAATAATCGCTAAAACATGCGGAGGAAAACTGAAACATATATTTAAGGACTTCATGGATGAATACTTCTACAATTAAATAGAATTGTAGATGAATGACAATAATTTAACTCTCTGCTTGTTTCTACTTCATCTAACAGGGTATTTTCCTGTTCATTAAGCCCCTTGCTCAGCTTCTTCACTTAGTTAGCTACCTTTTCTCTTCTGCCTTCAGCTTTTTCGCTTGTTTCTGACATTTGTATTTTGTCATGACAAAGCCACATGTACTCAAGGGCCAAAGGGGTGCCAGAATAGCAGGGGGAGCAGCAGGAAAGGAAGTGAGCACTCTATAGAAATAGACACAGCCCCCCACTCCCCCCCACACACACACAGACAGGGGACAGTGTCACCTCGACTGCTTTGGCGCCTCAAGTGCAAATCGCCAATAAGGCGAGGGAAGTGCGCAAATCATTTGCCATTTTCAATTTGGTCAACAAAACAAGGTGAAGTTGCACTGAGAAAAAAGAGAGAGAAAAAAAAGACCCTCTTAACTAAAGCACAAATACCCCGAGCCATACTGCACTCCCTTCTCTCCCCCTGTGCTGACCCTCTGTTAGTGCAGCTTCCTTTCAGCTTGTATGGCCAAAGGCAACTGGAGTGTGCGCTTGTTTTAGTTCTACTGCCCCTTCTGTCCCCTTCTCTTACTCTCACAAAGCAAATAATTGTGCTTAACACAAGTTTTTCTGCTTAAAATTCGTACTCACACACACACACACACTTCTTATATGTGTGTGTGTGTTAGTGTGTGAAATAAGCCTTTTTGTGGGCTGCCCCATTGAGTGCGGCTTGCTTTCGATTCGTTTGGGTCTCGGCCGTCATGCAGCTGCCACTTGGGACTCCATATGCAATTGGCAGCTGTCAGGGTGAGTGTGAGTGTAGGTCTCTCTCTGTGTGTGTGTGTGTGTATCAGTGTGTGTTTGTAAGTTTCTCTATGGTGCCATAGCTACAACTGATCTGCATCTGCTTCTCATTTGCCTTGCCTTTTGAGTATGCAACGAGTGTGCAACGATTGCTACTCTAATTTTCCCTTTTCAATGCCTCTCACCTCCCCCCTCCTTCGCATTCCCCTCCCCCTTGCAGACACTCTGCATGTCCGTCCGTCCGTTGCTGCCTGTTTGTTTGGTGTTGATTCCCCAGCGTGTTTGTCTATTGTTATTGCTCTTGCCCAGCATTTTACATCAAACTCGAGTGTGTCGAGATGTCTACCCAGTCTGTGTGCCCACCCCCCCCCTCCCCCCTTTCCCTCTTGCCTTCTGCCAACTACGCCTTTGTTTATTTGGCGTATTTGTTACCCGTACACGGATGCAACTTTTGGGCAACGAAGTCTCTTATGCAAAATGCATGTTCAACACACGATGAGCTTGTCGAAACTTTGGAGCGCCAACTTCTCGACGAGAAAAAGGCAAGAAGGGGCAGCAGTAGGTGAGGGGGGAGGTGCGAATTTCGTGCTTTAAAACAACACTCACATTCATTATTCACATTCAAACAGATTCATTAGAGATGGGCAGCTAAATCTGGCCTAATTACGTCACGCGGCCTGGCCAAAAATGACAGCTAAGAAATTAATTATTTGGCTCATCATGGGAAAAGCTGCAACAATAACAATAATAACAACAACGATAACAGAGGAAAAGCTGGAAAAACTTCAAATCGAAAAAACGTGAGGTCCTTTGAAGTGCGAACAGAAAGGCAGCTAGAGGGGGAAGGGAGAACGGACACGAGCCAGGCCCGCACAGCTGGAGGCAATTGAAAAGTTCGCTTTACATTTTCCACCTGAACTCGAAGCGCGCCTCGGGGCAGTGCGGGAAAAACTCTGCTTTTCCCCAGCATTTGCCGCATTACAAAAACACTTCTATTTTCGCTTTTGTAATTATTACAGAAAATAAGAGAAACAACTGTGGCGGCGACGACCCCAGCAAATTGGGCTAAAAATAAATTAACATCATATCGAGGTGCTTTAATTATGATTCCCGCTAACGCGTGCAATTATTTAGCTTTTTTTTGGTGGAAAATTTTAATTATTTTCGAAAAGATTTTCGCTTTAATTCTGGGGCAATAATTTCAATCTAGTTCGTTATGAATTTGCATGCTGCGCGAAATATGTTCAATTTTATGCAAATTAACATAATTGAATATTGTTTGGGAAGGTTAAAGGCACTTGTACGGTATATTCGCACAGGAATGTAAAGGGTAGAAGGGTATTTTAACTTTGTGGCAACTGAGAATATATGAAAAAAGGCAGAAGAAAGCATGGTAGCCCATATAAAGTTGATATATTCATACTTTTGTCTGTATGAACATCTATATCTCCAAGACTATATACGCTAGGACGATCAAATTTGGTGATAATATGTCCTAATATTGGGTGAAGACAGAGCTTATTTTAGAATTTGGCCACGTCCCTCGTAATTGATAAAAACCTTATACCAAGCGTAGTTCTTTATGCTACAAAGTTTATGTTTTCTAGGAAGAAAAACAATCACTGTCCAAATGATTTCTGAAAGTATGGTTACAATCGGATAGTTAACAAAGAAGTTATGCAAGAAATAAGTTCGCAAGAGTCATTTTTTTGCCCCAAACTGCAAAGTATGCAACACAAAATAAACTAAACGTGCATATCATATAATATTGCTCTTTTTACAATAACTTTACTTCACGCGCTCTAAATCACAACACATTCCACTCCAAACTTATCTAACAAAAACTCCCCACACTCTGTCACTTAATCTACAGGGTATGCCAGCGTTCACACTAACCCAATTAGGCGACGCGCTGTGTGAAAAACTGTGTGAATGATAAGCAAACATGACAAGGCTTTTAAGTTTATTGCGCCAGCCAAGTCTCATTTGGCTCATGCGAGACTGAGAGAGAGCCAAGGACATTTAACTACAAAAGCCACCGCAGACCAACCCCCTTTCCCCCCTCTCCCCGTTCAGCCATGCAATAGGGTGCACATGCGAGAGATGTTGCCTCATCTTTTTCTGGTTTTTCCACCAAAAGGGGGGAGGGATGGGAAATTGTGCACTTACTGTCACTTTTCATATGCAAAGCACTTTGTGTCTGCCGCTAATTTAATAATATGCAGCATTTTGGTCCCGTCAGACGCAGTCGTGGAGGGTGTGGAAGTCGGGGGCAGTGTTGAAAAGCTTCGACCAGTTTTACAAAGTGTCCAATTAAATGATTTTAATGCTCGCTTTTTTGGAAGAGCGCTGGGAACGTGCCACCTGGCGAGTTAGCGACTCTGCCAGCTCAATTGCTTGCACCCCTCTGCGAAAGTCTCGCCTCTCTCTGTCTCTCTCCCTTTCTCTCTCTCCCCGTCTCTCTCTGGGATTTTTTCACAGTCGCTGCATTTTGCAATAAATATCCGAAATTGCAATTGGCAACACACACGCGAGCCATGGTTGCCAACTATTTGGCAAGCATTTTCGGCTCTGCGGAAGTTGTGAAAAATCGTTGACAAGCGACAAAACACTTGACACAGCGTCAGCAGCCCAAGGAAAATGCGCCGGAAAAATCGAGCCAAAAAATGTAACACTCAGTGGAAGGGGGAATAGCGAGAGGAAGTAAGAGCGATAAAGTTAGGTGGAGCACAAAAATAAAGCCAAATCACAGCTTGTTCACAGCAACAACAAGTAAGTAGCTGTTAGAGAGAGTTGATGGGACTAAAGAATACTCTGTATTGGTTTTTGGGTTGAAACTGTGGTGAAGAATGAGGAAAAAGCAAAGAAATCTTAGAGAATATACTTAAAATATTAGTTAATATCACACAAATGGTAATGTATGCCATGAAAATATTGCAAATCATCCTTATGATCAAGAATATATATAATTTTTAAAGAACATTTTCATCAATGACTGCCGAACCCATTACAGCTGCTGGTACGGTAAGTGAGGCATAGAAACTAGAAATTGGTATTTAATAGCCTTCAAATTCAGCCTGTTGATCAAGAATATATATACAAATTTATAAGTTCCAACAAGAGTTGAGGAATATGTAATTGCTGAAGTATATTAAAAGACATCACATTTGATACAGATACAGAAAAGCAAAGTGACGTTAGAAATGTATACAAAATCGTATAAGCTTCCTTAACTAATCAAGAATATATAATATTTATATATATACTTTTTTGGTAAATGTTATAAGACACCCGCACATAATGCGAGAAGCCTTTAAATGGGCATTGCAAATCCTCCAAATCTATCATACTGATTACGAATGTATATAAAATTCAAAAGGCTCTTCCAATAGCATCTTCCACACCCTACACAATTACAGGGTATCACAAAAAGAAAAGAGACATGGAATGAATACACCCATGAGCACACACCCCATGGCACACACCATGGCACACACACTTAGAAACCGGAGGTAGAACGTGTAAAAATTTGTGGTGCAAGCAAAGCTGAAGCCGATGAAGGTGCAAAAAAGGTGCAAGAAGTGTGTAAATGTGCAATCAAATGAAAGAAAACCAATAATCGAAAAAAATGCCAATGCAGCGCACACAACTTAGGAATTATTGGCCAGCAGCAGCTGCGGGAGGGCGTGGCCCAGAGGGGGCAGGGGGAAAGGCAATTGCAGTTCGCTTGGCAAGAAAATGCACTAAATAAAACATGAAATAGCTGAAAATCGTAGCATGTAAGCAAAGCCAGGCACGTGGCAGGTGTGTGTGCGAGTGTGTGTGCTGGTGTGTGTGTGTGTGTGTGCTGGTGTGTGTGACAAGAATTTCAGCTATAAATTGTTGTCACAATGTAAGTGCAGAGCAAAAAAGGAGACGGCGCTAAAACACAATACGCTGCACAATAAATCAACTTGAGTTGCGTAAATTGCAAACAAAAGCGTGATAGCAAAAGGGGGAAGGGGTGGGGGATGGTATGGTGGGTGGCAAATGAAAAGAGACTATAGCGCACTACTACTTAAGGTCGAAATGTCAAAATGCAAAATATTAATCATCATTATTTCAATCAACATTTATTAACATGGACTTTGCATTAGCACATAATGTGCGTGGCGTAACTTTGACCCGGCGACAGAGAGAAAAGGGAAAAGGGACTAAACCACAGGACAGTCAAGTCAAGTCAAAGGCAGGACACACACACACAGATAGAGAGAGAGAGAGAGGGGGGAGGGGGGGAGACAGACTCACCCTCAACCCTGTCACGGGGGCAAGGCCAGGCCGTTTGTCTTTGTAGTCAACGTTGTCTGTGGTTTGTCCCCCGTTCTAAGTGAGGAAGAGCAAAGAGAGGGGTGGGGAGGGGGTGGTAGAGTGCCAGGATGTGGCACTTGGCATTCGAGCATCCTTTGGCCATTCAGCCTCTGCCTGAGCCTGAGCCTGGGCATTCAGTCATTTGTCTTTTGTCATATTAATAATTCCCTTTTATTATTTGCACCATTACCAGTGCACGATATGCCCGGCAATATACACCAGATCTGTCTGTCAGTCTGTGTGTACATCTATATCTATATATCTCCCCTCATTATTCGACATTTATAATTTCCAGCTCGTAAAGGTGCACACCTTTTTTGGCGCTCGCTCTCGCTCATTAATAATAATAAGCAGCTCGAGGGGGAAGAATGCTTTCAATTTTGTGGGGGATGTTGCATGCACCCTCTTGTGTCCAGTGTCCCGCTTGATTCGCGCTTCCCTTTCGCGCTTTAAAGTTAATCATCTTGCAGATCATTAATATGAATTCCAGAATTCCGCAAATGATGACACGAGTAATATTAATGGGGCAACTTGAGTGCTTTGTGTGACGCACGCACTTTCCCAAGCACTTTGCCTCGGCATTAATTGTTAGACAAGCGCTTAAAGTTCCGTCTCATAACTTTGCCAACAATATAAGCTGTGCAGCATGTGAGAGGGGGGAAAACTTTAACGAATTTTCATTGTGCAATTAGAAAAGTTGAGGCAAGTTGTGCTTCATGCAGTTGGCAGCTCGTTGAGCTCGTTGCAAACAATTGAAAAAGATTCCAAACTTGGCTAATTCAAATCAAAATCAAAGCCAAGCACAAGATCTGTAAACCACACACACCACACACACTCGAGAGAGAGGGAGAGCGAGAGAGGAGGGAGAGAGGGAGAGCCTTGATGTCTCAAGGGCCTTGACGCCCAATCCCAAGTGGCATCAGCCGCAGCAAAGTAAAATGATTTGCAATTATTATTGTTAAATAAGTGCATAAGCCGACACTTATCCGACCCCAAAGAGGGGAAGAAGGGAGAGACGAAACTGAGAGACAAAGCGACAGACTTCATAACAATTTTGTTGCTGTTTGTGGCAAGCAGGTCCTCGTGCAACAAAGGCATCCACTACAGATACACACATCTCTATCTGTATCTGTATTTGGAAATACTTCTCCACACTGGGGTAGCTTAAATTATCATAAGATGCCAGCGTTTTTGAGTGTCTTGTGGCACTCGAGCAACAACCCAAGCACTTCCACTTTCCCCCCCATACCCCCTTTCCTTTGCCCGACCAATTGTTGCTCAAGTGTAGCACACAAATCCGGGTGGCATCTTCGCATCTCCGCATCTCATCTCTTCGCTGTAGGCAAATGATAAATTGACAAATTTATTTGGGTCAAAGCGTGCCGCATTCATCATAATTTGCCCCCCCCCCCCCTCCGCAGTCGCCGCCGCCTCTGCTGCGCCAGCTGGCCAAGAAAATTGAAAATTTTCCTCTACTTGGGCGGCATTTTTAATGGACTCGCCACGGACTTAGGCCTTGCGATGCCAGCTCGCAGCTCGCAACTCGGACAAGGCCTGACACTTTTGGCTAATGCACTTTTAATGAGCTTAAGCCAACGTGGAAGTCGTCGTCGTCGTCGTCGTTGCGTCGCTGTGATTTCGGTTGTGGTTCCGGTTCCAGTTCCAACTTCAGTTCCATCTTAAGTTCTCATTTGCATAAGCAAGATTTATGTTTTTAAAGTAAAGTGCCTGTGGAGGCTTCCGCACTGGTTTAAGAACTTGTTCCAGCACTAGTTCAGCACTGGTTCAGAACTGATTCCAGCTCTGGTTCGGCACTGGTTGCTCTACTGCTTCCTCTACTGGTTCCCCTACTGGTTTATCTACTGACTTCTCTACCTGGGCTCTTAACTGTTTTCTTTGCTGGTTCATGAACTAGTTCCTTTACTGGTTCCAGCACTGGCGCCTCTACTACTCACTCTACTGGATCCCCTACTAATAACTTAACTGTTTCCTTTACTTGTTCTCCTACTGGTTCCTCTACAAGGAACTTTACTGCTTCCTTAACTGCTCTTTCTACTGGTTCTCCATGGTTCCTCAACTGGTTCCTCAACTGGTTCCTCAAATGGTTCCTCAAGTGGTTCCTCACTTACTTTTTCTACTGGTTCTACACTGGGTCATTTACTGGTTTCTCAAAATGATTCCTCTACTGGTTCATCGACTGGTTCCCTTATTGGTTCCTCATCTAGTTCATCTACTGGTTTGTCTACTTATTCCACAACTGTTTCTTTCACTGGTTTCAGTACTGTTTTTTACATGGTTCCTTTACTGGTTCCAGTTCTCATGCAGGCAATGATTCAAGCTGTGGTTCCAGCATTGGTTCCGTCTGCGGTTCTAGTTCTGCTCATACACAGTTCGCAGTCACTACCATTCCTACTGGTCCCTCTACTAGTTCGAGCACTGATTCCATCTGTAGTTCCATTACTGGTTCCAGCCAACTTGCCTTTGCATAATTCTCCGTGTTTGTGCATTAATCCTTAGCAAGTAAGACTGACAGCACCCACTACAGCTCTGGTTCCATTACCGGTTCCAGTTCCGGCTGCTGCTCTAGCTCTACTCGCTGTTCTAGTTCCCGCCGAGATTTGCATAATTAATATTGATGTACTTAAAGCCAAACACAAATGCCAAACCCTCACACCAATGCCGGCTCCACTTTCAGCACAGGTTCTCCTCGCTCTAGTTCCAGTTCCATCTCCTCTATCTCTGTCTCTGTCTCTCTCTAATTTGCATAATTAATATTGATGTACTTAGCCCTGTGTCGACTCGTTCGTTGTTTTGTTGTCATTGTTTATTCAGTGTGCGACGGCCAAATGAGCTACATTCTCCCCGATTGAAGTCTCTCTCTCGTCTAATATTGCACTATATAGACACAAACACACATATAGACATATATATAGTATAGGTAGTTGCCTTGGTTCCGTCTGCAAATGCAATTGCAACTGCAGCTGCAGTTTATGAATAATGAAAGACGAATCGACTCGACTCGACTTGACTCGAGCTGAACAGTTTCATTGCTTGAGCCAATTTGCACTGAACTCGATTCCTGTTTTCCTTATTCCATTTTCCCATTTCCACCCATCCTTATATCGTCTGTTTCACTGCAAGTTTGTTGCAATCAATTATCAACCACAACATAACCGAAATACCGAAACAGTCTGAGGGATATAATTAATTTCCTTGAGCACGTTTCGAGTTGTGTACGCCGAGTGTAGGGTAATTTGTCGAGGGTCCTCGAAGCATTTAACAGATTTGCATAGGCAATTTCGGTTAGCAAGCGTAGTGCTTGCGGGAAATATAATGCTTGTAATAGCTACAAATTATTAAGCTAATCGAGAGAAATAGCTACAGTTTGAAATTGGAAAATTTACTGTTTGCTTAGGAAGGGAGAAGGTGGGGGGAGCTTGAACTAAATCAATTTAAATTACATTGATTCTTGATTAATACTTAAGAGAAATGGAGGTTTGCAATGAAATCGAGTTGCCGTTTAGAGATTTCAATGAAAAACACTTAGAAAACTTTATAAGAAAGTTTCATGGGGTTCCATAAATATAATTTGGTTATCTGATTACTTTCAAGAAGGTTTAACAGTTGTTTAAAGGAGGAAGATGAAGAAGAAATGTACAATTTTTAGGAAATTAATTGAGCAAACTTTGCTAAAAACAATGAATGTAATGAAAGGTACTTCTCTAACTGTTTCCTGAATATAATATAGGTATTCTATAAAGGTACTTCTCTATCTGTTTCCTGAGTATATTATAGGTATCTCTATACGTTTCAAGAAGATTTCACAGTTGCTTAGAAGAAACTTTTAAGTATTTCAAGATGCAGAAGAAATGTACGAAGAGAAAAGGAAAACTTTTGATAGAGGTGAAGATAAGATAGATAGATTAAGTTTTACAAGACTATAAATGTAATGGGAGGTTGCTATATACGAGGGTCGTTTGATAAGTCCGTGACTTTTTGAATAAAATATATTTTTTTCGTCAAAGAAGCGTTTTATTTCTCAACATAATCTCCTTTTAGCTCTATACATTTAGTCCAGCGTTTTCCAATTTTTTTATTCCTTCCAAATAATAGGTTTTCTCAAGGCCCTCAAAATAGTCGTTTGTTTCTGTGATGACCCGAATCTCTTACCGCCGAGCCATTTCTTCATGTTTGGAAACAAAAAATAGTCACAGGGGGCTAAATCTGGAGATTATGCTGGATGGGGTAGCAGTTCGTAGCCCAATTTATGAAATTTTGCCATGCTGACACGAAATTCACTTTTTTCCATTTTCGTTAAAATTCACGAGATCGTCTGCTTTCAATGCCTATAAAACGCAAACCAAAAAACGCAGCTTTCTCAAAATTTTACAGTCAGCTGTTAATCGATAACTGCTGACAGGAGCAGTGTTGTATTTAGAGCAGGTGCGCGGCAAATACAAAAAGTCACGGACTTATCAAACGACCCTCGTATCTATTGAAGAAGGTGCTTACAGCAACCTCTATCCAGTGATAAAAGAAGAACCAGATAAATGGTAAGGATAATGGACTAAGGTATAAACCTGTTCCGCTGTAAATCCAAAGAAGAAAGCATCTCAGCTTATCTCCCCAATATGCAAATTGACAGCTGTGTAAACACAATTTGAGCAGAGATAATATATAAACCGATACTACATAGTACTAGCTTAGTAACAGTACCTCCAATTGCCTTTAGAGGTGCCGTTCAGTGACCCATTTAACGGCACATTGTACGCACTTAAAAGTGTATTCTTTATGGGATTCGCAATCGAGCAGCTGTTGGCCAATCGGGCGTGAAACAGGCAACGCCTGAACGCCTCTGCTACGAGGTGGAGGCAAGTTGAGGGGGCGCAGTGGTGGGGTGGGGTCATCTTTTAAGACCACAATGAATGCACAACGTGTTCGAGCACGATTCTTGAGCACTACAACGACGACGACGACGACGCACTGACCCCAGCGAGGCCAGTCGGTGATGCACTTGTTTTTGTAATCAGAGGCGGCCACACTTACCTGGCGACAGCTCCTCGGTAATCCCCTGGATGGTGCGCGTAAATAGTGTCAACATGAGGACGCTGGCAAGCAGCAGCCACTGCCGTTGCTGCCACACATGCGGGCTGTTGTTGTTGTTATTGTTGCGCTGCTGCTGTTGTTGCAGCAGGTGCCGTTCTCGAGTTGTTTGCATTGCTGCGTCGAGTGTTTGTTTGCTTTCTCTCGCTCTCCTTCTCTCGCTCTCTCTCTAAGTTCGTTTTGCTTTTCCAAGTGCTATAGCATATATACAGTTATCGGCAGCTATATAGTGCAACTGCAAGAGAGAAGAGTCTGTTGTTAGTGAAGCAATCACGTTTGGGATATTAGTTTAGCAAGGAGGAAGAAAGAAGTGTTTATAGCTTTGCCTTTACCCCTTTTACGCAGCTTTTATTCAGTCTTTCTCTCACTCTAACCCTGTCTATCTTTCTCTCTCTCTTTATCTCTGTCTCTCTCTCCCCCATTCCCCTTCTCTCTCTTCCCCTACCTCTTCCACACGGGCAATTTGCCTGGCATCATTAATATTTTCCGCGTTGACTATTGACAGTCGCGCCGCAAAGTATGCAACGTCATGCGGTGCGTTTCAGCGTAGCAACTGAACTGGAACCAGTTGAAGGGAATTGGTACTGTAGACGGACAGGGGAGCTGCAGCAGTAGGTAGGGGGGGGGGAACTGAACCTGCTGCTGGAACTGCCACTGCGACTGGTAATGGCAGCGCGCAGCCAGGGGGAACCAGACGGACAAGCGGCAAAATGGAGCGACAGACGCACGGACGGACGGACAGTCGCACGGACGCGGACACGGACGGACAACATTCACCGTTAGCATTGCTCGTGGCCTCGCTGGTGCTCACTGTGCTCACTGGGCGCTGGGGCTACACGTCAAACACATTCATCACGAGTGCCAGAGTGACAGATGGCAAATGCGCCTACAGCTCGTTTGTAGCCTGATCTCCCCGCCTCACCTACCCCCCCCGTGCCCTGCCTTAGCCAGCCGTCTGCCTTGGCCTTATGTCATTCGCAAGGGCAAAAGGACAAATGAAAATTTTCCAATTATTGCAGACACCGCCCGCACTCGGCCGCAACGTAAATTTAACGCTTTAAACTGCCCTCGCAGCCGCGCCCTCTGCCCTCGCTGCCGCGTCGCGTGTCTCCATTTTTCATGCAGCCTGTCGAAATGACGCATTTTAGATGTGAACGCAAATCATTTGTCAACGCCCTAATATACCCTATACATATCTAACTACTATATATGTACATATATCTAGCCATCTATCGGTCTATCTGTTCATCTATCTCACTGTATCTCGGCATCCACCTGCCTGCGCGCCTTCTCTGCGCTGCCGCTGCACTTTAAAGCGTAGCCATTTGACTTGCTGCCCGCCATTTTGGCGGATGTCAGAGCCAGCGGTTGATAACAAATTTCTAGCTGCCAGAAGGGATACCCTGTACACTAGGCAGCATGTGGGGTATGTGAGAAGAGAAAGCAAGCAGTTGATGAAAGTAAAAAGATGAAGGAGTTGAGCTCTTAGAAGGAAGAAGTTGAGAAGAATGAAGAGAGAAGAATGCAAAAATGGTAGAAAGAGTGAAAGAATGAGGCACAAAGAAGAAGAGAAGTTAAAGAAAGGAAAGAAGTAAAGAACAGAAGACAATCTTAAAGGGAATGTAAAAGAATAAATGAAAGTTAGAAAAATCGAATTCAATTATGAAATTTTTAAGTTTTTATTAATTTTTCCGTTTGTATTTCATTAATTTACAGAAAAAGTGTGGTTAGAGGAGAGAAATAAGGGAAGTAGAATGAGAGATACATTTAAGAAAAAAAAGGAAACCAGAAAAAGAAACTGTGCATAAAATGTATCAATTTTTAATCAAAGTTTTAATAAAATTAAGTGATTTTATGACTTAAATAAATAATTCCCTTTGTATTTCATTATACTTCAAAAAAGGTAAAGGATTTCTAACCCAAACAGCAACGAAAATTAAAATTCTATTAAATTCAGCGTAAGAAAGTAGTAAACTAAAACAAAAAACTTCAATTGATGAGGTTAAACTCTTTATACAAGGCATTTGTGTCATATTTATCATTATCATCATCTTCTAGCTACTCCATTTATTTTCTCTATGTGTTATTGCTCTTGTTCAAGAAGCACTTACTCTAACAAGAACTTAGCTCCATTCTTTGCACTTCACAGGGTATCTGCTGCTTCTATACTCCCACCTCATCTCCCAGACCGGCTCGGCTATCCGTTCTCAGTGACGTGGCAGTTGATCAAAAACGCATTTCGACTCTGTCAGCGTCAGCGGGCACGATTTTAATAAACGTAATGTGGCCACATGTGCGACTGACATGATTTGGCATTATCGCCAGTACAGCCAGCACATACTCGTATATGGTTCATATACGGTGTACCTATATATAGAGCCATTTGACAGCAGCGAAAGTGGAAAGTATTGGGGCCAGTCTTACATGTTTTCAAAAGGGACTTTGCACTTTCATTTCATTTTTGGGGCGGGTCAGGTCGCAGGGATTTTGATAAATTTATTTTAGATTTTTTAGCCAGCGGCAGCAGCATATGCTGAGTAATTACACCCACATACACACACTGGTGCACAGCTGGCGCATATTGATTGGATTCGAGCTTAATAATGTGTGGCAAACCTTATGCTAACACAAAGCCCCAAGTAGACCATGATGTAGATCCATAAAAGCCACTTTCATTTTCATTTTCACTAGAAACTTTCGCTAATATCGAGTGTAAAACCACGTGTGGGTGTGCAGGGGCTGTTCAAGGGGGTGTGTGCAGTGTGTGTGTGTGCGTGTGTGTGTATGGTAAGTTTTACGAGCGGCTGTTAACCGCGGGTATTTACACTAAGTCTAATGAAATGTTTAACAAGCACTTTGCTCGGCGCAAATCCCAATGACCCATAATATTAGCATAAAATCACTTGGGTAACCTATCCGACTTCCCCTTCCACCTCATAAATAGTTATCTTACTATGCATGAGTGTATGTGTGTGTGTGTGTGTGTGCGCCTTACTACTTGCTTAGTCTGTCGACGTGGCAGGACACGCTCGAGGGGATCGAGTAGAATGCTCGTTTAAATTGCGCACTTTAAAGTTTTTGGGGCACGCGCGTGAAAGGCTTAACAAAGCAGACGAGAATATATAATATATATACTGATATATATAGATGGATTGTGGCTGTCTCTCTTCAATTGTATCTGTTCTTCTCTGTCTGTAACTGTTTCTCTGGCTCTGCCTTTCAGCTGACTTTGGCGTCTTTTCAATTTCGGCGCATAAATTTTTATGTTTCGCCTTTGCTTTATTTGCTGCTGCTCCCACTGCTGCTGCTGCTGCTGCTGCTGCTGCGCTGCCTGCTGCGCTGCTCGGCATGCTTGCTACGCTGTTTGTTTCCACAAAATAAATTACATTAAAATTCTAAGCCATCAGCGCGCTGTGGAAATTTATTTTTGCACATTATCCGCTTGCCGCAAATTGTATTTATTCCGCAGTCGACGTTGCTGCTGCTTCCGGCCAGCAACAAGACAACAACAGCAGCAGCAGCAACAACTACAGCAACAGCTACAACAAAAACTACAACAACAACACTTTACAGCAACAACATCTGCTGACGTTTTAGTGGCACTTTTACACTCTGCTCACAGCTCAAGTTTTTGTTACTGCCTCAGTTGTTGCCTGCCTCAGTTTCCTGCCTCAGTTGTTGCCTGCCTCATGTTGCTGTTGTTGTTGTTGGTGTTGTGCCTGCCCTTCTTCCTCTTTGTTGCTGACCAAAAGTTGTAAAGTATCCTTCAAGGCAATTAGTTTATTTGTACAATTTCATTTCATTTCGCTTAGGCTCCTCATCGGAATTTTAATGCGTTTCATTAAGTTTTCTACGTTTTACACTTCACAGTGTGGGGTATATCAGCCAGTTTATAGCCAGTCTGATATATCGATATCTATAAATCTACAGCAGTTGGCAATTAAATTAGAGACGATTAGAATTAAAAAATGTAATTGAAAATTCGACAATCTGAGTGATATGTCGCCAGTTTCTTAAGGGTATAAACAAGTTGTTCTATATGACTAGAAGTTACTCTAGTGAATGATTGTAATAAAGTGTAGCAACTGAAGAACTTTATTTATGCAATAAAATTTAGAATTAAAATTCAAGAAAATTAGACAGAAATTTGAAAATGTTGTAGAAGAAATGTTGAAAAGCTTGACAAGATGAAGAGTCGATATAGCTATGTCAGTCTGTCTCTTTTTCTACTATCTGTCTATCTATTAACGTGTCTGTCTTTCTGTCTATCCATCTATCTGTCTGTCTGTCTATCAGTCTTTCTAACTATAAGTCTGCTTACTGTCTGACTACTGTCTGTCTGTTTCTCTGTCTGTTTGTCTGTCTGTCTCTCAGTCTGTCTACTGTATATCTGTCTGCCTGTATGTCCCTCTTTCAATACGTTTTAAAGAACAGATCTCAAAAACTACAAGCGCTAGAGCTACCAAGTTTGGTTACAATATGTTTTAATGTTTGCGCCCATATCGAGTTTATTTTAGAAGTTGACCACGCCCGCTTACGCCTCTCTTAATAAATAAAAACCTAATTAAAAACGTAGTTTAAATGCTAGACATTTTATTTTTAGTAAACACAATAACTATCACCATCAAAATGATTACTGAAAATTTGCTTGCTCACGGATAATTTACATGGAAGTTATTTAAGAACTAAATTTAGAGCTGTAATGATTTCTACGCCCCTGCAAGGTATGCAACACAAAATAGGTTAAGTATGGAAGACAAAAGTTACATATGTAACAAATCTAAGCTGAATAAAGCTGTCGCGTAGCAGATATAACACAGTCAACCAGAGTTTTTTGTAATTCTCGTGCTCGTTAAAGCCAAAAATTGTTCACAAATATCTCAAGAATAATTTTCCACATCGTTTCGCTTTCCTATAATAAGTCTCTTTTAGATGCTCAAATATGTCTCGTTTCTATCAGATTGCAATAGTGGATTGGAAAATGAGCAAAATCGGCTTAGGCCAAATTGCAGGATTCCCACAGCGCACTTTGCTCTTCGCTTCTACAACTGCTGAATTATTCAAAATATTTGCTTTGATAAGGCACAAATAGCAGCTGTATTTTTGGCACATACTTATACACAAACAAACACACGTGTCATGTATGTATGTGTATCTAAGTGTACATAGGAAAGTACCTTACAACAGCTTGAGGTAAATATGATTTCTGCAGTACGACACAAGATTTCATCTAGGCCATGTTTGCACTGGCTGCCAGTGGCACGCACACAAGCACAACAAACACACACACAAACACACAGCCAAACACACACATACACATGTGTATGTAGAGAGAGGGACTCACACAAACAGGCAATATTTATGCTCAAATTGGGCGCATTTCAGTGCAATAAGAAACAGTTTAACACAAGAAACTTACTCCTTTCGCACTTCCCCTTAATTGTTTAACGTCTTTTCACTCCAATTGTTTAGTTATAAACATATTTCACGTATGTTTGTTGCAGCAAAAAAACGTAAACACAATTTGCTGTAATACACAAATAGTTCAGCGTGCCAGAGAGAGAGCGCGTCTCTCTGCAGAGTCACAAGGATAACACAGGATAAATAATACTAAATGACAGCACTAAACACACTCACGAAACAACAATTTCATTGTTCACCCCTAGCACATTAAACAATTTAAGTGAATTTTGCAAATTTACTTAGTTTCATTAACCAATTTGAGGTAAAACAAATTTACACGAAAAATTCACAACCGCACAAAATTCGCTGACGGAGCCAGAGCAGTCGCGTTTCAATTCACAGCGTTTCACAGCAGTGCGGCAGAGAGAGAGCAGCAGTGGGAGAGAGAAGAGGAGAGGGGAGAGAGGAAGAGAGTGTGTAGAGAGAGAGACTACATGGAGAGAGGCAGCAAGGCGGCGGCAACTGTCAAACTGACAGCTGAGCCAGTGCGCAGGCGTCGATTCGCTCGCAGTCAGACTGTTTCATTTGCCACGCGTTGCTCATGTTCCGAACGTGCCACATGTTCCACTTACACAGCTGCCTGCCTGTCAAGGGTTGTTGAGCAACAATAGCAAGAACAACAGCAACGCACCCCTAGGTAGCTCCGCTCCGATACCGACAATTACCTGGAGAATTGGCATTAGCCCATTTTCGTTGCGTTATAAATTGCGATTGTCACTTTGCAGCATTTTGAGAGGACTCTGCTGCTGCAGCGCAGTCGAGGAGGGGGAAGGGGGGGGAACAAGACCCTGAAACTGTGCCCCACACTCCCAGCTTACCCCTCTCTCTATTGACTCTGCTGTGACTTTCATTTCGTTCGATTACCAATCGACTCTCCCTGCCTGCTCTGCTGCTTATGCAATTACATTTAACTTTGGTTGATCTACAGAGGGAGTAGTTGAAGAGGGGGGGAGGGGTGTACTGCTAGAGGAGGTGGGGGTGCTGGCTGTGACATGGAATTCATTTTCGATTTTATTGTCAGTTTGTCAATTGCTTAGTCGTTGCTGTTGCGCCTGACTTTGATTTAATTGAAAATGCCTGAATATGCAATTTTCGTACCGTTTTTATGGCACAACAGAGATTAAGGGGTGTCTGGGAAGTGCTTTATAAATTCTACGTTTTATCGCCTTGGGGTCAACTTAGCCAAGTGTTAGCTGACTTCTCTCCGTACACACACACATTCATGTCACTTACACTCAAACATTGACACCTATACAAATACAATATAACCCTAGCTTAGCACATATACTATATACATCATCGAGCTGTATATATATTTTATAATTTCTCAACATGTTGGAGGACATCATCAAGTGTTTCAAGATGGGCAGCAAGGGTGGTAACGGCATGGGTAAGAACAGTTGCTCCAAGATCAAAGAGCTCATCGACCGTGTGCCGCCAAATCAGCAGGAGCAGTTTAAGATATTCAAAATGAAGCACGATCAGTATCAGGCGTGAGTGCGCATATATCGATATGCTGTCTATATATCTATAGGTGCTATATATTCCCTCTTTGTACAGCCGTGTCAATAGATACCCCGAAACAATGCCCACCATCGATTGGAAGTACTACAAGGAGAATGTGCGCAAGGATTATGTGAAGTGGGTGGCGGATTTCCAAAAGAAATACGATGCTGTCGATAGTTTGTATATCGATCGCTATGCGATGTTGGATATTTCAAAATATTTCGGTGAATTGAGCCAACAAACAGAGGAGGTTAAGGCCGAGGTGGCCAAGTACAAACAGGAGTCGGAGGAGCGCATCAAGTGCTTGGAATACAAGATGAAGTATCTGAAGGAGATGGACGACTACAATGGCATGACCATGGAGGAGTTCTGCTGTGCCCATCCCGATGAGGCACCTGATTTTATCAATAAACCCACTTTCTGGCCGCACACTGAGGAGGAACAGAAGCCCGGACCCGTGGAGGAGCATCACCACGAGGAGGAGGAAGAGCCACCCAAGCCAGCACCACCACCACCTCCCCCTGTTGTTGAAGTCAAGCACGAGCCAGAGCCACCGGTGGTCAAGGAAGATCCCAAGCCTTCGGAGTGGGTTGAAAAGGCCAGTGCATTGGCCGGCAAGGGCATCTCACTAGCCGTTGTGCTGGTATCGAAGCTATTCTCGCTAGTCAAGGGACTTTTAGTGAACCTAAAGTCAAAGAAGCCCAAGGAGCTGCCAATAGCCAAGCAGACGGATAAGTTCGCTAACCTTGATAAATCGGAGGATATTTGCAACAAGACTTACATACGCGGTAAGGATACCGCTGAGGCGGATGTCAAGCATCATCACACCGATTTGAGTCACAAATCTGAGGGAGTATGCTGCGAACCATGCCCCAAACCAGAACCAAAATGCCCCGAACCGGAACCAAAGTGTCCCGAGCCGGAACCGAAATGTGAGGAACCTAAACCGAAGGAGGAAGATGAATGCACTAAAGATCGACTGCCAACTTCGCCACGTTGCGACGAACCGAAATCAGACAAATGTGATCCGAAAGCCAGTGCCGTGGAACTCGCACCGGGCACTCCAAGTACTCCAAAGACTCTGGGAACACAGCAGCAGCCACCTACCATGATGACTGTGGCTGCTAAGCCATTGGAAGCAAAGCCCGAAGGCTTCGTTATGGGAACTCATGAGGCAAAGGAAACCGAATTCCATCCAGATACGAAGGCCAAGATCGAGGAACTTGTCAAGAAGAAAGCCCCAACCGCAGTTGGTTCCAAACTAGTTCAACGTTTGCAGAAGGAGAACATTATTGGCGAGAAGCCTGAGCAGTCTGCACTCTCCGACGTGGCCAAGGGCATGTTCGAGAGGGCCATTGGTGCGGCCAATCTGCTGTCGGAGGCCAAACGTATTCTCGAGAAGGTGCAGCGGGAACATGCCGGCGACATTAAAGTCTTGACCGAATCCTACGAGAGTGCCCATGAGAAGGTGAAGAGTGCACTGGCCAAATCGTACGAGGCCCTCGAAACGGCCAGAAAGTTGAAGACCGAGAAGAGTAGCGATGCCCAACAGGATCCCAAGGTGCTGGAGATGATCGAAAAGCATAAGGTACTGGCCAAGATGTTGGGCTCTCGAGCGGTTACCATGCAGAAGGCCATTGTCAAGTTCCTGGACGAAGCCAAGAAGACCAAACCTTAGATCGTTATTGTGATTGTTTTCTTACATGTTTTACACATTTTTTCATTTGAGTTTTTCATTAAATTTGCGGTTAAAGTTCAAGTTGGCAAAGGTATTTTAGGGGAATTTAAAAGGAGTTTCGAACGGATTTATTTTTGTTGAATTGCAAAAAGTTTAAAGCGAATTTAAATTGCACTCAGGCATTTTCTAAACTGCACAAAAGTATGCAGCGGTTTTTATACCTATCAAACATTGAAAACGATTCCAGAAAGGGTTTATTAGCTTTGTGAAAATGTGCGAAACAGACAACCTACAGAGTATAGATATTCTTGAACCTACAGAGTATATATATTCGTGATCAGTAGCACTAGCCGTGTTGATTGAGTACTGTCTGTCCATCTCTTTGCCTTTCCGCCTCACAAATCGACGATTAGTCGCCAAATTCTACTAGTAATTTCTGCATTCTTCTTTAACCTAAGTATGTAGTATAGAGATTAGTAGTTTACCCACTTATCCTCCAAGATTCACTCCTTTTCCAAGCTCCCAATAAGTTCCACCAACATTAACCGAGAGGTATCTGCCTGTCGAGTGCCTGCGCCTCTACCTTTTTTGTCTGTTTGCTGTTGCAAAATCGATCGTTGAAACTGAAAATGGGAATGCCTGCGGCTTCACGCTGCTCGCCATGCTACATATGCAAATTTCACGCCCGCAAAAGCTCAAGCACTGCGCAATAAATTTCGATGCGAAAAAGCTAAACGAAAAATATCGAAACTTTTGCTGAGAGTGGCCAAAACTTTGCGGTGAATTAGCCGAAAAATTTCACTTTGCATGCCATGGATGGCGTACAATCTGTGTGTGCCGGGTGCCGGGTGTGGGCGTGGCAGCTGGCCTAGTAGATTGCATAATTATGCAAATGTGTTGTTTTTCGGCATTTGAAAGTGTTGCCTACTTGTTGGCGCCGCAGCGAATGCTGCACAATTTTCACAATCAAAACGCATTTGCATAATTATACAAAGCACACTTCCTCCACCTATGCAAGCGTGTGTGTGTGTGTGTGTGTGTGCGTGTGTGTGAGGTGTACCCTCTTCTGTTTGCATTTAATTCAAGTTTGATAGTTTGTTATAAGCTTTAAGCCGTTACGGCCCACGTTGGGCGCCCACTCGCCGTTTCTCACCCTTTCCAGCTACGATACGAGGGCAGTAGAACAATGGGAATCGCTTTCAACAATGTAAATATCGCTGGGGCGAAAATCCGGCTTTGTTTTATTTGTTTGGCTATTTTTATGCGAACAAAAGTTTGTCGGCTTTTAACAAGCCATATAAATTCAATTTGAGAAGTTTCCCTGAGAGAGGGAGAAGGGTGGTGAATGGAGATAAGGTAGCAGGTTGCTCCATTTTCATTTTCATTTCCATTCGGCCATTTTGCACTTTCCATTTGGGCCTAATCGATTTCATAGGTGACAAAGGGCGCTGGGCTAATTCACCTTTTGGGGCGATGATTCCCACAGCGAGACATTTGCATATTCAGCAAGGCAAAGCACCGAACCTCTGGTGGGAGGGGTACGTTTTGTGATTAGCTTGAAAGGGATTATTCATGAGGCAGCTGGAAAAGTGCTCGAATCGCTGTCAGCCTATTTAAAGCGCATCGTTATCGTGTCGGGGCCAATATTCGAGTGGCAGCAGCAGCATTTGGCAGCCAATAAAGATAGCCCCCACTCCACTCCCTCTCTCTCCCTCTCTGTCTCTATACAGTTCACATTCAATGCCAAAAATGTTTGCAACGAGTTGTTGGCTTATAGTTTTATGCTTTATGCCGCATCCTTGTTGACAATTGCCCGCTGTTTCTTGTTGCGCTCTCGCTCTCGGCGCGCATTGTCGGAAATATAAAATATGGCCATTATGTTTATTGTTTTCGCCGCACACACACACACACATAGAGGTAGTGGCATGTTGCAAGTTGTATTGCAACTATCGCTTGCCTGACGTCGCCGGCAATTCTCAATTGAAATAGACTTTTTGGCAAATGTTTTCGAATTGTTCTGGCAATTTTTCGTCTGTTTTGGGTCTGGTTGCCTCTTTGTCTTCTTTTCGGTTTGGCACTGGGCCAGACATAATTAAAAGAGCTCATATTTTTCTACACCTACAGCAGCGAGCACAAGAATTATGAGCTTAACTTGAGCTAAATATGCTGGCCAAGTTGAAGGAACAAGTTCAAGGTTTACTTGTTGAGGAAGGTTAAACTCTGCGGATTGCTTTATTGGGGTTAAAGAAAAGGGAATGAGAGAGATGAATCTTGGGCTTTATTATTATTAGCTGTACTGCGACCTATTAGACCTATTGTATTCCGGCTGAGCCTAGGGTTGCAATATCAGTGCAATGGTTCTATGTTCTTATGAATTCTAAGAGGCTTCCAGCATTAACAACTTCAATCTTTAGCTTACCAAAGTTCCTTCAATTGAATTGAAGAATGAAAAGAAACAAGAAGAGGCTTGTGCTCTATTATTATGAGCTGTACAGCGACCTATACGACCTTATGTACCCCGGCTGAGCTTAGGGTTGCACCATCATATATTTCCTCTGAATTCTAAGAAGCCTTAAACAACTTTATTCTCAAACTCAAATGTTCCACAGATCTTCATCGAAGTTCCCTCGATTTAAATTTCAAATTAGTTTTGAATTCCCCTTCGTTTTTTTCGGCAAATTCAGTATCTCGTTTTCAGCTACACGCCACACACAGTAATCTATTTATTTATTTTTTTTTTTATAAAAAAACCAGTTCGTAGTATTTTCAGAATTCTTTCGAAGGGCCAAATTAAATTACCGTGAAATTAGTGACGACGGCTATTTTATAATTTTCACCCAAGCCAAAATATAATTAAAGCAGTGTATTCAAATTCGAAATCAACATGAACAAGGTTTCAATAATGTGCGGCAAATCGATGGTCCGATTGTTCCGTCTGAACCGCCTGGTTAACTATCGGCCCAGTGTGCACTTTCTGCAGGTGCGCAACAAATGCGAGAGTGCCAAAGGAGTTGTGATCGGCTTGTACAAGGCAGAGGGGGACAAGGATCCGCAGTTAACGGAGAACGGTGAGAAATTCGATGATCGTGTCAGTGGCAAGATCTCGGATCTGGTGCGAGAGACGGGCATGAACGGTGAACTGGGCACAGGACGAATGTTCAGCAATGTCGACAAGGAGTTCTCCAGCATAGCTGTTGTTGGCCTCGGCCCCCTGGGCGCGGGCATCGATGAGGAGGAGACAATTGATGAGGGTCTGGAGAACACGCGTGTTGCTGCGGCAGTCGGTTGCCGCGCGCTGCAGAAGCAAGGTGCGGCGATCGTCTATGTCGACGGCATGGATCACACCGAGGAGGCCGCCGAGGGATCTGCCTTGGGCGTCTGGCGGTACAATGCAAATCTTTCGAAAAACAACCGCATGCCAATACCCAAGCTAGAGCTCTACGGTTCCACGGACGTAGATGCATGGACGCGAGGACTGTTCAAGGCCGAATCACAGAACTTGGCCCGCCGTCTCACCGATACACCAGCGAACCAAATGACCCCCTCGATATTCGCACAGGCCACCATCGATGCACTGTGCCCGTGCGGTGTTAGTGTTCAGGTGCGCTCCATGGACTGGATCGAAGACATGAAGCTCAATTCGTTCATTGCCATCGCGAAGGGATCGTGTGAGCCGCCCATCATACTGGAAATATCCTACCTGGGCTCATCGCCAGAGGACAAACCCATTCTGCTGATGGGCAAGGGTATCACCTACAACAGCGGCGGCCTTTGTCTGCAGAAGAAGCAGCGCGCGGATCTTTTCCGTGCATCGGTTAGTGGTGCTGCCGTCTGTGTATCGGCCATTCGAGCCGCGGCTGCCCTCTCGCTGCCCGTCAACGTGACCGCCATGCTGCCGCTGTGCGAGAGCATGCCTTCGGGCATGGCCGTCAAGCCGGGCGACTTGATAAGACTGCTCAACGGACAGACCATGAGCATCACGAACACCGCGCTGGCTGGCGTAGTGTCATTGGCTGATCCCCTCATCTTTGCCCAGAACACTTATCACCCGAAGTTCATTGTCGATGTGGGTGCCTTTGCCGCAGGCGTGGAATGCGGCCTGGGTGGCTCATCGACTGGACTGTGGAGTAATAACAAGGAACTGTGGCAACAGTTCGAAAAGGCTGGCATGATCACCGGGGATCGCGTGTGGCGCATGCCACTCTGGAAGTACTTCAAGGCCCTGATCCAACCGACCATAACGTCCGACATTTGCAATCAGGGACAAGGTCCTGCCTCCTCGTGCATTGCGGCTGCCATACTGCACCAGTGTGTGCCCTGCCTGGATTGGGTGCATCTGGACAGTCGGGGCACGGGCATGTTGTGCGAACATAATGTCCCGCCCTATCTGCTAAAGTCGCAAATGAGCGGCCGACCTACCCGGACCGTTATACAGTTTCTCTATCAAATGGCTTGCAAATAATCTTTGATCGAACTGCATTTTAAAGTCTGTTTATGGATTGATTTTGCACATTTTAAAGTCTTAGCGAAAAAGCGGTGTTGACTAATCAGAACCCAGACGAACGCGGATAATGTCCGGTTTTTATAGCAATTGACTAAATTGTATTTATACTGTCGTGTATAGTGACTTGCAATACTTGTGATTTTACCGAATGGAATTTAGAAATTATAAATACTTTTATAATTAAATATGACATAAATATAAATACATACATGAATACATTAAACCAAAGGTGTCTTTATCCATCGATTTTAACCATTGATACCTTTATACCTCTATAACTTGAACCATAGATACCTTTAACCATTGATACCTTTAGTCATTGATCCTTCTAACCATTGATGCTTTTAAGCATTGATACCTTTAATCGTTGATCCTTGTAAGCATTGATACCTTTAATCACAGACAATTTAAACATTGATACCTTTAAGTGTTGATACCATAAACCATAGAAACCTTTAACCACAAGTTCTTTTAACCATATGTCAATTTGAGCATTGATATCTTAAATCTTCTAAGCATTGATACCTATAACCATTGATACCTTTAACCATTGATACCCTTATCCATCGATACCTTTAACCATTGATACATTTAACCATTGAATCCTTTGACCATTGATACCTTTAACCATTGATCCTTGTAAGCATTGATACCTTTAACCATTGATCCATTTAAGCATTGATACCATTTTCCATCGATACCTTTAACCATTGATGCCTCTAACCATTGATAGCTTTAAGCCTTACTACCCTTAACCACAGGTACCTTTTACTATTGATCGTTCTAACCATTGATACCTTTAGCCTTACTACGTTTAACCATAGGTACCTTTTACTATTGATCGTTCTAACCATTGACCCATCGACCCATTGCTACCTTTAACCATTGCTACCTTTAACCATTGCTACCTTTAACCATTGCTACCTTTAACCATTGCTACCTTTAACCATTGCTACCTTTAACCATCGATAGGTTTAACCATTATTCCTCTTTGTTAACCAACGATCACTTACTGTTGATCCTTCTACCCAGCAACCATTCTAACCGATGATATTTTTTCTTATCTATATCTGAATGTCTATTTTCTACTATTGAACCTTTTACACTTTGTTTCTATAACCTGTTCCTCGTCTTTTACACCTCTTACCCCCCTGCCCCTCAATAATTAAACTGCCGTACTTTTAATGATTCCCTCCATCAATGCTCGATACTTCCATTTGTCATCGTTTGGTTTATTAATCGCTTCGCTTATCTGCAGCAACATTTGCATTCCCTCAAAGTGACCTTTCAATATTCAAATCCCTAAAATGGTGAACCTGTAGCCAGAGCCTTCTCCATTTCCCCCCCTCTCCAGACTCGGAACCCTTATCCCGCTCTACTGGTTGGCTAATTGTTTGTCCTGCACTCGGGACCTTTGTCAAGCGATAGCTATGCGTGTTGCCTACAAAAATCGCGTGTGCCTAAGGGCCTAGGTTATGGATCCGCATGGACAGAGAGCTGAATAGAGGAAGAGAGGGGGGGATATTGCCCATACGGTGGGTTAACGCTCAACGACAGCCGCAAGTCACTTTGGCTCGCACTCGTTTGACATGTTTTATTTATGCGTACAACTTGTGCATAAGTAATGAGCGAAGGAGATGGAGCTGGAGCCGGGACCTCTTTGGCAAGTCGTGCGAATGGAAATTAACCACAAATGCTGTGTCCTGCTCTCCTCCTTTCCCCCCGCTGCCTTGTACTCGGAATGCCAAATTGCGCTGCCCGATTCCGGCGTATGATCCAGAGATGCAGAGATACAGAGAGTGAGTTTTAAATGAATTGTGCCAACGTGTTTTCATTACGTAACTGTGAATAGATTTTCATTTCGTTTCATTTCGCTCGATGCCAGCGCGTTTTTATTGCCAACCTGCCGGGGGTCGGAGGAGATTGGGGTGCCTTGTTTGTTGCTTAATTGGAAGGAAATTAAAAAATAAACAAGCAAAGCTAAAAGTAAATACTACACGCTGGCGATTACCTGGAACTGGACCCGGGCTCGAGGACGCCACTCCAGCAGATATCGTGCAACCCTCGGGCCTGTTTGGAATTTAATTTTCCATTTCGTTTCCTCCTTCCCTTCATCTTCTTCATCTCCCCGTGTTAATTTCATCTTCGTCTTTGGGTTTCTTTTTCATTCATTCTCAGTTCTTATGCCTCTTAACTGTGCAAATAGATTACAGTTTGCTCTCCTTGGGTTGCCCTGTTGATTTTGTTGAACTTGGCGAAAAACTTTGTTTTGTTGTTGCTGCACAATATTTACCTGGATTTAATTAAAACCAATTCACGCTCTACTATAACCTAGGCCAATTGAAGTGGCTGCGCACAGTTCAATAACTCGCTACGCTATCACAGCTACATTTGTCATGCCAGTCAAGTAAGTCGATGCAAGTTGTGTAAACAGAATGTTCTATTCAAATTTGCCTGCTCTCTCTCTGCTGCTGCTCCTGGTCACATGGACAATTGTCAAGTGGCTGCGTCACTGATTCCAGTTGTGGCACGTGATGCTTGCCACCTCCTGCTGTAGGTGCACCAGCAATAATCGTAGTAACTGAGTCGTGATGCTGGTCCTTCGGGCTCGGTCGCTGGCATAACTAATAAGACACTTATTATGCTGTGGGGGTAACTGGTAACGTTATACCAGTTTAACGATATCACGTACATACGTTAACTAACGCTAACTACGTCGTTAAGTGTGTTGCGGCTGTGCCTGCCTCCGGTACAGCCAGGGACAATCAGGCAACGGGAGCAGCCTGGACTAATCAAGCCGACACCGGCACCATGCGGCGCGGACAACGTGTAAGCAACGTGGTGCCTGTCGAGCTGCTCAGCCCAAATTTACATTTCGCCCATGGTGCACAAGAGAGAGAGGGAGGGAGAGCGGGAGAAGGCAGTTAGAGGAAGGTGGAGGGGGTTAGTGCTGGGAGGTAGGTAGTGCTGATGTTCAGGGGCCTTTGTTGTTTTAATAACCACGATCACGTCGCATTAAAAGCACACAAAGCACAGAGAGACACACACACACACAAAGACACACTCACACACACACACATATATATATATACAACGAGCAATAGGCACACACCTAACCCGGCTAGGCTTAGTTAAACGCTGCTAATTAGCCTAGGCTGCGCATAACTTACGACGCCAAAGTAGCCCATTAAAAACTGGCTCAAATATTTGCGCAGTCATAAAAGCGTTAATCAGGCAGCCTAACGGCACCTTGCTAGGCTGGCAAAAAACAGGGGCACAGAGTTACACGGCACGCAACTGGCCGAATTATGCGAATAATGCCGACAAACAACAACTTGCCACAAATGAGGCACTAAAAGAAATACTCAAGTGGTAATCACTTGAGCACTACACGATAAAACCGCACAATGGAAATGTTAGCCGCCCAAAAAGAAAAACATGCAATTTTCAGCTTAAACTCAAATTGTTTAGCAGGTGTAATAATAGAGCTGCTATATGAAGTGTGATGGATTAAGTCGAGCTACTTAGCTTGGTTTGTTGGAATTTGATAGTAAAGAATCTTGTAGAAGAAGGTGACAACCAGCAAAAATTTTCTGAATCGTAACAAGCACGAAAGACAAAGTGAACTCTACTCGAAGAAGATGTAGCCGCAGCTTGCCAATAATTCCTTTAAAATTGTGTTGCATACTTTGCAGCGGGTGGCTGGACACCACTCCATTAAGTTTATTACTTAAATAACTTCTATGTTAATTATCAGATTGCAACTAAATTTTCAGATATTAATCAGACAATGCTAGTTATTGGATTAATTAAAAATGAACTGTCTAGCATTTCAACTATGCTTGCAATTCGGTTTTTATCGACTTTAGAAAGTGGATGGCGGCTTCGTTGAATTCTTAAATAAGCTTAATCTGTGCGTAATAATAAGACATATTATTTTGGTAGTGCTTACTTTCAGAATCTCTGAGATATAAGTTTTCATATAAACAGTCAGACATATATATAGATTCTGATAGAGAGAGAGAGCGACAGACGAACATGGCTATAACGACTCGGCTATTGATATTGAATAAGAATATACATATATGCTTTGTGGTGTCTGGCACGCCTCTTTCTGCCTGCTTCACTTATTACACAGTCAAAATACTCTTTTACCTAAGGTGAGCGAATATAAAAATCAATTAAAGCCCCACAACAATCTTATACTGGCGACACTCGAAGTTAACTCGTTGAGAATCGCGTAGAAAGGCATTGCTGACAATCGCTTGACAAGGCGACGACAGCGCGACAGACAATTATGGCATTTACTTGCTCTGCGCATACTGGCAACGTTGATGTCATGCGAATGATTAAATTTGCAATTATAAAAATCAACAACAACAACAAGGAGAACATGTGCACGGCGAGGCGACATAATGAGAGGGGGCAGGAACAGAGAGAGAGAGAGAGGGGTTGGGGTTGGGGTTGAAAAAACCAAACCAATGGAGACTGCAAAAAAATGCAACGCAGCCGCAGACGAAACACGTAAAAGCAATAAAGCAATAAATTGCCCAATTTGAAGCACTATTGTAGCCAATAATTTGCAGAGCCACTTGGCCGCTTTCCCGGCCAGTTGCCAGTTGCCCAGAGCACACACACACACACACTCGCACACACACACTCACTCATACTCTGGCACTGGCTGCTTGTGCCCATATAATTTCAACAAAAATATGCACATTTGTCAATGTCGCGTGATTGATGTGGTCGAACGCATTTCCCCCAAGCAGCCGCGCCGTGTCGGTTGGCAGGCGGGCAAAAAAAACAACAACAACAATTGAGTAGGGGCAGCGTGTAATGCACACACACATACAGTGAGAGAGTGGCAATTTTTTATACATATATGTATAAAAAATGGTGTGCGAGGCCCCAAAGGATGCTGGCGGCTGCGTTGGCGACATTACGCGATTTTACGCATGATTTAAAATTAATGACAGCCTCGCAATGCAGCACACACACACACGCACACACACAGACACACCTTGCTGCCCTGCCCCTGCAGTGTGCCCCTTCCCTTCTGCCATGGCATACAGTTGCCAGGCAGGATGTTTAATTTCCTAAATGCATAAATCTCACTAATACGCACAACAAAATCTAAGCGCGGCTTATGCGATTGCTGTCGCCTTTTTTGTGTGTGCGTGTGTGTGCGACTCTGTGTGTGTGTGTGTCTAGCAACAAGAGCAACAACATCCGAAAATCATAAACAAACTTCAAAGGACATTTACGGCGGACAGGCGACAACTGTCGAAGAGAGAGGGAGAGAAAGAGAGTGGGGGAAGGAGGTGAAAAAACGCAAGCTTATTACGCAGAGATACGAGAGAAAATACACACAGGCACACACACACCACACACACTCCCGCCTGCACACACACACTGGCCTGCACTCACACCTAGGCAACCGCAACAATTCAGCTTCATTTGTGCTGCCGTACAGCACCTGCTTCACTCACACATCGCCATCGACAGACGACGTCGTGGCTGCGTCGCTGCGTTACGTATACGCCGTGCTGCACGGGCGATAACGGGCCTACTTGGGGCACACCACGCAACGCTTTCATTTCTATTTCCGCTTTCACCGAACGCCGCACAAAGCCCACTTTAAACTTACGACTGCCGAACAGGAAGAGTGTGAGGGGATTGAGGAATAGGGGGAGGGAAGAGGGGAGGGGGTCTGCTGATTCACCTTTCGTTCTGCTGCTCGTTTGCCCGTTCACTCGTTCGTTCATTCGCTCATTCGTTTGCTTGTTTGTTTGCTTGCTTGTTGGTTCGTTTGTTAGTCGGTTTGTTTGCCGGTTTATGCTTTAACCTACGGAAAATTGCCAATTGTTGTTGGCATGCAAATTTATGGCTTATTTGTTTTGCCTTTTGTATTGTGGCCAGCACACTCACACACACACACACACACACACGCATGTACAATGTGTGTGCGTATTTCTTGAGTGCGGCGCATTGTGTGTCTGTGCGAGTGTGTGTGAGTATGGGTGTGGGTGTGTCGGGCAGCCGCTTACTGCACGTCAACCCTTTTCAGCTGCCTAATGCGACGCAACAGGAGCGCACTCTAAAGGATTCCAGGACTGCTGTGGGGCCCAACTGGGGCTGGGCTTAAAAGTATAAAAAAAGGATTTTCTATATGGGCAAACACTGTAAATATGCTAGAATTGGCATGCAGCGATGAGAGTTTTATAACTTAAATACAAACTCAACATCATAAAGAAAATAAAATCTTCATACGAGGGTCGTTTGATAAGTCCGTGACTTTTTGAATAAAATATATTTTTTTCGTCAAAGAAGCGTTTTATTTCTCAACATAATCTTCTTTTAGATCTATACATTTAGTCCAGCGTTTTTCCAATATTTTTATTCCTTCCAAATAATAGGTTTTCTCAAGGCCCTCAAAATAGTCGTTTGTTTCTGTGATGACCCGAATCTCTTACCGCCGAGCCATTTCTTCATGTTTGGAAACAAAAAATAGTCACAGGGGCTAAATCTGGAGAATATGCTGGATGGGGTAGCAGTTCGTAGCCCAATTTATGAAATTTTGCCATGCTGACACGAAATTCACTTTTTCCATTTTCGTTAAAATTCACGAGATCGTCTGCTTTCAATGCCTATAAAACGCAAACCAAAAAACGCAGCTTTCTCAAAATTTTACAGTCAGCTGTTAATCGATAACTGCTGACAGGAGCAGTGTTGTATTTAGAGCAGGTGCGCGGCAAATACAAAAAGTCACGGACTTATCAAACGACCCTCGTAATATAAACGTTGCTTCAACTGATACATAAGTTAATAAATATTTCAAAACAAACATATAGCAAACTTTTTAAGGCAAACATTTTATAGCAAAATATTTATAGCATCATATTTATAGCAACTTATTTATGGCAACTTTTTAAAGGCAGCTTATTGATGATAAACTAATTATTGAAACTTATTGGTGTGAAACTAGTTACAGCTTACATATTTATAGCAACCCATTAATGTCAAATTATTTATAGCAACTTATTTATGACAAATATATTGAAGCATCTGCTTTATGATAAACTAAAAATAACAATTATTTATGGCAAATAAATTATAACATTTTATTATGGAAAAGCATTTCTAGCAATTTATTTCTAGAAACTTATTTATAGCAAACTAATTATAGCAAATGATCTACATATATTTATTAATAGAAAACACATTTTTGTTAATTTTCCTTAAAACCGTGTAAACTGTTTCGAATGTTATTGCAAATATATAAACTGCTTTGTAACGATATAATAATTTATAGCAAAGTCAATTTATAGCAAGTTTCTTTATTATTATTATTTTTGTATTAATGTCCATATTAACACCTGCCTGAATTTTCTGTAAATATTCCTTATCATCCCTCTCTTTAAGTCCCCGCCCAACTTTGGGCGCACTTCAGCAACCCCCAAACCGTCCCTGATCATTTTTGTTGGTTAGTTTTCGCAATGTTTTGCCGCTTTTTGACCCCAATGCCGGAAGTCAGACAGAGTCGGGGCAAAAAAGCTTTGACCTATCAGTAGATTTCATTAACAGAAATTTAGATAAGCATTAGTGTTGATGCTATCCTTAGGCGCAAATGTGGCTGGACCCCCCTCTCCCTTCCCCTGCCTTACTCCTCTCTCCCACTGTCGACTCTGTCTGAAATAAGCAAAGTTTTCCCACTGCGGTGACTTTAATGTGCGACGGAAAAGCTCCGGAAAATTCACGCAGATAAAACAAGCAGATGAATTTGGTTTTTGCTTGCAGAAAAGTGCACAATCTAAGCTAGAGAGGGGAAGGGGAAGATTCTCTTGTGGCTCGTAAATTTGCTAGCTGCATAAATCACGCAATTGAATTCTAATTTTGGCTTGAGTGGGAGACAGAGAGAGAGAGAGAGACAGGAAGTGTGTGTTAGAGAGAGATGGCAGAGGAGTGCTTATTGTGCGGCTAGCTGAGTGGAAATCAATCATGATTTTTAATGCACAAATGGGAGCAATTACAGTCAAGCGAGCAGACAAAAGAATTTTGCACTTGATTTATTGTTGTTTAGCCCGTTTACTGATTGTTTATGTTTATTACGTGCCTGTGTGTGTGTGTGTGTTACTTTGTGTGTTTGTTTGCCAGAGTCCAAATGCAATTGAAGTCTTTTGTATTGTTTAAGTAAACTGGGCTTGAGTTGAAAGTTTCGGGTATGCAAATAAAAGGAATGATTGAAAGAGAGATGGTAATACTCGACGTGTGAGATACCTTATAGAGTGATTTAAATGAAATTTAATATGATAAAAGGTTATATATTGAGCTTTATGTTTGCTAAATTTAATAGAGATTTAATTTAATTTAAGTGAGTTATGCTTGTTTAAAGTATATTTTGCTGATATGCAGCAAATATGGAGGCGTGACTTTTATCATTTAAATACTATTCGATTGTAGTCTTTATGAACTAACCTAATACCAAATTTCATATCGCTAGCTCCTATAAATCTCAAGATCTAGCTATTTATATAAATGGAAATTTCTCTTTTTTCTCTTTTTTGTATCAGTATTTTTAGCATTTAATATTTTTAGTGCTGCTTCTCCGAGTACCCACTGTACTTGACAAGCACCGGACCGTAAATAGACCACCAAGTGAAAGTAAAAGTCTCCCCGATTATCGTCTGTTTACGGCTCAATCAGTTGGTCTTCAATATTTTGGGGGAAACTATCAATTAGCACCTGTGGACCAAGGTAAATATTGTCGCAGCTCACGCATCGTTGCGCAGCTATAAAGCTGCCTCATTGACACCCATTCGTCACAGTCTTTGCCACCTTCTCAATATGGTTAAGTTAAGTGTTATTTCAGCTCTGATTGTTAGCTGCTGCTTTAGCTTGATTACGGCTGATTTACGCGCCGATTTGCGGGAATTTCTTGCTCTGGTGCCACGTCGTCGCATCTCACACATTGCTGCACGTTACTATATCTTCGATCCGCGCTTCCGACAAGCTGTGGAATTCGTGCGCAGCGATGAGTTCGCCAAGACGTGGCAACAGATGCGCAAGGCACCGGACTTTGCTGATCTCATTGACTACGTGACGGAATATGGTTCGGGCTACGATGTTACCAGCGTGGTGGACAAACTGCCCAATCGTCTGCGCAACTTTCAACTGTCTCGCGTGGTGCCTGTCGAGATGATGCTGCGTCGCGATCTTACCACCTTTCTACGCGAGGCACTGCAGAACTTGCCACGTGCACAAATCTCCAGTCTGATGGCACGCAAGGTGCGCGAGGGCGGCGACTTTGCCAAGTTCTACAAGGCGCTAAGGGACAAGGAGTTCCGTGAACTGGTCAATGCAGCAAGGGTGAGTTGAGGGCGCTACTTCATTATAGAGTAAGTGAGAGTAGAGAGGGTATATTAATTGTGGGGTAGAGTTCGCAACGATGTAAGGCTATAATTCAACCTCGAGTAAGCTAATAGGTTCAGCCAATAACCTTTTCAATAGAAACCTGTATTTGTCCAGCAATTTTAGTTATTAGAGCTATCAATGAATACTTAAAGAAAGGTATTCCATTCTCTACTATCATAATATATAACTAATATAGTAAAAATCAGAGAAGAAAACACTCTGCAAAGTTATAAGACCTTCAGCAAGCCGTAGGTAACCTTTCTTACTGTTCTTGGCCTCAACTTGATGAACTTCCTTGATAACTTTACAGCGTTCCCAGGATCTGCAGCCGTCGTGGAGTCAACTGAGCAGAAAGCACATCTCCGTGGACGAAATCATACAAATCGTGTTCGAGTTGATAAGCTGGGGACCGCAGCTGGGCAAGGCAGCCTGAGATGGAGGAGGAAAGGTAGCAAGGAAAGGTTCTTCGGTTGCACGCTTCAAAGAGCGTCCCTTGGCGAGGGAGCGTGACCGCTTGAATGCCTGGGCTTGCTCAATGCCAGGGTTGCCACCGGGTTGCAAGTTATAATTAAGTATTTATGAATTACGCTGCTGTTGTTGCTGTTGCTGCCACTCACTGTGCCACATGACTCATTAAAGACAAAGTCCGAGAACGACTGAAATTCGGGAAACTCGTTAAGACGCTTATGCCACAGCGAGGGGAGAGGGGGGAGGGGTAGGTAAAACAGGAAAAGTACAGCTTAAGTGCTTTTCCAGCTCCCAGCTTCGGCTTGCCGCTTCCGCTCTGTGTGCCTGCCCCTTTGGAAAAAAGGGTCAACATTTTGTGTTGGCTTAAAGTTTTGACTGCGAGGTGACAGCAGTGGCAAGAGGGGAGAGGGGAGCAGCGGAGCAGCTGTTGTTGCTGCATCGATTTCTCAGTAATTTGCCACTGCTTGCCACCTTGCCACCTGTCGCCGTCTGTGCAACAAAGCCTCATTTGCAATATGCAGACAGCTGGCACAATATGCACTCATTAGTGCGCTGCATGCCACAGGGGAGATGCAACAAGCCACCAAGCTTGCAACACTTGCCACACACAAATGAGCACTCGAACTGCGTTGCGATGTTGCATATTCGTATTCCTGCGGCACCGCATTGATTTGACCTACGACATGTCAATTAAGTCGTTGCTGCAACGCTGCGTGGCGCCTACAAGGCGTGCGGCAGCATTGTGTGGCAGCATTTTTACTGCTATTTCTTGTTGCTGACTTGCCACAAAATGCGATCACATAAGCCGTTGCCAAGTTTATTTTTAAGCAGCAAATTGCTGGCGGCGCTGCTGCTGAATATGCAACAAAAGTTGCAGCTGCAACAGCGACGCCCACAACATGCGACGACCCACATCATTTTGCAACAGTTTTTGGCTGACGCTGATGCAGTGCCGGGGGGGCGTGCCCAGGAGGGGGCGTGGCAGGCATTGATGGCGACTGCCTGCTGCTGCCGCTGCTGTTTCTCCATTTTGCTTGACATTAATTTTATGCTATGCAGTATGTGCCACACACTCCCTCTCTCTCTCTCTCTATTGTCGTTGTTGCAACACTAACAATTTGTGCGAGTTTGTTGTTGCGTGCCAGGGAGTCGGAGCTGGAGCTGGAGACGGAGACGAAGTTGCCGCTCCAGTTCGCTTAGTTCGCGCAGCGCAACGCTGCGAGCGGCAACGGGCCAAAACGCGCTTAAATTGTCGCATTTGTCTTGTTGTTTTAAGTTGCCTGCGCTACGCGACGTTGCGCGCCTGACTGTATGCAGCATTGCATAAACTTTGTGTAATCCTTTCAATTTGTTGCATACTTTTAGGCGGAAATTAAAATAACCAGCACAGCATGCCAGCGAGATGGGCAGAGCTAGGTGGGAAGAAGGGGGAGAGAGAGAGAGGGAGATGGATACAGAGAGACAGAAAGAGAAGGAGAGAGAGTAGCAATTTAAGGTGCCAAGCCAGTGAGAGAGAGAGGGAGAGAGAGAGGGACAGAGAGAGTTGCCAGCCAGTCACTAGGCAGCCCATGCGATTTGTCAGAAACTTGCTCTACACGTGTTCCACAGCACTCACACACACAGACACACACACACAGATAGTAGTGTGTATATCTGCACGTTGGCAGCATGCCGCAGGTTCTTCAATTAGTGTGCCACACAATGTTGCCTACGGCTGCACGGCCTTGAGTTGTGTTGGGTACTTACTCGCAGCAGCAGCAGCAGCAACTATTTAGCCAGGATTTAGAATGTGCCTGCTCCTCCTCCTCTTTCCTTCTCCTGGCACGCCTGCTGTGTGCATTAATTAAGTCAAAGTGGCAGCCTCCGTTGGAGCTCCCGATTTGCGGCTGCTGCCCCGTTGCCTAGCCTGGCCTTCTACCTTTCCCTGCCTCCTCCCCTGTCTCGTTTCCTCCCCTGTCCCTGCCCTGGCAATGCAATGCGCTCATAAGTTTCCACTGGCCTTTGTAAAATAATCAAATTGAATCTTTGCTGTTGGCATTTGCACAAACCACGACACGGCACAACAGATCCCCCTCCCCTCCCCTCCCCCTTTCCACTCCTTGGCAGGGGCAGAGGGTATTCAGCTAGACGAGTTTGTCGGCTTTTTGTTATTCTAACTCATGCGCCAGCTGTTGAGCTGTTCCTCTCGCTTACTCTGCTACTCTCTCTTTCTCTTTTTGTATCTCTCACACTCTCTCTTCATCTCTCTCACTCTCGTTCAGCTGCTGTTGCTGCACATGTTGCTGTTGTTGTCATTCGGCATCAAGTAAATAATTGCTGCTTTAAATGCTTGTCAGGCATGGAGCATACCTAGCCAATACACTTGCCGAGGAGTACATGCGACTGGAGAAGCAGTTGGTGGCACAATGAAAATAAGCAGGTTCCACTACTATTGTTACTGCTACTACTTTATCTACTACTAAGACAGCTACTACTACTGCTACAACTATTACTACTACCACTACTTCTACTACCACTACTACTTACAATAATACTATTACTACTACCTCTACTTCTGCTACTGCTACTTGTGCTCATACAAATGGTACTGCCACTACTACCTCGGGTACCTCTATTACTTCTGCTTCTACTATAATATTTCTGCCACTTCTACAATTTCTCCCACTAATATGTACTTGTACTCTTACCATGAATAATCCAACTACAATTATGGCTACTACTCCTACTAATTGAACTGCAACTACTACTAATACTACAACACCTAGTCCTACTAATGATCTTTCGACTACAACAGCTACAGATGGTAAGGCTACCACTACACCTACTACCTGACAACTACTTCACTACTTCTACTTTGAGTACTACTATTATTTCTTCTACAACATAAGTAGTAGTAATCTTCTACAACTAGAGTTATATCTACTGCTACTGCTACTACTGCTACTTCTCCAAGTACTGCTACTACACAGTGCTTCTACTACTGCTACTACAACTAACAGGTTCTATTTCTTCTTAGTTTTCTTTCTATTTGTCTGTTCCTTCTGTTCTACTGCTACTACTTGGACTAGAGCATTTCTCTCTTCTTTTTCTACTGTTGTTACTATTTTGACAACCTCTTGCAGGATATCTCTTTCTATTTATATTTCTAATTATACCTTAAGATTAAATTGTATTAATTTACTGTATATTAATAAATACCTTTCTTGAGCAATTTGCCTGCTCATTGTCTGAATGGCATCTCCGCCTAGTTAAATTGTGCTCTGTGAAGTTGCTGCTGTCAGCTCTAGCACTGCACGATCTGCAACAGCTAGTGGTCTCGCTCTAACGCATGGCCAATTAACTAGTGCTCCTCTCCACCGTACATAGAGCACTTAGCTTTTGTCACGCTCGCCGAGCAAATGAGCAGCAGCTTGATATGGCAACTCTACGTCTACTGCCATGCAGGCCATACTCATTGCGACTTGCTGAGTGAGCAACAACTTCTGCTTTGTGCTTCAGTATATTTTAGTATATTTCACTTTCGGCTTTTGGCCAATTCAGCCGGCAGCCCTTTTTAGCTTTCATTGTTGTTGTTGTTCTTTTTGCTGCTGCTGTACACAACATTTTTGAGTGGCCGCGCATGATGCGTCTTGGGGTGTGGGTGACTGCCGCTTGCTGCTGCTGCCACTGCTACTGCTGGTGGGGCACAGACCACGTACCGTTACTCGTTACCGCCTTAACCGTAATATCAGTTACACAGCCCGCAAAGGGTCTACTTCTCTCTCTAACTTCTTTGCTTTATTTTCCTTTAACTTTGCCCAGGGCCTTTTGGTCTGCGCTTCTCTGCTCGGATCGTATTTTACTTATTTCGCTCAGATTGTCTGTGTTTGCTGCGTTTGTTGTTGATGCGTACGTGATCTGGATATGCCGTTGTGGCTCGCATGCCCTTTTGCTTAGCAATTAGTTTTAAAACGACGAAGGTTGCCCCCCTTCCTGACTCCCACTTCCCTTACAGCTTCAGTTCCAGTTCCATTCCCGACTCCAGTTCCCGACTCATTAGAGCTGCCCGCTGTAAAAACCCAAATGGATTTTTATGCTTTGCCGTCGCCGTTCGACGTACTACGCATCCATAAAAGGGCTCCCCTATCTCTCCTCCCCTCTCTCTCTTTCTTCCCCTCTGCATGTGTAATCCAGTCAAACAATGACCAGTCCCCCCTCAGCTGGCAAACAAAAAATCAACAACAACAATCAATGTTGGCTGTAATCAATTAACGATTTAACGTTCGTTCGTTCGTTCGCTGCTGCAGCCGGCGCCAACTCCTCCTCTGCCACTCCCCCTGCGGCAGTTTGAGCGATGTTGGAGTGAAAAATTGAAACGCAGCAACGTTGACAGCGGCTGCATGAACACGTCATCGCAACGACTTAGTCCGGCGGTGGCATGCGGTGGCATGTGGCAAGTGCATTTCATGCGCGCAGGGTTGTCGTCTGCGCTGCGGTCGCTGGAATAAACATGATTTGGCGGACACGGCAAAGCGGATATGTCTACGTACAAAACTGAATATTTTCGGCTAAGCCCAATCGACCAAAGAGGGGGCGTGGCAGAGGGGGAGGGGGACTTCAACTGACTGCTGACGATGATCATGAAATGTGCATTTTGAAAAGCAACGAGCGACGTTAAAGTGATTGAAAAGTAAAGAGCTTAATAAATATTTATGGCAATAATAAACAAACAAACTATTCGAATGCGATTATTCAATTATTTGTTGTTCCTTTTCTGTTGATTATGCAATTTATTTGTTATGCCAGTTTTATATCACTTTTAAGCCGATTTCAATTACAAACTTTCTGCAAATCCCTTTTCTAATATTTACTTCACTTCGTTATGGCCTGGCAACTCTGGCGTGGCCCGATTGAAACTCAATTAGAAAATGTTCAGGGGTGTAGTTTGGAGTGTGCAGGGTATGCGGTGAAGAAGGGCCCACGACTGCAGAGGGGCCGCTAGTTAGAGAGCTTTATATTGTATAAAATTTGTTGTGTCTAGTTTTGTTATTGCTAAGATTTTGATGTTTATACGAACAGATATGGCTTAATCGGGAGATATTGTTACTGAACAAGAATATATATAATATAATATGTATATATAGAAGTTATTTTTCTACTTTTGAGGATTTTTCTAATATAAAAATCGAAGAAAAAATAAAAAAAAATTGAAACAAAGTAAATTCATTTTGTAAAATGATTTATGAACTTATTAATATATATACTGATAATAAAATAATATATAAAAAATATGTATATAATTTATTTATATATATAGCAGGCAATTACAATAAGTGTCCTGCGAAGTGTCGTCCAAATACCCTCTCAATCGTCGCTACGTCCCTGAACAAATGTGAGTTCCAACTTCATGACCTACTTGGCATCATTTTTAGGCTGCTTGTCGATGGACTCCATACGCAAAGTTAGTGTAACTTTTTATTGAATTCGATTCAATTAAGGCCACTTGACAACCCTGAGAGAGATCAGCAGAGAAAGGGCGACAGAAAGGGGGAGTAAGAGAGAGAGCAAAAGTTTATGTGCGGGGCTAATGTGATTACTCCTGTCATTATTGCTGCAGCTCTGCCGCTCTCTCTTTCCACTCCTCAACTCTCTCTCGCTCTGTCATTAAATTGACCGCTGACTAACTGTGCGTGTGTGTGCCTGTGTCTGTGTGTGTGTGTGTGCATTTAACTGCACGTTATCAAAGTTTGAAGCTCACTCTGCGTCTGGCTTCGCATCTCCTTCCCCTTCCACTTCTCCGTCTCCGTCTCTGTTGCCATCCCTTTCGCTGCCCTGTTTGATTGGTTATTGACTTTTAACAGAAAAATTGATGTAATGCAATTAGTTTTGCAGCTAAACCGTTTGATGATTGCACAACAACAACAACAACAGCAACGACAACAACACGAACTTGCTCTTTAGCCCGAATCAGCAGCGTTGGGTAATGCACGCAAGGGCAATCGCATGTTGACAGGGTGGCACCGTCGAAGGGTTGCCAGACGGAGGAATGTGCTGTGCGTGTGTGTGTGTGTGTGTGTGTGTACACAATGACGCAAGCATTCGTCAATTGTAAAGTGTGAAATGAGAAGAAGGAGAGAGAAGGAGCAGGAGAAGGGGAAAGAGGAGGCGAGACGGCGCTGCGTATTTAAATCGATTTGCTTACGGGGCGTATGATTAATGAAAGGCAACAAATTAATGCAAATTATCGCATACTTCAGTCGAGAGTACTTGCGCTTGAAAATGGAATTAAATTTCGGGTGAGAGCTCAAATGAAAATTGATATATCGTTCATAACAATCCTTAAAACCAAACAAAGGATTCACAACAAACATATCGAAATTGAGTTATCGATGTACCGCGCTAATTGGCGATAGTTTGGCGAACATGCTCATCAAAAGTATTTGAAAACCAAATGAAAATGAAAACAAAACAAGTGGGAAGTAGTGCAGATAGTACTCAACTTGCAGATACCCTGTAAAAAGGCAGTTCAACTGAAAGAAGTTGAGGAACTCTATTTTAATAGAGAAATATGTTGAAGAACTAAGCAAAGTTTGTTAAATGAAAAATTATAAAAATATCTATAGTATATACTAGCTTGTGTTGGTCTGAACTACAGGGTATTTGCGGCACATTCGTTAGTAGAAATGATGCGATTCGAGTGCGCGGAAAACAGTTAAATTTGTTATTTATTTTAAAAACACAAACATTGCCAGACGAACAATTAAGAGCAAAAGGTTGCCTCGGCTTTGCCAGTGTGTGTGTGTGTACGTGTGGGTGTGTCTGTGGCTGTTAATGTGTGTGTGGGAGTGTGGGAGTGTGTGTGCGGTTGTGTGTTTGCGAAAACTACGAAATTATCAATTAAGCCATGGGAGGCTATCAATTACACGCGTGGCTCCAAAATTAAACCATAACGCGAAATATACAATAACAGTGAGGAAGATGGAGAGAGAGGGGGGAGAGAGGGAAAGGAGGAAGAGAGGAGAAGAGCGAGGTGAGGGAGGGAGGTAAAGAGAGGGAAGGCAGGGAGGTAATGCGAGAGGAAAGGAGTATCGCGGCCAAATGAAGAAAAACATTGCTGGCATTGCTGTGGAGGTTATGGAAAGGTATTGAGAGGTTGCCACCGGGGGGGGGGGGAAGAGCTGGCTGAAGGACGGTGCTTAAGGGGTGCTCAAGGGGGGGGGGTGGTAGCTGCTACGGGTAGTTGAAATTTATTACAGTTGCACGAAACAAAGCGTAAAACTTTTGCTGCTTAATTGAAAAATATAAATTGTGGCAATGTGTGCGTGTGCCTCACATGCACACGAGAAGCAGCAGAAGAAGGGAGGAAGAGAGGTGAAGAGGGAAACAGAAGAAGAGGAGAGAAAGAGGAGAGAGAGGAAGAGAGGGAGGAGCTCATGCGAAAGTGAAGTCAAAAGCAGTACAACAACATTAATAACGCCGCGAGCGGAAATAATAAAAACCATTTTAACGATGATGCCAGTGTTGGAAAAGTACGAACTGTACATGAAACTGGTCAAGCAGGGGCAGGGACGAGGGGGGGTGCACGCAGGCTAGGATTAGTCCCTAATGTGTAGAGACCTTCCCCTCATCCCTTCCGCTTAGCCAATTACGGCTACACGAAAGTGAAAACTTTGCGCATAAAACAGAAGCGTGAACTAAAGACAGCAGGGAAAGGTTCCCCTCCCCCCACCCCCCTCTCTCCTCTACTGCCCCTTGACTGCACCCACACAATTTACAAGCGGAAAAACGACAATCAATGCGGGTCAATATTTGTTGGGGGCAAACACAGAGCACACAGAGAGTGCAAGGCAGGAAGGGAACCAAAAGGGAAAAAAGGCAGAAAATCACACGGCTAAAAGGCGAAAGGAAAACAACAGCAACAACAACTACAGTAAAAAAGGCAAACAGTCAAAAAAAAAATGAATGACAGACATACAGGTACAACAACTGACATGGGGCACTGTTGTTGTCTCCTTCTCCCACACACACACAGACACACACAATTATCACAGCGTATTCGCCTTTGATGATGAGCTTCCTGCACATCAAAAGCCAAAAATAGACCAAACCAAGCCGAAAAGGGCACCAAAAAATACCAGAAAAAAAAAGAACACACATTGAACAAGCAGGAAAGCTATGGGCGGGTGTGCGCGACTGTGTTATACCCGGTACGTAGCTGAACCAAACGATTTCTTACATATTTATGAACTTATTGTGCTTTTTATTTTGTGTTGCATACTTTACAGAGAGAGATTCAGTAATCTCTTTAAAGTATTTCTTAAATAACTTCTTTATTAATTCTCCGTTTTCAACTAAATTTGAAAATATTATTAAAACTTTGATAGTTATTGTATTTACTAAACATGAACTGTCTGACCTTAAAAACTAAGCTTGCAATTGGTTTTTTACCCAATTTCAGGGGGCGTGGCCAAATTTAAATATGCACTTTTTCTGCGCGCAATATCAAGTAGTATTGTCGCCAAATTTGGTAACTCTAGCTCTCATTGTCTCAGAGATATAAAAGTTCATACGGACAGACATACTGATGGACACTGCCTTTTCAACTCATGCACTTTCAGAACATGTACATTATGGAGTCTACCACGCCTCCTTCTGCTTGTTAAACACATTTATAGTTGGCACAAAATTAAAATACCCTTCTCTTCTATTTGGTAACGGGTATAAAAAGAAAAAGAGGAAAAGGAAAGGTTCGAAATGAGTAAAACGTAACGAACAAACAAACAACACAAAACGGACACACACAAATTTCGAATATGTCTCTATGCGAGTGTGTGTGTGTAGGGGGAGTGTGTGTGTGTGTGGGGGGCAACGTGTGTGCGTGTGTGTTTGATAAAATCTGTGGCTCCTGTGATAGACAGCGGCAGCCGTTGAGCAGCCACAAAATCCACAAGCAGAGCTAACCTGTATCCACTCAGCCCCCCTCTTCCCCCACCACCTTCCTCTTACCCACCCACATAACGCAGAGTGAATGGAAGAAAAAGAGAGGGAGAGAGAGGCAGAGGCACAGGGAGCAAAAGCAAACACACCTTGACTTCTGGTCAGATATTCTGATTTGTTTGAGTTTCTACTTTTGCAGCTTAACAAATTAAGCGCTCAATCGGCAGAGTTACCTGCAAAAAGCAACAGCAGCAACAACATTAGCAACAACAACAACAGTAGCAACAAGAGGAAGGAGAGGAAGAAGAAGAGCAACAGCAACTGCTGAAGAAAAACCTGACCAAATGATTAGCAGGCTAAGCCGTAGTTGAGTTCCATGTGCAAAGGCCAATTGCAATGAAACAAAATTCTTGAATTCGGCTTTTAAGACATGGTCGTAGTTAGTGGGGGATAAGTGGGAGATTGTGAGGTGGGTGACACTGCCACATGCCCTGTAAGTGAGAATTTACTAGATGAAAACTAATATGGCGTTTTTTTTTAACAAATTACAGATGGTTACTCACTATATATTGATCCATTTTAAGTATTATTTATTTCAGTGTGAATCGGTTACGAATCGGTTATGAACCGGTTATGTATGGAATAATGCATAGAAATTATATGTTATCTGTATTTTACTGCTTTCTAAATCAGTTAATCGGTTATGAACCGGTTATTTATAGGTCAGTACGTAGGTATGAAACGGTTATGTATGCAAGATGTGTTTCAACTCTTTCTACACAAATTTGAAACGGTTATGAATCGGTTATGAACCGGTTATGAAACGGTTATGAATCGGTTATGCATGAAAACAGTATAATTAACATTTTTTAATACTTTCTTCTCTATCTCTCATTGCGCTTAAATGCCAGCACACCTCTTTCCCACAACTTTTACAGGGTATCTACAGCTCGCAATGTTTGCCAACTTGCATATGTGCAGGGCCATTGAAAAGTCGTCGCATTGCATGCTTGTCATTAGTATTGTTTGTTGTAGTTGCTGCTGCTGCTGCATTCCCCGTTGTTGTTGCTCTTGTTGTAGTTGTTGCTGTTGCCCATCTATTCGCATTACCTAGGCCCGCTGACGTTTCCGTCTACTCCTTCCTCTATCCCTCTCCCTCTCTTGCCCCTTCCCTTGCTCATGACTCTGCTCACCTGTGTCAGTTGTGCGCGCTGACATTTTTGTTTGCTTTCACTGTGCACGCAAGGCTGACAGGCATGTGGGTTGCCCCTGTGTGTGGACACAGCAATACTATAGAAGGAGAGAGGGAAGGCAGAGGGGGGGGGAGCCTGCCTGACTACCCATCGAATGCTGGTCGGGACTCGTTAGAGCGTTCGTCTATATGAAAAGGAACTTTTGATGAATTTATTCGCTAAACATGTTTATTATTTGCAGCTAAATCACACAGCAATTTGCCAATTTTAAGCGTTACATTGTGTGTGTAGGGGTGTACGAGTGTGTGTAGGGGTATACGAGTGTATGTAGATGTGTGTGAGTGTGTGTACGGGTGTGTGTGTGTGTGTGGGACAGCGTGTGCTTAGCACCATTTGAGTGCCGTGCGGGTTGAGGGTTCGCTGTGTGTATTTTTGTGTGTGCTCTGTTGATTAATGGCCACACACACAGGGACACAAACACACACACACACACACACACACTATATACACATACATTCACTATATACATACAATCACACACATGCATATTCCCTCCTCATCCCCCTCTCGCACACACAAACTAACCAAGCACAGTCTGTGAAAAGTTGCTTTTGGTGACTTAGTCGGTCTGTGGACAGAGGAGGAGAGAGGGTAGTGGAGGGCGTGGCAACGCGGTACCCCCTAATGGCCGCGTGATGAGGAGTACGAGTACGCAGACCAAATAAATATGCAGTATGATTTAGATACGACTTGGGTTTTATTGTGTAAATTTGCTCAAATAAATCTAAAGTGGAATAAGGGTTAAGAACAATGCTAAAGTGTGAAACTATTTGGCAGATGTAGTGGGTAAAGGGAAGTGAGAAAGATGATGTGAGAGAATTAAAGGAAGAAGAGAGGCTAATAAAAGTTTAAATTTAAATGTTATAGAACTTATAATTTATGCTTTATGTGAGGAAGGTACTAAGGTATTAAAAGAGAAGAGAACAACTCAAGAGAAAGTAAGTTAAGGCAGAAGGAACTTGCATGAAGTAAGGATATTGTCAGTATGGCACTGGACTGGAATCCATAAGAAGGTAGATGGATTGGCAGACCTAAGATATCCTAGAGATCTTTCCTCTCCTCCCTAAAAGATCTTTCTCCAGCTAACAGATCATAGGACATTCCCAAACAAACAATACAACAAAGAGTTCCATTGAAGGCTCTACCAGAGACCCTTAGTTCCCAAGTGGAAAAGGGGTTTTTTCCTGGTATAATACCCTGCAACCCTGTTCCCAAGTAGAAAAAGCAAAAAAGAAGGGATTATACCCTGCTACCCTCTAGGTAGTGCCAATATTCAAGTACCTTCTATACAATTCTAAATTCAGCAAAAACTAAACTAAACGTAAAAGCAATTTTCGTTTCGCAATTAGGCAGTCAACCGCGTTGGACCAACGAACACCCCCAAACAAATCCATTAAACTGCCCAAACTGGCCGCAGTGTTAATGATGGCGCTTATCTCTGGCCACTCCCCCCTCTCTCTCCGCCTACAACCTGCTGTTGTTGTTGTTTTAGCTGAGCCCCCGAAACAAGCTGGCGGCTGTTCGCTGCTTGCTGCTTTGCTCGCTGGCGTTGCTTATTAATTACAAGGCTTTAAATTAATTACAGCGCTTAAAATATTAACAACGCCAGCAGCAAATTCCTCTAAACCGAACTGAACACCCCCTTTGAAAGTGGGGCTAAGTCGATGTAAGTAACAAATTGATTTGAACTTGGCGAAGGACTGTGAATGTGGAGTGAGTGAGAAGTGGGGGAATTTTAAGGGAATTAAGAGAGAGAGAGACATAAAAACAAGTGAAGAACAATCAGAACTAGGAAGAAAAGGAGAGAGATATATTAAGTTAGGTTAAGTAGAGAGAGAGAGAGGCAGAGAGTGGTGGGCATACAGTAAAGTAGAGGAGAAAGAGAACAAGGAGCTAGAGCTGGAGAAACATTGTTGTTTCAATTGAGCTAGATCAGTCCGTTTGTCCGGGTGTCCGGTACGATTTATCTGATTTTATATAGTAATAATTATTTACAGTCAAGCTGCTCTACAAGGTTATGCTTACTATTCCTAGAAAAAAAAACAATTTATATCAACTTTCCCTTTATTGAACCATTGAGAATTAAAATGAAAGTATAGCCAGTGTTATATAACGCAAAGAACAGCGATACTTATGCAAACACTCCTATTTCACTCTCGCACAAGCTAAGCTAGTTTCAATGGCTTAGCAAATGAATAACTAAGCAGTTCGACAAGTTGATTTCGCATTGATTTTCCGCTTAAGCACTCAATTCCTTGATCAAATATAGCTTTTCATGGGGCAGCCTTCTGTCCGTCCGTCAGTCCGTCCATCTCTTTGTGTGGCACAATTCAATATGATTGTAATTCAGGCATTATACGATACGGAGGAACTTCATTGGCCACACGCTGTCGGGATCCGCGCACTGATACAGCAATTGGCACTTGTTTTGTTTGATGATTCCAATCAGACACATCATCAATCACAACGCGGCACGCAAACCTCGTGGAGGGCGGACACTGTACATTGTTGTTGTTGCTGTTGTTGTATCGGCAGCCGTGACATTGCAATTTGCTGCCGCATGTACGAAGGCGTGCCACAACAGAAGGGGAAGCTTCGCATAATGGACGATTCATGCAGGAAACAGCGCGTTTTGCCGCTGTTAACTTATTAGTTGTGCATGGAAAATGCTGCCAAGTTTATGCTTAATTTTGGTATCCTTCTTGCTGATCCGTGCTGCGTCATCCCTGAATTGGCTGTCACCTTTTGAGTGGCTGCATCCTGCTCAGCAGAACTTGCCACGGAAGTGTCCAATTTTAATAAATATAATTAGCTCAGTTGAGTGCCTGCAAAGGGGAGTGTGATTAGGAGGTAGAGGGAGAGAGAGTGGAAGTGTGGCAGTTGTGGCAGCTGGGGCAGTTGCAGCTACTTACTGCACCCCAGGCCATACAAGGTGTCGCTCTCACGCAGCATGTTGGCCATAATAAGCTGCTTAATTGCAAATGCAGCTGCTGTTGCTGCCCCACAGGCAAATGCCATAAACACATACGCATTTGCATATGCTATAACTCCCCCCTCTCTCTCTCCCCTTCTCTCTCTATCTCCCTCTCTCTCTCTCTCCTGTGTTAATTACTTTTCTACGCACAGCGCCCGCTGGCACTAAAAATGCTTTCAGTGCAGGCCTGTGCAAAAATTTAATGCGCCATTGCCGACTTTAATCCGGAGCATACATATTTATGATCTCGTAAAAAGCCACTGTTACTGCCACAACACGCATGCCCCCTCCCCCTCCTCCTCTACCCTCTCTCTCGCACTCTTCACTTGCCACTTTCCTTGAAGCACATGCAAATTTGCAACGTTTTTTGCCACATAAAATTACAAGAATTTTATGGTTAATAAAAGTGCTTGGGCTCACACACACCAAACACACACACACACTCATGGAGAGAGGCCAAGAAATCGCAAGAAATTAACTTCTGTGCAATGCGCTGGCATGTGCCGTGCAAGCGGCATACACTGAGAGAAATGGTCGAGAGAGAAGTGCAAGAGTTGTGTGAGTTTGGTGGAGAAAGCTAAACTAATATGCGAGTTAAATTTTAAAGAATATATCAACATGAAGCACTATGTAAATCACACAAATAAAGTAAGCTAGATTCAATTTAAATATCATTAAAATTACTGACAAAGTTAGAGTAAAGTACAGATACAAGAGGTTGACCCTGGTCGCTTTACCTCAGCTTTCATTTTCCTGCAGATGATTCCCTTTTAATAACTGACAAAGACTTCTATATCATGTCTTTATCGATCAAACTAACACACCATGAACCACGCATAGAAACAACGTCGGAAATTTAAGTAGAAATTTGAGTAGTTAATACAACAAGTGTATTACCCTTAAATTGTTCTCTATTTTTTATTCTTATTTGTTTATTTTTTTCTTATTTGTTTAATAATACCAATCATAATATATAATATAAAATTGCAATATGAGATAATCTAAATACTGGTTATCGTACAAAAATCGAGAAAAAACTTAAGATCCTGAATACGAATGGTGCATCTCAAAGAACCTTCTCAGTAAACTCAGCTGTCATTGAGTTTGAGTAGCTTCCTTTGTATCGTTATAAGCACTGAGTTTGGAGAGATCTTTTTCTATCTTTATAAGAAAATATATCTTAGCATACAACGCTACCTTTAGATTGCCCTATTATTTATAAGCTTAGGTTACACAGGCTTTGTTTTGTGCCTCTATCTTCCAGTCAACAATTCAAATTCTTAGAGTATACAGAGTATATCAGTTCAAACTGTCTGTTTTCCAGCTCTTTCTTTCTCTCCATTAAGGAATTCAGTTTGCTTGCATAATAGTTTTTACTACACTCTTTCCTCTTCCCAATTTCTCACCGTGTAGCTCAACATTATTGAAGTCTTGGCACCTCGCCGGGCGCTGCCTTGTTGCCCATTTCGCCTGCTGCAGTTCAAACACAATAAAAATTATGCGTGCCATAAATCGGGCTGATGAGATTCGCCCTGGAAAATGTCGTTATCGTGTCAAACTTAAGCAGCAGGAGAAGAGAAGGAAGAGGGCGGGGAGGAGGAGAATGAAAGGAGGTGCTGCTACTGCTGGTTGTAAAGCGCGGGTGTGCGATAATAATTTTCGCCTAATAATGATGCGCGTTATGGCTTCACGCGTTTCGGTTGCCATAACTCTGCATGAGGCATGCGAGGGGCAATTGAGGGGCAAGTAAGGCGCCTGCCGCTGCTGCTGCAGTTGGGGCAAACAAATGACGCCACGCGACGAGAGCAAGGCTGGCTCCAAACTCAATCATAATCTGTTGTCAGGCAGGAGCAGGAGGGGGGAGTGTTGAAGCTGAAGCTGAAGCAAGCCGCGTGTTGTTATGACAACTTGCCAGGCTGTCGTCGCTACGGTTACTGCCTTGCCCCCGCACGTTGCAATAACTTCTCGTTAGGTGCCACGCCCAATCTTATTGTGCAGCAGGATAATCACTGTGAGTGCGTGTGTGTGTGCGACGGAAGTAGATAAGCAACTTGCCACAGACACTGGCTTAACATGCCGCCTAATGTACTTGCCACGCAGAAGCTTAGAACTCATGAGCATAAAAGAGCGTATCGACTTTTTATGGCCCTCCCCCTCCCCAGCCACACTCTGTTTATGCTGTACTTGCCACACAATGTTGCAAGTAGCCGGTGACCAACGAAGCTTGCTGAAATTAGGCCCAAAATTGCAGGCATGAATTATTTATACGCAAAATGCACTTGAACGGAAGCCGAGCAAAGATAAAGAGAGGAGTGAGAGGGGGAAGGGGAAGAGGGGGAGGTAGGAAGAGCAACCTCTGCATAATTGGCCCTAGAAATCGTCAAACCATCGAGATGAAGAGAGACAGAGACAGAGAGAGATCTTTGTCCACTTTGTGCATTTCCGGCAACTTCTCGAGCCCAGCATGTTGACAAGAAATTGCATAATTATGGCTGGCCGGACAAGCGGTCAGCTCAACTCGACCGCAAGTGCTGTCTTTACACGCAGCACAGACGGGGGAAGGGGGAGAGGGGAAGCGTCCAAAAAAGCCCATACTGACTTTGCATATGCCCCAAGCTGAGGCATGTTTAAGCGCAGCACAATTGAATTGCATAACATGAATAGAAATGAATCGACAGGCAGAAGAGCACGAGAAAGAGCGAGCAGGAAGGGGCAAGGCAGGGCAGGCAGGGGCAGAGTGTAGTAGAGGAGAGAGGCAGCCAGAAAGGGGTAGAGTTTTAGCCCAGCTTGCTGGCTGGGATCTCTCCGGGGCAGCTGGCAAACATATCCTGCGGCTTACCTAGGGCAATTCCTCGAGCTCGAACAGCTTCACTGCCCTGCTCCTGCTCCCCCTGCCCCCTTTTGACCGCAAAAAGTTAACATGGCCAGTGCACACAGTGAGTGCATTTGCATATGCCCTGTCAACTGCTGCAGCTTGACCATCTCTAGCGATAGTCGCTTCGATTACTCGTTAATCGACTGCCTGGCAATCGTTGCAAATTTATCAATTTGTTTAGCGTTTTTACGCTCGATTAGCTCGTGTTGCACACACTCACACACACAAACAAGTGCCACTGCCACTTGAGCCGGCAAGCTCTTTTGTTTAGTCGGATAATCGCCGCATGTTGCACGTGCCACAAACTCGCTTACAATGCGCGTTGCCATTGGAGTTTCATTAAGCGGCTGTGAGGGACGGAAAAAGTGTGCCTGTGTGTGTGCCTGAGTGTGTGCCTGAGTGTGTGTGCCTGTATGTGTGTGTCTGAATATGTATGTATGCCTGTGAGTGCGCTCTTAAGTGTGCTGTGCCTTCCTTTGTCCGTGTGTGTGTGTGTGTGCCCTTCTCTGTGTGTATTTGCGCGTGGCTTAGGTATTTACAAAAAGCATTGCCTACTTTGCAGCGCCGGCGAAATGGAAAGTTCTGAGCAACTCGCAGTGCCTTAAAGTGCAGATGGTAAGCAAGCACCCCCTTAGTGCCTGCTTGCCACCCCTTTTAAACACAGTCACACACTCGCACACACACCGACAATAAGACGCCTTGGCTTTTGTTCTTTTTTTGCACAGTTGCACACAATAATGAAAATGTTGTTGTTTGTGGAAATTCCCGTAGAGCAGTTGCTGCTGCGCACACTTGAGCGCACACACACACACACACACACAACTGGCACACACACACACGTTCGCATTACTTCCGCCTCAGTGGTAATAATTTTAAAATCAATACAATTCAATAAAGTTTTATTACTCGCGCTGAGCCGCTGGGGAGGAACGAGTTGCAGAAGAGGAGCTGCTTCAAAGGGCAAGGGAGGCAAGAGGGCAAGAGGAAGGGTGCGGGAGGGTCAGGAAGGGTAGAGGTAGGTGTGGAGCCGGGTTGGAGTGCAGGGGCAGTGACAGTGCGCTGACAATTGTAGCCTGCTTTGGGGAATTGCCAGAAAATTGCGCAGCGCTTTTTGTCTTAACCGCTTCGCTCTGGCGGGACAGTTTAAGCCCCCCTCCTCCAACACAGCCCACTTTAAACCCCCTCCCCCTCTCTGCACGTTTCTCTACTTCCCCCTGCTGTTCACCTGCGTATTAGCCGCCATAAACTTTGCTCTTTTGTCGCCGTGGCAATTAGAATATGCGCAAGTTTTATGCTTCCTCTCTTTCTCCTCGTTCACAATTTGCGCGAGCTGCTGCCAACGCCCATTTGTATGCAAATCGCCCGTTGAGCTGCTCCAGCTACAGCCACAGCTAATGCCCCTGCCCTGCCCTGCCCAGCCTGATGAATCAAAGTCATAACGTGGCCGTGGAACTGCTCCTCGTTCGTCGTTGCGCGTTACGCATCGTTATGCACAGCGGCACAGATGACTGTTATTAAAATCAGTTGTTGTTCGTCAGCGCATCCCAGCCCAGCATAGCCCAGACAATGCTCTGTCCCCGGCTCCAGTTGGGGCGACAGCTGTGCCCAGCCAGCCAGGCAGCTCTCTCCCCTCCTCTCTCTCCTCTTCCTGCGCTGGCAATTTGGTCCAGCTTCTCGTTTAATGTCTTCATTTCGCACTCATCCGAGTGAAAAATTAAAATGGATTCTTCTTTTTTGGGGGCGAGCTGCGGCGCGCTTATTAACTGCAGCAGGTGAAATGAACTCAAGTCGCCACCCCCACCTCGCCCCCTTCCTTGCCACGCCTCTGGCATAATTCTAATGTTGCCGCTAGACCGTTTAAATATTAATAATAAAGTCGCGCTGGGGGGAAGCCACAAATTGTTAAATTGAAGCTAATCAAATTTAGTGTTACGTTACGCATTGCTCCCCTTCTCCCCCTTCCTTTTCTCTCCTTAGCTGTTGCCTATTCCCTCCTGTTCCTGCCACGCCCTATTTTATGGCCCACAAATTTCATGGCGATTAAATTTGATGGCAGCGCATGCATCTCACGCCCAAGCAACAGCTTCAGTTCGTTCGCGGGCGCATCTACTGTGCCTTCTTCCCCCTTGCAAGTACTCCCCCTCCTCCTCCTCCTCCCCACTCGTCTACATTGCGTAATTGTGGCCAAACACTTTGAGGCGCCGCTGCTGCGCAAACAATGGAGGCGCCTTTTATGCTCTGCCAAAATGTAGCAAGAACACGCAGGAAAAAAGAGCGAACAGAAAGTAGCTAGAGTCGAGCAAAGTAAGCGGAAGTTGAGTGTGTGTGGCCCAGATGGATACCCTGTAAAGTGGTGAATAGGAAGAGAATAATGGCAAGAGGGTGCAAAGCAGAAGAGGAGCCAGAAGTAGTAGCTGAAATACAACCGGAACTAGATCAAGAAATGGTAACATAGCAGATCCTAGATAAAAATCTAACTTGGAACTAGAAATGGAATCGGAACTACACTAAAACTTGTAAGTACAACATGACTTAAGCCCAAAATCTTGATTCAATAGCTGAAAGAGTATCATAAATGTGAACTACTGTGGGAACTGGAGGCGGAACTTGTTCAAGAACTGAAATCATAGTTAAACCTGAACCTGAACTGAATAAAGAGAGAACGACTGGAACTAGAATGAAGAATTGATACTTCACTCAGCTCTGGCCTGAACTTTTTTGATTGAACAGCAGAAAAAGGAACTAAGCTGTGAACTAGTAACGGAACTGAAACTAGAATGAAAATTACACTTACTTGTGGCCGTTTTCTAAAAGTTCATGAACTATAAGAAAATGTCATAGAAAAACTGTGAACTACTGCCGGAACTGGTTCCGGAACCGAAACTAATACAGTTCCACAGCTAAAAGAAAAGATAAAGTAGAAAATAGAATCTTCAAGCTGAGAAAATTGCTTCCATTTGCTTTGTACTAGCTAAGTAGACCAAGTACTAGTGTCTAAACTGGAACCAGAACCGTAAGCAATGTGGAACTTTCACTGAATCCAAACCAGAGAACGAAATATGTTGTAAAAAATGATATTTAAAAAGGCTTAATAAAGGTTTCCAACAATCTGCGGCTAATTGGTCAAATAATGAATATACGACCGGAACTAGTAAAGAAGAGAGACAGTGATAGAAACGGAACTACAACTAATTAGAACTAAGAACTAATTCAATTGAAATTTGCAGCCGCACTCATCATACATCAATCTCTTATTTCCCTTCTATGATTCGATCCCCCATTACCCTCAATATTCACAGGGTATAAACAGCTAAAAAAGAAAAACTGTGAAAATTCTGGCAAAAATTAAAGCGCCAAAACGCGTAAAATGCAAATGTGCGCGAGCTTTGTTAAGGGTTGCCTAGCCAAGGGGGCAGAGGGGGAGGGGGAAGAGGATGTGGTGCTGGCTACAGGCTTTGAAGGGGGGTTTGGTTTGTGCAAATTATGGTTTAACACCTCATTGAACTCAGGCAGCGTGCGAGGCGAGCAGGCAAAAGCTTGTCTAGCGAAAATTTGAATTTGAATATGAATTTCGAAAATTTCATATTCAAATGAGTTTTCAAAGACTTGTGGCCCCCACGATGCTTGCGGGAATCGAGTTAATTATATATGTATATAGCCAGAGTGAAACAAAAAGAGACAGAGAGAGTGGGAGTGGGAGGGAGATGGGCTATAAATGATGCCACATTGTTGAGGCTAAATGCAAATTGGTTTTGTCAAGTTTTGTGACTTATTAAATTTGACACAAGAGAATGTTGCCAAAATTAACGTAATCGTTATCGTTATCGGCATCGTTATCGCTCGTTATTGTTTCGTGTGGCTAAAATCTAATTACAACTAATTACTATTTGCACAACTGACAAACCTTTGACCCAATGTCAACATGCCAATGCAGGCAGACAAGTGTGTGCGAGTGTGTGTGTGTGTTTGTTGTGCATGCCTGAGCGTGGGTGTGTGTGTGTGTGTGAGTGCGGTTGGCGGTCAACAAGCCAATCGAAAGCTTGCAGAGCAGAGGCAAATAAACAAAACGCTTTGATTAGAAAATTTCATTACACGAAATCGAACGCTTGCCAATTGTACACACACACACACACCCAGACACACACACACATAGGCACACACGCATACCGAGGCACACACTCGCACTCGCACACGGGTAAATGCAAATACAATCAGTGGCAATGCAAACAAATAAATGCACAAAGGCCAGCGAGTTGCATTTTCCCTTTGCCCTTGCGCCAGTTCATTAAAATACCCCAACCCCCAAGTCGTAGTAGTACTTGCCCCTGCCACACCCACAGCCCCTGTGGCCCTGTCATTGAGCCCAGTCCTCCTTCTCCTCTTCCTGCTTGTGCTGAGCCTGCCACAGTTGCAGCTGGCAAACTACGAAAAACGCAATTTAATAACGACTGCAAATGAGCAAATGCAGCTTGCAGCACATGCAGCAGCATGCAACATGCAGCAGCTTGCAACATGCAGCGTGCGGTGTGTGTGTGTGCTGTGTTTGCCTCGTGTTTGTGTCAAATTTTATGGCCCAAAGGCGCATTCGAAATGAAATCGACAGGCAACTGCAACTGCCCCAAAATATTCGATGCGCTTCTAATGCGCCTCGCCATGTTGCACTATTTGCCCAGAGAAGACCAACTCAATTTATTAACGCACACACACACACACACGCACACATGCATAGGCCTGCCCCAAGGGAGTCTGGGCGGAGGGGGGGAGGCTGGGAGAGGCCCAACTAAATTATTACAAATGCATTTGGGCAAGAACTTTGGCAGTTGCAACATGCTGTTGCTGCCCCATTCGATCGTTGCACATTTTGGGTTTAAGTGGCGTTACACTACATGAGGAGGCAAGGGGGTGGTGGGGCAGATATACGACGCAATATGATGGAATGCAATCGCTTGTATCTTTCACATCGGTTGCAGCTGCAGCTGAATGTGCCTCTGCCTCTGTGTTGCACTCTCTATGATGCAACGCAGTGCAAAGTGTGGGGCATATCGGCTACGTCGTTAGGGATTGCTGCATAATCAATTAATTGTTTATTAATTAATGCGCTCTTTTATAATTTATTAGGCTTTTAACTTGTCATTAGTGCGTTTTGTTTGATTTGTAAATTTATTCGAGTTTTTTATGGCAATTTATAAATGTTTTTTTTTTTGCTGTAAATAAATTTTACTGGCAAATAAATTAATTTAATTATCGTATAAATTATTCATTGATTGAATTACATTTTAATGCCTATCTGATTTGTTTTGAAATCTTTAACTCTAATAGAGTATAAAATTTACAACCAATCTTCACACAAATTTTAAATTACAGTACAATTTTCTTTATTTCTTTATTTATAAGAATTTCTTATCACACAAGTTTGAGAATAATCCCAGGTTAGTATGTGCATCTTAAGGAGTTGTTTTTCTTCTTCAGCATTTAGGATTCCCAGTCAGTTTACGCTCGAACTTAGCTAAGCTTCCGATATTTTGTATTGCACCTCTATTCTGACATCTCTTCAGTTTCCAAATAAATCTTTAACCTTTTTAATGAGTCTAAAACGAAAATATGCATTAAATAAGTAATTCATTATTAAAGTGACTTACCATTTAAATTCTCTTATAACAAAATCCTTTTTAGTATTGCATTCCATCACTTAAATCATTATTTCCAAAATATACCCTACAAATACTCTAACTCAAATCAATATCATGTCAGACTTATTAGCGTAAACCAATCGAATTATGAATCTCATGCGAGATATTAGTTGCAAATAGTTTTGCGTTCGCTTCGTCGAGATTGGCTGCCAATAAATATATAATTGATGCCTCGTTATATATTTTATTGCATGGTGAATGGCCGCAAATATTTCAGCACTCAATTAAAATTGCATTGCAAATAATTGCAGCACATTTAAAGGCGTTCAGGCACATACACTCACGCACAGACACCCGCATGTAGACATACACACACAGTCCGCACACACACTCCACACACAATTAATGCATTTTTGTGGTAATGGCAACAAATTAAGCGTAAATTACACGGCCCAGCGATATTGATATACCGCGCTTTCGTAGTGCTGAAACTGGTCCAAAAGTGGTTGCGCTTTTCCACTGGAAAATTGTGTGTGTTGATTTATTCGCGATAATTTTATTAAGAAAATGCAAAAAGGCAAATGGAATTGCCATAAATTGTGTATTGACAAACGAATTCAATTTTCGAACTCAAATTGTCGCAATTGTCTAAAGTGATGCGGTTCCGTTTCCGATTTCAGATAGTTTTTTAATTGAAATATAATGTACAAATTGCAAGTGTGTGTGGATGGTAATGAGTGAAGGGAAATCGAGTTATAAGATTTATTTATTTATGTATTTTGGGAGAATTAAAGGCGGTTGATTCGATGTATAAAGGTAATTAATTTAGAAAAGTATTTAAATATATATTTAGAATTTTATTAGATGAAGAAAGATTATGATAAGAAAATGGAAACTACTTTAATCGTAGCTATTTATAGTAACTAATTAGATGCTAAGTTAAATTGATAGGTTTATTATAAGTTATACAAACTAAAAGCTGATAAATTAACAAAACCTTAAACAGAAATATATTAAACTCACCTTTTGAAATGTTCCCAAGCTGTAAATGTACTTACCAATATATTCCCATGAATAGTCTAGACTTCTACTTATTTTCCATTATTTCTTCAACTGTATTTTTTCCATCGTAAACCTTTAACTTGAACAGAGAATCGGCTTTATCATTTCAACTGTGTTTTTATCTACTCAACTTTGCCACATTTTAATTTTATCTCTCGTTTTCAGTTCAGCTCAGAATCTGTTCGACTGCAACAACGTAAGCAGTTTTTGTTCAATTGCCTTAATGAACTGTTTCGTTTTCTCTTCCATGTTGATCTTCTGCATGTTCTTGTTCTCTTAGTTGTTGTTTTTGTTGCTGCTGTTGTTGCGTAAGTGCTTGTTAGCCTTTTTGTATGCCATTAGCAGCTGGCCACATGCAGACACCCTGGAGCAGCCTTCGGTGTTGTCGAACTATTTTGCATTCGAAGCAGCCGCCACGCAGGCTGAGAGAAGCAGAAGGAGAGGCAGGCAGAGGGGGGTACGAGGGGTCAGATAACGCCCCCATTTCAGCACTTTGAAAAAGTTTAAATATAAATTAAAAACTTTTCTCATTTTTTGTGTGTGTTTTTTGTGCTACTCACGCAGGCGGCTGCCTTTTTGTTGTTGTTTTGGTATTTTATTTGGTATGTATTTTATGTGGATGCAAAGTAAAAAGTTTGCCGGACGACATTGAACGGCTTTAGTTGGCGCTGTCGCTGTGCTTGATGTGGTTGTTGTTGTTCTTGTTTTGTTGTTAAGTATACGCGCCGTTGAGGCGTCTATCGGCATTAGCACATTTTAATCTCTCTCTCTGCTCTCTTCGCTGGCCGTAATCCTTTACCAATTTCCGTTTCACTTACTTTGCGCCGCAGCCTTGAGGCATGTGTAGTCGGGACCGTAGCCGAAAACCTCAAGCGAAACCGTATTTGCAATACATTATCGCTGTCAGATGAAGTTGTCCCTTTGCTGAAATTAATTGCATCCTTTTTGGCCAGCCCAGAAATTGTGGCAAACGACGACGACGACGACGACATTGTTGTAATATTTTTGTTAGTAAAATGTGGTCAAAGTTTGGCTGCCATAAAGGCGCAAACAACAAGCTGTTCCACTGTGTGTGTGGGGTGTGTGTGTGAGCCCGGGCAGCCGCAAACATCTGACCGTAATGCAAACGCAGTTGCTCTCGTTGTCTCTCTCCCTCCTTAACCCAAAACTGCTGTTGCTGATCATTCGCCCTGGGTTAGAGGGGGTGGGGGTCAGAGTTCAAGGCGGGGCATTGGTTCAACATGAAAGGCATTGCATTTTGCTTGCGGGCAGCTTGAGGCCAAGCCTGTGCAGCGTACTGGCCAGCAAAAATCACTGCCAGCAAGGCAAAGTGCTCCCCGTGTGTCTGCCGTGTGTGTGTGTGTGGGTGCGAGCGAGGCCACTAACTGTAATCTTTGACTGGGGCCATATATCTGCTTGTGGTCTACAAAAGGAAATTAAGTTCAATAAAAGAGTATTTGTAATTTATTGAGGTTATCTCAGTCCTTTTCTCCCTGACTTTAAGCTGCTGCTTTAAGTCGCAAAACTTACGCTGTGAGAAAACTAACAATTTTGACAACTTCTTTCACTGCGATTTCATTACGCCAACTTGGCGTTGTCAACAACTGGCACACAGAGTAGTGCCGTCTCGCTTCCACTTGGCTTGGTGGCTCCTACTGCGTCGTGTCGGTTCCAAGTTCTGTGCAACCGGAGCATAATTGCATTTCGTGGACAATTAATTTCTTTTCTATTGCCCATTTCGTCGTAATTTAATTGCAAATTACTTCCTTTTGTGTTTGTGTCCGTTTCGTTCTCGTAATTGTAGATTCATTTGCCTTCTGCTTATGCCCTGACGAAGGCGACGACGACGACGACCCCTTGGCGCACTCGTGTTGTCCTGCTCTTGCGCCTACGACACGGTCAGCGAAGGCCGAATGCATTTGAAATTAGCAAAAATGTAAAACCAAATTGCAAAAGTTCTTGCACAACGGCGACGACAGCAGCAACAACAACGTGCAGAGCAGCAGCGCAGCGGCAGCAGTAAATCTAGTAAATTGCAAGTAGCCACAGTTGGCTCTGAATGATTCAGTGGTTTGCCTATTACACGACTCTTTACTGCGATTGCTTGTGCAAAGTAAATGCACACACATACATAAATAAATAACAAGCCTGCTGCCCTGGTGCTGTGATCAGGGCTGCAAGTCATGTTTCAACCATCGCTGCATCCCACTCACACTCCCATGAGCCACCTTGTCTTGTGCTTTGTTTACATTTTACATTCACAGCTGTTTGCGCCGTGCGATAGACAAAGTATCGATTACCGTCGTGTGCAGACAACTTAATAAGCACGATCAAAGCAAGTATTTTTCTCTTCAGCATTTATTAAATACTCAGCCAAGTACGCTGTGCTCGAGAATAAGCTCACGTTCGCTTTGTGCATTTTGCATTCGGTATGTTTTCCTACATTGCTTTGCAGAATGCGCGTGCAAAAGGGAAACCAAAAACAATCTTCAGACACTTGAGCATTGCATTAAATTTCATTTGACATTTTAGCATAATTGAAGCAAAGTGCAGACTGCGAGAGTAACTGAAAGAAAGTTGTGCTGCCTCGACCAGGGATACGACGCAGGCGACACGAATCCAACAAAGGCGACAACTTTGCACTGAGCAAATGAAAGCACGACCCAATGGGTCGAGTGAGTAAGCAGAGAGCAGGAGAACCGTAAGAGAAGGAGAGAAAAGAGAGCGAGGTGGCTGCTGAGTAAACCAGTCGAGTCGAGTCGCTGCTTGCTTTGCCAACAAAGTAGAAAATCCGAAAGAATAACACAAAATTTTGCGCTTACGTTTACAAGTCGCTTCGCCTTGCACGGACTTCAGGTCCGGCTTGGGCGCCCCTTCCTCCCCCCTCCTTCACTTTCCCTTTGATTGGGCACCTGCTGGTCGATGTGAGTGTGAGTGGGTGGCGGTGGGGGAAGTTAGTGCTTCATCAGCGCGCAATTGTTTTGCTGCTGCGCTTTTGGCATTGCCATTCACAGGGAACTTATGCAAAGCAGTGCAAAAAATAACACTGGTAACACATAATCCGAGCCGGAAAGCGGATTTCTCTTTAGAGATAATTATCTTAATTGCAATTTCTGGTAATTAAGCGAAGGTTCTTTTATATTTAGCCGTAAATCGGCTAGATTTTGAAAAATACTGAATGTATAAGATCTGCTCTTCACTTTAACCTCATTGAAAAATTATAAGTAAATTATTATAATTGCTAAATATAGTTAGGTTAATCAGTTCAGTTAATCCTTACAATTGGATTTATTTATTTTATAATTATATATTATTATTTAAATAACGAACCTTCTCTTAATTGCAATTTGTGGCAATTAAGTTGCAGTTGCAGTAATTATACAAGCCGCACAATAAATTAAATGGCAATTAATTTGGCAAGTTTGAAGCATTAATAAATGCAGGCGCAATTCATCTCTCACCTGTAACAGTCAAAGTTTCCGGCCAAGGTGAGTGTTCTCTCCGTGCTGGGTGGGCTGCATCATTTCTCAAACGCAGGCAAATGAAAGCACTTAATCTTGGCCTGAACTTTGCAACACCCCAAGACTAACCCAAACACTTTTGTAATTTTAATCAATTCATCTTAATTTCGTTTGAAGTGCACATTAACCTAATGGCCAGGCCAGGAGCTGGGTCCAGACTGATGGGGGAGGGGGTCATGAAGGGCTTCCTTGTTGGCCACTCCGGATGCTTAGTTGGTTCCAAGTCTTTGGCCAACAACTTGCGGCTGACTAACAAGTGCTTTTCCTACCATATTAAAATGTTATCTGCTGCTCAGGCGAGTTGAGCCCCAGGCGGAAGTGAGAGAGAAGAAGGAGGAGATGGGAAGGCATAAAAAATAGTCTAGTCCGGGCCTGCCAACAGCCACAGTATGTGCCAGCAGCAGCACCTCCTCCTCACCCTACTCCCTTTGTCCCTCTCACACTCCCAGTTTGTGCGTCGTCTGCAAGGCAAAGGTGATGTTTCATTTTCACATTTCTCATTTATCTTGTTTAGCTCGGGCCGAAGATCTGTGTAACTACTGGACTACTCCAGCTGTCTCGCTCGCACTCCCGTTGAATTTATGTGAGATACTTGTGTTTATTAATGAGAGCGCGTAAAATACGCGAGAGCTGCGCTGCCGACTGCGCTGCTGGCGCAATATACTAAATTTGCGGCTGTTGCTGCTCTTCACTTTCTGCTTGGCTGAGTGTGCGGATCTGGTTGCGAATATGTATACGGATGCGGAGACGGATGCATTTGCAAGAAATAACAAATCATCTTTTGATTAACTCATGCGTGTCAATTTGACGTAAACCAAATATTTGTTCAGCACACACACCGAGGCGCACACTCGCACACACACACCTGGCGCACAGTCACACACTTGAAGACGGGGAGAAAGAAAAAGCGATTGCATGCCAAGGAAATTGCAGTCAACAACTAACAAGGCAACGTATTTGCCTTGCGTCTGGATGGAAGCTGCGTACAAAGATACTTACTTACAATATGCAAATGCGAATGCAGCATAAACTAAATTTACTCGACACACACACACATCAGTATAGTGTGTGTGTGTGTGTGTACATTCCTGTTGTGTAGCAAAAAAAGGATGAAAAAACACGTATTTTTACGCTTCATTGCAATGGAAAATGGCAGCAAAGCTGTAACTAATGAGTCGACTTGGATATACCCTGTAATGGGAATGTGGAGGAAGGTATGCTATGCACTCTTTTAGCTATATAATGATTGTTAAATTCAACTATAACTCTTGTTACTTTTATTCAAGAGAAGACTCTTCCTTTTCTGCCTTCCTTTTCACTGCATTTCTTCCTTACACACCCCTTAGCTCCTTAGCTTTATACCCTGCAATATGCAACGAAGGAAATGAAAAGCACCTGAGTACAGTGGGCGCTGCCAGTGCCTTGCGTTGCAGCGCAGAAAATGGAAATAAATTCAGCTTGCTTCAACTGCAAACGGAAGTGTCCTTTTCTCTTCCGTCGTTAGGATCGGCACACACACGCAGCTGTATGCCCTACTTCTCTCTCTTTCTTTACTTTCCTGTCTCGCTCTCGTTATTAGTCAATCAATATGAAAATTGCAGATATGTTGGGCGATTTGATTTGATTAGACTACTGATAGTTCTGCGCCGAGAGAAGTGTAAACAAAGCAAGCTGTCTGTCTCCCTCTTTCTCTCTCTCTTTCTTTTACTCTTTGTATAAATAATGTATATAGCTTTATTGAGTTGGCAAATAGAGGAGTGTTAAAGAAGGTGCGGCAACTTGTTTTGATTTCTTTGAGTTGCTAAAGGAAAATATTAATGGTTTGAATAGATTGAAATAGGTTTTAAAATAATTAGCATAGGTATTTTCTTTTTATGGTTGCATTTAGCAAACTAGATTAATTCATTATATATATATTTTCTATGATAGACCTAGCTTGCTAGGCAGTGCAGGATTTGCTGTTGGGAATTATAAGGCTGAATCAATGATTGAGTGAAGGTCAACACATTACTTGAAATACATATTCAGAAGACATTTAAAGAGTTTGTTGTTAGGTATTATAAGGTTGTTGTACATTCAAAATATATTTAAAGACTTTTCTTCAATTCCATTTCCATTAAATTTCCCCTTCTCTACTTAAAATAGGATCCCTCGTAATTACAATCATCATTATGAAGGTAAAACTCTTAATTACTCTATGAAAATGAAAACTCATCCCGCTTTTAAAACACCTTTGTAAGTTTTCCCGATTTGTTATTAACAAACATTATTGTTGCTTTGGTGTCAGAGGAAATTGGCATCAGCTTGGCAGCTGCGTCAGGACGGGGAGGCGTCAGGGCGTGTCCTCGAGGCGTGCTTCAATTGTTTGTCACAGTGCTGAAAATCAAATTAAATATGCACTGATTAGATTGCGAGAAGATAAGAACAAGAAGAAGAGCAGAGCGCACAACTGCCATAAGCCAAGGACAAGTAGAGGGAGAGAGAAGATAGAGAGAGAGAGAGGGCAGTAGCAGTAGCAACAGCAGCAGCAGCAGACACGCGACGCAGCTAACGTCAAATCTAAATGAGGTTATAATTAAAAAAGTTTTCTTATTTGCTGTGGGCGTGGCTGGCAGGGATGAAGAGTGGGGGGAGGGCTAGGTGGAGGGAGGCAGCTTCCAGCTGCAAATGAAGAAACAAGTAATTCGCCTAATAACGAGCTTATGTAATTAGCTCATAAACAACAACAACAGCAACAACAACAAGTAAACAGCACGGCAATTGCAGCCGAACCAGCTACAACAACAACAACAACATTGGGAGCAACAACAACAACAGTGGGACAACAACAAGGAGAGTATCTGGAAAATTGTACAAGTCGAAATGTAATGAAAAAGTTACGACTGCGAAAAAGTTCATAAAATTGAAGGTAAAAACGTAGCCAAAGCTGACGCCACTGTCAGTGCAATGTGGCACACAGTCTGTGCCGAACTTATCTGACGGCAACGGCGAGGGTGGGCACTAGAGTTGTCGAAACAACGTCTGGGAATACCTCAAGAAGGAATTTTTAGGTTAGCCATATAGATACAGGTGACATTACTTCTCAATCGACCTATCGCAGGAAGATAAAGCAACCTAGGTCGTAAAGATCTTCAAGTACAGATGGATTACTTCTACAACTTCTATTACTACCTACTACTACAACTACTTTTACTACTACTACTCCTACTACTCCTACTACTACTACTCCTACTACTACTACTCCTACTCCTACTGCTACTATTACTACTCTCACTACTATTATACCTTCTTCTTCCACTCCTAATCCTTTATATCCAACTAATACTACTACTTCCTCTGATACTACTGCTCATTCTTCTACTACTACTACATATACTTCTAATACTTCTGCTACTACTATTAATACTCCTACTAATACTACTAATTTTACTCTTACTGTTTCATCTTCTACTACTACTTCTCATAGTATCCTTTATACCTATTTAGACTGCTCCAATGTTTTATAATTCCTTCAAACCTGATTTCACTCTCAACTTACTTCTCTATCTTTGTAAGCATCCCTCGCAAGTTACTAAAAATATAACTTTAATCTTATTTTAGTAGTTGCTCACGCTTTAAGCTCGGCACCGCTGAAATTGCTGGCTAATTAGCCAGACAAGTTGCCCGGATCAGAGTCGAATCGAAGTCAAGCCAAGTCGATGTCGATGCGAGATGCGCCGATGAGCAGCGAGGGGCGGATTAAATTTCGTGGCACACGCGCAACTTAACGGGGCACGTTTGCGATTTTAATTAGAAAATTGCGCAAATACTCGTAATTGACCGTTAGAGTCACATTAGCTGCCCCAGCGGCAGGAGCAGCAGCAACAACGAGAAGACAATACCAACATGGCTGTCAGCGAGATCGAGTGCATCAACTGGACACGCAGCTGGAGTCGGAGCTGCAGCTGGAGTCGGCTGGAGTTGGTGCCGCAGGGCAGTGCCAGCAAGCAACCGGAGCGGAGCCAATGGCCGTGCACAGTGGTCATGGTTGGTGGTTAAGTCGCCGCACACATGCACGCCAGACAGGAGACAGTGCACGGCCAGCAACACTTCCGGTGACATTTCAATTACCTCCACCAACAATGCGACTGGCAGCTGCTGACTAACAAGTGTGCGAGAGTGAGAGGGAGACAGACTGCATGAGAGAGAGGGAGTGGAGTCCGTGCACCATGGGCAGTAACAGTTTTTTGATTAATGTGTCTGCTGGAAATTACAAAGCGCAGACAATAACCCAAAATGGACACACGCACCGAGGCACGAGGGTCGCACGATGAGTCTCGGCCTGTCTGCCTTGTGCCGCCACCCGCTGTGCGCGTTGAAATGAAATAAACATGGCTACTAATGTAATGCAATGTAATGTATACCCTGCACCAGGGCATGGGAGTAGCTGCGACTACTCCAGTACCAACTCCAGTTCTCAACTTGGTTCCTGCTCACTCGGCTTATTTATATTGGCAACGAATTTGCAATTTACTTTATTAATTTGCAGTGCCAGACCGCGAAAACTCTGGACGCGGTTAAAGCAGAGAAGCAGAAAGAGATAGAGACTGAGACAGCGAAAGAGAGAGAGAGAGAGAGAGAGGGAGGGTGGGTAGGCTGCACTGCAAGTGGCAAAGCCGCAGTCAAAATCATTTTCTAATTAAATTCGAGACAAAGTTTTGGCAAGCGAATGAAAACAAAAATGTTCACTCTTCTTTGGCTTGAAGAAACTTTAAAATTCAATTAAAAATTATGCAGCGACAGCAGAGAGCGAGACAGCACTAGAGCGAAGAGTGCGGAGCAGAGCTTGGAAAAGTCCAAGCCATGAAAATGAAATATATAAGCAGCAGAAGCAGCAGCAAAGTAGACACCAAACTTGATGAGTGCCAAGAAGAAGACGAAGAAAGCTGAAAACCCCAAAACGAAAACGAAATTGAATACGAAAACCAAGCTGAAGACGAAGCTGAAGAAGAACAGAGAGAGACAGAGCGAGACATAGCAAGGGAGTAAAAGAGAGGGAGAGAGTGAGAGGGAGTGTCGTGGCTGCTCGCTGTAATTTTGTGCGAAATTTTCACTAAAAATTACTGCTAAAGAAAATTTGCACATAATTTGATTAAAAAGTTACACGCATTTTCTGCAGCGACGCAACGACAACGACAACGACGACGACGACGACGAGGATGGCGATGACGACGGCGTCGACAACTTTGTAGCACTTGCTAAAAAAAAGGCTGTAAAAAAGCAGTTAAAAAGGGGAGAGATGTGAGAGACTAGCGGATGCCCTGTGCAAGGAATGATCAACTATTTTCTACTACATATTTTAATTCCCAAGCTGATAAACTACTGTGATTGATATAACTGAAGACAAGCGGATCTGAAGGGTGCTAACAGTGCATATTGTTAATAAGGTTATTTTTAAAAGTTGCTAGAATTAGGATATGTTGTTAGACAGAGGTTTGCATAAACTAATGGTGCCATAACCTAATTCCTTGTTAAGAATTTAATATTAATAATATAATAATGAATATTTACTGACTTTCTTATTCAGAGTTTCTGTATATTCTTTGATTTTGAAAAGATACCGTATATGAAACCTTTGTATTTTGAGAAAGTATATATTATATTTTAAATTAAGTCTAGATAAAATATAAGTTTTATAGAAGATAAATGAAAATGTGATATATTTTAAATGTGATAAGATTAAGTTTTCTCTATTAGTCAAAGAAATTGTAAGAAACCTTAATGGTTTCCCTCTATTAATACCCTCATACCCCATAGGTTAGATGGGTATTATTGTGCACTCTACTTGTTTAAGTTAGTTATAGTTATGGTTTAACCATTTGAGCGCATTGCCTCCCACTGTACTCACACATACCTCCTATGCAGGGTATTCATAAAAATATGAAATGTTGCGGCGTGTGTCGCCCTGCACATCCCTGGCTAGCATATCTCGGTTTTGCTCGGGCCAAATGCTTTTTTGCATGGCGAATCTCGGCTGACTGCAGTTGCCACAAGTTCGGCGCCAGCGTCGACGTCAGCTGCGGCGTCGCTGTCAACTGCGACTTCAACTGCGGTTTTAACTGCGGTTCAAAAACTTTCACGAGCTGCAAGCTTTGAGCAGCTCGCCAAGGTGCCAGATCCGTACTCAATATATGCTATAAATACATATACCTAGCATGTATGCGTGTGTGTGCGTGCGTGTGTGTGCTTTGTGGAGGGCATAAAAACAATTATATTAATTCTTAATAGACGTAAATGAAACTCGTTGCTAGCTCGGCTTGGGGAAAATGTCAACGTTTTTTGTGCTAAAATTAAAAAGTTGCTCAACTTTTGCCAGGCTAATCAAATATTTGCAGCCGGAGTCGGGATACACACAGCATACATGACAGAAGAGAGTGGGGGCGGGGGCGTGGCAACGTAGCAGAGGCATTCGTGCGGAGAGCAGAGAAAGGACTTAAATCCTTTTAGACACGTGTGTGCAGAGTACCGTTAATATGACAGAAACACCAAGCTCAAGCGTGCGTAGCAAGCGAGTGTGTGTGTGTGTGTGTGTGACATGCAAATCTTGTTTGCCAAGTGCCACGTCACACAGCAGTCAGTCCAAAAACAAAACACCCAACAACAACATGAGGAGCAACCTGAAGTGCGTTTTTTAATTGAAAATTATTATAAAAAGTTGTAAATCCCCAACATTTCTCCCCTTCCCCCTCTACACTTGACGTGGCTTGGCTTATTACGGCGTAGAGTCGAGAAGGGGCCAAAGGTGGCCACATACAACGGATTTTATGTTGTTTAATTAAATTAAACCCACGGCTGGCGCCACGTCTCTCCCTCTCTCTCTCTGTATCACTCACGCTGCCCTTTGTTGTGGAATAAAGGCGTTATTAATATTATTAACATTATTATTACCAAAGGGGATCGACGTGCAGGGAGGGGGAGTTGGGGCAGCGCCCGCAAAAAGGGTCAAAATTACTGCAGCCTTTTCAGGTACTTTGCATAATGCGACATGTGAACAATTTAAGTGTCGATGGGCGCCCAACGTGGGGGCGGGGGCAGCTGCTTTTGTCTTCATTAAGCACGCCGTGAAATGTCGTCTGTAAATGCGGCTTATAATAACTGTGGCCAATGTTAATGGACGCCCTGGGGGCGGAGGTAATGCCAGGGGGATGTTTACTGCACACACACAAACACACACACACACACAGAAATATATTCAATACATGCACAGGGAATATACAGACAACTGTCGCAGTTCACAGGCGGAAACCCTCTTAGAGGCAGAACTAGGCAATTTATTGAGACTTTCTTTGGCAAGTGACCCTGAAAAAGTTGAGCTGCACTGGCAGAATGAGGGCTGGAATTAATGGAGATAAGTAGCTAGATAAAGCACAAGGAGAAGAAGGTGAAGTGGTATTAAAAGGAAGATACAGATTTATTTTATTTGTATATTTTAAAATATTTAAAGAAATTTTGAGATTGATTTTCTTATTCAAAATTTGAAATCCTCTGCACATGATTTGAGATTGCACAAAGCTACTTTAAATTAATCTAACTGAAAATACAAGTAAATAGTCTACGTTAATGAAATCTAAACTAAAGAAGAAACACCATTTCACAAATCACCCTCAACTATTTCGCTCAGTGTGTGAATCTATTCGTGTTTACTTTCAGTTCAATTTGGCTCTGGCTTTACCCCAATGCGCCTTGTCAATCGCGCCTTGTCTGTCTGTTCGACTGTCTGTCTGCCTGTCTGTCTGTCAGTCTGTTTGTTTGTTTGTATGCTTTGATTTATTTCATTTGAAAATGATGCAGTTTGTTGCCATCGCCGACTGAGTGAGTCGACCACTTGGGGCGCAACTTCAGAGCGACAAACGAGACGCGAACGACGCGATTTCCCTGTGTGGCAGCCACATCATCCCACCCCTCACTCCCACCCCCTTCTCCTCCTCCTCATGCACACATATATAATCTCGCACTCGTTGAGGCAGTCGGTCGAGCGGTCTTTCTGTGGCTTCCAGCTATTTTTATATCATTTCTGTCTCGCACATTATGCAGCCCTGCGCCGCCAGATGAATCCCTGCAGTCTCGTCCACAAGATATTTACCGTACACAATTTCCAAGTATTTATTTTTATTGTGTACTTAAAGCTACTTCACGACATTTTCAATTTCCCCCCTCCCTCTCTCTCTCTCTCGCTCCCTTCTCATATTTGCTTAGTATATTTTTTGGCAGAGCGGAAACTTTTTCTTAGCCAAAGTTCAGTACAGATTTTTAAGCCATAGAACAGACGACTGACTAATAAGTTTTAAATACCGCACTTGCTTCGTTTCGGTCTTAAGTTTTCTTTATTTTTTTTCAGTTTTCGAGTTTTCCTTTTTTCGGGTTCAGTTTCTTTGAGCGAAACTTTTAATTAGCTTGTTATAATAACTAGGAAAAAATATGTATCTTTGAAAGCATGTAATTTTTAATTAATGTCATCCTGAAGTTTGCTTTAAACAAAATGTTTTGTCTTAGAAACTTGTCGGGGGGCGAAAACTCCGGGTCGAACTTATTGAAAGAAAAATCCGCTTAATGGGGAAAAGAATTCGTAAAAACTACGCTGTGCTTAACTAGACAATTGGTTTACCATCCCAATTGTTGTTGTACGGTTTTTTTTTAATGCACTTTACATTCTAATTAGTTATAATGTTTTCCCAGAGAGAGAACGACAAAGTTTCATCTCGTTTGTCCCTCGGACAATTTGCGATTTTCACACGTTCATAAATTACGCTCATTAAATTGCAAATGCAAATGCAAATTTAAATTTAATTTGTTATTTATGCAATTTGATATTTTTCAACCCTTCACCTCATCACAATCCACGTGAAAAGAAAATGTTATTTGTTTTTATTTGTGCAAATGGCATGTAAATTTCATGACGATTTGTTATGCAGTCGAGTTGTTATTTTGTTAGATTCAATTCGAGCTTTGTTTCGGCATTTTTACTCGTTTATTTGTATACCCTGTAGTTTAATGGTAGTTGTTGGGTTGTATGTGCTGCTGATACTTAACAAGAGTGAGGAAATAATGCAACTACAACTGAAGAATTGCTGAGTTGAAAGAGAACTAAAGCAACAAAATTAATTGAGCTAAGGAGTGTTTAGTGGAAACCCATCCAAGAGCTGGAACTAGTAGTATTTATGGAGTAACCTGAACTGGTACTGAAGCTTAAAATTAAAGATAGTTCTTCCTAACTGAAGAATTCAAGTTTTAAATTAAGTTGAGGGGAAACTTGAGTTGAACTACAACAAACAAGTGAGAAACCTTTGGAGATATTTAATTTAATTTAAAGTCGAACTGTTTGTAAGTAAAAACAATAAAAAAATCTAATGGTTGGTTAATATTGAATTAAACATATAAAAACAATTGTCAAATAAGCAACATATAATGCCTCTCATTGGTAACCTTCATGGGTATATGCCCGTCGAGTACTTAAACTCCTTTTGCAATTAGAATTGCAGCCATGAGGCGCATAGAAACCCTTTCAAACCTAATCATGCCTGCAAAATGAGCAATTGATCATTATAAAGCAGCTGGTGGGTATCAGCGAGTCGAGTACTCTTCTGTCGTGTTGCACATAAATATTCAGAGGCTATTAAATGCAGTTATGCATATTAAAAGTGGCTTTTGTTGGGGCGCATAAATAGTTCATGTCGCGGTCATTGCGAAATGTTTGCACATAATTAAAAACGAACGCAAATGCAGCGAAATTGGAACGAATTGCGGGACAAGTGTCCAAGGCGAATCAAGCTGATAAATCTCGATATTTCAAGTACAAAATGAGAAGAGAAAAGGAGGAGGAAGGAGGAAGGGGAGCAATAGAAGAGGAGGCAATTCGCACTTGTTGTCGATGTGAAAATTTGTTTGCGAATTTGTGAATAAATCCCCAAATCATTCGCCCACTCATTCGAGCACTCACTTCAGCTAGCGCTACCACTCACTCTCGCTCACGCTCTTCCCCTCTCTCTCTCTCTCCCCTCTTCTCTCTGCTTCACACTCTCAAGTTGATTTATTTAGATTAAACTTTTTGCTGTGCCGCGTCGCAAAATGATTTACATAAGAAGGACAGAAAAGAATAAATTGATTTTAAATCATTTTCGCTGGCTTGGCAGTGGAAGAGGGAGGGGGAGGAAGCGGAGGCGTTACTGATGTTGACATAGCAGTATGGAGTGGATGGTGGCGGCGGGGGAGGGGTACTTAGAGGGGGATTGCTGCAAAGCGTATGCAAATAAGCATGAAAATAAGAATAACAAAAGCCAACTTAACGAGTATTCAAAAACAAGATTAAAATAGGAGTGTTGCTTCACACACACACACACGCACAGACATACACACATACACATGCAAACACTCGACACATACATGCACACAAACACACAGGCACGCAGACTGTCACCCACACACTGGCGGACTGTCAAACGCCTTTGCACCGCATGTTTCTGATTTGGCCAACCCTCAACTTGCTGACACAGCTACCCTTTCTCCTTATTCCTTTTGCTCACTGGCACTTGCACTTTCCCTTGTTCCTTCTTTCTGATTTCTTTCCCATTTCCTTGCTGCTTTCTTTGCCCAGTTTTAGCTCCTTCTTCAGTCTGCGTTTCCCTTTTCATCCTCATTAGCTGACAGAATCCTACTCTTTCTTCCTCTTGGCACTTGCACTTTCTCTTCTTGCTCTTTCCACCTAATTTTCTTTTTCTTACACTCTTCCTTGCTCTTTTCTTGCCTTCGCCTTCGATCTTTCTTCTGCTTTTTTTTAAATTCTCCCTTAGCTAGTAGTCTCTACTCTTATCATTTTCTCCTTTGACACATTCCTTTCCTGCTTCTGCATTCTTCCTCACTCCTTCTTTTCTCTTTTCGCACTTATTTCTTTTTTTCTACGTTTCCTCTTTCTTCCCCCTACCTCACTCCTTCTCTTCCCCATAGAAGATTCTTTCACCTTTCATCCTTCATTCTCTTTCCTCCGCCTTACCCCTTTCTTTCCCATTTGCAGGGTCTTCGCGCTTCTTTCTATCTTTCTTCATTCTTCTAACAGTCTTCTCCCCTTCACCTTTTCAGCTTCTTTTCCACATCTCTTCCTCTTTATTTTATTTTCCTTTTTTTTCCTCTTCCTTTCCTCTTCCTTTCCTCTTCCTTTCCTCTTCCTTTCCTCTTCCTTTCCTCTTCCTTTCCTCTTCCTTTCTTTTTCCTTTCTTCTTCCTTTCCTCTTCCTTTCCTCTTCCTTTCCTCTTCCTTTCCTCTTCCTTTTCTCTTCCTTTCCTCTTCCTTTCCTCTTCCTTTCCTCTTCCTTTCCTCTTCCTTTCCTCTTCCTTTCCTCTTCCTTTCCTCTTCCTTTCCTCTTCCTTTCCTTTTCCTTTCCTCTTCCTTTCCTCTTCCTTTCCTCTTCCTTTCTTTCTCATTGACTTTTCGCTTCCTTTTCTCTTCCTTTCCTCTTCCTTTTACTCTTCCTTTCCTTTTCCATATTATCTTCCTTTCCTTCCATTCCTTTCCTGTCCTTTCCTCTTCCTTATCTCTCTCTTCTCCTTTGCTCCTTCCTTTCCTCATCTTTTCTTTTCTTTCTCCTTCCTTTCTTCTTCCTTTCATCAACCTTTTCTCTTCCTTTCCACTTTATTTTCCCAGTCTTCTTATTGACTTCTCGCTACCTTTTCGTTTCATGTTATCATCATCCTTCCGTTCTCCTGCCTTTCTCCTTATTCTGTTGCTCTTTTTTTCTTCTCTCGTTTCTCTGTGTTCTCTTTTACTTCTACCTTCCATCCCCTTGCCATTTCCCTCTACCTTTCCCCTGTCTGTGCTTCTTTTACTTTAAGTACCTTCCTTTTCCATCGTATCCATTGCTTTCCCTCCTCTTTAACCCTTCCCATTTCCTTTTCATTTCTATTTCCCCTTTCCTGCTTCCTCCTCTTCCTTTTAAGCTAGCGAATTTTGAAATCTTTGATACGCCTCGCTTTGCTTTTGATGCGAATTTGATTTGTGCCTCGCACGACGACGCGTTGATTGAAAACTCCACACAAAATGGCGACGTCTCAGTCGCAGAGTTCGACTTTCGACTCGCAGTCGCATATTTGCATTTACAGCAACAACAACAAGAGGAGCAGCAGCAGCAACAACAACTGGCGAGAGCAACTGCTGCTGCGACTACTTTCGCTGCAAGTTGCTGTGGAACTTTACTTATAATTCACTGCCACAAAATATGGAAATTGCACACGCCACGCCCCCCCGTCCGCCTTGGCCCGCACCTCTTGCCTTGCCTTGCCGTGCCTCGCCGTGGTGCCGCTTGCCACTTGCCACTTGCCGCAAAACCGCCTGCAACTGCCGCTGTGACATGCCGCATCAATCTATCAGCATTTTCTCTCACTACCAAGTCCCCCCCCCCCCTCTCTCCACCATTGTCAGCCTGCTGCCCCAACCGAAATTGAATAGTTTGGTCTGGCCTGGACCCGGGTTGCAGGCTGCCAGAGTTGCCCCAAAATTTTGCATATATAAATATTTATGAATTTATTAAAAGCGAACCACACGGGGCAGCCTACGCTTCAGTCTCCGCTTCAGTCTCTGCTGCCTAGTTGGATGGATGAATGCATAAGTCAGTCGAGGCGGGCAGGCAGTCAGACAGCTTGGCCACATGCCTGTTCATGCCACATGTGCCGCATGCCACATGCTGCAAGCGCGCAGACACACACACGGCAGGCTCGCTTGCTCGATTCATGTTTAACGAAATGTTTGGTAGATTTTTGGAAAATTTGCACTACACGGCGACAACTGGCCCCGTGGCAGGCAGGCAGCCAGGCTTGCCGCTTTCTCACCTCCACCTGCCACTGCCCCGCGCTGAGCCTGAAAAAGTGCACAAAATGGCGCGCTCTGTCAGCTCGTCAGCTCGTCGTGCCTCTGAGCTCATTCATTTTGCCAGTGGAACAAGGCAATCGCATATTTGTGGCCGGCAAACGAGATTGTCAAGTTTTTCACTGCACAGGCACCCCCCTCCACCACTGCCTGCCCCTTGCTCTGTGGCAGTGGGGGCACGCATAATGCATGAAGTTGTCATTATCAGGGCCAATTCAATTGAGAATTTCGTGCCTAATGTGCGCTTTGCTGGCGGCAGCTCAGCCCTGCCTCTCTACCTCTCTTTCTCCCTCCCTATCTCCCTGTCTCTCTCTTTCTCTTCACCTCTCTTTACTTCTCTCTCCTCTTCTCTCCCTCTTTTTGCTCCTTCCCTCCCTGCCTTGTTAATACTCACAAAAGGAAAATGTGCGACAGCAAATGAATTTGGCAGAAATTGAAATTTAGCCGCCTCACCGCACTGTGCCTTGTCGCTAGGCACTGAGCCACGCCCCCCTGCTGCACCCTGCCCCCTACTGGCCTCAAGTGTTGTGTCGTTTGGTGATTGCAAATTTTGTTGGCTGTCGGCTGTGCCACGTTGCCCATTGACCCTTGCTGCGCTGTCCGTGTGTTGCCACTTGATTATGCGCTACGCTCTTGTCTGCAGACTGCAGCCAGGCATGGCAAGTCATGTGTGTGCCAGTGTGTGTGCCAGTGTGTGCCTGTGTATGTGTGCGTGTGTGTGTGCCAGTGTATGTGTGTGTGTGTGTAGTAATTTAAACTTCATGTCAAATTCAGCTGCGTCATTCAATTTCATCGATGCATAATTTTACACAACATTCCCAGCCAAGTCAGAGAGTGCGGGGGCACTTGAAGCTGCCAGTGCCATGGGCCACATAATTACCTGAAGCACTGTAATTGCAAAAAAGTGGAGCAGGGGCAGTAGGCTGTACAACAATGATGCTGCAAATTGAGAGTGGGCAAAGGGAGAGGGGCAGGGGGAGAGGGGGGGGCAGCGCCTTCGCCTTGAACGCAATTTATGCAAATTCGCTTGTCGCTTTGTATGCCTTGTCTAGCGCTGGAGACACATGGCAATCAGCAAAATGTGTTGACAGGCATGCCACGCCCCCACGCCTCCCCCGCCCCCATTCCTGGTCCAGCTGGGTTGGCACATTTAACACGCTGGCCGCATTAAAACCCACGAGATTAGCATAAACGCATTAAAAATATGCCTGTCTACAAGGGCGTGCATAAAGGGAGAGTGAAAGGGAGGGGGAGAGAGAGAGAGGGATGTATAGCAGAGAGAGAGAGGGAGTGTAGAGTAGGGTGTTGTGTGTGTGGAATTTTGCATATAATGCTGTTTGTTTTGACATGCTCGATGACAGTGTCAACTCGAGAGGGAACAACCTTTACTTTGCCTTGCCTCTCTGTCTGCCTGCTTTCTCTCTCTAACTGCCTGCCTTTTCTCTCTCTCTCCCCCCCCTCTCTCCTTCCCCTCTGCCTCCCTGCTACCCGCCACATCTCGTGTCGCGGCATCGTCTCCAGCTAATCTCACCATATTTCAATTGCCGCAACATGTTTCGCTTTTTATGGCACATTTGCATATGTGCGTGTCCTTCCAATAAAACCTTCTCCGAGCCCAACGATTATAGTCGCATAACGGTAATATAGGAACAAAAGCGAACGAGCGATAAAGGCGCAGTTAGCAGAGGGAGTGAGAGAGAGGGGGGGGGGGGGGGTTACTGCCTGGCACTTATTAAATTTGGCAAGTTGTGCGCCTTAAGTATTCCATAAAAAAGAGCGCAAAAAGGCATCAGACATCTCTGGCCGATTGTCGGGTTAAGCTCAGGCTCAGGCTCAGGCTCGGTCTCGAGCACATTTCATGATTACAGCCAAATTTGATTAGATTCTCGACGAGATGAAAGCACAAATTTGCATAAGTTAAGGGCATTTTTGAGTGCAAGCAGATATAAGGGATTCTTTTTTGGGGGTAAAAAATACGTATGAAATATGAAAGAAGTCTGATTTGTGGAGAAATCACTTGATATGGTATGAAAATATATGTGCAGAAAACAATTATAATATGAAAATATAAAAATAATATAATATAAGAACGATGTTACTGGCGAATCTATGATCTATCGTTTATAGAAATGCGATATTCTTTCGATATTTCTTTATATTCCTGCCCACAATATAAAGAAAAACACAAAGTTAGTATACTCTTTTCAACTTCCTTGCACTTATCTCTTAATACTCAGTGTAAACCTTTATTGCTTCTCTATTTCAACATGCATCAGTCTATTATATAGAACATATCTTAGTTTCCTTAAAAGTGCACATAACCTCAAAATTTTTTTTACAAGTGCACAAAAAATCTTTTCTTATCTTTTAACTTCCTTCACAAGGATAACAACAGCAACAAATGGCTGTGATTTGCGGCATGAGACTGCAGTGTGATTAAATTAACCGCTGTCCCCACTCTTTTCTCTTCTTTCCCCCTCTCCCTTCCCCCTCCTCTTTCCCTTGCCACTTTTATATTATAAATAATATTCTCACTTTTTGCACGTAATAAACAATCGCATGTTGCACATATTTACTTGGCAAAGAAGTGCCTGGCATTCAGTAACGAGCACACAAACACAATACTCTCACACACACACGTCACACAAACACACACACGTCACACACACACACACACACACACACACACAAATCTCATACAAACCCGCTTCATATGCAAATTTTTATATTGATTTATATTTAATCGCTTTTAAGTGCAGCAAAAGCAATAACAACGCGTGGCAGGGGCCAAGGGGTGCTGCTGTCTGAGAGGGGTAGGAGAGGGGGAAGGAGGTGAGCCGGCAGAGCACTGGCTGCACTGTATCCACATAAATATTGCCGCCAGGAGCAGATGATGCCATCAAAATGTGAATGCTTGGCACTGTGTGGGCGAGCCGAAGGAGAAGGGGGAGGGGAGCGGGGGAAAGGGGAAAGCTGGCCTGGCTCTGGCTGAGTGCAATGAGTGAGTTGTAGCCCGTTGTCCGTTGTGCAATCATAAATAAAATGCACGCATATAGAATATTTATATGTAAACAAGGCCAGCAACAACAACAACAACAACAACAACAGCAACAACAATGCCTTGCAAGCCAAAATGATAAAATCGCGCTTTAAGCAAATAACGCGAAGGGGGCCGCAGTTGAAGGCGTGGCAAGATCTGCGCCAGGCCACATATCGTATACGCAATATATATAGGGAACCGCAGCCCGGCAACAATTTGAGCGCAGCGCATAATGCACACACGCACACACAGGCAGGCACACACTAGGCACACACACTGGCACACACAGGCACACACACAGGCATACACTGGCACACACACAGGCACACACGTGCAGCCTGTCGCTGGCAACGTCATTTAACATTTTTGCCTTCAAGTCGCGTTGTCTGGCGAATCACTCACTCACTTAGCAAGCGCCAGTCTGCGTATGTGTGTGTATGCCTGTGTATATGTATGTATGTGTGTGTATATATATCTCTGTATGTGTATGTGTGTGTGTCTGTATGTTTGTAATGCGCGTAATACGCACTATGCCACAAATTACATTGCAGCTGCTGACGATGTCGAGCTGAGGCAGACTTGAATTTGTATTGCATACTTTGCGGCGTTGCTGGCGTTTTTAACCTGTCGTCGCAATGTGCATTTCATGTGCACGACGTCGCAGTTGACGTCACTGCTGACGTCAGTCATTTGTCTGTGCGCTGCGCTGTTGTTTATCTTCTGCCTGAACTTCACTAACTTCTACTACTTTTCGACGCCCCTCTCTCCCTTCCCCCTGCCTGTCTGTCTGTCTGCTCTACTCTCTATCTCTCTCTCTCTCTGTCTTCTTCTACCTCTCACTCGCACTGCCTGTGTGGCTTGGCTGTTGTTTTAACGTGTTGTCAAATGTGACAAAATTAAGTTAACTGCCAACATTATCGCGCATACAGCGAAACTTTTGCGCGGTTTTTGCCTCAACTTTTGGCACGTTCTGCCCACCCTCGCACCCCTTTTGCACCTCATACACATTCCCTCTATCTTCTAGCTCTTTCTCCCCCTCTCTCTGTCTTTCTGGTGCCACCTAACTAGATTTGTTAGCAATTTGTGTTAATGCTGTTAAAATTATGACAGCATTTTAGGCAGCTCTGCAATTAGATTTAATTCGATTGCAATTTCTGTGATGTTTTTATATAATAAAATGGCCAAACACATTTCCAATGCACTGTACAGTGGGACAACAGACACAATAACACAATCACAACAACAATAACAACATAACATAAGCGCGCCTATCACCGCGTTGCATAATTCACGCTTCAATTCGATTCAATTGAATTGAATTTGATTTTATGCAATTCTGCGTGCCCCAAAATCAACAGTTGCAAATGCCATGCAGATACGCACACACACACACCAATACACACACACACAGGCATTTGTGAATGTGCATATAAAATCAACAAGTCAGCAGCAGCTGCCACCGAATGCGGGCCACGCCACGCGGTTTTCCTCTTGGCCAAAGCCGGCGAACACGCGCCACTGCGCCGATAATAACAATGCGATGATGCTGTGCGAAGCGCCGGTTTAAATTGTTACGGCATTATCGGGCATCGTTTATGGTCGCATTTACTATATCATTTACCATTGTTCAATCTACTAGAATATTTATGAATATTTGTTTTATTTTCAATTGACTGCAGAGTGATGCAAAAGAGTTTAAGGAGCGATGTAAAGTGCTGCCATTTGTTTTATGTTTGGGGAAATATTTTAGAAAATATTCGCTAGTGAAACTAACCTAAATTAGTTTTACTAAATAATTAAAAAATTTTAAAAGTTTTTAAATAATTATTATCGATTTATTATAAAACAATTTCAATGTTTATTTCGGTTTCTAATATTTTCTAATCAAAATTCATTTTTAATATCGGTTAAATTAATTCTATATTTGTTTTATATATTAAAGAATATTTAAAATAATTTTAGCTAAATATCTAAAAAATTTCTAGAAAATATTTTAAATGTCCATAATAATTTAATAATATTTATTTTTTAAGGATACATTCTTCAAAGAAATTGTAACTAACATACAGCTAAATTTATTTTTAAATCAAAGTTGATTGAAATTAAAATTAAATGTTAATTTTTTTTTTGTATTTAGCAAAATTCTTAAAAGTTATACAATGAGCTGAAATACTTAAAAATATGTATAAATAACATTATAAATATTGCATTAATTATTTTCTTAATATTTTAGGAAGATTTCTAAAGTAATCACGTCAGAGTAATTTTAAGTAAAGGAAAGTTCATTAGAAAATATTTACTAAATTATAAAGGCAACTTTTAAAACTAGTTGATAGTTTCGAATAGTCAAATATCTTTAGAAAATGTAAAAATATTAAGTGCAGAATATTAACTAATTCTATCAACATTCTGTCAAGTACATTTCAAAGTTTTTTCTAAGTTTCTGCTGTCAGAAATATAAATTTGTAATTATTATTTAATTAAAAAAGGAAAAAATAATTTAAAATTTCATGGGCAATTGCGCTATCAAAACGTTCGCTGCAATTTGTCCTTTGGGGCATGACCCAGATAGGGTTGCTATTTAAATATGTGTGCAAATATTGCAATTTCGCTTGGGCAGCGCAACCAATGCGGCGTATGCGCAACGCTTGCGGCAAAGCAATGAATATTTAATCATTAGATTTGGATTTTAAAACTGAGAGTGCAGGCTTCAGCGGGGATTGAGTGGGGATATGTGTGTGTGTGTGTGTGTGTGTGTGTGTGTGTGTGTGTGTGTGGCCAGAGTACTCCTAATTCAATTGAATATTGGAACACACAGGGAACACATCGATGAGCCAGTCGAGGCAGTCGTTGGCCCTTTGTGGCATTATCCTCGGTGCGCACTTAACCGAACTCAAAGGGGCACTTTGATCTGCTCGACACGAGCTGCCATGACCAGTGCCAGGGCAACGGTGCAAGGGTTACCCTCAATACCCTGTACATCAATTGGGTACATCTCCCGCTCTATCCCGCTCTCTCTCTCTCTCTCTCTCTCTCTCTCTGTGGTCACTAAGCAGTGGCAGGCAACCAAGTGCCTTGGTACTTGAAGCATGCAGCACATTATCGCTTTATCCCCGTTCGCCGCTGATGCACTGATTGGTTGCTCACACACACACACACACACCCCTTCACACACACACCAACACACCCACAGTCAGATTGAGCAGCGCTTTGAGCGCATTTCCAATAATTAAACAATCAGCCAAGCATTGGGGCATGAGCCGAGTGTCTCTCTCTCTCTCTCTCTCCTCCTCGTCGTCGTCGTCGTCACTCGATTGCCAAATTGCAAATTATGTTCGAGGTTGCCAGACCTCTCGCCAGTTTACCGTTATGTTGGCTAATGCAATTTCCAGCAGCTTCATCTCGTATTGATTTAAGTTTTGTCACAAGTTAAGCTCATCAGCGGCGACTCGCAATTCGCAAAGCGCTTTTTGCGGCTTTTGGCCAAGGCGACAAAAAAATACTAGAAAAAAGTGTTGTTAATTCCTGCAACAACCGAACGGAATCCTGGCTGTGGCTATGACTGTGCCACACGTTGCAAACGGCATCTGCTGCCAATTTCAAAGCAATCGCCGCCAGCAGCTTCTCTATTTTTCGATTCTCTTTTTTTTTTGCTGTGCCTTTCTTTCTTTTCTTTTTGGCCAACTTTGTGCGTTACTTTTTTGTGGGCCAAACGAATTGCGAATTGCGAAATGCGACTGCGAGTACGAATGCGAATGGCAACGAGCAGCAGCAGTGGCATTTGCAGCTGCCTCCTGCTGTCCCGGCAGTCTCTGATGACTGCGGATCGTCCGTTTGCCATACAAATCAATTTATGGCTGACCAACGTTTAAACAATTTTTGCCTCGCTTTGTGCAATTGACGTGCCGATAATTACGCCTGGCAAGCATGTTCCACTGCGTTGGAGCCACCCAAAAAAAAAAAAAACAAGAAACACTACATAACCTGAATAAAGCAACAAGAAGTATAAAGAAATAGTCCAGCAAATGCCCACACACAAAATGGCAATCAAACGAAAAGGAATTGTGGTAATAAGAGCGACTGGAAGGTACCCTTGAATTAAGGTTATTGATTATGGTAAAACATTCATTACATACATTCTCTACAGTTAATTTATATACATTTCAGTTCTTAAAATACCACTATGATATCTGTATGACCTATATGACCTTTACAAGTCTTAAGCATTAAATATATCTTAAAGAGAAAGAGTTTTTTGAGGTTAGAAAGAGTTTTTTCGAGGTTAGAAAGAGTCGGAAAAACTTAGCTGTGGGCTAAGAAAAGGTTGGAAAGAATTGATTGAGGTTGGAAACAATTTTTTGATGTTAAAGAGAGTTAGAAAGTTAGAAAGATTTGATAAAGGTTAGATAGAATTGAGTGAGGTTAAAAAGAGTTTCTTTGAGGTTAGAAATAGTTAATTAAGGTTAGAAAGAGTTGAATGATGTTAGTTTTTCTTTTTAGTTAAGGTTGTCAAGAGCTAGTTGTGGTTAAGAAGATTTAATTGAAGTTAGAAATAATTGATTATAGTTAGAAAAAATTGTTTGAGGTTAGAAAGAGTATTTGAGTATTAGCAAGAGTTGTTAAAATAATAGTTCCTTAAATTCAGATGACGTTATGTTTGCACGATTGGAAATATTATTATTTTATTACGTCACAGATAGGAAGAAATGCAAATATAAATTAAATTATATTTATATTATTATGTATGTACGAGGTCGTTTGATAACACTTTTTGAATAAAATATATTTTTTTCGCAAAGAAGCGTTTTATTTCTCAACATAAGCTTCTTTTAGCTCTATAAATTTAGTCCAGCGTTTTCCCAATTTTTTATTCCTTCCAAATAATAGGTTTTCTCAAGGCCCTCAATATAGTCGTTTGTTTTTGTGATGACCCGAATCTCTTACCGCCGAGCCATTTATTCGTTTGGAAACAAAGATAGTCACAGGGGGCTAAATCTGGAGAATATGCTGGATGGGGTAGCAGTTCGTAGCCCAATTTATAAAATTTGTCATGCTGACACGAAATTCACTTTTTTCCATTTTCGTTAAAAATTACGAGATCGCCTTTCAATGCCTATAAAACGCAAACCAAAAAACGCAGTCTCAAACTTTTACAGTCAGCTGTTAATCGATAACTGCTGACAGGAGCAGTGTTGTATTTAAGCAGTGCGCGGCAAGGATAAAAATCACGGACTTATCAAACGACCCTCGTATTTTATTATATATAAGATTATTCTTATTATTGTTTATTTTAGAAAAATTTTTATAATTTTTTTAAGAATTAGAGGAGAAAGAGTATTACAAATAAAAGTATTGAATTACTTCAATAAATTATTCAACCTAAGAGTTAATAAACCCTACCACAACTTTAGCACTCCCTGCATCTTCTCTCTCCCATTACAGGGTATCTACTGCTGAGCTGACACACAAATCAAGCATACTTGCTCAGCGTGCACTAAGGCGAATCTATGCTACAAAGTCGATTTCCTTGTTTATTTAAATTTCAAAGCAGAAGAATTAGAAGAAAAAGAAACTTGGAGAGGGAGAGAGAGAGGTAGAAAGAGAGCAGAAATCGCTGCTCGGCCATAAACTGGATTAAATTTCGTTTAAAATGTAAATGGGAAAAAACGCCGGTAAAACGCCGCCGACAAAAGGTGATAGACGCGGCGAATCAGCGTGAATCATATCAAAAATGGCGTCTTCTTATGCGGTACATCAAAAAAACTAAACAAACACCTCATCAAAGACATCAAAGGGAAGCCAGAGAGGGAGATGGAGAGAGGGGGAGAAGGGGGCAAAAGAAATTGGCAAGAAAAGCATTTTCTTTTTGTGGGCACAGCCAGGCAGGCAGAAAATAAAATCAAGAATTTCACACCTTATCAATTTTGTTAGATTATCAAAACGAAGAATGGCCCTGGCGCCCTGACGAACGGGAAGCGAAAAAGCTCTTAAATTGCATCATCAACAGAGTGGGGGAGGGTGGAAGGGGAGGTTGGCAAGGGGCAACTGATGCTGATGGCATTGATGACGTCGTTGTCGCTGTGTGTTCCCCTGTTTGTTGTCATCATCATCTTGTGCTTTGCCGCACTGTCATTAAGGAAGTCAAAAACTTAGACCCCAAAAGCGCGGGCAAGTAAAGAGGGTAAGGGAGCAAGGCAGTGCGGGGTCAGAGGGGGTGTCAGCGTGGCACTGTGGGGCGGTTTGGCTTGCTTTGTGTGACAGCCGCGTTGACATTTATTTTGATTTCAGCTCGAGTGCAATGCGGGGGCAACTAAGTGCGTGCCACGACCCCACAATCTACCTAGCCTCAGTCAGTGACGCTGCCTCAACCTCTGCCTCTCCTTCACCACTCCCTTCCTTTCATTCCCCTCTCTTCTATCTCTCCTTTTCTTTTCCTCTATCTTCCCTCCCTCTCTCTCTGTGCTCTGCCACCTCAACCTGTAGCGCGGCTCATGCTAATGTGCATTCAGCTTAGCTGCGTGAAAAACCTCTCGACGAGGGTTGCCAGGCTTGCCCCTTGTTTTGTTTTGTAGAGTTGTGGCACAGCATAAAAGCCAACGAAAATTGAATTTTATGCGACACTGCCAAGTTTGATGTGTGCCTTTATTAATGGTGAGTCTCCTCAGTCTTTTCTCCTTCCCTCCTGGGAAGCAGATAATGATAGTTGCCAGTGTCTTCAGCCGCTCGATAATTGATAGCTTTTTAGCTTGTTGGGGGGCCAGGGGGCGGGGTAATTGCAACTGGTAAATGCAATGAAATATGGCTTAGAACGAAGTATGCCGCGAATGCGCCTTTGTCAGTCTGCGTTGTGTGCCGCATGCTCTGCATAACTTGAGGCAGTAGCGACGACGAACTAGACAAGCATATGTAAAAAATGCCAAGCCACACACTCGCACACACACACACTAAAACTGTGGCACTCACTGGCTGGCACATACTTGTGTCAGCCATAAAAAAGTGAACTGAGAAAAAATGCCAAAAGGAAAAGCTGCTAAATTGTGCGACCCTAAAAGTGTCCGGCGACACATAATGCCCAAGTTCCAGTTCCAGTTCAGTTACAGGCACAGACTGTCGACTGCCCTGCAGTCAGTTTATGTGTCTCGCACACACACACGCACACACACACACTCAAATCTGACCGAATGGCCGCAAGGAATTTTCACAACAATTGCGAGAAAAATTGCAGAAAATTGAAAATGTGCGAGAGCATATAAATTTTTACTGCGTCACTTGTAATGCTAAATTGTTGTTATTTATGGGCACCCGCCGCACCCTAGAGACCCTCAAGCAACCCTTCCACACCCCCTTCCCCCTCTCTCCCTTCTTTACTCTTTTTCTTCATTGTTCTAGCTTTGTCTTTATTCACTAGAGTTTAGAACAAGCCTTCTTTGTATAGTCTGAACGATATGAGCGATAGTTTTATCGATAGTTTATCTTTGACACCTTCTTCCAACCATTACGAACTCCCTTCATTCTTCCTTTTCGCTCTTCTTCACACTTTACTGCCTTTTCTAGTAGTTTTGGTTCTCTGGTTATTAGAATCTTTAACAAGCGATAGTTTGATATTATTTATCGATAGTTTAGTTTCAAAACACCCCTCTCTAAACCCACTACTTGCCTCCCTTTTGCCCCTCTCTGCCTTATTAACTGCTCTTTCAACAAGCGTTGTTTCTGTTTACTAGAATCTACAACAGGCGATAGTTCTGCACTTTTTATCGATAGTTCAGTTTCTTAATACCCGTTTCCAGCTCTCCTCTCCCTCGCTCTTCCCCTCTCTCCCTCTCATTTACTCCATTTTCCACTAATTTTGCCCTAATTCATTCCTGCTTACAAACGATAGCCTGATACTGTTTATCGATAGTTCTGATTCGTCACAACCTCTTTTATCCTAACGTATTGTCCTTCTTTCCATCTTTCCAATCTTCTTAGTACTTACTTAGCTAGCTTTGTCTTGATACATTTAAGTTTACAACAAGCGATAGTCTGATCTAATTTATCGATAGTTCAGTGTCTCTCTCTTAACCGCCTTTCTACTCTATGTCCCTTTTTATTCTTATTTACTACCTTCACTAGATTTGTCTTTATTCACTGACATTTTCAACAAGCCTCGTCGCGCTGCCTGAGCGATCTGAGCAATCGATCGGCGATAGTACGATAACATCATACGATAGTTCAAATCGCTCGGCAGGATGAGGAAGCTACATAAAATTTGAAATTTCTAAATCCTTTGATGATTAACTTTTGATTAAATTTGAAGAAATCCTTTCTTGTATGCAGACAGTCCCGTCGTCGCTACCTTGTGCAGCACATGGCCTCCGGTGGCCGAGGTGAAGCACAAACACATTGCGTATACGCACATCGAGAGCACATGGTTGTTCTCCTCGAACCAGCCTGCGAAGCGTCGCCAATACTGCGTGAACTTGCTCCAGGTTTGGCTCAACGTAGTCGCGAGAGTCATCCGCTCGTACTTCTCCACACTTGTGCCAAAGAACATGAGGTACGAGATCTGCATGCAGTTGGCATCGCGCACAATCACCTTGCCCGGATCAGGGCATAGGAATGGCTCCTCCTCGTCCGGTGGTACAACGTACTCCACGACGGCAACGCACCTGAGCATGGCGCCACAGCGTGAGGCACCCCATGAGGCGGCATGCGGGCACTGCTGCAGTACGGCATCCACAGTGGGCAACAATTCAATGGGCTCGTCATGAGGCAAGCGACCCACCGTGAGCATGGCATACAACTCGTCCAACCATCCTCTGGCCCCATAGAAGCCCAGGCGAACGGGCGAGCACTCGCGCAGCTGCGCATACGCCTGCGTATGCGGACACTCCAGGCTGGACGTGATCTCGAAGATCTGCGTGGGTGCCTGCTGCGGCGCGGGCATCTTGAGATGCGCATAGAGCGCCCCGTAGTCGCTGGGCTGCAATGTGGCCAAGGCGACACACTCGCCATGCCGCACGAGCACGGTATGCAGCAAGTACAGCAGCACGTGGCGCTTGCTGCGCTCGAAGCTGTGCCAGCTTAGCCTTTCGAGCCGATCCAGACTCACAATCGCATCCAGTATAATGTCGATATTCTGCAGCTCGGCGGGCAACAGGCGCAGCAGCGCAGCGTAGTGATAACTTTTGGCGGCGGCCACAAAGAGCGAGACACGCGCATCGCAGGCCAAGAGATCCGAGTGTAGACACCTCTTGATTTGACTCCACCATACCTGCAGCATTCGCCTGTGCGCGGCCTGACTCACGTCCGTGTTGAGAAACGTAGTCGGTGTGTTCTCGAGCAACGTTGTCAGCGTCATGGAGCTGCTACCTTCTTGAACTTGATCCACCTTAATTTAGTTGTCGATAGAAAAATGTTTGTACTGTGTATCGAAAGAGTTCTACCGCGTTCAAATTATCTTTTTTTTAGCCTTTCCGAGCTAAATTTTTGTTGTTAAAAGAAATCTGGAATTTGGTATTATGAGGTTGTTTACCTAGGAATTGAAGTCAACGTCAGTTATAATTAGAACACTCGACGCAGTTGGCTGAGAAATATTCTTATTCGTTATGTGAGTCATTCATTTATGTGTAAGTCACGGAATTATGTTGCGATTTGGAAAAGATTTGGTGGATCGATTGAAAAAATGTTAATATGTATCTATGCAAAATTATGATATTTTATACTTATATAGAACCTGAGTTATTTATAGTAAATGTGTGTTTCTAGCTATAACTAGCTTTAGCTGCAAGCTAGTTGAATTTTCAAAAGATCTTAGGAAATCTGGGTAGTGTAAGAATCTGAATACCAAATTTCCTTACTTTATTCCTCTTAATCTCTGAGATATCGACTATTTTTGGCATAACTCGTAAGATTATAAGGCGATTTGAAAAAGACTTGGTGGATCGATAGGACTATTGTTTATATATAACTAAACAAAATTTTATTATTAAAACTTAAGCGCAACATGAGTTATGTATAGTTGAAATTTGTTTGTAGCCATAACTAGCCTTATTGGCAAGCTGTCTAAATATTCAAAGCACTTTTAGATTTGTGGGTACTTGGAGAATGCGTGTACAAAATTTTTTTACTTAATTTCTCTTAGGCTCTGAGATATCCAATATTTTTCATGTAACTCACGAGATTATGTGACGATTTGGAAAAGGTTTGGTGGGTCGAAAGATACCTCGTAGATGTATAGCTATGCACAGTTTAAGTCTCTTAGTTTATATAGATCCTGAGATATATAAGATATAAAAATAATTATGCCGTAACTTGTCTAAAAAAAGATGTGGCTCCATAGATTATATATGTATAAAGTTCCATGCAGTTAGAGGAATAAGTATACCAAATTTGTTCACTCTAGCTCTTATACTCCTCGAGATTCGAGTATTTTTATTGTCGAATCTCTTGAAAAAACAACCAAAAATTTTCGAAGTTGCTTAAAAGACCTTCCAGTCTGCCCTTCAAAACGTACAGGGTATAGCCAGCTGTGCTTTTCCCCAGGTGCCGCCCTGCTATTGTGATTGACGGATTCGGTACTCTGGGATGTTGGGGATTCAGTGCGGATCCCAGTGCGCTGTGCTGCGGTGACTTCTCGTAGTGTTTTTCTTGCTCTGCTGCAGATTGAATTTAGACACTTGTGACTTGTGTGACATGTTGTGATTGTCGCACAGCCAGGCAGTGCAGCCAGAAGAGGAGGCGGAGTTGGAGGGTGGTCTGGGGGAGGGTGCGTCTGTAATTGATTAATGGAGCTGATGCACGACGCGTAGCTTATGTCGTGCTGCATGTTTACGGGGCAAAGGGCAATCAATTGGAGCGCATTGAGTTATGGTTGGACATGGAACTCGCAACTCACCCCGTGAACGGTCAAGGGTAGCGCAGCAGCCTGGCAACAATTTCATTTCTCTCTCTCTCTCTCTGTCTCTTTCTCTCCCTTAGTCAGCACTCGTTTTATCTACTTTAAAAAGCGCTGGCAGCAGGATGCGTAATTTATTGATATACTCTACCTAAATTATGAGTCTCCTGGGGGGGAAGGCGGAGGGAGGCGCATTTTTTCGCAGCACTCGCTGCAGGTGTCGGTGTAGAAATCAGTTAACCGAGAAAGTTCTCAACTTTCTTTTTTTTTTCTCTGTTCGCTGCGAAATCACAAGTTTCAGTTTATTCAAATAAACGCCGACATTAAGAGCGGGAGAGAGAGTTGCAACTGTTGCGCCCAGTCGTGGCACAGCCAAGCGAAGCGGCATAAATCAGAGAGACACACGAAGAGAAAGAGTGTATGGGGGAGGGGGGGAGAGTGGGAGTGGGAGGGAGACAGCAACTGGCCTCCAGTTTTGCAACTTTTTTCGTAGATAAACTTTTGACGCACCAAAAAGCCACCACCTTTGCGTCGTTTAACCCTCTTTTTGCAGCCTCCAACCCCTGCTCCCCTTCACTTTCCTCCTTTGCCCAAAAACGTTATTAATATGCGCCGTTTTCTACTTTGGAGACTTGCTCGTGGCCCGTGCACGATTCCCACGGGACGTTGCACTGAATAATTGCCTGGCATATGCTCGAAATCGAAAAACAGGTTCTTAAGGTTGCCAAGTCTCGATGGGAAGTGCGTAGCGCACTCAACCCTGCAATGCGGTCCAGTGACAGATTCGTTCATATGCTGAACCCATTTCGATTACCTGATTTTCGCAGTTAAACTGATTTCCTGTAGATAAACGATAGTATAAGATGTAGCAAGTAGACGAACTCTCTCTCTCCCTGTATATAGGATTTCATGATTTCAATGAGCTTTCTTATTGTACTGCGCTCATATACAATCATTTATCATTCTAGTAACACCCTGTTATTTCAATTAAAGTCTTGGCTTACAGGTCTGAAAGTATCATCATTATTGTTATATATTATCATTACAATTTCAATTTCATCAAGTAATTCTTAGATTTCTTTACAGGTTCACAGAAGGTTTTTTCAAGATTTTTTTATGTTCCGTAGATTTCTTTGCAAGTTCTCAGAAGGTTTCTTCAAGAACTTCCTTATTTCGTTAGACTTCTTTATGAGTTCTTTAGTTCCCTAGACTTCTTTATGAGTTCTTTAAAAGGTTTCTCGAAGCACTTCAGTTTCTTAGAAACCGGACAGAAAGAAGTAGGACTTCAGTGAATCTACAATATGATTGATATTAAAGTGTAGACTCTGCATGTGCTCGATCTGAAGACGCAGCGCTTTGGAGTTCTGTGAAGAAATAAAGAGAAAAGACTCAAATAAATAAAAAGGGAAAAATATTAGTCGGAAAATATAGAAAAACCCAAGAAGAAATTACAGCAAGTTTTTTGAATAACTTGAGTGTGATAATCTTGAGAAATATATATACAATATGTTCATCTTCCTATGCATTAGTCTCTGTTTCTCTAAAAAACTCTACCAAGAACTAGACGGGAATAAAACTGTTAAGCAAATTTAATAAATGAATATAAAACCCAAGAAGAAAATGGCAGAGAAATCTTTAGGATATCGTTGCTATTATAATCTATATTCTATATATGATATATTCCAATAAATTCTTATTAATATCTTTTCTTCCTATTTAAGTTTTTACCATTAATTAATTCTTATTTTTATATATTTTTATTAATTGTTTTACTCTAAACAGTCGACTGACCATGGTTGACTTTAAATAATTAAATAAAAATTAAATAAAAAATATATATAATATATAGTAGGTATATACATATTTTGTACACATATCCACCCATCACTCTCCTTCCCTACAATCACCTTCCACCCCCTCCAGCTGAGTCTACAAGCTTCTTTTTCAGATTTGCCGCGAATCCATTTGCCGTAAGTGAGACGAGATTTAAAATGTTATTAGAAGTCAATTGGAATTCCATTGCGATGCTGTCGAATTAAATACAATATCCCTGCGGCAGCCAGACTTCCCCCTCCCCCCTACCCCAGTACGCACCTTTCCCCCTCTCTCTCTGCCTCCTCTGCAGCGTATTTTATTGCGGTTGCCTTTGAGTGCTTTGCCGTCTCAGGTTGTTTTCAATTATTGCAGCAGGCCGACGCCGCCATTTGGGCCAAATCAATTGGCATATTTTCACACATAAACATAAATTGGCTACGCCGGGAAATAAGGAAAACATTTGGAAAAACACACGCGTTCTGCTCTTTGCCATCTCCGGTCGCGGCAGCGTTGCTTTGCCTCGGCTCGTTTCATAAATATGGACAGCACGTAGCGCAGCTCAATTGCCAATTAGAAGCAGTGGCAGAGAGTCAAGAGAGAATGAGTAGGGGAGCGAGGGGGGAGCTTTAAAGTACAGTTTGTTGGGCAACCGCCGGAAGTTGATTTGTATACGGGGGCCACGCATGTATATGTCTATATATGCCTATATATATCGTAGTGGGGCGCAGCTGTATGCCCAGCAAGGTAATAAAGCATCTGAAGGCGCCGTAAAATGCTGCTAAGAAATTTCCCTCACGTCGCGCTGGAAAATTATTTGGCAGAGGCCGCCGTCGGTGGCCTGACGATTGCCGACTGCTGTTTCCGTTGCAAACACACACACATAGGTACCCTATATAAACCTATCCTATAGCTACACCTATGCCTGCAGCTCTGCCTACACTTCTGTAATTGTTTAAAATATATTTTTAAAAAAATGCTACGTGCCACAACTGAGGCATGGCAAGGGCAGGAATTAAGGCAAGGGCAGAGGCAGGAACAAAGGCAAAGGCAGAGGCAGGGGCAGGAATAGGGGCAGGAATAGGGGCAGGCACAGAGGCAGAAGCAGAGATAGGGGAAAAGTCTCCAACTCACCTGCAGATTCTGCAATATTCTAGAGAACTTGGGCGTGCCAATGCTATCGATTAGCTTGGAGAACTGTTGATCTGCCTCGATCTTGTCAAAGAAGGTGGCCAGCATTTGATCCTGTGGCAGCACCTCCAGCACACTGTCCACCAGGCCCTGCAGGCCATTTAGCTGTTGCTCACCTTGTGTCGCCGTTGCAGGCTGCGTGGTGAGTTCTGCAAAGTAAAAGAGAGAAGAAGGAGGGAAAATATTCAATTAAACAATGCACTGCAGCTCTCTTTCTTTCTCTCTCCAATGCGGCACTTGGCATAATGGAATTTTACTACTCACCCGCCCACACCTTGTCCAGATCCTGTCCCTCGAAAGGATTGCGGCTGGGCAAAATGGCTAGCTTAATGGCGCTGCCCAGCTTGAGTAGATCCAGTCCGCTGGCATTGAAGTACCTGAGGAATGCCTGCACCTCGGGCAGTTGCAACTGTTGCTGCCACTGCTGCTTGAACTGTTCGCTGCGCAAGTAGACTGAGGCACGCTGCACCTCCCTGTCCTGGTCGTAGTACTTGTTCACCAGTGCCTGCACTTGCTGTGTGGGTATGAGAGCGAGGAAGGCACTCATATCGATGGGGGGAACAGAGCGCAGTTGCTCCTCCTCCTCCGACTCCTGCTCATCCTCTTCAACTTCCTCAGAGTGAGAAGCATCTTTGGTGATCGTTGCTGGCGCAGGCACTTTGTGCGTGGGAAAGATCAGATCATCGGAGGCCTGCTGCTGCTCCTCCTCCTCACTGGAGCCCGACTCGCTGAGGGTGATCAGTGCCACATTCGATTGCTGCTCGCTCACCAGATCCTCCACCAAGACAATCTCGCTCGGCAGCGGAGCAGCAGTGGCAACTAGTGCGAGGCACAGCGAGGCGATAGGCAGCAGATACATTTTGTGACTGTGGCACAGAGCTGTGCTGCGACCGTGTAGTCCACACAGCAGTGGAGAATCAGTGTAGACTTAGTGGAGACTTCTCGCGCGAGCTTTGATTGCGGCGGCGATTATTTAATTGACTGCGAACAAAGCGTGCGTCGGTGTCACGAGATGTGTGGTGTGTGTGTGTGTGGTGTGTGTGGCGAGGGCGCCGCAGTTGAATGCAGTTTCGGTTGCCCCAATTGATTTATATACGCTCTATAAATTATGCTCGAAATTTATCTGTGCTTATCGCGCGCTTGTCGAGCGGCGAAAACAATTCGATTTGGGCAATAAAGCATGCGAGGCCCGAGGCGCTTGACCAATGCATCATCATGGCAGGTGGCAGGGCAGAGGGGGGAGAAGGAGAGTGTGTGGCAGAGTGTAGAGGAGTGTGTGCCTCTGTTTGTGTGTGTGCGACTGTGCCTCTGCCTGTGTGTGTGTCAATCTGTGCGTCATTCACACTTTGACAGCTGTTACAGTATCTCACTCAGTTAGTCACTCAGTGGAGCTGTCAGTCAAGCCGAGCTTCAATTCGCTGCCATGTCAAACTCTGCATAAAATACCCACAAGCACACACACACACATTCTGCCGCACTCGCTTGATATATTCATTCATTCATTCAGCAAGTTAAGTAGGAATAAAATTGTCAATTTTCATGTCATTATTTCATGTCGTCGTTCGCGCTCACTTTCCCTCTGCATAGCTCTCGCTGTGTGTGCCTTTGTGTGCGTGTCTGTGTGTGCGTGCTTGTGCCTGTGTGTGTGCACAGTTATGATTTATTCACTTGGTTTGATTTATTACAAGCCCAGCCAGCGCAGCCCCTGCCCCTGCCCCGCTTTGGCCTGTCGCTGCTTGTAAATTGTCTGCGAACAAACCAATAATTGTATTTGCAGTGCGGGGGCGGCGGCTGTGGCGGAGGCGTGGCTGATTTTTTAGCTAAATATGCCAAGTGGAAACTCCCCTCTTCCATAACATATGACACCTGCTCCGTGCCACGGACCGAACAGGACAAAGTTCGAGTGGAAACTTATAAATTAATTTCGCCACACGAAAATACTTTGGCAGCCACGCATAGCTGCGCCGGCCTAAGGAACGTCTGGCAAGTGTTGCGGTTATGGCCAACTTGCTCATAATTAACTGCAGTCCAGCGGCAAGAGGTAGAAAGAGAGTGAGGAAGAGGTGGAGAGAGGGAAGGGCAGCACTTGGTGGTTTGCAACTTTCGCGCACCTGCGACAGCTGTGCCGCCGCTTGCGTTGCATACTTTCAGGGGCGAACTTAATTTCACGGCCCGCAAGTATGTGAACAGGAAGTGGAAGAGGAGAGTGCAGAGAGGGGAAGGGGGTCCCGTTCGGTACGCTTTTGTTTATGTTGTGCGCGGCGCAGCACAAGCAACTCTCGCATTTTACCGCAAGTGTCAACATTTATTTCCAACTTAACACTTTGGCGTAACATTGCGCCTTAATCCGCGACGCGCCACAACTTGACTAATTTTCCTGCAAAGTTCAGCATTAACATTACCGCAAATTAGCAAAACTTTTGCGCATACAACAACAACAACAACAACAATGCGCCAAAGAGGGCAAATTACAACATAAAAAATAAAACAAAAATAAAGCGAGAAATAAACACAGAAAAATAAAAAACAGTTTCAGGCGCAGTAACAACAAGCGCGACGAGCCGCCATTTGACTTGTCTGTTGTCTGCCTCACTCACTTGCCACCAGTTGTTGCTGTTGCCGTTGCTTTGCTATCTGCCTGGTTCACTGACTGCCATAAATTAACTTGTCCTGGCAACCGAGCAAAACTGCTTGCGCGCGCATTTTCCTAGTTGTCGACTCGCCTGCGACTTGCCAGATTTTTGTTTTTAATCTGCAACTTGTCGTTGTTGTTGTTGTTGCTGCTGTTGTAGATGTTGTTGCTGCTGCTGCTGCTGCCGCTGGCCAAGCTGAGTTTTCGGGGTACTTTTAATTATGTGTAGCCTGTGTAGCACACTGCCAAATGGGTTTGTTTGCCAAGTCGCCGGAGCAACATCTTTAAGTGCCACGTCTGCTGTTCGCTCTGTAAAGGAAAAAAAAATATTAAAATTTTTACTGAAATGAAGACGAGTTGCACTTAATTTTTACTTGTAGTAGACATCTTAATTAACTTGACAAAATTAAGTAATTTAAATAAATGAAGTAAACTAATTAAATTTTATTTCTTTGAAGTGCGACATCTTTCACTGTCACTGACGGCATTAGGATGGACGTTAAGAAAAATAATAAAAAATATTTCTATATGAAAAATTTATTGTTTTTATTTTTTACTGCTAATTTAATACTTTATTTATTAAGAAAAATAATATAAGTAATGAAAAAAGCATGTATTCTATTTAAATATTTGATTTTTCTAATGCAATTCAACGTTTTTTTTGGTTCTCTCTCACTGTTGACTTGCCAACGTTTAATTTAATACTAAAAATTATTTTTGTATGGAAAAGTATATTGTTTATATTTTTTGCCGCTAAGTTATAACTTTATGAACGTAAAAAAAATTGCTAATTAAGGGAAAAGCATAAATTTATTAAAATATTTTAATTTTCTAAGGCGATTCAACGTTTTTCTTAGTTTTCTCTCACTGCTGACTTGGCGACGTTTAGTAAAATAATATAAATAATTTCTGTATGAAAATTATATTGTTTATATTTTTTAATAAAAAGTTAATGTATTATTTATAAAGCAAAAATAGTAGAAATAAACAAAAAAGATTTATCTATTTAAATATTTAATTTTTCTATTGCAACTCAAAGTTTTACCTGTCTCCCTTTACAGTTGCTCTATAAGTATCTTTAATATTCTCTTCCATCTTCCTGCCATCTATTTTGCTTATATGCTAACTGACTGTCCGACTGACACTCCCTCATCAACTGTGCAGGAATGGGCAGAGCCGCGATAAGATGAACTTTGATTTTGGTCATAAAAACAAACCGCGCTGACTACCACAAAATCGACAACTTTGGTTGCGCTTGTTGTTGTTGTTGCTCTTCTTGTTGTTGTTATTGTTGTTGGCCTGTCAGCGTTAAAATGTTTTGATAATATTCATGTTTTTCTTGCTCATGTTTCTGGCATTGCAACAGTACGATGCGGACGTTCGTTCGACGATCTGTTTATCATTTATTTGCCTGACCGCGCACACAGGACTTCAGGCCGCGTGGCTCGTGCTCTGGCCCAGTGACACGGCTGCCCCTCCTCCTGCTCCACACACACACCTGCACTGGCACAACGTTCAATCATAGACAGTGGCAAAAGGGGGGTTGCACTGGGTTAGAAGTGGCAGCAGGGCGAAGCGAACCCGATGCTTTCGAGCGCAAAGTTTGCTACGCTTTTGACACGTTTGGCAAATATTTGAGCACGTCTAAAAGCGCGTAACGTTCTCGCGCGAGCTGTTCATATTTTGATTTTAAAGCAGCAGCAGCAGCAGCCGCACAGCCACGCCCACTTGCGCCCAGCTTGGCCTGCCAACTGGGCAGCTCTGGCGTGTTGCGTGCCAGCGCGTGCTTTCCCCCCGTTTCGTGGCTTTAATTAATTTTCGCTTCCGTTAACAATTTTTATGTGTGCGGCTTCTGCAGGAGGCAGCGTTCCAAGTTGCATGCCCCGCGATTGCGTCCGCATCCGTGTCCGGTTTCTCATTCCCATTCTCATTCTCATTGCGAATCCGATGCCGAGTGCGATTTCGTGTTTATGCTCTCTTTAATTTGCCGCACAAATAAGGCGCCTGCTTGCCTCATGTGGCACAGAATTATTTGCCGGATACATGCGATTAGATTGCCACCTACAAACTGGCCTTGCTCCCCTCTGCTCTTCGTGCGTGCAACAAGTTAATTACACCAATTCAGCGCCAATTCGCCGTAATATTTATTGTGATTTCGCTTTGATTATTGCAGCAAACATAACGGCGCATTCCACAGTTCGTTTTCGCATTGTGCGCGCCCAGCTAAATTAAATATTTAGTTGTTAAATTCCGAAAACACTCAGTTAAATGGGCCACTGGCAGGGCATGTGTACTGCGAAGGGGAAGGGAGATGCAAGCAGGAGAAGGAGGAGGTGGGGGAGAATATAGAAAAGCAGCTACAGTCGGGAGAGCACGAGAGTGAGATACCCTTTCCACTGTTTGAAAACAACAGAGTCTACTTGCATCTAATGCTCATCTGCAGGCACATCCAGAAAGAACTATAGCATACTTACAAGCGCACACATCTGCGGGCACAGCCAAAAAAAAACTATAGCACACTTACTAGCGCAGGTAGAGCTCTGGTCACGATAGCAACTGAAACTTGAATAACTTCTGTGTTTATCGTTCGATTGGATTAAAATTTGAAAAAGATATTGATAATATAATCAGCCAGGTATATATAAAAATAAATAACGTTCATAGAGTTATCTACATGCCGAATTTGCGTGCACTACCTTCAGCACTTCTCAACATCTGCGAGGTCATACAAAAATGTACGACTCACTTTTAAGGCAAACACCCCACACCTCCTGCTGGGCACACTTACTCTTAACGCATACAGGGTATATACAAACACATATACGCAGAATAAATAGCAAAGACGTACAAGAAATAAGCTAAAAGTCTTTTGAAGTTGCAAAGTAAAAGCAACAACGATATAAACTTGGCGCTTTTTGGCTTTGACGCACGTAGCTGCCGATTTCAAAGTTTCTCCTTTGTGCAACTGTGTGTGTGCGTGCCTGTATGTGTGTGGGATGCCAAAGACGGCAAAAGGAATCGAAAAGTCGTGCGACTTTAGCGCGAGTGAACCACTTTTATTAAGCTTATAAATTTTTTATTTAAGACTTTTTTCGCTTTGAACGAGTTTCGGGGCAGAGTGTGGGGGGGAAGGGGCCTGTGAAAAACTACGCGACTCATGTGACATATATAGGAGAGCAGGTCTATTTATCTTGCCATCCCCCACTTGTGTCAGTTAATCATGCTCCAGTTTTCTGACAGCCCTCGGGGCATTTGTCATTTCGCGCAATTTGCATCGTAAATTATCGAATTGTTAATTCGTTTGCGAGAACGGACCCCGAGGTGGCAAATAAATTTGGAAATATTTCAATAAAAAACACGCCAAACTGCACCGTGGGGCATTGCAGCGCGGTCAACCTCTGCCTCCCTCTCTCTCTCTCTCAATTTATAAAACTTTTACCATACAACATTCCAAGCTCAAATGGTATCTTCTCTCCCTTTTTAAACGAAAGCTCATTGGTAAAGGATCTCTCTTTAGTAAAGCCAGTCTTCTCACCAGGCCCTGACGGTGTTCCTGCTTGCATACTTCGATTCTGTGCTATCTCCTTAAATAAGCCATTGCTCAAACTATTTTCGCTGTCTTTAGAAACTTCAGTCTTTCCTTCCATTTGGAAGGAATCTTTTATTATTCCCTTGCTTAAAAAGGGCAGCAAGTCTGATGCAAGCAATTATAGAGGTATCTCTAAATTGTCGGCTATACCCAAACTTTTCGAGAATGTTATAACTCCCCACTTGCAACATTTCTGTAGATCCGTTATCTCACCTTTTCAACACGGATTCATTAAAAGTCGTTCTACTACGACAAACTTGCTTGAGCTGACATCCTTCGTGGTAAAAGGATTTCAGGAAAATCTTCAAACTGATGTCATTTATACTGATTTCAGTAAAGCTTTTGACTCAGTGAATCATTCCCTTCTGGCACATAAACTTGACCTTCTAGGTTTTTCACCAAAACTACTTAGTTGGATTGTAAGCTATCTGGCTGACAGAACTCAAAGAGTCCTCTTTAAAACCACCCTTTCAAACCCAATTCATGCCACATCTGGTGTTCCTCAAGGGAGTCATCTTGGTCCCCTACTTTTTACGCTTTTCATTAATGACCTTCCCTTGGTCATATGTAACTCCCGTACTCTTATGTATGCGGATGATGTAAAGCTTTGCTACCAATTTAAAGACGACCACTGTCACTCAAACCTACAAACCGACCTAAATAGTTTTAATTCTTGGTGTTGTGCCAATTTTTTAAACCTGAACAGCTCTAAATGCAAGCTGATGACATTCTCTCGAGCCAGTCCGAAGTTTGCTTCTTATACTCTTTGTGGTTGTGCCTTGGAAAGAATCACCATAGTTGATGATCTGGGGGTCCGTCTGGACCGAAAACTAAAGTTTTCCAATCATATAACTAATATGGTCAATAAAGCCATGGGTGTCCTAGGCTTTATCAAAAGATGGTCTAAGGAATTCGACGATCCTTATATTACAAAGACCCTTTACGTTGCACTTGTTCGTCCCATTCTCGAATACGGTTCATGCGTATGGTGTCCCCAGTACACTATTCATAAGGAACGCATCGAATCTGTACAGAAAAATTTCTTACTTTTTGCTTTACGCGGCCTTAACTGGGATGAAAATTTGAGACTGCCTTCCTATAATAGTAGACTTCTGTTACTAAATCTGCCTTCCCTAACTAACCGCAGAACCATGCTAGGGGTCTTATTTATTAACAACCTTATGCAAGGTGACATTGACAGTGAGGCCTTGTTAAGGCAGCTACACTTCTCTGTTCCTTGCAGAAGAACTCGCTATTTCCTTCCACTAACACTTCCTTATTGTAGATCGAACTATGCACTGCATGATCCTTTCAGGGCATTATGTTCGGACTACAATAAGCTCCAACACATCATAGCTAGCACTAACACTATCGCTGCTATGAAGTCCTTAATTCTGGCCTATCTAGTACGTAATTAGTAATTAGTATTTGAATCTTCCTCGATTTTCTATTCTATGTTTTTCCTTTTTTCCCCTACTTGCATGCCGCGTTCTATCGCCTCGTCTTTTTTATTTTATTTTATTTCTTTTCCACATCGCGTTAGTTTTTACTCGCGTTTCTATTCGCATTACTACCGCGTTTCCGTGTCGTCCGTTATGCGACGGTGCCTCTCGGTCGGTCAGGCGGGAGGTGGACTTCGTTTGGGTTCCGCGCGCAACAAGCATCGGCTTGGTGTCGTTGGACCACTTGCTAATACAGTCATTGTATTCAACGTCCAATTTAAAAAAAAAAAAAAAAAAATATCGTATAACATAATTTAATCAAAGGCTGCGCTTGCGGTGGCTTTTGTGTCGCCATTTTCTATCATTCGATCAGCTCTAACAGTGCTTTCAATATAGTCTGACAGTGCACAAAAAAGAGACTCTGCTGCTGCAGCAAACAATCGTTGAATAATTCACGTTGCCGCTCGCGGCACAAGCGGTATAGAAAGAAGTGGCAAACACTTCCCCGGGGGAGGCATGCAACTGGCGTTGCAACTGCCACGCCGACTTGCCCACACACTTGAGCTACCCTTTACGACGCTCGACACATAAAAACCTGCGCAAAAATATCAATTTCAGTGCAATTTGTACCACGCGTCGTATGCGTAATGATAATGGCAATGGCTGCTCACGCACGCTGCATATAAATTGCTTAGTTTGCGCCCGCTCTCCCCCTTTCTTTTTGTGGATATATCAAAAAATATATGAAAAGCATTTTAGGGGAGGCGTGGCAAGTGGCAGGAGGTGGGGAGGTGCGAATTGCTTTTGTTTTTATGCGCTTGACAACTGTCAAAATAGTTGGGCAGCAAAATGACCAAAGCTCACACACACACACACACACACACTGGCATGCATAAGTAAGGCATGACACCAAAGGAAATCAATTTCCATATGCAAAAGTTTTTAGTGAACGTGCCGGACAAGAGTGGTGAGATAGAGAGAGGGAGAAAGAGAAAGGGGGGAACTGGTTCTGGCAAATCGAATTTCATCCATAAAATATTCAAATTGCGCTGTATAAACGTCGCATAAACATTTTTTGTCGATGCAACTCAAAGGTGTGTGTGGCCCCAGTTGGAACAGGGGCAACTATACTATATATGTACATATATAGTGTATATATCGCAAGCTGTATATAGACGGACTGTTTGCACGCTCTCCCCTTATGGTCTTTACCTTTTGCTCTTCTTCTCTCTGCTTACACCTGGCCTGGCATAAATTTTTATGTTAAAACGCCAAAGCCGTAGGCCACTACAAGTTGTAGAGCAGGCAGAGGGGCACGCGCAGAGGGAGGGAGCAGAGTTAGGGGTGGGCAGGCAAAGGTTCTGGGCTCAGCTTCGATCACTTAATATGTCCCGTGGCAGAAATTCAATTTGCAGCACATCCGTAGGAACAAGAGAAATGAACGTGGCTTGTGCTGCTGCTGAAATGGTGTTGCCTTTAATGTCCGAAAAGTGCAAATGTGCCGCAGCAGGTCGTGCTGCCACGCCCCCTTCCACCCCTCTCACTCCTCAGGCAAAACAAAGCGCAAGAAAAAGAGTCGAAAGGAAATGCCGTTAAGCCCGTTTGGCTCGCACGGAAATAAAGCGAGCAACAAGGGAACACACTGCGTAGTCTACACCCTGCGCTGGCTACCTTGCTCTCTCTCTCTCACTCTTTCCTCCTCTCTCTCTCTCCCTCTTTCTCGCTCTTTCTGCCTCTTCTTTTGGTCATTTTGTCGCCTTTTGATGTATTCATGTTGCAGCGATTGATTGAAAATTGATTTCATTATGAGCATTTGACGCTGTGCCCTTTACTCTCTACCTCCTCCCCCGCTCGCTCTCTCTCTCTCCTCTTCATGCCTCTCGCCCTGCTCACACCCCTCTCCCCTTTTTCCTGCTCCTTTTTTCCTCCCCCTCCACCTTAATTGAATTTGTGAATGAGTTTTTTCCTTTCACTTCCTGCTGCGAATTAGTTGTGTCGCTTTTCTTTCATTTTATGCCGCATGCAAATTCACATTTTTTTGGTCGACGGCATTTTAAAACGCAATGTTAACCGATTGCCCCGCCTCCTCCCCCACCCCAACTGCCTCTTGCAACCCCCACTGGAATTAAGCCGCTTAGCTGGCTGCCTCGACGCGACGCACTTGTTCTCTCCATGGACAATGTTGCCATTTCACTTAAGTTTCGCTGCCCAAGTGCACTTGTGCCACGCCGCAAAATGCCTGTTCCCAGGCCAGCACCCTTCCCCGTCTCTCCCTTTCTCTCTCTGCCCCCTCTTTGACTGGCAAACTTGTCTGATATTTAGCATAAAAGGTGTGCGAGTGCCGGCTGCGGGTGTCCGCTTGTGTCTTGGGCAAGTTCTTCTTGCTATGTTGATATTTTGCATCAAATTTCAAGTGATAGACAGAGAGAGAGAGTGGAGGGAGAGACGTTGGGAAAGAGTGAGGAGGAAGAGAAGTGAAGGAGGGGCTGCTGCCCGCAGCGAGGTGTCACTTTTCGGTGGCGAGAGGTCGCCACAAAGTGCGCCCGGCGACATTTACATAATGCCCCGAAATGCAAATGAGTACAAATTAAATGTGGCCAGAGTGCATTAAGTGAAGCAGTGAGTAAGACAGAGAGAGAGAGAGGGTGAGAGAGAGAAGAAATGGAGACAACTAGAGAGAACAGGCTGCGACTAAAGTTTCAATCTACAGACGTTGCTCTCGTTGAATGTGAAGTTGAGAGAGAAGGGCAAAGACAGGAAAAAAGTGGAAAGTAGATAAGTAGAAGAAGAAAAAGGCAAAGGCGAAGAAATGATTACCTAAGTCATATTTTGTCATCGATTCTAGTAAGCAAGACAGGAAGACGAAGAGAAAAGCAAACAGATAAGGTGAGGATATAGAGAAACAGAAGTAAGGGTCAAGACTGTGAATGCGGTGTTAGAAGGAAAGAAAAAAATTGATAATGAAAGTAAAAAACTCTTTCTAATGTACCAATACTTAAAGTAATACAGGAAGATACAGCGGAAATCAAAGCGAAAGTGAGGTTAAGACGAAGACATGAACTGACTGTTGCCAGTTCGATTAAAAGCTCTGCTTTGCCGTACTATTACTCAAATTGGTGCATATGTTATCGATTGAAAGTCAGTATTTTCTTATCGATGTAGCCGATTAATAGAAGCTGTTGTGCAACACTAGAATCAAGAGCGTCACAATTTGCAAAGTTGCGCACTCATCAAAACAAGTTGAAACAAGTTTATCTTTACTTAATTTTGTATAATTCATATATATTATTTGATTGGGAATCAAGAGCAAGATAAGTATTCCACAACGATTAAAGCAATATTCTCCATACTAAAATTGCATTCCTTTAGTAAAATGAAAAGAAGATGCATACATCACTTTCTTATTGACTTGACAGACTTGAGAGAAAGAGCTGCAAGAAAAGAGAGAGTGGAGAACTAAGCTACCTTGGTCTCAAATTTCACTCAGGTTTCCACTTAGCCTGTCTCCACAGTAAACGAGAGAGAGCAAGTGACAGTTGGGCAGACAACTACATTATACAACTATCCTATCATATCCCACGTCTTTGCTTGCACTCTACACTCAAACAAATATACATAACTGCTATCAATATGGCGAAAAAGAACGAAAAGGTAATGACATGCGTGAGCGACAAAGACAAAATGATGAAGCTGGAGGGACTGCCGCGTCACCAGGATACGTTCTGGAAGAAGGACACAAGTTACTCGCCGAGCACAGTTTGCTCACATCAGGTGCTGTCCGAGCGGACTTGCAACAAGATGTCCGCGTTTTCGAACCGTGAGCGACAGATTCTTTGCATCCATGGCAGGATGCCAGTGGGCATCCTGACCCTCGAACAGCAGGTGGAGATGAATCACGATTATTTGCAGAGCGTTGACCAGAGGCTGGCAAAGTTTCTGTTCCTCATGAACTTGCGCAGCTCGAACAACACGCTCTTCTATGCCCTGCTCTTAAAATATCCAACTATTTATTGGCCAGTCTTTGAGGTCTCCACGTCGGCCCATTTGATCAAGAAGTATAGCGAATTCTTTAGGGGTCATGACTGTCTATTCATCACAATCACGGATCGTGGCCACGTGCTGGAAGTGCTCTCGAATTTCCCACGTCTCGAATTGGTACGCAGCATTTGCGTCACCAGTGGCGAGGAGACGCTCAGCATGGGCGACCAAGGCGTTCATGGAACAGCATGGGTGCAGTATCGTCGCTTTCTGCATGTCATTTACGGTGGCATCAATCCCGAAAACTATTTGCCAGCCTGCTTGGACGTGGGCACCAACAACGAGGAGTTGCTCCGTGATCCCAGCTATGTGGGGCTGCGCCGGAAACGTTGCTCGGAGGAGGAGTTTGCGGAATTCTTCGAGGAGTTCACACTGGCAGTATTGCGTCTCTTTGGGCCTCGTACCATCATTCAAATACGGGACTTCAAGCCACGCAAAGCTTTGCAGTTGACGGAACTCTATCGCAATCGTCAGTGTTTCTTTGACATCGATACGCATGTCATGGGCGCCTGCGGCTTGGCCAGTGTGCTGGCAGCGGGCAAGATCACCCAGCTGCCGTTCAAGGATAACCGCTTTCTCTTCTACGGCTGCACGTCCTTCAACATTGGCATGGCTAAAGTCTGTATGAGCTATCTGAAGCGCATGGGCCTCAACGAGTCCGAGGCCAGGCAGCACATCTGGTTCTGCGACAAGAATGGCCTGCTCGTCCACGGTCGCTGTGGCCAGCCTATTCCCGATCATATGGCGGAGTTCCAGCACTATCACGAAATGGTGCCCACACTGGTGGAGGCAATCGAAACCCTCAAGCCCAATGTGTTGGTTGGTCGCTGTTACGAGGCTGGTAAATTTACCAAGGACGTGCTGCGCGCCATGGAACGCAGTGCCGAGCACCCGATCATCTTTGCCATGTCAAATCCGGTCGAACTCATGGAATGCACAGCAGATGATGCGTTCGTCTACACCAAGGGTCGCTGCATTTTCACAGCGGGTGCGGCGTTGAAGAAGCTCAAGTACGGCAACAAATGGTATCAGCCAGGCTATTGTTCCACTATCTACGTGCTCTCTGGCCTCATGCAGGGTGTTCTCTTGTCGGGCATGGCCACAGTGACGGACGAGGTGTTCCTGGTCACAGCCGATCGACTGGCCGCCATGGTCTGGCCCACAGATCTCATGATGCGAAACACCTTTCCCCCAATGCGCAAGGCTGCCTGTGTCAATCTGCAGATTGCCGATGCTGTCATCTCGCTGGCCTATCGACGTCGTCTGGCCACACTGTGGCCCGAGCCAAAGAACTATCTGGACTATATCACCAGTCAGTTGTATATGCCAAAGTATAAACCTGCGGTGCCGGAGTTCCACTGCCAGGACACGTGGCCAATCATTGCTACCGCCGAGGCGGCAACATATTACAAGGAAAAGGTCTAGCTTGAGCTGTACCCATATATACCCTATATACCCTGTTCATACCCTGTATTTATCGGCTCAATTATTAAACGAATTGCACTGGGGCATGCCACGAGCATCGAACAAGTCCTTTCGGAGTCGCAATTGTAGTCTAGTCATACCGCCTGTGGCCAATTAGCTGCATGCAATTTTCACATGTCAACCCAGTAGAGTTTCCCTGTATGTGTGTGTGTGTATTTGACCTGCGGCTGCGTGCGTGTGTGTGTGTGTGTGTGTGTGTGTGTGCGAGTTGCAGAACTATTAAAAACAACAATCCCAATTGCAGTTGGATTGTGTAATAAATTGAAACAACCACCGGAAAATTGTATAAAACAAAGCCGCAACGGGGAAAACCAAACGAATTAAATTGCATGCATGACTGTGCGTGCGCGTGCATGTATGCTCATGCCTGTCATTGACAGCTTCAACGTATTTTCCCATGCGCCTTCAACGGTTTTTCATTCATTCACCAATGCATCGCAGCTCGATTGCGATGCCTCGATTCGTGGCAATGCGATTCTTCGATTCCTTTGCCTAGGCAAATTAATCGGAGGTCAAAGGTTGCGGCTTTCTTAATTGAAAATACATTCATTCATATAACGAATTGAGCAGGTATGTAAATGAAACTGATGTGTGGAACTTGCACTCATAACTATCTCAGAAAAAGTAACCTTGGTTTGGCATTAGGTTTATGGTTGAGCAAGTTGGGGTGACTTGAATAACTTCTGTGTTTACTGTCCGATTATAATGAAATTTTGGGGAAGGGTAGATACTTTAGTCAGCTAAGTATATGTTAAAGTCGGAAAGTTGTATCTTTTATACTTCGCTTAAAAATCGATTTGTAAAATGAAATTATTAATTTGCGGGCGCGGTGGGCGTGGTAACCAGTATTTCTAATACACTTTGTCTGCGCATAGTATACAGCAAACTTCATACCAAATTTAGTGCCTCTACGTATTGTAACAGCAGAGATCTGAGTGGTCATACAGACATCCGGACAGGAGAACAGCCAAGAAGGCAGCTATACGACTCTGTTATTTTTATAAACTCTTTTTTTTGTTTTTTACTGACTAGATATTTCAGAATGAGTAACAAAATTAGCTTGAATATAGTTTCCCTAAGGAACTTACCAAAAAATAGTGAATGTGCTTTATATTCTAATCTCTTTATATATAATGATCATACACACTTACTTATATAGTACATACTTACTAACAATAGCACATCTGCCAGTTACCTCTGCCTATTCTTTATGATAATTGTGATTGTACTTACTTCCTTAAGTTCTATTTTGCTACTCTTAAAGCAGCCGCAGCCAACTGCCACAATAAAGATGTTGCCAAGAGCCTGAAATATGTTCACCTCTATTAACTGCATATACATAAACAAATACGCAGCACACAGAAGTGTACTTAGGACCCTTTTCCAAGCCCCCTCCCCCCTGCCATGGCCAACGTCTCCATGGCGAGCGGCACCAGCTGTGAAAGCTCAATATTTCTTCGACTTGAGCCCCCGAGACAATGCGCAACTGATGCTGCAGGTACCGACAGAGGTAACGGTAACGGTAACTGTAGCGGTAAAGGTATAGGTAAAGTTTGTGGCAAAGTATCTTGAAGTATCTTAAAGCAGCTTGCGATAGTGAGTAAATTAGTGTAGATACTGCCAGCTTGGTGCTTGGTCAATAAACTAAACTCCCTTCCCACAAGGATAAAGAAAAGAAAGATAAAGAAGTTGTTTTTCTATTAAAGAATCTTATCACATTTATTTACTGCATTTTTCTTTTCATTTATGTTTACAGCTAAGTTCTTTTGTTGTTTAATTGTAAGTTTTCATAATTTGTTAATATTATATGTTACTTGTTATGAAATATTAAGATAGCTCATGATGCGTTCCTCTCTTCTGTGATTCTCCACGTGTTTTTGTTTTTTAATTTTATGTAAGTTTATCATAGACAGAAAACTGTATCTCTATGCGAATGTATTTCAAGCGCGAATTATGTTTTTGTTTTTTATTGTTTGAATACTTTGTAAAACGGTTGCTGAGATTAACTTTATCGTTTCGTTTAGTTCATTTTTACAAGGATCTTTTGTTTTATTACACTATTTTAACTATATTGAGTTTTATAGTACGTACTTATATGCGTGTGTGTGTGTATATACTATATGTTGTGTTTATGTTAGATTTGTAATTAGGTTTATCGGTTATCGGCTTGGGGTTTCTTATACCTTTCGACCAATCGCCGCAATCTAGGCCCTCGTCGTCATACATAGGTTAGTTTTATTCGCTCAACATCATGTGATTGTCATACAAAACATTTCACATAATCCTTGAATTATTTACAATAAATCGATAACCAAAAAAATACTACGAAAAGCAAAAGAAACTTGTGGATCAAGTTAGAAGCTCAGAGCGCTAGTTAGCTGACAAAATACGGTATATGAATATATATATATAGTATGTATAGATTTAAAGTACTTCATTTACAATGGATACAATCGTAAGCTACAACTTTTTGTTTTTATCTAAATGGAAACATTAAAATTTTGTTTTTGTTTTGTTTACTTGAGAAAACCGTTAGAAAAATATTTCATTAATTTACGCATACGGTATAAGACTATGATAAGTACATATGCATATATATACGGCTATATATGGGGCATCTACATACGTATGTACTTGGGCTTATTTTCCTGTTCCTCATCGACGATTGCGAGACCATTTTCCGTGGCTAACTGTTCAGAGAAGCGTTTTGTTTTCCTTGTTTGTTGCAAAACATTTCAATATTTGATGGCAGTTTCTAGGTTAGATAGATTTGTGCATCGTGTTCATGTTCTTGTTCTTGTGGTTGTGGGGGGTGGAATGGGGGGAGGGAGGGTTCTGGGCCTGTTTCTAGATGTAATGAATTCTCACTTATGTCTGAGTACTTGAAACATTGCTAAAATGTATTTGCCACACCAACTTACTTAGGCTAAGGTTAGATATACGTATACATACTAAATGCTAGGTGTGTTCGTGTGTGTGTGGGTGTGTGTACGTGAGCATGTTGGTCTCAATGCAGTAACTATGTGTATGCATATATATTGCTTATAGTAAACATCAGGCTGACGCGCTATCTATACAAGCACGGCCAGAAAGCCGTCAGCGTGTCCGTTTTAGCCGTAAAAACGCGTTCAAATCAAAATCAAAGTTATATATAGCAAGAAGAAGTTCCTTACTCCCTTCCACAATCTTTATATAGAGTACAAAACTGAAGCACCGCTATATATATATGTGTGTGTATTGGTATTATATACAAAGCGGGCCTGAAACTAGAGATCCGAGTCCCCAGATTGTATTGGCAATATATTGGAAATTTTGGTTCTATTAAATACAATGTACGCCAGAATGTGTTTCAGTTTACCGTTAATCTATTTGTCAGAGATTTGTCATCGACTATTCGAGTTAATCGATTAACTATGATCTATAGCTAGGCATATAACTAATACTAGAATTATCGAACAAATATTGCTAGTTAATATACAAATTCGTTTAAGATCTGTTTCTCCCGCCCCCTTTGGCCAAGCGACGCGCTCTCTTTCCCTCTCATCTGTATATAGTATGTAGTTAGTTATGTGTGTTTGCCAAATCGAACTGATAAATCGAGAAAAAATATACACAAACCAAGGTGAATAATTCGTTGAGCTCAACTCTCTCTCGTTCTGTCTCGTGTAGGTGGTTGATATTTTTGTCTGCGCCATTAGATTTACTTGAGTACTTGAGTAAGTTAGTCTTAGCATAATAATTTCTTCTTCCTCTGATTCCTTTCGATCGCAATAGAAATAGAATAGAATTACAAATAGAAATAGAGACTCTGTGCTATGTAAAACCGTAATTTCCATTTCTCATTATGGCAGGATCCTTTTGCTAGTAACTTTTAACGTTTACTCCTCACTTGTTCTTGTTGTTCTTGATATTCTTTTCGTATTATATTCGGATTGAAGAGCACTAAACAATTACAATTTGTTCTTTTCAAGTGTGTGTGTGTGTGTGTTTGTAAATGAAGCAAAACATATTGAAAACATATCGAAATATTGTCTTTCAAAAGCTTAAAAATTTCAGTCTTTGTAGTTGGTTGCTCGGCTCCTGCTCCTCCTCCTCCTTGTCCTCTTGTCACTGCTCTCCTCCTGGGTGCTGCGTTTCTTTTAGTAGTCATCAACTATTTTCTCATTTCCATTTCCAGTTGCTGTACGAGAAAGAGCAAGATGGAAGAGCAAAGCGAGAGTAAACATTAGTAAACAGTTTGGCAAGGAAAGGGGAGAGAGGGGTAGGTCTACTCTACGGGTAGCAAGTCACTAACTAACGCAACACTTACTTCAACTAGCGAAGGTTCTAGAAACTGGTCGTACACACGGCCAGGAGAAACACGAAGGTGAACATAACGTACAATTGATGGCCGAAATTGGGGCGCACGCCCGCCGTCAAGAACTCAGTGCCGAACAAGTACTCTGAGCGAGTGGGCAGCATGGTGTAGGTGGTGGGGTAAGAGAGAGGGGTGGAGAAGAGGGGGAGGCAACAACATAGGTTGATTTTTATTTTTTGTATTTTGCATTTGAGTTTTATACGGAATTTCATGTGGATTCAAACTGGGCTTCAAATGTACTCACTAAACACGGGCACAGGCACAGTCACACTGGCCTGGCCTGGCCAACGGGTCGTATACTCACTTCTGGGTCAGACGAGGGCGTCGTTGCTGAAGACATCGTTGACATGTTTGCCCTGGTGGCTGGCGCTGGCACTGCTGCTGGGCGACGTCTTGTCCTTGAGGCCGCATTGCTGTAGAGAGAGAGAGTTTAATGAGAGGGCAGAGGTTAGTGAGAGTTCTAAACGCTGAAGCCAGACTTAAGAGTACCCTGTAGTGTGCTAACTTTGCGTGAACTGACAATGCGTTGAGGTTAGGTGGAGTGAGAAGCCATCAAAGCGCACTTATGACTTGTAAATACCCTGTAATTTATAATTTACTTGCTGTCAAGTATATTTAAAACGTTTCTATTTATGTTTTAGATTATGTACGGCAAGACAATACTCTGTAAATATTACGCGTAGCCAAAAAATACCCTGTAATTATTACACAACGTAACCTCAAGCATATTTAATATGTGTTTGAGTATCTGTTCGACAGTCTGACATATTAAAGCAATCTGTGGGGTTTGCATGACTAGAAAATACCCTGTAATTAATACAAAACATCCTCTTGAATATCGTTAAAACATTTCTGATCACTTGCTGACAGATTGTGGGGTATGCGCGACAAGTATATACCCTGTAATTATAGCTCGCAACTAGAAAATACCCTGCAATCATTACTGTATATACCTGAAGTCATCTTCAATTAGTTTTTGGGATTCTGCCAAACAATTGTGGTTAGCATCGATACAAAATACTCTGTATTTATTACTTAAAGTACTTTTAAGGCTCAAAACAATCAACAGCAAATTTCCTACTTCTTCTTCACTGTAGTCTAGCATACCCTCCCCACTTGGCTACCCTGTCACGCTACCGCCTGCCACCTGCCTTTTGCATTGGTCACACGCTCTACAAATTTCGAAAAACCAAAGAATAATTTCTCTAATTACGAATGCCACGGAAAAATAACATGGAAATTAGGCGATTTGCATGGGAAATTCATTAAAACAATTAACGGCAGCTGCTGCCAGAGTTGCCACCCACCCCAAAAACCCTGCTGCGCCAACTGTTGTTGAATTCAAATTTAATTGAAGCTCCCCCTTCCTGTCTGCTTCCCCCGCTTACCTCCTGCTTGGCCTGCCACTGCTTCATGGCCGATTTGTACTTCTCAAACTCGTTGCACCAGTGCGAGTAGATCTTCTGGTAGTCCTGTTTCTGTGATGGCGGCGAACATCTGCAAGAAGATACCAAGAGGGGAAGGGAAGGGACGGAGAGAAGGGGGTACACAATAAGTTATCGGAAATTGAACTTGCAGGCAAACATGCAAAAGTCGAAAGTTTTCGGCAAAATGCGCGCAACTTTCTAATTGCACAACGGATATTTTGACGCCCCAAGGCGGTAAATTTAATTGCCAGCCAGGAGGGGGAAAGGGAAGGGAAGGGAAGGGAGTAAAAGAGAAGGGAGGGCAGGCAGCGTGACTCACCTGTGCGCATCGACAGTAACGCCATAGCTGCAGAGCAGTGTGCCATCCAGGTAGCTATCATATCGGCCGCCATCGCCCTCGTTCACGGCCAGCAGGACGAGGCCGCCCTCGTTTGTCTCGATGTATTTGGTGGGCGTGTAGCGCACCTCGTAGCTGCCAAAGAGAGAGAGAAAGAGATAGCAAGTTAAGCAGATTTTCTATTTTCGATTTGGGTGGGAAATGCGTGGAAAAGTGTCTCATTGGAAACGCACAATAAAAATCAATAGAAAATGCGGGGAAACTTTCGCCCGAGCGCGGCGAAAACTTTTTCCATTACTGAGAGACTATTACTCCTGCCACAGAGCACAACGGAACTGGGACTGCGACTGGGACTGGGACTGGCGTAAACGCCAAAAAGCAGACTTCAACAGCATTTTAAAGTGTCAATTTACCGCAGCATTGGCAACGCCAACGCCAGCTCACCCCCCCCCCCCCCCTGCTCTGAAAGTTTCGCTTACACTTCCGATTTCATTATTTGCTTTCAATTTTCATTGCGCGGCATCTTTAAGGCAGCTGCCAACGGTCTCCAAGGAGCCCAGCCAAGACACTTTTATGGCATACTTATTTGTGGATTAAATTACAGCCCCGCCCACGCCCTAAACACCTGCGCCATCAGCCAGCACACTTACCGTCCCTTCTCCGTGGAGTGATGATACCAACGCGTCTGTTTCTTCCTCAGCACATCGGGCATCTTGACAAAGCAACTGAGATGCAGTGTCTGGCCATAGGATGAGGTAACACGCTTGCGCAGCACACTGGTATCGCAGATGCCGGACGTCTCGTTGGCCACATCCTGCAGCAGACCCAACTGATAGGGCCGGCACGCATTCACCTCCTTGTCCCAGCCACAATAGGGATCGGCCACGCAGCGGAAGCAGCTGTCGTAGCGTCGGGCGCACATGGCCAGATCGATTTGCTTCACCTGATGATCGGTGGCCAGGTACAGCGAGGCGGTCTTCTGGCTCAGTGTCAGCTCGCGTATGGGTTCGTTGCGTGGCGATGCCTCAAAGATGTCCACCAGATTCGAATGCCGCTGGCCGTAGTGCATGAACTGCACTATCTTGTAGATCTGCCCCAGGCTTGTGGCCACAAAGTACACCAGAAACTCCTGGTTCAGCTTGTCGATGCGGATTCTAAGAGGCAAAAGAGAGAGAAGGAGGAAGAGAAAGAGTTGATAAATTGGCGGCAGAGAAGTTGTGCTGCTCCTTCTTCGCTGGCTTTGGCAGTAAAAACAAAACGTTTAACTAAAAGCATATCCTGCAGCGCATTGCTCATAAGGAGCAGCAGGCAGCAAGAAGAAGGAACGTGGCAAAAACATTTTGTGCTGTCAGTGAGCGAGTGCTCCCAAATGGCAGCTGAAGCTGGCCGCCAACTTCGCACTGCACTGCACTGTATAAACTTGGCAAATGTCAACAAGCGAAGCGAGGCAAGGCACACAGACATAGTGTACTTGTGTGTGGCCTGTTGCCAGCAGCATCGGCAGCAGCATCGCTCGCTAATGAATACATTTACACATTTTACATGCCACATGCCACATGCCACACTCGCACTTACTTGTCGACAACGAGGCGGGTGAGTATTACGTCCCGTTTGTAGAATACCGGATTGCCAAATTCATGATCGACCGCCTTGTCCATTAGCGGATGTTTGCGTATGAAATTCAACACGGAGTCCGGCAATGTGGCGGTGTCGTTGTGGCATGTGCCCGGACGTGGTTCCGGCACTTTTGAGTTCAGCACCGGCAGCCAGGCGCTGTTCGAGCTGGCCTGCTCCTTGAACTTGCCTGCAAAGAAGAGAAACAGAGTGAGAATGTGAGAAAGAGAGCGCAAATAAGAGAAAGAGCGGCGCTTTATTTAGTGCGGCGCTGAAAAGTATGCTGTGGAAATTTATGTGTGTCAGCGGCGCTGTGGCCAAATGATAAATCGCCCTGGGCACGCCGCGCTGATTTGTGGCACAGACAGAGAGAGAGCGTGTGCAGCAAAAAAGGCAGCAGTCGAACTACTAATTACACACACACACACACACAGAGAGAGATGGGGAGAGAGAGGGAGATAGCTGCAGCCACAGATCAGCTTTAAGTGTTTGCTGCATAATCATTTGTTTTTCGTAATTAATTGCGCTGGCACAGCATATATATTTTTTCAACACACACACACATACATACACACGCATACATATGCATTTATGTATATGCATTTCAGCTTGCAACTTGCCCGCAAACATTTCATAATGAATTTTAAGTGTTTGCCAGATTTTTTACTGCCATCTGCAGCCGCTGGCGCTGTGTCTGCCTCGTCGCCTCGTCTCTGGCTGTCTGTCTCTTTCCATCTATCTCCCTCTCTCTCTCTGTCTGTCTTTGGCAGCACTCCACACACAGCATTTTTATGGTGTTAATGAACCCTTGCAGACTCCAGGCGCAGCCTCCTCCTCCTCCTGCTCCTCCTTCTGGCTTGCAACTTTAATGCACATGCGAAATCACTTTTTGCTGCAACATGTCATGCCACATGCCACAACAGATTAAGCTGCAGCAAATTGAAAGCGTCTTGAAATGATTTACCTCCTTGCAAATGCAAATGGCAAACTTGCTGCCGTAAAATACATGTTGTTTGCCACAATAATAAGAGGCATGCAACCGCAGGTCGGGGGCATCAATCTGCCGTGTGTGTATTCTTTGTGACATGCGTTCGCAGGTTGCACGCCAGTGATTTTTGAGTGCCTTACAAATTGCATGCGTGTGAAGCGCATTGCGTGCAGCAGGCAGCGTGCTGCGTGTGGCAAGCTCTGTTGCGGAGGGGGCGTTGTTAGCACCTGTCACGCATATCTTGTTACCGCTGGCCAAGCAGCAGCAGCAGCAGTGTCGGAGGCAGGTTGCACGCCATTTTGTGGCAAATGTTAAAGCGTTTAAAGGCGCCAAGCGAGCGTGCCCCACTGCCTCCAGCAACTGCCACGCCGTGGCAAGCACATCAATTCAACTCGCGCCATTTAACGCTAAAATGCCAAAGCTGCTCGGCACGACACACACACTCAGACACAGAGACATGTGTGTGTTGTGTGTGTGTGTGTGTGTGCAGCACCTGCGAGCGTAATTTCTTCCGGCAGCTGCAGCACAGCGTAATGGGGAATAGCTGAGAGTGATGGCCAGGGGGGAGGGGGGGGGAAATGAAGGAAATGCTGGAAGAAGTCAAACGTAGCCACATGCACGTTCGTAAAAATGGCGCCACAGAGAATTATTGCCAATGCAATAAATCTCACGCACACAGAGACACCGAGACAACACACTCACACATACAAACATCTACCCTCGCACACCCGCTTACCTTCAAATGCCGCATTGATATCGCGTATATCGTAGCTGCAGACGGCGGAGCCAATCAGCCCGTTGGTGTTCGTGGTGAATGTTGCATAGAACTTGGTATCATCGTTGGGCATCTTGTAGACGGACTGAATCTCATTGAAGTAGAACGGAAACTCGCTGGAGATGCTGCAGTTCATGCGCGCCTTCAGATACGTCGCCCAATTCTGGCTGATCATGTATTTGCCCCCGCGATCGTTCTTGCACACGCGTGCCACACGCGAATAGACTGCCTTGCCGCAGTTGATGTACTCCACGGCATGTTCGCGGAAGAAAAAGTACACAAAGTCGCCGATGTCAAAGGAGCCCACAAAGTTTGGGTTCTGGCAGGGGAGAGAAAGAGGGAATTTAATCAATAATTTATTTATATATTTGTTTGTAACTGATTTATCTAATTTGCTTAATACTTAAACTTAATCAAAACTAATTGTAAGTTTTTGAACACTTGATCAATGATTTGACAAAAGTGGCGGCAGGTCAATAACCGATAGACTAATGCGCCAAAGTGGCGGTAGGCCAATAATAAATAAGTCGATATAAGTGTAATCGAAGAAGTGTTTGAATTGAAAAATAAAATTAAAATGCAATGCAAACTATAACTTTGAACTATTATAAGCGTCTAATACAAGATTAAAATAATTAATTAAAATTAGTAATTCATATATTATAAGATATTTTATTAAAAACCCTGATTTAAATTATCTTAATATTTTAACTTAATCAACACTTTATGTAACACTATCGAACACTTGATCAACGATTTATTGAATGTGGCGGTAGGACAATAATTGTAAAGTCGATAATGGAGTAATCGAAACAGTAAATAAAAGTACAAGAAACTGAAATTGAAATTTTAAATTACAATATACCACTAAGGTAATATTTATATCAGATATTATTATTTTATATATATGTTAGTATATTTAATTATATTAATCTACACTTTCTTCTACTTACTGTCCAGCAATTTGGAGTCGTATTTAACAGTTCGCTTGAAATTGGCTTCCTTGCGACCGTTTGTCAAGTTGTAGAGATCCGAGCGAAAGATGACAGAGTCAGCCTTGGTAAACTCCGCATTGGTGCCGGCATACTTTAAAAGAGAGGGAGACAACGATAAAGAGTGTGAGTGTGAGGGCGACGGAGTGAGAGCTTTAAGTCAAATGGATTAAACCGTAGTCGACGCCGGATCGCAGGCAATGCAGGCAAATTAGCGCCAAATATTCGGGAAATTTGATTTTCCCAGGCAAAGGAAAAGCGTACGCACGCACATGCACACACACTCGACACACACAGAGGCTGGCACGCACACAATTACGCGCAAAGTGTAAGCACGTGCCTCAAACTCGATTCGCTTTACGCACTGCGCGCAGAATGTGTGCGAGTGTGTGTGTGTGTGTGTGTGTGCTTCACTCTAATTTAATTTCAGCTGCTTTATTGCGACTCTTTTAAATTTCTTGCCATTTGGCCTGTCATAGCCGCCGCACAGAACTTTGCCTGCCTCCTTTCGCCTGCTACCCCCTTCCCTACTTCGCCCTACTTTGCCCCACTTGCCCTGCTCCCCAGTGCCCATTCCCCATTCGCCTCATGAGCGCCACTTCCTACTTTCCACTTTCCCATTTGATTCCCTCTCCTTCTGTTGCCCACTTCCTTCTTTCCTTTTGGCCTGCGCTTTACTTTTGTAATTTTATTACAATTGACATTTTCTTCGTTTCTCTTTGCTCTGCTCCTTTGCCGACTTGTTCTTTGCCTGCCTTACTTACCAGCGCGGGCAGACCGAAGGGATTTCCGTTCTCCACATAGACGGCGGTTGAGTTGTCAGCAGGATCGTAGGGACACTTGCCAATGCCCAGCCCAATGCCGGGCACGTACTGGGATCTGGGTAAATGTGTTAAGTTTGCCTGCAGACAGAGAAAGAAACCAAAGAAATATAAAACGAGAAAGAGAGAGAGAGAGCGAGGGGAATCGCATTAGTTGACTTTAATTTTGGCATTCTACAGCTTGACAGACACCCTCAATTAGACGCGGATGCCTTGGGCTTAACCCTTTGAGGCCTGCGTTGTTTTTTCTTCTTGTACTCACATTTATAACATAATCCTTGGGATTGTGTGCATTGGTGCCGCACACGTAGAGTCGATGTCCGTTGAAATTCATTGGCTGGATGACGCGTATGTGGTTGCGGCACTCCACCTTCTTGTTAGGGCGCCCAACGTGGGTTCCGAAATATTTAAACAATTGTTAAAACAAAAGCAAGAAAGTTGTGTATTTTGTGTATGTGTTTGTGTGGGGGGGAATGGAACAGATGAAATTTGCCAAGGCAATGCATAAGATAATGGCCAAAACGTTCTTTTTATCATACAATAATTTTGATATGCAATGGAGAAATGAGAAATGTATCTACAAGATATATTTATATCGTACCTCTCGCTTGCCCTTCGAAACACAGTTGAGTATATCAGACCCGGTGGGCTCCAGTATCAGTACATCGCGCTGCAAAAAGAGAGAGAGAGAAAAAAAGATTTATTTTTATAAAATTCTAAAATTCGACGCGCTTTTTTTTTTTTTTTTTTTTGGAAAAACTTTATTGAAAGCGTGATAAAATTTCATGCTTATCAAGCGACAAGGCGACGCGACTGGAAAGAACAACCACAACAAAAGGAGCTGCGCAACAATTGAAGATTGTTTGTTAATGTCGGTGTGGGTGTAGCTACGTGTGTGTACCTCACTCTGTGTGTGTGTGTGTGTGTGTGTGTACACGTACAATCAGTGGCGCACATCTCGTGTGTATTGTGCCTTCTCTGCCTTATGCTGTGCCTGCCACAGGCCCGTAGCTAAACGTTTGCGGGGTGAGTGCTGCACAAGGGCAGAATGTATTAAAAAATATAAAGGCAATAGAAATATATATAATAATATATATATACTCTATGTTGTATTATATTATGAATAAGAATCTAAACAAACCTAGTAGCATTATATCTTATATCAAGAAATAGTTCTAGTGCCCCCGAGAAGTTTTCTAAATGTGTTCCCTCTACCTTCGCTCCGCCCCTGGTGCCTGGCTTCCCTGTCTGCCATACTCCGCCTCTGCGCTTCCCCGCCTTAGTCTATGCCTGGTTTGCCTGCCTCATTCTCTGCCTGGCTTCCCCTGACTTCCTCTGCATCTTCTTATGTTCTCTGCATTTTTCTCTCATCGCACTTCCATTGTTATTTTTGCCCGCTGCTCCTTTTGTTGTTATTTCACTCACGTTGCGCATTTGTTTATTTAATTCGATTTTCGCCTGCACTTGAATTCTGAACGTCGAACGCGAATTATAGCTGTAAAATGAAAACTTTGATAACTTTTTCGGCATTGTCGCACGTTTTCACGTTTTCCACGTTCTCCACGTTTCTCGCTTTGCTCACTTCTTTCGATAAATGCCATTTTATACGCTCTCAAAACCTGAGGCTGAGCAACAGAGAGAGAGAGAGTGAGTAGGGGAGGGAGGAAGGGGACTGGAACTGACACACTTTGGCTTGGACAGGCGGGACAATATCCTGTTGGGCTGACAGTTTGCCTGCCTCGCTGCACTCTGAGGCGCCACTTGGAGTCGCCTAAGTGCTGCGATTCAACTTCAAACGCAATTTGTGCCCGGCCGTAGTCCAACTGGTAAAGGGGCGTGGCGAGGGCTGCACAAATAATTGCTGCTGAAAGCATTTGCTGTTGTCGTTCTTCTTGTTGTTGTTGTTGGCTGTGGCAAAGTGGCGCAAGGATGACTCAAAAGATGTGGCAAGCACTGAGCTTCGTCCAGTTTTGCAAGTGGCAAATGCGAATTCGAATGCGTCTGCGAATGCGAATGCGAATACGAATACGATGCGAATGCCAATGCAATGAACTTGAAACGGAAACGGATATTGATAGTTCAAGACGAAATCATTAAAGTGCAATTGTGCTCAGGCTCAGGGATGACTTAGAAAGGAAAAGAGAAAAGGAAAGAGAGATGAAAAGAGAGCAGGGAAGTCAGCTTGATGGACACCCTCGCAGCGGAAGTACGCAGGGCAGAGTCACCAGCAGCAGCAGCAGCAGCAGTAAAGCAAGTTTTTCCAGTTCCGAAAATCGTAAATTTTACTGCGGTCTTAAAGAAGTCTTAATAAAACTTGCGGAAAATGCTAAAGATACTATTCAATTGGGCTAACAGTTTATTTGATATTTATTTATGCAAGGCTAATAAAATAAATAGTCTACTGTTATTATTTCAAATTGCTTTAAATTTGAATAAATTGTTTTTGCTGAAATTGATTGATTCAATTTGAAGTTTTAAACACCTCTTACTCTCTCCTTCTGTCTAGTAGCCATATTGAATTTCATGTTTTGAAAACTTTAATAGCTAATTTAAATTAAAATAAATTCAACAATATTTCTGATTGATTCCATTAAAATATAAAGTGATTTTTACTCGACATGATTGAGGCAACCAAACTGTCACAGTTAAATAAAATCGTTGCCTACTTTTAGGCTCAATTGAATAAGAATTGCCTGACAGCTCGAAGTTAATCACATTTTGATGATTTCTCGACTTGATTGCGCTGCATAGAATTGATAATTTAATATTAATCATGCTCTTAGAAATCAATTTGATGTGTTTACTTGGCAAATATGCTGTAAATCATAAAGAAAGAAAGGAGCTAAGGCAGATCTATACATTATTGATGCTGCCTAATCTTTGCCTTACTTTGATTAATTAAATATTTTATTCGATTTCATATTTCTCTTTTGTCTTGTCAATGGGCTTTAAATTATTTACCTAGATTGAAATAGATTTTTTGCTTGGCCAAGCACTTGCTAGGTGGATGTGTGTGTGTGTGAGAGGATAAAGAAAATCTGAGAAAGTGCATAAGCGCAGGCAAAGCAAAAGGAAAGTCGACAAACCACTTGGCTGTCTGGCCAGGTGAAAAGCCTGCAAGTGAGTTTAACGAGAGTGTGTGTGTTGGTATATACACATATGTGTGTGTGTGTGTGTGTCTGAGTGTGTCAACAACTGCTGTCTGTCTGGTAAGCAACACTCAAGTGGCTAAAAGTGTCGCCCTCTGTGTGTATTTTGTGCATTTACATGCGCTCTTTCTGCTACTTTTTCCCACACACACACACACACACAAAACAAAAAGAGACACACACACCCATAGAGACACACTCAGGCTTACACACACACATACACTCCATCCTCTTTTGCCTCCCACTGCGCTTTCGCTTTCATTCTTGCCTTGGTTACTTGTCACTTACCTCGCATATGGATTGACTGATGTTGCGCAGATTGAGTCGGAATATGCGATCCCTGCAAGAAAGAGATAGAGAGAAGATAATGAGAAATATATTACGCCTGCTTCAGGTATATATGTATATCTTGATAGGGATATATATAAATCGCGCTGACACTCGCAGCCAACGAGCTAATCCCAAGCTGTGACACAGGATAAGTTAATGCGCGTCACCACGACGGGGTAGCTGACTGTCTGTCTGTCAGTCTCTCTCTGTCTGTGTGGTTGTCTGTCCCTCTGTATGTGTCCTTGTCTGTATATGTGTCTCTTTGTCTCTCTCTTTCTCTGTCTGCAGACATTTTTTGCCGCTGTCAAGCAATTGAAATTCTTTATTTGTTTTGCAGCGAACTCATCTCGTAGGCATCCTGTCTTGCGTTTGACTGACTGACGCACTGACTGACTGTTTGATTGATTGATATATCGATGTCGCCATATTGCCCGTGTGCTCTTTGACCCTCCCCCTCTGCCCCTTGCATCTCACAGCTCGCAACTTTAAGCGCTTGCCACATTTCCAGTGCCACTTTCCGGCGGCCACTCGAAAACTTTGTGTTGCTGTTTCTCTTTTTTTTTGGAAAGGGGGGACGCAAAGGGAAGAGGGGAAAGGGGGAAGGCGCGTCGGTGCTAAAGTGTGTTTTATGTAGTTGCCGGCAGAGTTTTAGGCGCCGGCGATGGCCCTCAACAACTCGAAACCATTAATCTTCATTTCCAGAGTAGACGAGGCTGACGATGACGACGACCAGGCACAGAAGGGGGAACAGGGAGGGGGGGGGATGCTGGCTGTGGCTGCGTTGGAAAAATTACGCTCGAGTCAAGTGGTAATTTTGGTTACTTTGTTTGGCTGCCGAGCAGACGGAGGAGGTCGCTGAGGGGGCGTGGCGGCGCAGCGACCGCAACTGTTCAAAATGCGGCCATGTTCAACTTGCGGCAGACAAATGAGCAAACGAGGCGCATTGTCAAACTGAGAGAGGGACTGGCGACCTAGAAGGCGCACTACGAACCACGAAAAACCCGAAGCCGAGCCCCTGACCACACCCCTATACCTCCCCCCCCCCCGCTTTGGAACCGCACGTCAAGCATTAATTCATAATTATGTATGCCGACAGTGTTGCCAACAACTCTCGGCACTCTTGTCCGAAAATGAAATATGCAGCAGTAGCAAGTGCGTCGAGTAGCTACCTCCCTCCCTCCCTCTTCCCCCCTTCTCCCCCTGGCAGCCCTAGGACAACCGGAAGTTCGCACAGTCCAACCGGAAGTTTGTAATTATCGCGCTGTGGGAGCAACGTCAAGTGAACTTCACGTTGAACTTGCTCTGCAAAAGTTGCCCGCCAGCTTATGCCGTTATAAATCTCGCACTTATCCAGCCCCCCTCCCCTCCTCTTTCCCCCCTCCTGCTGAAGTGCCTTACAAACTATGCCTTATCTATTGTGGCAGCCGGCCTACTTACATGGCGCCCACATAGAGCGCATTGTTGCGCTCATCCATGTAGAAGGTTTTGTAGTGCAGCGGGCCGCAGCTGAAGTCCTTCACATGTTCTGCAATGAGAAAGAGACAGAGAGAGAGAGGGGAAGTATTAGTAGAGCATACATATGAGTACATTAAGCATACGCCGTGTGCCACACGACATCAGTGTTAATTAAAGCTCGTGCATCGATTAATGAAACTGTCAGCAGCAGCGCGCGAGGCACAAAAAACTAATTAAACTATTATAATTTAGCTGAAAGAAAGTTAATTTATGGGGCGGGCAAGGACAATGCACACACACACACAGGCACACATACTCCGCACACACACGACACTCGCACAAAGTAAACAAAACAAGGAAGTCTGGTGTCACGTACTTGCCAACGTCACGTGCGACGTTCTTCCCAAAAAAAAGGAGAAGAAGACATTGCCAGCACCGGCAGAGTTGCCAGGCATTGTCAATGTCATTAACGAAAGATTGAGGCATTTAGCTAAAATTTTTACGACATTAAGTTGTCAACTCATTTGCCGCAATTAGTAGGCAAGTTTCGCTGCCCCTGCCCCTCCACTTGTTAGTTGCCGCCTGTCGTTTTTTATTTGCGACCCGAACAAATCCTTTGATGGCTGCGCTAAGAGTCAATTTGTGTTGTCTCCCTCTCTCTCTCTCCCTGCTCGATAAAAAGCAACAGCAACCCCCCAAACAACAATGAGCCTTTTCTCGTCCAGTTGCTTAAGCCTGTGCAACATCAACTTGGACTTGGACAGCAGAAAAAACAAGCTCATTAAAATGAGCAAAGCCTGCGACATTTGCATAATAATACGTAATGAATAATAAGTGAGTTGCCAACCAAATAGAGAGAGAGAGAGTCCACAATCCACATTGAGTTGCCCTGCCCAACTCGATGCCTATGCAAATGTCTCTCTATTGTTCCATTGGCTTACCAGATTTATCTTTATGTTTGTGCTTTACTTTATAGACTAAAGTCGAGCTCGCTCTAATTGTTTTGGAACTGAGTCCTCAATTGGCAAAGATTAGCGTCAATTGCCGAAATATACTATTCAAATCGAATTAGGCTTTTTGTTTCCTACAATGTCTATGAAAATAATGTTCTCACTCATTTCTATTTTTCAGATTTCAAATTTAGTTGTAGTTCGACTGAATTTGCACAGTCCTCAATCCACATTATTAGGTTGTTATCTTTGGTTGCTATCTCTTCTAGCATAAATGGAATTTTAGCCCTACTAAAATTCTCAATTAAATTTGAATTCATGCGAAACAAAGTGTTAACATGGCCTGTATACAAATTTCTAATGCCATGGCCGGCAAATTGGGGTGAGAAGTGTTTGCAGTGTACACTTGAGTTGCAAGTTCATCCATCTTGTGTTGCAGTACTTCTATTTGGGGCCAAAAACTTGGTAGACGTGGCAATGATCCTTTGAAGACACCTAGTCAGCAGTGCTACTCAAAGACGGTGAAGGCAGACTACAGCAAGATCAAGGATCCCAAGTACAATAAGGTTAGTCACAGAGAGACATCTCTCAGTTCTCAACCAAATCTTCGCTCATCATTCTCTTCAGGGCTTGAGCTTCACGCACGAGGAACGTCAGAGGTTGAGTATTTTGGGTCTGATGCCGCCCGCGTATCAAAGCATGAAAGTGCAATTGATGAATGTCTGCTCAAGGTTCTTTGCTCATGAGAAGAAGCTAGATCAATATGAATTCTTGCGGGAGCTGCGTTGTCGCGATGAGCGTTTGTACTTTAGTTTTCTCGGTGCCAAGGTGCTGGACGTGCTGCCCGTGATCTACACACCCACGGTGGGCTCAGCATGCATCAACTTCAGTCGGTTCTATCACAATGCCCTGGGCATGTATGTGAGCAAATACGATAAGTGTCACATGGCGGAGGTGTTGAGAAATTGGCCCACCCAGGATGTACGTGCAATTTGCGTTACGGACGGTGAACGTATCCTGGGCCTGGGCGATCAGGGCGCCAATGGCATGGGCATATCGGTGGGCAAGTTGGATTTGTATTCAGCGCTGAGCAAGATACCGCCCGAGTACCTTGTTCCCATCGTACTCGATGTGGGCACCAACAACAAGATTCTGCTGGAGGACCCTCTGTACATTGGTGTGCGTGAGCAACGAGTGAGGGATGCCGAGTACGAGGAACTTGTGCAGGAGTTTGTCGATGCCATTGTCACGGTCTGGGGTACTCAGTGCATCATTCAATTCGAGGACTTTGCCACGCCCAATGCCTTCAAGTTCATCAACAAATATCAGAATACCTACTGTACTTTCAACGACGATGTGCAGGGTACTGCAGCCACGGGCCTAGCAGGGTTTTCTTGGCATTGAGCGCATTACCAAGGTGCCGTTGGAGGAGCACGTTATCATGTTTGTTGGCGCTGGCAGCGCTTGTCTGGGCACGGCCAAACTGCTTGTCCAGGAGCTGCTGCAACGCCAGGTCAGCAAGGACAAGGTAACGAAGAATATCTACATCTTGGATGCGGAAGGCGTGCTCAACAAGAACAGCAAGAACCTGCTGCCCGACATGACACCCTTCTTCAAGGACATACCACCCGCCAAGCTGGAGGAACTTGTTGAGAAGCTCAAGCCATCGATTTTAATGGGCGCCACCGGGCAGCCCGGCATCTTCACCGAGAACATCATACGCTCCATGGCAAAGAACCACAAGAGACCAGCGATCTTTGCCTGCTCGAACCCAACCAATAAATCCGAGTGCACCGCCGAGCAGGCAATCAACTTCTCAGAGGTACGGCAAGCTACCCTACTCTGCTTCTATTTCTTTCCTTCTTCCTCTCTCTTCATGACAGGGTCGCGCTCTCTTCTGTTCGGGTTCGCCTTTTCCGCCGGTTGTGCTGAATGGCAAGCGCATCACACCCGGCCAGGCGAACAATGCCTTCGCCTTTCCCGGCATCGTGCTGGCGGTCTTCTGCTGTCGACCCTACAGAATGCCCGAAGACTTCTTCCTCATTGCGGCACGTGAGATAAGCAACTACGCGGCAGCGGACAAACCAGACGAGGATCAGCTCTACCCGAGCGTCAAGCAGGCACCCGACGTGGCCTTCAGCATAGCCATTAAGGTAACCGAGTATATGTTTAAGAATAATTTGGCAAACATCTGCCCGCAACCCGATAACATTTGTGAGTTCCTGCGCCAGCATCAGTACCATCCCGCATACACAGACGCGTTGCCAGGCACCTGGTGCTACCCGAAGCCAAAAAAATGCAAGTAGCCAAGGTGCGAGACTCCAAACTTCAAAAAAAAAAAAAAAAGAAAGTCTATTTTGCTTCCTTGAAATTATTGTTATTAGCATACAAAATTAAAGTTTGGATGAATTTAAAAATAAATATTAATTTTTTAGTTTTATTCATTTAGTTATCTAATGGGCAAAGGTTTGTTAGTGGTACGGTAAGTGCGCGAACTGTGCAAAGTGAATCCGTCTAAGCGAGGTACTGCTCTACCCACTGCAGCTGCCCCATCCGTTACTTGTTGCGGCGTCACCACAGAGGCTTGAAAAGGTATGGCGAAATAATGAAGCCCGAGCTGACGAAGTTCTTGGATCCAAAACTAAATAAGGTTGGTAGTGCAATGTTCCATTGATTGTGCGTTTGTCTTTCATTTAGGGTCTTAGGGTCTTGCATTTAGCATGCTAGAACGTCAGGTGCTCTGCGTGCACGGTCTGATGCCTTGCAAGTATCGCACCCTCGAAGAACAGGTGGAGATAGCCAAGATGAACTTCGAGAGTCGCCGCGATGCGCTTGTCGCAGTACACGTATCTGTTGTCGCTGAACTCACAGCACCAGCGTGTCTTCTACCGGTTCATCAACGAGAATGTCGAGCTGACCATGCCCATCATGTACACGCCCACCGTGGGCAGTGCTGTCACACTGTTCTCAACTGTTTATCGCAGCGGCATGGGCATGTACGTTACCATCTTCGATAAGGGGCACATACTCGATGTACTCAAGAACTGGCGCGAGCCAGATGTGCGCGCCATCTGTGTGACGGATGGAGGACGTATTCTGGGACTCGGCGACATGGGTGCCAATGGCATGGGCATCACCATGGGCAAGCTGTTCCTGTACACAGCTCTGGGAGGAGTGCCGCCCCATATGCTTGTGCCGATGTGTCTCGACGTGGGCACGGACAACGAGCAGTTGCTGAACGATCCCCACTATGTGGGTGCCAAGATAAAGCGCGTGAAGGGCAAGGAGTATGACGATTTTGTCGATGAGTTTATCGATGCAATATGCGAGTACTTTGGCAAGGATACGTTCATTCATTTCGAGGACTTTATGACACCGAATGCCTTTAAGTTCCTCGAGAAGTATCAGTCGAAGTACAATTACTTCAACGACGATATACAGGGTACAGCATGTGTGGGGGTAGCCGGTTTCATGGCCGCGGAGCGTGCACTGAAGAAGAAACTAGAGGATATGACATTTCTGTTTGTGGGCGGCGGCAGTGCTGCTGTGGGAATCTCGGAACTTCTTCTGCTGGAACTGAAGGCGCGCGGACTAAGTGATGAGGAAAGTCTCAAGAATGTTTACATTGCCGAAAAGGACGGACTTGTCACAAAGAAAATGACTAAGCTGGCACCCGCTGTGCTCAAGTATGCTAAGGATCGAGAGCCGATTGCCGAGCTGGCCGATATTGTTGATCAAATCAAACCGAACGTGCTGCTTGCCGCCACAGGCACGCGGGGAATCATCAGTGAGAAGGTGCTCAAGCTGATGGGGAAGCACAACGAGCGGCCGGTTATCTTTGCGCTCTCCAATCCCACCTCGAATGCCGAGTGCTCGGCCGAGGAGGCGGTCAAACACACTGAGGTAGGCGTGGCCATTTGATACCTATTGGAATAGTATTGATTTCTCTTTTATCTTATTTTTATCCACAGGGTCGAGTAATCTTTTGCTCGGGTTCTCCTTTTCCACCGGTCGTCTACAACGGGAAACGTCATATTACGGGGCAGGCAAACAATGCTTTGGTCTTTCCTGGCATAGCGTTGGGCGCCATCTGCTTCTTTGCCAAAACCCTTCCCTCGGAAATATATCTGGACGTTGCGCACACTCTGGCCCAATTCACAACCGATGAACAACTTAAGGACGGCATTCTTTATCCACCCATGGCCAACGTTGAAAAAGTGTCCACTGCTGTTGCCAAGGCCATTGGTTGTTATCTCATCAAACACGGTGAGCAGGGTGCAGCGATCTATTCTTTCTTCTCTTCTCATTTACTTTGTCACTTTGCAGATCTTTCGCATTTGCCGCTAACATCCGATATGATGGACGAGTTATTGCAACGATTTGTCTATAAATATTACTACTATCCTGCAATGTCCAATGTCTGGGAGTATCCCGAAGCGGACAAAAAATGTTAAACTTAACCTCACAAATGTTTTTCATATTTTATATTGTATAGTATTTATAAATTTTACGTATTTGAAGAATAAGCTAAGTCACGCATTTGTAAAATAAAATTTCTATAAATACATAGACTTATATTGTGCATAAAGTATTTTAAAAAGTTAAATATTTGTTAAATATTTGAATTTTAAAGTTTTCTTTACGTTTTTTTGTGCACCTTCGCGTCTAAGTTTCGATTGTTTTAATGCAATCTATTGGCCTGCCGCCACACTTTCGATAACTCTTTGTTTGAATTCAAAAATTAGTGTTGAGTAAGTAGCAAATATCGCATACAAACAAAGTGTGAAGCGAACTTACAATTTAAACAACTCATTAATAAAACAAACAACAAATAAAACAAATACTTTATATTGTAATATAATATTATTTAACCCTCTTGCTCATCTTTTCAGTTAAACAGCTTGCAATCCTAAGCAGCTTCTGTGCGCAAATCTTGTGCCTTCTCCCAGTGTTTATTATCATTTTCCTTTTTTGCCAAACGGAATTTGGCAAGAGAAAAAAGCGGCACAGGAAAATGTTGAGCATTTTAACGTCATTATTGTCTGTCAGCGCGACATTGACATATGTATGTATGCGCACCCATACACAGCATGAGTATGTGTGTGTTTGCGACTGTGCGTTGCTGTTTTGCATATAAAATAAGACGAAATGTGCGCTCACCAAAAATGTCAATCAATTTTTTAAACGTCCTGCGAACATGCATATATATTTGCTCAGCTCCCTCCCGCTCTCTCTATCTCCTTTGCTCACTCTTTCGCCTGATTGTGTGTGTGTGTGTGTGTATCGGGACATGCATGCATTAAAAAGCAATTGGTGTTAAAGGAGCAGTCACGTTGTCTGCCTGTCTATCAGCCTGGCATGCGGCACCGTGTCCCCCCTCCCTTGGCCCCTATCGTCTGCTGCCACACCAACTGGTGTGAAAGGACACACTCAGTCAGTCACACACACACACTGACACACACAAACACGCACAATACCCGTTAATGTATACAAAGAGGCAAGCAAGGGAAAAAGAAGCCAAAGCAGAAAATGTAAAATCATTTTCTTCAACTGACAGCTGTCAAAATATTTGCTCTCTGTCAACGTGCCACGGCTGCGTCTTCGATTTTCCCTTTAACTGTAGCTTTGCAACTGTGTGTGCGTGTCTGTATGCGTGTGCCTGTGTGTGTGTGCGTAGTGTCCTTGCAAATTTCGTTTTAATATTCATTACTTCACACTATAATGCCGAAGGTTATCATTGACCGGACCCGACTACGTATTCCTTTTGCCTTTTTCCCATTTTTCATTTGACCTTTTTTTTATCTGCGCTGCGGCAGTGGGGCAGGCCACCTCCCCCTCCCCCTGGTTAACGGGGGAGTAGTGAAAAATGTAAATCTCATCTGGGCTACAAGTGGTTACGTTCCGCTCGCTTCAGTTGCCACGGCTTATAGAATTTAATTGCCTATAAAACGGAAGCTGTGTGCCTCGTAAATAACACGATTCAAACCTCCCCCCCACCCCGCCGCAGCTGCCCCACAGCGCTGCCTTTATCGATAAGAGCGCGTTGGCATCTAAATACCAGTGTCAAAGGTTCAACACGATGCGGCGTGTCGACATTTGAATTCCGCGGGGCAGATGAAACATCAAGACAAGAGGCGCAAAGTGGGTCGAGCTGCGTGGCAAGTGGGTCGACAATTTCACATTGCAATGCAAGGCAAACAAATGTGCAATTAATGTGGCGCACTACGCTGCGTATACGCAACAGCAGCAAAGGCTTTCAGCATTAGCAGTCTGGCTGCCTGGGAACTGGGTCAACTGTGGAGAACTGAACTTGACTGTGCCAAGTCCGATAAGTAGCCTCAATAAACACAAAAGCCTAAGCGGCTCGTGGCCTCTGGCCTCTCAGATTGCTACTTCATCTTTTTGAAGATTTTCATTTATCTGCCAGCCACAAAGATAAAGCACAGCACACAGAAAGAGAGAGAGAGAGAGAGAGAGAGAGAGAGAGAGAGAGAGAGAAGAGGGAGAGAGCGATGGCAAGGGAAAAGTACAAAAATAATGCCGCACTTAAATCCATTTAAGCGAATTTCTCAAGCATTAAATTTGCGTTTACGTTACGTATACTTAACTTCCAACGGCAACAGCCGCCTCCTCCTCCTGCTCCTTCTCCCTGCCTCCGTGGCGTGGCAAACGTGGCAGCAGGCAGGTAAAAATTGCCAGTGTGCCAAGAAAAATTCTTGCTTATTTTTCTTTTCGCTTTTCTTTCTCTGCTTGGGCAACGAAAACGTATTTGCATCATTTGTTTTAGTCTGCGAGGCGCGCTCACACCTTGCCCCAATGCATTTCCAAGGCGGCTTACCCGCCCCTCTCTCTCTGTGAGTGTGTGTGAGGGAGTGTGTGTGTGTGTGTGTGTGTCTGTGTGGCACAGACACTTGTGCGAGCAGTTGGCCGAGCAGCAGACGCACTCATGCGTTCCGCATTTCCTGGCCAACAATTTCTGTTTTGCTGCTTCCCTCATTGTTGTAGCGTTTTGTGGCCATGTAAATTACTCCCCCTGCCTGCACTTCCCCTCCCCCCCTCTTTGTTGTTGTGTAAAATATTCTTATCTGCGCTTTGCATGCCGGCACACAAGCCTCGGCGACGCTCTGCTCTGCTTTTTTCTCTCCAGACAAACTGAGTCAGCACTTGATTTTTATTTGATTTCGCTGAAGTTTTCGCTCTCCTCCGTCTCCTTCTTGGTTTCTCTCTGGAGTGCGTTATTTTTTACGGCGTTAATTTAACAATGATTGGGCAAACAGAGAGAGAAAGAAGGAGAGTGCAAGAGGGACCCCAGGCAAGTTAATGGCTTAGAATGCTCCAATGCCAAGGCGAGAGTTTATTAAGACAAATGTCGAGACAACAAAAACCAATTACAATTACTCTATGAAAATGGCCAAGGGAGATACAGAAGAGAAGGCCTGAAAATCAGTTCATATTTCGTCCGCAGGCGACAGCAGGTGTTGACACATTTCAGCTTGACTTGCCCGGACAGCAGTCATCCTCGCCGGAGTCGAGTCTGTCGAGTGCGTGTCTCCTGTTTTCATTAGTGTCCTTCACTTCTGCTCTCGCTCTCTCTCTCTCTCTGTCTTCTTTTTCTCTCTCTCTCTGTCTGTCTGTGCAGCTGCTGCTGTTTCTCGGATTTGATTTCCCTGTACTGTGGCACTGCAACTTGTCAGCTCTGACAGCCTCTCGTTGGGCTAATAAAAATTGATTTCGCACGAAATTCGTTTCAAGGCTTTTTCTTCGTTGTCAATTATGCGATAACGAAGTCAAAATAAAATTGAGAAAAATGTGTTTGTTTTCATTTACGTAAATTAGGCAAAGTTTGCGTAGGCACATTTTCATTAGCTTAAATAAATAATCAATAAATTAAAGTCATAAATGCGCGTAGCTTGTATAATTTTATGTTATTATTGCAGCCAATTTAATTTTATTTTCTAATTTTTTCAGTTTAAATAGCAGCGTCACTTTAGTGTTTGAAAATGCCAAAAATACTAACAAAGCGTAGTCTCTGCTGTTATCGGTAGGCAACGATCATGTGGAGCACGCGGTTAACAGCGATACTTGCAAGCACTGTTAAATTTGAGCGCATTAACATACCAAGTGTAACTGCAGTATTTTCTGTTATCGATAGGCAACATTCAAACATTAACAGCGATAGTTGCTGGCAATTTAAACATAACAGGGAATTTAATTTCCAAGCTCGATGTTAGTTGTGCTTGACATTACATTCGCAGTAAATATGCTAATTTAGTCAGCTAATGTTTTATTGAGTTTGTTTGCATGTGTGTGGAGTGCATTTAAGTTGCATTAGCTTTAAGTTTGCCTGCGGCGGCGTCGACGCGTCGGTTAGCCCCCATGCATCAGGCTTATCGGGTCCGGCAGCGAACAGAATAATGTCGCACAAATCTCGGACCATTTAGCAAAGTCAGCTGTTTGGGGGCTACGTTCTGTTATCGCCGCAGGAGGCCGACCGAGGCAGACAAATGGTAAATGTAGAATATATCTGCGAGTGTGTGTGTGTATGTTCGATATTTAACAGCTTCCAGTTGAGCGCACTGCGCAGTTGTGTGTGCGCGTGTGTGTGCCTGTGTGTGCCTGTGTGTGTGTTGCCATATGCAAAGTGTGCCGGCACTGGGCCTGGCTGGGCATGTTGGCTTAAATTTAGCTTTGCCAATGGCAAGTTTGCTCAGCGCTTTGTTCGAGTACATCAACTTTGCCGCAATATATATAAATGTGGGAGTACAACTGTGAGTAGATGTTGTGCTCAGTGTGTGTGTATATGTGTGTGTGTGTTTACTTTGTGTGGCTGCCACTCTTCCTTCTCTCTCTCTCTCTTCATCTCTCTCTGTCCCTGTTGCTGTAAAAACAACAAGCGCCTGGTACAAATAGCTGGCGCAGTGTAAAAATCCAGTCAGGTAAACAGTGTGACGAACAGAGGCACAGAGAGAGACGAAGAAGGAGAGAGGAAGAGAGAGAGAGAGCGAAGGGAGAGCGAACAAGAAGTAAGCACCTGGCATTTGTGTTGAGCACGTTCGTACCTTATGTGGGATTTAGTTTTAGACTTCATTTTACTGCTATGCTGCGCTGCGCTTTTGGTTTCATTTTGTTGCTCTCCTTCTTTATGCCGTTTTATGATGGCCGCAAAACCATGCCGTAAAAAGCAGCGACAAAAAGGGAGAGAGAGAGGAAGGAGAGAGAGAGGCGCAGATGAAGACGAAGAGAAGCGAAATAAAGCCATAGACAAGCAGTCCGCCTGGAAGTACTTGAACCAAATACACACACACACACACACAGGGCCACAGACACAGAGCCTTACATTAAGATTTAGTTCATATAGCGCACAACAAACTGCGGCGTCGACGAGCCAAAGACAACGCCAGCAGACAATGCTGTAATCTAAAACCAGACGACAGCAAAGGTTGGGGGAGCCTGACTGTTAGATACCCTGCACTAACAGTTGCAAAGAGAAAGACTAATTCTTCTTAACTTGCATAACTGCTGTGTTTATTGTCCGATCGGCCTGAAATTTGGTGGAGTAGTAGATAATATAGTCAGCTAAGTATTTGTCTAAGGCAGAAAGATATAATCTTTAATGCATCGCTTTCAAATCGAGTTGAGAAATTATTTTATTGATTTTCATACAGAAGTGGGCGTGGCATTCCACATTTGAATTACACTTTATCTATTTCCGATATACAGACACCTTCCTGCCAAATTTGGTGTCTCTAGCTTTGGTAATAGCTGAGATCTGCGTGTTCATACGGACAAACAAGGTTCAATCAACTCTGCTAGTGATCTTGTGCAGAAATATATATACTTTGTGTGCCCTGCCACGCCTGCCTTTGCCTGTTACATATATTTCTACAAAGTATAGCCTCCTTTGACCATTTTCATTGTCCGCTGAGTATAAACACAAACGTGCAATTGTCTAGCTCGCTTGCACTCGCCCTTTCGCTCTTTCTCTCCCTCTTTATCCCTCCCTCTCTCTAACTTCCCCCCTCATTGTGTGTGTGTGCTTTGCTCTCGACACGAAACGGCGTGGGAATATATTACAAGTTGGCTGCCGCCATTAGCAGAAGTATGTCAGTGTCCTGCGGTCTCTAGAAATGTGGCCCGCGCTGTGCCTGCGGCCTGCTGTGTGTGTTTGTGTGGCAGAGTCAATGGCAGCGCCGCGTCTTAAAGCGTGCTAAATATTTAAACAGGCGCCTCGACTTGCAACTTGGAACTTGGCGTTGCAATTAGGAATGCGCACTTGGCTATGGCCGAAAATCGTTGGCTATAAAAGCGCAGCGCGCTTTAAGGCCAATTGCAACGTTGGGGGCCAAACAAAAAGCAAACTACATAATTCAGCAGAAAATTTTATAGCTTCATCTTGTACTCTGTCTGTGTGTGTGTGTGTTGCAACTCCGTGTGCAACTGCTACAGAGGAAACATTAGCAAGTCTAGACACCTACGTCATGCGTCATGGCAGCCCGAGAACGTGAGCAGGAAGCGCGCTGATGTAAAAAGAAAGCCAAAAATTGAGACGTCAAGCAGACGGGCGAACGTGTCCGTACAAACGACGAGACGGAGAGCACTCCGTGTCGCTGCAGACGGAGGCCATGGCCACGGTGGCAAGAAGCAGCAGCAGAGGCAGCAGAGGAGGCAGCGTCAGCTCCAGGCTTCAGCACAGTCAAATGGCAAATGCATTGCGCCCAATTCGCAGCCGGAACCAAAGAAATGCAGGAGCTGACTGCACCTTCCAATGCTCCTTTACTTGCTCCTTCCTTTGCTTCCTCCTGTTCTGCCTCTGCTGCTGCTTAACTCCCTTCTGCACTCTTCAGTTGCCGTTTGAACCTTTGGCTTGTTTAATATGCTGAAAAATACGCGTCCCGACTTCCTGAAGTCTCATGCTGCACTTTTTGTGCCCCATTTCCTTGTGCACGGCAAGTCAATGGCTTCGGCAACGTCTCCGTCTCCATCTCCGTCTCCGGCTTCGCTGACTGCGGCTGCAACTTTGGCTGGTTCTGGGCTGCTGCACTTTGACACATGTAAGTAAAATGTCGGCTCTGACACATGCACAAGCACGAGAGCATAAGTTGTCATCCCGCACACACACACACGCACACATACACAGTGGCACACACGATCTGCACACACGTTGGTGGCACTGCCTTGTTGCATACTGATTCCCACATTGGGTTTAATAGGCAGCCAATTTCCCAAGGATCTTTAGGAGGGGAATACAGAACTGTTACTCCAGTGTCTCTCTTTCTCCCTATATATATTCTTCTACTCTCCCTCTCTTAATATTCATCTGTCTCTTTTGCTCCCTTGAGATCGCTTTTGCCTTTCTCTTGCTTTTTTTCTTCTCTAGATATCGATACATGTTCTTCTTTATACTTCAATTCAATCTCTCTGTATAATTTTAGATTTATAGCTCCACAATCTCTTCGTTGATTCTTTCTATCTCTCTTTCTAGTTTGCTAGTATAGAATATAGAAGGATAGATGGAGAGCTATCTATCCTTCTATATTCTATACTCTTCTCTATACCCGTCTTAATACTTCTCTCTTTCATTCTCTATATACCTTTCTCCCTATCTCTTTTTCTCTCTCCGTTTCTTCTTCACTCCCTCTAACTAACGATTCTCCCCATTTTCCTTGATTTTAATTGCCTTGCCTAATTGGAATTCAATATCAGACATTGAAAATGCATGAAAATGCACGCGAGCATGATAAAAATTTTCCAATTACCAATTTTCCATATTTCAAAGCGCGCGCATAAATATTTATGCCTGAAAATTTATGAAAACTAAACGTGCGCCAAGATACGCGCGATGCCCTGCCACTGTTACTATTCCTGCTACTCCTTCTTCAGTTCAGCCAGGGAGAAAGAGAGGGAGAGAGTGAGAGAGGGAGCAGGCAAGCTCACACATACGAGCCTGCACATTTGCATAACATGCACTGCAAGAAAATGGTGCGAATGTGTCTTTAGTTGATGCAGTTTTTAGAAGTTTTGAAGTTTGTTGTGACTTTATACTTTGATCAATTTTAAATTAAAATATATATTGATTAATTTAAGTAGAATAAGTCGTAATAATTTTAATAAGTTATGGCACCTCTTATGGTTCATATATCAGGCAATCTCAAAGCAAGAACTATAGGCAAATCTGATGCCTTGTTTGTATTTGTATAAGTCAAGTTTGGTTATTCTAATTTCCAAAAATAAAATATGTAAAACCCTAAAAGAACAACACTTCACTTATATAATACATCGATCTATCACACATAATTCTTTCAGCTTCTTTAAGTATTCTCCTTCTCCCACTGCCAACTTCTCTCTCTCTCTCCCTCTCTCTACCTACCCATTTCTCTCAGTGCACATTTGCATGCAGCCAGTTCATGTGGGGAGATTTAGCTGTGCTTTCAGCTTAGCCCCAAAAAGCAAATACAAAGTAACACGCTGACAACAACAGCAGCAGCAGCAGCACCTACACCAGCAACACAGCAACAAAAACAAGAGCACGTGCCACAAGCGCAACAACAACACCAACAACAACAAAGTGAAGCAGCACCACGTTGCATATTTTTAGGTGATTTGAATTTTTAAGAGCGCTGTAAATTTTTTTAGGGAATATTCCCTCGAGCTGTGTGTCACAGCAGTGTTGCAGCGTGCTAGCTCACTATCTTGCCTGTCCCTATTACTCCCCCTCCCCCTTTACTGCCCTATCTCTGTTTCTTCCCCCCTTTGACTGCCCTAGCTTGCAGCTGTTGCAAGTCGCCTCTGATTGCGCTCACTTGGCTGCCAAATGGCTCTCAAATTGTTGAGAGCGCACTTTCAATCTTCCCTCTCGCTCTATATCACAGTCTCTCTCTCTCTCCCCTTCCTCTCTACGCCCTCTCTGGCTGACATTGACAGCAGGCAGTCTGGCCAGGCAGCCGACAGAGTGCGCCCCCTTGACGCCCGTTCGCATTTCGTAGCATACTTTCCAGCGCCTACAAAGCCAAATGGCTTTTTAATTGTTGCAGCGACCCTCGCACTTTGCGCTGATTTCCCCAGCGCACACACACACACACACACACAGAGGCACACCCACTCGGGTGTATGGAGTGCCGCAATTGCTGGCAATTTGTTTTGTGGCACTAAACAAGTTGCCCCCCTTCGCTCGTCCCACGTTGGGCGCCTGCGTTACAAACGCTAATTAATCTTCGCCGTCAGCCTGCTGCTGTTGCTGCTGCCACCAGGTGATATGAAGTGCACACACACACACGCCTATGCCACGCCTCCTACGGCTGCGCAGCTCGACGTATTGTGGCAGCTTATTTCCGTCATTAATTAAATTACGCAAAAATGTTCAAAAACACATAAATCAGTCTCGGCGTCATTCGGGACCGAGTGTAGACTAAATGTGGACTGAACTTGGTTCTCTTTTTTAAGTGCCCTTCGGGGACGACTATAAATATTCATGCACCCCACTAGCATGAAGGTCTGTCTGCCCCCTCTACCTGGCCCTGTCCAAGATAAACTCATTTAAATGTTAATGCAGCGTGCTAAGGTTGCATTGCCGTCAAGTCAATGAACCAATCTTGCCGGCACGCATTCATAACTCTGTTCTATAAGTATATCCAGCAATTTGTTGTGCCACAACTTGTGCCTTGTGTCTTGCAACATGCTTTAATAACTGCAACAATGTGTTCAAGGGGAGCGAAGGTGTGTTCTCCCCTTGCATGTTAATTAAGTGGAAAAATGTCTGTGCTATCGATTTCCTCTTGCCTTTTTCGAGGGTGGCTGTGCGCAAGGGTTGTTCCAACAGTTACACCCATTTCGACATTTCACTTCGTTGCGTCATAATCAAAAATCATAAATAATTGAATCAAGCAAGAACTCAAAGTTTTATGAAACAATAATTACGACTGCAGCTGTCTACAAAAGGCCCACGAAATCTTTGTTATAAGAAGAAAGAGAAGAAGCAAAGGGGGAGAGTTTCTTTTGCCTTGAAAACTCACGAAATTGTTCACAGCCAGTAAAGCAATTTGCTTTTGAAATTGTTTTGAAATTCTTTTAAACACTTTTTATGGGCTGCGTTGGCGTTTTTTTAATGTGATAATGTGTGCTTTAAAGAGCTCTGTGGGTGCAATGAAAGATGAAAGCCGAAAGCTGATGAAGAGTTGGGTGAAATATGAGCTGAATTTAATTATGGGATATAAAGATTGGGTGAGGTGCAGAGGAAGACTGTTGGAAAGAGAGAGTTTTAAAGGGGAAAGTTGAAGAGGTTGGTAATGAATATATATTTGGCACATTCCAAGATCTAATATCTCCAATAACTAAACAATTTATGATGTTTCACTTCAGTTAAGATCTTTTAAAAATAAAATACTTGACTGATGTTAACAACCATCAATATATTGTCTTTATATTTCCTTAATATGCTTCATCATCGCTTCCCTCATTACATGTTCTTCAACATTTTTATTATGTCTGTTTTTATATATGGTATCCGCTTTCGCGCAGAACATTTCCGCTCACATAAATGTTCCCGTTTCCCCCCTACCCTCATCTCCTTTCTCACATGTTTTACCTGCTCTGCGGCATAATTAAGCTGTTTCCCATTCATTTTCCAGGCCATTGGCCACACCATGCAGCTCCAACTCCAGTTTCCCTTTACCTTTACCTCTTCTCTCTTAGTTCCTCTCTCTCTTTCTCTTTTGCTTGCCCCTGCCGTGCAGGCGCTTCAGGTTATTTGTTTATAACACATTTGCGCATCATAATAACCCACATTGCTGTGCCGCATGCCAAGACAGTTCGTGCCATTAACCTGTTAATGTTGCAATTATGCGCCAGAAATGATGTTATACTACGCGCTCTTTCCTCATTTTGCCAACAACTTTTTGTTTTATACCCGTTACCCAAGGTGTAAAAGGGTGTCATAGCTCAGAAAATTTATGTAACAGTCCACAAATTATACATATTCTTTATCAGCTTCAAATTTGTTCGTTTTTCTGTTCGTATGAGCAGCTATATCTCAGAGACTATAAGAGCTATGAACCACCAAACGTTAGTGACAATATGCCTGAAAATTTTTCTAAGATAAAGGTGATTTCAGTAATTAACCGCGCCCACTTCCGCCCGCACAAAACCATAAAATGCTAATATCAAGCGTAATTTTAATGCTAGACAGTTTAGTTTTGGTAAGCATAATAATTGTTATAGTGCAAATAAATTCTGTAAATTTTGTTAATTTTAATTGATTAATAAACAAGTTATTTAAGAAACAATTTTAAAGGATTACTATTTGCCCAGCCACCGCAAAGTATGCAACACTTTTTTAATTTTGTGTTTTGTACAGTTGTTTAGCGGGTATATCACAGTCATGCACTCCCAACTGTAGCTTCCCTTCGTGTTGCTTTTGCAGTTGGGGAAAATCATCATAAATAAGGCGCTTTATTAAAGTTCGCCAAGTGAAACTGAAACTGTGCCTCAAAAAAGGCAGCTGCATAATGAGGCAGAGCCGGAGAGAGTGAGTCCCTCATTTCAGACAGAGCTTAAGATATTGTCTATGGAGAAAGAGTGTGCCAGTGTGTGTGCCAGAGTGTGTATGTTTGTGTGTGTGTGTTTGTGTGTGTGTGCTGGCAACACAAACAGCAAGCAGCAACAGAAACTCACCGGCAATTTTAATTACCCACATTGTAGCGATTCAGTCATGTAAATAGGGTTACAAGTTGCCCCTCCCTCTCTTCCCCTTCTCTCTCTCTCTTCACACTCGATAAGGCACACAGACCAGTGTCTAATTAGCGCTTACAACTTCCCCGCGCTGTCGCTTTTCACCGGCTTAGTTGGCATCACTCTCGACTTTGCCACGCCTTGGCAGCTTTTCACGCTTTTGCCGCTTTTCAATCTTTGCTAGCTCTGGTAATTGCATTCTGCCCTGGCTTGCATGTCGTCTGATTTATATCACTCAAATCATAAAAACGCAAAGCAAATAATCATCATAAAAGGGAGGGAAAGAGAGAGGGAGACAGAGAAAAGGAGGAGGGGGGAAGGTGTGGCACGAAAATGATTTTCCTTTATTTATAATAATATTAGGACTTTTTATAGCAACTATGTCGCTGTCTGCTCGCCCGTCTGACCCGAGCGTGGCCCCCCCTTCCCCCTCTTCACTCCCCCCCCTGCCCTGTGTGGCACATAAATCATGTGGCTTGTTTGCTCGGTAAGCGTAAAACTTGAGCAGAAGAAAAGCTTCGTGGCTGCTTTTTCTTTGCTCTTCGTTTACTCATTAGATTTGCTCGCTTGGCTGTTCTGCTCTGCCTCTCCTTCTGCTTTCCTCCTTCTTCTTCTTCTCGTGGTGTGCTGCCTTGTCTGTGCTGCTTTCTTTGCCGTGTCGTTTTGTCGCCTTTTATAAGGAGCAACAACAAAGCGAAGCACATAATAATATGCTTATTTCGGGATACACCTTTTATGTCAGCCACAGAGAGTGACTGCCTCGCTCTCTCTCTTTGTCTCTCTTTCTCTCTCTCTGCCTCCCTCCTTCTCTCTCTCTCTCCATTACTCCCTCTCTTTCCCTCTGCATTGTCAGCAAATTCTGTGGCAAAAACACTGCCAGGGGCCGCTGTCGACGTTGGCGTTGATTGGCAGCGGGTCGCCGCTTTGTGGCTGGGGCAAGTGCTGCCAGTGCTGCCAGTGCTGCCACTGCCACTGCCACCGCTGCCTCTGCCCTGGCCTCTGCTGCTGCCTGTCGGCCTGTTATTTTCTTAATTTTCAACACGTTTGCTTCTTTTCGACTTGATTATCCTTTGCCTGACTGTCTCTCTCTCCTTCTCTCTCTGTTTGCCAAACGAATTGCCGCACAAAGGCGTATCTATTTCGTGACAAAAGGCAACTTTACTTGGCCCAGCTGTGAGTGTAGGTGTGTATGTGTGTTTGGTGTGCGTGTGTGTGTGTGACTGGGCTGCGGCTTTGTTGCCTACTTTGCGCGCTGCCTACATGTATTTACACCTGAAAGTATGCTAACGTCTTGCAGCACGCACATTACGCCTCGCACCTTTGCCCCCCTTCCATTCCCTACTACTGCTCCTCACTCCCGCTGCGTCGCCCACGCAACACCCTTGCTCAGGTTTCCATCGCTCGTATGCGCATAACTTTGCACCTCGATCGGGCGATAGAAGAAGAAGAAGAAGGCGAGAATGGCCACTGGGGATGAGCAATACTTATTTATGTAACTGTTAATAGTCACGTGAGCATGTAGCCCAAACCGATATGCGATATGCGATAGTTTTGTGTGTTAGTTACTGTTGCAGCAAGTTGATATATCGGTTAAGAGGGACTTTAGGTTAAGGTTGCAGTGAGCAAAGGGTGCTCAAGTTGTTGACAGAGCTGAAGTGGGCGAAATATATTTTTAAAATGATATAAATGATGTTGAACATTTATAAAATATATATATTCTCTACATTATTTAAATAATAATTGATTTATATATATTTATATTTATTTATGTATTTTTGTAAATATTATTTTATTATTAACCACCTTAAATTATAACTTAATCCTCAATTTTTGCTTTATTTTTAAGTATCAAGTCACCAGTTACTTTTCATTTCCTTTCTTTCTCCTTCTCTCTCTCTCTCTTCCTCTTTTTCCCCTTTTTATGCCCAAGCCTTACGCCGTTAAGAATCCAATCTAAGCCTTTCCAACTGTTAAACATAATTTACAGCTGTCGCAGGTTCATTTTATGCCCGTTTTTAATTAAATTTTTAATGAGCTTCAAGCACTTTCGCTTTGCTCCACTGTGCGTGTGCGCCGTGTGCACGCATATCTATCATCTCTATTGACCCATTTGAGCCTGGACATGCGTTACACACACTCATATATATGTAACTATATGGCATACATATTTTTGGCATTGGGAGAAGCAAGTTGGAAGGCAACTTTGGGGCAACTTAAGGCAGGCGTGTGTGTGCTGTCGTCGTGCTCGTCTGCGTCTTCGTGTGACACAAGTTATGCGAGGCGACTTTAATGCGGTTGCAGGGCAGCTTTAAGCAGCAGAAGCAGAAGAGGCAGCAGTTGGGGATGTAGCTGAAGAAACAGTAGAAGATGAAGCTGAAGACGCAGCCGTCGCACATGCGCGGCCAATTTGGCTGCAGCGGCGCGTGGCCTAAATTGTTTTAAATTACAAGGCGAGCATTAAAGCGAGCACGTTAATCCTGCACACAGTGGCACATAGACCACAAACACACAGGCACACACACACAAGCACAGTGGTACACAGTCGTGCAAGGGGCTACATATGTAGACGCCGTCAGGTATTTCCGGCAGCTCATTTCCGTTTCACCTCAATTGGCTAAAACGCAGGAAAAACAAGAGGGAAAGAGAGACAGAAAGAGAGAGAGAGAGGGGGAGAGGTAGCAAAACCGAGCAAAAATAAATATAACAAAAAAAGAAAACAACAACAGGAAAATGGGCAAAATGAGAAACGAAGAGAGGAGGCAAAGCAATACAAAGGTTGCCCACATGCAATGCCACAACTAGACGCAGCAGGTTCATCGTGCCACAGCACAGCACGGCACTGCGAAGGGTGCATAAATTAAGCCGCCGCCGCAGCCACAGCCAAGGCGCTGCAGTTGACCGGCAGACAGACGGCAGACAGAGAAGGCAGATAGACAGGCAGACAGACAGAGAGAGACAGGCAGACAGACAGAGAGAGGCAGCTAGACAGAGCAAAGGCAGCTAGACAAGTAGCTTTGGGGCAATGTCGCCGCCGGCGGCAGAATTTAAAGACTTGCCGCACACTTGTGCAACACCTCAACTCGAGGGGGGGAAACAATTTAAATTGCAAGTCAGCATTTTCTTGGGGGGTAGCTCTGCACACCCCTCGAATTAGCGCGCTTCCCCCTCTCTTCGTTTCTTTTTATGTGTTTACCTTTTTATGATTGCTGGCCGAGTTGCGCCCGTTGTTGTTGTTCTACGGCTATGCTACACCATACTTTAGAGTTTAGACTCTGTATTTTGGCATGCTGCCACCCCTGCGTGCCACAAAAGTGTGGCAAATTGCAAGGCAAGGCGGACGCCGTGTAACACACTGCTAAAGGAAATTCGGCCGAAATTGCGCGGTAATTGCAGCCGCTAAATTTCACTTTTGTTTTGAGCATGTGGCAGCAGCATGTGTGTGTGCTGCACAGGCAGCAATTGAGCAGTAAGAAGCAGCATTATGCGGCAGCAATGGGGGGAACAGTTGCAACCACCGCAGCACATGGCTGGGGCAGTTTTCATTTTTAAATTGGCGGTTTTTATGTGCCAGTGCATGACTAACACACACCTAGGCACACACACACACATACACACAGGCCACACATGCACACCCATGTACAACCATGCACCCCCATACACCCTATAGACCCATAGCAGCCTCTTTCCCGGCCCTCCTTCCGTTGGTTATGCGCATTAGCAAATTTTTATTGCATACTTTTGTGCGCTATTGCAATTTAATGCGCCCACACAGAGGATACCCCAGCGGTTTTCACGCTCCACGCACAATTTAAGACATGCCAGCTGAGATTTATATAGCCATAATATCTATATATATTTGTATATTTATATAAATCTTACTTTCGACACGCTAAGGCAGCTAGGGAGTGGGCAAGAGAGATAGAGAGAGAGAGGGAGCAAGTTTGCCAATTCGACACGTTTGATATGTGTGATTGTTGCTTTGGCATTTGCTTTGTATCTTCATTCATGGCATGCTATATGCTCCAATGTGCTTGTTGTTGCTGTTGTATTTGTCCTTGAGCTCATCGCTGGTTTATCATAAAGTTTTGCAGCGCGTTACGTTGTCATATAAATTAAAGTGTAAATAGAGTGCATAATTTGAGCATTGATTTCGCTTACATTTGCATGTGCGTGTCGAGTGTAGCACATGCAACAAGAAGGCAGATGGCAGACAGAGGGGAAGAGAGAGAGACAGGCAGAGTGAGAGAGAGAGGAAACAAAGAGAGGGGGAAAGGACTGGCAACGATTGCTCGCTCGGCAGATGCTTTGTTTTGCGTTTATTATTTATAATAAATGACTGCAGTCACATACCAAGCATAGTTAGCACACACTAGCACAGCCCCTGCGCTGCTCAACAGCCTGCCACTGACTGCCCCTGTGCCTGCACCTACCCCTAAGCCTGGCACTGCCCCCCTTGCTCACTGCCCTTCGCCTCTGCCACTATCATTCATTATTTAATAATATTATTGAGCCTGCCGGCCTTTGTCTTCTTCATGCGCATTGTTTTTAGACCAGGCTGTGGAGGGGGAGTGGCTAGTAGGCGTGGCAGGGGCTGCTGCTATCTGGCTCGGAAGCGGGTCAATCGATTTTGCCTCTGCATGTGCGGAGGCATTTCACACACGCAAGAAGTTCTTGAATAGGCGCAGGCATTAATTAGAAATTGCTTGTTGGTTTCTACGCCCGATAAATATGTCTGCCTATATCTCTCTATATATCTCCCTCCCCTTCCTCCCTACTAACTTTTACTGTTGCTCAATTGATTGCTTTGTTTAGGGTTGCCATTGTGCGTTAAATGATGTGTTAATTCTGTGTTTGCGCTGCCAGTTGAAGCTGATAGCGGGCATATGCTCAGCTCAGCTTGACTTGACTTGCCTCTGCTCATTCCCATGCATAGCATGGACTTCCGTTCTCGCATAAACTGACCAGGGTTGCCAGCCCTGCTTCTGCACTTAATGCAATTATGTCTTGTGCCCCGAAATTCCACGACTGACAATAAACCAATTTAACTTTCGCAATATGCTTGGCATTAACAAAACGTCAGCTTGCAGAGCTAGCCTGCCTTCTCGCCCAACCCTTACCCCCTCCCCTTCTCTTAACCACTCCCCACCCCGCCCTAGCTATGCGCATAAAACATCCACCCTCAAAATAGTTTGACAATAGATGAAATGCCTTAGGACTTCCCCTTGCTAAGTATTTATTTATGCGTCTGAACTTTTGACCAGCCAGCAGCAGCAGCAACCCCTCGAAGGGTCAAGGGGGAGGTCAGCTGGTCTGGCCTGGCGTGTTTTATGCTAGTTGCAGCCGTAATACGGCCAAGTGTACTTGGCAATTGCCGCTTGCCATGGCATGAGTGGAATATTAACAGATAATTGAGAATGTGCTGCGAATAAGTGCGAGAAGGTGTGCGAACTAATGTGCCGGAAAGGCGCAGCTAATAGCTGATATATAGCTACATATATAACTGATAGATAGAGCATACATAGCTGACATACAGCTGTTATACAACTGTTATATACATCACTTTGTACATCACTTTTTACATGACTTTATCTAGCCTTATTTAAGATAAATTTGATTGCCGTTTTAAGGCTTTAATTAAAAACGCACAATGCGCTCGTTGCTGACACAACAACAACAAGTAAACAGCTACAACAACAGTAGCAACAACAACAACATGCACTCACATCCGCCGCATCGCTGTGCGTCGTGCGTGTCGCATCGTGTCGTGTCATGTCGCTGCCGGCGGTCGCAGCGTGTCGAGTTAATTAAATCAAGCGACATGTGTTTTAAAAATATAAATTAAATAAATACCATTACAGCAGTATTTTTACAGTATTTTTATAGTATGTTATACGGCATTTCATATGGTATTTTATATGGTATTTTATATAGTATTTTATATATACTACATACTTAATTTCCCTTGCCACAAAACACAACACGACGCGGCACGTTGAGGCTGTTTTTGGTTTAATTAATTCGCCGTCATTAACTGAGGCCGCGCCACGCCCAGCTGCCGCCCACCCGCTGCGAGTGTCGCTTTGTTAGTAGGTGTCAATACACACAGCAGACACATACACACATGTACACACACACACAGCACACACTCTTGTCGACACTCTCGACTGGAGGCTTTTGTTTGGGCAACGTTGGCACTCAAGCTCAAGCTGCCTCTCTCTCGCTGCGGTGCACCAATATCTATGCCACACTTGTGTGTGTGGCAAGTGTGTAGCAAGTGTGTGTGTGTGTGTATGCAGATGTATTACAGTTTGTGGCCAGCTCTATGTGTGTGTGTGTGTGCGTGTGAGCATCCGACAAGCATTTGTACTTGCGGCTTGCGACTGCTTGTGCCAAATGTTGCACACATTGCTTGAATTATGACACTTGCCACACGACAGCAGCTGCCACTGCCACAGCAACAGTGCAACAGCAGTAAGTGCAACTGCAGCCGAGCACAGCTGCGCCTAATGAAGTTGTTAGCAACAAAAAGAATTGGGTCAAAGCAGGCTTTGAATGGCGCTAACAAGCTAAGTAAAGGCAGCCAAGAGGGACAGGCAGAGGGGGCAGGGGCAGTGGGGAGAGAGAGAGAGGAGCGGGCCACTTTATTTTTAGCACAAATCTCATAAAATATATCGCGCCTGTTGCGTGTGTGTATTGATTTTGCCGTGCGTCGCGTTGTCTGTGTGTGGCAATTTGTCAGCTTTTGTTTGAAATTTATGTTGCCTACTTTAAGGCGCAGCACGTAAATTGCGCATACGTCGGCGTGGCTGCTGTTGTGCCGCTGTGGCTGACTGTTTGTACATGTGTGGGTGTGTATGCGAGTGTGAGTGAGTGTGTGTGTGTTTGAGTGTATGTATGTGAGTGTTTGTGTGTGTGGGCGTGTGTGCGTCTCCACAAATACCTGACTCAAGATTATTTGTGGCTGCGGCTTTACCAGTGACTGTCTCTCTGCCTCTTATTCTCTCTCTTTCCATCTGCTCTTACCTTCTGTCTCTCTCTCTGTCTCTTGCCTCTCTGCTCTATTCATTCTGTTCCTTCTTCTTCCCCTTTCTCTTTCCTTCTGTCTCCCTCTCTTGCCTCAAATTGTTTTTCCGCACATCAACTTTATTATGTCTGCATAATTGATGCGCTTGCCAGCTCTCACTCATTCTCCCTCTCTTTCTGCCTCTTTCTCTCTCTCTCTCCCTTTGGCATTTCTCTCTCTTTGCCTCGCCCCCGCAGCCACAACGCCCACAGTCTGTGGCCCGCGTCGATTGCTGATGGATTTATGAAATGCACTCGACGCAAAAGTTTTTCATTTTCTTTGTGCCTCGACAGGTCTCGCTCAGCTATTTGACGATTACTGCTTGAAAATTGTTGCTTAATTGCCGACGGGTACCACGTTCGAGGCTCTCGGGCTAATTTAGCCAGCCCCCCCCCCCCTCCTCCTGCACACACCTGCGTCTAGCTGGCGCCAAAGTTGAAGCAGCACAGCAAAAAGTTTCGGGTTGCTCTGTGTAAAGTAAAGTGGGCAGCGCTAAATGCCCCAAATTCTTTAAGTTTTTACAAGCAAAACATTTGTGCGCAGTTTCCATACACCCCCCCTCTTCCTCCTGCTCCCTTTTGCTCCTCCTGTGAGGGGATGTTTTTTATTTCCTTGGGCTCGCGTGCGTGCACGAAATGAGGGCCGCAGGTTGCCCAAAAAGTTCCTTGTTGGTTTTTTTGTTTTTTTTTTTTTTTTCTTCTCGGTTTTTTGTGTATTTTTACACCCTTTTTTTGGGGCTTCTGTTTGCTGTTTTCTATTTACGCAACGGCCGCAAGTTTGGACTGCCAGCGGGAGAGACCTGTAGGGGCAGGGAGGGGCAGAGGGTTCTGCTCGCTAATATTCGCCATTAAACTTTTGCTTGTTTTTCTTTAATTAACAACGCAAACATCTGATATGCTACTTTTTGCTTTTGCTTTTGCTTTGCTCTCGTGCTGTTTTCCTCTTCCTCTTCTGCTTCTCTTTCTGCTGCTTCTGGTTGTTGTTGTTTTTATTATGTATTTTGCCCTGTTCGCATCCGTTTTGTTGCTTACTTTGGCCATCGCGCATACCTTTATTAAGTTTCTGCGCTCTCTCTTCACTTCTCACCCTCTTTCTCTTTCTCTTGCTGGCTTCATCTTCAGGCAAGTTTTGACTGGCAAAAAGGGTCAGCCGCGCTATGCAGGCATTATCCTTGATATCCTACGCTATTCTCCAGTTTCCCCCCTCGTCTCTTCGTTTGCTTGCCCAACCACATAGCAAAGCCACGAAACCGCCTTGACGGCAATCGCGCTTTGTCTTTGCTTTGATTGCATTAATTGTTTAAATGTCTGCGGTCCCTTTGCCTGCCTGCCTAACTGAGCTGCCTGAGCTGGCGAGCTGGCGAGGTTTCTTTCCGGCTAAAACTGCTTACGCCTATCAAAATATTTGGCTTTAAGAGGCCAATGGCCTGAGTAATGCCACAGCAACTGATTGCTGACTGCTGACTGCTGAATGAGTACCCAATGGACACTCTGGGGAGTAATTTGATACTCGTTGCAGGGATTTGCAGATGCGAAGGAGTGAAGCAGTGAAGGAGTAAAGAAGTGAAGTGTGTGCGGTATTTGGAATACGTTTCATATAGATCTTGAATAAACAAGACAAATTAATTGGGTAAGACAGAGAGGGTTCAGATTTGCAGGTTAGTCTGCGGTGCATGAAATTGCGATGGTGTTTTAAAGAAGTGAATAAAGAGAGAAAGAGAGGAAGGGAGAGAGAGAAAGCTATTTCTGTTAGATATTCGAATACGGACTGTTGCAAATTAACAGGATCAGGGATACTACTTAACAGAGTGCACAAACTAAGGTTCAATGAAGAGCTCTACGTTCCTAGGGAGGCCCAAATAAAGGAGGTCCAAAGCTCTCAAGTGTAACTTTAATATATGTAATATAAATATATATAAAGTGTATAAGACTATAAATGTTTATGTTTATTCATACCTAACTAATTACTTAAATAGCTCTTCATATTTAATAAAGCATTTATTCCCTTAGTAATTCAACTCTCCTTCAATATATTTAACCATCAATCTGTGCACTTATGTATTCATACTTATTTCTGTTATATCCCTATAGTACTGGCATCGAGTTCTTAGATGATGAAATAAGTTCTTACTAATGGACTAATGGAGAATGTTCTCCAATTTAGAATAGTATGTTCTATATATATATATATCTATCTATCTGTTTATCTGTATATCAACCTTTCAATCCACTTGATTACCTTGCTAGCTTTCCATATCTGCTATCTATTCTCTCATTAATTCAACTCTTTTTCATTACATGTTCTACATATTAGCCAATCCATCAATCTACACATATATTAACCTATCATTTCATCTCTTATATATTCTTTTTATTAAACAGTAGATACTGTTTATAATCTACCATACACCAATCTATCTTATCTCCTGCATGATTCTCTTACATCTTATTATTCCTTACACATTTCTATCCATCAACTCCCAATTCGATCAGGAAACATATGCAAAATAGAAATGCCAGTTATTTAAACTTAATTACACAATAATAATGACATTATTCTAATCATAATCAGCAACATATTTCATTTTATTACAAAGTCCCTAAAACAATGAGTACAAATGATATTCATGAATGCGCTGCATAATTCAAATATGAATGTGCTGGCAAACAAAAAAGTTAGTAAAGAACAGACACACACGTACACAAAGAGAGAGCATATGTAGTGCATGCAGATTTACAGTTAGTGCTGCATTGTACTTGCAACATGCCCCCGAGGAGCGCTAACTGCGCTGCAAGCGAAAATAATTGCAGCAAGTGAAATGGCGCGATTTGGTCAGCGGCAGAGGAAGAGAGAGGGAGAGAGAGAGAGAGGAAGAAAGAGGGAGAAAATGAGAGAGAGATAGTAAGAGATAAAGCAGGCAGTGCAGGGCGGTGCAGGGGGAGGGGGGGTTTGTCATAATTTCACATGAGTGTTAACATAAAAATTAAAAACTTTTTCAGCGCAACTTTTTTATTTACTGCTGCAAATGAACTAAGCGACGCCGGCAGCAAACTTCTGTCGAGCACTGTTAGCGAATGTGCAGTCGTGTGTGAGAGGGAGAAAGAGAGAGGGAGATAGAGAGAGAGGGAAGGGAAGAGTGGCAGGCAGAGGGAGCCGCAGCTTAGAGCGGATTACCGAATGCGCTGCTGCATTTTTGATGCAGTTAGCCAAAACGCAAGCAAGATGCAGCTTGTGGCAAGGGGGGCAGGGTCAAGGGGCAGTTCGAGTGAGCGACTGCAGGTCAGATTGAACGGGTCAAATCTGAGCAGGCATAAGCTCGCTTTAAGTCCATAAGAACAGCACTTGAAAACTAATTAAACACTAATAGCGCACAACAAAAAGCTGAGCAAAGGCAGCTAAAGTGGTCGAAAGGAGAGAAGGAAAGAGAAGAAGGTAGAGAGAGAAAGAGGAAGAGAAAGCAGAAGTGAAGTACAGCGAGAGGCAGAGAGTTGAAGACAGCACCAGAGCAGCCTGTTGTAGGAGTAAAGGAGAAAAGGCAAAAAAAACTAAGGCGAAAAGTTTTTAATTTCGCTCGAACGGGCGCGAATGAGTGCGCATAAGTGCGAAAGAGAGGGGCAGAGAACTAGAAGAACTAGAGAATTGTCTTGGCTGGAGCATATAAAACAAAGGCCAAGGCAACAAAAGACTGGCTGCGACGTCGCTGCCACGTATCGAGTGCCAAATGGCCAAGGCGAAAGGATAAACAGAAGCTACGCTGTGCCGGAAGCCAAGCGAAATGGCAAATCAATGGAAGGCACAACAACAACAACAACAACAACAACGAGGAACAGTGACAAGAAAAGAAAAGCAAATCCGCTTAGAGTGAAAATTATTCCTTAGCCAAAAGCCAAGGCGTGGCCTAAGGGGCAAGGGAGAGAGGTGGAGGGGCAGCTAGGGTAAATCGCCTGCGATTCATGTGCACAAGAATGGGCAACTTTTTTTTGGCCATTCGCGGCTGTGTAAGCCCTAAGCTGTTGACTTATTTACCCGACTTCGATTTGGCTTTGCCTCCCCTTCTCCCTCTCCCTCTGCCTGTGTGCATTGTTGTGTGTAGCCTAAGCTGCTCGACAATTGCCAACACGCATTTAGTTTAGCCAGATTGCGTGAAATAGTCGCAGATAAGGCAGCAGCAGAGGGAGAAGAGACAGAGAGAAGCCACTGCAGCACTTACTTAAACTGAAATTACAACATGAAATATGCAGAGTAAAGGCGGGGAAGAGGGCGTTCACGACTTACCTTTGTGATGCCGCAGATGATGGCCAACAGCTGCCGCGGCGCCGGTGCAACAAGGTGGCTCGTAATATAAATTCCAAGTGTTCTCATAATCCGCACGAGCGTAATCCACATTGTAAATTATTAAGAGCCACAAGCAGGCTGAGCAGCCACTAGCCAGCAGGCTTGGCCACGACGCGGCCATGGTTCTACAGTGAAATTTGGTAGCACAGACCACAGCACCAGCACCAGTCACAGTGCTTGGAGAGACACACAGAAACACACGCGCGACTGTTGATTAAACGTTTTGTAGCATACAAAATGGGGCAAAGGCAAAGGGTTCGCCTGCGCCTCTGCTTCTGTTTCTGCTGCTACTTTTATTCTCTTTTCTTCTCTTCTACTTCTTCTTTATCTTCTTCTACTTCTACTTCTTCCTCTTTATCTTTTTCTACTTTTCTTCTTCTTCTTCTCCTTCTTCTCTTCTACTTCTTTCTTTCTCACTGTCAACAACAAAAATGCTGTCTCTGTTTTTGGTAGCACGTCTTCTGGGCTTGCTTTATCATTGAGCCAGTTGCACAGTTGCCACAAATGATCGGTACTCGGACACACGCCAAATGCGAAGCTCAACGAAGCCAAGCGAACACGGACGAAACACGCAGCAAAGACGAGCGCACGGCACGAGCTGCGATTACGAACTGAAGCGGCCGCGGCACGAGGAAGTGTGTTAAATAAACAGGCACGAGACGACGAGACGACGAGACGAGTTCGCCAACACGAAGAGGAGCAGCAAACGAAGCCAAAGCCGAGGATAGTCCGTACTTCGGGCACCTGTGAAAGACAGAGAGAGAGAGAGAGAGCGTGAGAGAGTGTGAAAGAGCGCGGCGCATGCGCGAGTTGAGGGAAATTTCCTTTTAGTAAATTTCCCAGTTTTGTTTATGTTTACGCGGCGTGAGAGAGAGAGAGAGAGAGAGAGAGCGAGAGAGTATTGAACTCATTTGCAGCTTGCAACGTGCAACGTGCAATGTGCAACGCAATGCAACCGGCAACAATAACAACAAACAACAACAACAACAAACATTTTCAAGGGTAACTGCAGACACATTGAGACTGAAGTGCAACTGACGCGCCAGGAGTTGCCCCAACTCCGCCTCCTGCTGCTGCTGCAGCTGCTCCTTCTCTAACCAGGCGAGACTGTTGCCAGTTGCAGCAACAGCAGAACAGACAGCGGCACAGAGCAACTGGCCTAGGCAACAGACGCCTCCGACCTCGGCAACCTCAGCAGCCTCAAAATGCGACTTGCACTTAAAGCATTTTCGTGCATTATTATTTATGCATATGCCTGTAATTGCAGCGAGTGTGCATGTGTGTGTGTGTCTGTGTGTGTGTCTATGTGTGTGTGTGTCGAGTCTGGCTAAATGTTTTCCTTTTTTTGCGTCGTCTGCTGCTTTTCTTCTGCGTCGCGTGCAACACATTTTCAGCACAATTTCAATGCTGCAATTGTGTAGGCTGCAAAAAGTTCTCTCTTAAGGCCAGACATAAGTCACTCAGACAGTCGCAGACGGACGGAGTGGACAAAGAGACGGACGAACAGACGGATAGACGGAGGTACGGACAGACTGATAGACAGACAGCAGACGAAAGAAGGCAGTGCGCAAAGCAGGCAAGGCGGAGAGGAAGGAAGGGAGGGAGGGAGCTTGTTGGACAGACTGCATAGGCTGCAGGGCAGAGACTGAAGCAGAAAGACAATCAAAGAGTTCTGTGGGAATTGCACTGCGAGAAAATACGATGAGAAAAAAACGTAATGAGGAGAATATAAAGAGAAAGCTTCGGTTACTTATTATGATGGTCTAAGTTGTTTTTGTTTAATTAACATAAATTATTGATAAGGAAAAGAATTATCTCTTGGACTTAATTGCTAGAGTTAATTTGCTATGAATAAATTAATAGCTCAGTTTGAACGATAGTAATGCCGATAGTTGCCTTGTTCCGTCCAGCAACTATCGCAATAACTATCAATCAACTATTAACAATAATTTCAGTCTATAAATTAATGATATAAAGAGAACTTTAAAATATATTATTATAATAAATATTATTATATATAAATATACATATCTATATTGAAATTAAATATATTTTATTATGTCGATATATTATCACAATAATTATTATTTTTATTTGAATTAAATTATTTTTAATATATAATTATTGTTTTTATTTTGTTTTAATTTTTTTATTATTATTGTTATTATTATTATTAGCATTATCATTATTATTATCATTGTTATTATCATTATTATTATCATTATTATTATCATTATTATAATCATTATTATTATCATTATTATTTTCATTATAACTATTATTATCGGTATTATTATTATTTTTATTATTACAATTCAGTATTATTATTAGTATTATTGTTGTTATTAATATTATTATTGTAATAATTATCATCTTTATTTTTTTATTTATTATATATATGTTTATTATTCTTTTTATTTTTATTTTTATTATTTGTACAATAATTATTATTATTAATATTTTTCTTATTATTATTTTCATTATTATTAATATTATTTTTATTATTGTTATGCCTTTCATTAAAATATTAAAAATTTCTGCCTATCATATCGTAATATGTTTTTCATTTCAACAGTTTGCTGTTCAAAATCCTTCAGCTAACACGCTAAATTTGCTTATCTCACTCAACCGTTTCGCGCAGTGTATTAACCTTCAGACATGCCAGCTAGTTGAAGCATACTTTTGGTATTTATGGCGCGCTTGGACTTGACTTGAGCAAAGCAGCAAAGTGAGGCAGGCAAGAAGGGAAGCACAAAGACAGAGACAGAGAAGGAGACACCGACTGAGACAGTGAAGAAGACAGAAACAGAAGGAGTGTAAGAGAGAGAGAGAACTTCTCCGATCGGCAACAAAATGTCTGCCTCGACTGACCGCAAGTTCGCAAAGTTTTTGGCATTTGGCAGCGCAATGTTCGGCTGCACTTGGGCTCAAGTTTTGGCCATTGGAATTTGCCTGCTCTGTCTCTGTCTCTGTCTCTATCTGCGTGTGTGTGTGTCGGAGAATGTGCGTATGTTTGTTTTGAATAGCCAAGACAATTTGCGGCTACTTTGTGAGGCGACAATGAGAGGATGCAGCAGCAGCAGCAGCAGCATAAGGCGTTGCCTGCGATTCGCCAAGCCAGCAAAGAAGAAATCGGAGAAGAAGGAGCACGGCATGCTATGCGGCATTGCCTGGCGACGAATCCTGCAGGTGAGCCCGCAGCTGGCGTGCGCAGTGAGGCGCAGCTCGCAGAAAAAACGGCAGCACAACAATTGGCTTATAAATGCCCTGCAAGTTGCCGCTAAAACGAAACTCTTCTCGGCCCGTGGAAAAACTTTGATTAATGCGAGCTTAAAGAGCCGGCAAACAACAACGCGTTGCAAGCGCTTGCGGGCGGCAGCAGGGGCAGAACTTTTCATAACTTTAGGACAGGCAAACACAGGAGAAGCAGCAGAAGGAGCAGGAGCAGCAGTAGAGGGGGAGCTGGGGCAGTTGGAGGAGTCACAGCAGACCGCGTGCAGCCAAAGCGCAACAAAAACTTTTGCAATCACAAGAGGCGGAGCAGAGCCACGGCCAGGGTCAGAGGACACGGGCATGGACACGGCCATGGAAATGGATATGGACATGGAGAAGGTGGATATGGAGCAGTTGGATATAGAGGAGGAGGAGGCGCGTCTCAGCAAAGGCGCCGCACAACAATGTCAGCGACAACAACGACGACGTCGACGACAGAAATCACAGCGCGGGCAAGCGGTAAAAAATGAATTGTAAAACAAACAGCGCAACAAACGAGCAACATTTGCCGAGGGCAGGCACACACACACACATACATACACATAGGCAGCACACACACACACACAGCAAACACACACATGCAGCACAGGCAGCGACCCGCAGCGTCGCGTCCGCAAGTGGCAACTTCTGAAATTCGCAAAGCGACTTCGGCGACTCGCCCGCATTCGTTGCTGCTTCCACCTTGCCCCTTAACCCTGCCCTGCCCCCTCGTTCTTCCCCCTCTTCACTGCTGGTTAATAGAAAATGTAATTCGATGCATTTAATGTTGGCAACGCCAAACGTTGCAGGTTGCTGCCCACCCGCAGCACCAAGCTTGAGTTTGTGCCTTTTTTATGAGTTTGCATTTGGCTGCTATTCATCCACGTCCTTCCTTCCTTCCCCCTTCCTCCTCCCACTCCTGCTCCTACTGCTGCCCGCTGTGTTTGTGTTGCTTACCTAATCCCTGCAAACAAGTTAAAAACGTTGTAAAACAAACAGCCAACAACAGCAGCAGCAGCAGCACGAAAGCAGACGAGCCACGAACGGAGACGAGCCACGAGTCGCGAACGGGTTAATCAGGAAATGGAAATAGTCTGAAGGGCGAACAAATACTTCAAGTTTGGTTCAAGTGTAGCAAAAGTGATTAAACTGCGGGGAATGCGCAAAGAGATGATAGCGAAGAAGGCACACAAATTGCAGAAGATTGGAGAATGTAAAGAAGGAAATACTTTCAGTTTTGGATGGCTCAGTAATAGTCGAATCAGCTCAGTATTTATTTGTATTTGGAAATGAACATTCAAGTTATTATTATTATCATGTGTTATAAAATTAGTTGTATTATCAAGTATTAGTTGTTGAAATTTCAGTAAATAATGTTGTGAAAATTGTGTTAAGTGTAAATATTTTGTTGTTTTATTTTAATATTTTTAAATAGATAATAATATTTATAGAAGCTTGCAGAGAGTACATTAGTTCGGATAAGGAGTTTGTAATGCATCTAAGAATAAATCTCTAATACTGTATAGTTAATACATTTTGACTCAGCATCAATAGGGGAATCAATGGAGTCTGTCTGATGTCTGTCCGTCTGTCTGTCCATCTGTCTATCTCTCTGTCTGTTCGTTCATCTGTCTACCCTACTGGCTGTCCATCCAACTGCCTGTCCGTCTGTCCGCATCTCTGTCTGTCCGTCTGTCCATCTATTGAATCGCAAACAAGTCTCTTAGTATTAAGGCTAACTTTCTGAAAATTGGAAAAATATGCTTCCTATAGCTGCAGATTGTATATAAGTCAGAACGAGCTGGATTAAACCGATATATCGTATAGCTGTCATACAAACTATCGGCCCATTTTGGTTAATTGTCAAGATATGGCAACCAAATTTACTTAATCGTACTATTTCTATACAACTAGTATGCATATAAAATTACATTAAAATCGGACTACTATAACATATAGCTGCCATAGGAACAATTGACCTAAATGAGGTTTATTGTATGAAGACCTAAATTCTTTTTCAAAATATCTTCACTAAATAGTGTCTATGAATGTTAGACAGTATGTTGCTAATTATTCAATAATTAAATACATTTTAAAGTATATTATAGTATAATATTATCACATATTAAATACATTATAATCACATATTTCTCTCTCTTCTGCTCCCTCAACTTCCACCTCCTTCAACAAATCCAATTAGATCGACCACAATGTAAGCCTTCAAAAAGCATTCACGATCAGCGGCACATCTCTAATTTAGCGATGGGATTTGTTAAGTGTCAAACTCTGTACCGTTGTGATGTCACGATGAGCATGGTGGTGGGGGAGGGGGGTGAAATTTGACAGCGCACAACTGCGGGCAAATGGAAATGAATTTGAGTGACATCGAGTGCCATGAGAAATACAAACAATCATCAAGGCAGCACACTAGCCACCCCTTGCCACTGCCCCTGCCCCTGCCCCTGCTCCCGGCCACACACCCTGTGCACCCTGAGCACTCTGGTAACCTCAGCAACCTGCGCCGCGTGCCACAGCAATGAGAAGCAGCGCAGCGCAACGCGGCGCGACGCGACGCAGGCAGCGCTAATAGAAATTAAACGAAAGTGCAAAGCGAACCTGGCAACCCCCTCTGCAGCACACTACCTCTACCCCTCCCTCTCTCTATCTGCCCCTGCCCCTGTCGCACCAGTCACCCTGCAACCCTCTGTCGTAACCGGTGTGAAGGTCGCAGTGCAGCCGCCGCTCGTCCTAGCTGACATTCGCTTTCGTTTGGCTCTTTTTTGTATTTGCTGGCTGCTTTTTTGCTATTTTTGCTACTTGCATTTGCTTTTATTAATCATAAAAAATGCTGAAATTGCCAAAATTGCCAGAAACGTTTGGCCGGCATCGAGCACGAAAGCGCAATTTGATTTTAATGGCGGCAAAATGTTGCTGCCGGGGTGAGACTACGCAAATAGACAGTGGCAGAGGGAGACGGGCAGTGGCACTAAGAGAGGGAAGACTAGGGAAGGAGGCAGAGAAAAGGAGAGAGAGTGGGGGAGGGAGTGGAAGCAGGAGAGAGAAAGAGGGAAACTGGTTGCGCCGCTTTTTATGCTGCCAATGTTGCCTTTCCGTGCAATCAGGCGCCATTTGTTGACGTTTGTCTGCGTGCCAGTCTATGTGTGTGTGTGTGTGTGAGCAAGTGCAAGCCTCACGCACAGCCTGCAAATGTGTCCTGCTACCCTCCCCCTTCCCCCCCTTCTGCTGCTCCTGCTCGTGCCTCGTCTATTGCCTTAGCCTGCCTAGCTCTGCGTGCATTCATTTGTTTGTTTGTTTGCCCGCTTCGTCTGTTTGTTTGTTTGTTTGTATGCGCTGCATGTGCGTGTGCGTGCAGCACAGCCGCTCATCACTGTCATTAACGTCATTGTTGCCGCTAGAGAGAGACAGAGAGAGTGCCTGCTCTGCTCTGCGCTGTGCCGTGCCACGTTCCACGTTCCACGTTGCCTGTTCAGTGTCAGTGTCAGTTGGCAAGCTTAGCTATGTCTCTCTGTCTGTCTGCGCCGCCTCTATATATTTTAAATATTTAAATGACATTTTTACACACACACCCACACACACACACACAGACGGACAGACAGAGGGAGCAAGTCTGGTAGTCACCCTTTAATTAATGCGACATTCTGACAGCCCCTAAAAGTATGCTACGCAAACTATCAATTATTTATCCGCCGCCATTTAATCAAGCAGCAATTTCGTTCAATGTCGAAGACACGTCTACCTCCCTCCCACAATTGCTACCCACCACAAGTGTCACGCACAAATGTCATTTGCAGTCTATAGCAATCAATTGATGTGTGTGTGTATTTGTGACTATAGCTATATACCATATTGCTAAAGACTTGCGGCTTAAAAATTTAAATCGAATTAAATATTTGACGAGGTTTAATTTGGGCAGAATAACAGGAGTATAATTTAAAAGTTTATTATTTTTTGTATAGTATATATATGTTTTTTATTTGCTTGTATTAATTTGTATTTATTTATATATTTTTTTGCATATTTATTTATATTAAGTTCGACTTATTCTTTTGAGAACCTTCTCTTCACAAGTAACTCTGCTTGCCTGCGTGAATTTCGTTTCAAGCTAGGCTGGGTTGCCAACACTTCCTTGGGCAATCTATTCTATACAGATTTCAAATATTACTTAATTATTTTCATTTATTTTTTTTCAAATATTTCTACAATTGATTTGAGCTATTTCAGACTTTCTTTTATCAAAGTCTCTTTCCAATTTATTTGTCAATTGCTTGCACTTTTATTGCCTTTTTTGTTGTGACTGAGTTGTCAACTTTTGCGCAGAAATTGCTTTGTTAAATTCCTTGCAATTTTAAGAATTCAACAAACACTTGCCCAGTATTGTTTTCATTAATAAAAAGTACAAATTCTTTGATAAAATATTGCATTTTATATCTTTCCCCTGACTGTTCCCTAACCCTTTCCTTTATAGCTTATTTAAGGCATAAATGCTACAGAGCACATCGCTGATAAGTGCGCAAACATATGTAGCATATATCTATATACATATCAGACAAACACACACACACTTACATATATATATTTGTATGTATATGTGCTGCATAAGTTCAACTTCTTCTGTCAGAAAGAGAATTTATTGCTGCTGTGCGATCTGTGATAAGGCAAGAACAAGCAGCACATACGCACTGCAGCACCCACTGCCCTCTCTCTCTTTCTCTCTCTCTCTCTCTCTCTCTCTCTCTCTTACTTCTTCTGCATCTTTCTCACTCTGCAAATCCTCGTTAACAGACGTTCCACTGTACCCAAAGGGCGCCTGCCATTTGTTTTGGTCGCTGTTTGCCGAAAGTCAGCGCGAAGTCAGCGCAACCCTCCTCCTCCCCGCTAGAGTTGCCTGCTGCGACGCCTGTTCGGGCGTGTGGCAGCGATAAGGGTCGCCCTGCCTGCTGCAATGCTGCATTGGGCTTCGCTCTAGTTTATTTGTTAATGGTTTATTTATTAATTCCTGCGGATTATCACGTCAGACAAGGCCGAAAACGAGATACGGCACGAGGCCGACACAGGAAACGCATATGTCAAGGAGGCAGCAGGCAGGAGGCAGCAGAGGCAAGGTGCTGGGGCAGGGGTGGCAGTGTTGGGCGCTCGATAAGGCTTATCGTGTACTCGACAATTGTGGCTAATAGCCAGAAGGAGAGTGCATTGGGTAACCAAGTGGAGGCTGAGGCAAATTGAAAATTTGTGTTCGCCTTGAAATCATGCATTAATAATGCCAAGGCACTAAATAGTTTCAACCACACACACACATGTGCACACACACACATGCCAAGAACATGCGTAGACAATTTCCTTAAGCTCGGGCTGCAAAAACTCACCCGGAAATTTGAAATTTCGTGCAAGTCGCTGGCAATGTTGCCGCTCGAGTTGCCACTGCCTGATGCTGCGTTTGACAGCACGCATGTCCTTGCGCGTGTTCGGGCGTGTGTGAACTTCCGCACATGCAGCAGCTCTGGCAACTCTCAGGACTCAACTCTCAAGACTCAAGAATCAAGACTCGAAGCTCACGACTCAAGGCACAAATCAAGCAAAATCCAAGCAATTAGTAAATAAATTTCAACTTCAATTGCCAAGGGCTGCGTAAGAGTAGCACAGAGAGAGAGAGGGGAGGGGTGTTGGGGAAAGGGTACTCTCTCTGACATTCATAGACATCAAGCCGACACTTTGCCAGCTATGGCCCGGGAAGGGGGAGGAGGTGGAGGCGGCAAAACCTTTTAAAGTATTCAATAACATTGAAACTCAACCCCGTCCTGATGGACAACCAGGCAAATTGAATTTCTCACGCCTCGAAATAGATCAACTTAGCGAGGCAGTTTCCCCCAGTTACCCCTCCCCCCCCTTTCTCTCTTCTCTGTTCTCTCTCTTTTGTGCTGTAAAATTTGTAATTTTCACTTGCCTTGCGGAACTTCATTTGGCGAACATCGTCGCATGATTCGCTCAAGAAAAATGTCAGAAATGTCGTCTGCCTTTTTTTTTCTAGAGGGAAACCCGCTTCAAGTTACTCATTTAACTTGTGAATATACTCAACCAGCAAATGAATCAAATTTCATTCACTTCTAATTTTGCAGCTTACTTTTGTTTGTTATTTGGATATCCTTTTTAGGGGGAGGGGGAATTGGGGAGCTGATGAAGGCAGTGACATTTCATGGGGGTTAGTTGATCGAATTAAACTTGCTTAAGTGGGATTAAAATAGATTTATGTATGTAATGAAATGAATAAATGAATGTATGGGGAATTGAATGATGAATGTATGTATTGTATATATAATAATGCTGATTTTTGGATTTATGTTCAACAGACTCACATTGAGAAAAGATATGAATTAAGAAGAAAGGGGTTCTTCATGAAGTTCTTTACAACTATTCTTTCAACTATGCATTGCTGTAAGAATCTCATTAGAAACTCAAAATAGTTCTATCTTCTGTACATCGTTTACAAAACTAGTTAAAAAATTATATTATTGATTTTCAAGAGCGGTGGACGTGTCAGCCAATATTCGAAAAATTCTTTATTTGCGCATGATATACAGAAACTATCATGCGAAGTTTGGTGACCTTAGCGTTTCTAATAGCAGAGATCTGTGTGTTCATACAGACAAACAGACGAACCTACTGATGAACCTTAAGCAACTCGGCTGGCAACATCATAAAATTCCATCGAAAACTCTATCACAAACTCCATTTCAGCTAGTCAAACAGAGTATTCAATAGTCAATCTATGCCAGAAAGTGGAACCAAAACTATTTCCCAATTTATTGAACTGAAAGGCATATAAATAATAAATACATTCGGATTGTGTGTGTTAAAATTTCAATAATATCTATAAATACTGGTTTTTATTTTAGGGCAATTCACTCGCATCGCAATTAGTATTTAAAATAGATTAAAAAAAGGGCAAAGGTTGATCAAATATTGATGGCAACAGGGAAGGAAGAAGGGGAGTAAGTTGCGGCAGCTCAAGGCTAATGTGGCAAGACAAGCGCTGCTCTGCACTGAGTGCCAGTCCATGCCTCATCAATAATACGCTGAGAACTTAACTGTAAAGCGAAAGTGTGAGGCAAATGCCACAAGGCAGAGGCAAAGACAGCGCACTAGACGTTGCCAGGCAACTGAGCACTGAGCTCTGTAGTAATTGTGGTAGCATATTATTCCAATAATAATCACGCTTGAGTATTAATTAACAACTACTTTTGGCATTGAGTACCCCTTATCCTGCCCCTTCCCCTGCCCCTGCTCCTGTTTACTACGTGGGGCAACATCAAAGACAGTCGCAGGTTAAATTGACGCACCGCCAAATAAAGCCACTTAGACCACTGTAGCATGGCTCGATGTGAGTGTGAGTGTGTGTGTGTCAGACAAAATTGAATGTTCAATTTTATACAAACACACACAAATACATATACAATATGTTTGTCATGAATTTGACATTGAAATTTGCATGTGCCATCAATGCGAACATTTTGTTTTTGTTTTTGTTTTTTTTTTTCCTTTGCCCTTAGCCGGCTGCGCGTGTGTGCAAAAATGTTCCACACGTACTCACAAAATGGGGGAAGGTTGTAGACAGAGAGGGGGAGAGATTCGGGGCAGGGGGCAGGTCTGCTTGGGGGGCGTGGCTCTTGTGTTTGTCGCTTTGCCTTTGAAGTGTGGCAGCGTGGCGCTTAGCTGCTGATAATCCTTTTTAAATAAATTTGTTGGCACAAATCGTTATGCCGCCCCAGGGGGCACACACATACACACTTGCACACACACGTAGCATACACCCACACCTGGCTACTGTTCGAACCGCCCTCGGCAGAGAGGTGCGCATTGCGTTTTTCTCTTCTCTTCTCTGTTTGCCAAAGCATGTTAATACACAGGAAATTAAACACTTATGCGGAAGTCATTGAAGAGGCCCGTGCTAAACTCACCACACACGGCGCACACACACACAGCATACACACACCTATACACACACCTATACACACACGCCTATACACACACTCGCTCACACACACTCATCACATGGCGCACAATTTCAAAGTGTCTGCGCTTTCAATTATGCTCAGCCGAGAGGCAAAACAAAACAACTTTAAAGAGTTATGTGTTGAACTGCACGACTGGCAGATACTCTGTAATAAATTGGGAGTAATATTTGATGCCTTGAGAGTTATTTAGAATTTTTTAAAGATTTTTTCTGGTGTCATAAATATTTATTCAAAATTTTAAGCAACACTTTTTATTTTTGTAAAGAATTGAATTTTTTTTTAAGTTTTTTTAGCATATTTAAAATTGTATTAACCCACTGATTTATTACTATATAAACTGCCTGGTATTGTAGATAATTATCATAATTCATACAGTTTTTATGCACAAAGATTTTATCGAATTTCCTTTATTTTATTCCTCAATTTTCTTTATTTTCTAATCAAACTCAAACCAAAAACCGTAAACAGCTCAAGCAGCCAGAAGTTTCCAATTTCCACTGTCTAAGCTCAACTAATCCTTATAATATCTGTGTAAGATAACCCAACCTGCAACTTGGTATCTCAGTTAACCCCTTGGCTAACTTTTTACAGGGCATACACGGCAGTAACAAGCAAACAATGGGCACCTTCATGTACGCCAAGTCGATGATTGTGTGGAATGTGAATGAGAAGTTCTTCAGCATAATGATGATAATGTTGTACCACAAATACACTCATGCACACCCCTTAATTGTGTGTGTGTGTCTCGCATTAGCACAGTTAAATGAGTGCAGGAGCAGCAGCAGCAGCAGAGGCAGCAGCCCAGGCGGACGTAATCCCCCGAATAAAAACGCACTAACCGAAACAAAAACCCGCAGAGTCCGTGGAGAAATTCATTTAGTTTGCACTAACACGCTGTCAACAGAGACACGGGCAAGGGGGGAGCAAGGGGTTGAGCACAGCAGGACTGTGGGAGGTTTTTTTGAGAGAAGGGGGCGTGGCATACACACACTGGGAGCGAGCGAACTTAAGCGATTTTGCATTTCATTACGCAGACGAGCTCGGGCTACAACTATGTTGTGAGTCCTTCCCAAGTGTGCGTGTGAGGGTGTGTGTGTGTGTGCGGCAGTGGGTGTGTGCTTGGGCGCGACAGCAGACGGCGACTTTTGGGGATCCCGTTGCTTTCAGCTTGAAGATAAACAAAATACATAATCCAAGGGCGAACAATAAAGGCGAAAGGGGTTCAAGCTTTTGTCAGGCAACATGAAAGTCTTCTTGTTGTTGCTGCTGCTGCTGTTGTTATTGTTCACTGGCATTGTTGTTGCTGTTGGCATTGTGTTGCTGCTGCGACCCGGCATAAACGGCTTGAGGTACTTAAATACTTTGAAAGCGCATTGTAGCGCAAAATGAGGCCCAATCGGCACAGATTGACCCCACGTCGCATTGCGTGTTCTCTGTTATGAGATAATTGCTTAAAGCAACCATAGAACGACAACAGCAAATACAACAATAACTTGAACTACAACAACAACTGAAACTGGAACAACAAGCAGAAGTAGCAGAAGCAGAAGAAGACCTTGTGGCCAAACACTTTGCGAGGCGTTTGATGATTGACACGCTGCCAAACAAACTTAATGAAAAGCATTAATATTTAAATCCCCCATGAAAACGATGGCTAATAAAGCTGTCTAGCATAGGCAAGGGAAGGGGATGAAAGAAGGTAGAAGGAGGTAAAGGGAGATAGAGAGAGGTTGATGGAGGTAGAAAGAGGTAGAAGTAGGTAGAGGCAGGCAGACTCTGCAAATAAATGTAGCTCAGTTGCTGTAACTTTGATTGAGCTGCAGGCTCGTACTCTCTCTAATTGGCAGCCCCGAAAAGTAGACTATATATATGCTGTAAATATTGTAGATGAAGAGATTAAATTAGATTTTAATTGCAGAATCAGTGTGGCCAAAGAGAGACTTGACGTCCAGCACAAGGCCCTCAGCGAATTCTCCAGGAACTTGAAAGGGGCCTTAGAAATAGAGAAGGTAAGAAGGAAGCACCTGCTACAGTATTTTATGTCTCTCAACTTAAGCTAAAAGGTTCCTAGAACAAATCCTCGACACCTCTCTTGATGCCCACGACCAATAAGTGTAGAAGGAGCTGAAGGATTCCTGTTGACTAATTTTGAATAATAAATGTCTCTGCTTCTGTTTCGCGGCTTAGCAAAATGTTTTTTTCATGGGGCTAACTATAAAAGAATTAGATAATATTCTGATGGTCACTTAGACATAGATAAGAAATAGCCCAATCCCTGAACTAACTTTCTTGACTCATAGCTTCCTCAAAAATCATGTGTTTTGCCCTTGGAAAATCTGTAAACCCTTTAAACATTGGTAAGAGTAAAAAAAAGGGTTTATCAACTGTGTGCAAATGCATATTATAGGCAGTAGGAGGCGTGGCAGACACCTCGAAATGTGCATATATTCGATAAGGATCACTAGCAAGTCGATAGAGACATGTCTCCTCTAACTGTCACTCATTTTGTCTATCTCTCTGTCTGTCACTCTCTCTCTGTTTGTGTCTCTCTGTTAATCATTCTGTCTCTCGTTCTGTTTATCTTTTTCTTATGTATTCTTTTTATATTTGCATGATCCAAATGAAATCTAAAAACATTCTCTAAAGTTCTAATAAGTCCCGCCTGACTGAGTGCAGCTTATTTAGCTCGTTTGTGTCATTTCACTCAGTAGAGAGTTTTCTCTTTAGTCAAAGCATCTCGAGAGTAAACAAAATATTAATTTAGATATTTTTCTAAATATTTTGCTCTGCTCATTGCATTTTTCTCTCATCATTTTGTTGCTTTTCTCTCTGCAATCGAAATTGCTTTTCGCAGTGAAACGAACTGTGCAGTTATAGAAATTGAAATGAAGCCAAAAATACGCAACGCAACATAACTGTAACTGCAGTCAGTATCTGCTCTCTCCCTTCCCCCTGTTTCCCCTCTTCTCATCACTCTCTCCATGTCTGCGAAACAAGCCTCTTAAATTTTGCACGCTCATTAAGCGCTAAATGGGAATATTATGGCGATTTACATTAGCTACGCTTTAAAATCGCCAATGCCAGACATGGGGAAGGACAGAGGGCACAGACAAGGACAGCAAGAGCAGGGACGGACAGACAGTAGGGCAGAGGAGGGGAGAGGGACAGAGGGACATGCACATTGACGTGCACATCGATTAAATTGCACAGCAGAATGAAGCAATAAACTTTTAGAGCGCCAAGCTCGATGGGCAATAGTGGAGCACACACACGCACGCACACATGTTCCCCAGTGTGTGTGTGAACGTATGTGTGTGTGTGTGAAAGCGGGTTAAACGTGTGCGCTTCAAATGACCAAGCGACGTTTAGCAGCCGATAAAGTCATTCAATGTGCAGGCAGCAGGCAGCAGACGCACGTGTGCAAGAGAGAAAGAGAGAGAGGGAGAAGAAAAAGAGATGGCACACTGCTGGCTGTACGTACGTGTGTGTGTGCTGCTCATTTTATGCTTTTGTGATAAAGTAATCAGTTGATGTTATTTGACAATGGGCGAAGATAAATCGATAGATTGCCTGCCAGTTGCGGAGACTTGTCACTGACCAGCCGCAAACGCTGCCACGCCCATACGCCCACACACCTGCCAGCCGGCCTGCCTGCCTGCCTGTCTGTCTCTCTGTCTCTGCTCATCTGTGCCTGTCTGCCTGTCCCGTGTTGTCCTTGAGGCCCAAAACCGCAAAAACGTTCATTGATTTTACATGCATTAAGCATACGCAACGTGTGCGCCGGCCTTGGCTCGCCTCGCACAACAATTGCAATTCGATTTTATTTGTGGCAAAATATTTACAAAATACCGATGTAAAATTCGTGCATTTTGTCTACTCTGTTTACCTGCAAATAAATCAAAAGCAAAGAGAAAGAGAGAGAGAGGGAGGAGGAGAGAACGAGAGCGAACATAAACCAAATAGTTGTGCAGGCGCAACGCAAACAAACAAATAAACAAAACATTACAATAGGCAGAGACAGCAATTTGCCGGCATGGCATGCCAGGGCAGCTGCGAGGGGAGTTCGAGAACATACAGAGAACAGTACGTCTAGACAGTCCCTGCTACTGTGCATGGCCAATAAAGCAAATGCGAAAATAACCGTACATAAAAATTAACAACGGCGACGACACGGCAGCAAAAGAGTGCGAAAAAAAGCATAAGCGGCTGGCAGACAACAAGAGGGAAACATGAAAATGGCAACTGAAACCAAAATAGAAACAAAGAAGCAGCAGAAGAGGAGAAGGAGAAGTAGGCGAGGCAGGCAGCAAAATGGAACTGAATGAAGTGACTTTTGTATGAATGAAAATGGCAAAATTCTAAGCAAATAACATGGCAAAAAGAGACGGGCAGGCAGGCAGAGGAAGACAGGCATAGAGAGAGGGAGATAGACAGCTAGAGAGAGAGGGAGAAAGGAAGAGAGGCAGCTAGAGAGAGACAGCGTGGCAGCTAGGCAGTCTAAAGCGCACTTCAAGCGTGCACAGGCTATTTGCTCGCTTGACCGCAGCAAAAGTGCATGTGTTGCGCTCTCACTCGCACGCTATACCCCTCTCAGTCTCACCATTTCCCTCCCCGCTCCCTCTGCCGTGTGCAGTGAAATAAAAACGCAACAAAGCGCAATCATCATTATCGTTAAAAGAGGCGCTTACAGAACTAGACAAATTGCCACTTTGGAAGGCAAAGCGAAAGGCTCTAAGCGGAAGCGTCGGCACAACGGCGCGTATGAGCAACGTGGCGAGGCGTCTATAATGACCTCTGGGCATACACACACACACAAACACATAGATACCGAGGCAGGCTTAAAACCAAAATGGCGCACATTAGAGACCGCAGAAGCGCACAAAAGCCAAACGAAGCCAAAAGCAACAAGCAGCAGCAGCCTCATAATAAACTCGCTGCGTGTGACTGTGCATGTGTGTGTGTGAGTGTGTGTGCGTGTCTCTATGTGCGCTTGTGTCTATGTATGTTTGCCCTTTGATAGGCGCAAAAAAAAGCAAAGGAAAACATAATAAAATCACTGAGAGAGCGAGAGATGCGAGCTTGGAAAGTCAGCAAGTTCAAGGCAAGTTGCACGCTGTGGGACTGTTGGACACATAAAAAGCATAGGCCAGCACTTTTGGCCTTAATTATAGACACGCACCAGGCACAGGCACACACACACACAAACACACACATATACACACACTACAGGCAGTCTCGCACTGCCCCAAATGAGCGATTATGTGCGAGGTTTTTCGACTTTTTCGACTCCTGCTGCCGCGCTGTAACTGGTCAAGAGCCTTCATTAATGGCCAAGCTAGTGTTGTTGTTGCTGTTGTTGTTGTTGCTGTTGCTGTTGCCTCTGGCTGGGGCGACAACAATTATTGTTACAATTAAAAAACCATTAGGCTTAATTTCGCTGCGAATCACACAAACCAAAAACCAAAATAGAAAAAGGAAAAGCAAAAGGGAAAACATTGCACGGCTTTTCCGGCTCGAACGCAATGAAAACATTAACAGGCACAGCAGGAGGCAGGGGGAGATGGGAAGGGAGGCACAGCGGGTACTCGGTGCAGTTCTAATTCGTTCTAACTGGTTCAGATCGAGGCACTGATTAGTTGCGCTGCGCCACTTTAATGTTTTGCCATGTTGCATATGAGAGAAAGTAAACATATTAAAAGGGCAAAATGGAATACCATTTCTTGAGCGCACATGCAACAAACAATAAGTACAACATTAACTACACAAGTAGCAAGTACAACAAGAGGCACAACAAAGGGAGGAACAACAACAACAACTACGAAGTAATTGCTTCATTCGTTTAATGATCAGCAAATCAGCCTTGCCCCGTCGGACAATAATTGAATGTGAAGTTATTATTCTAAGTGCCGTTGCCAGACCAATTTACTGCCTATCTTACCGGTGTGTGTGTGCATGTGTGTGTGTGACAGCGAGGGTGGTTCCAGCAGTAGGCAGCAGAATGGAAAACTATGCGCTTTATTGAATTAAATCTATAAACTTATTAATTAACTGGAGCAGTGAAGGGGGAGGATGCAACATGGAAGCTTTGTCAAGAGAGTTGGAATAGATATAAACTTAAACAACAAATAAAAAAAAGGATGATAAATAGAAACGTTCTCTATATTTCCAGTATGCCAAAGGTTTAATGGGAATTAGGGATAGAATGTTCTCTCGTCACTTTTATTTAAATGCAAAGTTTGAATTCAATTCAACTTGATTCAATTTCAATAAATGCACTATTCAATGAAAAGATTGTTTTGATTGATAAATTACAAAGCAAATTTTTTATTATTTAGATTTTTTTAGTTTGTAAATAAAATAAAAAATAAATAAAATACAGATTCAATGTATTCAGCAAAGTCCAAACTATATTCTACATTATACTGACAGTACACAGAACATTGTTTAAAAATTTGCAATAAGATCAATTTGCCATGTTGTATAAAATTTAATTTGTCTACATTAAATATTCATATCTATATAGACTATATTTCAACAACCTATTCCAACAACCAATTTCAATAATTTTCTCAAGAAACGAACAACCTTCTTAATTTTCAGTGAGCTCAACTTTTTATACATAATTTGAAATATTTCCAAGCGTCTTATTAACACAATGAAATAGTCTAATAATTGTTATCTTGTCTACATGTATAGACTTAACCCATTTGAACAATATATTCAAACGACCTATTTCGATTCTTTCCACAAGAAAGAAACAACCTTCTTAAATTTTATTGAACTCAACTTTGTCATATATTATAAATTAGTCACATGAATACTTCATTTCATAATAAAGAAATTGTTTAAAACTTGAAGTCTTATTCATCTTATCAACCTTATTTTACAACTTTATGTCTTATCAACCTATTCCAACAAATTCCAGCAACAAATACCTTAGCCAAATATGAAATATTTCTGAATTTTTTAACAAAATCAGGAGATAATTTATTATTCATCAATTCAGCTGCATAAACTTAAAGTGTTTTATCTAATAAATCTTATTGAAAACGAGTAACTTAAATCTCAATGAGCTTAACTTTTAACTATACTTCTTAACCTCAACATAAGCGAACAAACATATTAAACTTCGGACCCACCTCAACTACTCGACAATAAAAGAACACACTTAAATACACTTCGCATCTTCTTCTCAATCGCCCCTCGCACCTGCTGGCTGACCATTTTTTTCCTGTTTCTCCTACCTCAAACAAGCTGATTATTTATGCAAATAACTTTGTCCTATTATCGCACAATTACAGACGAAACAAACTGAAACAATTCTGGCAACAATCGTATAAACTTTTGTCTCGTTGGTATTTTGGCTTTTTTGTGGCCACTCTTGTTGTTGTTCGTGTTGTTGTTGTTGGCTTGAAATGACATGCAATGGCCAAAAGCCGTTGATTGGCAGCTGTCGCATATGTGAAATGCGGCAAATTGCCCGCACCTGAGCTCGCTTGCTCCCCACTTCCTCCTAAAAAGAACTGCCACGTCCCCCTGCAATGCCTCCCCCCACTGTTTGGTGTCAAAAGCGCTTAAACGCTTTGAGCACGTTAGCTTTTTTTTGTGTACTTTTAATTTTTTCAAGCTATTTTTAGCTTGTTTTCTGCAGTTGCTTCTTCGTTTCTTCGTTCAATGTTTTTCGGCATATTTTCTTTTCATAATGACCAAAGGCAGTGGCAGAAATGCTTTTGAAGTTCTTTGTCGCCGGCAGTGAGAGAAGGTGAAAGGCAGCAGGGGAAGAGGGGAGGCAGAGGGGAAGGGGGAGGCAGCACGCCAAGGGCGCACTGTGCATTGGCCTCGGCATGCGATGCGCGTTTTTTGTGTCTGCCTCAGCAGCAGCAGCAGCAGACCAGGTGCAGCTTGCAGATTCTGCAGTTTCTTTTTTCTTGCTGTATTTTTTTGTGCTTCTCTTGCTTGTCTTGCCTTCATTCTCGGCTTCTGCTTGTGCTTGCTTGTTTTGGCCGTGTGGCTGTGTGGCTGTGTGGCTGAGTGGCAATAACAATTTGGCTTTATGCATGAAGTATACACAGCTAATTTGATGCTCTAATGGCAATTGGCATTTATGTGCAATTAGCATGAGAATAGCCACGACTGATGGCGCACATAAACTGCCAGACAAGGTGCAGAGGGGGGAGAGCGGGGTAGAGGCAGAGACAAAGGCAGTGGCAGAGCTGGAGACCGAAGTAAAGGCAGCCAAGCTTGTCCAGGCTGGTCAAACTCAATGCAAATGGCCAAAACGAGTTGCAAATGCAAACAGGTAAGAGGGCAAAAGAATCGCAACGCGTTGCTGAGAACTGACGCTGCAAGTTGCAAATGCAACAACAACGAGGCAACGAGTCAAGTTGGTAGCACGGAATGTCAGGCTTGTTATTCACACAGGTATTCACCCTGCATTCACTCGACTAATCACTATGCATTCGCTATATTCACCTTTGTGCTGCGCTGCTTATTCACAAGTTTTCTTTTCTTCTTCTTTGTTTTGTTTTTTGTTTTTATGTTTATTCACCTCACACCACTGTGCACACTGTAACAACAATTCGCCAAGTTTCGCACTTTGTTTATATATTTTCTTTACTTGTATCGCAATACGAGTTTGAATTCTGGTTTCTGTCTCACACTGCGCGCCACATGCAACTTTGCAACCGTTCGAAACGCGTTTGTAGCACAAACTGAAACTGTTTCTTGTTTCGCCAGCGTCGCGTAGGCATCGCAGCAGCGTCGCTTTGCTTCATCAGCTTCGTTCTCTTCGTTGACTTCGGCACAAAGTCGGCTCTAGCGTCGGCACCTACAAACACACACAAACACACACACACACACAGGCAGTCAGTCACTCGCAGCCTCTCGCAAAAACCAGTTTTCTTGTTCCACTCACAGCTGGCAACGCCGTCAGCCTGTGGACTCTCTGTTAGCGCCTGCAGTTGCCGGCTTTCCATTAACAGTGACTTAACATTTGTTTACGTTCCACCGCGCAGGCGTTAACAGCGAGCAGCTGTTAAGTGCAAGCGGGCACTGTTAGCAGGTGCTGCACTGCTGCTGCTACTGCAGCTGCTGCTGACGTCGCTGTCGCAATTGGCGTCGCATTTCCATGTTGGCCAATCAAATCTGTTTGCCTCGGCTAACCTTGAATTTACAGGCAGGCAAGAGATAAAAAACGTGCTGAAAAGAACGAGGAGAGAGGGATTTAAGGAATACTGCAAGAATTATTAGCAGACTGTGAAAGTTGAAGGCTCTTTGGGGCATTTATTATGCAGAGATTGACTGCATAAATTGCCAGAAGGGCAGAGAAAGACAGTTATATTTATAAAGTCCGAGTTTAAACTGATTTTGGTAAAATCACTTCAAAATTATAATTAAATTACGTTCATTTCTAAATTTTAGATCAGAACGCAAAAAAAAGTATTTTCTTGCACTTTCAATAAAGTTAAACTCAACAGTAGATCATCCCCCAGTCATATAAAAGTGCCGGAAAAGTTGATTAAAAGTGTTCATAATGTTTGAATTTGAAGTCAATGGATCAAAATATTCTTTTGTATACATATTTAATAAAAATAAAGCTTTAATTTTTCGAAAAATAATAAAGAACCTTCCCTTAAAATTAAGTAGCTTTTATATATTTATTTTACATTCATATCTTCCATATGCACTTGCCTTAGTACTTCACTGGACCCTCTTGCATTATATAAACTCAAGTTTGAATCCTAAGCTTCCTTCTTGAGGCACCCACACTCGCCTTTGCTCCAATTAGCAGCGTTGTGAGCGCTCTCGGTTTCACAACCAAAAGGCACATAAATCTGCCACAAAGCACATAAATCTGAATGCTGGCAGAGCCCTGCACTGTGTTGTCCATGGCAACAGGCAGCGGGCAGCGCGGTCAAGAGAGAAATTGGAAAACAAAAAGGCAAACTGATGAGCTTGTCCTTCAGCTGCAGCTGCAAAATAAACTGAAAACTGAAAAGAAGTGCAAGAAAATACTAATCAAAGTGCAGAAAATGTAGTTAAAAATCAGGCTTGCCCAATATATATCTTCTTCACATCAGACTAAAGCTAAAATAATATAAATTTAGTATCGATTGAGCTGTCAATAATATGTTTGTACGGCAGAAAGTCTGCAAATGCAATGAAATCACAATGATCCTTGCGGCGCTGGAAAGTATGCTACGTTTTGATAAGCCACAAGCTGACACTGCACAAACAGCTGCATAAATATTAAATGTAGCTAAAAATAATAGCAAAACTAAATGCTATGGAAGCTTAATTGCTTTCTTAATTACTTATGCCAGTCGACTAAAATATTAACTAATCGAAGGAGGAATAGAAAGAGAGCGAGAGAGAGAGGGAGAGAGATAAATCAAAGACAACCCGTTCTAATGAGCAACAAATGAAGAAATTCGGAAACGTGCAGCAGTCAAATAAGTCAAGATATATAGGCAAATGTCTATATATATGTATGTGAGTGCATGTGGGCGTGTGTGTGCTTGTGTGTCTGTGTGTTTGCTTGTGTGCGTGTGTGTGTGTGTTAAGCTGTCTGAATGGCAAACATATTGAAGGGCAATGGGCAATGTGCGCCGAGCTTGGGCAACCGTTGCCCAGGCAGCTTTGGTTGGCCGCCTTGATTAATTTGTGGCCGCATCGAGTGATTGGCCATAAAAAGGAAATCATTAGGCATTAAGACATGTGCATAATTTATGCGCAAATTAATAATGGCACGTAGCCAATCATTTGAATGCCATTTAATTAATTTCGAAAGGTTTGAGCGAAACTATGCGAGGCTGAAAGGGAGTGTGTGTGGGAGAGCAGGCCAAGTTAATGACAGCACATAAGCCACTGAGAGTGATGGCCAGATGGGGCAGATACAACATACATCAATGAAATCAAATAAATATCGCCAGGTGAGCCTCAGAGAGAGAGAGGGAAAAAGAAAGAGAGGGAGAGCAGCTTGGCATATAAATAACCAATGAAGCGGCATTTATCTCTGTGCCTTTGCCCCGCAATCAGTCTCAGCTTACAGGCTGAAGTCGAAGCTGTAGTCGGAGCTGTAGTCGGAGACGGAGTCGCAGACGGAGCCACTGGCTCAGCCGTAGCTTAGCCATAGTCCGTGGCCGTAGCCGTAGCTAAACGGTCCATTGAAACTGAAGACGTTCATTGTGGAGCTGCTTGGGCTGCTTGGGGCTAAAAGGGATAAACGTTTAGCATGGCCTGCACGATTTTTATGTTGCGCACGTGTTGTTGTTGTAGCACACTAACCCCGCCCCCCCTTTTCACCCCTCTTGGGTGCACAGCGTGCGACTGTTTCGCGTCATTTGCTTGCGATCCCAGCGGTAATTTTGTGGGCCCCTTCTTTGTCTCTCTGCCTTCTGCAACGCAACTCCTCTTGAATTTCGTTTCAATTCGTTGCGTTATACCCTGTAAATATGAAGGAGCAGGGTGTATTCTGTATAAATACGGACAGTAGGAGGCTTCTTCAATCACATATTTTTGTTTTGGTCAACAAGCGAGTCTATATTATTTATTTAGTTCGTAAGAACACCTATAACTCAAAGACTATCAGAGCTAACGACACCAAATTTATTGATAATTTCTTGAATTTTCAAGCAGATATAACTTAGAAATTGACAACGACTCTTTCTGCTTTTGTAAATGTATAAAAACCAAAACCTAAGCTTATTTTTAATGCTAGAATATTTCTTTTTGGGAGAACACAATAATTAATACATCTCAAATGATTACAGCAAGTTTAGTTGTGAACGAATAGTAAACCAACAAGTTATTAAGGAAATAAGATCAGTGAACATACAGATTTTTCATGCTGCGCCTACAAGTATGCAAAATAAAGTAAGCAAAATGTTGTAATTACATAATTAAGCAATTATTATGCGCAATTAATTGACTTTTAGGTATTCAACAGTCGATCACACACGATTGTAGCATTCTTAGTTGTTTTCTTTGACGAAATACTGCCTGCCTCTGCCTCTTAGGTGACTTCTGTTGACTTGTGAGTTGGCAGCCTGCGTTGAGCAGTGTCTAAAGTTGTCAAAACAAAGCGAACAGCATGATAACAGGGATGAGTGGCTAAACTCGAGAGTCAGTGGCTACCTGCGAGTCGAGTCGAGGCGAGGCGAGTCAAGCTGCAGCAGCCGCCTCCCTTGGCAGGCGACCAACTGAGTTGTACAACGCAAAGCGCGCAAAGCACTTCAGTGCACAGCGTGCAGCAGTCTCCGTCTAGGTATGTGTGTGTGGGGGAGCTTGTCAAAACAGAATATCGCTTACCAAGTCGTTTGGCAATTTTTCTCAATTTTCACATGAAAACTAAAACCAGCCCAGGCCAGTCAAGCCAGTCAGGGCGAAATTGCATCTGCAAGTGCTGCAACTTGATGTTTGGGCGTCCAATTTGAAGAGCAGAGCAGGCAGAAGCAGTAAAAGAAAGAAAATAGAGAGAGATATATAGAGAAGGAAGGAAAGGAGGAGGGGCTGCCTTGGTGCTGCACGATTGCTCTTTGGTGATTTGGGACGAGGCGGCACGGGCAGCTCAGGCTGGCCAAGGCACACGGACGTGCACAGAAACAAAGCACAAATTGTTGTATGTAATTGTGCGTTGCTCATACACATCAACACGTCGCACACACACACACACAGACAGAGAGAGAGGGAGAGAGAGGGAAAGGCAGAGAGACTCACCTGCTGCTGCGTGCGGCGAATGCCATTGCATACTTTGGGGCGCTCGTTGGCTGTGCAAATAAAAAGTGATATACGCGCGACACTGAATGAATATTAATCGCCTTTTTTGCCAAGTCTTCCTGCCACGCCTCGCCTCTCTTCCTGCTCCCCTCCGCCCTTCTTCTGCTTCCTCTTAATGCCAGCAGCTTGACGCCAGCTACGACTTGGGGCTTTGCCGCAGCTGTTTGGCTGATTTGGCAGCTTAAATGATTTCCGTTTGTTTTCGTGCGCGTGTGTGTATGAGTGTGTGTGTGGGGACTGTAAGTATGTGTGATTTGTTGAATTTGACAAAATTTATTAGTTCCAGCTCAGAGTTTTGTGCTGCCGCTTCGCATAATTGCAACGAGCTTATTGAATTTCGTTTTCCCAGTTGCCTTAGCTGTTGCTCCCTCCTCTTCTTCCTCTGCTTCCCCTTCTTCTTCCCCATTCATCTCTCTCTTTGTTCGGCTCTTAAGTTCAACACTCTTTTTTTATTCATTCGCTTTACGGCCGTGTTAATTCCCGCCAGCGTCGTGTCGCATTTGTCGCGACCCTTTGCGAAACAAAACATGTATTACTTATTACGGGGAACTCACACTGCCAACCCTCTCCCCTCACTCCCCTCGCTCCCTGCTACGCCTGCTCTACTTTGTCCAAAAAAGGGTTAACAGCCACGCCCCCAGTTCGCACCTTTGTGAGGCTTCTCTTTTTTTGGGCAATTCAATTTGGTTTTCCATTTCACTCAAACCACTTTTGACTTTGCTTTTTTAATGAATTTTTCGTATTGCGAATTTCTCGCATTAAATTTCGCAAAAGGGGCGTGGCTGGGGTTAGGGTGACTGGGGGTGAGAGGTGTCGCCTGGTGCCAGTTGTTGACACCTCGTCGAGTTTTTCTCGAGAGCTGTCGAGAGTGGACGAACTAACTTTCAGGCTTAGTCAACTTTTGCCAGGGTTGCCAACAGTTTTCGGGACAGTTTTGCATGTTTTGCCATCAAATTTATAGTTAATTTTCAATTCAGCTGAACAAGCTTACACGTTTCAATGAATGGATTTTGTTTTCAGCCCTGTCACACACTCCCTAACACACACTCACACACACACACACACCACACTCGCACACACACCTTTTCAGGTGGCAACGTTGTGTCAAAGGCAAAGTTTGCAGACAACAAAAGCTCATCGCAGACAGCGTCACATAGGCAGGGTGCACGAGTAGGGTGCATAGTGGTAGGAATAGAAGAATAGAAAATTGGAAAAACTTTAGGTTTGATATAAAAATATATTTAATTATAAAATAAATATAGGAAGTATTATTTTACTTATTTATAAAAAGTATAAAATAAATCTATGAAGTATTATTTTACTTATTTATTTATTATTTTTCATTTATTATTAGGAAACAAAATATTTCTTATATAGAGGTTTTAGGCAAATTATAAGTTGCAAAAAAAGAATTTTAATCTTTGTATATTAAGAAAAGAAAAAAGAAAATTTAAACTTTAATAATTGCTTGGGGTATTTTAGTGTCTTTTACATACGTTAATTTAACTTTAACATGCTTTTAATATTTTTAATACTTTTAATAATTATAAAATATTACTTCTTTATGTGTATAAAAAATGTAAAATCTAAAAAGAATATGGCCAATTAAATAATTCATTTTTTCAATGTTAATAAAACTGAGTTTCCAACAATTTCATGTTTATAAAACTCAATTGAACTATAAGTTTACATAAAATATTTTATTTTTTGATTATTGAAATCATATTTCATGTTTAAAAAAAACTTTACATTAATTTAAAAAATTTTGTTGTTGTTTTTTACGTTGAATTTTTAAATTTCTATCATATAAATTAATTCCAATCATTTTTTTATTTAATAAACTCAATGGTAAAATACTTTTAATAAAGTCAACAGTCAGTTAAATTGCCTGCAGTCCACTGTGCGCTGCGCCCTTGAAGAGCGTTCCCTCCATTAAATTGGCGCTGCTGCGCCTCTGTCTGCGCTGCCGTCGCGGCTGCTGCTTCTAAAAACGCAAATAAAAATTCACAACGAAACTAATCTGCAAGTGAACCCGCTGAACACAACGCAAACAGAGAAGAGAAAAGAGTGTGAAGAGAGTGAAGAGAGCGTGGAGTGGCAGGCAGGCAAAGAGAGCAACGTGAGTGAGTGAGTGAGTGAGAGGGAGACAGACATACAAAAGCAATTTGTTTGTGGCGCACACTATTGTTGCATTATTATTGTTTGCTGGCTGTGTCTGGTCGTGGATGCGAGACACCTAGAGAAGGAGAGTGTGGGACAGAGAGGGGGAGAGAGGGGGGAGGGCTGCAGCACATGTTTGTTTGCCTTCGCCTTCGTCGGGCCGCGTTTGCCACTTTAAACTAACTCGTTTTTCCCGCTTTTTTGCAAGCTGCCTGGCTGTACATGTGTGTGTGTGTGTGTGTGTGTGTGTGAGTGTGTCTGTGTATGCGGCCTGTCCTTGCGGTGTATTTAACCTGTCTGCTCGTTGGATTACGACAACCCGCCCACAGACATGCAGGGACATGGGTACAGTGGGACAAGGGTACAGTGGGACAGGCAGACAGTCAAACAAACAACAAAGCATGTATCTATTCATATGCCACTTGGCTGTGCGTGTGTATGTGTGTGTGTGTGTGTGTGTGGGCACCCACTAGTAATGCAATACGCATGCAACCCCTCTGCCAACGCATGCAGCGCTGCTGCAGCATATGGCTCCACTTCTTTAGCAGTCATTTTAACGCTTATTTTAGTTTCGGCTACGGTTTGGGTTACACACTCACACTCAAACACACACACACACACACACTCTTACACCAGCAGAACCGCAATGTTCACACTAATTTGCACAAGCGGCGTCAACGCGTCGACGGCGACAGCGACGGCGACGTCAGCGTCGTTTGCGTGTTCTTTTCCAGCTCAATTGCATTTCACACTTTGCTGTTTGCAGCAATTCCCTTTGGCTTGACTATCAGGCGTGAGTGTCGAGAGTGAGTGAGTGAGTGAGTTGAGTAGCTACCCCCCTCCCCCGTCGACCGTCTCACTTGCACCTGCAGTCAACATTGTGCGGTCGGCATTGATTACTGCATTACTTTTTAATGCTCACAGCACTCTCTTCGTCTCACTCTCTCACTCTCTGCCTGCCTGCAGCATTCGCAATTTGCCTTAAGTGTGTTTGTGTGTACGAAATCCAAATTGAGTTGACTTGCTGCTCTCTTGAGATGACACACTCTCGCTCTCCCTCACTCAGTTACAGCAGCTGAGAGTGCGAGTTGCTGTCGTAATTAGAATGCGTGGGAGGGAGAGTGAGACAGATCGATAACACTGATCTGTTAAGTGCAATGCAAATGCGCTGTTGTCAACAGTAGTTGAGAGTTAGCAGAGGCAAGCGAGTGAGTGTTGGGAGGAGAACAGCACGTTAACAGTGATCTGTTAAATTTTACAGAAGTTGAGAGTAAGCTGTGCTTGGTGGGAGACTGATGAGAGATAGAGCAATAACATTGATCTGTTAAGTGCAATGCAAATGCAAATGAGAGTTAGCAGAGCCATGCGAGTAAGTGTTGAGAGGGGAGTAGCACATTAGCAGTGATCTGTTAAATTTGACAGAAGTTGAGAGATGTGCTTAGTGAAAGACAGAACAATAACACTGATCTGTTAAGTGCAATGCAAATGCGCTGTTGTCAACAGTGGTTGAGAGTAAGAAGAGCAATGTGAGTTAGAGTTGGGAGGGGAACAGCAGGTTAACAGTGATCTGTTAAATTTGACAGAATTTGAGAGTAAGCTGTGCTTGCTGGGAGACTGATGAGAGACAGAGCAATAACACTGACCTGTTAAGTGCAATGGAAATGCAAATGAGAGTTAGCAGAGCCACGCGAGTAAGTGTTGAGAGGGGAGTAGCACATTAGCAGTGATCTGTTAAATTTGACAGAAGTTGAGAGATGTGCTTAGTGAGAGACAGAACAATAACACTGATCTGTTAAGTGCAATGCAAATGCGCTGTTGTAAACAGTATTTGAGAATAAGCAGCGCTATGTGAGTGAGTGCTGGAAGGGGAACAGCACATTAACAGTGATCTGTTACATTCAAAAGATTCGTCAGAGTGTCTGCCGGCATACAATGCTAGCAGTGATCTAAGAGAGAAGAAATTGGTTTTATTCAAACATATTTGCTGTATATATATACAATAAATCAATTATTAATTATTCACTCCTTGTACATAGTTTTTCCAATTCACAATCTTTGAAAAGCTAGGCACACCTCGGTGATAAAATAGACCCAGAATCCTAAGATATGTAGAAAAATAAATTCATTAAAATGCATAGAAGGGTTATACTCATTGGGAAACAAACCTGCGAATGAGTAAAGTATAAGATTTATCAGCGAGTACGCCTTATACGTATGCAAATCCATTGAAAACCAGAAGTTCAAACTCTTGTAGACCAAAGTATAGACGAAAATGAAAGCACTAATCAGATAGGCCATTAGGAACCACTTATTGGGCTGTAAATTGAAAACAATTATTAATAATTCGTACATAGAAATACGTTAATCATGTTTCTCTTACCTTCAAGGCGCACACGAAAAGGAAAACACTACCGAATATATGCAACAGGCAGATGTGATTCACAAGCCATTGATCTGTGGAAATGCCAGAGACATATTCAATATAATAATGCATAATAATAATATAATATAAAGTACACATAATGTAATTGAACTGTCAAGACTCACCCGCTTTTACTTCTTTATATGGCAATCTGTCATAGATGAAAATGCACAGAGCTGCCACGCACATGGAAAACACTGCGATCAGCATGTGAACTCCATTGCTTTTTGACCTGAACGCCATATCGATCAATATGTTAGAAGCTTAGACCTCGAACTCACTATAAGAACTGAGCCATTGTAGATCTTGGAGAGCAAATTATAAGGGCATAGTTCTAAGAAATTTATTTGTATCGAGCTAAAGCAATGTAAAACGCAAAGAATGTAACGTTATCAGCAATAAGCGCCGGGAATTTCTCGTGTTGAATATAAAATAAGCACCCGATAAGCAAAGTATGTTTATGTTAACATATACCAGCTGCCCCTGCATCTGAGGTGACACTTTATGTTCGACTTTATTTTATATCCAATTCAAGTGAAATATAATTCATTTTATCAATAGGGAATGAGAAGGCGTCTGCGTCTGGTAGAAAAAACTTCCTATTTATTAAATATAAGACAATTACACACTTTATTTGTAAGTTTCAAAATTTCATTTTTACAAAGTGTGCAACTAGAAGCGCCCGAAAAGTTTCACAAAAGACCCTCCAGTCCCTTTGCTACGGCCCTGGCTAGAGGTGCTCTGTGAAGCCAAAGCAAAGCCAGGTATCGGTCAAATATGACTGCTACTGATCAATATCTATATAAATGCGAAATTAATTATTATTTATTAATTCATTGTACAACTCCATTTGATATTTTTGAAGATCTAAGCACACCTCTACGATGAAATAGATCCAAAGGCCTGAAATATATAGAAAAAATAATACAGAATAAATAAATAAACACTTAAATGTATAGATAATTAGAAATTCAATTAGAAACAAACCTGCGAAAGAGTAAAGTGATAGATTTATCGAGTAAACCTCATACGTCTTCGAATCCATTAAAAACCAGAACTTCAAACTTTTGTGGACCAAAGTGTAGGCAAAAATGAGAGCAGTAATCAAATAAGGCACAAGGAAACACTTATTGGGCTGCAAGTTGGGAACAATTGTTAATACAATAATTTCTGTATAAATACGTTATTCATGTTTCTCTTACCTTCAAGGCGCACACGAAAAGGAAAATGCTGCCAAATATATGCAACAGGCAGACGTGATTCACAAGCCATTGATCTGTGGAAATTTCAGAGATAGATGACATATTTTAATGCATAATATTTAAATATATAAATTAATATATATTGTAGTACACAAATTGTTATTGAGCTGCTAAGACTCACCCGATTTTTCTTGTGGTGGCAATTGCTCATAGATAAAGATGCAAAAAACTGACACGAACATAGAGAAGATCGCGATGAGCAAATGAACTCCATTGCTTTCCCACTTGAAACGCATTTCGATCTATTCAACTTTATGCGTTGAACTCAGTTGAAGAACTGAGCACAATTTCATAATACAAAATGCACTTTATGTGCCTTTTTTATGGTCGTATTTTGTTGTTATTGTGAGTAATTTGAATTCAAATAAAATTATTGAATTGTGTTATCAGCAATAAGTGCCGTAATATTTTCATGATAATTCCCAAATACGCGGGTGCACATATAAACAAACTATACCAGATTCTCTTGGGATTAGTACTGAAAACTGAAACGAAAACATGAGAAACTTGAAGGAACTGGATGTTATAGAGAGCAATGAGATTGCTTTGCAACTGAGCTTGCCCCTTCAGTCTTCTACAGTGGCAATTAGGCGGCATACCTCTTTAGCTACCTCTTTAGTTACCTCTTTAGTTACCCTTCGCTCGCTTTGGGAATACTTGGAAGCGCAACAAAGGAGCCGTAAGTGGTTTGGGGAGTTCCGCTTGAACCGCAAAGTGATTGAAGCGAGCCCGCTGAATGAAGGAATATGTGAGAAGTTTGCCGATAGACGAGCTTGCTTAGCTCGAATACACACGCACACACTGACAGACACACACACACACTACCACACAGCCACACCCACACAGACACAGACAAGCGCGTAAATTAGCCGAGTGTAGACTTCATTAAGTAGCGCCAGTAAATTAAGTGCTAATGTTGAAAGTTTTGACCGCCAAAGTGCGCAATGCAATGTTGCTTGCTGTTGTTGCTGCTGTTGTTGCTTCCGGCGGAAACAGTCAACAGCAGAGGCAGCAGCAGCAACCGCAGCAGCAACAACAACAACAACAGCAACGAGTCCAAATTGATGATGTTGCCTCAACGAAAATTGCACTCACTTTCAACCGTCTCCAGGGTGCGCTCTCTCCTTCTCTCTCTCCTTACAGGCTTCACTCTGATTGTTGTTGTTGCTGCTGCTGTCGTTGAGTCTGCAAATTTTTAATGCTTTAATCTTGATGCTAATAAATCTTGAAGTTGCTGCCACTTTCGCATTACTTTCGTTGCGGGTAAAAGGGTAAACGGGCCAAAGGGTCCAAGGGTCTAAGGGGCCAAATACAATTAGACAGCTGCACGCTTAACCGTCTTAGTTTAAGCCAATTTGAATGCATTCTCACAGCACTCACTAAAGTGCGCCCTTACCCCCCTTGGAACTCATTCTTCCCCCTCCCTCTGCGGTAATTACAACTGACGTTCTGTGGAAATTGCCGCTGACATTTTGACAGCATCGTCGCTCCTCGTCGGCTAATCGAATTGCCTGCCTTGCTGTGCTTCGTGTGCGGTGGCGCTGCAATCGATTAGCAATGTTTTAGCTATTAATACATATATCAGGTACCACAATAGCAACAACAATGCCAGCAACAATAGCAGCAACAATAACAGCAACAATAACAACTGCAACAGCAACAACTGCGTGCAGTCTCTGGCGGCAATTGTTCTAGTTAAGTCAAGCAAGTTTGAGTGTTGAAGCTGCTTAGGCACTAATATTAACAGTGCACAGTGGTGCACAATGTAGGAAGAATTATAACAAAAATTTAATTTGTATATATCCTTGTAAAAGGTATATTTATTATGGCCAGTTCTTTGAAGGAAACATCTTCAACCATGTAGAGTAAATATATTTTGAATTAGCAGCAACAGAGGACCTTAAACTAGTCTTATTTGTCTGTCCGTTTGTCTGTCCGCCTATCTGTCGATCTGTCGATCTGTCTGTTGTCTTATCAGTCTGCCTATCTATCTGCCTGTCTATCTGCCTGTCTATCTGCCTGTCTATCTGCCTGTCTATCTGCCTGTCTATCTGCCTGTCTATCTGTCTGTCTATCTATCAATCTGTCCATCTTTCTGTTTGTCCGTCTTTCTGTCTGTCCGTTAATCTGTCCGTCTGTCCGCTCGTCTATTGTAACGCAAACTTCTTGCTCAGCTTAAGACTTTTATTGATACAACTTGGCATACATGCTTCTTATAGCTAAACGCTCTATATAAGTCGAAACAAGCTCAATAGGACACCAATATATCGTTTAGCTGCCATACAAACTATCGGCCAATTTTCGTTATTTGTCAAGTTATGGCAACCAAATTTAGTCAATTTGACTTTTTCTCTATGTAAAATATGCCAAAAAAATTTCAACAAAATCAGACCACTATAACATATAGCTGCCATAGATATAATCGGTTGAAATGCATATTTTTATATGAAGATCAGTTTTGAATTAATAAATAACTTAATTAATCAGTGCCAATTAAAGCGAGGATATAAAATTGAATAGACATATGGAAACAATCAATTCTGACTCCATTATATATAACTAGTATAGGAACGATCGGCAGAAATAGGGAACTACAGGGATAAAGAATATTTGGTAATCTTTCTTCATCGTTTGTTTAACATTTTCGTATTTTCCTTGCAGCTGCACCACTGTGCGCACTGTGTCCGCCGCTGTCAGCGGCAGTTGGTGGCTGACAGTGTGGCTGTGAGCCTTCTTTCAGCCACCACAACCCCCTTCATACCCCCCCTTCACTCTCTCCCCCTTGCTGGCTCCTTCCTTGCTGCGGCTTTGTGGCCACAAGTGTCGCTGCGCGTTGTGACACACAACTGTCAAAGCGACTTGTGACAAATTTGTTATTAGCGCTGGCGACGAGAACGAATGACAGCAAGCTTGTGTACTTCCCCCTCCTCCTTCCCCTCCCCCACCAGCTTGGGCTACCCCTCTCGCAGTGCTGGTTTTATTAACTCGAAATTTATGTGCCGCCATTAGGCGCTGCAAATTAATCAAATTTTTTACAACCAAATTTAACAACATAAATTTGTATTTAAAAATGAGTTAGCTACGCAGCTTGTGCCTTCTTTCTTCCCCTCCTTGCTACGCCTCTGGCTAGTCAATTTCACGGCGTCTCACCTGCCAAAATGGCGGGCAATTTCTTTTGCTTGTTACGCGGGAATTTGTCATTTTCAAGCATGACTCGACTAGATGAAAATGCAATTTCCCTCGCGAAGGCCTTTCTTAATGTTTTTGGTTTCTCTTTAATCCTTGAAGGCGGAAGGAAACTTTGTCCGGCCTGCCGAACATATGTTGGCCGAAAAGCGGCTAGAAGAAGCCTTGAAAAAGAAAGCTGAAAAAAAGTGCAAAAATATGTTGCACATAAATTTGTATTAGGTTTTGCCGCTGTCAAGTTTTTCCTCCCCTCCTGCCGCCCAAGCAATGTGGGCAGACAGCATAACGACATAATCATAAATTTAAATATGCAACCCTGGCGTACACCCTACACACACTCCCCCTTCCTCCCCTTCCCCTGTCTCCACACTTACTTTACATTTCTGGCCGACAAAAAAGTAAGAAAGAAGCAAGAAAAACCTTCGCAGTGACAGTTTCACTTTGCCTTCGCCTTCGCCTTGGTCGGCTGCCCCCTCTTCCTCTTCTTCCCCTCCCTGCTACCCCCTTGAGGAATTTCCAGCTGACGCCACACACACATGTTGCCCCTGCTTTATGCGTGTTAAATGAAGTCGTCGTGGCCGTGGGTCGAAGGCGTCTCTGCTAAGTGCTGCAAACAGGCTGCGATCGCAGGGCAGCACTGTGTGCATACACTGCGAGAAATGGGGAGTGGGTGAGTGAGATGTCTGTGTTCACTCTGAGCAGGGGTGCATGGCAAATGAGGCGAAGCTGCACGGAGGAAAGAAGAAGATCTCTTCATCTATTGGGTACATTTAGTAATACACTTGCGATAGTATCGTCTTACTATCGAACAACTTAGTTTTTTTTTAAATCGAAGAATGAGAATCTTAATATGATTTTAAATGTTTGTTGCGTTAACTTCATTGAATTCATTTAACATATTTATGCGATAGTTTTCTTGTACTATCGGTAAATCATCAAAATCTAGAAAAATGAATTATATTTGACCTGTTAAAATACACAATATTTTTAGAAACAAGCCTTTACGAGATAGTATAAAAACACGTGACTATCGATATCCTTAAGGTAACTGCGATACTTTATAAAATCACACTTAAACTATCAAATACTATCACATGTTATCGATACTATGAGCATAATAATGTTTTTATTTAAACTTCTTTTGCTATCGCTTAATATCGATACTACTGAAGCAATCCCTTACTATCGCATGGCAAGTAAGTAAATTTCAGTGTTCAACCAATCAACTCCGTTGAAATTCCCTCAGCTTTCTTTCTTAATTAGTCAAATATCTCTATTTATAAAGTGGGATTTGCCACCTTGTCCCAATTTTTCAGCCTTAACTGTCCCTAATTAATTTTTAATACGAAGCTCGTGTTCGATTTCAATATAAAATGTCAATTAAGCATAATTATTGAGGCGGAACCATAAAAGAGCCAAGAACTTTAAGCCAAAATGCCTATAGTGAATCGACCCTGCCACGCCCCCCGCCTCCTCTCTCTTTCTCTGCTCTGCTCTGCTTACTTGCCAGGCCCTGCTGAGAATGTTTTACCTGCAGCTGGGCACAAAAAAGGTTCCACATTCCCGCACAAACACACAACAAACACACACAAGGGCAGTTTGCCCGGAACGGACGTAATCCCAAAGCGGAGGACGAAGAAGAGGAGAAAGGGGAGAGGGGAGGAAGACGAGGCACAAAATGCTGGGCAAATAAGCCCACGCAGAGGCAGCAGGACAAGAAAGGAACAAAACAAACTACGGTCCAACTGGCTCGTAATAGATTTAAGACCAAGAGACCCCAAAAAGCGAAGCATTAGTTTATTAGAATATTACAGTGCGTGCGAGCAGTGTCTGCACACACACTCACACAAACACACACTCACACACACATTGGACAGCTTTAATGGGCAGAGAGAGGTAAACAGCGAGAAATTGTTTTGGCTTGCAGATAAAAATATTTAAATGGAAAATCTTGCGGACTTCTTTGGGTTGTCCAAGACATTTCTACAAGGTGCTTCCGCCAAGGATGCGCAAATAATGTCTGTAAACAATTTTTATTGCTTTGCCAAGAAGCAGGAGGGGAGGGGGTGGGGCAAGCTTTGCTTAAAAGCGAAAGTTGTTGATGGAAATCAGGAGACACAATAACATAAATTGCGAACTGTGACAAAAGGGTTGCAACCCCAAGCGAGGTCCGAGATAAATAAACAACTGAAGTGAGTACGAGTGGGTGTGCCGAGAGTGTGTTTGTTGTGTGTGTGTGCGTGTATGGAGTGTGTGTGTCGATGACATCAGCAAACAAAAGTTGTCGAAATTGAAAAACTAATCTGGGGCATATGACGCATACGCCATGGAGAACAAGCAGCCAAGCGACGCAGGCTTAACTTACGCAAGTGATTCGCATTAAAAGTTTAAACTTGCCAAATTGCCAACACACACACGCACACACACATACAGTGCAGCACACACACGCAATCGCACACACACAGACACACCTTGAGCCAAAGCCTTTGCTGGAGAGGAAATTGCTTTGCTTTTCATAACTAAAACTTGGGGAAATTATGAAATTCATACAGGAAGACAATTTTCTTGCACATCTAATTCGGTTGCCCGACTATCCTTCCCTTTGCCTCTCTTCCTGGCTGTCCCTCTGCTCTCCCCCCTTCGTTGATTTTGCAGTCTGCCCTTGCTGTCTTCCTTTGCAGCATTGCAGCATGAAATTTGTTTGTGGTCTTAGCCATAAGTTTGCCCGTCGACGGCAGCCGGTTTTCAACTGACTGCTGACTGCTGTGCGCTGTTCCACCTCTCTCCCCCACTCTTTCTACCCCTCCCTGCCTGCCTGCAGCTCAGAGATTTGCAGTTTTTAAGCCACCACCCTCCCCTCCCCCCTGCGCACTTTCTATCTCTTCACTTCTAAGCAATTTTGGTTGCTTTTTTGCGGCACTTTTGACGGAAATCCCTACCTTCCTCTCTTCTCCATCTCCTCTTCTAGTCTCTTCTTTCTTCTTTCCCCTTTGCTCTACCTCCCTCTACCCCCTCTCTAACTGCCTGCAATTCGTTAGCTTTGTTTAACTTGCAATTTGCCCGGCAAACTGATCTAGGTAGCGCATATCTCGAGCCCCACAACCGCAACTTGGCCAACAGGCCAACAACGACTGACTGGCATCTTGACTTGCCACACACCCGCCTCCCCTCTCTTCACTCCTCTCCTTACCCCTTTCAGTTTCAGTTACAGTGCGAGAGCTGCGGCTTCAATTTGTTTATGGCAAATGAGTGCAATGAGCAGAGTTGCTGAAGAGGATTGGGGAGAGGGGGGAAGTGTAGCCCGGCTGGGCAACAGGTTTAATTCATTTTTTATGGCTGCATCAAGCAAACCATTTATAAAGATATAAAGGAGCCAACGAAAATGATTGCACACAAATTCCTAGGCAAAAGAAGAAGGCAATGAATGAGAAGCAGGAAATCTAAAAATTACATAAGGGATCCAGGGACTTTTCGATAGCACCAAGATTGTCGCAGCAACAACAATGGCAGCCATTGCTTAGCGCTGGGGCCAAACTCCATTTGTTATTATGCTTGGCATGCAGCAGCAGCAGCAGTAGCAGGGGAAGGGGGAGGGGGGAGCACGTCCTGGCCACGTTTGTTTAGTTTACGTCCGATTCCCCATGCAATAAGTTAAAAAACACGAAGACAGGCTCGACAGCAGCAGCAGCAGCAGGCACGACAGGCCCAACGCTGCTGCTGCTGCTGCGGCCCAGCGCCAATAAATGCCAGCACAAGCACCTTGGCACGCCCCCCGCCCACTGGCAGAAGAACAACAATGGGACACGCCAGCGGGCTCGGAAGTGCCGCCATGACGAGCATAATTCTAACGTGGCCAACAGCAGAAGCAACAGGATGAGGCAGGCAAGAGAAGGCGAGAGGGAGGAAGGGAAGAGAAGTAAGAGGGGAAGCAGAGGGGAAGCAGGGGAGCAGCAGAGGGGGAAGGTAGGGGAGGACAGCCTGACTGCCCTGGGAGGAAATCATATTTTCTCAGCTTATTGACAGCGTAATCAGAGGCAATGTTTGACAATGCTCTCGATGCTCGGGCAATAATAAAATACAAATACAATTTATAGTTATGCGATGCCATGACTATTTTTACGGTTACTCCTGCGTATAGAAGAACAACAATACAAAAAGAGAAAACTGGTAATTCATTACTTTATCGATGCCATAAGTTCGTATCGCAGCTGGGACCGTGTCTGGAGCTCAGACTTGCCTTGTTGGCCTGGCCTATAACCAGAGCCATACTTACTACATATGAATCACTGTTACTGTTTCTGTCTCTGTCTCTCCTCTCTCTCTCTCTCTCTCTCTCTCTCTCTCTTATACACATGCATTTCTAGCTGTCTTCTTTTCTCTCTCTTAAGTATTTTTGTGTACACAAAAGCTGACAATTTATTGCCTTAGTCGTGTGTGTGTTGTCTGCCCAAAACTGGGTGCAGGGTGGCAACCCTTTTTGGCAGCCACATGAGCAGGTGCCCCTTGAAAGCGTCTCACTTGCGGCTGCTTAACGTAGAAGATTTTTTAATCAGCAGCAAATGAAAAAAAAGCTACCGAAGCAGAATGCAAACAGTTGCGCTCAAAATAAAAGGAATGAGGCAGCAAATCTTCCTCTGCACATAATAACTATGCACATCATATATAGAATATACCTCATATAACTCCACTATAGTTATTTAGTTTGCCGCCTTATAAATAAATCAAAGCTGCGGCTTGTTTATTGCGTTTTTAACCATGTTTGGCACAAATGTTTTATTTATTTTTGTGCCGAAAAGTTTCACATTTGCATGTGAAATGCCTCGGCTCGAAATCGTTGATTAATTAATGCTGATGTGCAGTGAGAGAAAACGTAGATGAGAACTAGATAAACTCGGCACACAAATATCTTCTGTTTATAGCGTTGTTTTGTATTGCATACTTTCAGACGCATAGGAAATCAGTAACCTCTTAAAATTACAACTTAAATAACTTCTATGTGGATTATTCATTCTTAACCAAATTTTTAGAAGTTATTTGGATGTTAATAGTTATTATATATACCAAAAAAATACTATGTGGCATAAATATAACACTCAAGATTAGGTTTATATCGAACGGAAGTGGGCGTGGCCAAATTTTAAAATATACTTTAGCTATGCGCAATATTGAAACACATTGTCACCAAATTTGGTAGTGCTAGCTCTTATGGTAGCTGAGATATAGACGTTCATACAGACAGAAAAGGCTTTATAGACTTGTCTGTTGACCCTAAACAATAATAAGGCATTGGAGTAGTCTTTCTTATATATTAAAACCCATAAGTACCCCCACTTGCACTAACACTTCTAGTAGCTCATCAATAAGTGCCTCCTCACACTCTTTTCCCCTCGATTTCTGGCAGTGTAGTGTGTGCCACAACACCAGTTGATTGTGTTTTTCTTGGTTTCATTGGCTGCCAAAATATTGTGTATTAAACAAAAACAACGCGCAACAGCACAGTGTAAACACACTGTCCAGCATGGACAAGCAAATAATGTTGGACACGATGTTGAGGCCATAAAAATAATATTGACTTGTGCCACAAGGAGCAGCAACATCAAAAAAAACACACAGACAAAAACACCTAGAGAAGGAACAAAAACAGCAACAATGAGAGCAATAATAAAAATAATAATAAGAACAACAATAATCACATGTGTACAAATGATTTTTGTTGTTCCTTCCTGTTGTTGTTGTTGTTGGGGAAAAGTTTTCTCATTCCGCCATAAATCGAGGCATGTTGACAGTGCAAACAGGCCAAAATTGAAAATGCATAAATTGCCAGAGAATGTTAACAAAATACGAGTGCAAATGAAAATTTAGTGCAAATATATAGCACAAGTATGCAGATTGTATGCTATATATACTTGTATACTATATATGATATATAGAGGCAAGTGTGTGGACTTATAAAGGCGGAAGAAACATGCTAAACATGACAAGATGAAGTGCGGCTGCCTTGGCAGGTTGTGGCTTATGAACTATGGCAGTATTGGGGAGATTTGAAAGAGTGTATGGAATATGTGCTTAAAATTTTACTTATGTTGTTGATATATAATTTAAACAGATCATTATAATACACAAGATATATAGAATTTGCATTATATAAATTAATTTTCCTACGTTCTTCAGACTGAAGAGACTAAGCTGCGAAAGTTGATTATCATAATTCAGATTGTATTTTAATAAACTGAAGAAGCTTTATAAAAACGAGAGAAGAAAACTCAATAAATAGAAATATGTAGACAGAACTTGTCTATATAATAAATATAATATATAAAATACACTATAATAATACTAGTCTATCTAACTAATCCAACCAAATCGATCAACAAAGCTCTTCAAAACTTCACCACAACTTCAACTAAATAATCTCCTGGCTTCACCTACTAAGCTCTCCAGTAAGCTGCCAATTACCCCTGATTACACCGTCACAAGCTGCTCTACCTCACCTAGTACCCCCTATCTATAGGGTATGCAAAGTGTAGAACTTTCGACACATTAAAACGAGGCCGCAGCTGGGACCAAGTTGAGAGTTTTTTGGGCCAGCTGCGGCCTACGAAAAAGTGGAATTTTAAAATGTCGCCCACAGCAAATTGAAAATTAAACGAGAAACTTTAAAATAACTATATTAAAGGCGAACACAGGGGGAGAGAGAGAGAGAGAGAGGATGGAGACGGGGGGAGAAGAGTGTCAAAGAAAAAGTTATATAAAATGTTTTTGCTGCCTCGTGCTGACCTGACCCCAATTGTAGGAGCAGCCTCGTGCCGGCCCAGCTGCTTTGTTGCGCAAGTGTTACCAACTTAATAAAACGAGGCTCAAACATGGAAAGTTGACCAGGAGCACCAGCACCAGCAGCAGCAACGAAAACAAGAACAACAACAATGGGGAACGAGCAACACGAACACAAACAAGCCTGGCCAGCAAGTGCAGGCCAAAAAGTTGTGCCAAAAAATACATTTCCCTTTTTTGGCAAGGCAATTTTTTACGGTCACACTGTCACTGAGTTACTTACACACACACACACACACACATACAAGCTTTAAGTATCTGCTTGTGTGTGTGTACTTTGAATACGTGTAGAGAGCCAAGTTTGACCGTTGAGCTCATATTTTACAGTTGTTGCCTTTGTTGCAAGTTGTCTCAGCTAGTCTATCTCGCTCTCTCCCTCTCTCTCTCCTTTTCTCTCTATCTCTTTCTCTCTCTCATCTTCTCTGTCTTGGCTTAGTAGTGCCACAAGTCTCTGTGGAGCGCCTAAATTGAATATCATCAGGGCTCAAATTAATGTCTTCAGCACAAACTTTGCCACTTGAAGCATATTTCGCCTGTCGCTGCTTTCCGCTTTTTCCTCCACTTTTTCTTATTATTTTTTTGTGGCAAGATGTGGTGTGGTGTGTTTGTTTTGGCTGTCTGCACTTGCTTGTTGTTGCAAAGTTTAGCGGCACTAACCGTACCGTAAGTTGCCAAAGTTTTCTGACCCGCAAATTGAAATACTCTCATCCATTGCGGGGCACATCACATTTTAGCTAATTGCACGCACACGCACTGTCCAGAGATTTGATTTTGTGATTTGCCCTTCCCCCCTCCCCCTCACAGTGTTCCCTTGGGATCAGGCTACGGCACGCGTTGTTCCGTAAACCACGGTGCGTTATGCCTCCCCAGAGTCTCCATCTCCCTGCTGTCCAGGCGGGTCAGGGCAGGACATCAAAACAAAACCAAAAACCGTAGCCCACATCGGCAAAACTAATATCGATGCGAAAAGCGCAACAAGGCGGAGGGATTGCTCGACTGAGCGATGCCCTGTAAAGAGTAATGTAACTTAATATATTGTACTACACTTTAATATATAAAGGATAGTCAGGATCTATAAGTATAATGAATCAATAAATAGTATCTAATTTTAATATATTAAAGAATTCAAGACTTGCTTCTTCGGCTTTTCAAATATTTATTCCTATTAAACTTATTTGCATTAGTTAGGTATTTCTTGTACAATCCTTATGAAATTAAAGAGAAATGTAGAAAATAGCTTCATTTCTTTGTATACTAAAATTCATAATGTTGTAGCTTAAACTAAGCATTCTATAATACTTTTTCTCTTTTGAATTATATGATAATTTCATTCATTCAAAATTTTCTTCTACCGAACCTTTTCTTCTTAGCTTCCAATCATTTTTACCTATCATTCCTTCTAGAATTGTTCTTCCTCCAACTTTTATAGACAGTTTAATATCACTATCTTTATTCACCAGTTCAATACTCCCCATTGCCCACTAATGACCACAGGGTATGCCGCAGTAGCAACCCTCGGCGTGCGTGTTATTAATTCCAGCCAATCTATTAAAAATGTAAAATGCATGAGCCGCAAACACAATTGCAGTCGGAACTATATGTTTGCCATATATCTAGCTGTCCTTACACACCCCTTTCACTCTTTCCCTTTCTCTCTCCCTGCCTAACTAGCGAATGCACAAGGGACTAGTCTGGTCGTCTGCCCGTCTGTCTGTCTATCTCTTCGTCTGTCTGTGCAACATTTTCGATGTGCGCCCGATCGTCGTCTGGCAGCACGTAGTCTCTAAGCACTTGCCATACCTATCTCTCTCTCTCTCTTTCTCTCTGTCGCTGTCTCTGTCTCTGTCTCTGTCTCTAGCTTTCCCCGTCCTTCCCTTTTGATGTTGCGCCGTGCGTGCCCCGTGGGCAAGTCAAATCGTGAGACAACTCGCTCGTCTCCCCTCGTTGTTGCATTATTTACGCGACGCTTCTTGTTTATTGATGTCTGTCTGTCTGTCTCTCTCTATACTCGTCTCTCCCTTTTCGCGTCTGCAGTTTTCGCTTTGCCGTGTTACCTGTCGCTTTGTGGCTTTCACTAGTTCCTCCCCGTGCCGTCAACCCCTGCGCCTGCTTACATATTCATGAGGGTTGCGGCGGCCAAAGTGCCCCAAAAAATAAAAGAAATGTCTTCGTATGGCGAGCCAAAAAAAAAAAAAAAAAAAAATAGACAACCCGAAAACCCCGAAATTGCGGTTCAAGTTCGTTGAGCACACCCTGCACACCTCCTCTGCTCCTTCACTGCCTTCAACCTTCGCTGTGACTGCACTTTTCCCCAGGGAGTCCAGCTTATCCCCGCGCCTGGTGTTGCTCCCGAGCTGTTTGCGACTTCAGCTGCAATTTGCCGCTTAAATATGCCGATTTAATTGAGTTTAATTGTATATGAAACGAAAGATTCCCATTCGCATTTTTTCCACCTGGCTGCCGCGCAAATAACACCCTGTGTACGAGTATAATGGGGAGATTACAAGAATCCAACACGCAGACTGAGAATTTGTTTTTATGCTGATGATAAAAGCAGAACAACTTAGTTTATGGCATTGTGATGGAAAAGAGCAGAGGAATCTGTAATAAAACACTATCATCATAGGAAATGGTCACCTTAAAGAAACCATAATCCTATCTAAGTCCACATTAATTGAAAAGGTTGATGAGATAAAAAAATAACAGAGTTTATTATATTATACTAGAGACAAATATTATAAAAGATTTTAATATTACTGATTTGAATTACAGTTTTTTTCATCAAAGGCAATGGTCACCCTAAATCATAAATAAAATAAAGACCACCATCATCCGCTGAGGAGAAGAGAGTAGCCCTCTATGTTATACGTATGTGAAAATAAATTAAAATCTTTAATTAATATAAATTTCTTCAACTGTAAATGGTAACCCTAAACATATAAATTAAAACACGTCATGGTTTGATAAAGGTATTCTATTAATGATAAGGCAGGTATAATAGTATAACTTATTACCTATTACTTTTTATATTATTACTTACTTATTGCATTAAAAATTTGCCTTGTAACATGGTCACCTTAAAAACGCAAATTGTTAAGGCAACCTTGAATGAGTGAGCTCAGTGAAGGCTTACAAAAGAAAATTATTTTTCAAATAATAAACATTCCAACATTTTTTTGACATACTGATTAAATAGTTTCAACTCCAATAATTTCAATCTTAGCGAACTGCAAAGACCCGTAAAATAAAAGTTATGTAAAACAGCAGTAACTCAATATGATGAAAATATTGTAAAATGAAAGAAGATAAGTAAATTTTTTTTGATGGTTAAGATATGAATATAACAGCTCATATAGTTTTTCTTTATATGAAATAGTTTACTTCTTCTACCTTTGCTTGTCAACTCATCATAAGCCTCAACTTTTCACAACTTTGGTCATTGTAAATATTTTATTATTGTTTTTTCCGAAACTCTACTCATTTAAAATGTTGACTAAAATGTCTGAACTTGTAAAGTTAAAAGTGCAGCTCAATTATAACCTTAAATTCGAATTGTTTTCTACGAAAATTAAAAATTTAAATAGTTCAACTAGTTGAACTCAAATTAAAAGTTTCATTTCAATGGGAAAATTGCTTTGAACTGAGTGCTCACTGTGGCACATACATATGCATGTGTGTGTGTGCATAGCACATGTGTGTATGTGGGTGTGTGTGTGTGTGTGTGTGTGTGTGTGTGTGGGGGAAGAACAAAAACCACACTATGCAAAGGTCGAGAGAGCTTATTAAAATTTATATATTTAAATAGCATTTACCGCCAGGCGGCGCTGAGGCGGGGCAGGGCAACCCTCCATTGTAGTCTATCACAGCGTCGCCTCGGGCGGCACAGATGAAAGTTTCAAGTGCACCCCACACACACACACTCCCACACGCACACAAACTTCCACACACATCACTTGCAGACAATTGGAATTGTCAAAAGGGGTTGCTACATTCCGACTAGAAAAACAATTTCACGGTTATTCCTGGCAAATATGAAAAGTAAAATGTAATAGCCCCAGTCCCCCCTTGTCTCCCCCATTTCCCCCCTCCCCTGCGAGTGATATGTAAGCAACGCCCCGCGTCGCATATCAAGCGGAAACGGAAGTCAGACACTTACATATGCGCGCCTAACTTTGCGCCCTGTCGTTGCTGTTGCTTTTTGATTTGCTTTTCACAATTTTCCTTCTCACTTTCCCACTCTCTCTGCTTGGCTTGGCTTGTTGCGGTCTTTCTGCGCCCGCCGGCATATTTCAACAGTTGCCAAGCTGTTGTTGTTGTCATAATATTGGCATGCATATATCATTCTGACGGTCTATAAAAATTTCCACGCCAAGGGTTGATTTTCTTTACTGTCAGCGCTGTTGCACTTGTCATAAATCTGTCGAGCATTGGAGAAAGGGTGTGTGCAGGGAAGGGTGTGGAGAGAGGGGGACGGGAGGGGAGGGGGGTTTACAAATTCGAATGTTACTCGATACTTCTTGCTGTTTTTGGAATGTAATAAGCCTCAATGGACTATCGCTTATTTTGATCCTAAGTGGTTGATAATAAATTGTCGTTTCAACTACACAATGGCCAGGGTTGTTGCATGCCCCGAAGTGTGGGGGGGGTGTGGGAGGTTGCTTCGCCTTAGCAACCCCTTTTGCGAGGGGGGGGGAGGAAGGGGATTGCTTTCACTTGTTATTTGATTTTTTCGCGAGTCTGCTTCGGCACGTTCGCAAAACAGAGATCAGAGTGGGGAAACCCCCTCCCCCTCCCTCTGGGCAGCTCACCTGCAACTCCCTTTGGCAACATTTTTATTAATATTTAATGTGAGTTTTGCAACTTTTGGCAGTAACTTGCCTGCACGCCCCGCCTTCCATCTCTGGCAACCCTCATAAAACGCAACTTTTCGCACAACTGACAACTCAATTCGGCAGCTCCACTTCTTCCCCTGCACCTCCTCCTCCACCTCTGCCTTCTTGCCACTGCTCCCCACAGCACGTGCCAAATATTTTTGTCGCTCTGACTTGGCCTGAACGCCCTCATTCCCTTCTCCTCCTTCACAGTGCATGCAAACCTCCTCCTGCCCTGCTAGAAGTCCATTAGACATAGTTCCTCTACTCTACTATGCCCCTGCTTGACACACAGGGGTTGACTCTGATTTGTTATGTTCGCTGGGGGCAGTAAGGCAAGGCGTCCTCCTCGTGCCTCAGCTAACTAACGCGCAACCTTACATAAATCATAAATATTTTAAAGTTTCAAATTACAGTGGCAAAAACAATCAAGGCGGGCAGTTCCCCTCACCCCTCTCTCTTTCTTCCGCACAGATGTCAACATTTGCCATGCCCTCAGGCCTAATGGGGGGAGGGGTTGGAGGTGTAGGCGGCAACGAGCAATCAATCCATGCTGTAATCTAATGAGCCTGCCGCATGTTGTGATATTTTTTGCGGGTGATGTACTTGATAAGGCTGCAGAGAGAGTAGAGTTGATCTAAGGTTGATTACTTGCACATATTTCAAATCAGAAAGTCTGAAATTAAAAGAGAGCAGAAGAAGAAGGTTGTCAGAGGTTGCCTGCTTGTTTATTTATCGATTAATCAATGTTATAACATGTATAAATAACAGAATTATGAACTGTTAACTACCTCTGCTATTGCACAGCATCGATAACAGTGCTGCTGCATATATTCACTTAAAACCCTTTTAGAAGATTAATTAATAAATTAATGAATGAGTATGCGTCTATCACAGTTTTGCTGCTAGATTATTTATCGTTATATCAATCAAATAACAAACAAAACTAACAGTAATATGTTCTATTATCTATCTAAATATTCTGCAAAATCAATAACAGAGCTGGAGTGTAGTAATTATTAAAAATTTACTGCTTGTTTCCTTCTGCAACTGTTTCCCTTAACTAAACACACCCTGAAGACCCTTCAGATACCTTTAAAATCAGCTTATTTCATTCAACTTTCGCATGCAACATTCAGCGTAAAAAGCAAAACGAAATTATCATTGTGAATGAGTGAAAGAGGAAAAGGCAAAATGAACTTGATGTTGCAAATAAAAGTAAGTACATAAGTATATGTATCGCGGACTCTTAATACTCGCAGCTACTTAAACTTGCAGCACTGCAAAATAAAGGATGTGAAACGGAAGAGGGTGTTGCCGAGAGAGAGTAGAGTACAGTGCGTGCCAGGGAGAAAAGAGGGGGAGGGGGTGCGTGGCAGGGCACTCACTTATTCACTGCTTGGCAGTTATGAATATTACAGAACGCCAAAATGTCTTGTAAGTTCGCTCGAGTATGTAATATGCGCGCACTTTTCATTTGGCAGTTACAGTTACCGTTAACGGTACCTGCAGCCGTTACCGTTAGTGACAGCCTCAGTTACTCCCCCTTCTCTATCTGTCAGGCCTGGCAAGCTGTCCAAGCCCAGTTACGGTTACGGTTAACGTTGCAATTCATATAAAAATAATTGTTTGCAGGCGCACATTCATTACGCGCAACGGCAGCCCTGGCAACCCTGGCAACCCTGCTGGCGGCGCTGTTGCCGACTTCTGCCTCCGCTTCGACTGCCACAAAATGATATTAAAAATGCAATTTGGCCAAAAATGTGCACGCCTTTCGCCCAGATCCCTCGGCTTAAGCAACGGTATTGCAACTCTTTCTGCTACTTCTCTTTCATCTCCTTCTCCACTTCTTCTGCCACTCAAGCGTTACGCACTTGGCAATACGCATTTGCAAATTGCATTTCCAACTGGCTGCCCAGTGTCCTCTCCTTGAGTTGCCACACAGCGCATCAAATTAAACGCGCTGCAGCTCCGCAATAAACATTAATAAAAATCACACAAAAATTGCCATTCACAACAAGGTGCAGCCGGAAAATGAAAATGAAAATGGCAATGCCAATTGCTCATAAACAAGTCCATCAACTAAAGTGCAGCAGAAGACAATAAAACGTGTACAAAAAACATGTTCAAATAAATGTGCAGTGTAATACTTACAGTAAGCAGCACTATGCATGCTCTGTAAATCGATAAATAAAATTTCACATTAACTTCTCATGTTAAACTAATTGCTATCGAAATGTTAGCTGTACAGAGCAAATGATCCACATTTCTGTAAAGTTTACAGAGAGAGCAAATGAGAGGAAGTGCTGTGTAAGTGCAGTTTTCTGTTAGCACACAGATCTGTAAGGTTAACAGTGCTCCACAGGCCTGAGCACCAGCAAGAGTGACCGCTGTTAGCTAAGCTGTTAATAGTAGAAGTAAGTTGTACTGCACAGGAAAGTGATCCACTATTATGTTAAGTGAACAGTGAAACTTCTGCAAAGTATTCTGTTAGCAGAGCCCTGTTATGTAGACAGCAGCTAACACAATTCTGCTAAGTTAACAGTGATCAACAGTAACAGTCTGGAATCAAGCGAGAGTCAGCGCTGTACATACATGTTCAGTACTCTGTTAACCAGTTAGCAGTAACAGCAATTACTGCTGTTAACTCCCTGCAAACAGTTTCTCATAGTGAAAATACCCGTTCGCTGCGCATAAAAAGCGTAGCCATTGGTGACTTTTGGCGTTAAACCGCAGCACAATATTAACAATGACGCATACGTAGCAGACACACACACACACACCCACACACACATTCAACATACCCACGCACACACACAGACACACGTACGCACGCAGCCGGCGACCACAGCAGACTATCAAATTTTAATACGCCAGCAGCTTGTGCCTTTATTTCATAAATGTTTAATGAAATTAAGCGGCAAGCTTTTTGGGTGAGCTGCCCCGATACGGCGACTGTGCCCACTGTATCTGTCTCCCTCTCTCTCTCTGTCTCTTTTTGCCCCTGCCTGTCTGTCCAAAAAGAGTATTCGCAAATAAATCATAAAGAGTAAAATACATAAGTAAGCCCAGCCCTGCCAGACCAGACAGACCAAAAAGAGACAGAAAAAGAGAGAGAGGGAGAGAGAGTTGGACAGCCAACAGGCATTTTACATTGTTTGCATACCTTTTTAAACGCTTTTCAAACTTATCGTTCCGTTGCGTTTTTGTCGTTTTCCATTTTTCACTTGTTAACCGCAACTAAATGTGCGGTTAGTAAATTATGTAATAAGCGGTTTTTTTGATTTTAATGTCGAGTCTGAGTGCAAAAAGGTCAACGAAAATGAACGAGAAATACACGAAATACTTCCGGCAAACACAGCTGAGTCAGCACCCCCCAAAAAGTATGCAACAGAAAAACTACAAATGGATTTCGGTTCCGTTGCCGCATATGCGAAATCAAAAGTTGTTTATGACTCAATTTGTAGTTTTTGAACATGAATTATTGCAGCTGCGCAGACGAGAGAAATATGATAAAAAAAAAAGAAGGAAAGACTATTCTTTAGCAAGCCGAAGACTGGATACCCTTGCAGGCAATATCATGAAAATAACAAAATAAAGAAACGGAAAGAAGAAATAGTTAGTCTCCTCTGTAAATGATTCATTCAGTCGAAGATGTCTCCTTAGCTGCCTTGCGAACTTCTGCCTGTAATAAATATACCCTGTGGCAGTGTATGTGTGCATGTGTGTGTGTGTGTGTGTGTGTGTGCTGTGTCTGTGCGCCTGCCAAGCAACACGAAAAATGTGCAAAAATTTGCTCGAAACTAATTTCGCAAAGAGGAAATTAAATATGGCAAAGTTTGACATATGACAGATTTCATGTTGTTGCTCTTACAGTTGTTGTTGTTGTTACTGTTGTTGGCATTGTCTTGATTTTGTTTATTTACGATTGTGTGTGTGTGTGCAAGTAATTGAAACATTTGAAGCTGCAACTTGCCTCGCCGAGACATGCAAATTTTCAATTTTCGCACTGAAGACGCTCATTGCGATTCATTTGCTTTCAGTTTCAGCCAAAGTTTGTGCCGCGCTGCCACTTAATTTAGTCAATAAGATGCAAATGATCCCGAGACGCCGTTCTAATTAGAAAACGCAGCCCGCATAGAAGGGCAACTCAGCCCCAGCTCCAGCTGAATCCCAACTCAAACTGAACTGTAAACTCGACTCGCCTCGCCTTGCCTCGCCTCGCCTCGACTGTGTGTCTTGTTTTCAATATTGAAAGCTGTCGCACTTTAAAACTATGCGAATGAATCCGACAGGGAAAATCCGCTGACAGCGCCGACAACGACAACGATGACGACGACGACGTCAGCTCAAGCGGACCGAAGACTGATGAGCGACACTGTTTGTGCATTTCGCTGCTTTGGCCTCGCATACCTCGCGGGAATTGTGAATGCAGATGCAGATTCAGTTGATGATGAGCATGTGCGTAGTCTGTCCAGGGGAGGAGGGGGGAAATTTGACGTCAGCTCGACTACAGTTAAGTGAAAAGTCATTTATTATGAGAAATTGTAAGAAATGCATAGATATAGAAATTAAGATTAATACATGTGAAGCATGTTTACATTCCTCACTGTTAGTTCCTTTCTGTTAAGTGCGATGCTCAATTGAAGCGCTTCTTATGTTATGCATATTAACAGACTGTTACTGTTTGTTCTTCGATGTTAAGCATGGCACGCAGAGTTAAGGCTTCATATGTTATGCATTTTAACAGACTTCACTTCAGTTAACACTGTTAGCAATTTATTTAAATTGTTTACATACTTCGCTGTTATCTTTCTATTAAGCACGATTCACTATTTGAGCGCTTCTTATGTTATGTATGTTAACAGAACACTTGTAATTTTACACTGTTAAAAATGTAAGCGCACCTTATTAGTATTTTAGTATTTTAACTTACTTCGCTGTTAGTTTCTTGCTGTAAGGTACAATGTAAGCGCATTGCTCTTTGCTGTTAAGTTCACAGTGCTTAAACAGCTGTACAAGCAAGATGATCATATGTTTAGGTTAAGCACTGTTCAACACTGATTTTAATTGAAAAGTTAAAAACTGTAGAACAAAATTTTAAGTTATCCCCACAACAAACTTCAGACTACGCTCCATGGCTATCCGCACTATTTGCGCGTTTTCTGTGCGTGTGTGCGTGTGACAGTGCGTGCCTGTGTTTGCGTGTGTGTTTGTGTGTGTGTGGTCTCCTTTGCTGCCATATGCAGCCAGGCCGAGCATGAAATGATGTGCTGAGCATTCTTCTTGCTCTGCTCATCACGTTTATCACTCTCCACACTCTGTGGTTACTTTTGCTGTTTCTGCTTCTGCTTCTGCTTCAGCCTCTGCCGGCATCGCGGCAACTGTAGCTCGGTTACGGGTTCGGTTACGGTTACGGGTTTTTGGTTACGGCTTTGATTACGGCATTGGTTACAACGATGTCGCACACTGTTCAAGCGTAATTGTTTAATTGGTTAAGAACTGCATTAAAAGCGGCTCGCAACATTTTCCACTTTTCCATGTGGCTGCAAAATGCAATCAAATTAGCGACCCCCTCCCCTTGTACGTGTATATGCACATGCATAAACCCAAACCCAAACCCGAACCCGAGTGAACCACTTTCATTGGCAAATGTTGCATGGTCGAGTGCTTATCGCTTAATCACATCAGGGCTCGGGCCATAAAACATTTAGTAACTGTTACTGTTACTGTTACTTGCGCCAGACATCAAAGCCAATCAAAACGGCATTTCAATAATATCTGAATGCTACAATCGCTAAGAGACAGAGAGGGGGGAGGGGAAGGTATTGGAGACAGCCAACAAATGTAATGTAGCACGCGTGTTTTTGGTTTTTGGGGAGGAGCGAGGGTGGAACATAAACGATTTGTTCGCAAATATTACGAGCCAGAGCTCACTCCCTCACATGCACAGATAACACACACAAACACACACACACGGGACACACACACACACATGACACATACACTTTGGACTGACAGACAATGGCTTGCTGAGTCGTCAAACGAGACTTTCGCTTTTCAACAAATGTCTCTTGCGACATTGACAGTAACATGAAGATGGCAAGATAAGCTTGGAGAGAGGGAGGGAGGGAGGAGGCGACTAAGATTGAGCCATTGATCGAACGATATATATGCATATAGAAGAGGAGCAAAGTAAGATGAGAGACCAAGTTACATGACAATGAAACGGGAAAGATACTAGAAGAGTTTGTTTGTGAAGAGAGTCAAACGTACTGAAAGAGTTAGACGTGGAGAAAGAGAGAGAGAGCTATACAGATGGATAATTAGCTACACAGTAAGGGACAGAGCAAGACACTGAAAGAGTTAGACCCATAGAGAGAGTGTGGCAGATAGATGATAAGATACAGAATGAGAGTGAAAGGCCCTAGAAGAGTCAGACTCAGATGGATGATAACATACAGAAAGAGGTACGACTCACGGCAGAGTAAGAAGGAACTATCTAGGACCCCCTTCTATGTGTATGTGGAGAGAAGCTAGAAAAACAAAGGATGTTTGATGGCCAATATATGGAATATACCAAAATTTAATAAGAATTCTGCACTTCAAATTTTGAAACCTTATGATTTTGTTTGCAGTTTGAACCTGTTCGGCCTCCGACAAGGCATCTCACAGCGAATGTGTGCAAGGGAAGGTTCTATTCCATATCCATTCATTTGCAACCTTTGCCTGAACCTTTCGGAGGACTCGGAGGAGTGCAGGGGCACCCTTTGCCGTTGTCATCCTCCAGCGGAAAGATCTTGTTCTGCGGAAGCTTTTGAGATTCAACAGAACAAATTTCATCCACCACGCAGCAGCCCTCCTCTTCCTCTCCACCAGCTCCATTCTGGTCATCATCTCCCTGATCGCAACAGCAAGGGTCTTCGTCTTTATCTTTGTCGCAGTCATTTGAATTAGAATTACCCGACTTCCGCTTGGGCTTCTGCGGCTCAGCATCGCAACAGCATTGATCTTCTTCATCATCTTCTTCTTCTTGTGAACAAGACTCTGGGTTGTTCTCCGCAGCGCAATCGCATTCATCTGAATCCAACTTCGCTGGCTTCCAAGGCACCGGTGTGGGTCCCTTTGGCATTACTCTTCCTTGTGGCGGCCACCCGGTCCACTTGTCAAGCTCACCTGACGGTGACTTTTCGTCACGCTCACCTGACGGTGACTTTTCATCATCGTCGTCCTCCTTTGAATCGTCGTCGTCATTTGAATCGTCGTCATTTGAATCGTCATCGTCATTCTTATCATCGCCGTCCTTTAAAGATGCTAGCGGTGGACAGGATTTTGGTGGACACGGTTTCGGTGGACAGGGTTTCGGTGGACAGGGTTGTGGTGGACAGGGTGCCGGTTGCTCCTCCTGCGCCTGATTGCAGGCCGAGCAAATCTTTTCCACTTGCGGTGGGATCGCACAATTGCAAATTGAACAGAACTCCTTTACTTCAGCCTTAGGTGGACAAGGTGGCTTGGCTGGTGGAGGACACGGTTGTGGTGGACAAGCCTTTTTGGGCGGACAACTCGCTGGCGGCTCAGGTTTTGGGGGACAACACGATGGCGGCTTAGGTTGTGGAGGGCAAGGTGCTTTGGCTGGCGGACAAGGTGGACCACTAGCTTTTTTCGGAGGCGGACATGGTCCAGGTGGTGGTGGACAACACGTCACTGGTTTAGGGGGACAACCTCCGGATTTGCCCTTTGGACTAGGTATTTTCGGTGCTTGTACTGGCCGCGGTGGACCGCAGTCACAGTCATCATCATCATCATCATCTTGTGCGGGTGCCTCGCATGGACATTTATCTTTCTTCGGATTGCAGATTGAACACAAAGATGTTGGATCGCTGAAAGGATTGTCGTCGTCATTCGGTTGGGAGCACATGGGCAGCACTTGAATTTGCGGCAACTGTCGCATGCAATCCGGTTCGCTGCTCGTCTCTTGACTGCAAACGGTGGAGCAATAGGTTTGCGGTAGATCAGCCGTCGCGCGCTCCAGGTATGCCAAGCTGGTGATGGGTACCTCCTCATCCTTGTAAGCTTCGTCGCTCTGTTGGCCATAGCGTGCAAGCAGTTCGATCAGCACGCCGTTTGTCAGCGCGTATCCAGCCTGGCTAGCATGCTCTCCGCCAATGCCAGGCGTGCCCGACTCCTCGCAGTTGTACTGCAAGAGACAGAGAGAGAGAGAGAGCAAGAGGAGAATGATTAAGGCCCATTGAGATTATTTCCTAAACATGCAATGCTTATATATTGTGTTGCATAAGCACAGGCGGCACTTGCCTTAGCTGCTCATCCACTAAAACTATTTCTTAAGCAACTTCTATGAAAGTGATGCATGATGATGAAAAACTATTCATATATCAAATACTTTTTTAGAATCAATCAGAAGTAAGCTTGCCATGCGATTGCTATCAATTAACAGAGCTAAAAGTGGGCGTGGCCAAATTTAAAAATATGCTCTAGCTGCGCCCTACAATATGTCACATGGCTAGCAATTTTAGTAGCCTTAGCTTTTAAAGTCCCCAAGTTAAAGCTGTTCATACGAACATACTTTTGTGTGCTTGAGCTAGGAGGAGGAGGATTGCTTTTAGACCTTTACTCACCTTGTCGAACAGGGTGCCGTTAGCTTTGTACGCCCTGTACGCCGAATACACGAATTTCGCCCGCAAGCGCTGCGACATCGCCTGAGCGTCCATGGTTCCCAGATTGTTGAGGCCCTCGGTGAGCATGTACATCGAGGAGGGCCAGACATTCGGGTAGTCCCACTGTTCGCCCGAATTGTACAAGGTCTGCGGCACACCGCCGGGAAAGCTTTCCAGCTGATGCTCGGCAATGTAGGCCATCAGCGAGTCCGAGATCTTGTCCGTACTGTGAATGGGATAGGCGCGTGCCCAGAGCGGTGCAAAGTTCGTGACGGCAAAGAAGTCACGCGGCGCATTGTTCTTGAGGTCATAGTCCAGCCAGATGCCACGTGCCTCGTTCCACAGCACTGCTGTGATGGCTTTGATCAGATTGGCCGCAACCTCGCGATAGTATTCGGCTCGCGCCGTATTGCCCACGCTGGTGTAAAACTCTGCGATGGTCTTGCAATTGCGGAAGATGATGCAATTCAGATCGACGGGCACAATCCAAGAGGTCTTCGTGTCGATCAGTGAGCCACGATTGCTTTTGTCATTTGTGACGAACCAGCGTGAGCTGAAGTTCTGTCCCGATTCGCAGGCAGCCTTGAGATTCGAGTAGAGGAACTCCTTCTCCTCTTCCGTCTCAAGTGCTTCGGCAGTGTTGACATCCTCACGATATGCTTCAGGTCGAGGACCAGAGGACTTGTCACGATACTGATACATGATGCGACCCTTGACCTCCACCGAATGCGTTCGCATAAAGTATTCCATCTCGGTGTCCAGTAAGCCGACCACATCCTTGGCATACTTCTTGTCCTTGGTCGCCTCCACATACGCCTTGACCATGGCCACCAGCAGCGGCGGCTGCGAGCGACCCCAGTAATACACTCGACCTCCGTTCGGCACGAACTTGTACTCGTGCACCAGATACAAGAGATTGTCGAGCATGCCGCGTGCTGTCTGCACCATGCCACTGTGCAGCAGGCCGCGCACTATGAAGTACGTATCCCAATAGTAGAACTCTTGGAAGCGACCCCCGGGCACAATGCTCAGATTGGGCACATACACCAGCGAGTAGTTCGATGGATTCGTACGCACGGCATCCTTCATTTGACGCCCCAAAGCCTTCCACAAGGCGTTCAGCAAGATGGCGAAATGCTTTAGCTCCTGATTCTTCACCATAGACAGGAAGTCAGGATTCTCTTGCCAGTCGGACGGACAGTAGCTAATTGTTTCGCTGTTGGGCTTGTCGAAGTGATACTCAACGAAATTCGTCAAATGCTTCAGCGAACTCTCGTTGCGTTTGGACGTGCAGAACAACTGCCAATCGGCCATTGTGCGCTCCAGCGAATGCTTGGTGACCATGTCCACAAAGTACTTGGAGTCACTGAACATACCCGACATCTGCACAGCTTGCAGCAGGGAGCCACAGCAATAGATCGCGCTAAAGTGGCAGAAAAGAATCAGAAGAGATTGATCGAGTGGTTGAGGGACCTTTAACATTCTCTTTGGACACTTACCCATTCTCACCAGCCAGGTGAACTTCGCCACATTCAGCGCATTTGCGACCAGACATTTTTATTTAAAAAAAAAAAAACTCTGTCTGTGTATGTTATTGTGGAGCCTGCAAAGCTAAACAGTAAACTGAACGAACAGTAACTGACAACGAGCTGAAGACAACTAGGCCAAAGGCAACTGGTCTCACTAAACGGCTTACTGAGCACACAGGAAAGCTACAGTGGAGTCTGCTCGACTTTTATGTGCACAAAATACTTATTATTTCTGTAAATGTAAGTTTTATAAATTTTATTGCATACTTACAGGAGGCATACATGCATACACCCACTGAAATTAATTCTTGCATAACTTCTATATTTATTATGCGTTCTTAAGCAAATTTTCAGCAGTCATTTGAATGGTAAAAATGTTTCTGATCAACAAAAATAAATCCTATATGTGTAAATTTACGCCTGTTATTCGATTTTTATGCAATTTAAGGCGCAAAAAGAGGCGTGGCTCAATTCTAAAACTATATGTATTTGTGTGCAATAAATATACATATTGTCAGTAAATTTTGTAGTCCTAGCTCGCATAGTCTTTGAGATAAAGGTGTTCATACGAACTTAAATGGGTATTTCGACTCAGCTGAATATGAATATATACATTTGGTGCAGTCAGAACTACCTTCTGTAAAAAATATCATTAAATCTATATATATATAAATATACATAAATACTATGGAATAAGTATTTGTGTTTGGTTACATAAATCAAAGGGACGGCGTAACATCCATTATATTGACCATTAAAACAAATTTGTCGACATTTGCCATTAGGAGTCAACAATGCTGCCGCCATAAATCAGCGCAAATAGACAGGAAGCGCCTTAAAATCTGCCACACACAAATGTGCTCCCCCTCAGCCCCTTCCGAGTTGTGCTTCAAATTACCATAAATGTTTTCGGACCACCCTCGCTCAAGACGTTTGCCCAACAGCTATTGGCCTCTTGTCCATTTGTAATTTCCAGACAATTTATCAAACAAGGCAAAAAGGCAACGCGAATTCCTGGGAAAGGAATAGGGAATCGAAATGGCGCAGAAAATGCGATGCGAAGGCAAAGTCAATTTCTTTCGACATGAAACGGCACAATTGAAATCATCATTGTCGCGCCACTTCATAAATTCTCCAATAATGCAGTTTATGAAAACGAGAAAAACAAAAAATAAAATGTGGAAAAGTGAAAAATGAAAAACTTTCGCTCGCCAAGTAAATGGAAAAACATCAAAATTAGTTCGGCTTTGAGACGTCTGCAAAGTTTCTAAGAAAAACAAATTCAAGAAAATCTCTATATAGTATATATACATACACATACATATGTACGTCTGCATAGGTGTGTGTCTTATTAAATTTTACAGCGACTTTAACTGCGGCGTGTGCGGTGCGTGCGATAAGGCTCAAAGGATCTGCGTGAAACTGCCATTTGCCCGTTGCCAATAAAACGCAATGAATAATTAATGTGCCAGCTTCAGAAGTGAGCAATGCAGGCGGCACATTAACGTGCAGCTACACAGTGAGAAAAGTGCGGTTAGTTTTCGTAAAATATGTAAAACAAGTAGTAATAGAGTTTATAAAAACCTAAAGAAGTTAATGCCTTAGCAACAGTTCTATAGAAAGTCACATTTTATTTCAATAGAATATTACATTAACTTTAAATTATTTATTTTAAATTTTAAAAATGAATTTATTACTGATAAATTTGTTCACGATGTTAATTGGTGTCATCTTTGGAGTTGCCTTCGCTGTAGCACTTGTCTCCTTTTTTCAGCCTGTCGGTGATCCTGCCTGGTAGAGCTGTCTCCCTCTGATCCACAGTAAGGCGCTCTCACGCACTGCTTGCAAGTCAACTGCTTGCAAGATAACATAAAGAGAGCCTTTGCATAAAGAGAGAGAGCGGCGCTGCTTTCTCGCAGTGCAGTCAGTCTGTGTGGACAGCGCTGTTGACACTTGGCGCGCAGGGCAACGCATTGATCAACTTAACGAGCCGCACAACAGCAGCAGCAGCAGCAGCAGCAGACGAAGAAGAAGGAAGAGAGACACAGAGAGAGGCAGAGCTAATTGAGTATTCTTCTTTTAAGTGGCGCCGCTGCCACGTCACTGCCAGTTGCCAATGCAGTCGCAGTCGCAGTCGCAGTCGACTGTTAACACAGTTCAGCATCGTTTGCATGCTGTGCGCCCGCGTTGTGGCCTGCGGTCAAGGCACACACACACACATACAGATACCGTGACACGCAGGCACATGCATAAATCAATAAGTTGGCATAAATTAATTAAAACATAAAGGTGCAACGGCATCTCAAGGTGGATATTGTAGCAACTGATGGCAATCAATCAAAAATTGCACTTGCCTTAGGGCGGCAGAAGGAGCAACAACAAGAAGAACAACAACAACTGAAACTGAATCACGTAACGCAGCGCTGCCACAGCGCATGATAAATTGTCAACGCGCTGACGTTTGTCTGCAGCGATTTAAAAACTACTTAAAATGTAAATGTTGTTTCGCTGTTGCTGTTGTTGTTGCTGCTGTGTGGTGACTGGGGGGTGGTGAGTTTTATGCACACGTCGCAGCAGCGCTGACTGTGAAAATCATGTTGTTGACTTTGAAAAAAATATGTGTAAAAATGCGCTATTGTAAATAACGGCACATAAACACGCACTGACTGACTGAGACTCGCTTGACTGAGTGAGTGAGTGACTGACGCACTGCTTGATGGACTGCTTGACAGACAGATAGCAAAAGCAGTGGCAAAGAGAGGCGGGCAGAGGCAGAGTAACAGAGGCAATAGCAGAGGGAGTAACAGAGGCAGAGGCAGTGGGCAGAGGTGCAGACAGAGATGAGTGGGGGAGAGAAAAAGAAGGAGAGGGAGAGCCAATGGGAGCGGTAGAAGTAAGAGCAGCGGAAGAGCAGAAGTAACAGAAGCAAAAGCAGCGACAGAGACTAGAGCAGAGGCGGCGCCGGAGCAGAGGCAGAGCTGGCAACAGCGCCGCGGGCAGTGGCAGCGGCAGAGTAAGAGAGAGAGAGAGAGCGGAGACTGATGACAGCGCATTGTCAACAGTCAGCACTAACAATCGACACCGACACACACGCACTGCTTGTGTGCTGTAAAAGTGCACACTGTGTTGCTGGCACGCCTCTTCGTTTTTTACAGTTATTCCGCCCAGTGCACTGTGCAGTTTTTGCAGTTGTTGTTAACAAATACATTACATTTCAAGTGTTAAGTTTGCACTTGGCATTCACTCGCAGCCGCCGCCGCCGCCTCTGTTTGCCTTGTTTGCCTGCGCACTTTTGCAGCTGAGTGTAGCCAGGCGCGCCACTCCAAACCCACCTGTGATGCCCCCTCTCTTCTCTTCTTTCTCTCCCCTCTCTCATGCTGGCATACAAAGTCGCATGGCAGTCGCACAAAAGTAGGCAATGATAAGGATATCCATGCCGTAGCACGGAATATAAAACAGTTGCCGAAATAAGGCATGCAGTGAGGCAAGTGTTGTCTTCACTTCGTGTTCAGCTGTGTCAGGTGATACACCTGTCTAGTTTATGCAGCCCGTTTCTGGCTGCATTACAACTGAAATTGTGTTTGTTTGGAGTAGCAAAAGAGACTGATTTCAACTGACTGATAAACGTGAATGGTAATGGTGAAGATTCAGTTAGTGAGGGGCGAGAATATTACTGTTTGAAGGTTCATGGACCCCTTTGCATTAAGCAGATCTTTCTTTAATAGCTCATTACTTTAAGGGTTTCCTAATTACGATAGTGAATATATCGATTGTTTAAAAGTTAATTATCAAGACTATCGATAGTTTCAAATACAATTAACGAAATTTGATATTTTGCGGTATCTGATAAATCGAATAAAATGCTAGTATAAACATTGTTTTTAAAGGTTACTCTTATCACGGCTATCGATGGTTTAAAAAATAATAAAATAGCGATATTATAAATGGTTTGAAGTGGTAACAATGGATTTTATCGAAAGCTTTAAAATTATTAACAATAATATCGATAGTTTGAATGGTTTGAAAAGATAATTATTGATTAAAACAATAGTTTAAATTGTTTTAAAAGCTAACTACCGCAATTATCGATAGTTTGTAAGGTAGTGAACGATGATATCGATAGGTTAAATGGTTTAGAAAGGTAACTATCGATTATAAAGACAATATAAATTATTGTAAAAGGTAAGTATCAGAAGTATCGATAGTTTAAAAGGTAATAAACGATAATATCGATAGTCTGAATAGTTTAAAAGGCTGAATGTCGATTAAAATGATAGTTTAAAATATAATTGACAATACTATCGATTGTTTTGTTCGAATGCAACCCTAGCTCGTCAGTTTTTTTACAAAGTAAGCATTTCTTTCGACTTCATAACGCAAATTTATAAAAAGAACAGCTGAATTGTCACAATGAAATATTACGTTAATTTATATATATCCATCTTTATTGCCTGCGCAGTCTGGAGATGTTTCTTTCATAGCTCTATTTCAATAGGATCCTTCTTTCATGCCTCCACAGCTCATTAAAGTAAGCACAACAAAGAGGTGCCTTTCATTTCTAGCTTCATTTTTAGGCAAATCAAACTAAAGCTAGTTCTGGCTGACCCAATACATCAGTTTAGTGATTAAGCACACATACATTGAAGACGTATCGAATCCTCCTGATAGACAGACCCCTTGTTTAACAAGTCTCACTACTGCGACCCAACGCAGCTAATCGCCCAAAGTTTCACCCTAATTGCGCTTGCTCAGGGCTGAGGCTGAGCTATAAATTCCGCTGTCAAAATACTTGACAATTGATTAATTGAAATTGACTTTGGAAAGTTGCCTGATAAGCGAAGCCATGGACAACGTCCAGTAGTTACCAGTAGAGAAGAAAGGCCGAGGGGGGAGGGGCCGGAAGTGGGCTGTCAATCAGCTGCAACCGCACACACGCCATGCCATGTCGCCATGTCGCGTGGTTGATGAGGCTAAGTTCGAGCAAGAAGAAGAGACATGTCTAGCACTCAAAGACTCATCAAACAATAGCTCAAACAGGGCAGGGGGCGTGGCAGTAGGCAGTGGGAAGGAGCAGGGGGGGCACGTTCGAATTAACCAAGACTAGTTAAACAGCAAAGTTTGCTCCGGCGATAAACATCGCAACAATCGGCAAATGTTTCTCTCCCATCGAGTTGACAACTTAAATAGCCTGGCAAGGGGGGGCGTGGCAACAGGGGGGCGTCCATAACATTTTTATTTATTTCACTATTTTTTATAAGCGACGCGCTGCGATGCCAGGCGGGACACGCGCCACACGACAAACAAATAAATAAAAACTCCGTTTGGGCTGCAGCAAAAAAGGAAGAAAACTTAACTCAAGTCACAACGAGTCACGAGTTGCGCATCTGCAGGGGGGGTGGGGGAAAGTAGTAGGGGGCGGGGTCAAGGGTCAGCGTGTTGGGGGGTGCGCGTGGAGCGTGTGTTTTACAAGTCTATTAACTTGAAGCGCTTATCTAATGCTGACAGCAAGTTTTTCACTTTGCCAAACTTTTTCTTACCACACACACACTCGCACAACTTCCGCCCACTCTGCGGGGGGTGGGGAGTGGTGTGGCATTAACTTGCCAACTGCCAACAGCGAACTGCGAACTGCTGCGAACTACGAAGCTGGCAACAGTTCAAATGTTGTGGCAAATGCCGCACATGTCAATCATTTGTTTGCCATTTTTCTTGCCACCAAAGCCGAAAATGATACGCCAGACACCCATGCATAATATATGGCAGTCTATTTCCCCAATGCCCCGCCCCCTCTTCTACCCCCTGCCCCTGTTTGGCACTGTGTGGCTGTGGAGTTACGCTTCCACTAAGCCTTGGCTTACTTTTCTATTATTGCCAGCGCCTCTATGGTAAATAAAGGTTTTGATTTATTTTTTTATAATGAAATAAATAGTGAAATATATGATTTAATTTCCTTGGCAAAATAAGGAAACATACATTTAATATGTTATTTATATATATTTATTATCTTATGAAAATATTACTTTATTTTTATACTATATGTATTATTCTTTATAATCTAAAACATTATATTTCTTTACTGCTTCTACTCTCCTTATTTATCTCTTTCAACTCCTTCTGCAATTGCATTGATCAGGCTCAAGTTATCAATCTTTCTCCTTCCTGCTTCTTCCAGCACCTTTACGCATTCCCCTTTCGCCTGCTTTCGCCACTTAAAGCATTTAATTTGCCGGGCGGACAGTGAAAGCGAAAGGGAAAGTGCCAAAGCCAACACTGTAAACTTTCACACCGCAAATGCGTATAAGCAATTTCTGATTTGCAGTCAGCAGATAAAAGCTCAAAGGATACAACTTGTTGGCCAAGCCAGTCAAATGGTCAAGGGAAGTCCGGCAGAGAGGCAGGAAAGGGAAGCAGCAGATACAGAGAGAGAGAGAGAGGGAAGGGGGCGGGGGAGTGGCTGCTCGCTTCATTAAGCAGCAAGTGCTTTTCAGCCGCACTTCGTCTTCTACTGCTTCTTCTTCAGCTCCTTCTTCTTGCCCAGCACAACTTGCCTTGGCCAAATGCTATTTATGAGCTTGCGCCCCAAAAGTGGGCGTGGCAGTTGCAACTAGAGAAATCCGTAGGACACTTTTCAATGAGCGTGGCGCATTATTGTTATTAGTTTCAGGTTGCATCCACATAAAAACTTAGACGAGTGCGCCGAGTGTCGTTGCCAACAGTGTTGCATAGCAAGAGAAAGAGGGGGAGGGGAAAAGGTAGGGAGGGGTACAGAGAACAGAAGAGAGAGGAAAAGGAAGCAGAAGAGGAAGAGCTCTTCTGCTGATGCTATCTGTGCGCATTGTTGTTGCAACTGTTGCAGCAACATGTTGTTGATGATAATGCTGTCGTTTGACTATGTTGCCATTGTTATGAGTTGCCGACAGCGGAAGGGGGGAGACAGGGGATAGTTGCCAGGGGGGAAGCAGCAACAATAACGTCAGCTTAACTAAATGAAGGTCCAAGTGTCATGGATGCTTCTCAACTTTGACACGACGACAGCCCAAACTCTGCTCCGTGCTTGCTCTTCCACGGTTGAGGTTGAGGTTGAAGTTGAAGTTGAGGGTACCCAACTCTGTCTCGCTCCTGCCCCTCCCCCCCCTCGCCCTTTCACTGTCTGGCACTGACTGTCGCTGCTGCCGGATGCGGGTGCTTTGTAGTGATTGCAAGTACCCGAGCAACTTTTATGTCAATCTGCAGTTGTAAAACTTACTCGACAAACTCAACTCGGGGCAATAATCGCATGCCAACGGTTGGCAACGAGCTGGCAACTCTACCACGGGGTAGGGGCGAGGTAGGGGGAGCGAGGTAAGGGGAGCGTGGTCAACAGCGAATGCAAATAAAAATAATAACAATTGTAATAATCAATTGTGTAGTGGAGAGATCGCCGTGTTCTTGAAAGCTTGATTAGCTTGGCGGGTGATTGAGGGAGTGATGAAGTGAGAAGAGCAAAGGAGAGCAGCAGAATCGAGCAACGGATTGCGACTTTGTAGCCTCTGCTGGAACTAATTTTCCCTTCTCTCCATAATTCAATAAATATACCCATTCTATCTGTATTCCATATCCATTCCGTATCCATTCCAAATGCATATCATATCCCATCCTTATCCATTTCATATCCACTCCATATCCATTCTACATCCAGTCCATATCCATTCCATATCCATTTTATATCCATTACATATCTATTACATATTCATTCCACATTCATAAGCGATCTTCTCTCATTGATCCTGAGAAGTTGTAACCCTTCTTTTAGGAGCCAATGCCTTTTTTTAATGCCAATACTATCAGTACGAGCTCCCTTGTCTTGTAACCCAATTCGCAGAATTTGTATAGCACACATTACTCTCTATTCCTATTCCTAGTTTGCTTAGGTGTACTCGCCTTCAGTGATCTGTAAGTAGCTCTGTGAGGGTTCTCAGTGGATTATACAATTACTTAATATATTATCATATTATCATAACTTATTACTTACCTTCATAATCTGCATAAATCTCTTCAGGTTGTAGTAGTCCTAAAGGTACTTCAATTGTTGCAAGCCTGCTATTCATTTCCAGTTTAAGTAACTCGATAACATGTTTTCTATCGATTACATTATAGAGCTGCCACACTGCTCTGACAAGCTTGCCAGCTCATTACAATATTGTCTTATGTTTAAAGTAAATATGTTTTAACTAGCGCCTTATTACTTATAACCTTATAACTTACATAGAACTCCACTGAATCTATTTCTTCTCTACTCTTAATACAGTTCTGGCTTCTTTCACATCATTTCTATATATTTTTCCTCATTTTCTGTATTCTGGTATGTATTTTAATTGAATTTATTCAGGTTTTGTCTATCTGCAAGCAGGAATACTGTCAATTATTATCATCATCATATTAGAAATACTCCAAGGAGTTCCTTCTCATTTATTTTAACTTCCTTCCTCTCATTCCTTTGTGTAACTCATCTATATAAATTATACAGACCACATCATTCGAGCATGATCGATTTAATGAACAATCCAGCACAGGGTAATCAACTCTGCCACCTAGCTGCTCCCCCTTCCCCTTCCCCCTCCATTAGCAACATGCGAACAACAAACTAATTGACGTTTGTTTTGTGCTTCACAAGAAATTGTTGAACTGTCCTTCTGCTGCCTTTGTCCCACTGTCCGTGCTGTGATGTCTGGCATTTGCGCTCATTTGGCGCCAAAATAACTGTAAAAATAAAAGAAGCAAGCCACAGAGAAAGAGAGGGAGAGAGAGGGAGAAAGAGAGAGAGGAAAAGAGAGGGGGAGCAAAAAGGCAACTGGCGCAGCAACAAATTGCAGTGCATTTCTCTGTGATTTAAATGCAGTTTTATGGTCAGGCGACTGCTGGGCGCTAGGGGGCGTGGCCATTGGTGGCGAGCGTCGAGTTCATTTCCATGTGCAAAATGCTGCGCATTTTTGTGTGTCATTTACAGCGCCAGCAACAACAACAACAACAGCAGCGACGACGACTTATTAACGCGCAATGGGAGCATTGAAATTGACCGCAGCAACAACAACAGCAACAATAGGGAAATAACAAGAGCAACAACAACAGCAGCAGCAACAATAGCAACTACAACAACAGCAACAATGGCAGGAATAACAACAGCAACAACATGGCGCGATGACGTTGCTGACGACGACAAACGGAAGCGGAAACGGCAAATAAACGCACGAGCGCTGACGTGAGTGTTCGCTCTCTTTCTCTCTCTTTATGCCTCACTCTCTCTCTCTCTCTATCGCTCTCCCTCTTTCGCTCTCTTTGTACCTCTCCTTCTCTCTCTTCCCCTCTCTCTTTATCTTCCTCACTCCCCCTGCTCCTCTTGCCTCTCTCCCTCCGCTGCTCTTGCAACTTGTTTGCATGCAACGGGCATTTATCTGGCGCGCTGCAGACCTGCCACGCCTCACGGCCGCACGCTGCAGCCAAAACATTGCGGTCGTCGGGCGGTGTTGCATGTGCCACAAGCGGTGGCGCGCTTCGTCTCGTTCGTCTTGCTTGAATTCCATTCTTTCTTCTTTCTCTTCTCTTCTTTTCATCACTTTTTTTACTTTTTGTGGCGCCATTGGTTGCATGCACCGCCAGGATTTCTCTGCTTAATTTGTGGTTTTCCAAGCAAACAGCGCGTGGCAACTTCGGCCGGCGGCAAGTGCAATTGAGGTTGCCACTGTGTGTGTTCGTTGCACGAATATTCCGAGAAACTCTTAAATATGATTATGGCAAACAGGAACAACACAAAGGGCGCTGACAGCTGCAGCTGCAACTTGCCACATGATTTGCGGCATGTTGCAAGATGTTGCTGCGTTATCTGCGAAAGACTCTCGAACTGTTTTCGCTTTAATTGTCGCACATTCCACAGTGGCATGCAACAAGGTGCAATTGAGTCCCCCCCACTCCTTCTCTCCGCCCCCAGCAATGTCGGCCATTTGCAATTACATAGAAAAATGCGCCCGCAGCGGAAATGGCCACAATGCAAAGTGCAGGTTCAGTTGCAGCAACAACAACAACAGCAGCTGCAAATAATAACAAACCATGTGGCAGCGTACGCCCTTCCCCCTTCTACAGTTTGTGAAATGAAATGCGCCATTTGCAATTGTAGTTTATTTAATACATGCCACAATTAGTGTGCATTGTGCACGCGAACAACACACAAACACACTCACACAGTGACACATGCTATGTGGCACGCGCGCTGTGCTGCGTCGTGTTGTAGTTGCCACACACACAAACAAACATATACACACAATTTGAGGCACACCGAAAGCTGCAATTGCAGTTGTCGCAGTTCTCATGTCATTAAACGGCAACCATTTGGATTAATTTCGCGTATTAACAAGCCCCGCAACAGCCCATAAAAGTCATGTAAGCGTTATTATGTTTTCTATATATTCAACGATGGCGCAGCACGATCTGCAAAGAGTTGCAGTTGCTTCATTAGTGAAGTTTCCTAAAACTAATTGAGTCATTTGATTTCATTTTGATACTAAAAAGTCAAAGGAACTCAGTGTTAAACTTATTAAACATAGTTAAAATTGATTTTCAACTATTTTAGCAAGCAAAAGTTACTTTTTTGCTTTTCTTTTGCTTTAATTTCTACAAAAAAAATTTAATTTAGCTCATTAGTTTTGTTTCTTCCCATATAATCCATAAAAGTATGCTATAGTTATGCTATACATAATTATTAACGCACTGCCCACAAAAGTATGCTTTAGTTTTGTTTTCAACTCTACTCACTCCTTTGTTACTTTCATTTCTACCCAATTTCCATTAATTATACTCCCCTCACGTTCCTCCCCAAATTATCCCCCATCGATTGATCAATTATACGCATAATTATGCCTGCCAAGTTATCACTGATTGTATCCATTAAGATCGCCTCCAATTTGCCTGTTAAACAGATTTCCGTTCGAGGCCTTTTCCTTTGGCAACGAAATCAATTATTAACTCATTATTTAATGCAGCCTAAATCAATTTTTACGAGCACCGTGGCACAGTCGTTAATTGATTTTTAAGTGTTCGACGCCGCGACACGAACAAACGCACGCACACACGATAATCAACTACAGGGTGTATCAGGTTTTACGTTAATGTAATGTAAGTAAAGTATCGAAATAAACTGCATAGAGACAACTCTATTTAGAGTACAGTTAAATTATAAATAGATTATCGATAAGAATCGATTAAAGAAAATACTAAGAAGTGCAGCCAACTTCATTCGAAACAGAGCTGGATACGCAATGCATATTCCCTTTAGTTTACTCAACTAAAGTGACACATGTTTAAGTTCCACTGTACAACAGCGCTGTACAAGCAAATAGGTATACATACACATTAATTTACACACACAAATATGTATGTATATGCAATATACACACACTATCGCACAGATAGTTAAGCACACGCACACACACACACACAAGAGTACACCATAAATAAAAGCGTTAAAGTAATCAATAATAAAAGCCGTTTTTATGCTGAACGGCACTTAATTTTTTGCCTCAACTAAATGCCAATTAAAATGCGTAATTATTTTTTAATGGCATTTTGTGGTCAATATCCGGCGAATCATTTCAGAAATCCTTTAGCTCGCTGCTGCTCACTGTCGATGACGACGATGACGATGACACGGACACGGACACGGACATGAAGGTGGACCTGGGACGGGGTACGAACGTCTGCCCGTCGACAATTACGCGACTAGTTTTATGGGGATCGACAGTAAGTACACGTTGCAAGCACTCGCATTACGAGCATGACGAGCGAATGTCAAATTACGAAGGAGCAGAGAAACAAGAGAAGGTGAAGGAGCACTAGAAATAGCAGCAGGGTGCACAGTAGGGTTGGGGGGCAGGGGGTATCAATATCAATTGAACAGGGTCCAAATCGAATTCGAATGACATGACTTGTCAAAGTGCGGCGCCCGAGTGTCAGCCAAGTTACTCACTTGGCTCACTTGGCCAAATTGCAGGCGATTGCAGCATAAAAGCACTCACTACACATGTACAAGCAATCGTTGAGGGGGAGCGGAAGGGGCACGGGGCAGGAGCAGTGGTGCTGCGGCACTTGCTCAATGAAATTCGAGCAATCATCGCCGTCAACAATTGCGACCCCGTTGACGACATGCCGCAAGTGACAATCATTTATATTTAATAAACAACTAACGCATGCAGCAACACGACACAGAGCGTGGGAGGATAAGAGGGAGTGGCTCAAGGAGCCGTTACGCCCCTTTGATTGCTTGTCTTGCTACGGTTTTCGTCGCAGCCCGGGGACATGTCCAAGACAATGGGCAGCGTCGACATCGTCTCAATGCGATAGAAACGGTTTATCATGCATTTTGTGTTGTTGTAAATCGAATCGCCTGAATAATGCAGCAGGTACACGCAGCAGAGCAGAGCAGAGGCAGCGCAGCAGTGGCAGCAACAGAAAGTGTGGCAAGAGCAGCAGCAGCAGCAGCAGCTTTGAGTATTCTGGGGGTGGCAAAGCGATCAGCGCCGTACAAAGAAAACAAATAAGCAAGCATGAAAACGAAGCACGAAAACGAAAAGCAACAGTAACTGGATAAGCCCTTAGAGGGAGTATTAGACGAGTAGTTGCCCTGTAAAATTGAACTTACTTTTCAATTTTCACAATGCTTGATAGAGCTGATAAACTGTAAATTAAACTGTTATCGATAGTGCGTATGTTAGTTACTTCATTTCGATATTTACTTATAAATACTCAAAATATCGATTGAAAGCTCTGCACATTTAATTACCTAAAATATCGATTGAATTCAGTTTGCATTTAAATACTGCAATATCGATTGCAGCCACTTCAAATTTAAATACTGACTTTGAAATTCGATAAGTCCCCATTTTGCAATTCAATATCATCCCCTCACACACAACTTAGAACTATGCAGGGTATCGTCACAAAAAGACAAAAGGAATATGCTGGACACAAACCGTTTCGCTTCGGGCGGCATTCAAATTGAATATTGAAAGCACAAAACTGCCAAACGCTTGAATTATGCATTAATGATGTGTCTCGCTCCGTTAAGCGGTCGCTGGCGTGGCAGGTGAAGGGTTTGAGCGTGGCAAAAGTAAAAGGACAACGCAAGACAATGGCAATACGTCGTCCACACTGGACACGGACACGGGGACCACACTGAATACAGTATACGTATAGGGGACAGAGTGGACACAGGACACTGGCCAGTGGCCACTGGCTACTGGCTGCGATGGCTGCTTATTAATTTTTTATGCGTCTGCTATTTTTATGGTTGACATGAAAGCGCTTCGCCCGTAACATTTTATGTTTGCCCCGAGTCATTTCTCCCCCATCTGTTTGTTAGGTGGATTTGTATAGTTCTGTTCTTCTTCTGTGTGCTTTTCTATTTCGAGTGCATTACTTTCCCTGGCATTTGAATAGTAAAAGAGACGACCAGGGAGATTCATTTGCGGTCAGTTTGCTTTTTATTTATTTGGCAATTACAGTTGGCTCAGTTGGAGCACATGGATCTGTGGTGCAATAAATCAATTATTTAAGACAGCATTTGTACAATATATGTTACGTAATAAATCAAAAGTATTTCGGTTACTTATGCAACTTTATATTTGTTGCATTTAAAGTGCAAACATCTTTCTCAGCAATTGTAAACAGAATTCTGCTACTTAACAGCATTGCCTATCGTTTACTCACCTATCGATACTAGTATTTTTTCTTGCACAATTCTAGCCCTAACAGGGCTGCTGTTAAATTTCTCAGTAAGATTCGCACGCACATATGTACCGTACGATACACATATTTACATACGATATTTACATAATTTCGGTGTGGGCACAGTGTGTACACCACCTGGAATGTGGAGACGCAGCAGAACAATGGGCGCCACACTGAAATCAGTTGACAAAAGACGTTAATTACCGGCATTAGCGCGGGCAAGGCCTGAAGCGCAGGCAGGCCAAGCTTATCGGCTCTATAAATTGAGAGCCGACCAAAATTGTCATGGAAAGTATGCCCAGGCTGGGGAGGCGTACGTAACCTGTGGCAATACCGCGTAAAACTCATTACATACCACATAACATCGCCCCTGCCAGACCACACACACACACACGTAGGCAGGCAGGCATACGCGCCCACGTACAACTGGTGACCGCAACATGTTGTAATGCGTCGCAACGTGCCCCTGCCCTTCTACCACTTTCCTGCCACATTGCGCTATCAACATTTGCCTGTAAGTGGAGCCCGTATTTTATTCTGGACTAGAATTTCAGCAGGCCAGGAGGAAAGGAGCAGTGGAGGGCAGGGTCAATGCTTTAAACAATCAACACTGCAAGAGGACAAAGTTGATGTCAGCACGCTAATCTGTCAGTCATTGCGACAAGGATGTGAGGCGGCGAGCCACTTAAGGAACCCCGGCGACGAAGTTGCGCCTCGGCGCGCAACAGCTGAATGTGGTAAGAGGATAATAACGATAATAATGACGAAGACGTGGATGACGATGATGATGACGAAGACGAAGACAAGCATGACTATTAGGAATAGGGGCAGGGAGGGAACCTCAGCCGCTGCTCGGGTGCAACAATAACGCGCCACAAAAGCTTCATATCCTTTGAAATGACAAAAATTTGTTGCTTTCAGTGGCGCATGACGCGCTTGCTCCACTTGACAGCTTCTCCTTAGACGACGAGGCAGAGAGATGAGGATGCGCCTTATCAACTATGCAAGGCTTTGTCTAAATGATTGCGTGTGGGGTGTGTGTGCCGGGTGTGTGTGTGTGTGCCCCCAGCAGAGCACGCCCCGTGCTGGCTGCTGCAACCTGTTTTTCGTTGCCGTCTTTTGTTGCGCTTAATGAATTTTACGTAAATTTTACGAGCGCTGATTTCTGTCAGAGCAACACCGAGACCAGCCACACCCCCTCTCTCTCTCTCGCCCGCCCCTTGCTCTGCATCATCCATCCCTGGCAGTCTCGCCCAGGCTATTAATCTACACTTTAGCACAACCCTCAGTTCCGTTAGTTGGCTGGATAGATGCGTGTGTGTGTAAGTGAGCTCGGGTTGTGTGTATGTGTGTGTGTGTGCATGCTCATAATGACAAGTTCAACAACAACTTAGCATTGTCTTCGACGAAGGACGGACGTGAGACACCCTGACATTTGTTTGCTCAAGTTATGCAAATATTTTTACAGTCAAGAAGTTTTTGTTTAATTGCATATTTTGACTCGCATTACGCGTGTCATAAAGCAAGGATATGAGGCTTACTGCGGGTGAGGGTAAAGTTCAGAATTAACTTACCGGTGGAGTGGGGTAATGAGCTGCGACTGGTGACAGTGCTATGTATGCATTGCATACCTTAGACACTCCATATATAATGCGGTAAATGCCAAACAATGTGAGGGTGTGACAAGATTAACGGAAATTTTATAAAGCAAATATTCAGTGCGCCATTGTACTTAATTCTAAAGTGTGTACACACTGCGCACAACAGCTGTGAACCCTCGATATATCGATAATTATTTTTAACAGCACGCTGTTTTGCGTTCAGTGGAGCATTTTTGCGTTGGTGCAGAGCTTTTTTGCGTTCCTAACAGCAAAAAGTTAACATTATGTTTTGCGCAATGATGCGCGCACGATTTTAAATTGCAATTTGTATTATCTATTAAATTTCACCCCAACATTCAAATGCCAGCAGCATACATACACGCACACAAAACGATCGCACAGCGCAAAGAAGTACACGCGTGCTTATCGTTCCGCTGTCGTTGGCGACTGAAGCAGTTTGATCCCATGCGCTGTTTGTACTGAGAGCCGAACATCGAAGTTCCCATATTTTTCCCCCCCGGGGGTGGGGGGGGTTTTTTGGGGTTTTTTTTTTAAAATTTTAAAAAAAATTTTTTCCCTTTTTTTTTTTTTTTTTTTTTTTTTTTTTTTTGGGGGAAAAAGTTAATTTTTTTTTTTGCGCAATGATGCGCGCACGATTTTAAATTGCAATTTGTATTATCTAAATTGCAGTTAAACACAAGTGAGATTGAGGTATAATTTTGGGCTAAGGTTGATGAACGATATTCAAACAATTTGATAAAAACGAATAAATATTATATTTTGAGACTATTTATAAGTGTTTAGGAAAGTCGTTAACCTCAAAGAAGTGTTTTTGGTGCAATTGAATTATATTTATCCTATTACTTTTATTCTTTATCAGTATTCTGATTGATTTTAAATTTTTGCAAATGCAGCAAAACATTTGCTGCCAGCGTTCTGCAATTTCACCATTTTCGATAGTTTGGCATCGATGGCCTGCTGTTAAGAGAAATGTTTTAATTATCGATATGACCAGAACTATTCTGCGCTTGAGAAGATCAACAAGATGAGCACTGCGCTAACACCTCGGGAATCTGGCGAGCACATTGTGCGCCATGCAAAATATGTAATAGTTCTAGGCGAAGGCATTGATCGTCTGACCGAGGAGATTGTCAGCGGTGTAGTAGGTGAGTATCTAATAAAATTAAACACATTCCATGTGCTCTAATACTATTCTGGACCATACATATCATATAAACAAACAGCGAAGCGCATCGATGTCGCAAACTTCTCCCAGCACGAGTTGCACCCAAAGCCAACGGATGCGCATGCTGCCAACTGGGTATTCATTGTGGATACGTTGAACTTTTGCTTTTGGACGCCGGGTGAGTTGTGCAAGTTGTTTACCTCGAGCAATAAACCAATAAAACACTTGGTATCTGTTGCAGATAACTATACGAAGTATAAGGTAAACGGTTACACGGGATACTTTGCACTGTGTGCGGCGATTAATCGTGCCCTCGCCGAAGGTTTGGATATCACGAATCCCGAGTTTTATGCGAAGATTGACTTGGACACGTTGTCGAAGATATTTCGCCCTGATGATGCCACCACCAGCATTCCGTTGCTAGAGAAGCGTCTGGAGTGTCTGCATCAGGTGGGAGACCGTCTTATCAGCAAATGGCAGGGACAATTCGAGAATGTCATCAAGGCGGCCAACAAATCGGCGGTGGCTCTGCTGCAGTTGATTGTCGATGAGTTTCCCTGCTTTCGGGATGTGGCACAATTTGCTGGCAAAGAGGTTTCGATTCTGAAGCGTGCCCAGATCCTTGTGGGTGATGTGTGGTCCTGTTATCGCGGCGAAGGTCTCGGCTACTTCGAGGACATTGACAAAATCACCATGTTTGCAGATTATCGCGTTCCTCAGGTGCTAGTTCACTTTGGCAGCCTGGAGTACACGTCTGAGCTGATGGAGCTGCTCAAGAATGACACAATCCTGGAGAACGGTGATACCATGGAGGTAGAGATTCGTGGTGCATCCATCTACATCATCGAGCAGGTTAAGGATGCCGTTTTAGAGATACTGAAACAGAAACATCCCGAAGTCGACAGGCGCAATGTCAATTCCATACTTATCGATCAATATCTATGGGATTATAGGCGTTCACATGCTGCCGAACTGGAGTACATTCCATTCCACAAAGTAATGAGCATTTACTACTGAACTGTGAATCTTTTGAATGAATAAAGTTTTTGTACTTCGCGGGAAGTATTTTACTATGCATTTATATATAATATTGTTATTGTATCAATTGATAGATAAGATATATTATGTGATGTGGCAGGGGGTCAATATATCTACAAGGTTGCGGTATATCACATTGTAGATCTATTGTACCCCCTTTTGTATTTCGAGCTCCCTATCAAGTCTAGTTATTCGTAGAAAGTACATAATATTCCCTGGACTGGTCCATCTATCTTATTAGACCCGAGAAGGGTTTTCCTAGCGAAAAACCTTAAAGCTGTTAAAGCTGTTGCTTTAAAAACCTTAAAGCTGTTCCTCCAGTTTCCTCAAATACACATTGAAAAGAAGACTATTAGTATTTCATCACATTTGAAATTGACTTCCTGACTTTACCAATGATACGGTTCATTGATAATACTCATTGCATGTTTACTATATATGAAACATGTGCAGGGCAAAGAAACTGTAAAAATTTAACGATGCAATTCGCAGGTTAAACCAAGAGGTAAAGGTTTAAAAAGGTTAATATAAAATTAATATAGAACCAATTTTAACTAAGCTCGGTTAACAATAGGAAATTCTTTAAATCGAAATTATTACGAACGAAGGAATAAATAATAAGTATCCCCTTTGTAAATTAACCACAAATCAAGTAAGAATGACAACTGTTCAAAAGATTTAATATTTATTAATTTATAGATTCATATATAGAACGTTTTGAACTATTGCACCATCTCTACCCAACATAAAGCTCAATCTCAATCTCAGCTACTTTGTCGGCTGATTAACCTTCAAAATGCAATTGTATTGAAAAGAAAGAGCTACCTTGTCTGCAACAGACAATCTACTGGCTAAGAGACAGACTAAGTATATATGCATTTACTTCAACTACTGCTCAACTGGTGTCTTACCCCAATCCGCGGCGAACTAAGGTAGTCACAGTCAATGGCGCGAACTGTGGATTGATAAACGCGACAATTAAACGCGGCAGAGGCGAGGCGGCGGCGGCGAAACGCGGTCAAGAGTTTAGGGTTACCCGTGTGGGGGTAGAAAACGACATGGCTGCCGCTGGCGGGCCACAGTTGACGGGCGAAGCTGGGCGCGTAAGGTAGTCGTTGTCGGCGCTCCACCAGCACCACGAGGCAGTTTTCCTAAGGTTTCCCAGATGATGTGTGCCGTTGGAAAATGCAAATACAAAAACACAAATAGAGTCGAAGCGCGATAAGATAAAACTGTCGGATCGTGTGTGATAAAAGGGATTAGTGTGGATCTGTGAATGAGGTGGATGCTTCAGTTGATAACTGAAGAAAGAATACGAGATTTGTCACATTTTTTTGAACTTCTTCGTACGTTGAACTCTGCACGATGCCGTTGTCGGAGGATGGCGACACGCAGTCCAGCCTGTGCCTGGAGTGGAAGCAGCTCAACTTCTCAGTGCCGGCGCAGGAGCAGAGCAACTACAGCTTCTGGAACGAGTGCCGCAAACAGAGCGAAGTGCGCATCCTGCACGATGGTAAATTTCTCTCTCGCCCTCTTCCTCTCTCAATGTGGAATGTGGGAAACCATGTGGCGCTAGCTCAATCCGTTCAATCTGTTTGTGGTTTCATCATTCATTGCAGTCAGCGGCCATCTGAAAACGGGCGACCTCATCGCCATCTTGGGCGGCTCGGGGGCGGGCAAGACCACATTGCTGGCTGCGATTTCGCAACGACTGCGCGGTAACCTGACCGGAGATGTGGTTTTAAACGGCCTGGCCATGGACAGGCATCAGATGACGCGAATCTCCAGTTTTCTGCCACAGTTTGAGATCAATGTTAAAACCTTTACGGCCTACGAGCATCTCTACTTCATGGTGGGTGTAAATGCATCCTCTACTCTTTATCCTTCTCTGAATCACTTGTTCCTTGTTCCCACTTCCAGTCTCACTTCAAGATGCATCGCCGCACCACTAAAGCAGAGAAGCGTCAGAGGGTTGCGGATTTGTTGCTTGCCGTGGGGCTTGCGGGATGCGGCGCACACACGCATTCAACAGTTGTCGGGGGGAGAGCGAAAGCGTCTCAGCCTAGCAGAGGAACTGATCACAGATCCCATTTTTCTGTTCTGCGATGAACCCACAACCGGGCTGGATAGCTTCAGTGCGTATTCGGTGATCAAGACATTGCGACATCTGTGCACAAGACGCCGCATTACAAAGCACTCGCTGACCCAGGTCTATGGCGAGGATTCATTCGCGACGCCCAGCGATCACAGCAGCGCCAGCAACTCCATAGAAATGGAACCCATTGAAGATTCACACGAGAGTCTGCTGCAGGCCATGAAGGAGCTGCCCACACTGAGTGTGCTCAACAACAGTCCCAACGGCAGGCACAAGAAAGCGGCCATTTGCTCCATCCATCAACCCACTTCGGACATCTTTGAGCTGTTCACACACATCATACTCATGGACGCGGGGCGCATTGTCTACCAGGGACGCACAGAGCAGGCAGCCAAGTTCTTTACAGAGTGAGTCGCAGGAGAAGGTCTTCATATTGCTACCTTCATTACTTCCTCCTCCTTTGCAGCCTCGGCTTCATGCTGCCGTTGAACTGCAATCCCGCTGACTTCTATCTGAAGACCCTGGTCGATAGCCAGGGCACCAAGAACGCCGGCGAGGTGCTGCGTGTGAAGTATGAGCATCAGACCGATGGACTGTACAGCGGCAGTTGGCTGCTGGCAAGGAATTATAGCGGGGATTACCTGAAGCAGGTGCAGAACTTCAAACGTATACGATGGATCTATCAGGTTTATCTGCTGATCATACGCTTCATGACCGAGGATTTGCGTAATATTCGCACTGGACTGATCGGTTTTGGGTTCTTCATGGTGACGGCAGTGACGCTCTCTCTGATGTATTCGGGTGTGGGAGGATTGACACAGCGCACAGTGCAGGATGTGGGCGGATCGATCTTTATGCTCAGCAACGAGATGATCTTCACATTCAGTTATGGTGTCACCTATGTCTTTCCCAGTGCATTGCCCATCATACGACGTGAAGTGGGCGAGGGCACGTATAGCTTGTCCGCGTACTATGTAGCCCTGGTTTTGTCCTTTGTGCCGGTGGCCTTTCTTCAAGGGTTATGCCTTTCTCTCGGTGATCTATGCATCGATCTATTATACACGCGGGTTTCTGCTCTACATTACAATGGGCTTCCTCATGAGTCTCTCTGCCACTGCGGCCGTTGGCTATGGTGTCTTCCTCTCCAGCCTCTTTGAAACAGACAAAATGGCCTCGGAGTGTGCGGCGCCATTTGATCTGATATTCCTGATCTTTGGCGGCACCTACATGAATGTGGATTCCATTCCGGTGCTCAAGTATTTCTCGCTCTTCTTCTACTCCAACGAGGCGCTGATGTACAACTTTTGGATCGACATCGATAACATTGGTGAGTGGGCAGCAATGAGATTGTTATGATTATGAAGGGAGTCTCCTAGTGGAGATCAGATGTGGCACAGCGAGCAGATTAACGTCTTTTGTGGACCGTTGTAAGACTAACTTAAGCAATAGCATTTGCCAAAGATGTTTTCATTAATCAAAAACGAAAGTTAGAGGTCTGAAGGCGATCAGATACCGCCCTAGTTCCAACCATAAACGAGGAACTTCTTCCTGTACAGATGTTCCTATTTATCCATATCAATGTTTCCGCTTTATCATATCAGAAGATTCGCAGGGAATGTGCTCGCTAGTTTCGTCTACTTCTTTATAGACTGACTGTTTAAATTGTCTCCAACTGCCTTGAGCGACCTTGTCAAGCATCTGCCTCCATAAAACACCTAATCCATTATGAATTTGTGCGCTTATCATCTCCTAAATCTTAAAAATAACTTGATAAGCTAACTGTTGCCAAGAAAAGAACTGAAAGAAAGAGAAATGATTTATTAGCGCATCAATTTTAGTTTAATTCTCATGCTTATACTTACTCCGTCCACAGATTGTCCGGTCAACGAAGAGCATCCTTGCGTGAAAACAGGGCTGGAGGTGCTGCAACAGGCCTCGTATCGCACCGCCGAATACACTTACTGGTTGGACTGTGTGAGTCTACTGATTGTGGCACTGGTCTTCCACATTGTCTCGTTCCAGCTCGTGCGCAGATATATCAATCGCAATGGTTACTATTGAGTACAATTTATTCCAAGTTTAAATCACTTACAGTTCTATATTTGTATATCATTCGCCCACATATCATTATCATCATCATTCTCGAGTGGGGAATTAATACAATACAATTTCTTACATAGCTTAACTAGTTAAAATTTTCAATTTTAAGCACAAACTTTTTGCATTCTTTATTCTCGTTTTACATTTTACTTCAGTGAAATATATTGCATTCCATTTAGTTACGTATGTGTATGTAAGTACTATATAGTATGTAAGTGCAGTTGTTGTTGTCGGTAGATTTAAGCTCTGATGTACTGCGAATTAAATAAATTAGGCTAAGTTACAACCCAAAAATTGTGGAACAAAAAAAACGTAAAAATAAATAGATTATATAACAATCCGGGCCGTGTTTGTTGGAGGCAGTGATGAGGATCAAAAGTGATCAGCGATCAGCAGTGAAATTTAGCTATCGAAGGTAATTTGACGCTTTGCCTTCGCACCAGAGTCACCAATGGCGGCCAGTGAGCTCGATTGCAGCTTGCGTGCGGATCCATTGCTGTTGCTATTGCCGTAGTAGGGACTTATGTTACGCTGATCCTTGCCGGTGAAGTTCTTCTGTGCCGATCGTCTCTGCTCGCAGTGCACATTCTCGCGCAGCGCAAGACCACCTAGATTGCTCTTCGACGAGCTGTTCTGCAGCGTCGGATTGGGTTGAATGGGCAGACGTTCCTGCTGCTTGCTGCTGAATAGATCCTCGGATAGACGCTCCATGAGGCTGGACTGTGAGTGTGTCGCTGTTGTTATTGTTGAGGTAGGGGTGCCCACTTGGCTTTGACCCATTTGACTTAGTCCAAACGAGTCAATGGAGTTCTGACTGCCGAAGAGATTCTGCATTGAACCTTCGGCCAAGCTGCGCGAGAGCGACATCTGCGATAGAGACTGCGAGGAGCTCTGCGACATGAGCAGTTTTCGTTGCGCAAACTCTTCGGGCCCTATGTAGCCCGAGAGGCGCGTGCTCGACTGTCGCTTGGCCTCGCTCTCGTGACTACGTGCATGCAGGTAGATATCATCGGGCTGTTTGCCAGCAATGACACTGAAGGCGTACTTCTTGGCCAGTCTGGAAAGGGAATGAAGAAGAGATGTGTGAGTGAAGAGATAAGCAAAGATTGCTTAGAGCCCTACCTGAGCAACGTTTCGCTGTTGCTTGTCGTGTGGCCCAGATAGAACTCCTGAAAGATGCGCTTCACAATTCGCGCCAGATCCGCCGCGTGCTGTCGGAAATTCTCATGCTTTGCCGAGATTTTCTTCTCCTGCAGCGCCTGCGATACGGCCCAGAGCAGTTTCTACAAAATCATAAGAGAGAGTTAGTCAAGTCCGAGTTATAAACAAGTGCCTGCCTACTTACCTTGCGCTGGTTATCCGTCATGGCACTCTGCGGCGTTGCACTCATATCGGAGTGAGCACGATGCAGCAGTTTATTGCTCGCTGGCGTTGTTGTGCTGCTGTTGCTGGTCAAGCAACTGCTGCTGCCGCTCAGGCCGCTGCTAAATCGCCCCAGGCTCGCCTGCTGCTGTAGGCTGGTAACGACGCCAGGCTGCATGGCTGTGGAGGAACCAGCTCCAATGCAAAAGCTCTGACTTTTAATCTTCAGTGCACGCGGCGTCAGACCGTTGCCAGCAGCACGAAACAGTTTGCTGCTCTGACTCGCAAGATCAGCAACCTCGTCATCATCGCAGGCATTCCGTTTCCGCTTGAGCAGCGTTTCCAGCTGACTGCTAATGCTACTGCTGCTGCCTTGTCCGTTGTCCGGCGAGAAGAGTGCACGTTTGGATCTCTCCACGCGATTGGCAATCTCTGGCTTGAACAAAGGGCTTCGGTGGCTGCAGCAACTGCTCTTGTGTTGACTTTGCGGGGCTTTGGAACAGTGCTCGTTTTGAGGTTTCACGTGTCGGTCCCGGCTTGATGAGATCGGTGCGGAAGAGGCGCTTGCGTGCTGAAGAGGACGGGGTTTTGCGAACTGCAAGAGGAAAATGAATCAGTTGGATATATATTCTCAATTTATTGACTACTTACCCTTCTTTTTGCTGCCAGGAGTTTTACGTTTTGGCGTCGCTTTGCGTTTGTTCCGCTCTTTTCTAAATGTTTATAAATTATATAACAAAAATGAGTTGAAGTCATTTGATGGATGGCCATTTACATACTTCTTATCCAGCAAGATCTGCGGGCCCATTGAGTTGTTCAGCTTGATGGAATTTGTGGCCAGATTAGCGGATGAGAAAATGGCGCGACGCTTTGCCAGATGACTAAGACGATTCCCTGGCGACTGTGTGAGCATTCTAAATGGCGGGAAGAAAGAAAGAGTAGTGAATGAGCATCGATAACGAAGGGTTTCCTCTTTAGAATACTCACTTCATACGCATGTTGCGCTTCTTGGCACTGGACGGTGAACGCACATAGGATGTGGCAGTCTCGGCGCCCACATAACGCTCCACCACAGACAGACTGAGATACTCGTTTTGTTCCGCCGCCTTGTTCAGGTTGAAGCTGAAGGAAGAGGAAGGGAGGAGTCAATACAAGAGATGTGAGTAATTCATGGGAGATCGTACCTCAGTCCATGATGACGCACTCCAAGTATTTCACGCCAGCTCATGCTCTGTGCTTCGGCCAGACTGTGAGTGGGCTTGAACAATGAGGGCGTGGCTGCGATACCGCTGTCTTGGTCAAGGCACGGTGGATGATGGTCATCCAGCCAGTTAAGCACTTTTGTCTTCATGTCCACCACAGTACTGATGATATCCATGTCAGGCATGGTCACTGTGGGCGGTGGACGCACGCCCTGAAGGCAGCGGCGTATCCGACGATACAGCTCACGTTCACGGCGACAATTCTCCATGAAAAGCGCACGAGGATCGTTACTGGTCAGCTGAGTATCTTGTGTCTGCTCGTCCACAAAACTGGACTCAGTTGGAGCATTGAGGGAGTAACGTGCGCTGGCATTGAAGCTCGTCGAAGGGGCCTGGCTTACGCATTGACTCTCTTCCAGTACTTCGGGTAAGTCATCGAGTGTTGTGCCCAGTCCCTTGTCCGTCTCATCATTGTCCTCCTCGTCCTCGTCGCTGTCCTCGGCAAACAGATCAGGCGATCGTTCGTTGTTGAGTTTCTTAAGTAAAAACGATTCCGAGAGTTGTTCGGCCTGCGGCTCGGATGGTGCAGTCGGTGTCTCAGTGAGACTTTTGATTTTGCCATTGAAAGTTAGTCCCTCCACAGCTGGCACTGCAACAGCAGCGGTAGCAATAGTTTCGGAGGCAGACATATCCACAGCATTGCAGCTATTCTCTTCGAGAATGCTGCCATAGAATCTGGGGAAGACTTTCATGCCTGGCGATAGACGTTTCTCTGAGGTAGGTGTTGCCGCTGCTGGTTCCATCTCCGGCTGTGGTAGCTTTAGGTACTGCAATTGTGAGCCATAAAGCTGTTTGTTCACCTGGCCGTAAGGACTGTCGCCCAAAGCCATGAAATTTGGTCTCCTGGCTGCCCAGTCCGTCCGATTTGCTATTGCTCAGTGATTTGGGCTTCAGCAGATATGGTAGATTCATATTCTCCTCGTCAGATATGTGGCCCTCATTGTGTTCACTGAGCGAAGACTGCAAACAGAATGCGATTATTTAATTAATCAATTAACTACGCAAATTCTTTTTGCACAATTTCATACCCCGCTGCCAGTTGAAGGCTCCGAATCGTAGCTGTTGTTGATCTTTTGTGCCGTATTTGAATTAATTGCTGCCATTATTCAACAGTTCAACTGCAATTATGATCAATACATATAAATAACTTTATATTTTGGGTCAATTTATTACTGCGACATTTCGCGCAATATTTTTGGTACAGGCGCGCGCGTGTAAAATGAAAGGGGCGTGAATTGGGAGTGTAAAGTGTGAGATATTAAGATATTGTTTAATCACAAAGGTTTAATTAACTTTATCTCAAATCAATCAATGAAGATAAAAAGTGCATTTACCTTCTGAAATGTGGCACTTTTCACAAAAAATGATGCGATGCCGCGCCACCAAGTACAGAAAACGCGCGCATTGGTTGCACTTTATACACGGTATTTTTAACAATTTTACAGTTTGGGTTATGTTTGTTAAACTCCTTTACTATTGTTGTTCACTCCACTTATAAGCTAAACACGCGAATTATAGTTTAATTGATTAAAAATATATGATTTCCTTAATTATTTGCTATGTTGCGTGCGTGAACGTGAACATCTGCCTGAGAGAAATTGGCGGCGGCTGTTGGCGATGTTCAGATCGTGTCGATATATCGATAAGTGACTAATTCAAAGAGTATCGATGATCTATAATTTTAAATATTCGACTGTTGCTGGTTACTCGATTCTTATTAATTAAACGTGCACCTAAACCATAGATATATTATTTCCTAGTCTGTTTACTTGATATATATTGTTGAAACTTTATTATTTAAAAAATATATCAAATGTACTTAATATATTCAGGTAGCTCCATCTATTGCTCTTCACGATCAGCTGTTATGCTGCTTTTAAATTAACATGCTCACATCTCTAGCTTTTAACAGTTGTTATTGTATGTAAAACTGGGTGTATGTTAAGTTGTTTACTTAAATGGACTTGGCCCCCACAAAATGAGAAACACTGGGTAAGTGGTAACATTTTAACCTTAACAAAATTTATAACGACTTTCTAGAAAATTGAAAGGAAAAACAATTTTCATCACTGGAGCCTCGCGCGGCATTGGAAAGGCAATTGCTTTAAAAGCAGCTCGAGATGGTGCCAATATTGTGATAGCAGCCAAAACAGCTGAACCCCATCCAAAGCTCTCAGTCACTATCTATACAGCGGCAGAAGAAAGTATGTAAAATATGTAGATCTATACTTTGCCTGCAATATAAACCGATTTGTTAACTGATTCTTCCAGTTGAGAGGGCTGGCGGCAGAGCCTTGCCTTGTATTGTGGACGTGCGCGATGAGAACCAAGTGCAGCAGGCTGTTGCAGCTGCAGTCGAAAAATTTGGAGGTATCGATATATTGATCAATAATGCAAGCGCCATTTCCAAATCATCAACACTGGAAACAGATATGAAACGTTATGATCTGATGCAGAGCATTAATACAAGGGGAACCTTTTTGGTGTGAGTAGAATTTTACTTATTGTCAACAATAAATACATAAACCTTCTATATTATATTTAGCTCAAAAGCTTGTTTGCCACATCTGTTGAAGAGTGATAATCCACATATACTAAACATTTCTCCGCCACTGAACATGGATCCCAAGTTGTTCTCCAATCACACCGCCTACACCATTGCCAAGTACGGCATGTCCATGTGTGTATTGGGCATGTCAGAGGAGTTTCGGGATCAGGGCGTGGCTGTGAATGCACTGTGGCCTCAGAAAAAAGGTGCATACAGCCGCCATTGATATGTTATATGGTGCAGATGCTGGACTGTATGCCCGTAAGCCAGAGATAATGGCAGATGCTGCATATACGATCATTTGTCGCGATGCACAAAACTACACAGGACACTTCTTTATCGATGAAGAAGTTTTGCTAGACGTGGGTGTTAAGGGCTTTAGTAAATATGCCTGTCACCCAGAAAACTTGCATCTACTGCAGCCGTCTATTTTCATGAAGGATGATAGGTTCTTTTCAAAACTTTAAATGTTTTTTTGTGTGTGATAAAATAAATTCAAATTTAACAGGGTGTACTGCTGCAAATCAGTTTGCTGTTGTGTTAACAGCGCCATAAGAGCGCTTTACATTAATCGATATTTTTTAACAGTTTGATAACAATGCGTAGATGGCAACACCAAAACAAACTGTTGTCGAAGTAAACATGCAGTGAATAGAAAATTAAAAATGAACTGTATATATTAGTAAAATAATTGCATTTAATAGTAAAATAAATACAAATCAGGTGAATTTGCTTTAATATTTATATATAACTCCATTGAGGAATTATATATACACAGTGTGTTTACTTAATTGCTTGTGCAAGTCATAGGCTGCGCTGATCAGTGCTGCCCGCCTGGCTGCCATGTGTTGAAAAACCCGCTAAAACTGGCTGTTTTCTGTGTATTTTAGCTATGTCTGAGGAAAATAGAGTGAGCCTGCTATGGAGTTGCGCCCAAGAGCTTACCACACAAACACACGCAGAGAGGCTGCTTAAGTCGTACTACATGTGGGTATATCGTATATATATAGAGTATTGTTTATAAAATCCCTCCCCCTCTCTCTCTCTCAGCAACACAAGCCGCAAGCTGGCCAAACACAATGTGCAACTGCCCGAGGACTGCGTGGGCCCCGGTCGCATGTGTGTCCGTTGTGGCAACCAGTGGTCCGATGGCAACTATCAACTGCAGTTGCAACCTCAACGCCTTGCGAACAATGCCAAACGGCGTAGGCTGATCGCGCAGCTGGACGCAATCAAGGCCAAGCAGCAGCCGAAGGGCAGTGGAGGTTTGAGCACTGGAGGCCGCAAGCGCGCCAAGTGGCTAAAGAAGCGGATGCTCAGCAGTGTGGTGAGTGCAAGTGCAGCGAACGACCTCTCCTTCTCCCTATTCTCCCTCTCCTTCCCCCTATTCTCACACTCCTCGTTGTCTTCTCCCTCTACCCGTATCTCTATCCTACTCTCTTATTTTTCTTCCCTTCTCTCTAATGTTCTTTCTTTATTCCCTGCACTCTTCTTTTCTTCTTCTCTGACTCCTACTCTTTCCTATTCTTTCTCTCCGTATCTCTTCCCTTTACCCTTCTCTTCTCTAACTCCAAATCTCTCCCCTTCTCTCTCTGTCTCTTTCTTATTTATTTCTCTTTTTTTCAGTCCGTCGACTGCGCAGTCTGCAAACACAAGACGACGCTGCCGCTGGAAAAGCCCAAAAAACGAACCAAATCTGCAGCAACAACAACAAAAACAACATCAGCAGCAACAACAACAACAACAGTTCCTGAGCCAGCCAAGAAGAAAAAGAAGAAGAAGCAGCAGAACAGCAACAACAACAACAACAACACAAATAAAGACGTCAATGCCGGCCTAAAACTAGCAAAGCCACAAAAACAGCAACAAACAACGCCGACAGCACCCACAAAAACGCCAACAACAACAACAACAACGACTGCAGTAAAACCAACAACCGCAGCAAAAAGCAACAAACAAAAGAAGAAATCGAAAGCAGCTCAGTCACAGTCGCAGTCGAAGTCAACGCCAAAGCCCGCTGCAGCTGTCAAAGTGCAATCAAAAACACAAAAACAAAATGCGCTGCTGCAGCTGGCAGCGCAGCTCAGCAAATCGCACGCGACTAAAAACGCGAGCAAAACGCAACAGAATCGCTTGCAGGCGTTTCTCAAGTAAATAAAACAATGACGTTGGCAAATATATTAAAGAGAGTGTTGTTGTTTTGCATAGACAGAGACAGAGATAGAGACGGAGACAGAGACTTGTTATTGCACATAATTAAGCATTAGCGACAAGGTGCAGCAACAACTGGTTGCATGAATCAGCAGCATTGTGGCAAATCAAAGTGATAAACACAGTGAAGTTATTGTTGTTGTTGTTGTTGTCTGCTGCGGCTCTGGGGAACCTGTTATCCCATCGCAGCTGAGGCACGCACACGTAGTCACGCAACGGCGGAGTTATCACTGCAACTGCAACCAAGTCGAGGGCACTCTACGTAGTACGTACTGCCAATAATCTCAAGGCCAGCACACACTTAATATATTTCTCAACGTTTAATTAAAATTGAGTTGTTGCCTTTGTGTTGTTGTTGTTGTTTTCCTTCTCCAAAAAAGGGCAACAGGCTGTGCGTTTCACTTATCTGCCGCCAAAAAAGGGGGCAGAGGGGGAGGAGAGGAGAGGGGGGAAGACAGTCTGCAGATTGGCTCGGATTTCTAAGTTGTCCGAACAGCGGGAACATCTGCCGCAGTAACCTTCTCTGCCTCAGTTGCCTTCTCTGCCTCAGTTGCTGCCTCTGCCTTTATTTACTGCCTGCGCCTCAGTTTCCTTTGCTGCTTCTTCTTCTCCTTGTCTTTCCCCGTGACTGCGCACATTAGAAGATTTCTGGTTTCATCTGCTTCTTTTGGCTTTTTGGGTTGGCGTAGCCTGTTTGCAGTTTTTGGTCAAGTTTAATATAAAGCAACAGCAGCAGAGGCACAGAAAGCAGCAGCAGAGGCAGCGAAGGCAGCAGCAGAGGCAGAGGGGGCAGCGAAGTTAGTGACAGCGACGGGAGCAGCGACGGCGACCGCAACGTTTGCATTTAAATTACAATAACAAATTCGCATTTTCGGCTTTATGCAATGCAATCAAACAACAACAGCAGCACTGACACCCAATAAGAACAACAACAAGAGCAGCAGCAAAATCACTGTTCGACTGAGAAAAAGAGAGAGCGCGCAATGTATCGCTCTCTTTGGTTTGCCTTTGCTGCGTGCTCTCCCGGCTTCGGTTCGCCACTAGTGCGTGCTCTCCCGGCTTCGGTTGGCCACTATTGCGTGTTCTCTCGGCTTCGGTTTGTCTGTGCTGCGTGCTCTCTCGGCTTCGGTTTGCCAATCGTGCATGCTCTCTCGGCTTCGGTTTGTCTGTGCTGCGTGCAGTGCTTACTTCGTTTCGCCTCTGCTGCGTGCTCTGCCGACTGCGGCTCTCCCACGAACTGCAGTGCAGACACGCAACAAGGCAGTGATGGGCAGTGCTAGCTGCGATTCGGCTCTCTTCGGCTGCGACTGTGGCTCTCCCACGAACACGAAGGCGCACACGAGAGCAGCGCAGCACACAGACTGCAGACCGGCAGTGCCGCTTGAGCAGTTCTAGTCACTGTCGCTGCCATTCAGTTGCGTTCGTGTGTTTCACGGTCGCGCACACACACCACAAGTCGCGCTTAAAAGCTCTTTGTCACTCTTACTCAGCATCAGCATCTCGCCCTCCCGCTCTCACTTGCGAATTCGCAATGAAAAGCGGCGTCTGCTGCGTGCGCATTGGTTCTTCGGAGAGCGTAGAAAAGCTGTTGTTAAGCTTAAGCAGAAAAGGTGTCAACGTCAACGCAAACAACTAAAAACAAAGACTGCAGAACGAAGAACGAAAGAGTGAAAGAATCAAAGAATCAACGAATGTGTGTGTGTGTGAAAAACCGGATGCTAAATTAAAGACAAATCAAAAAGGAAAATGAATAAAAGAAATATCGAATGCTAAATCTTAAGACAGGAAATCGTTGCTTGATTTGAAAATGACCGGAAATGCACACAAGCCAAGATAGAAAGAGACAGACAGAGAGAGAGAGAGGAGACAGACACGCCTGCGCAGTGGAGTTTCGGGGAAAAGAAATAACTTATTTCTTATATATCGTACATTCTACCTTAGTCAGAGTGCCGACCGATCGTCGATCGAGTGTGCAATCACAAAAAAAGAAACTCGATATATGGTTGCGGGACGGACGAGCAAGTGTTAATAATTGTAAACATTTGATATTGTTTATGGCACTCAGTTTTATGGAAACCTGAAAACACACTCCGCCGGCACAAATTGCCTGACAATTCTCTGCTTATTTTATTTGCCAAGTGCCCATAAAAAGTAAAAGTTCTATGGGTGAAATGTCAAGTGCTCCCTCCCCTCTCCCCATTTCTCTTCTCATGTGCCTCATTTGCATGCGGTACGTCATGAAGTCTCCAAAAAAAAAAAAGCACGAAAGAAATTTGTTTTTATGGGCAACGACACGCGTCGCCGTCTTGGCTGAGATGAGTCACCAATTAAAAAAGGCTGGGCTTGGAGACACTGCTAGGGCTTGCTAGTCCCTCCCCCTAGTCCCTCTTCTCCTCTTCTGGGGTCTCTTTTTTCACATATCGTATACACACTTATTGTAGCCACAAAAGCGACGCAAACAAACAAATAAACCGCAAAGCCTTAGCATAGACGGCCAGACAGAGGCTTAATAACACACACACACACACACGCACACACTCACACACAGACAGACCCTCTGCCTCGCGGACGCGGACAAGTGCATAAACTAAGTATCGCATTATGAAAATCGGCCCCAAAGCCATTTCGTAATAACATTTAATGACACATCCAAACAACACACACACACACACACCCCAGACAGACGCACACACACACATCGCACCTCTAGAGAAACTGCAATCAGATACACATACATAAACATTGGTTGTATATTGTGCAAAGTGAATGATGTACAAAGGAAACATAACGTCATCAGCTGCGCCGGCCGCCGTTGATTTTCCATGAGCGCCAAACGAAGCGTGCAACAAAAAAAAAAAACAAAAAAAAAAACAGTAGAAAAACTTCATGAAAATTAAAAATACTACCAAAACAGACAATAAACCAAAATACAAATTAAACGGGCTGACAAAGGGCATGCGCAGCTAGCAGATATCCTGTTTAGTTCCGTTTGGAGAGAGTTATAGCAATAGAAATGATATATTAGGATGCATACAAAGATTTAATGAATGGATCTTAGATTAACGGACAAATTCCATATAAAGAATATTAAATTACAAAGAATTATAGAGAATTTCTGTTTAGAAACTGGAATATTATAATATTTTAAAGAGTTTATAGCTAAATCTTAGAGAAAATTGGAATACTTACTAAAAACAATATGAAAAACTGAAAAATTTTAATATTACTGGAAAACAAGTGAAATTTTATACAGAAATCCAGAAAATTACTGTTAAATTTGGGAAAACTGTTTAAAAGAACTACACAAATTCAAAGTATTATCAGACTTTATTGGACATAGTCCAATTTTACATGATATATCTAGAGATTTTAGTTGGATCTTGTAAAAAACAAAGAGTTTTCCTAAAAGGTACATTAACTTTCAAAGTATTCTCATAATTCTAAAAAACAAGTCAAAAATTGTTCAAATACAAAGTTATTTTACTTAAAACAGAAACAATTAAAATGATATTTTAAAAAATTCACTAATTTCCCACGTGTTATCCGAAAGAACTGTCTCCTAAGAACCGTTTCCACCTTAAGGGACATTGAACCCCATGAGTTTCCTTTGAAATACACTTAAAAATCCGTTCGCATAGATACAGCAGACACCAAATATAGGCGCCAAGTCAGACCACTCTCATTGTTGTGCAAATGAAGTGTGACTACATAAGCCCGCACACCTTGTACACAGAGTAACAGGCAGTCCCTTTGTTTACACTCTCGCGAGTACAGGGTACAATCCAAAGCGAGTATTGAGGCACAATACGAACATCGCTCTATTGTTGGCTCTACACAGAGACTGCAGTCCACATTCGGAGCTCGTGTTGTTAGAATCCAAAGAACTGAAGACTTTTCTATTAATAATCGCATAGTGCGACCATAGCGCGGATTGGAATATCGTTTATATATTCTACATTTATGTTTTGGGTACGCGCTGTGGGGGAGATGTTTGTTCGATCTTTTCTTATTTTTGGGCGATCGTAGCCAGTTGAAAGTTGTCCGTGTGCCTCGTCGCGTTCTGTGTGTGTTTTTGCGTTCATCTCAAGAAACTGTGAAATTTTCGCCAAATTGTTAATACCTAATGCATTTATATTGCCAACAGTTCCCCCAGTTTGCCGTAGATCGTCAACGTGCATGTGATTTTATAGAATGTGCTACTTACTTTTGACAGTAAACTGTTAATTGTTAACAAAAACACTAACAAAACACTGCGTGTGTTTAGTCGCTGAATATGTCAGCTACTCAAGAACAACAACAAAAACAACAATTATAACAAGAGCGAATCCCAAATCAAACAATCAAGCGAACGCCATATAAAATCAACATTAACACTGAACACTTTAAATTAACGCTACAATATCATGGATATCATGGACATAAAGCCAACTAAACGCTCCGAAATTGAACAGTTTTTGTTGGGTAAGTTGAATAACGAGATATTATAAACGTAGTTTATACTAATTGGGGAATGAGGCAACTAGAATGCTCTAACTTTAGTATGATGGGAAAGTTTTGTTATGATAATGTGCTAAAATTATACAATATGTTGGATTAGTCCGCTTGGGGAACTACCTATTTGTTGCTTGATGATCACTACAAGTCTTTTAACTGGAGTTAGATAACTTTAAACAATGTTTCTTGATAATCTCAGAAACTCTCTTAACTAACGAAATATAAAAATCATACAAAACAAAGAGTAACTCTTCTTGGGGAATTGGTTCATAGATTTTTGATTATCTTAAGAACTTTCTCAACTTAAGAGTTACTAAAAATTGAACAAAATTTTAGATTAACTCTTCTTGGGCAACAACTTAAACGTTTCTTGATGATCTTAAGAAGTTTTTCAACTTAATAGTTACTTAAATTGTTCAAAATTTGGTGCAATTTCTTGACGATCTGGAGAACTTTCTCAACTTAAGAGAAGCTGAAATAATGCAAAATTTGGAGCAATTTTTCTCAGAGAACTACTTAAATGTTTCTTGATGATCTGGAGAACTTTCTCAACTTAAGAACTTCTTAAACTATACAAAATTGAGAGGAACTCTTCTTAGGGAACTGCTTAAAGGTCTCTTGATGATCTTAAGAACTTTCTCAACTTACAAAACTCAGAGCAATGTTCTAAAGAACTGACTCAACTTAAGAGCTACCAAAATTATACAAAATTTAAAGCAACTCTTATTAAAATGACGTTAATAATCTCAAGAAGTCTCGCAACTTGAAGCGCTCTTTTCCCCAACTTAATAACACAAACTTACGAAATACTTGCCTCGAATTTCGTGCATAATAATACTTGAGGTGCGTTAAACTTGGGCCTATAAAAGGGTATTAACTGGCGATTATAATCGTTTACTTAGTAGTATATAAAGACATAAAAAGCCGACACATTAAGCAGGAGAGTTAAGTCCGTATTTAGTGTAGAGAACACGCATCTCGCATGTATCTAGATAATTTATAAGGCGTTGTTAATTCAGCTTAGAAGATCGCAAAGATGTTTGTGGAAAAATAATCAACGAGCCAGAAGACTCGACTTAAGACTGAGCAGACTCAGCCTCAGCCTTAGTTGACCGCCGCGGGGGCATATAATTTTCTTGTGTATGGCACACACAGAGCACAAACATTAATAATAACCCCCGACAATATATTGACTCATGTCTGGCCTTCCTCCTCCCTCTCTCCCCTCTCCCTCTTCCTACCATACTGTATCAACTTATAGCTGAAAGCCACTTTTAATGCGCTTTGTTCTCCTTTCGTTCTTGTGTTCTTGTATATATTGTGTACATTTTATTGAATCCATTTCGGGGTTTGTCTTTCGCGCTTGACGGCGATTCGCCTGCCAGTTTGTAAAGTAAAAGATTTGTACACAACGCGCGAACCTATGCCCGGAGCGCCTGTTTTAAGGCCCTTCTCTCAACAAAGTGCCGCCACATGAGCTATTAAGTGACTGCAACTAGGCGGGTCGCTTCACTAAATGAAGGCAGTGGGAACTAGTTGAAGGTTAGAAGTAATGAGTGGAGTTCTACTGTTTGTTACGAAGTGAAAATTGGTTAAAATTAAGCTAATGTAGTTTCTTTTAGCAATATTTCTTTCATTTAACCTATTTACCAGTTTTTTCTAGTACTTTATTGAATATTACTATCTTTTAATGTGCGTAACTAGCTAAATTTAGAAAGGTTTTTTATTTTAACCTATTTACAAAATTTTTCAAGTATTATAATGGAGTATTAGTAAGAATTAGTTTAAATTAAAGCTAATTTGGTCCCTGTAAACAAAGTTTCATATATAGCTACGCATATATTTAAATTTTCCAATAAATAAATAAAATAAATAATGTAATGTAAAATTCAACGTGAAATCTAAGTATTTGAAAGTTAAAAGAAGAATAACTAGTTGAAAATAGGTCAAATTAAAACTAATCTATTTGATTTTAGCAGTAAATGTTAATATCTGATCTTATGCCAAAACTTTCTTAGTTAAATATTATAATTTTATACATAATCATTTAAGTTTGAAGTTAGTAATAAAATATTACACCTTTCTATGGCGCATAACTTATTAAAAAAAGGTTAAATTAAAATAAAACCTTCTTTTAGCAACATTATTTAATTACTATTTATATACCAAAACTGTCTCAGTAATTTAAGGCATTCGACTACAATTTCATGATTTGGAAGTTAAAAAAAGCATATTCTGCCCTTTCAAAGCGCTAAACTATATAGAATAACTTTAGGTTAAATTGAAAATAAGTTAGATAAAACAAAACTTTATGCTTTGAGTAACATAATTTGATCTTTATTGTTGAATTAAATTATATTTAAGTTTTGGAATTCCACCTCAACAACCTCTTCAAATTTTGCTAGAGTGTGTGATCGTCTCCCAACACCATAACTTCCCATACATCAGTCATTTAAGTTTCAATATCTTTTTAAAATCAGAATGTATAAATTAAAAACTTTTTGGAACAAACTTAAATAACTTAGACTGGCTACACATTAGAAACAACCCTATTTGATAGAGTATACCGCATTCGTTGTCGCAAGACTTTGTCAAGATTCAGTTTCTTATACTAATTACGTCTGGGATATACGACGTTTGTCTGGTCTTTGGTCTGGTCTGGTCTGGTCTGGTCAGCTTGTTGCGTGTTTAAAATTTAACAAGATTTCTTGCAAATTTTCATTGTTACTTCTTTTGTTTCTTCAACTTCTGCTGCTGCTCTTCTTCTGCTCTTGCTTTGTGTTTACCGTTAAACCTACTTGAAAGCGGAAGATGATGATGGTGGAAGGGGTTAACCAGTGGAAACTGGACTGAGAGTAAGTCTCTTTGTTGTTACTATTGTTGTTGTTGCTCAGTGAAATTGCTTTTAATTGCCGCGGTCAATTCGCAGTTGACTCTCGGGCTCTTTATGAGGTCATAAGCAGTTGAAAGTGGAGAGAGGAGAAGGGGGGTGGGGCGAGACTTAACATGCACTTACTAAGCACTTGCGAGACTTGTGACTCATGCAGTAGCCAAAGAAAAGAGAAGACAACGCCAGCAACTAATTGCCGGCAGCAGCAACACTAGCAACAACAGCAACACTTACAACAACAACAACTAGAGCTTTGGTAGTTATGGAGATTGCTGAAGCTTGAGCAGCACAAGCTGTGCCATTAGCTCCAATGAGGCGTTTCGAAATTAATAGCCAACGCAGCCTCGTCTGGCCTCCATATTTAGCTTTAATTGAACATTAGAATTGTAGCCGCGTCTTCAGGTTCTTCTACTTCTTCTTTCTTCACAGATGTGCGTGCCCACTTTCGTGCCTCGCTGGAGACGTCGGAGTACGAGAATACTTCGAATTTGTTCCATGTCACTGCCGCCGAACAGACGCAGGAGCTGCTCCAGCGTTGCAATCAATTGCTGGCCAGCTATGCAGACGAGCAGGCGACGGCAGCAGCAGCAGCGACAGCAGCAGCAGCGACAGCAACATCAGCTTCAACGACAACAACGAATGTTGTCCAAGTGCCGATGACAGTCATTAAGTCAAATGGAGACGAGACCGGTTGCTATCAGGAGATGTTGCCCAGCACAACTGCAGCAGCAGCAGCAGCAACTACATCAAAGTCTTCTTCAAGGAACTCACGTGAGTAGAGTTGTAGCACCTCCTCCTCTTCCTCCTCCTCCAGCTCCTCCTTTTCTCATTGCCATAATTGACTCTAATTGCAGTATCCGCCTCGCGGGAGTACGTCGATCTGAGCAGCAATCTATCCCTGAACAGTGACAAGACCTTTCGTTGCTCCCAGCAGCAGCACCAGCAGCCCCTTGAGCAGCCTCAGGATGATCAACAGCTCTACGACATTTGCCAGCATCAGCAGCAGCAGCAGTTGGGCGAGGATGAGACCCAGCAGGTGTTTGCCCACGAACTCTTCATCAATTGTCCCTATGCTGATCTGCCAGCGGGGCATCTGACACTGCAACGTTCCATCAAGTACGGGCAACTGCATCGCATCGAGAAGCGTCTGTTCTTCGATCAGACCAAGAAGTACTATTGTGGCATACTGAATGACTGGATGCTCTGCTATGCGGATGGACCCACCGCGTGTCGTCCCAGCAGCAGTCTCTATCTGAAATCCTCGGCCATTGAGATCGAACACTTTGGCGAGGGCAAACGACGTGACATTTGCTTTCAGATCACCACCGCTGATCCGGGCAAGAAGTTCATCTATCAGGCCAACAATGAGGTCGATGCCAAAGAGTGGATTCATGCCATTGAGGCAGCCATACGTGGCGATGCCAGTGCGGGTGCATTGCCTCTAAAGATGTCGCGTAAATTGCCCACGCCTCCGATTTCCCGTAAGCTGATCAACAACAACAGCTACGCGGCCGCGCCACAATCCGATAGCATCTACGAGGAGCCATCGCCCATTTACAACTTTGAGACGCCACCTCGTCTGCCGGACAAGAGCAACAGTCCCAGCGCATTGGCCAAACGATTCGATTACGATATACCAAAGTACCAGCCACTGATAGCAGAGGTGGAGGATAGAATGAACGGAGGAGGAGGTGCAGTTGAAGTGGAAACAGTGGAGCTACTCAACGGCAACACGGCACTGGGAGAGCTCAAGCCGCAGCCGTCGAGCTTGCATGGCAGCCTGGCCGGACTGGACTTTCAGGCCAAGGTGAAGACGGTGCACAGCGAACTGTCTAGTCAGCTGACCAGTCCGGAGCGCCTCAAGAAGGCCGTGAAGAAGAGCTACTCCTCGTCCAGCAATGGTGGAGGAGGAGAGACGGAAATGCTGTCGCCAAGTCCGGCTGCCACGCCCATTGCCATAGTCAACAAGGATCAGCAGAAGAAGCAGCGCAAGTCCGCAGCGCAGCAATCGTCGCCACAGACGACGCCCAGCAAGGAGTGTGATAAGCTGGCGCGCAATTGGTTCCTCAGTCGCCTCAATAAATCCACCAGCAGCACGCGCTCCACGAGCAGTGTAAGCAGCAATGCCACAGCCACGCCAGCCAATGCCAAGTGCAAGCAGAGCGAGAAGGAGAATCTGCTCAATGGCAACGATCTCTGCGATGGCAACGATCAGCCGCAGCAGCAGCAGCAACACCAACAGCAACATCAACACCTACAGCAGCAGCAGCAGCACAGCAGCAATCCCAGCTCGCCCTGCCTCAAGGCGGAGGCCAAGAGCAAAGTGAACATGATCATCAATCAGTTCGAGAGCAGTGGACATCTCTCGACCATGTTCAGTGTGGAGGCACTGGCGGCCAATGCGCTCGCCTCGCTCACCTCCTTCTGCGAACGCGAGACGGATAATTGCAACAACTATGAGCCCATTGTGCCGCTCTCGCCGCCACCGAGCAGCTTCCTCAAGAAGGTGTAGCCCCCGCACACCAAACCCAATCCAAGGAAGCAGCGATCCATCAACGTATCAATAACTTAGGCTAGTGATGCAAAAAAACACATTTTTCTCATGTTTATCCTCAACATTGACATAAAATTTTTAATATCAAAAAACATAATTTGTTAATATACATAGAAATATGTATGTACTAGTTAAATGTGTGAGACTGTGTGCGTGAGGATCAGTATGTTAGAGGGTGTGTCTGTGTCTGTGTGAGTGCGAAAAACTGGGGGTAAAAAAGGGTTAAACTGGAGCGAGGTAGTTCGTCTGCACTGCCGATGAGAAGAAGCCTAAGTTACAATACATACATATATGTGTGTGTATGTGTGAGTGTGTCTGTATGTATGTGTGTGTGAGTGTTTGTGTGTGTTTGTGTGTTTGATTACATTGATTTAATGAAGGTCCTTATTCAAGTTCGAATAGCGCGACGAGGGCAGACGCGTGATAAACCGACTATCCTGAGATTGCAATTTGATCGTTTCAATCAACGTTTCTCGCCTGCGCTCATCCGGCACCAGCACCAGCTTATTGGGTGGCTCACCCGATGAGAATAGACCGAGCATACGTTTGGTGGGCTCGCGCTTCAAGGTGAACTGTATGCCACGTGGCACGGCATTAATGTTTTCGATCTCACTCCACTGGTACGCCCAAATTGACTGTAAAGGAGGTTGAAGAAAGAAAAGAAGGAGGTTATTAAGGATTAAAATGTTTGCAAAGAAAGAAGGAGTATCCAAGCTATAGAGTATATACATTCATGATCAGCAGCAAGTCTAGTCAATATGATCATTCCTTTTCATATAAACAGCCACATCTCAGTGCCTAGAAGAGCTAGAAGTACCAAATATGCTGGCAATATATTCTTTTACAGCACTTCAATAAGGTTTCTCCTAAAATTGGAACACGCCTCCTCCTGCCTCTAAATCTCGATCGATTTGCACACGTAATTTCATTGCTCATTCATTAATTTTTGCTGTGCACAACAAATATCATTGTCTAAATGATTTCTGCAAATTTGCTTTCAATCGGATAATTAACATAGAAGTTGTTAAAGAACTAACTTCAGTGCCCCAACTAATTGCACTGCCCGAAAGTATGCAATGGAAAATATAAAAACCCGCAAAACATATAAAACAGTCAAGCGCACTTAACTGTAACTACCTTTCTCATTTTTTGCCATTACTTACCGTCCAAACGCCAAACATTTCATTGCGCTGCGCGTAGATCAGTCGATGATTGCTGACCAGCAGGAACTCTACCTTCGGTATTATCTCCTCGATGTGTATAAAACTGTCGGTGGTTGCGTATTTGCCCTTGTCCAGCTCCCTGTGTGTGTGGAATCAGCGAGGGGCGATTATAGAAGTATATATCTTTTAGCCAGGCTAATTCAAGTAAGTAATAAACCGAACTTTCTACTGTGTTAACAAGTTAGTTAAGTGTGTGTTCTACATGTGTTTGTGTGTGTGTATTTGTGTATTTGTGTGCGTTAAAGATAAATACTATTTACAGTAGATTAGTTGACATTAGTTTTGTTTTGAATTTGGAGTGTTGCGGAATCTGCGGAACCAAAAAGGGATTAGTTGGTAGTGTTTGGTGTGGTGAGCCACATGTGGCATGCGATGAGGAGTTACGTGATGTGTGATTAGCCAATTACAAGCAAAGTAACAAAACAAAATAATTTTCCAAGCAATGCAGCTGCAAACTGAACTCGGTACAGTCTCACTCACTTTAGTATCTTGTTGCCCAAGGCCTCGGTATAGCAATAGGGACGCAGTACATTGTCGTAGTGCTGGAAACGCGGTGGTCGCAGTCGCTTGGCATCTTCACCACTTTCGGTGGCACGTTTAACTGCCTCAAAGCTGCCGCTGGCAAAGTCGACAACACCAGCTGTGGGTCGTGCCACCAGACCAATGGCACCCTTGCCCAGACCCTTGAAGAAGCCCTCAACACCCTCTTCGCGTGCTCCACTCACTGGTTTGGTCACCACGCCCGTGACGCCGTCCACAAAGCCCTGCAAGGGGAATAGAAAATGGATTAAGATGCGATTGGATTTTTACTAGAGGGCTTACTCACCATGACTAGACCCTTGCCACTGCGTGCCAGACCCTCGTGGAAGTTGGCTGGCTTGTTGTTCATACCACGGCGACGCTTCTTCTGATATTCCTCGTCAAAGGTCAAGGCTGCCAGTCCCTTGCCCATGGCGCCAGTGATTCTGAAAGAAATAAAGCACTGTCAAGTTCATTCCATTGGTTTATAGTAACTATAACTTACTTGGAGACAGCGCCTGCTGCACCGCCCACAGTGTGGCCAAAGAGAGACTTGACGCCTAGCACAAGACCCTCAGCGAACTCCCCAGGACCTTGAACGGCGCCCTGGAAGCAGAGAAGGTATTATAGAAACCACTACATCATTTTATCTCTCTTCAACTTACGCTCAAAGGTTCATAGAACAAATCCTCGACACCCTTCTTAATGCCCACAACCAGTCCGTAGGGATTACCCAGCACATCCAAACCCAGGGCGAGCACATACAGCTGCTTCAGCGCCTGGCCAGTGTAATGTGAGGTGATCTCAGAGACCAGCTGTGGTTGGGTTAAGAACTGATATTCGCGTTGGAAGAAGGCCAAACGGAAGACAACATCGTTGACATCGGTCAGAGTCACGCCCACGCCTTGAACCAGTGTATTTAGGAATCCAGGCAACGCTGTCGTATCAGCGCCAGCCATGGAGAAGCTAACATGGATTTTTAATGGACCCAAATGCAGATTATCGTAGAAGTTCTTTTGCTCCTGCTTCGAATGTTGCTCGAAGTGGGCGGCCAATGTGTATTCAATACTTTCCACATCTGTACGGAATAATTTGGCAGCCTCTTCGTCGCTCACATAATGGGAGAACAAGGCGGACACGCCGGTCAAGAACATAATGTCCACCTTGAAGAAGAACTCCTGTATCAGTATCGATGCATATTTGTACTGTGTCACTAGCGAATTGGGGATCACACGCTGCACCATACTGCACTCGATGAAGGGCTTCATTGTTGTCGAGCTGGCAATACTTTTGGGCGGTGGCACTGGCGCTAATACCACCGGGAATATGGGATCCATAAACTGATTGTCCACCTGTATGCGATTGATCTTCACATGCAATTGATTTTGGAACGGTGACGATTGCTTCTTCACCCAAATTGCCGGATAGAAGCTACGTTTGATCTTGCGATCGACATACTTCATTAATTTCATTGTATCAAAATTAACCTGAAACACAAAACAGATCTTGAGTATATAGCTAAAGAGAGTATTAAGGGGTGTGTCTTACCACATATTTGTTTTCCAATTTGTAGTCCTTTACATCGTTCACTGCCTTGTCGACCAAGTACCGTTGATATTCAGCCTCCAGTAGCTCTGAATCGTGTATGGTCATCTCCTTGAAACGTTTCTTCGATGCTTTCTTTGATTCCCAAACAATGCCCGAACTTTTTATGCCCAAATACAGTAGATCCAATCCCGTCTCGTTGTTCACCACCGAGAGTCCGATGCCATGAATATGCAATTCTATGGACTGTGTGATTACCTGCAGCGCGGCAGAGCTCTCTGTTCGCTTTGCAATCGCTTCGACCTCTGTGAAGAGCAGCACACGTTGCATGCCGTCCAGGAAGGAAACCCAATACGCCTTTTTATCATCTTCTAACCTATGGGAGGAAGCAGAAATAGGTTATTTACAAGTAATGAAAAAATAGTTAATAATACTTACATGACAGTGCCGATTTGATCACGTTTCAGATCGGTTTTCTGTTCATCCACACCAAACACAAGCATTTTCGGACCCGCTGGATCCTCCCAGGCATATAGATTGGTGTGTCGCGACAGCAGTGTATGCTCATTTTTGGAGTTCTTCTCGTAGTACTTGATTGGAAAAGGTGTGTGATTAACTATCAAACCAGGTGCCTCGTTCGGTATGTATTCGGTAAATGTTATATAGATGCCACCCTCAGTGGTCTGCACGTCCACAGTGACGCCGCCGTAGGGACTCTCTTCAAGCTTGAGCAGAGTGCACGTGACTTCGGTGAAGTCAAAGGGAGGCGTGATTTTACCATCTACTCGTACTATCAATTTGTGTGTGGAATCATTTTTCGGCCACAGTGGTTTGATTTGCTGTGATTCGAGTGCAGTCCAGGGATCAGCGGGTCGCTCCTGCTCCTGCAGCTCGATGGTGTATTGGCATTTGTTGCACAATATATAGAACGGTATGAATGTGATCATTTTGGTCAGTGAATTGTGTGTGAAATGATTGTGCACGCCAATTTGGTATTTCATTCCGTTGGCTGAACATGTAACCGAACCCAATGAACCGGCAACATCCAAGGGAATCTTATCACTCCATGCTCCGCTGTCAACTCGAATCGATGTCTTCTTTTTCTCAAAGAACTTGTCACGGACGGTATACAATATGGGGCCAGTATATTCGGGCGGATGATAGAGCACATCCATCGATGAAGATTCTGTTCTGTACGTGAGCATCTGTCCAGTCTTATTGATCATCCAGAAGGGACTGTACAAGGTCAACATAACGCTGCCATATCGACTTGATGTTCTGCAAAAGAGTTTACAATATATTCAACTGTATTTAACACATGTAAAGAAAGTATGGTCACTTACTGTACATATATATCCATTTCCATTTTAACCTCTGAATCATAAGAGGAAAATGTCCAAACGACTAACTCAGCTCGATCCTTTGAAATTTCTGTGGCATAAGACCAATCCTTTTCCACATAATTCAACAACTAGATGGAAAATCAATGCAAATCATGTTTCAATTTCAGAGTTAGATCTTAATTTACTTACACGAACAACAATGACGCTCTTCGATTCGGTACCCTTTGAGAACATACGCACAGTGGGCAAATGCAGCACATGGCCAGGATTCAATTCCATTTCACCATAATCAAGGAATTCCTCTCTCTCATAGATTATTGTATCCGTGAGCTTGGCCTTTGGCTCCGGTGTAGCTATCTCCGTAACTGAAGATTGTTTGCGCACCGAGCAACCAGCCACGGAGACCCTTATATCAATGGGTAGATTATTGCGTAGATATAGCGGTGGACGTAAATGGAGCGTATACATGCAACTACTCAGCCTAATCTTATCGGTATTCTCAAAATATATCTCCGCCTTGTGACGCTTTGCATCAATATACAATGCTTCGAAGGTATCAATGGGATCCAGTTGAACCTGTTGTGTTAATTGCAAGTCCGAAGGATTTATATTCCACGAAACGCCCTGCACAGAGGTCTTGTATCCGCTCAACGAAAAGTATATCTCTTTGGGTTCTGCATAGATGCAATGCAATGGCAAGTTAAATATTTTACCAGCCTCCGCATGACCAACAAATATTTCCGTGTTATTCTGATCGCGACGATACACAGAAATTCTCGTAGTGAAATGGTTGTAAATCTAAAAGAAACAGTAAATTAGTGACAATTTTGTTTGCAATTAAGATCTTCGTATTACGTACTGCAACCATGCCATGAATGTTGATTTTCGTGGCTCCATATTCCATGGAAACCTGAGACACAATCGCCCAGCTAGCGGTACTTTTACTCGAACCCAGTGGGAAATAACGTATGTCGGATTTAGTGACAGGCAGTACAACTTCAACTGGAATGTCGCTAACCTGCAGAAGTGGAAGATACATTAAGATAACATAACATTTCATTGCTTGCTCCCATTCACTACCTTCACATAAAGGTTGTAATCATACATATCATCTTCGTCAAGTTGGCTACCACTTTTTAATTTCAAATAGGCCCGTCCACCGGCCGAAATTGTGCAGGTGATAATGTCAGCGGTGTCGTCAGAGTCCTCCCCCTTGGCTATTTCAGATTGAAATACTATAGACTTGTTAACCGATGGTTGGCGATTTAGGCGATGCACATCGTCTAGGGTAAATGCGCCAACACGTAAGTTAAGTGTAATATCAACGCCCGTATCGTTCTCCACAAAATAGGGTGCACAAATTTCGGGCTTCAACAGGCCCCTCTTGTCAATGGCCTCCGAGAAGGCTGCGCCAAGTTCAGTGAGAAGTCCCAAACATGTTTTGCTCACGGTTATCTCGAGTGTTTCCTTCGAATGTATGTTTATGTTGGTTTTTTTCGAGACCAACGAATCATCATAGTCAGTTGGAACATCTTCGATTGAGATATCAAACTTCAACTCCCAGGGCGTGTATTCACCGCATTTTCGTGCCCGGACCTCGTTGAGTTCAATAATGGGCTCCCATTCGGCCAGAACAGCATTGTAATAGTTCTGCAATAAGCAAATAAAAGTAATAAAGTTGATACTATAATGACTTTCTCGTACTGTACTTTACCATATTAAGGGTTAGCGACCCGTTGGCAGTGAGATGCCGACTCCAGTCATTGAAGACTGCTGTCATGCGTGTGTCCAGCGATATGAGAGGTTTGGTGTAGTATCCCACACCGGATTCAAGGACTACAGTGATATTGGGTACCTCAATGACACACTTCTCTGTTTTGTGCGACATCGAAACGCCTTCGTATTCGAGTTTCACTGCATCAACACCCTTCTCGGCTCTGGTAAACCAAAAGTGCCTTGGTCTGAAGGGCTTGGCATACCAGATGTCTGAATAATCGGTTTCATCTCTATCCAATGCGGCCTTCTCAGCGCTTCCAGTAGATATGCTGTTCATTGCCTTGTTCAGCAGTTCAATTGTGGCTGGCGAAATGTTGATTATGATGTCGCTTAACTTCAGACTGACATGCAAACCCTCCTCCTCTGGTGTCGAGCCCTGCAGACTGATTGTAGCCGGATGCAGAATATAGTGACGCGTTGCGTGACGACGCTCAGGCGCAAAGGCGCACATATACATCTTTAGTGCATTGATTTCTCCATTGATGATTTGCTTATCGTTGATGCCACGATAATTCAAATTCGCTTGTGTCTGGTAAATGAAGGAGAATAGAATCATATCAATGAAATAACCAATTAAACAGCGTGTTACTTACATTGAAGACAATGCAGTTTGTATTGGGATCGTTTAGACTCTCCACCAATATAATATCTGGCTCGTCAAGATGTAGCACAATATTCATTTTCTTCCTGGATTGTCCGATTGGCTCTGACGACGGATTGGTATGACTAACAGTAGTAACAGTCGTAGCGCGCGTTGGATCTATTCCTTGAACCGATCTTCTCTGGACCTTGGGAGATTGGTCCTCCGGCAGGGTGATAAACATGCTCAGCTTGAGCAGAAAGTCAAGGCATACAATCAAATCGAAGCTGCGTATATGCAATTCAACTGCAATTAGAGACGAGATTTAATATAGATCACACATATATATATGTTTATATAACTAGTTACCAAAGGTTTCGCTCGCATTCATAATGGCCGTCATGTCCACCATATATTTATGTTCCGTGAAACAGACATCGACATTCTTCTGCCAATCTTTGCAGCTTACATACTGTCGTATTTTGCTATTGAGATTCGGACGAGTGTCGTCCAATTGAATGTTGCACAGCACAATGGATGTATTCATTGTGCCATTGTTCAGTTGCGAACCCTTCACAGACAGATAATAGATACCGAAGCGTGCCAGGCCTTGATCCTCAGCTAAAATTGATCGTTATATTTATCACTACATTATCATTTCTATTATTTAAAGGATTTACCTTCAAGCAGATTGATAACAACACCATCAAATTGAAAGTTAAACTTCATCTTATCATAGATTTGACCCGAAGTGACGGTCACCATCAAATGCTCTGTTGTCCAACGATTTGAGTCCACTGGATATTGCTCCCCCGCGCGTGCAGTTGCTACTGGTGCTTGAGTATGCACGGGTTCATCTACTTCCAGGGGTGGAAATTCATCGACACCTTCGGTTAGATTCTTGTTTAGTATGGCCATAACCAGCGCATAGTCTGGCATACGAAGTGTTAGCTGCAATTAGAATTATATCATTATTTGTGTTCCATTCGAAATTGGATCTTTAAACTCACCTCAATAGACTTTAGACGACCTGAAAGATTCGTCTCTGGCATCGCCTTATACCAAACGTTTGATAAATTGCGCACAACAGTCATGGTAAAGCTTATGGGTTTCATTATATTGGTTGAGTACCGAATGCCCACCTCAGAGTCCACAACTGCGCAAGAGAATGAGAACCAGTAAGAAATGTGAAGAAGGTGTGCCCTTAGTGAAACATACCATCCATATAATGCATATTTTCTGATGATAACTGCTGGTTACCATCCCCCAAAATGACCACCTTGGTTATCTTCATATCCTTCAGTTGCAACTTGATCTCATCAACGATTGCCTTATCCGTCGTATGTCCCTGTACGGGAATGGAGCTTATTTGATTCGACAACTCCAGCATACCCAAATCGAGCGATAGTGCATCCATGCTATTAGAATCCACTGGTATTAGAATAATAGGCGCCTTAATGCGCACATTTAGTTTCAATCGAGTAGCCTTTTCATAGGCTTCAATTGCACTCATGCGAGCGGTCTGCGCCGCCGCCACACCTGCGTCCGAGACAGCCTTTTGTGCCGCTTGGAAGTTGTTCAGGAAACTCTGCAAGTATCAAAGATAGATTATATAATAAGTTGCTAGACAGATAAGGTAAGCAGACCTACCATGACACCAGCGACAAACCAATTGAGGTACACGACTTTCATGCAGCCAATATCAACGGTGACTCTCATGTCATCCGAGTTGGAATTCTGTGCGAATTCCTTGTTGAACATCACCACCTGACAGTTGAAGACATCTTGACCCACCATGCTGAGGATCTGTGAAAGGATTAACATAGATACAAACTCCTCTGGCAGATTGTTTCTCTTATGCTTACTTGAGAGTGCACCGTGTCGGGATTTAGATCTTCAATCTGTATATTTTTGAGACCGATGTTCACCTCCGTGTAGGATTCCTTTAAGGTCATATCTGTTACAAACTTCTGCACATTCATCAGTGCTAACGGACGATTCTCTGAGGTTAGCTTAAGACTCAGTTGCTTGAGATTGGCCAACAGTCTCATCTTAATGCTCTCCACACGTTTGTTTTGTCTTTGTGCAGCTCGAGTAGACCCGGCTGCCGGAGCGGCAGTCGATGTTGTTTCCTCCATAATTGTGGCTAGCTTGGTCCTCACTGGATCAACATCGGCTGTGCCCATGCGATCGCGTTGACTCATCGCAGGTACTTGATTATCAAGACGATGCTGGAAACCACTCAACAGCCCCAACAGATCCAGCAGAAACTCCTGATGCAGCACAATGTCCAGAACCTCAAAATTAACATTTATCGCTTGCTCGGTGGATTGGTATTTCGTTACAAAATCAGGTGCATGTTTGTCAGCCTGCTTATATAGAATTGTCAGTAGATAATTCTCCTGATCATTCTCTTTTACCCTCGGTGTATCGAGGATATTCACTATTTTAGTTTCCGTTTCCGGCCTATTCTTCGTATCGAACTGCTTTAAATTGATGGAGCCCAATCTGTAAGGCAAGAACAAAGGTTAGATATACTCTATAGGTATAGAAATAGAAATTTAATAAAGGGTATTACTTACTTTAGTACGGCCACCGTTTCAAAGCTTCGCTGTGCCATTTGTGCCTCTAATTTGAGCACCTGGAACGACAGTATGTGCTGCGTTGTGCCCACATTGTCGGACTGGAGCAACTCTGGTGACTTTGGTAGAATTGCTTTGGGACTTTGGGCCACAGGATGATCCTCTGGTGTCAGGAATGGCGACTCAATGTCGATTTCGTCAGGATCGGCTTTCTTTGATGTTTGATTGAGCACAAGGTAGACCTCATTTAAACTGAAATTAACTTCCATAAATGTATACTGTACGACCTCGTCGTCTGCTAATGCCATTTTGGTTTTCGCCTTTTCGTTGCGCTTCTTGTTCTCACGATTGAGGAAATTCGAAATCGAACTACTCGAACGTTGCAACACTGGCGGCTGTGGTGGCGCATCGTTCTTGGGCAGCGGCATGGTAGTGGCAATGTTGAGAGCCTCAAACACACGATCTTCTGTGATATTGAACTGTATTGTCGGTATATGTATATCAATTTTCAACTTGGGCATTCGTGGATCGTTGTCAAAAAGCAAGTCGCGATCGTCACCTTGAAGGAGATGGGTCGCAGGACATGCATATCGGTTGGTTTAGCCAAATTTAGTACTTCCTGCCAATTCTCATGGGGCAGGGCAACCAGTGCCTGTATATCGTTCAGTTCCACAATATATCTATCGTACGAATTGAAAATGACATTCTGCAAAATGGTCTTTGCATCTTCTTGTAGATCTTTTTTAAGTCTCTCCTCATCGTTCAGGCGGGGTATTGAGATCAGTCGCGCCTGACCGAGACTGATAACAATCATTGATTTGTCTTCGTTATCGTAGAATCCGCCACGTGGTACAACAAGTATATTTGGCATAAGTAGTACATCGATTTCTAGTATAGGTTTCTGATCAATCAAATGTTGCATGCCAGTCGCTGAACGCTCTTTAAAATCGTCCAATTTTGCAGTTGCGGACTGCTCCAAATTGGATAGATTAACATCTGTGGGAGTTTTGAAGATATCCAGCAGACTTATCACGGTCTGAGCATCATAGACGATTTGCAATGGACGCGCAACGACCTTGACACGCTGATCACATGATTTATCCAATGGATTTGTCTCAAAGAATATGTCCAGCAAATTGCGATCATCGGGCACAATTGATTTGACCAATAGGGGTGTATAGTTATCATGACTGATGCCCGTACACTTGAGTTCCTTCATGCCAGCAGTAACACTGATTGCTCCAGCAGACGGACGTTGTGTGACCAATGCTGTGGTCATTGAGAAACTCAGCTGAAGAATCGGTGGCAGACTGTGAAAGTCGCTGACAACTTCATCTTCTTTTGTATCCTGGTAGAGACCCACGTCCATGGATATCAACTTGAATTTCATATACATTGCCACATATTCTTTGGGCTCATTTTGTATAACGCTACTCTCCTCGTAACCGATTGCCTTGAACATTTTCGCCTTCTCATCCGGCGTCATGGCGGCCTCAAATCGGGCTGCAAGTGATGAAGAGAGAATGAGATGAAACTAGATGTCTATGTGCTTATTTAACGTGTGGCGTGATCCAAGCTAATATACCCGCACACGAATTTTATCTATATACTATATATATTTACCAATGGTTCCCTTATTTTCGTCCTCCTTCTTTTTACCACCTCCCCACCAGCCACTGAACCAGCCGGCTTTCTTCTCTTCCGTTGCAGTTTCACGTAGCTTAGCGATTTCTATATTGACACGCTGACGAATGAGCAGCAGACTGAAGGCATCTAACTCATGCTCTAGCAAATCACATGTCTCCAAAAGCGATGCCGTAGGCTTTTTGCTTAGTTCACGTTCTCGGTAGCTCTGAAATGGATAAGAATATTTTATGTACATATATTTTCTACAACAAAATATCAAACTAAACTCACCTCAGTGTACTTGTTGCAACGCTCGCGATGCTCTTTCATGTGTGCCCAACTCCATTCTTTGCTGCGTCGCTTTACGTCTACCATCACAGAGGTAATTGCAAATCGCCACCATTCCTTGGCATGGCCCTTGTAAGCTAAGCAGTACGTAAACATATTCGAAGTGGTTAAAAACTAATTAACTTTAGCCGTACAGTAAACTTTGCCACACTCACGTATGTTGAATGGTCGATACTGGCGATAAGGCCTGCCCAACTGCATGCGATTCATTGCATCGCCCAGTTGCAGTAACGTGGTGAACTGTGTGTTGGTCATGCCCACATTGAGGTTGGCCATTTCCAAATCCAAATCAATCTTTGGATCAACATAGGCCGGGCTATCGTTCTCTGGATTCATGTGCAGTTTCAGTTTGGCATTACATGAAATGGGGCCCAAAACTAAGCAAAGAAAGGTGAGAAATATGAGAATATATATGAGTTATACAACTGCAGATCTGTATGATACAATACTTACCATAGTAGAAGTCCTCTGGTTTGTAGTCACTGCATGCTATGTTTGTTTTAAACGATTCCATTAATTTGGCCGTATCATCACTGCCCATATAGAGATTGCCATGACAATTGAAGTAGCACGACAGGCATGAGAGATTCGCAATTTTGAATACCGTCGCCGATCGTTCTGTCATGTAGGACTTCTGCCAGCTCTCGTCTGTGGTGAACAGCTCCAGGTCACTCAGTGTTATGCCAAATGCGAATGGTCTGCCTGTTGTGCTGCTGTCCTCATAGCGCACATGCAAACTGCTAATCTTTATCTGCAGATTATTGATAATTTGTGCTGTCAGCTTCTCAGTGAAGCCAGGCGCTCCCGGTGTGGTACCTGCAATACCAAAAGAGAACAGTTTAGAACAGAGATAAAAACGGGTACATTCTTTTAACTTCTTACCTTCAGTTCCAGCTTCGGCCTCCTTTTTACGTGCTGCCTCCAGAGCATCCAGTGCTGCCTTCTTGGCAGCGAACGCAAGTTTCTCCTCTTTTTCGGCTGTGAATTGCACATTATTGTTGGGCGAAACGAGTGCATAGATATGCTCAATGTCGGCAATAACCGGCTGGCTGTACAAGTTCTTCCACGGTATTTTCATTACCAGCTTGCCTGCAAATATAAAATAACATTAATGAAGTTCTTCACTAGTCTCTTTCTCTGACTTACCTATGTAACCATAGACAAGCTGCACTGGCAGATCCAATTCATCGAGGGCATTGCTGCGGATCCTTAAGTTGGTAAGCACCACATCGCCTACAAGAAAACAAACAAACATACGAGTTAATCAAATAATGCAATCAACAAATTGATTGATTGCTTAGGTAAACGAAATCTAAAGGGAATTGGTTAATTGCAACGGTATAAATACTATCTCATAACAGCTATATCTACATATATACCTATACAATCAATGATATACACACATGTCTATATATCGATTCCAATTTAGCGTGTCTGGCATGCGAAGTATTTTGGGCTATGCGAGGAATGCCAAATGAACGAGGTGAGTCGAGGAAGCACCACGCACCCTCAGACTGGAATCTATTATTTATATATATTTTGGGTTAATTCGTTTAACCTTTCTTGCCAGACTGTTAGTCTGAAGTCATATATTTAAATTGAATTGTTAAATTGTGTTGTTTATATGTTGTTTAAAACCTTATCTTTCAAGCACCGTCGCTTATCAGTTGATGCCCCATTTCAGCATTGGGTTAGGCCGACACAAAGAGTACTGAATCATGCTGGACACGTGCATTTGGAAAGTCTAGTACTTTAAGTTCTTGTGAACTCATTGATCAAAAAACATTGCGAAATATTGCAAATAATTTCAATGCATATTTCATTTTCTCTATATGTATTTCATAGTTTTACAGCTTTGTATATAGCATTTTTCGGCTATGAAAACTTTTATTTGAACAAAGCTATTTATTCATGACACCCGTCGTTGTATTATGTCATCAAGTTCAAGTTCAAAATAGGCTTGTCTCTTTGACAGCGGAAGAGAGGGAGGGAGAGAGAGAAATTAAACCAGTTTGTTGTATATTTTGTTACCTCAATACAAAAGGTTTGGTTACAAAAGATCGCAAGAGGTTATAAAAAGTCAATGCCGAAGCAACTGGTTGATAAACTTCTGGGTCAGTTCAGCCGGAATCTAGCCTTTTTCCGGCCATAATCAGCTACTTGTGGTGCCAGTGCTAGAGCTCATACTGTTTGTGCATATGTTTTGTACTCGTCAAGTAATATTATATGTCGTAAATGCAGTGTACATATAAACATACATACCCTATACACTTCTGTAGAATTTAAGATAAGAAGAAAAATACATAGGCAAACCGCAAAAGCAAAAAAAAGAGTGAACAAAAAAAATTATACTCAGATGATGCCACTGCGTAGCGTTGAGCGCGTTGGGGCGAGGCAGGTCTCGTCTCGTCATCAAAACATGCAACAGTTTGGACATGGGAGAGCGCATACGAGAGCATCTAATGCCTCTTTCCCTCTCCCTCTCTCTATAGGTATTTGCAAATTAGGTCACTATGCGAAGCATGAAGGATAAGGTCATTGTATTGCGGGTACGAGGGAAGGAAGGGGGAGGGGGAAACAAATGGTGCGTGGCAAAGATAAGAATAACTACCAAGTAATAACGTAAGGTGGGAACTTAATTAGAGCAAATGAGTCAGTTGCGTGTCGGGGGGTCATATAATTCCAGCAAGGGAACGGGGGAGCACGGGAGTACGGGAGTACGGGATACAACTCACCTCCCCAGATGCCGATTTTCAATTGTTTGTGATCCAAATTCTCAACGTAGTCGCCCAGCACTTTGTTGAGAACATCGGTGACTATAGATTCGAACACCATGCTGTGGCCGCAGTCGACGTTGACGTCGGTGTCGGCGTCGACGTCGTTGTGGTGTGTTCCAAACTTCGATTAATCCACAACGTTGCACAAAGCAGCTGTTCGCAGCCGAAAAAGCGGCTGCTTATTGATTTTTCGTTGTATTTGTTATTGTTAACTGTTTCAGTGTCGGCAAGTTGTCTCTCTGTGTGTGTGTGTGTGTGTGTGTGTGTGTGTGCGTGCGTATTCTATTGTACACTCGTCTCCTTGTATGAATTTAGCTTATTTCTAAACATTTGAATAAAACAGAATGGAAATGGAATTGAGAGACAGCAAAATATAATACACTGATGATGTCATCATCATCCAACAACGACCATCGGCAACAGCAACAACAACAACAAAGAGAGAAACACTATTTAAATGTTTTACAAAACTAAAAAAGAAAATATAGAAAACAAGGCGTAATATTTGACATTGTTCTCAAACATATTAAAGCGCTAATTGAATCCGATTCCATATGTGGTCGCGTAAGTGGCAATATCTTGGAAACACCTTTGAGATAATTAGTTCATTTTACAGCGTCTCTGTTTATTTATTTGCTGTGCTTTATTGCCAAATGGTACACACCACCAAAGTAACCATAATAATAACAACAACGCGGCAGCGACAAGAACAACGCGAACAACAACAACAACGCAGTAAATTTACCCAGCTAGGTTTGGCATTATCAATGCGCAAAATAAAAACACGCGCGATGCCGAACAACTCTCGTCGAACACTGATGAATTAATTCTCTTTGGGGCCAAAACAGCTGTGAGTTGAGTGTGTGTTGACGCTCTCAAGAGAATGTCATTTGCGAGGGTAGCTCAATGCATACTGAGTGAGCGGGTGGTATGTTACGATGAAAAACAAAGGAACAATTGTGTATTTATTAATGCAAACAAATTGAAAACCTAAATTAAAAGCTACTTTATTAAATTTTATTTCTACAACTTTCCAATAACATGCGTCATTAAAATAATTTATTTATTAAAACTAACTCAACAATTAGTGTTAGGGAAATATTTTAACATAAAACCAACAAAATATATTGTCAAAGGCCTTAATTTTCAACAAATCCCTATAATTTAGTCTTTTTCCAACTTTCAATATTCTTTATTATGTTTTTTAACCCTCAAAAATTCCTTTATTTGACCCGATTGTCTAACTCACCTAGTCATTTCTTCATGTTTGAAATAAATTAAAGTGTTAGATCTGGACAATATGTGGATTTGGTATCAGTTCGTAGTCCAATTTATGAGATTTTGCCATGCTGAACGAAATTACTTTTTTTATTTTATTTCAAATTAAGATCGCTTTCATTGCCTGATAAAACGCAAACAAAAAACACTTCCAAAATTACACTTGTCTGCATAACAGCGTACTTAGAGCAGGGCCTTAAAAGTCACGACATCAAACGTATATTATTCTAACTTTTATATTCTGTTCACAATTCACTTCTCTGCAACAGCGTACCGAGCAGCCTTGTCTGCGTTCGCTGTGAATGCCTCAGCAACAAATCAGCTGTGCGCCCATGAACTTGTTGATATTCGTAGTGAGTGACAAGCTGACGTGTTGAACTGCAGCAAAACGCATTTAAATTAAGAATTAAAAATGAATAAAAAGGTTTATTTTACTACTATTAGTTCTTACACCCATTGTGCTAGCTAAAAAGTTCAAGGATGAGGAGAAACCCGACTGGGCGAAGAAGGATATACGCGACTATAGTGAAGCCGATTTGGAGAGACTGCTGGATCAGTGGGAGGTCGGAAAATTGAAAACAAATGTATAAATAAAAAAGTAATGAATTAAAATTACAGGAAGATGAGGAGCCACTGGAACCAGATGAGTTGCCAGAGCACTTGAGACCACAACCCAAAATAGATCTATCGAATTTGGACACCAAAAATCCCGAAGATCTGCTGAAAGTGACCAAAAAGGGGCGGACTTTGATGACATTCGTTTCGGTGACGGGTAATCCGACTCGTGAGGAGGCCGACGATATAACGAAGCTATGGCAGACTAGCCTGTGGAATAACCACATACAAGCCGAGCGCTATATGGTTGATGATAATCGTGCTATATTCCTCTTCAAAGACGGTGCACAGGCGTGGGAGGCAAAAGATTTTCTGGTGGCGCAGGAGCGCTGCAAGGGAGTCACCATCGAAAACAAGGAATATCCAGGCACAAATGTGAAGGACGAACTGTAGTTGTATTATTAATATCTAAGTAAACCAAACTCTACATTCTCATGTAAATTATTTTTAAGCAAAAGCGAAAATGAACAAAATGAAGTTGTATAGAAATGAAATGAAATATGTACCCGGTGTGTGTTTAACCATTCGCATGTCAACGTCACTTAATTTGTGTAGCCCTCGTTTGGTTTGTTTATGTTCGAAGACGTCAAAATTTCGAGTACCAGCTCCCCTCAATTTGACCTTAAGAGACAGAACGGCTTCGCCATCACAGAAACCTCACGCAGTTCGGCCAAATTCTTGCTGCAGCTGCCCGAAAACAAACAAAATGTCACTTAAAGCGCAAATCGGACCTTCCATTCTGAATGCGGATCTGGCTAACTTTGGCTGCCGAATCACAAAAACTCTTGGACAATGGTGCGGACTATTTGCATCTCGATGTTATGGACGGTGACTTTGTGCCCAATCTGACATTCGGTCATCCCCATGGTGAAGTGCTTGCGCAACAACATCAAGGTGAGCTCAAGTTACGCTCTGAATTGACTCTGTTATAGACCTTGCTCCACTTGCCACTTGTAGAATGCCTTCTTTGAGACGCACATGATGGTGAGCCGGCCTGAGCAATGGATTGCACCCATGGCCGATGCGGGCGTCAATCTGTACACGTTTCACATAGAGCCCGTGAAGGATGTGGCGCAGGTTAGCCGGCAAGTACAGGAGGCGGGCATGAAGGTGGGCCTGGCCATTAAGCCGGGCACCAAAGTAAGTTGAGGTTATGTGCAAGTGAAACAAAGTACTAAACCACATGTTGCTCATACAAACAGGTGCAGGATCTGGAGAAGTATATCGATATAGCAGATTTGGTGCTGGTCATGACTGTAGAGCCTGGCTTTGGTGGGCAGTCGTTTATGGCTGACATGATGCCCAAGGTCGAGTGGCTGCGCCAGAACTATCCCAACCTTAATATCGAAGTCGATGGAGGCGTCGGACCCAAGACTATCGATTGTTGTGCCAAGTCCGGTGCCAATTGGATTGTTTCGGGCACTGCTGTCGTTGGCGCTGCCGATCAGCGACAGGTTATCACCGATATGCGAGGGGTGGTTCAGAGTTATCTGAAGTGAGTAATGATTGTATCGTATCCTAAGTTCAAAGTACAATAAGCTAAATTCCATATTAACAAATTGTTAACAAAGAAAGACAAAATAAACCGTTGCATTTTATAGTTTTATACATTTATTTTTCAACATTCATATATATATAAGTATATAGTATGTATATATATGTGTGTGTGACATCTTGCTTATAGCATTTAGGTTGGTTATACATAGGTGTGTCTGTGTGTGTGTGTGTGTTTCACTTAGATTTATGCACTCGCTTAGTAACTGTACTCTAGGGCACCTTATCTGGTGGTTTACCCTATTCCGTTTCTGCAAAATAAGAAATTCGACAATCCTCAAATTGATCGCTGTGTAAAATTCTTTCTCTTTCGTAAAATTCTCATTACCAAACTTCGCGTAAACAGAAAATCAGTTTCAGTTTCTATTTTTATTGTCAAAAGTTCCGCGTTAAATATATGTAAATTCTTTCCATTATCGTTCTGTGCATAGTTTAACAAGTGCGTTTCACCAAAAGCGATTTCTCTTCAAAACTTTATTCATGTACTTTATGTGAATGTATCTCTTATTTGTTTTCCACGTAAATTCAACTAGTTTTTTCGATCAGCTTGTGCTTCGTTTTTTGTGTTTTCTTTTGCAATTTTGCTACATTTACATTTAACATTTTTGCTACATTTGTTTATCGTGTTTTTTACGTTTTTTTGTAATTTAGTTTTCGTTTCGTATTGTCTTTGTTTTTTGTAGATTAGTTTTACGTTCTCAAGCACATTGATTCTGAACAGTTTGAGCGCACCTCGCTAAACGTAACAAAAGACACGCATAGGTTCGTTCGTCGAGTTTTAAGCATAGCAATTTAACTAGTATGATCATCATCATGCAGCGTCTATATAATATTGTGTGCGTATTTGCAGTGTCTTGGATTGAATACGTGTCTACTTGATGCGTACTTTCACATGTACATATGTAGTGTGTATTTAGTTTGTATATATAACTTATTTCACTTGCCAATGCTAAGCATTATTACATCTATATATATATACTCGATTTAGACTAAATATACATAAAGCTAAGCGTTGGTTTTGATAGTAGTCCGGGGGGAGCGTGTCGCCCCGACATGATCTCTGATAAATGCAGGAAAGAAATCGAAACAGTGTGACGAAACATAGCGAAAATTGTAGATGAAAGTGCAATGGAAACTCGAGTAAAAAGGCATCGGGAAATGAAATTAGAAAATTTACTGAGTACGGCAATAACTACGAGTAATATATATATGTATATATGATATATGTAGAATTATATATATGTTGTATATAATATATGTGTATGTATCGCACGATATCGAACACTCAAATAAGCATGATTTGTTCATTTTTATTATTCATATGTATTGTCCTGCCCAGTCTAACATCTAAGCGCTTTCTTATCGATCTAGATACCATATATATAGTATGTGCGTGTGTATATAAAGGATGCTCGTTTTACAACAGCCCACTGTTTTACATATATGTAGTATATATAATAATATGTCTGTCTGTATATATATTATACTTATTATGTGTATTTGTCACTTTATAATATGCATGTATATAAATTTAGACACCATCACATCTGCTTAAAGCTACAGCTACATGATATATATGCCGCATATACTTATTTCCATAGTTATTCCGATATATGTATATATAGCTATTATTTGTATATTTCACGTACTTTGGTATTATTTCTTGGGGGAACGGGGGTTTCGCTAAAAAAGTTTCGTGTGCCTTGTGTAATATGCGCTTCATTTGCCGCTTACAAATAATACGGTATAATCCATTACAATACAGTACAAGTATAGTATATATATCTATATATATGTAATGTGTGTGTATTCGTGTGTTTACTGCTAATACTCGTTCTTTTGTTTTTGTAAACTGATTGTACAAAACATGCATATAGTTTGGTTTACAAGTATCTAATGCTATATCTTCGGATTATACTTTTGCAATAGACGTACACAGACCTTAGTTATACCTATATAAGCCTTACTTTCTATATATATTCTCGTTGCATTGACACAACAAGTTAGCTAGAAATGATAGCGGAATATTCAAATGGTATTGAAGCCAGTGTGCGTAGTATGCATGGTGTGTGTGAGAGTGTGCGTGTGTTCATTTCTTGCAGAAACAACCAATTTTGAGTCTTTAGTTACGCGATTTCTTACATACACTTGTATCGTTATTAATCGTTAGTTAGCAAAAGAGTTGTAAAAATCGAGAGATACAGCCCGCTAGATACCCTAGAATCTAGTTATGGCTAGGCATTGAGAGGCTTTAGGTTAATGCGGAATGTACTGGACGAACTAAAGAATGCTGCCTAGATCTGATTACGGCTGATCTGAGACTGAACTGAAGATTTGCGTTTTATGGCGTCCAGTCTAAATGTAAATAGCTATAAATATTAGTTATCGGTATCGTTATCGTTATCGTAATCGTTACATTTAAAAAGCGTGTATACAATTATCGTTTGCGGTTTTAATCCGTCGTCGTTTTGTCGTTTGTAAATAGTACACCAATGTTTTAGCCTCGATATATAGATATATATGCATGTATAATGCACATATAGGATATATATATATAGTATATATATAATATGTATATATGTCTGTGTATAGATATCTGTCAGTAAGATATACTGTACTCTTTCACGTTCAATTTATTTAAAGCTGAAACCCACGCATTGTAGTTAGTATTTTCATTTGTTTTTGTTTTTTTCGACTTGCTATATAAACTATATATATTACGCCTTAAGACAACACACATATCTACGATTTCACTTGTGTTATTTTCTAAAAAATCTTGTGTAGTTATTTCATTTTTATTGTCAACTTCACATTTCATTGGAGTGTTTTTTTTATCGAAAATCAGTTTGAGTTTTCATAGATAAATCATATAGTATAATATATAATATTCTTTTGCTTTGCCATCAAATGCTCAAGATCAGCAAGGTTTTCCTTTATCGTTATTGTCTATAATTGATTTGCTAAGTCTCTAAAACATACACAATATAATTTTAATAGCTACAGATATATCATTTTTTTATAACTGATCTTTCTTTATATTTAATTAGATTTCTTCTGTTTTTTGTTTTTGGCGGCAATCATACATTTTTGTTTATATATATTACGGATTCTTCAACTTAGGCGCTATGTGTGGGGAGGTACTTAATATATATCTATGATCCTATATGTATATATCTCACTATCAACACAATAATTTCGCTACAACTTCGATCAGATACTGATAGATAAGTTTTTTATTGTCCACGATTCACGATATTTGTTTTTAGACACATCGATACACAGGGATTATGTACGGCTATATATATGTATATGTCGTATATATATTCTTGATGTATATTGATTATATAGTATGCTCATTGACATGGGGTTGGTTTTTGGTTTGCTTTTTTCGGTTCATAGAAATCTCTTTGTAAAAAAATTGACAAATAAATTCGGCAAATTGACACACGATTTTGTTGCCCAGATTTGATTCACTATATAATGCATAAGGCCAAAGCCAAATGCCTCAAGTTCAGTAGCAAAATATATATATCATATGTGTATTCGTCAAGGTGTGTAAGTGTGTTTGTGTGTGTTGAGTACAACAACTTCTGCTCGCTTTGTACTTTGTGCAAACGTCTTCAGGATATGCTGTATTCAAATATATCTTCTCCTTCCTCATCGTATCGTATCGTTCACTAGGCTAGGTATACATACGTATAGTACTTTGATGCTTCTCAAGATCCCTTTGTAGATCCTCTTCTCCGTCTTACTTGCGCTCCTCGCTGTCGTAGAAATCGATGCCCTTCGGTTTGCCATTGTGATAGTTGAAGGGTTTGCGCTTTCTCACCGGCCCCGTGGACAGTTTGGAGAGTATATCGGGCCCACCGGGATGCACATCGTATTTCTGTACTGGTTCCTCGTTAGCTGCACGTGTATGCTTCTGTATTTGCTCATTGATCCACGGCACATACTTGGCCACATTGGCATAGACGCCAGGCAGCTTGGGATGCGCGCACATGATGCCCCAGGAGACAATGCCGCCCACAAACCAGCGATCCTTCTCACCCGGATAGGGACAGAGCAAAGGGCCGCCAGAGTCGCCCTGTGGGGGGGAGAGGGGTTAAGGCTATGTACTATATAGTGTTATGGATAGTGTTGCCTTACCTGACAGGCATCCTTGCCGCCATCATCGTAGCCCGCACAGACCATGCCCTCGGAGACAGTCAAGTTGTCAAGCCACTCGTCGCACTGATTGCGTGTGATGATGGGCACCTGCACCTCATTGATGACGAACTCGTAGGTGGACTTGGCTGGGGAGGGAAGAAGGAAGGGAGGGAGTGAATTAGAGTGTGTTTAGGCTATTCCTTAAGAGCTCTACTTACGATCCTTGTCCTCCCGCTTGCCCCAACCTATGACGGTGCAGAGCTGTTCGGGACGCAGGTTCTTGACGTTGGGCGGCGGCAGACAGACGGGCAGCAGATGCTCATGGAAGGCGACACGATGAGCGAGCTGGGAAGTAGAAGAAGTGAAGAGAGAGAGAGGGAAAGAAGGAGTAGAGAGGAGAGAGAGAGAGCAGGTCAAATCTGCAACTCACCTGAAAGAGCGCAATGTCGTTGTCATGTGCAATGGCCATGTTATACTGCGGATGTGGTATGACCGCTCTGACCTTGATCTTCTGCGATGTGTAGGTAAAGGAATCGCGACGTGTGACACCCAGTTGTATGGTCCAATCCTCCAGATCAATGACAGTGTGACTGTATAAAGAAGGCAGCAATATAAACAAAGGCAGCCCCATCAAGACTTAAACTCTCACGCTACTCACTTGCCCACGCAGTGGGAGGCGGTGAGCACCCACTGATCGGATATGAGCACGCCAGCACAGTAGAATATCTTCTCAGGACCACCCAGAATGGCAGCCAAGAAAGGCCAGTTGCCGGGATTGGCCTGCGAGCCGCCAATGATGCGACGCGAGGGCTTGTGCCGACCACGACGCACCTTGCCGCACTCTAAAGGGAAAGATTAGGAGACGGTTTAGTCAACTATTAATCTGCTAGATCTCTTGCCAACCCACCGAAATTGGAGCAGGTCAGTTCGGCTATGGGATAATCCTCTGTGGGGCGACAGTTGGCAAACTCCTGCATCAGCGTGGACCTTCGCTTGGCATACAGTTTCCAAATGTCTGTGGAGACATTCACCGAGGCCAGCAACGGACGATGAGTGCGTTGAGTGACCACACTGGTGGCATTAACAGCGGAGTAACCCAGCAAGGAGCACACAGCACTGGGTGAGACAGCACGATCCCAGTTCTTCACACAGGCAGGCACCCAACTGCGCTTCCGCATGCGAAATACCTCCAGCACACCCGAGCCCACATCTCCATTCCTTTCACTCAGACGCACTGCAGAAGGGAAGATCAATGAGTGTTCCTCATGGATTCATTTGTACCTCTACTTACAACAATTCCGCTCATCCTGCGCATAGGGACAATCGATAATGCCGTCGCAGATGTGATCGTTGTTGATGCAGCGATCATCGCCACAGTAGATCTCATCGTCCTGGCAGCGCGTGCAGTTGGTCTCGTCCTTGTGATCCATGCAGTCCAGATGTCCATCGCAGACGTACTCGTTGGGCAGGCAGCGATTCTGATCGCAGAGGAAACCCTCGCATTTTGGATTCGCCGAAGAGGTCATGACCTCACGCACCTCATCCAGACCCACGCAGTCATCGGCGCTGGAGAAATCCTTGAAGAGTTTGCAATTCAAATACTCCGGCAAACTCAAACCGAAGACATCAAAGAAGAAGCCACAGCGGCGCATGGTCTCGGTGCAGAGTGTCTTGCAGGGCGGCACAGTGGCGCTGTAGAGGATCAGGTGAGTTAAAATCCACTAGGGTACCCTCTCATCTGCCACTACTCACCCATTTTGTCCGCACTTGGGCACAAAGAGCGTGCAGAGAAAGAGTGACACGAGTTCGTAGCAACGCACATCGACCAACGCTTCATACGAGTCCAAGTCCTGCGAATGAGATGATGAGATTCAATGCTCTGACTAACTGGATGCTGCATAATTACCACTTGTGTCTCCAGCTGCCCAAAGTGGCCAATGTAGTTGGGGAACACGGTGTAGTTGTAGGGTATCTGCGGTCCCTGGCAGAACTTGACAATGATGGGCAGGCAGGTGCCTGGCGCCGGGTTCTTGCCATAGTTGGAGGTGTCCTCCACATGGATGGTATTGATAATGGTCTTGTTGACGAACTTAATTGTGGGATAAGCATTGAAGTAGGCAGCCAAACCACCAGCAATGGCCAGCAGAGCGAATGCATTGATCAGTATCTGAAACAGGCGGAACTTCAAGCGGCCGTTGGTGATGTACGGATTGGAGCTCTTGCGACGGTTGATGATCTGAGGGAGGGAAAAGTTAGGTTAGCCAGGCATATAGCAAGTGTTGGGAGCTCTTCCCACCTGATGCTGCAAGGACATGGTGTGCGGTGCGCCGTTCTGGAAGCGCACAATGGTCTGCAGACTGCTCGGGTTGGCTTGAGCGCACTTGTTCAGCGGCGACAGCGTCTGCGGCGGCTCCAGCTCCTCAATGGGCTCGTGCTGCACGCCCTGGCGGCAGACAATGGGCGCGGGGGCTGGAAGTACATATGTATTATATTAATTCTGGCCAGGCTTACCCCCTTCCCCCACTTACCACTGCACAATCGCTTGGCAGACAAGGAGGGCAGCAGCGGCGCCTCCATCAGCTTGGGATTGTAGCCGGGACTGGAGGTCTGACTGAAACTGTCACTGGAAATGGTTGAGTCCTGTCGGAAGTTCATCTTGCCACGTCCAGGCGTGGACTGGCCCAACCTGCTGCTGGGTAAGTCCATCAGCGGTTGCCTACCAGGTGCAGCACTCTTCCTGGAGGTTTGTGCCGCCGCCAGCAGTGGCGTCTCCATCATCTTGGAGTTGTAACCCGGACTGGAACTGATGGAGTAACTATCGCTGGACAACGTCGAGTCCTGGCGCTGCTGCATCTTGGGGTACACAATGGGGGGCGGCTTGTTGCGGTTCAGCTTGTTGCGCACTGTCAGCGGCGGCGGTGCATGCACCTTGGCCATGCTGGAGGCAGCCTCCATGCTCAGCTCGAACGAGTTGAGATGCTGAGCGCGCTGTGGCGGCTCTGGTGGACCTGGACGTTTCTGGACGGCGCCCGACACGGATGTGGATGACATGGTGGTGCTCGAGATGGTGCTGGAGCCACTGCCAGCCGATGAGGTGGAGGCGGAGGCCGAGACACTGCTCGTAGACTCTTTGCTGCAGTCACTCGACGAGTTGTGCACGGAGTGGGAGGACATTGCTGGAACTGGAGCTGGAGCTGTTGCTGGTGCTGATGCTGGTGGTGGCGGCAGCTTCTGTGGCAGCTGTGGCAACTTACGTGCCGGCACTGTGGGCAACTTGTTGTTGCCCATTTGGTTGTTGTTGTTACTGTGATTGATTGCGATGTTGCTGCTGTTGTTGTTGGCATAGAGATTGTTGTTGAGCTTGTGCATCACGTCGTTGAGGGCGGCACGCTCCAGACGACTCGTGTCTTTGGCCAGCGGCGAATCAATGCTACCGGACATGGCCTTCTCATCCAGCGAAGATTGTGTGTCCACCGAACTGAAGCGACTGCGAAAGTCCACACTGGTCGAGCTCGAGGCGAAGCGTTCGCTGTGCCCGCCCGTCGAGCTGCCCCCGTAGGCAGAGTCCACGGTGCTGCTGGAGGAGCGCTGGGCACGCTTGGCTGCCACGTGATAGCGTGTGGCCATGGCTGCGACCTTGACGGGTGTCGAGGTGAGTGACTCATCGAAAACTGAATTCTCCAGACTCATGCGGTCGTCATCGGATATGCCATCGGCGTCCGCATACGCAGACGGACGTGCGGCAATATCAACAAGCAAAGCTGATTGCCCAGCCACGCCCCCACCTCTGTGCTGGGCTGCGGATAGACAAACACACTGCCCGCTGTGCTGCTGCTGCTGCTGCTGTTGGTGGTGGTGGGGGCTGGGGGCAGCACATCAGTGCAGGACATGTCTGTGCTGCCCAGGCTGCTGGGCTGCCAGGCGCACTTGGCGCGCATCAGCTGGCGACGCGGTATGGGCGGAGGGGGCGTCACAGGCGTGTCCACGCGCACCAGATGCTGATGATGAAGCTGCTGCTGGTGGAGGAGCTGCTGCTGCTGTTGCTGCTGCTTGCTTACTTGCTGTGCTGACTTGCAGTATTTCTGATCCGACATGTTTACCTGTCGCGGCAAGAGGGAGGAGAATCAGTCAGTATAAAAGCGGAAGAACGAAACGAAACGAAACGAAACGAAATGGAAGGTGGAAAGCGGAAAGTCAAATAGAAATTCTGGCCGGGGCAATGAGGCTGTCTAAGCTGCCGGCTTAGCTGCGCCAGTATGGAAAATAAAGCCTGACAGGGCAGAAGATAGTAAGAAGCAGGAGAGGAGGAAAAGTAGATTGGAGGCAGAGGCAAGAGAGAAGGCAGAGCAAGGGCATATAGTGGCAGAAGGCAGGGGATAGTTAGTGGTGAGGTTGAAGGTGGCCAAGCACTAGGGGCATCTAGTGGCCACAGGGCGAAGGCAGGCATTCCGTAGCGAGAGGGGCGTGGCAACTTTGTTTGCGCGCAGATTTGAGCGCGCGCGCGTGGCACACAAAACATTTTTGACGCTGATGATGAGCAGCAACTTTTAAGGGGGCAGCAGGGGAGGGGCGTGGCAGCAGACAAATGAAGGTGCAGCTTGAGCTGAGATTGGCGGCTGACATTGTGCAATGTGTGTGCAGAGTGAAGGGCGGGGCAGGCCAAAGTGGAGGAGGGCAAACTGTATTCATCGATATTGCAAATTATGCAGCGACAGCGGAAATGTGCATGAGCATTTAGCCTTTTTAGAGCTGGTTTTGGAAATGAAAGTGAGTCTCAAATGTAAGACAGAGTGTTTTTTTGGCCTTTTTAAGGCTAAATATGCAACTGGTTGTGGTTTGTTTGCACAGAAATTTGAAATTGAGTTGCTGCAAAGTTTTAAAGCCAGTTTTATGGCATTTTAAAGCCAGTTTTACAATGTGCTGAGCTGTTGCCAATTTTAGAGCTAGATATGAAGGTAAAGTTGAGTTTTAAATTGAAGATAAAGCAGTTGTTAGCTTGTTTGTGGCTAGATGTGGGAATATTCAAAGCTTCTTTGCAGATAAATTCTAAATTAAGTGAAATTAATGTTTTATAGCCAGATTAATGAGTTTATGAAGTCAGACTAAGATTTCCAGTAGAATAGTTATATATTATATTATTAAATAATTAAATACATAGAATACTAGATGGCCAGCTATATTAGGTTAGTATATACATATTTTATGGCTAGTTCATTGATTGTTAAAGGTTCTTTGCCGAGTAAATTGACTTTTAACCACAGTCACGTTTTATAGCTAGATTTATATTGTTCTGTAGCCAGATTCACGCGTGGTTTGAGAGTTAAACTGAGGTATTTGTATACAGAGTATTACCTAGCTAGTTTTTTTATATCACATGCAAAGTTTATAGCTAAATATGCGACTATTAAAAGCTTCTTTGCACAGTAAGTGGAGTTTCAAAACAGAGGCACGATTTATAGCCAGATTTACAGCATTTAACAGTCAGATTTGCTGCTGTTTAAGACTTTGATTATGTTATAATGACTATAAAGCATAAACTTGCTAACTTAAGTATATCATATTTTTATAAAATGTATTGTTTATGGCTAGATATTTGATCATTATCAGATGCATTGCATAAGAGGTTTAATTTCAATCAGAGAAACATTTAAAGCCAGATTAATAACATTTTATAGCCAGATATATAAAGGATTAAGCTTTCATAAAAGAAATATGTCTAAAGACCAAGAACTTGGTAAGTGTTTTGGTGCATTTTCATATTCCTTCCCCTACTTCAACTTTTTGGCTTCACTTATTATATTTATCATATTCCTCTTTTTCACATTCTTCTTTTTTAGCTACTTTGCCTGCTCGCTTCAATTTCAGCCATAAAACTCATCTCTGAAATTATTTCTTACTCTCTCTCAAAACTTGTCAAGTGGAATTTAGTTGCCGCCAAAAGGTTTTCCACGTGCCTTACTTACCAGCAAATCGTTGGCTGTCGCTGGCTTCTGCTTGTCCTCGAGCATGGGATAGTAATGGGAGGAGTGACGCCGCACAATGCTGCTGCTGCTACTGTTGCTGCCGCCGTAGTTGCCCCCGCCGCCTGCTCCTCCACCGTTGTTGCAGCCATTGCTGGGCAAAGGTAGCAGAGTGACGGACTTGCACTGCTCCTGCTGCTTGTCGTAGAAGTCCAGCAACGAGTTGAGTGGCAGCGCCAGACTTGAAGCGCGTTCCGAACTGCAGAGTGGAGAGAGAGTGGAGAGTAGAGACTGTGAGTGTATGAATGGCACTCGAAGTGCACTCAATCCGAGCTTACCGTGTGCGGCTGCGTTGCGCCTCGGCCGAGTGCGGATCCTGCGTAACGCTGAGGAATTGTTTATTCATGTCGAGTGCGTTCATGTTTTAATCGGCGTCATTAAGCGAAATCAAACTGCGAAAATAGAAGAGCAAAAAGTTGTGAATTAATCAGTGGCTAAACTTTCGGCACACACACACACATACAGAGGGGGGCACAGACGAGAGGAGCACCCACTGTGCATGCTGTGCATAACAAATTCGAACTACGAGCAGATCGCTGGGGGCACATGAATAAAAATCAATTATGCAATGGCTCAATGTGCCACACTTTGTGGCACTACTCTGCCCTCGCTGCCTCTCTCCCCTCGTGTGACAATGCACCAATAACACACACACACACACACAGAGAGAACTAGGAACAGGGAGATGCCAGCGGAAACGTTGCCATGCCACGCAATTTGGCCTTTTGTGTCTAATGGATATGCCATTAGCCGGGCACATAACACAAAACGTCGCCACAGACAATGGCATTGGCCTCTGCTCTGCTCTGCATGGGGAGTGAGCAGAGTGAGCAATATTTTGATATTGACATTGGCGTTGGTGTGGAGTCAAACAGGGACGTGGCTAGAGATGCGCACGGGTCGTGATTGTGAGCGAATAAAGCAGTTATAAAGCAGTGGCAAACATATTAAGTAGGGTCAGTTAGAAACAATTAGTTAGTATACCCCTTTCTTGAGCATTTTCAATTGTCAAGGGTATAAAACAACCAAGTTTACCCTTTAAAAACCTCTGTTGAAGCAGTTCAAGTGCTTAAGCTGTAATTAGAGTTTTTGGTGCGCTTAAAAGTATGCTAAGATTTTGGCAGTCAATTGCATGGGAATTAAAAGTTTCTCAAAGGCAAAGTTTTGCTTGCGCCAAAAAGCATGCTACACTTTATGATGCACAGTGAAAGCGGAAGCTGGAAAATTCACAGGAAATTGTAATTGCGCTAGAAAGTATGCTACAGTTTTTCTTGCTGACTGAAACAGATGTGAGTGCAAAGGGACATTTGGCTTAATTAAATGCTGCACTGAAAAGTAGGCACTGCTTTTTGTTTCCTTTTTAGAACTTGGTCATGTGCAACTGCGCTGAAAAGTAGACTATGTAACAAGATAATTTTCTGGTTCAAACGACTTTTACTGATTAATAAAAGGAATTCCAATGCAATCAAAGCTTTTTTAAACAAGAACTTAAAATTTGCTTGCATCCCTCAATTATATAGTCTTTTTATATTTGTTCCCAATACATTTCGAAACATTTTCCCAATTCCATTCTCTTCACGCGCTCATCACTTGCACTCGCAACTTGCCTCATAATAGTTATAGTTCATTATCGCAATATTGTCATATTTGTATGGCACACACACACACAATATGAGTCTCTGTTTGTCTGTGTGTGTGTGTAAGTATCTGTGCTTTATTGTCAGCCACTTTCATATTGCCCAATATTCATTTGTTGACACTAACAGACCCCGAACACTGCTCACCCTCCCCGCCCCCACACCCTGTCGAAAACTGTGTTAGCCGCTGGGTCTTAAAGCTGTCAACGTATAATACACAAGAATCAGATGTCTTCTTTGTGGTTGACATCGGCTTTAAGCTGTCGTCTTCTTAAACTTGTTGTTGTTCTTGTTGTTATTGCTCTTGTTTGTCCATAATTGAGCGATTTATGAGACCGTGCCGGGTCGAACTGACTGCCTGGCTGGCTGGCTGTGCTCAATTGTGCCGATTGAGATTGAGCCGCTGCCATCAATAAAAAGTCAAGTCAATAAAGCAGATAATTAACTTTTAAGCTGTTTACCTGCCGCGCACGCACACAGGTGTGCGAGGAGGCTGTGGCAGGCGGGGAAGCAGCCCAGCAGCTGTTTCTCCATATGGCGACCTACATAAATTGACGGAATTTTCCAGTTCGCGATTTCCATTTCCAATAAGAGAGAGAGACGGCTGCAACAGGTGAAATGCAAGAGGAGGTGGAGAGTGAAAAAAACCAGGACAATGCATGCGAACAGCAGGCGAGCCAAGCCTCCAATGCAACAGCCTCACTGTCGCCCTCTCTCTCTGTCGTCTCTCTCTCTCTCTTGCCATGGCAACCCACGCGATTTCGCAATGCTTTTTGTGCTCCCAGCACAGCGCGCTGCGTGCAGCCGAGCAAACTGCTCGGCCTGATAATGTGTCAAGGACGAAAATTGACACTAATAGGATTCAATCAACTTTGACAAGTGCACACAGCAACAACAGCAAAAACAATAACAACAACAGCAGCAACAGCAGCAGTGACAGCGACAGACTGTCGCGAGCACTGTATCTGTGTGTATTGCTGACTTTTTTGCCGGGCTTCTCACATGCATTGCATGTGCATTTTTCCTGGAAATATATTTGTGAAAAAATCAGCATTTTTAAATTGCTTTTCCTGGAATTTTGTGGAAATTAATACAATTTTTACAAAAAATGTCAAGTGTAGTGCAATTTATAAAGCTGAAGCATCACTTTGAGACAATAATAAGTATGTTTCGATGCACTTGGCTAAAGGTTTTTATGGAAGTTGCAGCTTGAGCTGATTTGAAGAGTTGTTTTCATAAATATATTATTAATTTTTAAATTTGTAACTTGTATTCATGCATTTTACTATTATGTATTTGTATTGTTAAGGCACATTAAGCTAAGAGGATATACTTGAGGCATAGCAAAGGCACTTTGGTGCATCTACATAAGAGATAGAAAGTCTTTTCTGGCATTAGCAACAAGGCTTAAGCTTTGGTGGGCTTAGGTAGAGATGAGAATTAATAATATTATTTGGAGACCTATGCTAATCAATCAATAAATGAAAAGAAACTTCAATATATCCTGTATCAGGTCAGAGGTATTCAAAACCAGAATCTCGCGTATATTTTCCTTTAATAAGGGATATAAAACACAAAATATTTCAATGCCAAATCGACCTAGAATTCTCTTAATCGTTGACGCAGTAATGCACACTAAAAACCTTGTCAAAAGTTAACAAATATATATCACATTTAATAACAACTAGTTCACAACAACTACTCCAACACATTAACCAACTTCTCTCACTAATTCTGACTCTGTTAACTTCCTAATGAACCTCTAAAAAAGGAACTTGTGTTTCAAAAAAAAAAAAAAAAACAAAGCCAGCCACAAAACGAGATTCCAAATTTACTTTTGAAATTTGCATTGTTGGCAACATGAACTGAATATGCCAGTGAAAATATTTGCCAACTCAACTAAGCAGCAGCAGCGGCAGCATCATCGCAATGCGGGTCTGCTGCTGTTGTCCTTGTTGTAGCCCTTGTTGTTGGTGCTGTTACTGTTGCTGTTGTTGCTGTTGCCTCTCTCCGGCTCAAATAACTTGCTGATTAACTTGAAATTCCGTTTGCCATTTCCATATAACGAATGTAATTTACTGCGTTAACTTTGTGCAAATATTTTCGCACAACAACAACAACAAGAAGAACAACAACGCAGAAGGAGACAAAGCGACGGCTGCTGTACAACTAGAGGTATACTTAATATTGTTTGGCAAAGCAATCAAGAAGAAAGCAGCCTCCATTTGTATGGAATTTAAACCTTTTCAATCTCGCAGCAGGCAAATGGAAAGTTTTCGCTGTGTGTGTGTGTATTCAGTGATTTGTGATTTGCGATTTGCGATTTGTGTGTTTGGCATTTGAGAATTTTTGAAGAAATTGACACTTGGCACATTCTAGGCAAGGTCTTGACCCTCCACCGACCTCTGACCTCCGAACTGAGTAGAGTTTTAGATCTTAGATCTTCGGCAAAGTACTTGATGTCTGTTTATCTTGGACTGATGAGCAGCTGGGCCCGAAAATGATGTTGCCACGACTACACGCAAGTTGCCTCAGCCACCACTTGAGTGGGTACTACGCTCCTCTCCTTCCCTCTCCCTTCTTCATGCCTCTCTTCTGGCTTCTTCTGCTTCTGCGTCGCAAAAGAACTCGCCCAGCAAAAGCAAACAGTTTATGCTTCATATGAGTTTGGAATTGGCATTAGGCATACAAATGCCAAGCAAATATAATTTCGATGTGCGCGCGTGTCTCTGTGTGTGTGTGCGTATGTGGGGAGCGTGCATACACATTCATATGGTATTTCTATGCATTTTTAATATTTATTTGCGAGAGCACTCGAGCGAGCTAAATTGAATTAGTCGCAAGTAAATTTCCAGATGACAATCGTAGGCAAAGGTATTGTTGGCTCTATTCACTTGACCAGCTATCTGGACGCTAAAAAGTATGCTACGATATGGGTATGTTTTTTTGCCTGTGTTTTCCTCATATTTTCCCTACTTTTAAACAAAAATATTAATTTTTTATTTGACTAGTACACTATTACCCAATTGGGCAACTTAACCTAATCTGTATGTATAAATCTGTTATTGAGTTCTGTGGAATTCACAGAGATTATTTGGTAAGTGTATTAAACAAATTATTTTGTCCTTATTCACTTTGCAGATGCTAAAAAGTATGCTACAAAAATGTTAGCCAGCTTATTACACTCTTATTTATTCTTGCCTCAAAAAGTATGCTTCATAATTGTTCTGATTCCACTCCAAACATCAAGCATTGTGGCTCTATGCACAGACCAGCTTCATGAGCGCTAAAAAGTATGCTACGAGCTAAGCTTCTTTGCTTCATATACCCCCTATTTATAGTTTACCCCAAAAAGTATGCTACATAATTGCTTAAAACTGCTCTGATTCCACTTTAAACTCAATCCTTTCTTAGCCATAATCTTCCCCAACGCTTATAAAATGCCGACACATGAGCATCGCTTGGGGCAGGCTCGATGCCTGGGCTGTGTGTGAGTTATGCAAGCGAGCCTGGGCCAATTATCCAAAATGCTCGTCAAATTGCCTTGGGGGCCATTGCTTAATTTGTCTTGGCAGCATCCTGCTGGACTGGACCTTCCATTTTTATTTCGGACGATAGATGAGGACACTCTCTTCTTTGCTGGCCAGCTGTAGCAGCAAGGACAAGGCATCAGCAATCATGAGTGACATGGGTGCGGCTTCAGCTCGGACGTGTGTCCTAATAATCCTGCCCGCCCATATGAAGCCTTCATTCAATCTTTACTCCCCCTCCTGCCTCATACCTCCCTTACTCCTTTTACGGTATCAGTTTGCAAATTCTAGAAAGGAAGTTACCTCACTCTGTGACTTCTCCTTCTTCTCTCTCTCTTTCTTTTCCTCTCCCCTAATCTTTCTCTCTTTCTTCCTGCCTCTCGCATATTTCCTCATCCGCTTGTGGTCCAAGCTTCTTGGAATTTCATTACTGTGCCCTGTCAGCCGACTAGGCAAAGAGGAGCAGCAAAAAAAAAACAATCATGAAAAATTTCAACAACGTGTGAGGCAGTCTATGTGTGTGTACGACTGTGTGTGTGAGTGTGTGTGCTTTGAGTGCCAGTCGCAGTCCTAGGCCGAGTGTCTAAGTGTGAGTGCAGCTATGCGTAAAATTTGTAGCTCTCTTCTCTCTTATTTTTTTGCCTCCTCTTTTTGTTTGTTAGCTTTGCTGGGCATAATTTAAATTTATGACCAAGCTGCAAGTTATTTTCCTTTCATTCGCGACGCTCATAAATTATGTGTGCGCATTTAATTAGTTTGTGCAACAGTCGACCGCACAGCGCACAGGTAACTTGGTAGGAGGCAGACAACAAGATTGCCCCAGGCGGCCAGGCAGAGATTCCTGCTGTGGCTTAGACCAGCATATCTTAGGTATATACAAGCAATATTATATAAAACTAGGGAGTAGTTGCAGCAGAAGATAGTTCAGCTGCCTGGGATAAAGGTAAACTTGCTTAGATTCCTTTTTAAATTGAATGTACTGAATGCAGTTTAAAGAAAACAGGCTAAATGAGGTGCTAAAAGACGTATAAGTAAGCTAAGTTGATTAATTTGCTTTAATACATTCATTAAGGCTTGTATTTGTACAGTCAAGTAAAATGTTTTTATACGTCTTTACTACAAACTCCCACAAAGAATAGGTGTAACGTAGAAGAATGCAATCAGTCGATGCTGTGCAACTTGTGGTATACTTAATATTGCTTGAAGAATATCAAGAAGAACAAAGAAGCATTAATTTGTATGGAATCTAATATTTACTGCTTTCCGCTTTCAAAACGCAGCCCTGAAGCTGCCTGCTCTCAAAAACAGAGCGATCCAGCTACAAGAGAATGTCCCAATGAGGGCTCGCCTAGAAGCATCGCAACCCAGCAGATACAGCAGAAGAAGGAACACCCAACGGAGTCGAGCAAAACCAGCCTTCCAGAGAAGCCTTCTGCAATAAAACCTTCATATAGCAAATAACCAAAAGGGTCATACCTTAGAGAAAGAAACTAAATACGCTTAAAACTCAAGTTAATAGAAGGCTAATGGCAATTTATATACTTAATTTACAATCAATTAAAAACTATTTTCAACTATTTTTCACGTGTTTCCCACAATTTATATTTATTTAAGTAACTCCCAAGCCAGACTTGCTTTATTACTCAAGTAATCTGCTTGCCAAAAAGTAGAAAAATAAATAAATCCACCTAATCCTTTCTTGAATAAATGAAATAGTCATGAAATAGTCAGACTTTCATCCAAACAGTCAATTAAAAGGTCTTTCAAAGTTTTTCCCACAAATTTGCTTTGATTGTTGGACAAATTTCTTACGAAAGTAATAATATCACTCAAATTATGAGTTCGCCTCGTATATGTTAGACAGATAAATAAATGCGCCTTATCCCTTTGCACACTTTGCAGGTGATACGAGCAGTTATATCAGTTAGTAGAAGCCCTTTGTTCGAACAATGCCAGTAGCAAGACAAAGAGAGAATGAAATAACAAATAGAACACACACAAACACACACAGACTCACACACAGAGAGGCACACACATGAACCGAGAACCGGTTGCACTTCAAAGGTGAATATTACGCTGACTTGCCGGCTACAGTTATGGCAAGAAGTGCGCGCACACACAGTGACTACAAATGGCATTACATAAATGTCTACGGCAGCTTTACGTAACGGAATGACAAGCAGAAATTCCTTGCCGTATACTATACGGACACACACAGACAGACACACACACACACACACACACAGACGCTGGCACGCCCATACAATTAGCAAGCGAGATATTAGACTCACACACAGACGAGGCACACACACACGCACGCACACACACGTGCACACGCAAAATGAACCATTGTAAGTAATTGTGCAATCAGAAATGCGCTGCTGTGCGGCATAATGTGATTGTGCGATTGTGTCAACCTGCATGTGTGTGTGCCGTGTGTGTGTGCCGTGTGTGTGTGTGTGCTGTGTGTTTGTCTGTCTCTGCTTTTGTTGTTGTGCTTGTGCTACAAATGGCGCCAATGAAAATCCAACTAGATGCTCATGACTGTGCTTCTTTCAAGTCAAACGGCCAAAGGCAAATTGTTAAAAATTGCAAAACTCACCCCACCCCCTCTCCTATCTCATCTTCTTTCTTTTCTTCCTCTCTGTCCCTTTCTCTTTCTTTGATTGTATTAGGTTTGGCTGCTGCTGTTTTAGGTGTGCGCGCGGAGGTGACCCCATCATGCAGCTGGCCACTATTACGAGTATTGTATGAGAAGAAATTCAATGTAGCCTACATCCGCTGCCTGATTTGATTATACCACGCAGCAAGGCGCAGTGAAGGAAGGGGTGTATTAATTGTTTATATATGTCACATTTTACTTATTGCATTTTAAATTGCCAAATTTGGCATTTACAGAGAAGCTTTAATGTAATTGAGCCTTGTTTAATAGCGATAGCAAACGATTGTTCGTGTTTTTAACAGAAGATGGCGTTTAACAGTAAGCAATAGTCTTGATCTGTTAAGTTTACATGACACTGTTAGAGATCAATAGCTAAAGCCAGAATATGCATGCACGTCTGTTTAAAGCTGATGCTTAACAGCCGCCAGTCGGCTTAAACTGTATACTCAATATGGCGCTGTTAAGGATCGATTGCATACCGATAACTTGTAAATAAAAACCATCGCTTGTAAGTATTCTTTAAGCTTAAGTTTCACCAGATGGCTCTTAGGAGTGTTAAAAAACCCAGAACTGCAGACATAACAGAACACTGTTAATGATCAGTTGACTAATATCGATTACTTATGTAGTCTGTTATGTTAAAATCAGGCTCTGCTGTAATGTAACAGAAATTGTCGCTGAACAGTTTCCTACCTATACGAAATGTTAAATTTAAATGGCGCTGTTAAATAACAATGAGATATCGATAGCTCGTGAGTTAAATTTAAAATTAGAAATTCACCACAATCTTTACATAGCGCTGGTGAAGATCGATTGTCTAGTGATAGGCAGCGTATCTTAATTAAAATGAAATAATAAAAGGATAAAAAAAAGTGATATAAATAATAATAAGAATAATACTTAAAGTAAGTTCATTTTACGAGGTATTTCCACTTCGTCTACGCATCTTCTACGCCTCTAAAGCAATTCAACTTGTTTTCATTTTGAGTTTACATTCAATAGGCGTGTCAACGAGTGACAGTCATCGTCATCATCCTCATCATCATCGACATTATTATATGCCAGAGGGAGCAGCAATCTACGATTTGGGCCCCACTTTCATTTCGTCTCATTTCCGTTGGCTGCGATCGGTTAGAAAGATGCGAGTATGTGTGTGTGGGCAAATGAAATTGAATGCCGTTAAAAGCCGTTTGGCCTGGTCTGGACTCAGGACTCAGTTCAGGATACTGAGTAGTCTGCAAGGTCTATGAATGTGTTTGCCTGCCACTCAGCTGTCATGTTTGATTTGCACATGAGTGAAATGCAGAAAATTGTGCTCACAAATGGGCGGCAATAGGGCGTTACCGAATGGCTATGCACACAAGCCCCGCCCCCTGCCCCAAGCTCCTCCCACTCCTCCTCACTCTTGTTCTCTATTACTCTACCACAAATAGTGGTCGTTGTGGAAATCCGCAAAGATTTCGCATTGTCATGTTCGCTTTACATGTGTGAGTGATGTCGCGCTCGTGTGTGTGCTCGTGTGTGTGTGTGTTGATAGTCTTGTGTCTGTGTGTGTGCGTGTGTGTTTAGAACAAGTTTGCGGCACACAATTGCGGATTAGGCCATCAATTGCTTTGCTTCAACTCAACTTGATAAGCACGTGTAACCTGAGTCTCTTCCACACACACACACACACACACAGGGAGACTGTAAGTATGTGTGTGTTTGCCACAATTCCGGGAAGCAATCGCACCAGGCGTCAAGTGAGTGCACTCGAGATTAACGAGCTTTATTCAGCATCAGCCTTTAGCTAGAGAAATTCACGGAAATGCGATTAATTTGAATTCTAACGAAACGGAATTTTCCGGATATTCCCCCTAAAGCCCAGCAAGGGCACTGTCAACATGTGTGTGTGTATGTGTGTGTGTGTGTGTGTGTGTGAGCATCTCTTGAGAGTGGTTTGAGTTTCATTTCTGTTAGTTCACACCTAAGCAAATTGCACTTAGTTGAAATTCATGAAAAATCTGAGCTCTGCATGTTTAGTAATTTAATTGCCAATAAAGCTTTTCCTTTGGCACTTTGTAGTTCTCATGGCGAAGGAAATTCAGCGCACTAATTGATTGTAAATAAGCTAAACAACATTTAATTGACTTCCTTTATGCCAGAGATTAAAGTTCAATTAGCAGAAATTGAGCTTTGTTCTTGCGTTTATTGGAATTCTGCAAGGAATAATTTTGGTTTTTAAGTGAAGCATATCAGTTGCGTAGGTCAGAGTGGTTCTTCATTTGCCCATGCATCTCTTTTGTTCAGATTTGATAGGATCTTGTGAATAAATAAAGATTTTTAGGGATAGCTCGATCATCTGGGAAGTTGTATATATCATAGCTAGACAGTTAATAGTCCGATATTGTATAAAACTATATCATCATATCATATTATATACATATGTTTTAGATTAGAAAGCTTCTTTAACTCTATTTATCATTCAGCTTTCCTTTATATGAATACATATTGAAGAGAGTCTGATTAAATGGGTAGTTCTATATATCATAGTTAGACAGCCAACTTGGAATACAACAACATACATATCTTCCTTGGAAAGGTTTGCTTAAAGTAAAAGTTTTTAAAGCTTCTACAACTCTTCATTTCCATGAAGTTTTCTATATTATGAAGTTTGTTGATCATCTAAGAAGTTATATATATATATCTTTTTACGTAGATTTCCCAAATTCTTATCACAAATCTTCTTTTGCTTAGCTTCGCTTAAAGTTAAACTATGGAAAGCTTCTACTAGTCTTGCTACTTTTCCATTCTTTTCATTTTCTATATACTTAAAGCAAGTTTGAACATCTGGGCAGATCTGTATAATATAGACATGTAATTTTGAATACTTCATCATATATTTCCCTTTGTAAGTTTCATGTGCAGTTAAAGTATGGAAAACATTTTTATCTCTCTCTCCTGTTCATCAACTTCTCTATATACTTTGAACTAGTTATGTTAAAAGCATCTGGGTTGTTCTTTACCTCATATTGTCGAGTATATTTGGAACCAGTTAGAACATAGAGGTAGTTCTTTATCTCATGGTGAGGCCACTATACCTGTTCATGTATGTATGTACCTCCAATGATTAGCCTCGCATGAAGTTTAAGTTTGCAAGCCTTCTTCTGCTGTCTCTACTTTTCATTTCCTTTCCTTTCTTTATACTTCATTATCTGGCAAGTTCTATAACATCCTTTCTATAAACTTCATCACCCGGCAAGTTCTATATCATCTAGATAGCTCACTCTCTCCCTTAGTTAGTGCATCTGCCATTCGTACAACCTCTGTTCCTTTGTTCTTAATAAGTTTGTGATGTGTTTACCAATTTGCTTTGTGCGCTTTCAAATTTTTAATAAGTACGCTTTGTTTTAGAGTGGCAATTTACTAAGACACAGGCAGGCAGGCACAAGTTATGCGTAGTTACTGTCAACAGTCGAGCTCATGATGAGGCAACACACTATGCTCATCATCAACATCATCATCATCATCATGATGAGCAACATTATTGGCCACATTTACTGTCGTTTTCAGTTTACATTTTGATCAGCAGTTGCCGCCGCCGCGTTGATGATGACAACGACAGCGCCGCTTGGCAGCTTTACTTTCATTAGTCAAGGCGCCAACGTTGACTAACTGACGAACGGAGGGCAGCATAGACTGACGCTAGGACGAGAGAAACTGCTGGCAGAGCTGACTGAAACTAGTGCTTTGTTTCAGACGCGGCACGTGGCGAAGGTTTATGATGCCTGGACGAGCAATGAATCTAGTTGGCAGTGCAGGAAAGAGAAAGAGAGAGAGAAAGAGAGAAGGAAGAGTGAGTGTGTGTGTGTGTGTGTGTGGCAAGATAGCGACTAGGACAAGGCAGGATGTCGAAATGTGTTGATAGATGTCGCTCTGGGCAAGTCGCGTGCTCGTCAACCAGGATGCCACATGCGGCCAGCTCAGCTGAGCTCAGCGTCAGCGCTGCGCGTGTGCACTGAAGCAGAGACAGTGCCGGGCTTCTTCCTTCCTTCCCTCAGTCAATCAGTCAGGCAGTCAGGCAGTCAGTCAGTGGGGGAGTCTATTGTGTGTGTGTGTGTGTGTGTGTGGTGGGTCCGTTACCCAGTTACATTTATCAGCTTTGCTGGCACAGACATGGAGCTAACCATTAAGCGCTTGTGTTTCATTTGCCACATTTCAATTTCGCTTTCTGTTTCAGCCACAGTCTCTGTATACGTATGTGTGTGTCTGTCTGTGTGTGTGTGTTTGTTCAGACTATGCCCGGTGAACTGTTTGAACGGAAATTGATTTTTGTACTCGAACGCTTTTGCCAGTTTGCCCTGCGCTGTACCACGGGGCGTATGAATCGTCAAAGTACAATTTATATGTCTGCAACTCTGCCTCTGCCTCTGTCTGTGTCTGTGTGTGTGTGTGTGTGCGTCCATAAATTCTGACGCGCATTTCAATTGCATTTATTATGCGCACCTCAGATTTTAATTAGATTTCAATTCGTTGCTTGCAGCAGCACAAAACGCATTTAACCCACAGCACGATTTGGCATTGAGGGCGACTTATGGGCTTGTCTAACCACGCAGCCACGCCCCCTCACTCACTACTCGGCACAGTCAGTGTGGCCAGTGCGATAGCAGAACAGAACAGATTGCTGGCCAAGGACGCACACACTGAGATGCCGCAAGTTGCAGCAGACGGAAAATTCCTCTTCGCTGCTGCGGTCGAGTGCGCAATTTACTGGCATTAAATTGTCTAGTTACGAGTACTGCTCTCTCTTTCACTCTCTCTCTCTCTCTCTCTCTCTCTTCTATTGCTCTCTCTGTCTGCATTGCTGGCTCTGCCTGACTTATCGTTTCATTAAAATCATATCAAACGAATTTGCAACTTAATTAAATGCCGAAAACAATTAGAAACTTCTAATCGGGCGCAGTTGCCAGGCTGCGCCAATGAGGCACTAACAGAAGGTGCCTCAGCTCTGCAGTACCTTCTGCACTCCATATACACATGTCTCTCCCTCTCTCTCTCTCTCTTTCTTGTACTTTCCCAACTATACGCTACTCTACCTCATCTACCTTTTTGTCGCCACTAATGAACCTCGTCCAATTATTTAATTCGAATTCTCATTCATTCTTCTAACTGTATTTGACTCTTTGCTTACCTCAAAGCCCACGCACGCGTACACACACACTCTCACACACACTCTTGCATTGCAATTAGCTTTTAAGCTGCTTAAAGTCGACACAATAGCTCGATCAAAAGCATCGCAGACGGCGGCAAGTTTTGCCCTTTTTATGCTGCAAAATATAATTGCACGAGTTTGAAATCCAGGCAAAAGTTTATTGTACGATTTGCCGACAGCAAAAGAGTTGAACTTGCACTGCAGATACCCTGTTAAGTAGTGGAGAGAGTTAGCGGGCAGCTTCATCACAAGTAACTAAGTTAACAGCCTCAGTCAGGCTCTTTCTAACAGTTGACTGTTGATTCACATGAATAATTCATTTAACAGCTTGGGTTCGAATAGAATTAACAGTTGACTGTTAATCAACATGGGATCTAACATGTACAGGCTAAGATAGGCTTTAATTTGCAGTTGACTGTTAATTTACATGGCCATTAACATTTGCAGCCATTGAGAGATCTTTACTTAATGTTAGACGGAGCTTGTAACATTGGGCTGTAAATTAACATAGCTATGCACATTAATAGCCTTGGAATGCCTTAAACTAACAGTTCCACATAACTAACTAGATTGTACTAACAGTTCGGTGTTGTTTAACATAGCCCGTAACTTTAACAGCCTGAGACAGACTTAAACTAACATTTGTCTGTTGATTTACAAAGCCATTAACAGCAACACTTAACAGTTGGACTGTTGTGGCCATACAAAATGTTTAGGCTTTCTCAATCCTTTCTACTCATTAATAGAATTATTTTAAAAGTATATGACTTGCTGTAAATGATAGCAATATAGGAGCTGTGATCTGTATGCAGCAAATAGAAATGATTTATAAGTTAGTGCTGTTGCTAAATACCCTAAATAAAGAAAGAGGCAAATTTCAAGATCCTATTTCTTAAACAGCAGCTGTGGCAGCCTTTCACCAACATTTCAACTGTTAATCAACAGTGAAAGACCGCATTAAAGCTGAATATCGGTAAGCCTGTCAGTCTAGCACGTATTCTAGCCATTACTCGTGCAATTCACGAGTAATTCCAATCAATTTATTGCAGATCTATCTATAGATATATTTTGCTGGAAAAGTTAACAGTGCTGGCAATGTGTGTCTATCGCCTGCAGCGTCTGTCTGGGCCACAGTAGACATTGGTTAATTGATTTTGCATTAAATGCGACCACGCGACCACTTTGAAATGCGCCGTAATTGGGTAAATGCTATGCAAATTTTGCCCGGGTCCAGACAGTGAAGAATGCAGGAGAGAGGGGGAGCGGGTAGGGGCTTTAAAGGGGCACTCAACGAGGTTATGTGCCCGAGAATGAAGTTGATTGTGGCTGTTGTTGCTGCTGTGCAGTAAATGCAGAAAGCGGCTTACAAACTCGTGTAGCCGTTGCCTGATTGAGCATTGAGTTGGCCCTCAAACACACACACACACACACAGACACAATCACAACCTTACAAACACACACAGACAAACGGAGAAAAGTAGCGCTGTGTATTGTTGTGCTGGGGTCTTTATGGAGCAGTTATTTTGTTTTTGCCTCAGCATCACAATCGATTTTCGGCTTGGGCTCGCTGTGTATCTCTTACTGTGTGTGTGCCTGTGTGTGTGTGTGTGTGTGTGCGCCCGTGTTTGTTGTGTATTTGTTGTGCTTTTGCCTGCCTAAATGCCAAATTGAGTTTGCAGCGTCCGAGCGAAGGCGCAGCCCGCACAAGTTGATAAAACTTGCGACCGTTTCACGTTCAACGTGGCGTATAAGTGTTTTTTCTTGTAAGTCACACGCACACACACACACACACACACGCACGTGCATGTACGTGTACGTGTATTTCTTTTGCCTGCGTGTGCGTGTAATTCTGTGTGTATCTGCCCTGTTTGTTTGCCACTTCAACTCTGTCAGAGTTTACAGATTTCATGTTGTCTTACGCCTGCCCCGTGTGTCGCTCTATGTGTGTGTCTGTGTGTGTGTGTGTGTGCGGGTGAGTGTGCTTGTGAGGCTTAGCATTTTTTCTGGCTAAGTCAAATAATGCGCTAACACATCATTTCACACTTAAATGCTGTAAAAATATGCATAAAGCTTTCCTCTCGCAACATTTGCATATGGAAATCGTGTTTCCAATTCCCCTGTTCCCCTGTTCCCCACTTCCCCTCTTCCCCTCGCCCCTGCTGCTGCTTTAGCCGCTGCTTAAGGGATATGTCAGTTGATTTGCTCGGTACAAGCACATGTTGGTACTATATGTCTAGGCTGTCTCTGCCTCCTTCTGAGACACAGTTCCTCTGCTCTTTTACTTCACTCCGAACGAATTTCTTTCACATCCATCTCTGTACCTCTTTCCCTTCTCTTTTTCCCTCCCTTTCTGCTTCACCTTCTTCCCCCTTTATATTCACCCCTTCCCTTTCTGCACCTTCTTCCCTTTCCCCCTTTTTTACTTACATATCTCAATCGCTGTTTGAATGGCGCTCGGCGGTTGTCGTTTGTTGTTGTCGCTTGTCGCTCTTGTTGCTGTTTGTTGTTGTTGTTGCTACTGTAATTGTTGTTATTGTTGTTGCTTGTGCGTTGACTGGCAGCATCAATCTCTTCTCTGTTTGAGCCTGGGCATTTGGCATCCTTACACAGGCGACGTCTGTTTCAGCATCGCCTGCCGCAGGCGCCCAAATACACCTCAGCAGCGTACGCTTTCCTTCTTCTCTTTCTCCTCCTTCTCTACTTCGCTGCTTCTTCTTCTTCTTCTTGTGGCTTTTTTATATACGTATTCGTGTGTATATTCCCGTGCGCCGTGTCGAGCAGCCAAGCGTGCAGCGGGTCCAAAAATATGAAGCGCACAATATATTTTTAGTTGACGGGCCCCTGTGGCACACTCCTTCACACACACACACCACCCTCACACACACTCGCACACTCTTGTGCGTTTTTGTTTTGCTTCTGCTCCTAGTGCGTGTGTGTGTGTGTGTGCGTATTTGCCTTGATATTTTAAGTATCCTGTTTGCGTTTTGCGGGCTTCGTCGCAGCAGCCTCGCAATCGTTGCCTACTTTTTGGCGCTGCGCTGATTTTATTCTTTGTTTAGTATTATTTGCGTAAACGTTCGACACGTTGTTGGCTTTGCTCGCCTTCTCTCAATTCAAATGTCTTCTGCTCGTGTGTGTGTGTGTTTGTGTGTCTGTATGTATATATAATTACTTTTTTGCCACCCTCTAAATACGTAAGTAAATTAAATTTGATTGGCTTCTTCTCAATTGGTTTGTTTCATTATTGTCATCGTCTTTCAGGTGCAAATAACAAGGTGCAAAGTTTGTGTTACTTAAATATTTAATTATTGTCACTCTCGCTCACTCACTCGCGTGTGCTTATTCACTCTCACATAATTGTCTTAAGTAATTTGCTGTCTTTGAATGTCATTTGATAAAAATGTTGAGGAATTTTCACGTTTTTCACTTTCTCTCTCTCTTTGCTTTAATTTAAATGGCAAAGCAAATTTATACATATTCCGCATACTCTTCTCATTTAAGTGCCCCCCTCTCCGTCTTCTTTGTGTCTTTCGTTCCTTGCTCTGCTTGTTGTTGCTGTTGCTACTTTGGATGCTGCTACTCCTGCTGCTGCTGTGGTCGTTTGCCTGTGTGTTGTTGTTACTCCTGTTGTTGTTGTTGTTGGTGTTTGTGTGGTAGTAGTAGCGTTGCACGCGCCGCACTCGTAGCACGTGCTTGGGCCACGACGTCAGTCTACGACAACCGCCTACGCACTGCAAGCACTTCGTCGCGTCGCGGCCATTTCAATTACAAATTCATGGAAGAGCGCGCAGCGAACTCGTAGTAAATTCACAGCACACAACATCGATAGGCAGTCGTAAGTAATCGAAGTGTGCTAACGATAGGTATCGGTTTTGAAAAGCGCAATTGAATTTTACATTAAATTTACACAATATTCTTGCCAAATTAACATGAAAATGTTATTAACATAAAATGATTATGTTAAATGTTTAATTAAGTATTTAAAGCCTAATAAAAATACCAAATGTAATTAATGCAAAACAGTTGGCAGCCTAGCGCCACAACCTCGCTGTCATTTATCGATTTTGCACTCCCTCACTTACAACATATCGATAGCTACACGCAAAACTCTCTTAAAGTGGTGAATTTGCCAGTGGGCGCCTGTTGGCATGCAATGTAGTAGCTGCTGCCGGGACCGGCTGTGTTAACTGTTAAAGAGAGCGAAACGTGCGCCGCTCTCTCAGGCTCTCACAGCCTCAAACCCACCACGCTAGAACACACTCTCTTTAGCTTAGCTGCCTGCAGGCAGTGCTAGTGTGAAAGTGAAAGCCTACAGACAAGTTGTTGTTGGGGTATATCGGTTAGCAGTGTGAACTTAGGATGAATATGATTAGAATTTGAGTAAGTTCAAAGTACTAGGTTGAACTGTATAGAGTAACAAGTTAGAATGGTAAGTTGTACAGGGTATTTGCAAGTCGACTACCCTTTGTGTTGTGGCCGACTCATGCAGGTTGTAAGGTGCAATAGGTTAACTAGGCGCTTAGACGCTTGCATAATGCGCTTTGTGTGCCTGTCTCTGTGTGAGTAAGTGTACTTGTGTGTTTTCATGTTAATGTGTGTGTGTGTATAGGTGTGCTTATGTGTGTGTTGCCTGCTTGTTTGTTTGTGCAAAAGGCTGTGCTTGCAATTAGCCATTGTTGATTTTATTTATTGCTTGCTCAGGACACCGACACCCACACACGCACACACATGCAGACACAGGAAAACACACACGTGCTGAGCATGCATGTGCATGTCCTTGCACTTGGCAGCTTAGCACACTTGGGGACGTGGCAGCAGGAAATGCTATCGTTATCCAGTGTGAGCAAAAACAAAAGCAAAATGCAAGTGAACGGCAGACAATAGGATAAGATGAAGAGGGGGGGTAGGGGGAGGAAAGACAAGAGCAACACACAGTTCCGTGACTGCAGCAAGGAAGTCATAAATTTTCCAAACGGTTAACAGGTGCATTTGAAATGCTTTCCCCTCGACACTGTGTGCGTGTATATGTGTGTGTTGCTTGTGTGTTTGCGCGTATGTGTGAATGGCATTTTAAACCATTAAATCGCAAGATGCGAATTTAAGTGGGCAGCGCAACTGCTGCTGCTATCGAAATCAATTTTCGCACTACGTGTTAGGGATGCGCTATGCTGCAAGTGTGACTGAGACGACAATAGTTATTAATTATCGATGTTAGAGATGCACTCACCAATCCGTGCTTAAAGAGTTTCTGTGCAGTGACTGCAACTTTTATCGAAATCAATTATCACACTGTGAGATATCAATCAATTCTGAGTTACTGCAAACTTTTATCGAAATTAATTATTGCAGGCAAGTTCGACTGCAAGTGTGACTGAGATGGAATGATCAACTTTGAACTGTTATCGAAATCAATTATTGCACTATAAGATGATTTTCTTTGAGCAACTGCGACTGCGGCAACGACTATCAGCGAACTGCACTGCGAACTAAATGACAAACTAGACGACAGCGAACCTGCGGCTTGTTGTCTGTGACCAGAACTTGTGGCATGCCTCATGAAAATTCCAGCAAGTCCCTGGCGAAATTTTATGCAGATTTGTGAGTCAGCGGAAATTCTGCGAAAGAAACGCGCGCGCTCCAAACAAACAACCCCCTAAAAAATCCCAAATAGACCGTAAATGCCGCCTGTTGCATGCCCCATGCGTGACACACAACAGTCTACATGTGTGTGTGTGTGTGTGTGTCGCCTATAAGTGCAATTCACGTCGATTCTGGGAAAATACGCGCGAATAAAAGTGTAAATACATAGACAGTATTATTTTATTTGGTATTTCTTGAGCAGCTGATTAGCTAATTATGTTAATTAGCGTAAATATGTTCAGGTAAGTCGAGTCAGCAGAAATGCGTTCGCGCTTATCCCGCACGATAAGGATGCGCATCAAGTTTCAGCCACGCAGAACTGTCAGTTAATCGGATTTAATTTAATTAGTTGCCCATCTCAAAGGCAGCGGCAGAGGCAGCGCTGCCCACTAAGCTGCAGCGGTGACACCGAAGTACTCTTCACTCACGCACAAGAAGGGGACGAGGAAGAGAGGGTGAGAGAGACAACAGCTGACAGTATTCGCCGACTGTGTGCGTGTGTGTGTGTGAAGAGGAGAAAAACAAAAGCAAATGCGGAGAATGAAAAGCACTTGATGGCATTTTCATTACACACACACACACATGAACGTATGTTTAGAGAGTGTGGGAAGAAGAGAAGGAAAAGAAGAGAATAAGAGAGAGAAAAAATGGCCGCATGTTTCATGGCAAATTGTCAGGTGCTAAGCTTTGATAAAGTGCTCAACGGGCAAAAAGTTAAGCCCACGCACCGCACACACACACACACACACTCCCCCTCCCACACACACACACGCTGTCGCCCATAAACTGCGCACAAAATTGCCAGAACAAAACACACACAGACACGAGGATTTCTTTGGAGTTTTCCTTTGTTTACATTGCCAACTGCGCCTACGTCTTGTCCCAGGTCAATTTCCCAAGTTTTCCTTAATATGGAAAATTTTTGGTCAGGCTGTGGTGGCAGTGCGGGGGCAGGTGCCAGGTAAGTGCAGAAGAAAAGCCGCTTGCCGATTTTAGCCAATTCACACACACACATACGTACATGTGTGTATTTGCTTCTGTGTGTGTGCTTTGGGTTTTTTGTTTATGGAAAGTGTTATTGTTTGACTTTGAACTTTGCCACTTGTTTGTCGTCCGTGCGTAAGAGGCGCAGCATGCGAGTGGGAGAGAGAGCGAGAGGGGATGCGGCAGTGTGTGTGTGTGAGAGGGAGGCGGGCAGCTTGTGTGTGCTTTGGTCCAAAGTTGATGACAGGCCCAAACAATATCATAAAATTTAATGCGCTCATTTTTCATGGGCCTAAACAGAGCCATAGGCAGCGGCACGGCACGCACACACAAGTATATTCCCCCTTCTCCACGCCCCCTACCAACCTTCCTCTTCCACACACAAGTCAAATAAATCATAAGCACAAATTTTATCACTTTATTTTTGCACGCCTATTTTAAAATGATTGAAATGTTACGTTATGCTAAGGGATTTACTTAAAATTAATGATGCTGTAACCATAAAGTGTTGTTGGCAGCTTCACACAGTAATTTATCAAAAATAATTGCAGCAATTTAGTTATTAAATATTTATATTTAAAATATGACAAGCCGTAAAACATTTGTATATAACGCGCCATTTTGCCAAGCTGGGCTGCCAACTCGCTTGCCCAACACACATTTCGATATACTTTAGTTATCGATAACGCATCGACTTGCCGCCACATTTCGTATTTAAATCGTTATCGTCAAACCGCCACATCATAAACGAAAAATCACAGTTCTCCCACCCCTAGCTTACTTTGTCGGTCTTCACATTTTAATAACGCCAAACAAAAAACAAAAACTAATAAAATAAACGCAATTTTTATAATATGGATGAAGTACGGAATAGTCTGGACAACTTAATGTCACGTTTCAATGACAGCATCACGCATTCAGCGCCCAAGAAGCTCAGTTTCGACCGGCTTTCAATGTCGTTTACCGAAGAGGAGTCCGTGATAGGTAAGAAGAAGAGAAGGGCATGCATGAGATATGTTTAATAATATTTATATTGTGTTGTGCATTGTTAAGTGCCAAAGAAGCGACGCCTGGAGAACAATGACTCACTCAATGGCAGCCTCAATGCCAGTACGTGTGTGTGTGCTTTGGGTTTTTTGTTTATGGAAAGTGTTATTGTTTGACTTTGAACTTTGCCACTTGTTTGTCGTCCGTGCGTAAGAGGCGCAGCATGCGAGTGAGAGAGAGAGAGCGAGGGGGGATGCGGCAGTGTGAGTGTGCGAGAGGGAGGCGGGCAGCTTGTGTGTGCTTTGGTCCAAAGTTGATGACAGGCCCAAACAATATCATAAAATTTAATGCGCTCATTTTTCATGGGCCTAAGCAGAGCCATAGGCAGCGACACGGCACGCACACACAAGTTTATTCCCCCTTCTCCACAACCGCTACGCACTCTTCTCTCCCACACACAAGTCAAATAAATCATAAGCACAAATTTTATCACTTTATTTTTGCACGCCTATTTTAAAATGATTGAAATGTTACGTTATGCTAAGGGATTTACTTGAAATTAATGATGGTGTAACCATACAGTTTTGTTCGCAGCTTCACAGAGTAATTTATCAAAAATAATTGCAGCAATTTAGTTATTAAATATTTATATTTAAAATATGACAAGCCGTAAAACATTTGTATATAACGCGCCATTTTGCCAAGCTGGGCTGCCAACTCGCTTGCCGATATACTTTAGTTATCGATAACGCATCGACTTGCCGCCACATTTCGTATTATAATCTTTATCGTCAAACCGCCACATTATAAGCGAAAAATCACAGTTCTCCCACCCCTAGCTAACTTTGTCGGTCTTCACATTTTAATAACGCCAAACAAAAAACCAAAACTAATAAAACAAACGCAATTTTTATAATATGGATGAAGTACGGAATAGTCTGGACAACTTAATGTCACGTTTCAATGACAGCATCACGCATTCAGCGCCCAAGAAGCTCAGTTTCGACCGGCTTTCAATGTCGTTTACCGAAGAGGAGTCCGTGATAGGTAAGAAGAAGAGAAGGGCATGCATGAGATATGTTTAATAATATTTATATTGTGTTGTGCATTGTTAAGTGCCAAAGAAGCGACGCCTGGAGAACAATGACTCACTCAATGGCAGCCTCAATGCCAGTACGACATCGTTAAACAATTCATTCAACGATCCCCTCGGGCCATGGCAGACGCGCAAGTTGCGCGCCGAACTCATTGAGACAAAGGCAATTGTGGCGCAACTACAGGATCAACTCGTACAACAGGCCAAGGAACAGCGTGGCGCCTTGGCGCTGGCGGAGAGCAAAGTGTCTGCGCTGAAGCAGCAATGTGACTACACAAGTGAAAAACTGTCCGAGATGGAGAAGCATCTCCAGGTGGTGCGGAAGCGAGAACACACTGCACGCCAAGAGGCGAATCGTCTGCAGTCTGAGTTTGACCAACAGAAACTGAAATACGAAGCCGCATTGACTCTGGCCGAGCAGGAGAAGTCGCAACTGGAGGAGGATGCCCGCGAAGTGCAATATTCGATGAACAACGAACTGAGTGAATACAAGCGGATCAGTGAACGTGCCGAACTGGAGCTGGAGGCCACACAAACCGAGCTGGAACGCATACGGCGACGACACGATGAGTATAAAGAGACTGCAGCCAGCTATGACCAACTGAAGATCGACTACGAGCTGCAGCAGCAAAGACTGGAGACGGCGAATGCGCGCATTAAGGAGCTGGAGTTCGAGATACAGTCGTACAGTGACTGGAAGGAGGTCACGAAAACATCACAAGCTCGTCTACTCAGCGTGCCAGAACTCCAAGCGGAGGTGGACCGACTGAGGGCCAACAACAAGCAGTTGAACTCGCTCATTGGGGACAAGCTGCTGTTGGAGGAACAGGTGCATGACTACAAAACACGTTTGGACAGGGAGGAAGGCGCACGCGCTGAGGCCGCCGCACTGCAAGTGAAACTCACTCACGTGGAGCAGGAGTTAAAGGAGTGGGTGAAAGTGGCACAGGATCATTGCTTGGCCAACACGCTGGTCAGTCCCATGGCGCTGCGCACACGCATCGAGCAGTTGCTGCAGGATGACATAGTGCGTGTGGCGGAGAAGGGATCCGCTGACTCGGATACCAAACATCTGCAATCCTCGCTGCGTGAGCTGGAGCAGAAGTGCGCGGTGTATCTGAAGAACATTGAGGACATGAATGCCATTCTGAAGCGCCACAAGAGCTTCAGGGAGCGACTGCAGCGGAAGTTGCTCATTGTGTGCAAGGAACGCGACTTCTACAAGCAACTGCTGGAGAACTTCGACAAGGATCTGACCATGACCAATGCCAGCACAGCCGAAATGACCAACGACATGCAGATGCGCTACCGTGTGGAGGTGCTGGAGAGAACTGTGACGGGCTACAAGGAGATGTGCTCGACACTGGAGCGTGAGATGCAGAACATGCGACAGCAAGAGTCGCTGAGTGATCCACCTCCAAGTGAGAATGGCTACGATAGCGTGAAGAAGGAACTGGACACGCTGCGCATGGAGAATGAGAGACTGCGTCGTCGCAAGGATGAACTAGAATTGGAGCTGGAGCATCGTTGTCTGCGAGGTGACTTCAATATGGGCGATTACAAGGTGCTCCATCTAGCAGAGAATCCCGCAGCGGAGGCATATGAAACCTCTAAGAATGTGGTGGAGAAGCTGCAGGCGGAGATTGAGCGGCTGAAGAGGCGCAACAAGAAGCTGGAGGAGGAGGGAGAACAGACACTGGCGCGTCTAAATGAGACCACGGGGGATCTGCAGGAGGAGCCGGTGGTGGCCTTACAATGAACTTCAAAGAGCTCAATCAGCTGCGCGGTGAACTCGAATCGGCAAATGGCAAAATGAAGAAGATGAAAGAGTGCTTCAAGGCGGCCAGCAAGGAGTTCCGCGACGTGTGCTACATGTTGCTGGGCTACCGCATTGATCGCGTCGGGGCGAACAGTCACTATCGGTGGGTGAAGGCTTTCTTTATGCAATTTCCTCTTTTCATTTACTAACTGCGCATTTGTTTTCTCTTGCACAGCATTTCCAGCATGTATGCGGAGAGTCCCGATGATTATCTGTCCATTAGCGTCAATGAGTCCAACTGTCTGGCCCTGCTCGAGTCACCCTACTCGCAGACCCTCAAGCCAGCGATCGATCAACAATTGGCAGCCAATAACTCATTTCCCGCCTTCTTTGCCGCCCTCACATTGGAGCTGTTCCAGCGTGCCACGGTGACGATGACATAGATGAGGTGGCAAAAGAGAGAGAGAGGAGGCACACACACACACACATTCACATGTCGCACACTCGCACTCGCATATTTGGTATAAGTTTAGTTAGTTTTTAGAAATACATATTAAATGAGAATTTAAGCAGAGATTTTCTGTGTTATCTAAGGCAAATATTTGTAACACTTACGCAGCGAGCTTAGCTTCCGCTCGAGTGGATGATAAGCTGTAGAGGAGGAGACCGAGAGAAGGCGGAGAACGAGACCGAACTGGGAGAAAAGCAACAGAACACGACTGTGATCGAAATGGTGTTGATGGTACAGGCTGAGGCATAGACCGAGTTGGAGAATTAGATGAAGATCGAGCATAGAGAGGAAGCCGAGACGGAGAACGATTGTTGCCAGTCCAAGGCTCACAACGAGTCTAGGTAGGCGGTCGAGGCGCAGAACGAAACGGAGCACAGCGTGGATCAAGACGGAGACGTGGCGCGCAAGAGAACGAGAGGAATGGAGAAGTCTTTAGTCGCGGAGCATCACTCGCTGATCGAGGAGAAACAGACTTAGATCGCGACGAGAAAAGAGAGTAACAGCTGTAGACCAAGGAGGATCAGGCACAGATCGAGGTGTACCAGGCACAGGTCGAGGATTACCAGGCACTGACAAGGAGTATCAGTAACAGACCGTGAAGCACTAGGTGCAGATCAAGGAGGTTTAGCCGCATATCGAGAAGTAGCAGCCTTAGAGAACGATCAGGCTTTGATGGAGTAGTAGACGTTGCCGAGGCAGTTCACGGACGCGACCGGGAAAGCTTACGTGACTATCGTTTGTCTTTCTCTGACCGTGGATCGAATAGGATCAATCGTGGATCGATTCGGAGAAGCGGCCGAAATAGTTCGCGATCACTTGCACGACTTTCGTGCGTCTTCCGACCAACACGAGCGACGATTGGGCCGCAGCACTGTGTGTGTGATTAGACTCCGATCACTGGTGGGTGGACGATCGATCGATTCTCGTGCTAATGACGCGTGTGCTCAAGAGATTTAACACGATATCGTGGGCGAGATATCAATGGCGAACGAGCCCCAACGCGAGCAACATAAAACAGCACTTGAAAGAGGCCGAGGAATTTTTTAGCTGTGCCTCCTTTTGCTACTGATATTTCTCTTGTCTTTGCCTATTTTTAGCTGCCTCTCTGTTTTGTTTTCGGGTTTCTTTCTTAGTTTCTTTAGCGGCGGCGTGTGATAAGCGACGCCTCGCACTCGATTTGCACAATTGTCGCGGGAGTGACGCGAGACGAGCCAAAGCAGGCGGCGCATCCGCGTCGAGTGTTTGTGTCGACAGAGAGAGAAAGAGAGAGCGACGGCTTGGCGCGCTATTGTGCATTTTTAATAGGCGCGAATCAGTGAAAAGGAAGAGAGAGTGTAGACTACAACGAAGTGGGAATGCGCTGTAGAAATGGAGATGGAGAAAGGAAGGGATAGGGAAGGGAGAAGCGAAGGAGAGCAAAGTCAAGAAGGCTTTATAGAAGTGCTTATGTATTCCTAGAGAACTGAGCCTGTTATAGGTTGGTTACTGCAGCTAACATGCCCCCATTTACAGGGTGCAATGTGGGCTTAAATGAAGGAAGAATGCGTTGAAGGGAGTGGAAGAGATGCTAAAAGAGATATGGAAGGGAGAGTCAGAGTAGACTCCACACTATGCACTTCAGAGAAAGAGTGGAGGAGATTGGGAAAGGAGAATCCTCCTTTTCACTTTAAAAAAAGGTTTCCTTAAAGGTTTAAGAGCTAAGTCAGTTACAGCCTGTCTCCTACAACTTATATGCCCTCATTACAGGGTGCATTAAAGGCTACAACGAAGTAGGAATGGGCTGCAATAGAAGAGGGAGGGACTTGAAGAATTTAGAAAAAGAAAGGTTGAAGCAGAGCATAAAAGAAATCTGCTAAGTCTTTTACAAAATGCTTATGCCAGCTGATAAGCCCCACTTGCAGGGTATCTGCAACGAGTGAATTGTCGCAATAACAACAACTCGAGCTCGATGAAGCACAACAATTAGGTACAGTACACATTATACATAATACAGAGGGATATATTATATATATATGTGAATAATAAGTCTACTTAAACACACAACAAAGCACATCAAGATTAGAGGGAGCAGCCTCAGCTTAGCTAGCGGCAAGTATATGTGCCACTTGATCGGGTGTCTTGTGCAGCAGCGCCTCGGGTTGCTCGAATCCATTTGCGGGATCATGCACACGATCGTAGATCTGTTTGTAGATGGCCACAATGACATTGAAGGCGCGACGCTGCACTGCACTGCGATGCGAGCTGGACATGATGAGCTGCACCTGGGGCAGCAGGAGCACATCGGGCAACTGCAGGAATGCATCCATTTTGGACATGAAGATCTTCAGCAGATTCGTCTCAATTTTACTCTGATTACTTTGCAGTATTGTATAGATCGGTCCCAAATTGAGATTGGCCACCAGTGAGGAGGCCTGCTCCGAGGTGAGCGTGTCGAGCTGTGCATCTGACTGTGCCTGCAGACGCTCCACGCGTTCGTCCATGTACTCAAAGACTGCCAGCGTGCTCTGCATGTGGTAGAGGCAGTTGAGGAGATACACAGCCATGTCCACAGTGGGCAAGTGGGCGGCGCTCTCCTGCACCGATTGCAGGAGGGGATCAATGACGCAGGTCACGATCTTGGTAATGTCGGCCTGACGTCCATCCACCATGGTGGCCACTGAGAGTATCTCTTTCAGTATATTCAGCAGACGTGCTACACTTGGAGGCGGCACCAGATCACGTTGTGGTGGCTCCAGTGCCAGGCTGGTGCCCGCTGGACGTTGCAACACGCTGCGCACTTGGGCGGCCAAGGCATTCAGATAGATCTGCTCGCTGCTCTGCTGTAGATCAATGAGGCACTGCTCCAGGCTGCCTCCCTGCACCACCTGCCGCATAATCTGCTGATAGAAGCGCAGCAAGTTTGAGATGGTGAAGAGGATGATGGTGTCCTGCTCCGAGCTGAGTATAGTCTCGACGCGCACCTTCAGCGGATGACAGACGCCATCGGCAATGTAGCTCAGCGCCTTCTGCATTTGCTCCGAGATGTCTGGGGAGGAATAAAAGGGAATTAGTAAGGGAAACTAAAGAAACTATCCTCAAGGGGATTCAAGGAAAGAGAGCATATATAGAGAGTACCCTCCTCTTTCTCCTCCTCCCCCCCCACTCACCATGTTTGTCGCACTTCTTGAAGAGCATCGTCAGGTTCTCCTTCTCATTGGGAATGCTCTGATGCAGCCAGGCGAACATGTCGCCAATGTAACGCTTGGGATCGTGTGCATGCAGCTCGATTGGCTTTGGATTGCCACCTGGGCCACCCTCAGTAAGAGCCTCTATGAACTGCCGCACCAGCACAGCACGGCGAGCAATTGCATACTCATCTATGACATACTTGAAGAGCACCGGCCTGTCCTGCAGGCGACTCATGGCCTCCACAATCAGTGGCCCAATTTCATTGTTCTCCAGATTGCGGCAATGATTCTGTGTCCAGCGATAGAGTCGCTCCAGTGCACCCTCCTGATGTAGAGTCATCTCCTCCATGATGTCCAGGGCTGCGGTCTGGTAGCCACACTGCATCAGCAGGCGGCAATCGGAATGTATTGACTGCACACGATCCAGAACTTTAAAGAACTCCGGCACAATGGGTGCATCCTTGGCAGTGCCATAGAGTAACTGGTGTTCGGGCACATTGAGCTGGAAGCGTGCCAGGAAGGCCTGTGCAATCTGTTGATGCACCTCGAGCTGCTCGCGCTGCTGCTGCATTTTGTTTGTCTGCTCGATAAGATCTTTGGTCAAGGCCTTGGAGGACTCTAGATCACTGCGCATGGTGTCCACTGAACTGGCCATAGTGTCCAGATCCTCGCAAACCTCATCCAATGCGATTTTCACTTGACGAAAGGCCTTCAAAAAGTTTTCATTGATTGCCACGGAACGTTGCTCGATTTGGCTGCGCAAGTTGCGGCGATTTTGCAGCGTATTCTCCGTAAAGAAGCTGGAGAGGCCATTGAGGGCATCAAGCGTATCCTTGTCTGTCTCCAAACGTGTCTCCAATATCTTATTTACTCGCTTTTGTATGCGATCCTGCTCCTCTTGTGCCAAGCTCATCTTTTTCAAGTGACGACGTCAACATCAACAAGAAAAGAACTGCAAAAGTTTACACGGTGGAGTCTTTGATAACTGAGTGAGCAACCAAATTGTAGTAAAAACTTAAATATCTCTATTTTATTAAATATATTAGTTTGTTGTCGTGTCAATCCTGCCTAGACTCAGTGTTTAATTTTCAATTTGAAACTGTATTTAAACAATATTCATTCGTGTAAACGTAGCAAGTAGCAACAGCTGTTTGATTGTTGAGCTGCCAACTTGACAAAAAATACCAAAACTACCTATTGAATGTGTGTGTTGACGTACCGCTGTGAGTGCCAAGTTAAAGAAGTAGAGAAGTGCAAAACATTGTCAAATTGCAATTTGTAACAAGTTTTTTGTTTATTAATTAAATTGAAAGAAAAATACGACTCACAATGAGTCACTCTGCATTGGCCAGCTTGACTGCACAATACACAGACTCGGAGGGTGAAGGCGATGCCAGTCCCGACTCACAGGAGTCCACAGCGTCACAGGTAAAAGGATGAGAAATTTTCAACTTGATTCGTAATAAAACTTTCTTGCATTTGTTTCCAGGTGATTATACCCAAACAACCCACTCCGCAACCAGTGACACCAGTCAAACAGGACCCGGAGCCGGCAACTAAATCCAAGAAAAAGAAACGCGCCAAAAAGGTGCGACGGCTGGTGAGCTATCAGGATGATACGTTGATATCGGACGAGGAGGAAGATCGCCGTGCACACGAGTCCAGCGAGGAGGAGTCCTCGAGTGACAGCAGCAACTCAGAGGAGGAACTTCAACAGTTGGAGAATGGTAAGGAAAAAGGTGCAGCTAAATCTGAGGCCGCCGCCGAGACGCCAATGGAGGTGGACGACGATGATTCCAATACATATAATGCTGATGAACGATCGGCGGAGAGCTATGAGAAGGATCCCAAGTATGCTAAATACAAATTCCAATTGCCACCCGAGCCCAAGGGCAATCCGCCGCCAGAACTTGTGGCGAAAATCACAAAGATGTACACAAAAATGAGACAGACCAACATGGACATGAATCGGGTAATCCAGGACCGCAAGGAGTTCCGCAATCCCAGCATTTATGAGAAACTAATCAGTTTCTGTGACATCAATGAGTTCGGCACCAATTACCCACCCGAGATCTACGATCCGTTGCAATGGGGCGAGGAGAGTTACTACGAATCTTTATCGGCGGTGCAGAAAACTGAGATGGTGAAGCGGCAAAAGGATCGCAAGGAAATTGACAAGGTGGAGCAGGCAACAGCATTGGCACGCAAAGTGGAGGAGGAGGCCAAGAAACGGTGGGATAGAAACAAAATATGAAAATCATGAAATCAGAATCAAGTTCGTTCTCTTACAGAAAATCAAAGTGGGATCAACCGGCCACGAAGTCAACTTTACCTGCATTGACCACAACCGTTACAGGTACCAAGGGCACTGTCATATCAGCGTTTGGATCGCTGCCCAAAAAACCTGCAGTTTAATTGTAAAAGCGAATAAGTCAATAAAATTATTCAAAACGTTTGCATTCCATTTACAATTAATGCAAAAAGGCAACCCTGCTTATCGATAACATTTACATACTGCAAATTGTTACTGCCAAGTCATTAAGTAGCGGTAAATGCTTAGGAATTTAGGTAAATGAGTTCATTATAATTATTCATTATTTCTCTGCTTTAAATTTGCTTGTATTTCAAAAGTTAATTTATTCTTGCATTCAAAAGTCCGATTTAAGCTATCGAGCTTTGTTGGCATATTTTGTCGTGGTATTTTTTTGTGGTATTCTTTCCCAAGAACTTGTTGAACATTTTTAAGTCGTTTGTGTGCGGTCACACTGGTTATATGCTCGAACGTCGTGTCGTCGCCGTTTTCTGTTTTTAACCATTTCACATTTTTTCGTTTTAAAAATACAACAACAAAAAGTGTTTTTTATATTGCATGCAACAATTAGAAAAATAACAAAACTCTCAACACAAGCGTTATGATTTGAATATAACAAAAGTGTACGTGATAAATATTTCCCCCGTTTCCTTTTGCATTGCTGAACATACACAACAAGAAAGGAAAACGAAGGGAAATGTCGACAACGCAGCAGCAGCAACGCAGACGGCAAAGAATTTGATCTGAGCAGCGCAATTTTGTATGCATGTGTGCGTGTGTTGTGAGTGTGTGCATGTGTGTGTGCCAGAGTGAGCGAGAGATTACAATTAAAAATGTACGAATCGAGTGAAAGATAAAGAAGATGAGAAAGATACTAAACATACATACGCACACACACATCATCTATATGTAAATTGTGTGTATCTTTGGCAGCGCCTACATGCGCGTGTGTGTGTGTGAGTGATTTGTGTTGCGAATTTTGTTTAAACAATCTTGGCCGTGTTATTATTTCAAGGTGGCTCATTTAGACGCCATTACAATGCAACCGGTATTGGACCTGCGTGCCTGCCTATCTCCGTATGTGTGTGACTGAGTGAGCAATAGAGTGTTTGTAGTGTATGCGCACAGGGGAGTGTGAGTGAGAGCGCAACTGCGGATGAGTAGGGCGACGACGGCGGCAGAGCAGCAGCATATTTCCATTTAGCTGCGCGAGCAGCTTTTTGCCGCTACTTGCGTTTTTTTCCTTTCTTGTTTGTCTGTTTTCTGTTGCACTTCTTCCTTTGCTTGTCTCTGCTTCTTCGCGCTGATTACAGCGCCGCCTGCCTCCCTCTCTCTTCGTGGACTTTTGCTTATTTATAAAGTGATTGCCGCTGCTGCTGCGCAGTCCATAACAACCAAGCGCAGCAGCAGAGGGGGAGGCAGCGGCAGAGGCAGCAGCTTCAATCAAAAGCAGCAACAGCAGAAAACACAATTTCCAATTAAATCCGCAAAATGCTCAATTGAAGCTAATTTCTATGGAAGACCAACACCATCCCCTTGTCTCTCCCTTCACCTTCGCCTCTTCCCCTCCTCTCCTTCTGCCATTCTGACCACTCATTCAACAATTGTTTTTGTTTATTGCCCGCTGTCATTGTTGTCGGCAGCTTGTTTATGTGTGCGTGTGTTTGTGTGTGTGTGTGAATTTCCCAGGAAAATGCATAATATTTGCAAGTTATAATAATATTTATAAACAATAGCAGATCTGCCATTCTTTGTCTCGCTCTGCCACCTGCTGCGCTGCGCTGTCAACGCAACAACAACAATAACAACTACAACGAAAGCTTTGTTCAATATCATCAACAGCGAATAGCAGCAAAAGGAGAGCACAGTTATTTTTTGGCATCAGGTGTTAAGGTGTGAACAGCATAGAGCATAATCCCCCGCACACACACACACACAGACACACACATACAGGCCAAAAGTAAACAAACCTCGAGTCAAACCTAACGAAACAATAAAAAAAAAACAACAAGTGAACGAAAGAAGAGTAACGCGGCGACGTGCGTTGGTCGTCAAGTGTCTCAGTGTGCGTGCGTGTGCGTAAGCAAGCGTGCGTATGTGTGTGTGCTGCGAGTGTAGAACCAGAGAAGAAGAAGAGAGAACACAAAAACAGTAACAATAAAGTCAACAGCAGCTAAAAGGCAACTAAGACAGCGCGAGTGATTCAACGGAGACAGCAACAACAACAGCAGCAACAACAACATTTAAAACATGTCGGATTCATATTATCAGGTGAGTCGACGGGGCTGATAGGGTCTTTACATGGCCAGTTTGGGCTTGTCGTGTTGAAATATTTTTTTTACTAGTTTTTATCAGGGGCACACCTGTTGCACAGGTATAAAATATTTGTGAGTGTGTCTGCGTAAGCACGGAAGCCAGGAATTTCCGGCTCAGCTGACGCCGTCGCACTTCCTTTATATGCCACTTGAATTAACATGATGTCCCCCTCTCCCTCCCTCCCCCTTGTATTTCCTGTTAAACTACATATTTGCGCTATGACTAAGAGAGTTAGATAGAGAGCGCGATAGAGAGTGTGCACTAGCTTAAGGCAACAACTGTAATGCGCCGCATTCCTTTCCCACACACAAACACACACATGCAGACACTTTTATACATCAATAACAGTGCAGTAACAGCGCCTGCAGCTTAACAGCCCCTGGGGCAACGGACTTAACGAAAGCTGAGCTTTGCTTGATTACAGTTGTTTAGCTGTTAATTAACATTGCGCAGATGATGAATGCACTTATGCTACATTTAACAGAGAGTTCAATAAACAGAGAGAAAGAGAGAAAACTTATCGATATGTGTAGTCAGTTATTAACAGATCGATCGATTAGTGTGTTAAATGAATCCTTATGTGATATTGGCCGTTTTGTGGACTCATCTAATATATTTGCTCACTTAAATTGCTTGGACAAGTGCCAATAATAATATTGCCAAAGTGGCTATGACGCCCACGCAGCAGCAGCTGACTAATGTTAGCTAACCCAGCTGTGTGTGTTTGGTGTGTGTTATTTGTCCAACACAAACATAACCTACAATAATATTGCCTTGCATTAGCAATTACGGGCGGTACGAGCACCTTTTAGTATTCCTCCCATAATTGTACAATAAGTTAGTGTTATTTATAGCACTAACAACTGTTAAATGACATCATAGGAATGTGTTCAGTTCACTAAACAAAAATAACATTCAAATTCTCTCTCACTGTGTATCTGCATGTGTGTGTGTGTGTGTGTGCGTGCTCACAAAATGTCAATTGGATTAAGTGCGTGTGTCGCACTGAATAAACAAAGTGGAGCGTTAAAAACGACTTGTTTATTAATAGTACTAACAGTATTTACGACAGCCCAAGTATGTGTGTGTGTGTGTTAAAAAGAGAGTAGAAGAGAGAGGGAGAGACGGCACTTATCAGCTAGCAAATTGAGCTTATCAGTTTGCGGCGAGTGCAACTGTTTGCCTCGAGCACGTACTCTCAGCGCGAGCTAATTGCACAAATCGGGGCACAACAAACCGCAACTGAATCAAGCTTCGTTCATTGAGAGTTATCCAGCCGCAACATTAGAGGGAGATGGGGGAGGAGGAGGGGAAGGGGCTTAGCGACCCAGCCTGATGTCATTTTGGTCATGAATTCGAAGGTGAAAATCATAAGTCACATTGCCAGTGGCCTCGTTTTTTGTTGTTTTTGGTTTTATTTTCGGGCTTTGTCGGAATGCAAATCGCAAGTAAAAGAATCCACAGAAGAAATCAAAAGAAACCAGATTGCAGTTGTTGATCCCGTCTTGTTGTTGTTGCTGGGAGTTCCATTTCCATCTTCAGCTTCAGCATCCAACTGCATCTGCAACTCCAGCTACAGCTACAGCTACAGCTACAGCTTTTCTACCTTGCTTTATGCACCTGAGTTTCAACTGCAACTGCAACTTAAGCTGTTGTTGCTTTTGTTGTTGTTGTTGATGCTGCATCGTCGGGAGCTGTTTGTTAAGTTAGCCTGCGGGTTCTTCTTGCTTGGCCAACCGGTTTAGTTGTCTCGCACTGTTTTTTGTGGTGCACCAGAACAGGGTCAGGCCAGTTTTGAATGCTTTGCCATATCCATTTCCATTTCAAGACTCTGCAAATGGGTTTGGTTAAGAGAGGTGGGGGGAGGAGCTACTTAACAGCGAATGCCATTTTAATGCCCTTTGCCATGAGAGTGCGTTTAATATCTTTTTATCAACAAGCAAGCAAAATGAGTTGTTATAGGCCTTGTAAAGGGAGTAAAGTGATATGAAGAGTTCTGAATTTGGTAAGAAATTGATAGTAGACGTTACTTAACACAAAATACTGTTAACACTACTTAACATTACTAAGCAGATGGGGTTTTAAGTGATTTAACAGCATTTGAATAACAATACTGCACAATGAAATGTGTTATTCTCTTACAAAAACAGTTAAAAGAGATTTAGTAACAAATCAGAATCGTTTTAATTGTAGTTTACAGCGTTTTAGTAACAGTCGTATCACTCTTAGACTTGCATTTTGTTTTAAAATACAATTAACATACTTTTAGTAAAAGAACATATCTGTAAAAGCTGCAGTTAACAGCCTTTTTTAAACAGAAAAGTCTTATTAGAGATGCAATAATGTTACAAATACAGTTAACAGCGTAACAATCCCTATTAGAACTACATTTCTGTTAAAACTGCAAAGTACAGACTTTAAGTAACAGCACATCTCAGTTGAACTTGCACTTAACATAATTCCAGTAACAGCACAGCACTGTTAGAACAGCACTTAACATTTTATTTACAACACCGCACTGTTAAAACTCCTGTTCACAGCACGCTAGCAACAGGGTGTCTTTTGTTTGCACTCTTTTAGCTACCAGGCTCGATAGCCCAAGCTCTGACTGTGACTCTTCGCTCGGAGTGTACTTGGCAATGTTAATTTGTTCAGCAAATTTGCAAATGGGAAATGCCTGGGCAAATACTTGGCCACATTTGCAGTGTGTGGAAACACACACGCATACACATGCACGCTCACGTCAAGTGTCGCGTGTCCTGCCTGCTTGTTGTCCAACTGCCTTGTCTGTCTGTCTGTCTGTCAGTCTGTCTGTGTGCCTACGTCTTGGCCACTGACAGGCCGTCAGCTTGAACAAAGGGCAGTGCCTGTCAGAGAGAGAAGGCAACAACATCTTCGTTGTTGTTGCAGTTGTTGTTGTCGTCAGTGTTGTCGTTGCGGTGTGTTTACTTTGTTCGAGAATGCATCCAGCAAGTGGCTTAATGTGTTGTCTTTGGTGGCCAACAACAACAGCAACAACAACAGCAACAAAGGTTCGTGTGCTGTGGCAAACTGCGGGCTGAAGTATATCAATTAGAAGTTTCATTTTCAGCGCACTCTCAGTGAGTGACTGGCAGACATTGCAGCAGCAGATACATTTGTATCTATGTATCTACAAGATGCAGCTGCAAGTTTCGACTTTACTGCCTTCACTTATTCGGTTTATTTCCGCAGATGCCTTTAATCAAATTCAATTGTATCTATTTGTTAGTTTTCCCTCGGCTGATAACGTATCACAACAATAAAAACAACAACAATCACAACAATAATAATAATAACAATAATGCCTCACGATTTGTGTATGGAAATTTTAGTTGCGCAAAAAACAAATCCGAAAAAGAAAACAATAAAATAAAACGAATTATGCAAGCGAGTTTCCTAGCTGCGTATATTCCAACATTGTAGCTAGTCTACGTCTGCCGCGAGTCTACAAGTATATAATATATATACTAAAGCGTGTGTGCTATCATGTATACTATATATGTACACTCGTATATAGTCATTATCAATTCGACCCTGTGGCATTTTCCCCAAGCAATCAAAAAGTCAACCAAAGCTGATTAAGCTGAGATGAGAGCAGCGCAATGCGGAGCAGAGAGCCTGACATCCTGTCCCGTACCGTGCCTCCTTCCTAACGGAAATGCATTTCCAATGACGGAGATTTGATTGGGTTAACGTCAGCGTCTCCCCCCTCCCCCGCTCTCTCTAGTGACGCCACTGTGCGCCATTGTTTCACTGTTTGGCTGGGGGCCAAAGAAAGTAAAGCGGGGTCGTCAGACATTGAAAATCATTTAATTAACTTTGCCTCTGCTCGTTGTTGCTGTTGCTCTTACTGCTGTTGTTGTTGTTGCTGTAGTTGTTGCTGTAGTCGTGTCGGTGTTATATCACATTCATCTCTCGAGCTGCCGTGTTGCTGCTGCTTTCTGTGGACGCGCTTGGCCCGCCTTGGGCACATTTAATTGCTGCAATTGATGAGTTCAATTGCGCAAATTGCTTCGCTGACTTTTGCCGCTGCTCTTGTGCCACCGCTGGACAGCGGGAAATAAGCTAAGCCGCCGATTGCTGTTTATTTGCTGGTGGGCGTTCAGGTGCTTCTCAAGTGTTTGCCAATTCGATTTGGCATTCAAATTGTAACAGAAATTAATGAAAGACAACAACAGATCGCAGTTTGAATTGCAAATATGTTAAACAACTGTTAACTGTGCATGTTTAACGTAGGTGTAGCATTAATCTGTTATTATGTCATGCAAAGCCGCAAGTAGAACAGACTATGTTAAGCAACTGTTAATTGTGCAGGTTACGCGTAGGTCTGTTATCGTGTATGCAATCAATTGTTATCGACTGTCATGTTAATCCGCAACTAGAACAGTTGCCTGTTACGTAGAATCAACGCTGTTAAGCAACTGCACTGCTACTGTTATCTGTCTGTTTTGATTAGAAATTAACATTTATCGCCTGTTATCGTCATGTTAACCCAATTGCTGTTACTTGCGACTTTCCTATCGCATTAAACTGTTATCCGCGCATCGTCTTGGCCCATAAAAAAGCATTCACAGTCAGTCAGTCTCACCCCACATTCACATTGCCAGCTTATCATTCACATTTATTCACCTTCTAATTGCGCGTGCCCGGAAAATTGCGTTCCATTTCTATTGCCATTCCCAATTTCTCGCTTGTGCTGTTGTTGTTGCTGTTGCAACTTGTTTTTTCTGTGAATTTGGCACATGCAGGTGTCCCCAATTATGCTGGCAACTCTGAAATTGGGACAACGTTAGCTTTCTGATGGGGGAACTTGGCTCTAACTCTGACTTTGGCTCGAGTTGCAAATTGAATATGGGAGCTGAACTGAGCTGAGCTGTGCTGAGCTGCCTGCCACACACAGTTGCCACAGAAACGAGTTGCGAAAGTAGAACTTGTCTAGTTGCGACTCGAAATGGAATGCGGCAAAAGTGGAGTCAGTGGCAGCCCAAAGTCAAGTGCGCAGGCAGAGAGAGAGAGAGGGAGGCAGTAGGAATTGTGGCATGTCATGAACTTGCAACACGTGTTGCCTGCTGCCTGCAACAGCTGCTGGAGCTGTGTTTGTTTATTTTCCTGTCGCTTGTTTGTTTGTTTGTTTTGGTTTTGTATTTCTGTTTGTTGTTGTTGTTGCACACAGCACAGTTGGCTAATTAACTCGCATTTACACTGTCCACCTTTCCGTTAGCTGTCGCTGCCTGCTGTTGCTGCCTCTGTCTCTGCCTGCGCCTGCTGCTGCTGCTGCTGTAACATTGATTTCTGTATAATTTAGCAATTTTCACTTTCACTCGTGCGCGAGTTCAAAGCGGCCAAATGACAAAGCACTGCAACAGCAGCAGCGCCATAAAACATTTTTCAATCAAACTAACAGAATGTTAATAGCATTGCCAGAGAGTGTTAATAGGAGAGAGAGAGAGCAGGGAAGAGATAGAGTGAACGCAGCACAGTGGGCCAGCAGAACGATCTAGCGGCAGTTCAATGATTTAGAAATGCGTTTGATTGATAGAAACAACTTCACTGAGAAACAACAGATAATCTAGTTTGAACATAATTTTTACCCTTTTTTAAGACAAAGAGATTTGAGGCAACAGATCTTCTAGAAGACAAGCACAGTTCTTGACCTATTGATGAAGATGGAGAGAACATTGGATAAAAACTAATTTCAAATTCGATTTCACAGTCCAAATGTACTTCAAGTACATGAAATGCACCTCATAATTAACCGCAACACATCGGGTAATGTTAATCCTATGGTAAATTAGAAATATGCACAAGATATAGTCTTTTGATCGGGTTAAAAATATAAGGAATATCTATTTTGACTTATAAAGCTTAATTTTTACATCTTTCAAATCAATTTATTGTACTTACATATTATACCCTTTACATTGAGTATACTGGTTTTGGCTGAACAATGCAACCAAAGTAGACATCTCCGACCCTATAAAGTATATTTGTTATGACTCAAATTATATTGTCAAATCAGACATGTCTTTCTATCTGTCCTTTAATCTCTCCGTCTGTCTATTATTAATTAGTATTGATAATGAAATTTCCCTAAATCACTCTTCTGTCCCACTGTGCGCACAAGAGAAGCGGAGTGAAGCGTGCCAATGCATTGCATGCAATTGTGTATGCCAAACGCCACCTGCAGCTTCCGCTCTCCCGCGCGCGCTCTCACTCTCTCCCCTCTCTCTGCTGCGCTCTCTTACTCTCTTTTGTGCGCTGCTTCCTCGTGTTGTTGACCGCTGTCGCTGCCTCTGCTTTAGTCTCTATAGCTGCCTTCGCCTCTGTCGCTGCTCTCAAAGCGCCGTTGCACATTGATTGAATGCAGTAGCAGCAGCAACAACAACAACAACAGCAGCAGCAACAGCAATGTGCCTTCTTCTAGCGTATGCATGTTTGTGCGTGTCTATCTGCCTTGCAGATTCTGTGGGAATTGCTCTGATTTAAGCTTTATTGCGCTTTTGTTTTGACTGCCGTTCGTCGTCGTTGTCTGATCTGCTTAGCTCCTCTAATGCAATTAGTTTTTCAGCTTTTTTCAAGCCACAATTCCCAGCTAAGGAAGCCTGATTGCGATTGCATTAGCAGCGTCTGCTTTCCCATAGCAGAACCTATTTAACTGTATACTGTATACACACACACCATGTAGCAAGTACCGTTAGCTTTTATAAATTAATTAATCAACGCTTTTGCCATGTTAACAGGGCGTGCTGCAGCTCTCTCTCTCGCTCTCTCTCTGCTCCCCTTCTCTCCTCAGTTTCTTCTGGAGAGCTGCAGCTAACCCTTTCTTGCTGCAGAGGCAGAGGCAGCCACTTGGAACTGGCAGTTGTGTGGCACCTTCTATGATATTCTGCTGCCTGGCAGCCATTGTTGCACCTCAGCCTCAGCCTCTGCTGCTGCTGCTGCCTCTGCCTTTTTTGCCTTTGGTTGCGCCGCCTTGTCATTGTTGCAAGACGATGACTTCCCACAGATTCACAAAAGTTTTCCCTTTCGTTACGTGACAGCGCGCCCAGCACACGAAAAAAGAGACAAGTCTGAAAGGTAGAGCGGAAAATGATCGACTACGAAATACCCGCTAAATAAAGCTTTAATTCTTTGCCTAGTGAAATTGTTTCTTAAATTACTTCTTTGTTTGTTATGCAATTGAAATTAAATTAATAGAAATTATTAAGTCAATAATAAGTATTGTACACAACAAATTTAAGCACGCTAGCTTGAAAATTAAGATTGTTCTACGTTTTTTTTCGATTTACATAGGCTAAAGAAGGCGTGGCTAAATGACAGGCACAGCTTTATGTTGAGACAGCTTGTCACCAAGTTTGGTAGCTCTAACTTTTGTAGTCTCTGAGTTATGGGTGACAAAAAAAAAAAAAAAAAAAAAAAAAAAAAACGGACTTTTTGTTGCGGGGTGATACCTTCTTTAAACTTATACTACCCTTCTCCCTATAGTTATTGAGTATCACAACAATCACACGTTGCATGAAGTGACAGAGAGAAGACAGTGAGAAAGGGAGAAAGAGAGAGACCCATCCTACTACTGCTGGCAGAGAGACACCCAACCCAAAACAAGCCAAAGTAATCTGCATATCGCCTCGAGGCACAGCGGCAGATCTTAACTTTAGTTTCGCTGCATTGTTCTTACCTCGTTGCGATAATCATGATCGTCATGATATGTGATGTACCTAGTTACATACACAGATATACTATATAGTCTCACTATATTCACTTCGTATAATTGGCAGGCGCTCATTTTCCGCCCGAATGCGGCGGCGGCTTTCCCAAAGATCATTTAGCCGTTTTTCTTTTTTCTTTTTCATTTTTTATGCAACTTTTTGTGGCTTTATTTTTCTGGGTTTTTGTTTTTGATATTTTGCACTTTTCCTTTTGCTGTAATTACGCGTTGAAACTGGTACTCTTAAGGCTTTTAGTACTAGTTTTTCTCTCTCGTGTAATATCATATCTTTTTTCATTTTGGGTGCATTGCGTGTGTTGTGCGCTCTGTCGACATCATCGTCGTCATCGCGGAGACTCGGGTTTGTCAACCTCGCCACGGCGGCAGTGCGTGGGTTTTTAGCCATGACGCATCTGGCTCTGACTGCAGCAGCAAAAAAAAAAAAAAAAAAAAAAAAAAGAAAAACTGTTAAACTGGCCAAGCAATAAAAAGGGGGAAAAAAGTTATATAAAGCTTTTGGGGCTTATCAGCTGCTGTTGCTGCTGCTGCACTTGGCATTGCTTGTGGCTTGTGGCACATACGACATCCGGTTTGGCTACAGCTCTTTTTGGCTCGGTTTGCTGTTGGCAATTTCCGTTTATTGACTCGTAAAAGAGACGCAACACACTCGTTAAATTGTCACAGTCTCTGTCTGTGTGTGTGTGCGTGTGTTGCAGTTTGATTTTCCGTACGTAGACTGATTTGCAGTCAGTGTTGCCAACTTTTGAGAAGCTAATAAAACTGTATTTTTATGTGTTTTAATAATCAAGAGAGAAGAAAATTTTTATAAATGTAAAAGAAAAGAAAAAAAATTAGAAGTATATTAAGAAAGTCAAAATAAAGCTGAAATACAGCAAAAAAACGAGCGTTTAAAAGTCAAACTTAATAAAATATATCTCAAAGAAATAACATAACAGATTTTACAGCTAAACCTCAAACTTGTCAAGTTCTTACCCACATTTCTTCATGTTTGGAAAAAAAATAGCTAGGGCTACATAATTCACGCCTTATCAAACATAACCAAAACAAGTCAAGTTGGCAGCACTATATGCAGTTTATTACTGACTGTGCGGGTTTTATAGCCGCCAGCTTTTGTGCGTTGTCGTTGCGTATGCATTTTATAACGAAACTGGATAATTTTCGCAGGTTCAATAGATATTCGCGTGTTATTCTCTTGCTCGAATAGATCGATAAGCGAATTCGGAATTATGCCAGGTGTGTTGTGCGATACGAGCAGAGATAATGCGCCGTTATATTGTGTTTTCATAGTAAATTATGCTCGGGGACAGGCAGATTAGATAGCTAGATGGATAGACCCGCTGGGGATAGAGAGAACTGTGCTTAATGCGCAAAAATCCCAACTCCCCCCCTTCCCCCTGCCTGACCAAGCGAATTGTGGGTTAAACTCTTAGCCCACTTACCCGACTGGGGACGGAGAGGCCAGGGAGAGAGAATGATACTATATCTAATTAGTCAGTCATTGGCATTTCAGGGGCTTCGGGCTGGCAACCCTTTAGCCCTGTTAAACGAGGGTTGTCAGCGCTGGCAGTGGGAGGGGGGAATGGGGGAGGAAGCGACGCTTTGTTAATGTTTTGTAACGCTTTTTTTTTGGCTGTGTCAGGTGGCAAAGGGGAGTGAGAGATAAAAAGAGAAGGAGAAAGTCACGGTCTGCCAGATTACTTCTAAGTGAAGCGGCGCCATGCTGTGACTCTTTCAGCAGTTTTTCATATGCCCCTCCTCCTACTCTTCTTCTATTTCTTTGCAGCTTTTGTGCTTATGCAAATGAGCTTTTTGGGCACTCTTCTCGGGCTTATCTCAGCCGAAAATGGATGTAATAATAAACAAAAGGGAGGCTGAAAATGTGTGACAGTTTCATAATAGCCACACAAAGTAGTTGCAGTCAAAGAGAAGAAAAAAACGGCTAAACTAAAGCCCGCTGCGCAGTCAACGTCGCAGTCGCAGAGAAATGTTAATCAAACATAGCTGTACAATTCTAAGAACTAGCACAATAAAAGCCACTCCCCAACGGCAAAAGCGGCTCAGCTTCGTTTAGAAGCAGCACGCCAAAAGAAAAACGAAAAGAAAATAATAATAACACCAACTCTGCAGTGTGTGTGTGTGTGTTTGTGCATGGGAGGGAGAAAGAAGAGAAGCTGGCGCACGCGCAGCAGGCCAATTAAGAAGCACGGACACTTCGCTGCTAGCGTCGACAGCGGCGAAGACGCAGCGACGTCAACATCAACTTCTTCGTCCAGTCATTCATTCAAGCATGCAGCCGAAGACGAGGCGAGCCGACGCCGAGCCGAGCCAAGCCGAGAGCTTTGTCTGCAGTCGCTCCACTTTCGCTGTGTAAGCCGCGCTCTCTCTTGCTCTCTCTCTCTGCTGCTCTGTGTGTTTGTTTGTGTATGCAAGCCAAGCTCTCATCACAGTGTGTTTGTTGGTGTAGGCAAGCTGCGCTGTCTCCCTCTGTGTGTATGCAAGCCAAGCTCTCATCACAGTGTGTTTGTTTGTGTGTGTTTGTTGGTGTATGCAAAGCTGTGCTCTCTTGTGTGCACTCAGCTTATTCTCTCTCTTTGTTGCGCCTCTCTGGCTCTCGCGCATGCTCAGCGCGCTCTGCTGTTGCTGCTGCTGCTGTCGCTACTGCGAGCTTCGGGCCTCAGTGTGTGCTCATTTTGGCGCTCGGCTCTTGTGCGCTCAGTTCGCTTTTAGTCGCGCTTGAAGCCGGTCGTCGTCGATTTTTCGCTGCGCTTGCGTTGAGCCTTCGTTTTTTGCATTTGCTGTTTGCCGAACATTTGTTATTGTTTTGTTTTTGTTATTCGCGAGAAAGTCTGGCAACAAATGCATAAATTTCGCGCGCCTCTTTTTCCAGTGTGACGCATAAATGCAGTCTCTGTGGGGGGCTCCAGTGTCAATGTCCTTTTTCGAGGAACAACGCCCAAGTGTGCCGTGTCTGTGCGTGTGTGTCTGTGTGTGTTACCAATATCAATACAAATACGAGTATATTAATAATATAACAATATTGGATTAGCTGCACAATTTCATCAACTTCTCTTCGTAACGTAAGTTGCTAAATGCTTCAGCGCGACTCTCGACTCCAACTCGATTTGGGCCATTTATTTTACAGCTTCTTCTTCGTTTTCTTCTAATAATAATTAAGACAAAAGCGCACAGCAGCAACAACAACAACAACAAAAAAAACCGCTTGGGTGAAATTCCATTTCTCTTTTTTAGTTTTGTTTTTATTTCTATCATCAATTTTGTACCCCCTCTTTCTTTCGCTTCGCTTTGCCATCTTTGGACGTTTATAAAAAGTGAAAATCAAGTGACAATCAATTAAAATTCGAGACCAGGCACCAAAAAAAAAAAAAAAACGAAAAACGAAAAAAGTTGGAGAAAAAAACGAAAATCGATTTTCAATTTCAAGCAACGCCGTCGAGTTTCTGTTCTAATTTTGTCACACAGTTTTATTTATGTTTTTTTCTCTCGTTTCTTTTTCTTCTTCCCTGTGCTGCGTTGGCTTGTTTTATTTTTGTGTTTCTTAACGTATTTTGTACGAGGCTTAACCCAAATTCACTTGTTGCATGTGCTGAATAAGCAAAAAAAAAAAGAAAAAAAAGGAAATAATAATACTGAAAAAAAACCTTGCACAGAATCGAAGAAAACTGAACATTTTCGCTGCTGCCTTTCTATGGCTGCGCATAAGTGCAATCCGAGCAGCAGGAGGAGGGGACTGGGTCAGGCCCAAGGCGGTTGCCCGACCCACTTACACAGAGCAACGCCTGGTCCTCCCCCCCCCTCTCCCTGCTTCTCGTCTTTCTCCCCTTTTCATCACCTGGTTGGGTCTCCCCACTCGAATTACAAATGCGTTGACAGTTCGCTTGTCACTAACTAAACTAAACGTATTCATCAACTAAGCACACAAACAACACAAGGAGTAATAACAACAACAAAAGAAGGATGGAGAGAAGGGGAAGGGGTGTGCAGGGGTAGCTTGTGTTGCCCATACTCGTAATATCGTAAATTGATTATAAACACACACATGAAAAACTCATTCTCAGTTGGTTGAATCTGCTGCCGCTGCCTATTAAAAAGTTTTTGTAATGCAAAATTCACATTTGGCTAACATCAAAAGCGGCCAGAAAAGTAAAACAAGTTAAAGGAGGGAAGCTAAAGACGAAGTGAGAATACGCTACATGATATGAAGTTAGATATAGAGAGATATAGAAAGATATAGGGTAATATATAGAGCAAGACATGTTGAGAGACATATGGAGAGATTGATAAAGAAAATCTTATTTAGAGAGTCCTTTATATGGAGAGATGCTTAGGGAAATATATATAGAAGATAGAGAAATATATAGAGAAATATATGGAGGGAGTTATATAGAATGATATAAAGAGGGAGTTATTTATAAAGATGTATACAGAGATATGATGAAAAATATAAACAAATAAACAGAGAAATTTCTATAGAGATTTATAGAAAGATATATGGATAGATATATGGATATATAGAGGGATATTTAGAGGGATATATAGAGAGATTTATAGAGCAGTAAAGTGTAAAAGGAAGATATATAGAGTATTTATATATACATATATATTGTTCCTTATAAATCTGTCAAGATGTCATTTGTTTAGGAAATCGTATCATCAACTCAAGATCGCCTTAAAAAACTCACCTGTCTTTTGTTACAAATGCCACAAAAACATCAACAGGCCATGGCAAATACAGCAGCAATAAAAGTATATAAAATATACAAAAAACAAAAAAGATAGAAAAAAAGATACTTTGTATCTTAACAAATTGCACAGAAATCAACAAAAAGATTGTTTAGGCGTTTTTTGTGTAGCGCGCTGACCAAAAAGAGCAACAATTTATTGTTGTTGCGGCTGTTGTTGTTGCTGCTGCTGTTCATAAATGGTCAGTTTTTGTTTTTTTATTTTGATTTTCTTATTTTGAGCAATCACACACACACACACACATAAAGAGAGCAAAGATTTAGTGTGTGTAGAGTGCGAAAATCGACTCACGCTTCCCTCACACACAATTCCCACTTGAATTTTTGTGTGTGCCTGTAAAGCGTGGGCCGTCTCGATCGCCTGGTACTGGCAGCCAAGGGTAACCCCACCTCATCTCCTCACACCTCAGTTCCCCGCCTCTCTCTGCACTGCCCCTTGTTATGTTTGATTGTTGTTGATAGATATTTTTATAGAAACAAACGCAACACGCAGCAAAGACCTTGTGCGTGTTCCTGTAGCCTTCTCTATCTCTTACCTCTCTCCCCCTACTCTTTCACTCTTGTTCTACCTCCCCCACTCTCCATCTCCCTCCCACCTAGAGCTGGTAGTCACTTTCGGGCAAACGACCGATTAGAAATCGCATAAGTTTCATGTCTTTTTATCGCCTTCCTTGCTTCTCTATTCATATTTCATTCTGTTGTGGCAAGATCAAAGCAAAGGCGCCAACAATTAGAAATTGCCAGTTATTAATTGCCAAAGCAATTGCAAAAAAACCAACAACAAGTTGAGTAGCTGGCAGAATATTACCTTAAATTTGGCGAATCACAAAAGGAAACAAATAGGATAGGTACAGATTGGTCGACTGGGAAATACACTTTAATTAAACCTCCACCTGTACACCCAATTAAATTATTTCCGGAATATCTTCTTTATTTTTATTCAATCAATTCTATGGAAATCATTTGACTGGTGCTACTTATTGTACACCTCAAAAATAAAAGTTCTAGTTTATAAATTAAGCTTGCAACTCGTTATTTTCCATGAGCGAAAGGCGTGGTGTAGTTCTTATAAAACATTTATCTGCGTGCACTAATAAGACATATTGTGACTAAATTTGATAGCCCTAGCTCCAAAAATCTCTGAGATATAGGGGTTCATACAGACAAAAATAGCTATATTGACTGTAATTAAACATATAAACACTTTGTGGGATAGGACTTGCCAAATTCTGCCATATTGCATACATTTTCTATAGGCAAAAATTCATAATACCCTTTTACTCTAAGAAAAGCGGGTGTAAGCAATGCGAGGGTAGCTCTAAAAGTTCTCAAAAAGCAAAGAAACAAATACTTAGATAAATAAATAACATTATTAATTGTTATTACAGTCCAATCTTGGCTTCTTCGCTAGACTACCTATAGGGTCTTATCGTAATTCCCATACCAACTATGAGTATATTTACACTACAACAATCTGCGTACATTCATGCCGTGATTCATTCATTTATTATAGTAATAATCTTAAAGTCACGTTTTGCCATCTTCTTATCAAGTTTAAATTCCAGTTTAAGTATAAGAAAATAAGTTTCTCCCTAGACCTAAGCAACTTCTCGTAACTCATTAAGCAACCCACTTTGACGCACTTTATTAATGATTCTCTCTCTCTCTCTTTCTTTCTCTTGCAGGTAAATGACAAGAAGTGCAAAAACCGAAAAACCAAAATAGATTTTTGCGTTTATTTATCTTGAATAAATTTTCCAAAACGAAAAGCGACAAAAACCGCAGAAAGTTTCCAGTTCCAAAAACACAAATACGAGAAATAGAAATTCATATTGTGGATCTGGCGATACACTTTGTAGATGTATCTTGCAGATACATTTGTATCTATCGTAGGAGAAAAACTCGGCATGCAAGAAAGCAAATGATTTGTTTTTCCGTAAATGAAAAGCTTTCTAATCGCTTGGCTGCCTCAGCGCGTTTTTCCATTGCAGTTTTTCGCCTTGACATTTCCCGATTTCAATTCGCTGTGGCAGCGTGTCGCTTCCAAGCATAATAATATTATATACCATACAGATATATAGGTATATATCCACGTATAGGTAGAGATATATATACGGCTACATAACGGTATATAATATCGCACATTTGGCAGTTTGTCGCCATCGCTGTCGTGTGTTTTGCGTTGCGCATTCGATTTGGAAAATGAGAATATACAGAAAGAACGAGGGAAAATATTCGCAAAAATATTTCGACAGTTCCCGAAGAGAAGAAAAGTGTTGTGAAAAGTTGTCGTCGTTTTTAAATTAAAGAAAAGAAAAGCAAAGAAAAAACCCCCGAACAACGCACACACAATGTTCTGGCCCACGAGCCAATTGTAGTACGTAAATTCAATAACAGTGGGAAGAATAACAACAACAACAACAGCAATAATAACAATAACAACAACAACAACGAAAACAACAGAGAGAAGAGGAGAAGAACCAGAATAACAAAGCGAAATTCCTTGGAATGGCCTTAACAATGAACATGGTCTTCCTAAAGGATTTGCGCTCACGTCTCAAAGGATATTTGCACGTATGTATCCTGTATCTGTTATGCACACATGCTGAGAGGGTGCGAGTGTGTGTGTGTGTGTAAGGGGTGTGGTGTGTGTGCTGCACATTCCGATTGGCATTGTAATAAGCTTTGTTCGAGTTGAGTATGTGAATACGAGTTGAAATATGAATTTCAATATGAGAACGAGAAGGCAAAACAAGCACGCGTGCAATGTGTGCATACCCTGTAATTAAAAAGGGGTGTAAATGGGGGTATATGAGTGGGAATTGAGGGTTTATAGAAGAAAAGTATACAGAGTATACTTGAGAGAAGTGAATAGAGAGAGAGAGAGAGAGAGAGAGAGAAGCGTGCAGTGTGTGATTACCCTGTTATTAAAATGGTTTGGCATTGAGAGTATTTAAAGCATATATAGAGAAAGTATAAGCAAAGCAAAAGAGAAGAGAAATGCCGTCAGAAGGCGTGCAATGTGAATACCCTGTAATAAAAAGATGTATAGAAAAGAGAGAATGAGTTGGAATTGGGGAATGGAATTGGTTAGGGTTAATGGATTGCCGGGAGATGTATATGGAGGGATGTCTATGGAGGGCTGTCTAGGGATAAAAAAGAAAGAATATAGCAAAACAAAAAATCTTTTTCTTCTCACTTAGTTGCTTATAAAGCTACAGTTTCTCCTTGCCCTCATTTACAGGGTATTTCACAGCACATACTGCACTTGTTTTGCGCTTAACTTTTTGATATTATTAATTAAACGTGGGTTGGCCGCGCTACTCTTAAAGCATATCTCTGCACCTACCTCCTGCAGCTCCTCCTCCACCCCTCTCTCTCCCTCCCGTCTCCCCCTCCCTCTCTTTCACTCTTTCCTTCACTTGCTGTCGCACTCTGTGGCTCTGCCCACACACACACTGCCTGCGTCAAAAGAAAGCCACAAAATTTAGCCATTTACTGACGTCGTTCCAGTCGCCTCCTCCTCCTCCACCTCCTTCCCCTGCTGCTGCCCTTGTCATCTCTGCCTGTCGCTTGCCTGCTGCCTTCATTTCCCATTTCCGTTTTGCAGCAGCATTCCTCCTTCCTCCCTGCCACCTTCATCCGCATCAGTTCTGCTGCAACTTTTGCAACTTTCTCAGACAACGACTGTCATCATCGCGACCGCCCTATGGGATCTCTTGGGTTATGGAGGAAGAGTGTGAGTGTGAGTGCGAGTCGAGTTGAGTCGCGTCGCGTCGCGTCGCAGTACTTGTATCGCTCTCTCTCTCTCTCTCTCTCTGGGTATCTTTGTCTCTTCGCATATTATGCTGATTATTCAAGTATTCGTAAGTATGTTGTGTCAGTTTCTGTTTTTGCTGTTTCTGTTTTGGCTTTCTGCAATTGCATTATGCAATTCTTCCCCCCTTCACCACCTTGCCTTCCCCCTTCAACCATTATCATCAAGATGTTTTATAAAGAATGCGCCGTGTCGAAGCCGCTATAATTTCACATACTTACAGTGCTGAGAGACTCGACTCGAGAGTCTCGTAAAACATTTCCCAGGAGCTTTTTGCACGTTGGAAACTTGTAAAAAAGACAAATTAAAGTAGAGAAGCTAATGTTGAATGGATAAAGCTCAATGATGCTAGTTATGGCACTCTAGGGGAAAGAGAGAGATGAATAAAGAGAGGGAGAAGAATGATAGAGCGGCAGATTAATGTCTCAATACAATATGGAAATACAGTTTTGTATAGTTAGAAAGAGTTGAGTAAGAAGAAATGGATGTAAGCTAACAGTAAACAGCATCAGAAAGAAATGTAGATGTCTTTTGTTTGGCTTTGGCTTTGTTTGATTATCTCTCGTACAAAGTGTGACATAATTTATTGAGTTTACCTAAGAGTTCATAAAGAAACGAGCTCTGAATAGAACTGAATATATTATCGAATATTTATCGACACTTTCGATTAGTTATTTCATTCTGGGAATGTTTTATTTGTATATATTTTGTATATACTTTCGATTTATTGTTTATATTTTATTATTATATATTTCTTTATCGATACTTCTGTTTAGTTATCGACACTTTCGATTTGTTATACAAAGCATTTATCGACATATTCTAGTGTAAATTGACATTTGCGACTAGTTTTTTCATTCTGTGTCTAAGTTGAATGTTGATCGATAGTTTCAATAATTTATTTTAAATATTTATCGTCACCTTCGATTTGTCATTTCATTCTTTGACATTTTAAATATTTATACGCGATTTCTATTAGTTTTATAAATACTAATCGATACTTTCGATTAGTTTTAAACCTACATCTTCACTTTCGATTGGGTTTTTTACATATAATATTTCGATGCTATCGATTAATTATTTATTGCTGGAAGTGTTTTATACATTTATCTAGACTCTCGATTTGTTATTTTAATTATTTATCGACATATTCTTAATATTTATGAACAGATTCATTCATTTCATGCTGTAACTATTTCACATAGTAATCGATACTTTCGCTTAGTTATTTAAATACTTATCGACCCTTCGTTCAGTTATTTCACACTGGGGCCCCTTCGTTCAGTTATTTCACACTGGGGCCTTTGTTGTCTTTCCCCACGTATTTCTAATCTCCCTCGAGTGCCTCAACTCATTCATTTTCAAGGAAATCATTACGTTTACATCATTGCGCTGTAACTGTTAACGGTTAATGCGGCAATCGGTCAAGTCTCAGTCTCAGTGTGTTATCAACTTTGAAAAGCCGAAAGCAGTTGTCAGCTTCGTGTGAGTCACATCGTGTGGGCGCACGAGGTGTGTGAGGTGTACGAGGTGTGCGAGGTGTGTGTGTGCGAAGGTGGTTCAGGTTCGTCTACAATGGGGTTCGGGTTCGGCTCGTATTGGGGCGCACTTTGGGCGCATTCGATAGACTACTGTCTCACTCGAGGCTCGATAGTTGAGGTTGACGGTGCGGGCGGTAGATACCGAAAGCGAGCGAGCGCGCGACCGTCGATGTATTTGCAACAAGTTGCAAGTTGTCTAGTGAAATATTTTAGACAGTTTTATATAATGAACATGTGATAAAGCCCAAATCCCAATTTGGCATTGACTATATTTGTTTTTGTGTGTGTTTGAGTGTGTGTGGCGTGTGTGGATAAACAAAATTTGGCCAGGGCAAGCTTATCGGTACATGGCCAGCGCTGCCAGCTGATAAGCACAAGCGTTGCGCACTCGCCCACGTCCCTGGAAGTTCCAAAGTTGTTCCAAAGTATAAGAGAAGTCTAGGCAATGTTTTGTTTTGCCAAGAACCTTCATCAATCAATCAATCAAGCAAACACACGCTAGATGCCAAAGAAAGTTCACTTAATGGGAAGAGAGAAAAAGAGAGAAAAGAAATTCGCGTGTGCATTTAAATACTAAATAAATAAATACAAAATACATATACTAAATATTCATGTGCGTCTACAACAACTGTCCGCCAGCTGGACTGTGCCATATTGGGCTAATTGGCAATGAGTCAAGTTCGTTTTCGTTTTGGTTTTTTGCATTTGCCTTTAATTAATGCAAATGCCTTGTTTGCTTTGTGCACTCTTTCTCCTATCCGCCTGCCTTTGTGCCTTTCCCTTTACGAATTCGTAACTAGTACAGAACAACAATAATATTTATCGATAAAGCGTTGACGATAATCAAAACATTGTCGCTTACTTTGTAAGTTTTGCTTTACAGTAAACAGAGACAGGGACAGACAGAGAGACAGCGAGACAGACAGACAAGTGTGAGGCCTCGTAGAGTATCTGAGTATAGTTATTTATATGTTTATGTTTTGTGCCTGTTCTTCCAAGTCATGCGATATGTACTTACAGTACTGTGTGTGCCTTATCGGACGCGCCCAGACGTATTTATAGTCGGTACCCTGGCCCTTCGGCGACGACATAAACAAAAAAAAAAATAGTTTCAATTTAGATAAATTTCAGTAAATATGTAAGCGAAATTCTTAAGAGTTTCCTGTGCGACTTTATAAAGGTTTTGCAAGTGAAACCCTTAAGAATTATTCAGTTTATCGCCCGCTCAAAGTGTCGCAAGAGAAATACCTTGAAGAACAACTCGGTTTATCAAGGGAAATACCCCAGGCACGAGTGGGGTTTATTATAATCTCTAGGTTGCGAGACCCTTGTCATAATCTCTTGGTTTTGCAAGTGAAACTTTTAGGAACTACTCAATTTATCTTATTCTCTTAAGAAAGATATTCCAAGAACTGCTGGATATATTATTATATCTAGGTTGCGTAGGTTTTGCATGTAAAGAATCCTCAAGAAACTGCTCAGTTGTCAGTGCAATCATAATCTCTCAGTTTGGCAATTGAAACACTTAGGAAATATTCGATTTGTCGTACTTTCTTAAAGGAAAGAACTCTGTAACTATTAAACTTATTGTAATGATTAAAATACCTCAAAGAACTACTCTACTCCACTTCCCTCTCATTTTTCAGTTTGTCAATACTTAAAGAGCCCCAAAACTTGCTTGGCTCATTGTTATATCTCCACTTTGCCAAAAGAAATCCACAAAGAATTGATTGAATTGCAAGAACTGTTTGATTTACTCTCACTTGATTCTTCATGCACAACAGGTAGCGCAGTTTTACGATCGTTTCGTTAGTTTTCGGGAAAGTTTTCTTATTGAACAATTTCGGTATTTCTGTATAGCGTGAAAGTTGTTCCAAGTTGTTCCATTCATGTTGTTCATGTTGTCGTGCAATTGAAATCGATTAGAATGAGTGCGTTTAATTTGCATCACAATTCTTCGAAATGCTCTCGATATGATCGCGTCGGAAATGAGAATAGATATAAGAAATGTGAACAGCAGTGTGTAAAGAAATGAGAGCAGAAGAGAAGAGAAAAGAGCAGTGAAATGAGCAATAGATTGAGCAGAGAAATGTGCAGAGATACGAGGAGAGAACTGAGCAGAAAAATGAGTGAATAAATCAGAAGAGAAATATACATAGAATTGTGAAGCAGAGAAATATTTATCAGCTGTCTTAGCTGTCTTGATATCAACGCAATGGAATGACTGCTTGTCAAAGCTACCTTATTCTTCATCCCTATCTCTCTCTCTCCCCTCTTTAACTCTGTCCCGCTCTTTGATACATTTTCTTGATAACTGTTAGAGCCGTGTGAAAAAAAGGCTACTGAAGTTGTCTAATTAACATGAACTGAACTGGTCGCTAAACTAAACTGAAACATGTAAAAGAGAAGTGACCCAAAAACGAAGCCAAAACGAACCCAAGAGGAACCCTAAACTCACCCAAAACAAGCCCGAAAACCTCAAATCGAGCGCACTTTGTGAAATTCCTTGGAAAATAAAGAAAAACTCTTGTGAAAAATGTCGACATTGGTGAAGCGAATACGCAGCATGTTGAATGTGCCCGAAAAGCAACGTGAAACATCATCAAACAATGATGATAATGTTGAGAACGGTAGAGGGGAGAGGAAGTGCAACACGTTGCCCCGCAATCGTGGCGGATCGGCATCAACGAGCTCGGTCAGACGTCGAGCAAGTGCGTCGAGGTTGTGGCAACGTCTTGTGTCACGCACAGATGAGACCCCGCAGAATGGAAGTCTATTCTATGCAGATATATCCAACGGTTCCTATGAACAACAGCAAGAGGCAACAATAGCAGCAATAATATATCTTTTATCTTTATACTAATTGTAGATCTTATCTCTCTCTTTCTCCCTCTCTCTCTCCCTTGCAGGGCGAATACATAAAGCATCCGGTACTGTACGAGCTCAGTCATAAATATGGCTTCACAGAGAACCTGCCTGAGAGCTGTATGTCGATACGGCTGGAGGAGATTAAAGAGGCCATAAGACGTGAGATACGCAAGGAGCTGAAGATCAAGGAGGGTGCCGAGAAGCTGCGTGAGGTGGCCAAGGATCGTCGCTCCTTGAGTGATGTTGCTGTGCTCGTCAAGAAGAGTAAATCCAAATTGGCTGAGCTGAAATCGGAACTGCAGGAACTGGAGAGTCAAATATTGCTCACCTCGGCGAACACAGCGGTCAATAGCAATGGTCAAGGTGAGTCTGCGAAGAAGATACAACTGTTAGTTACCTATGTATCTGCTGGATACTTGGGACAATCCCCCGTGCAACAGGTTGTGGTGTGCGGCACTTACAAAGAGAGCGCTTTGAATCTCAGTTGGAAATCGCTTTTTACGAGCACTTGTCACGCAAACCTCGGCGACGGCGACGACGACGACCTGTCTATCTATCAGCGTCTAGTTGTTGTAGTATCTGCTAGATACATTTGTATCTATGGCGTGCGCTCTGACATTACCTGGCGTGAAATACTTGTGCGTTTATCGTCGCCCCTCGTCGCGTATCTGTAACAAAACACTTGACTTGAGTTTTATGTGCGCAGAATACGCTGTAAAGGTAGTTAGGGGAGAGGGTATATAGGGCTGTAGAGGCAGCTGTGGAGGTAGTTGATGTAGGGGTATATAAGGTTGTAGAGGCAGCTGATGAAGGGGTATATGAGACTGTAGAGGCAGCTGAAAAGGCAGTTGAAGAATAGAGAAAACTAAAGATTATACAATGCCTTAGGTCTAAGATTACTGTAGATTCTATTAACATCACTTTGAAGGCCTTGCAGTAGAATCAATTGGACTTTTTACTTAGTGTTTCCTTACTCTTTTAACTGCCTTATTTACAGGGTATCTGTTAGTTACCCTAGACAACAGTATAACTGGTAACTTTCTGTAATAAAATTCAGATTAGGCTTCTTTTTTTGAATCTCTACATTGCATATCTTTCCTTCTTAGTCTCCCTCATTTACAGAGTATCTGCCAGTCTTCCAGCCTCATATCTATCATATATAGTCTAGCTTTTATTCAACTATTGACACAAGTGTCATGAAATGCTTTACTTTGAATGTGACTGCTTGACGGTTTTCGTTTCGTTTTGGTTTCTTTTTTCTGTATTCTTTCTATCTGCTTCCGTGTTTGGTTCAAGCAACAGCAGAAGCAGCAGCTGCCATCTCATCAGATTCTCTATCAATATCAGCAGCAACATCATCAGTATCATCAGCAGCATCAGCATCATCATCATTATCTCTACCTCATCATCATCATTTCACTGAAAGCTTCAATGTGCCGAACTGATTGATATGTTTGGCAGCAGCTGCCAACGCGAGATGCAAACAAACATTTCATGAGCTCTTTATGTGTGTGTGTAATTGTGTGTGGCATGTGCGGCAGGGATTAGCATTGTGGGTATGTGGTGTGTGGCGGAAATTGAAGATCCGTTAAGTAGATCGATTTAGTGACAGTTGTCAGTGGGTTGGACAGTTTAAAAAGGGTTTTGCAAATGACATTGTAGGCAAAGTGGAAGACATACTATATGAATTGTTATGTAGGGTGCATCACTAATTTGTGAAATTGTTAATGATTTTCTTGTAGCGTAAACTGATCTACTTATGGAATATTCACTGAAGGGATTTGCAGCCTATTTATTGTTCTTTTATGCGATCAAGAAATAAATGTTTGAATTTTTAATATCAACTATATCATAGTAGGTGCGACGATAGTTGTGATATTTATAGAACTATCTATTGATGTGTTTATTGATATATAAATTCATCTGTCTATCATTCTATCTATCTCTCTGTCCACCGTTCTATCTCTCTGTCTTTCTATCGATATATCTTTTTGTATGTTTATCGATCTATCTATCTGTGTGTCTCTATCAGTCTATCAATCTATCTATCGGATCTATCCATCTATCCATCTTTGTGTCTATTTACAATCTTCATATTGATTTATCTCACAGTTTCTGTTGATCTGTCGTTATCGAGCTATCATCATATCAATCTGTCAGTAGATAGATGAATCTTTATATACATATGGGTGTATATTCCGTTTTCTATATGTCTTGTATCGATAGATCTGACGATCAATATTCATTCATTGATTTCTGCTATTATCTATTAGTTTTATTAGACTTTATTCTTTAAAATTATCAGCATTAACCAAATGACGCGACTCAACTTTTAGTCAATCTATCTCCTAGCTATAAAATTATAACTATACATTATATTATCGACAACCTAGTCTGCTAAATATGCAAATATATAACCTGAATTCTGACAGCTTTAACATGTTTCAAAATTCTCTTTAACATTCAACATTGTTAAAGAACTTTCAGCTCTTCACTTATTCATTGACTGCATTAGCCGCAGCTGATCAGGTTGTCAGACCGCCCATGCACTCTAGTCCTAAACGCCGCCTGTTCCATTTACATTGGCTGCTTCACTCACCTCCTTTTGCCACCCACTGACAGTTTAATTAAAGCGTGCGCAAGCATATCAAACTGTAAACTGCAAGTGGGCAAACTGTGAAAAGGCAAAGACTGTAAATAAAACATGCCACATGTCAAAGGGTGACCACGTGGGTGGGCGTCACTCGCTCACTCTGTGGCGTCGGTCAAGTGAAGCGACCTGTCCACTGTTAATAAGCGCGTGTGTGCGTGGGGCCGCGACCCCCTGGAACTTTGACGGCATGTGGTTAAACGATTTGACACCCTAACTAAACGGCAGGGCAGAGATTAGCCAAGGTCTAATTGGAAAGGCAGCTGCACTTAACAACCTTTGCCCGCACACACAATTACAGGGTATTCTCACTCTCTACAGCCACAAAAACCCATTAAAATCTAATGTAAAATTTCCCCTCTTTGTTGTTGGTTTTTGCAGAATCGATTGGCTTCAGCTTTGATGGCAGCGGTGCCGGACAGTTTGCCTCCGCTGCGGGTGGAGGCATTGGTGGCATCGGTGGCGGCGGCGGCGTTGGTGGTGCAAACAATGCACTCGCACCAGCAGCACCGGCAACTGCCAATGACAAGGTGCTGGCCTCGCTGGAGAAGCAGCTGCAGATCGAGATGAAGGTGAAGACGGGCGCGGAGAACATGATACAATCGCTGGGCATTGGTTGCGACAAGAAGCTGCTGGCCGAGGCGCATCAGATGCTGGCCGATTCGAAGGCCAAGATTGAGTTTCTGCGCTTGCGCATCATCAAAGTCAAACAGAATCGCGAACAGGCGGATCGCATGAAGGCGGCACGACAACAGCTGACAGATGAACATGGTGGCTTGGTGGGCGTGGCACCGGGCAACATGCTGCAGCCACAAAGCCTGGAGACGACGCTGGAGGAGCGCATCGAGGAGCTGCGTCATCGTTTGCGCATCGAGGCTGCTGTGGTGGATGGAGCCAAGAATGTTATACGCACGTTGCAGACAGCGAATCGTGCGCCAGACAAGAAGGCGCTGCAAGAGGTGAGTGACAGACAGAGACAGACACAGAGAGAGAGAGAGCGAGGGAGAGAAATTTCTCCTCCTCCTCTGTTCTGTTTGACTTAGTTAGAGTTAATTAGATTAGCCTAGTTTAAGTACTGGCCGCTGGCCAGGTACGCACACGTGCGGGGGTGTGGGCAATGGCCAGAACAGCTGCGTTGCTGTGGCGTGTCATGGCGTGTGCCACACGGCGTATGATTCATATGCAAATGCTGTGTTGCGTATACGCCGGGTACGAATGCCAAAATGAGGCTAATTACGCGGCTGTTGAGTATATTTCAATCTCTGCAGAGTGTGTGCGAGTGTGTGAGAAAGTGTGAGTGTGTCTGTTATTTCTAATGTGTGTGTGTCTGCTGTGTGTGTGTGTGTGTCTATTTGTATGTGTGCTTGTCGCATAGTGCTAACTGTCGCCTCATTAATTTACTTGAGAAATATGCACAGAATTTCGTAAAAAATTCCTTGCAGTAGCCCTCAACATAGGGTGACAAGTGATAAATGTGTGTAGTGTAGTGTAAAGTGGTGAAATTTGCTGTGTATTTATAGTAGTGTTAGACAAGGAAGATATTAACTTGAGACTAAAGAGATAATCTTCGAAGAATAGAAAAAAAATGAAGTGATAATGTAGCTTAGCAGCGGTACAGTAGATCTTAAGAGTTCCATGACAGCTGCTAGTATTACTGCTAATCTTAACAATGCTAGTGTTGTAAAGTGCTGCGATATCTCTGCTGTCTCCACTAGGCACCATGCTCTGCCTGCCTTGCTTACTTTGTCTCTCTCATTCTAAATATTTATGCCATAAAATGAAATCAATGCAAAGTTTCTAGATTTATTTCTGCTTAGTTTATGTCTGACTTGGCCTGCGCCCTCTTCCCCCCTTAGAGTTGCACAATATTTCAATAATATTTCCCATTTCCTGTCGCGTGGGGGCACCCCAATACACTCCTCCCTCCCTGCCTGCCTGCCTGTCTGTCTGTAATTTATCAGCCTATTTTTTTGAAGATTACAAAAAATAAACGCATGCATCTCTGGCCCATATGGAGGGAGGAAGCAAAAGATATGGGCAGCACGTTCCGTTCCACTTGCTGGCCATATTTATTTGTACAACTCAGTTGAAAATTCCTGACGTAGTGCAGTTTTTCCTCATAAACAGATGCACATCGCCAATGGGCGACAGATGTTTTCTCCGCAGGCCGCAAAGAGATAAACAAAAGCATCGAGCCAAGAATGCCCTTTGCTCGCTGTGCTCGGCTGTTTGCTAAACATTAATAGAACTATGCTGCACAGATAGATATATAGATATATATTCTCATATATAGAGTTGCCACAAAGAGCAAGAGAGCGAGAGAGAACGGGAGAGAGAGTGCCAGTCAGTGAGGCAGTTTAGAATTCAGTTTGTATGTAGAATTTATTCTCTAGCGAATTTTCACGCATATTCAGTTTGAATTCAGTTGCCTTTGGGGCTGCGTGGCGCGTTTCGTTTTCGCGTTCTTGCTTTTGTTTGCCGCGTCGTCGAGATTTATAAACTATTTTCAGTTGTTTTTTAATGACTTTCTGCGATGTTTTTTCTGTTGAAACTTTAATGCAGACGTAATTAAAAAAGAGATTGTCGCAGAAACTATAAAACGATTTGCAAGCCACGCTCAGTAGAGCATACACAGACACACACAGGCACACACTGACACACACTGACACACACTGACACACACTGACACACACTCAAACGCACACTCACACATACAGTTGCAAAGACAGTTGCGGTCAATTCAATTCCAGGCATAAACATTACGCATACGCAGCGTGTTTCAAGCTAAATAGAAAATTGCGTAATTCTTAATGAGTTTTTCCCACCTCCCTCTCTCCCGCTCTTCCCCTCTTCTTTGTGCTCCCCTCGTGCACTTTGTGTTGTTATTCAGCTGCATTTTTAATTTATTTTCGTGCGTGGTTCACTCGAATTTGGCTTTTGGGGTCATCTTGCAATTTTTAGTAAAACGAAAATGAGAAAAATTTATAAATAAATACACATAAAATTAGAAACACACAATTTTACATGCCAAGTGAAGAAAAGAAAAAAAAGATATAAAAACTGAAAACGAAAGTGTTTGCTGTGCGTGGCTAAAAATACAAAAGAAACCGACAACGAAACGAAAATCAAATAATAAAAAGCGAAATTAATAAAGAGCATCCAAGCAAATAACAATATCAACTCGCCCACTGTGCGAGGGCGGCTTCAAGAGTGTGTGCGTTAAGTGTAGGGAAATTTCTATTCAATTCATTCAAAATTGGAATATATATGTATCTATATCTGCACGAGATCGTCTGTGCACTGAAGAGGATGATTCAATTGGCCCCTTGTTGGCTTGTCACATGTAGCTCATTATTTGTAGTCATATTTTATGCCGAATATGTTTGAAGATTATTTTTAGACGCTTAATTAAGTTACGATTTTATTTGATCATATTGATAGAATTTATTGAATTGAGTTTTAGGCAGAATTGAAGAAGAAGACACTATATAGCAGTTGATGAAATGGGTAAGATGAGAGGGATGATATGAGATGAAGTGAGTTGAGGTAATTTTAAAAATTAACTAGAATTTCTAAAGGAGAACATTGCTGTTAAAGATTCTGTATAAAATATTCTGAGGAAATACTTAAACAAATGTTTCTTTTATGATTCGGAAAGGAAAAGTTCTCAATTGGGGAAACTTTCTAATATTCTTAATTACTTTCAATCAATTTACAAAGTTTGATTCACATTTTAAGTGGTACAAGATCGAAAACAAGCTATACTGAATACAAATTGCTATACTGAATTGATTCAATCTTTATAAAGTATACTAAAAATTCTGAACAACTTTAAATGAAATTTAGCTTATATGTTTCAAGTTTAGGGTTCAATGAAAACCAAAAAAGGCAAAGTTAGTCAGGTTCTATTTTAAATTCTGAAGATTTCATCAATATTCCCTTGAAATAATTAAATTTTAATGATGGCTAATTGTTTAAATAAGAGTAACTACAGTAACTAAGAACTCTGCAATTTCTACAGATATTCCAATGAAATTTCCCCTATATAATTTGAAGCTATAGAACAGCCTAGAGATGATGCTCATTCAAAACTAAAACACAATAGAAAACACAAACTAATATAGGTTCTCAATCTCGTGCAGTATCGCTTAGTTTTTGCAACAATTTTTCCACATTTGTGCACACACTTTTTGAGGCGCCCCTCGCTGTGGTTTTGCTGGCATTTGTTTGCAAGAGATTCTCTGGTTATTTTTAGCCTCTAATCTATAAGCATCATATCATAAACACTATATGCCGTGTATCTGTGCAGATCGTGTGTGTCTAGTATATAGTGCTATATAGTGGAAATCGGTTAGCCCACCTTGAGCACAGCGACGTCAGTGTGCGACATGTGTGCGTGCCGCGAGTGAACGTCCGTCGTAGAAAGAGGGAGAAAGGAGACGAGCAGCAGCAGCAGCATGATGAGTAGCGGCAATCGTGGCGAGGATGTGCCTCCTCCGCCTCCGGCTCCGCCACCGCTGCCTCATGAACTGACCGCCGAGTGGACAGTGCGTGCACAGTTGACATTCGCGCGGGGTGGGGAGCCAGTGCAGCGGGAGTACAGTACACAGGATGCAGTGCATCCAGTGCGCGTGGTGTACAAATGGTGCACGCCCTGTGAGGAGCACGAACCGGAGCAGGAGAAGGTAAGCAGGGCAGAAGGAATTGAGAGTAGAAACCTCGTTGCTAATCTTGCCTCACGTGGCAGGCAACAACTGCCACAAGCTTTCGCAGCACCAACTCATCGGCCACAACCTATGCGGACTCCGCCTTTGGCAGTCCACAAGCCTCACGCGCAGCACAGCCTCCTCACTTGGAGACTGGAGGCGTGACAGCTCAGGTCTGTGGCACACGCTGCCAGAGCACCTGCAACATACTCGTCTCGGCTGTGGCAGACTTCTTGCCACAACTGGAGACGGGAACGACGACGGGGCTAAATGAGCCCTTTGTCTATCACAGCAAGGTGCGTGCACAGCAGCTGCGCGATGCCTGCTCACAGACTTCGGACACGGAGGAGCGACAGCGGCAGCAGAGGCAGCGTCCCGCCGCCTACGATCAGCGTCGTGCCACAACGGATGCGCTAATGAATTTCGCAAGCAGACGGCATGCGGAGGAGGCGAACACTTATGTGGTAAGTTTAGGGAGAGAGAGGGAAGGGAGAACCACTGGAGCTGTTCATTAATCGATTCCCTCTGCAGCCACCTTACTCGCCCACGCCCACAACGCCCTCGTCGACCTTCAAGTCAGCGTCGATGCCACGCATACCTCTGTTGCCAGCGACACTGCCACAGGCTGCTTCACAGACCTCGCAATCCAATCCACGTCTACCCAATCTGGGTGAGAAGAAGCCACGCACAGTGCACATTGATGTCTACTGCACGGGATCCGAGGAGGATGAGGAGGAGCAGCGACGGGAGGATGATGAACGACAGGCAGATGCAGATGCCTCCAACTCGGATACAGATAGCAGTGGCAACGGGCAACATATGTACGAACTGGACTCGAATTCAACACCACAAACAGTGTTGGACAATGAGCAAATGTTGCTTCGTCATCAGCGCATAAACTCCTTGGGCGCCTTGCCACGTCGCCTGCAGAAGACATCGCCACAGCCCAAGGAGAAGCGAGAGCAAAGGGAGAAAGGAAGGGAACAGCAACAGAAACTCAACTTGGGGCATGCCATCACCAAGTGCAGCACCGCCGAGGAAGTGAGCGAGTCCAAGCAGCTGCTGTTCCGCAAACACATCGGGGATCAACGGGCTGCCAAGTTGGCTACGCTGCGACAGAAGTACATGAGGCAACCCAGCGATGAGACGCAGAGCAGCAGCGCTTATCCGAACTCATCGCGTTCCACAATGCCACGCGATGCCACCTGCAGCAGTGTGTCCAGTGTGCTGGCCGGGGACTGTGTGGACACCTCGTGGAAGGATACAGATGAACTGGACACTGCTAGCTTAGCTCCGTTTGCTGCTCTAACGAAGTCGGAGAGTTTTGAGTACGAGAATTCCTTGGATCGTGTGCGCATCATGCAGAAGGAACGTCTCTGGTCACGTCAACACTCCATGGAGCAGCCACCATCGCCGGCTGTGCTGCCCATGAGCTCAGGCTCACCCACGCTGCCACACCGCATGACCACCATATCGGAGGTGCGTGGCAATTCGTTCCAGCGCAGCGATACATTGCCCTCGGAGTCGGATGCCTTCTCTGAGTCCAATCTGGGCTTCAATACATATCCTGGTCGTCAACTGCAGCAGCTGCAACAAATGTCGCGTCCTCGTCCTGGATTTCTGCAGTTCTTTGGTCCACCCGCCAGTCCAGAACCGCCACAAACGGCGCCAGTGTTGACTGCAGCTGCTGGCGCTGCTGCTGCTGGTATGGATCCGTTCAAGCGTCTGCATCCGGGCTATCGCTGGAAGAGCGAGGCACGCGATAATCTCAGTGTGCAAGCGACGCCGGGCTCACCTTCCTCAGAGCGTAGCTCTCCTCAGCTGCTCTCTGCAGCCAGCACAGTGCTGCGCTGTGGCAGTGAGGCACCACCGAGCACCACCTCTGCCACGACTTTTGGCACCAATGTGGCACCTTCGCCTGTGCCTGTGCGTCGCTTTGAAATCTCGCGTGATAGTCCCAGTCTGGCTAGTGAGGCATCCACCACTGTCTCTGGCTACACACACGAACATCTGGAGAAGGCACGACGTTTTGGCAATGTAGTTGCCATGAGGAAACCGGGTCATCATGTGGGACCCACCAAGAACCCCAACTGCCACTGCGAGAGTTGTCAACGTTGGTTAGCCGAACGTTTTCAGCTGCGCGGACGCGCCTTTTCCCTTGGCGAGCGACCGCTGCTGCGACGAGCGCAGATCTAGAATAGTTAGGAGACTTAAGAAAACCCAAAAAAAATGAATGAATGAATGAATGAAAGAGAAAGCATTGCAGGTAGAAAAGAAAGAGAAAGAGGGGGAGATATTTATTTGAAAGAGATTGAACTGAAAGTTAATATTGATTTATAGTTGAAAGTTCTACGAGGTGTTCGAGGTTATAAAACAAAAGATAATGAGCTTAGTTATCTGTTAACATATTGCGATATTTTAGAAATCCTTAAAAAATTTGTATAATATGTTTATATTACAAGAAAAGAAAGTACAGTTGATTTCTTGATTAAAAAGGTTTTTGTAAATTAAAACAATGAAAAATTCAGGAAATAAAAAAAGAAGAAAACAGATTGTAGATTGGATATACAGATTTGAATGTTGTAATATATTTCTAAATTATATAGACATAATATTCCTTCTTCCTTAATAGATTGTTCATAATTCTTGAAAAGAAAGAAACGAAAATTGATTTGATTAATTGCTTGATCAAAAATTCAGAAAAGAAAACATATGATACAATTTCATTTAGCAAACATATGTAAATATTTCTGCATAATTTCTGAATTCATACAATCTTTAGGTCAATTAGACCTATTTAAATGTATTTCTACATATTTTAAAACATTTCTAAATGATATAAACCCTATAAAAGTTAAGAATCCCTTTACTTTCCTCACCCCCAGCAATGTTCTCTCAAACAACTTCGGTACACATCGAATTTAGCCATATCTTGTTGCTTTAATTTGCATTTAACACACTCTTTCTGCATAAGTTGCCACGCCCATTAACCAAACACACGCCCCACCCGATCGATCCATGTGCCCAGCTGTGCCTTGACCTAGAAACTTAAGTTTACTTACTGTTCAATCAATGTTCCTCAATGTGCGCTGAATCAGTTTAAATAAACAATGAATGAAATAAATAATAAAATAGTATAAACAAAAGAGAAAAAGAGAGAAAAGAACAATTCGCAAATGGTTTTGTTTTAATTCTTGCAACTTATAAACAAAGGCAACACTTACTTAACTCCCTCTTTCTCCCTGCTTGCTTCACAGGCCCATGGACGGCTCTCGGAATCGTCGCGTAAACTTGATCTCTTGCGCTGCTCGCTGGAACTGCGACGCCAGGAGCTGCCCGCCGACTCGCCCACCGCTCAGCTGCTCAAGCAGGAGCTGCAGATAGTGCAGCAATCCACATCGCCTGCTCCAGTGCACTACACATCCCTGCAGACGGGAGCAGGTGGTCTGCTCGGTGGCAAGTCGTATCAGTCGGTCTCTTCGCTGGGCCGCTGTGCCAGCGTCACAGGCAAGCTGGAGGTGCGATTGATGGGTTGCCAGGATCTGTTGGAGGATGTGCCAGGACGTTCGCGACGCGACAAGGATAACAGCTCGAGTCCAGGAGATCTGCGTAGCTTTGTCAAGGGAGTAACCTCGCGCAGCAGCTCCAAGAGCTATTCGGTTAAGGATGAAACCTCGTTTGAGATTATGGCAGTCATCAAGCTGGACAACATGACCGTGGGTCAGACCTCATGGAAGCCTTGCTCACAGCAGGCCTGGGATCAGCGTTTCTCCATCGATCTAGATCGTTCCAGGGAGCTGGAGATCGGTGTCTACTGGCGTGATTGGCGTTCTCTGTGCGCTGTCAAGGTGCTGCGCCTGGAGGAGTTCATCGATGATGTGCGTCATGGCATGGCACTGCAGTTGGAGCCACAGGGATTGCTCTTTGCGGAGATCAAGTTTCTCAATCCGATGATCTCGCAGAAACCGAAGCTGCGACGTCAGCGCATGATCTTCAATCGTCAGCAGGCCAAGAATATATCGCGTGCCAAGCAGATGAACATCAATGTGGCCACCTGGGGTCGTCTGCTCAAGCGGAACGCTCCGAATCATGTGCACCTCGGTGGTGCGAGTAGCACAGCTGCTGTGGGAGCTGGTGGACGCTCCTCGCCACCGCTGTCCAGCATTGGCGCCTCACGTGACTCTGAGTCTCCCATTTCCCGTACACCCTCCTCTGATGCTCTGGCCGTCGAGCCGGAACCGTATACACCTGGTGAACAGGCACACAACATGGAATTCGATCCGGATGCGGGCTTGCACGAGCATGTCGAGACTCCAGGGGAATATCCCGATCCAGCTGCCAGCGGACTGAGTGGCATGAGGCCTCTGTCCATGCACTCCATGCACATGCACGGCATCAGTGTGTTGCCACCAGAGACACCTCCGCCTGCCGTGGCACCAGTTAGCAGCAGTAGCAACAACGCTGGAGCTGCCAGACCCAACACGCTTAGCTTGCAGATGCCTGGAGCTGCTGGCAAGACGCCGCCTCAACGAACTGCCGCACCCACCACAGCTCCACCGCCACCACCAGTGCTCAAGCCGGTGACGCCCGTTTTGGATCAAGAGGTGAGTTCATGTCTTGAGATTCTTCTTTGCCTGAAAACTGTACAGCAAACACATTCACCTACCTTCTTAAACTATATTCACATATTATTCCAATACCCACCACATCTATATATACTCCTTATATATACACACCCTATATAGCTGCATCTGTAGCTGATTTGATTCGATTTGTTGTGCCTTTTTGCCAGCTGCGTTCCATACTGTATATTCATTCACACTCACACATTCGCTTTGGTGTTGGTTTTGTGATTGTACATACACATCCATATATGCATATATAAATCGCCATATTCACACCACAATCTGTAGATATATCTCATTATGAAGTCCAACCAAAAAAACTCCATACAGAAAACAACTCCATGTTGAGCTAAATGAAGCTGAAGCTGATCGACATTTACGCTATTTCAGTATTATATTTGTTTAAAGAGGAACTAGTTCTTTTAACTGAACTAGTTGTTAGTTAGTAGTGATTTTTAGATTAGGTTAGATGTTCTACGCTTTATAATTAAAAAAGAGTGAATTGCGTTTAATAATTTAGTTAAAATGAACTAGTTCTTTTAGGCTTAATTAGTTCAGACAGACAGTTTACTTGTAGTACTTGTAAAGCAATAGTTGCTTTTGTATTGACTTTTAGATAATTGATAGTTAGAACTACATAGAAAATTGGAGAGACTAGTTTTGGAACTAGTTCAAAGTGGCTTGGTGTTGCATGAACCAACTGATTATATTATTCATTACAAATAAAATATATACTGTTTTCTGGGTAAGCTTAGAGCTTGACCTACAAATTTAATCGCAGCTCATTTGAACTAGTTCCGAAATTAAACAATTATTTAATTATTTTTGAAACTAGTTCAAATACAAGAGTAGATTGTAGATTGCGCTACGGCTTTATCTCTCAGCTACTGTTTGCAGTTCATTTGAACTAGATTTGCAATAAAATTGAATAGATTTTTGGAACTAGTTCAAATAAACATAAACATTAGTCTGTAATTGAGTACGGTACTTGGTAAAATATAGTTTAATGAGCTTTTTTTTTAAATTGTGCACTATGTTCATTTGAACAAGTTCCAAAACTAGAAATCCCCTTTAGATATTCCTCTGATTCTGCTCCTAAATCTTTCATCATATCTTCACATTGCTTCTGCTTAGCGCTTTATTTCTTTCTGTCTCTTTCTCTCTCTCCTTCTTTCTATTCTACTCTGTCTTCCTCTACTCTTCACTTGTCTTTCATCTTAATCTTTCTTTACACACATCTTTTTGCGGGGTTGTCCCACTTGTCAATGGTGTCTCTCTGCTGTCTCCGTCTCCTGTTGCACGTACAACTTCATCTTCTTCTTCCTTATCAACCGTCGCCTTTGTGTTCTTATCTCTTTTATGTACTCCCCCATCTCCATCTCTGCGTGCGTCTTCTTCGCGTTCTTTCCCACCTCCATTCCCCCCTCATTGCTGCTTGCATTGCTGCTGGTTTGCTTTGTGCTTGTGCGTGTTTGGTGCTTGTCCGTGCGTCTCTTTGCGTGTGTCCCCCGTGATGATACCGTTACTCGTCGACAGTTGCAGGATGCTCTGCAAGAATTTGACTTTCTCTGCGACATGGAATCCTACCCAAATACGCTGCGTCGTCCGCAGCAGCATCGAAGCTTGGAGCTCAGCGACGCTATAATGCCGCTGCAAGAATCCCCGCAAGTGTATCCCGAACCCGAACTAATCCACATTCCGCACAAGCACAGCCCAAGTTCAAGCCAAAGCCAACGCCAAAGCAGCAGCAACAGCAGCAGCGAGCAGTTCTCCTTACCAATACGCAACCCGTTTCAGTTCCAGCCAGTCCCAGTCACCACCAGTCCACGTCTGGGCGTCAGAGAGACACCACCGGCGTCAGCTGTGGATCAGCAACTGCATCGTCCGGTGCTGACACTGCCGCCGGTGGTGCTCCTTGGCGGCCGCAGGGCTGAGGAGGATGAATCGGTGCCCGCATCGCCACTGGTCGAGTATCCCGAGGATGATGATGAGTATTTGTACAGCGGCGGCGGCGGGGTCGGGCTGCAGCCCAGTCACAGCCATCACAGCAACAACAGTTCCAGTGCCGGTTTCTGTGTGGAGGTTAGGAGGTTTTTTCATTTGAACCCGTTTTTAATTTGGCTCTGGTTTGGTTATGGTTACATTTCTGTTATTGTTTATGTTCTGTTTTGTTTCGATAACTTATCGTTTTGTTATTTATTGTTCTGTTACTGCCCAAGTTATCGTTACTGTTAAATTATATGTTTCTCCTGCTGTTAAGTTTTTATGTTGGCAGCCTGTGAGCGGCTTCAGCTTCAACCTGTTGCACATTCTCTGTTAATCGTTCAGCTAACCTCTCTCTAACTGTACATACAGCACGCACATTCTCTGTTTCACTCACACCAACGCGCATCACTAACAGCAAAACAAAGCACATTAACAGTCAACGCAATCTGTATGCACGTGTAGTGTTAGTTAACAGCGCATGTTATGCAAGTGTTAATAGAAAACTGTTGCAGCTAATTAGGCGTAGTAGAAATCTGTTAATCATGTGTGTTAACTGTTAAATTTAAATTGTAGATCTCTGTTAATAATGCTAGTTCATGTTAACTGTAGACAGTAGTTATCGTTGATTGCAGCACACTGTTAATTAGTTATCGTTAACTGTTAATCATGGTAGAGCACTGTTACTGAGTAATCGTTAACTTTAAACTGTAGAAAACTGTTATTTTTAACTATACACTGAGAGTAATTTGTATATAAATTGCTTAGTTAGTAGTTTAATTATAATATTAATCTATAATTAACAGGAAAAAGCTCTGAATATAATTAAATAATGAATCTCAATATGCAATCTCAATCATCTAGTTAATAGACACACCCACTGTGCAGAGTATATACATATAAACAAGTCGAAAGACGAGAGCCAAAATATATATTCATCATGTTTGCCACATTTGCAATACTTATGACAATTTAAAGGCAGATACCGCGACGTAATAACCTGCTCAAAATGAAATGTTAAATGAGACGATTTAAGTGCTTGAAATAGACTAAATAATGCTATTAAGGCGCTACATATAGAAAAGAAAAAAGAAGAGCAGTAGAACAACAACAACATCAATTCACGTGCCAAGACAAGGGACACGTCCAATTCATGTGCTCCTCCATCACCCTGTATGTGCCTTGTCACCCTGTGTATGTGTCACTGTCCCCCCTCTCCCCCTCCGTTTCTCTCTCTTGCTGCACGTCAGCATTTGCCTGTTTTCTCATTTCACTTGCTTCCATTTTCCATTTTCACGTTTCGCTAAGGTACTAGTACGTATATAATGCCTATCTGTGCATACTATATAGTATATATACTGTACTATATACTGTACCTTGTACTAAGCACATTTGACTAGGCTGTTGTTGTTGTTGTTGTTGTTCTTGGCCTCTGGTCATGACTTTGGCACTTGGCCGCCTTCAGTTGTTGTTGACATGTTCGATCAATAAGGTTAGGAATCGAAGGCGCCTCGTCTCGTCTCGTCTCGTTTCGATGATATTGCCAACATTTCAGGCCTGTGCACAGTTGGTGCGCAAACTGTGTGCGCTGCACATGCAACAACAACATCAACAAGACATCAGCAGCAGCAACAACAAGAACAACAAACAACTACTAAGCCAGCACTATCATCATGCTCTGTTCGGGCACAATCTGCACAAGCTGCTGATCCCAGTGACAACATCACCAGCCTCCTCTGCACCACCTGTATGTGTGTGTGTGTGTGTGTGTGTTACTTCTGTTCTACTGTTGTTGTTCAATTCCCCAAAACAAATACAAAACTCTTGCAGGCAAAGATCAATCTTGTACATATCACAATTGAACCACTCGAGGCATCGCCATCGCCATCGCCACCACCACCACCGTTGCCACAGTCGGCGCCGCCATTCCTGCTGCTGCCCAGGGAGGAATCAGTGAGAGAGGGCACTATAACCATAGAAAGTGTATTGATAGAAACTGTGGATGAGGTATACGATCAGGTTGAAATTCGATTATGCATTCAGAGCTTTTTCCAAACGAACAGAACTAACAATAACTCAAAAGAATACCCCCTTATATACACCTTACTCATGCTTGTTCCTTCTCTGCAGGTCATACCACAACTGGGCAAGCTGTATGTGGGCTCACAGCAGCAGCAACAACAGCAGCAGCAACAGCAACAATTGGGCTACGGGCAATCCTCGCCCATTGTACAGGAGCCACCTACGCCTACCATATATGGCAATAGCAGTGTTGCCGGCGTTGTTGCGCCTCCCCAGTTCCCACAGCCCTCACAGCGCCTGGACAAGCAGCAGCAACAGCAACCCATCTATGCCAATCAATATGAGCTGAATGTGGCCAAGGCTGCAGCAGGTGCAGGCGCAGGTGCCGGCGCTGCTGCTGCTGGCGCCTCGACAAGCGGCGGACGTAGGAATGTGGCACGTGGCCTTCAGTACCGCGAACCTGCCGGCTATGAGGCACTGCGTCAGCAGGCACCACCCAATGCTGGCATGTTGTCGTTGGATAACTTCCGTCTGTTGAGTGTGCTGGGTCGTGGACACTTTGGCAAGGTGATATTGTCGCAGTTGCGCAGCAACAATCAGTACTATGCCATCAAGGCACTCAAGAAGGGCGACATCATTTCCCGTGACGAGGTCGAGTCGCTGCTGAGCGAGAAACGCATCTTTGAGGTGGCCAATGCCATGCGGCATCCGTTCTTAGTCAACTTGTATTCGTGCTTCCAGACAGAGGTGAGTAGCAGGCGTTAAATATACCCTAGAACAGACCTAAATCTAATACCTTCTCTCTTCCTTTCCAGCAACACGTCTGCTTTGTCATGGAGTATGCCGCAGGTGGCGATCTAATGATGCACATACACACCGACGTCTTCTTGGAACCACGTGCTGTCTTCTATGCTGCTTGTGTGGTGCTTGGTCTGCAGTATCTGCACGAGAACAAGATCATCTATCGTGATCTGAAGCTTGATAATTTGCTATTGGATACCGATGGCTATGTCAAGATTGCTGACTTTGGTCTGTGCAAGGAGGGCATGGGCTTTGGTGATCGCACTGGCACCTTCTGTGGCACACCTGAGTTCTTGGCGCCTGAAGTGCTCACGGAGACTTCGTACACACGCGCCGTGGACTGGTGGGGACTGGGTGTGCTCATCTTTGAAATGTTGGTGGGCGAGGTAAGGAAGGAGGAACAATGGAGATCTGATGATTTGCTAATTTGTTATTCATCTTTTAGTCACCCTTCCCTGGTGATGATGAGGAGGAAGTCTTCGATTCAATTGTTAACGATGAGGTGCGCTATCCACGCTTCCTCTCATTGGAAGCCATAGCTGTCATGCGTCGGGTAAGTGGGAAGAGATTATAATGCTTAGATGAGAGAAAGTCTAACATGTTCTTACCATCATCTACAGCTGCTGCGCAAGAATCCAGAGCGTCGTCTGGGCTCATCGGAACGTGATGCGGAGGATGTCAAGAAGCAGGCGTTCTTCCGTTCCATTGTGTGGGATGATCTGCTGCTGCGCAAGGTCAAACCGCCGTTTGTGCCCACAATTGTAAGCTGAAAATTGCATAAACTGTACAAAACTCTCTTACTAATCCCCAATTGACCTTTTCCAGAACCATTTGGAGGATGTCTCGAACTTTGATGAGGAATTCACGTCGGAGAAGGCGCAATTGACGCCGCCTAAGGAGCCGCGTCATCTTACCGACGAAGAGCAGCTGCTATTCCAGGACTTTTCATACACGGCCGAGTGGTGTTAATACCAGGAAGTGGGGGAGTACCCCCTTCTCCAACCTGGAGGCAGCTCTATGTAGACTTTAGTAGTAATCGGGTAGCCGAACTGGGCGCAGCTCAGTTAGATAAGTTCAATAGGAGCCCATGGAATGATAGAATGCTTTTACACAGGAGTAATACAAATATAATACACGATATGCAGTTATACAGATACATATATGCTATATATAGACCTTATACGTATAGAGTTATATTGTTGTTAACACCTTGTGCATGTTGCTCAGAAGCATTAACCAAATTGCCTAGAATTCTACATAAATGTAAACCTGCATCACCAATCAATCAATCAATCAATCGATCGATCATACATATACATATACACCCCTTATAATCATGCTGTATCGAGTCAGGCAAACCTTGTGAGCTTGTCGCGTTTATCGTTTTTATGTTTTCAAATCCCAATTTAATCGGGTCAAGAGAAAATGCATTGAATAGTCTGACGAACCTTTGGAACAAGCCTTATAAGAAATCTTGTAGATTTTGGAACCGATTTTGTAAAGCCAGATACTATTTTTATATAGATAGAGAGAGTTGTATGAAGAGGAACGAGAAACGAGGGAACATTATATACATAAAGCATAACATATACACCAGCTATTTTACAAGCGCCAGTAGATGAGTTATAGAAACATGATTTATACCTAGACACATACACAAACACACACACACACATATACGTATTTTCTTAGTAATCATACAGAAAGCAGAGGGAAACACATTTAAAAAATGTTGAAAGAGAACAAAAAGAGAAACAAGTCATCAGATTGTATGCACCATAATTAATAATGAATATATATAAACTAAACTGATATAAAGGAAACAGAGCTCATCTCTATATACACACACACACACATAAATATATAAGCATGCAAACACACACACACACGCACTTTTAAAACTGTATATTTTGCGTTTTATCAGCTTGGGGGATCAGCCCTGCGATTATTTTAATTATATTTTAAATTATACATACATATATATACACGCTACATTTGTTATTTATTATTGTACTTTAAAACAACAACAACAAACATAAAAAAACTGTAACGCTTTGAGAATTTTTTAAAAATTGAAATTAAATTAAATTTCTTATTGGAAAAAAACAATTTCTTTGTATGCGAAACCTTTTTGTCTCTCAATTGTGCATGCAAATTGGATTGTTGTACACCTAAGGCACCCCATACATACATACACATATATGCTATATATATATTTAAAAATGTAATATTTAATTCGTATCTAAGTTGTAGTATTCGATTATTGAAATTAGTTTAAGTTATGCGTATGTCAAGATAATTATTATACGATTATTATGATTACACTTACGATTATGAAATACGAACTATGAACTATTGTCATTTATTGTGTGCACAGCCTGAAGGTAAACTACGAGATTGATCATCAGATCGGTCATCTATATATATAGAGGAGGATCTGCCGCCTTGGGCCGTGTACATAATTGTTATTTATGCAATCTATGATATGATTTTGAATAAATGTATTTATCGCTAACGTTTGAACATGTTTTAATCTAAAATAAGTTAACATATTGAACATTAAGTTAGATAACTCCTACACTGGACATTAATCTGGCTTCATAGCCACATTGATTCCAATTTAAAATATGTTTCACTAAGTTTTCTCTATGATTTATCAAATATTCCCTCTGTGAGTTGATAGTAGAGTATAGTGCCTGTATTATCGGCTATGGCTATGAAGACATAGCTGTGGGGTAGTTTATTTTGTAGTGCCTGCAGCTGCTGAAAGTCTATGGACTTGGAGTGGCGATAGGGAATGTAGACAACCTGTTGCTGAGGTTCTTTGTCGGCACTCAGATAGAACAGATTCACACTGGCTTCGTACCTCGGCTGTATATTGCTAAGGCGCTCATCTGCAATATATTAATGAGAATATTAATTTAAATAAATTAGTTACTTTGATTAACTTGCCCTTTAGTAGATCTCCATAAACCAAGTTGGCCAATGCGCGTGTCATGGTCGTCGCATCGGGATAAACAGCTTCAATATCCTGCAATTGGATGAATTAGTTAACAGTTTTGCATGCACTGCTATGCAAACTTACCATAACTACAGTTACTGTGCAGTTATAGTCTTGTTTTATTCATTTAGTGCATTAATTTTAGTTATTCAAATAAAATGTTTGTATTTCAGGAACATTTATTGACAGCGCCGGCAAGCCAAACAAGTGACAGCTGATCTAACAGTGCATGTTAAGCTTAACAGAGTGCTGTTAAAAGTGATTTTCTGTGACAGACAGTGCTGTAAAACGTGTGTGCGTGCTTCGTTAAGTTTGGCGGCTTATTTGAAAAAGCCTAGCATACTTTTTGTCGCTATTTTTATTTGTAGAGCAGTTGTAACTAAATGACTATAAAATTGATAAAAATGCAGTGATAAATTGTTAAAAATGGCAATTTACTCTTCATTATATATGTTCAAATATTATTCAAAGTGCCTGGCTTAAATTGCTGTAATATTTCGCACATTTACTGCTCAATTACCAGCGCGCAATAATCAATAAAACTAAAGTACACTCAAATTATGCATACATAAGAAGTGCAGACGTTGTCTTTGCCTTGCCTTGCCTAGTCTTGCCTTGCCTTGGGCCGCTCTTGACACTTGACTGCCAAGTTGCACGCCCACATCGCATGCTACAAAAAACCCCAAAACGGAAGGCAGACAGAGCGAGGAAGGAGGGGCAGACTAGGGAATAAAAGACAACAAATTATGCTAAGCAGATGCAGTTAGCCGGAAGGGAAAGAAAGAAAGAGAGAGAATGGGCCCGGATATGCATGCAAAGCAGTTTTTAGCTGCTGCTGCTGCTGCGGCGTCTCGGCATCTGATAAGGGTTTGGCAGGCACTGTAGCTCGCACATGTGCGCATATTAATGTAAGTGACTGTGTGTGTGTGAGTGTGTCTTGGCTTGTGCTCGAACGATAAGCAAGTTTTTTGGTCTATGCAGATTAGGCTGCGGCTCTCGACTGTCAGTTAACGTTCGGTACTCACTGTAACAGCCAAGACCAACGACGATTCAATTAGGCGCTCCACTTGCACCTGCAACTGAAACTAAAACCGAGTTCAAGAGGGGGAAGCGAAGGGAGGAACTCGACAGGCCGCCAGGCTGGCTAACTAAACCAGATGTTGTGGTCGATGGCCATTATTGAACTTGTCAATGCCAGCAGTGCAGTTAGAGGGGCAGAAGGGGGAAGAGGGGAGGTAGGAGGAGGAGTATAGTTAGCCAGGGCTGGGGCAATTACAGTGGCAAACAAGGCAGCTTACTACGTAGCAGGCGGAACAACAGTTATTACAATTACACACACAGAGATGATGCTGCCACAGAGTTGATGCTGCCTCTGCCTCTGTGTGTGTGTGTGTGTGTGTGCGAAGGCGTACGTGCGGTTACTTAATGCTGTTTGGCCAAGCAGAGTTGTGCGTGTTGTCCTTTGCTCCTTCCGGTGCCGTGCCCAGAGCAAGCAGCAGCAGCAGTTCCAGCTCCAACTCCAACTCCAACTTGGACTCCAGCTCGCAGTTGTCGCCAGGATTGCTTCCTACTTCCTCCGCCTGCCTCGTCCTGATGTGCGTGCGTGCAGTTAAGCATAATATTATTTGCACTTGCTGCTCGCTTATCCAGCCAACCAAACACACACAGTCGCACAGCAAATGGCAGCATATTCTGCTGGTCAGTTGAATGTACTCACTGCCGAGTGAGTGTAGTCATAACCATTCACAGCGTTCACTGTCCACGGCCAAAGCGTTTATGGCTTTTGCTCTAATGTGGCTGCACATGTGTGTGGGTAACAGAAAGAGACACTGAGAGGGACAGGAAGAGGGGTATAGAATGAGGCAGCTCAATTATGTTGTGTTGACACCAGCAACAACGACAAAATCGAGACAACTCAGCAGAGCGCAAGCAATTGCTAGTAATGGACAAGCTTTTCAGGAAGCTTTGGAGGCGCTTGAAAGCTGCTTTTTGGAGGGAAGCTTTGCCTTAAGTAGCTGCTGCAAATTGAAAGTGTTCTCCTTGAGAATCGAGTAGAGTCTTTTAAATAACTGGCAACAGCTTTGTTCTTATAAAAAATTAGCTTACTTTTGAAAATTGATTGAAAAGCTTCTAGATCTTGTTTTTATTGTGCTGCCATACGGCTGCAGCTTTCAGTAAGTAAAAGACAGCATAAAGTTAATCCTCCACCTTTAAATCTGCCTTCAATCAACTTTAAATAGTTTATCACTGTAAGCAAACTTTGGTTTGCCTTAAAAATTGATTATAAAGTTCTTCGCAAGTTTTTTTTGAGTCTATCACACATTTCTGTGTATTTCATATATGTTATTTTATTTTTAATAGTTAATTAGAGCATTATATATAATAGTAAAATATATACAATAGTAAAATTTCTACCTTATGTAAAACAAGCCTCAATGGACCCTTAACAACTTTGTACGGACAGCAAATTGTGATTGGCTTAGAAGATACATTACAAATCTTCTTCCATATGACTTCAAGTACTGTACTGTCACATATAGAAAACTTTCAAAGGTGCAATACAACATTAGAGTCTTTTAAGTCATAACAACATTGCAAAGCTTAACCTTTGCCTCAATTCATATCTCTTAGTATACGAATTTCCATCACAATCTATCAAGCAACTTCTCCTTTATTTCTTTCGATTACTTAGCCTTCTTCAAAGTTCTTCAGTGTTCTTCTTTCCGTTTACATTACATACTCCATCCCATTCTAGCCTATTTACACCTCTCTTTCTCCATTCTCACTTTCAGCTTAAACCGTTACGGCCATGTAACAGCTAGCTACGTCTCTAATTAGAATGCGCAGTCAGGCGAGTAAATTCAAATGGAGCGCTAAAAAGTATGCTACACTTTTTTGCCGCCTCACTTACAACTCACCTGAGGCCGTTGACAATAATGTGTGTGGCAGGCAGGCAGGCAGGGAGTACCGGCGAGCAAGCCAGGCGTGTGGCATGTGGCAAGTGTGTGGGCAACAGTGTGTCCCACGACAGTGTATGGAAATTTGTGTGCACACTTGGTCACTTAGCAGCTACATTTGCAACAACAACAACAACAGCAGCAACAGCAACTCGCCTCGCTGCAAGCTGACACGCAGTCAGGCTTTGGGGGCATGCCCCCCGGGCAGACTTTTAATTGAACTTTTGCAACAACACCGCGGGGATCAATTGAGATTTATTGGCACTACGTGGCCAGCGCCGTGTCGCGCTCTGTGTGTGTGGTTTGCCTCGACTCGGCAGCACAGATTGCCCGACTGCGGATTGCCGACTGTGGATTGCGGATTGCCGAGACGCGCCGAGTGTGTGGCAGCCACAGTGTGGCAGTTACTACGTGACGTAAGCAAGCAATTAATGTTTTATTTAATTTACACCGCGAGTCGCTAAAGTTGAGACTGAGCGACTGACGGACTGCGAACTCGATAAGCAGTTGCAAACATGTCCTGACTCTCTCTGCTACTCTCTTTCTCTCTCTCTCTTTCTCTCCTTCTTCCCCCTTATCTTTCCCTCTTCCACGTCTCTCTCCATCTCTCTCCTTCTCTCTCTTTGCCTGCAAAACTTTCGCTTGTCATTTGCAATTCAATGCGAACTCGTCCTAATTACGCCGCAACTTGTGGCAACTTTCAAGCCGTGTAGCCCCTCAAAACTTTAGCCACGCCCCCTACCAGCTCAATCTCTCCCTCTTCCAACCGTTTTGTATTCAATTTGCCACAGATTTGTATTGAGCTTGGCAAACTTATTAAACACGCTGCGTGCGCCACACCAAGTGTCCTTCCAAATGACTTAATGGCCTTTGGCTTGTGCCACGCCCCCGCCCCTCTTCGCCCCACTCGCTTGTCAAAATGATGTTGCCGCATCATTGGCAATGCAATTAGCTAGAGGGAGAGGGAGAGAGGGCGACTGGTGCCGGGTAATTAGAGCTGCCCGAGCAAAGTATCTGTGAGATACTTTCGCATCTTTTTTTTTTTGGGGGAGGGGGGATGAGCTTTTAATGGATTTCAATGACGCTGCGTGAAATTTCATTAAAACTCGATAATTGCATGACACGACAAGATTTTGGTCTCAGTCAGGATATGCCACTCCCCCTCCCTATCCTCCCCTGCTGTGGCCGCAGACAATGCCTTGCCAGACTGCGCTCTCAGTCTGCAATTGATTTAATTATACGATTGCTTGCATTGCAAGTGATTCGAGTCGATTCCTCGCTCGATTCGACCCCAAGCTATACACTTGACTGCCCACGAAGACAGCCTTCCCCCTCTTATCTCTCTCCCTTCCCCTTGACAGTTGCTGGCATTTTAATTACATTGAAAATGCGCATCATTTTGGTGCAGTTGAAAGTCAAGAAGTGGAAAACAATTAATTACTAAAGCATACTTGGGAGACAGTTAGTTGAGAGAGAGAGAGCTGAGCTTGAAGTGAGATATGGTTATGAAAATATTATAATAATATTTGGGGAGATTATTTGAATTTGCTATGATAAATGATAAAGGGCTTTAAAGTATTGATCTTTGAAAGATTTTAAAAATGGGAAAGACTTATAAAGAAAGGCGTAAGGAAAGATACTATGGCATTTATATTATTGTAACTTGATACTAGAGTTGGCAACTGAGAAAACGAAGCTCAAGATCTCAAGAGAACAATCTGTTTAGAGAGATAATAAACGATAAGGAACAGCGAGAAAGTAAAGAGCAGTAAAGGTTGCAAGAAAGTCAGAGAAAGAAAGAGATGCAAAGGTAGTTTTAGATTGAAGGAGGCGGAGGGTGACAGATATACAGACTGATAGAGACAGAGATTGAAAAAAGTAGTGACGGAAAGAGGTAGGGATTGACAGAGAGGTAAAAAGAAGTTGAGAGAAAGGTAGAAAAAGAAAGCGAGATGTTGTGGAACAGAATGAGTAGTGAAAAGAAGAAAATAAAGAAAGTATCCATTGACAGATTGAGACTGACAAGAGAGACAGAGACTGCTTGAGTGGAAATAAGAGACATGTAGGGAGGGAAAAGGTATGTAGAGAATAAAAACAAACACAGGAAGAATAAAAATGTACATAAAAGAGGCATGAGCAATAAAAGAAATGAGAAATAATAGAAATGAAAAAGAGAACAGAATAATAAACTAGAGAAAAAATGACGCTAAGAAAGCAAGAAAAGGCGAAGATTTCAGTGTGATCTAAAGAAAGAAAATCTTCAAAAGAGAGCTGAGTACAAGGAGTATACAAATAAAAGCAGAATGAAAGGTGCATGGAGACTGACATTCTCTAGAGAGGAATATATAACGGAAGAGAGAAAAGAGTGAAAGGAAGTTAGAGTAGGAAACAAGGAGACGAAAGAAAAAATAGAGACACATTAAGTGGAAGGCGGAGGCTGAAACGAAAAAGGAGGCTGAGAGCGAGACGAAGACTGAGAGGAAGACGGAAGCTGGGAAAAAGATAGAGAGGAAGGGAGTAAGATAAGAGAAGTGAACGAGTGTGAACACTTGAGATTTAAATAGACAGATAGACAGATTGAAAAGAAGACGTAGAGCAAGCTGACAGTTGAGCAAGCACTTAAATACTGAAAGATATACAAAGTGAATGAAAGACAGACTGATTACAAAGTACGAGTAGATACATTTATGTTAATATGCAATAGGAAGATGAGAAATAGATAGGTTGAGAAATAGATAGATAGGAGAGAATAGATCACATAGAGAATAAAGCAAGAGTAGTTGGAAGTAAAGAGATAATAAAAAAGAGAAAAAGAGTTAAAGATTAGGCAAGTTTGCTTCATTTCACTTCACTTCCTTTTAACAAAAGCTGTTCCCTTCTAAAACCTAAGCTAACCTTCCCTCTCCTACCCCACTTTACAGGGTATACACTTCCAGTTTGAGTTCTCTCCACCTTGATACCTGCCCTCAAAGCGTGTCACCCACACAGCTTGTGGCATGCAACAAGCTAAGTAATTACATTGATTGTCATATGAATAATTCAGCCCGTGGCTGCATCAACGTCAATGTCAGACTAACACAGCAACAACAGCAACAACAACAGCAATAACCACAACAGCAGCAACAACAAGGAGTGAAATTTAGTATGCAAAAATGTGGCAACAACAACAACAATAGCAGCAACAACGTTGAGTGAGGCGATTACAAACATAAAGCGGCAGATTCCATTAGATAAGATGGCAAAATCAATTATTAGCCTGATTTCAATTTGCATTTGAGGCTGTTGCACGTGGCACGAGGCAACTTTGGCAGCAAATTGAATTTATTTGTTGTTTTCTAAGAGATAAACAAGCCAGTTAACTGTGTGAGTGTGTGTGTGTGTGTATTCGTAAATATGCAGGCCGAGTGTGCAACGAAGCAAACAAGGCAGCTGGCAACAAAAACGTGCTGCATGCAACAAATTATACAGATAATGCAGCACAATTGAATTTACAGTTTTCTATCAGTGAGAAGAGGGAGAGGAAGAGGGGGAGGGAGATAGAACATTGGTTTCATTTTCCACTTGACTTGACTTCGAGCTGCTCTGTTTGAGTTGCGCGTTTCGCATTTCAGCAAATTCTCAATGCGACAGACGAGTGAGCAGCAGCGTGGGGCACGAACAGGAGACAAGTGGCATGCGGCAAGGACTCCAAGCCAGACAGCATTGTCTGCTGCTGCATTCAATTGTTGTCCTATTCGGCTTGTCCCAGCAAACGTGTCCGGGATGAAACAACATTTATCACAGCACGAGTCTCAGCACCGGAAATGTTGCAAGGCCCAAGCAAGGAGTGAGGCAGTGGCAGTGGCAGGGACAACTGTCCACTGGCCACAGAATTCATTTACGTAATTAGTGGCCCAAGGATGCCAATGCTGAGGGCGCCCCGTAAGCCGCAGGCATTCATTTTGTGTTGACCGCAGCAGCCTCGTCCAGCCTCGGCTTGACGCAGCGTTATCCTGTTCAGCACAAATCGTTGCCTACTTTTCGGGTTGCGGCCACAATTGCGTAGCCAGGCAAGGAGAGCATAGCACAGCACAGGGCGCAGCACAGATTGATGCCGCCGCATTGGGGAGTGTTGGAAAATGTCAACAAATGGGGGATTAAAACGACAACAAAGGTTTCGATTGCAGCGGCATGCAGACTGAGCTGAACCTCTTGATTTAATGTGAGTTTAGAGAGCATAAAGAGAGTATTTGTGGAAGTGAGTTTAAAGAGATTTCAGTTGTTTAGTATGAATAGACAGCTGAGAAGATTTAAAAGACTTAAATTTATTTATTATTTTATTTATTTTAGATTTGTTAGATAAATACAGCTTTTATTTACCTATTCGATTTGCCTACAAAGATCTACTTTAGAGCTTAGAACTGAAATTTATAGTTAAAGTAACTTTTTTGTTGCAAAGCTGATTAAAGAACTTTCTTATGTGTTTCAAGCCCTTTGTTTAATATATTATTAATGGATTACTGAACTTTAAGACTAATAATAAGAGTGTATTTAATAGTTGAAGAGTGAGTTTATAAAGCTTGAGTTGCTATTGTAATTTAAAAAGAAAGCTTGAAAGGTTTAAAAAATATTATTAAAAGCGCTTTGATGTGGTAATCATTTTAAAATCTTCTGATTAAGATAGATTAGATTGAATCAATAAAGCTTTTATAAATTTATTTGAAGTGCTAAATTAATTCTAAAGAGCTTATAGACGCAATTGTTATTTCAAGTTATTTTTGTAGGAAAGCTGTTCAAAGACCTATCTTGTACCATAGCTTTAAAGCTCTTTATTTAATACGAGGGTCGTTTGATAAGTCCGTGACTTTTTGATTAAAATATATTTTTTTCGTCAAAGAAGCGTTATTTCTCAACATAATCCCTTTAGCTCATACATTAGTCCAGCGTTTTCCAATTTTTTATTCCTTCCAAATAATAGGTTTCCAAGGCCCTCAAAATAGCGTTGTTCGGAGACCGAATCCACCGCCGAGCCATTTCTTCATGTTTGGAAACAAAAATAGTCAAGGGGCAAAGGAGAAATGCGGAGGGGTAGCAGTTCGAGCCCAATTTAGAAATTTGCCATGCGACACGAAATTCACTTTTTCCATTTTCGTTAAAATTCACGAGATCGTCGCTTCAATGCCTATAAAACGCAAACCAAAAACGCAGCTTCTCAAAATTTTACAGTCAGCTGTTAATCGATAACTGCTGACAGGAGCAGTGTTGTATTTAGAGCAGGTGCGCGGCAAATACAAAAAGTCACGGACTTATCAAACGACCCTCGTATATTATTAGAGAGCCCATTAATATTTACCATAGGGCTGAAAGGCAGCTTCTTAAAGTTTAGACTTATAAAAAAGCTCTTTCAATTAGAATTTCCTTGATGAGCAGAACAATTTTTACAAGATTTAATGAGCTTTGTAGGACAACCTCTGTAGGAATTTGTATGTGGCTTGAAAACTCTTAGTTATGTGATTATTATGGGAAATACTTCGTTCAACACTTATACTAGTTTAGCCTAGCTTTAAAGGTTTTTATTGTCAATGTGCTTGGTTTATTTGCCTTGTATCGTTTTCATGAATTTTATGCCCGGATTAAAGGCATTCATAAACTTAAAGTTGTGGGATATATAAATGAGTGCTGCACCTATATTAAAAATGAATTTCACTTGCACTTTCATGTGCTTTAACAGCTAGCTACCACAAATGTCTCCACTTTCATCCACAAATACAAACAAACTTTATATAAACTCAAACTATTCTGCGAACTCTAAGCCTTATCATGTCTGGCATTAAACTGTTCATGTAGATTAAAACTCAATTGAGAGCTTTGCAGTTGCAACTGTCTAACAAGCAGCAGCTTCGGCTTCACATGCTCTGCAAAGCTTGTCAGCCTTAAGCTGTCTCCCAACTCTCCCTCTCTCTCTCTCTCTTGCCCCCCGAGGCTTATCTCTTTACTACATTTCAGCCAGTGTCATTGGAGCTTTTGCATAATTTAGCTGACAAAATTTATTGATTAGCTTGTTAAGTGCAGTTTCGTGTTGTTTATTATGCAGCAGCTGCTGACAAGGTGCTTCTCTTGTGCGTCGTCGTCGTTGCGTTGCGTTGCATGCCCCAAGGCAGCGCAGTTGATAGCATAAGAGAAAGACACACAAGGTAATGTGCGGGAGAGACTGCAGGTGGGTGTAAGTAGGGTGAGTGTGTGCGTGATATGTGTGTGCTTGTTATATATGTGTGTGTGCCTCTTAGATGTATGTGTGTGCCTAATGTGTGTGCGTGTGTGCAGCTGTGTGTGTCTGTTGCCTAAACTAATCAAATGCGGCAGCCGCAAGTAAAACAAACTTCGTTTGCAGCTAAAGCTGAAGGGAAACAAGCGCGCGCGCCATTTAGAACTGCAAGGGCAGCACACACACACAGGCACACACACACACATAGAAAGGCACACACATAGACAGGCACACACACAGCGCCCTGTTGGCGCCTAAAAGCGAAAGCAGCGCGAGGAAATCAAAACAAAAACACACGAGCTACCGGCAAAATGCACGTGACACGCACTCGGCTCGTCCACTTCGGCTACTCTCGACTCGCCTTCGGCTTCGTTGAGTTTCAAACTTAACGAAAGCAAGTCTGGCGCCGAAGCTAACGAGTCCTGGAGTGCTATAAAAGGCGCAGAGGCAGCGCCAGGCGACGCATTTCGTCAGCGTCGTCGTCAGCAGCGCAGCAGGAAAAGCCTCGAAGGGAAAAAGGAAAAACGCAGTGTCGCCGAGTGAAAACAAAAGTGAAAACTTAAAGCCAAACTTTGGCTTGGAATATTGCCAAAAAATACTTGTAGCACACACACACGGGTGCAGCTAGAGAACCACCCTCCCTCCCCCCGTCTGTGCCCCTCTGTGGGTGTGCGTGCCACAAAAGGATTCTATTTTCGTGTGAAGTGTTGTTGCTGCTGTTGGCATTGAGCGACGGCAGCGCAGCACAAAACTTTAAAGTGCAACTTCGTAATTTGCAACTTGCAACGTGCTGCTTGCAACACGCGGTTTAAAGACGCCTCCGACAGTAACAAAACTTTTTGCGCCACAACGCGTTCGACCTTGTTGTTGTCGTTGTGTGCATCGTTGTGTGTGTGTTTGTGTGCCTCAATGTCAGCAAATTGATTGACGCGCGCGTGTGTGCAACAGTCGACAACAACAACAACAATATAGAAAGCAACTAAAGTCAGTGCAAGTTGCTGCAACAACATGTGGAGCTGGCAACGCTTGCGCCACAAGCCGCTCTGGGCTCTCATATCCTTGACCGTGCTGCTGCTCGCCCTGGATAAGAGTGCCGCCAACACGGAGGCGCCTCCGCCGCCAGCCGTGGAGTCCACCACCACCACGGAGCCAGGTGAGTGATGGCTGGAGGTCGATGCGGGTGGGGTTAACGGGTTGGGCCGATGGTGTTGCATTTCGGACAGCGCTTTGACCTTCAACCTCGATAGTAGTCATAAAAAATTATGACACGCTGAGGCGTGCTGAAGAGCAGCATAGGAAGGATCAAAGGGGCAGGGAGAAGGCAAGAAAAGGCAGTAGTAAGAAGTAGGGACAAGGCAGGGAAGAGGGACAAGGCAGGGAAGCGGGGCAAGGCAGGGAAGGGAAACGAGGCACAGTACACGTTCAGTTATTGATGCTGAAGCGAGTCGAGTCAAAGCCACTTTGTTAAATGACTTTCGTGCCCGAAAACGATAATCACGCACGCACACTCACACACACACAGAGATATAAAAACATACACACAAACACATACAAAAATACTCGTACACTTGCTAAAATGAAAGCAAAACAAAAAATCAGACAAAAAATTGCAGTCATTTACGTTTGGAGGCAGGTCGAAGGGGAAATACTCTAAGTGAGGTTGAGAAAACTTGAGGCTTATGGGAATTTAAGAGCTCAAGGAGGCTTTTTCAAAGAGAAAAAGAAGATCATGAATTGAGTAGATGATAAAATTATATTTAAATATATTAAATACATATTAGGAGAGAGGTGCATATGATAGAAAGACTTTATAGATAGAAAGTGGGTCAACCGATTAGTAAATACAAAGAATAGAAAGATTGATAAATATATTGTGTAAATGTCTCTGAGACAGTTACTATTTACAGATAACGAGGGTCGTTTGATAAGGCCGTGACTTTTGTAGCACGTAAATGGATAGATAAGAGCTGACTGTAAAATTAGAAAGCTGTTTTTTAATAAATAGAAATGATAGTTATTTATATTTGAAAAATTAATGTACAAAAAATAACAATGTTAAAAAGTTTACTGCGTACAAATATGTTATCTTATTTAAATGTACAACAAACACTCGTATTTTGTAAATCATTCGACCATTGAAAATATTTAAAAGAAAGGGTACTTTTAACTGGCATTTAATTTTAATTATAAACACTCATTTACATTAGGTTTAAACAATATTAAATACTATAATAAAATCTATGTGTATTTATACGTATTTATTATTGAAACAAGCACGAAAGCACGTGCTTGGCTGTGATTTACAAGCAACGCACACTGATAAAAACGATTTCTTCAATGTATAACTTTTATGTTTTGCGTACTTTGTGTTGCATAATTTCAGGGTAGCGCTGCAAAATCAGTTCATATATGAATGTTCCTTAATAACTTCTGTCTTAATTATGCGATCGCAACCCAATTTTATGAAATCATTAAGCTGTTCATTGCTAAAGTGTTGACCAAAAACGAACTGTCTAGCAATCGGTTCTATTTAAAGAGGCGGAAGGGGCGTGGCTCAAATTTAAAATAAACTTGATCTGCTTGTCATAGTAACACATATTGACACCCAATTTGGTAGCACTAGCTAATTGTATCTCTGATATTTAGGTTTTAATACGGATGGGCAGGCGGACAAGACTTTATTAACTCTGCTGTTGATGGTTAATCAGATTATATATATTTTGTAGTGTCAGCCACGCCTTCTTCTGCCTGCTACACACATTTTCGATTAGCACAAAGTTATTATAACCTTCCACCCTTGAGGAAGAGGGTTTAAAAATCATTTCTCGTTATTCCCAATGCAAAACGCATGAAGAGTAATTCAAAACTATACTCAAAACTGTTCAATAATAGATATACGCACATATAGCATACATTATATTCGCATTTGAAATCGTTACAAATGTGTTAACCCAGCTGGAATGCCCCTCTAGTAGCTTCACATCGTCCTTCTGCCTTCTGCCCGAGTGTGTGTGTTCGCAGGCTGATTCTATCGAGTTATCCGAAAACAAAGCAAAGGCAAAGGCAAAGCGCAGAGCAAATAACTCGCAGCAAATGAAATATTTCACGTTCGCACAGCGCGACGCTGCCTCTGCCTCCCCCTTTCCTGTTGCCCCTCCCTGCCCCACGTTGCAGCCCCTGCCCTGGTGCGAATCTCAACAGTGGCACGGCACAGAGGCAATCAAAACGAGGCCTGCTGGCCAAACCTTAATCCCAATCAGAGTCAACACAGCAACACACACACCAGTACACACCAATACACACACACACACACACACACACAGAGGAAGCGCGCGCAAAAGGTAGACGCGGCAAGTGAGATTGCATGAAAGCATTTAATGAAGTATGGCAGAGAGAAAGGGAGAGAGAGAGAAAGGAAGGGAGAGGGGCAGCGAGACAGAGGGCTGCCTAATAGAAATTAATAGCATGTGAGGCCTACAAGGGGCAGGCACGGAGGGGGGGTCAATGAGGGGGGCTAAGAAGGCTTTTCGAGTGCTTGTGAAAAGTGCTCGATGAGGCGAGGCGCAACGTTCGGAGTTGCCTCTCTCTCTGCTGTCGCACGCAATTTGTTACGCAAAAGCAGATGCGCATAAAGTAATTAATTTTCTACCCGTTGCTGTGCCAGGGGTAGCACTGGCAACAGTGGCAGCTGTAGCTGTTGCTGCCACACAGCAATGTTGCTGCCACTGTGTTGCTGCTGCTGTTTTGTGTCGCATCCTTTTGCGCGCTTTCCGCTGATGATCTCATTTCATTTTGCAGCAGTTTTTGCTGCGTCGCAGTTGATTTTATTTACTGCGCGCTGCGGCAAATTGCGCAGCAGTTGCATGCAGCATGCAGCAGCCAGCAGGCTGTGGCACGAGCACTTTCCATTTCGCTAGCTGAAATATTCGAGCGGCGGAATTTAATTTGCATGAATGACGCACGATTCAAATCGCATTGCCAAATGGAATGCTTGCCACAAGGCTGGCGCAACTTGACTGGAATCTGCAATAAGCCAAATGGCAGCTAAAAATGTCGCTTTAGCCACGCCCACCCACCCCCTCGCGCACCATTGTGCCTGCCTGCAACTGTCCATGGGGCATGTGCCATAAATCTCGAAGCGTTTCCCTTTCCATTTCGCCTGCCCAAGCTGACTAAGATGAGTTGCAGATAATGATCATGTGGAGCAGACAATGATGATGCTCATGATGGCGATGGTGCCACATGTGGCAGCCATAGTTGCTGCAGCTTAGCTTGGCTTGGCCGCATTATGCATGCAAATGGTATAACCGAGTAACGAACTGTCAAAATCAAAAGCGACAACTGCAAAACTGCAGAAAGGAGCACAAAAAAATGCCAAGACACGCCCCCTTGTTGCCACTCCCCCTGCCACCGCGTCTGCCCTATCTGTAGTCTCTATTCCTGGCACATTATGTGCAATGTATGCGCTAAAAGATAAAGATGACTCGCCTCGACTTGGCTCAACTTGGCTCCAGTTGCGCCTTCGTCTCCAGCTGCCTTTCCCTCCTTTCCCCCCTGGACTACGCGTGTTTTGCATAAATGCAGCAGGAACTAGAAAATAGAGAGAGGGAGACAGAGAGAGATAGAAAGGTAGAGAGAATGGGAGAGAGATGGATCCCCAGCCTGGCCTCATTGTGGCGAAACTGCTTTTGCTCGGCTGTGCATGAATGATTTATGGATCAGCTACAGTTCCATCCTCAGCTCCAACTCCAACTCCATCTCCAGTCCCATGCGCAGTTGGTGGCCATTGTCAGCGATTATCAGCAAGTTGCGAACAGACTTTCAAGCAGTTTACTGGGGTAATTACTTTATGAAAGCTTTTACTTTTCGAGTTGAAGCTGTTCAGGGGCTTTTGAATGAGTACAGAATGAGTAAATTGACTTTACATTTAACTTGAATCATAAACATAATTTTGTACAACATTTAACAACTTCAACAATCGTAGCAAAAGCTGCAGTAGCTTTCAAAGCACATTGTGTCGCAGTAATTGCATCAAAATTCACTTGAAAAGCTTTCAAGGTACATTCAGCCTTAGTATTGACTACTGATTTATGATGAACAGCTTTAAGCTGAGCTTTCAAAGCACATTCACCTTTAATAATTGCTTAAAAGTTAACTTGTAAAGCTTTTATATTACATTGTCAATATTGATTGAAAATGTATGATGGAATGCTTTAAGCTAAATTATAAAGGCACATTGAACTGTAATAATTGCATCAAAGCTTTCAAAGTACATTGAATTTTTGTTTTATTTACAAATTAATGATGAACAGCTTCTAGCAAAGCTTTCAAAGTACATTGAATTTTAATTCTTATAACCAATGAATCAAAAGAAGCGTTTAAAAATATAAAACTAATTAACAAGAGTAAAGAAGCTTCATTCATTTATATTAAATGAGGTTTTCAAAATAATGAAGTTTCTTTAAACATATTGAACCTGTTTTAAATAGCTTTATCGCACATCTGGCAAATCCATTAAGTACTAAGCTGGTATGGCTAAGTACACTGTACTTCCTTAAGTACGCCTGACTAGCCTGACCTTAATATTGTTCTTGGTGCGCAGCGTGATGCCAACATTGAAGGCAAACTCCTTTGGGATCAGTAAGAGGAAGCACCTTGAACTTCTTTAGCACTACAATAAGCAGAGTCTTCATTTCCAACATGGCGTACTTTTGACCTGCAAAGAAGGAGGTTAAGAAAAGTCAATACACTGCTAAGTTCTTCATTCTTCAACCCCTTCATACCTATGCAATTGCGCTGTCCAGCACTGAAGGGAATGTAGGCATAGGTATGACGATTCACAGAGTTTTCTGGGAAAAAGCGTTCGGGACGGAACTCTTCTGGGGAATCCCAGTACTTCTCATTGCGATGTATATCGAATACATGAATGGTGATCTGTGAATTGGCTGGCAGGATTAGTCCGTTCGATAGTTCCGTCTCACGCAAAACTTGACGGCCCATAATCGGTACTGAGGGGAACAGGCGCATAGTTTCCTTAACAAAACACTCCACATACTTCAACTTCGATAACTGATTGACATCCAGATTGCTGAAGTCATCTGTGGAAAGAGGGAGAGAAAGATTGGAGCTGCACAGAAGACTGTCATAATAAAACCCACCTGCAATATGCTCGGCTATTTCCTGATAGCACAGCTCCTGTTTGTCCGCATAGAGTGACATGTTCATCAGGCCGAAGATGAGACCCATTGAGGTCGTATCGTAGCCTTCGAACATGAGTGTATCCACCTCCTCGCAAATACCTTGGTGATCAATTAATCCATCCTTCTCAGCAAAGATCAGTGTGTCCAACATGGCATAGCGCTGCTTCTTGTTAATATAACTAAGGTGAAAAGCTAGATAAGAATAACTTTAAAAGATAAATACCAACTGCACTCACATATCATCATCGGGCAACTGAGAGTCGCGTCTCTCCTTCAACTCTTGCTCCAGCAGCACTCGACGCTTTGCGATAATTTCACTGGAGAAATCATGCACAATCTTTAGAGGCGGCGCATCCGCCTTGGCACCAATGAAGTTATAAATCTTTGAGTTCCAATACAAAGGGTTACTCAAACGCTTGATGAAACACTCCTCGATCTTGGCAAAGTTTTTGCGATACAAGTCTCCCTTCTCTGCCATGTCGTCCAGTTTGACGCCCATGGCAGTCTCTGTGGGGTAAGATTAGATTAGATAAGAACAGAAAGTTTATTGTGGTCTTGAACCTACCGCAAATACTATTCAAAGTGAACCGGGGTATCAGTTCACTCAGCGAGATATCAGTTTCCTTTTGTTCGTCAAACTGTTTTACAAACTTGAGACTTTCCGTTCTATAAGAGAAAAGAAATGTAAGTTTGTGATAAGAGAGAGAGAGAACCTTATGGCGCTACTCACTTGAAAATCTCAGCGAACTGAGCTAGTATATTAAAGTGGAATGTGGGCGTGAGCATCTTGCGTCTCGCGTGCCATTTCTTATCTGCAGGAAACCCAAGTTAGTTCAAAGTTCACAGATCACACACTAATGAGACCTACCGGTTGAGGTCAGCAAACCAGTACGCAGAGCAGGTTGTAGAAACTCATAAACAATGCCTTTTGTTATCAGATTCGGGTTGTTTAGTACCATTTCAGCGTTATCAGCATCAATTATGTTGTAAAGAGCTATAGCCAGACCGTATTCCAGGTAGCTACGCCCCATTTTCTGTGCCCGAATACGCGAATGCTGAAAGACCTCATCTGTAGAAGAGAGTAACAATGTAATAGGGTTATACACCATAGAAGGAAGGGAGACCTACCCGCGCTCAGTCCATACAAATCAAAGTTGTTGCCAAAGAGCGAACTTCCCGGAGCCAAAGCCACAAGTTCCTCTAGTGGGCGTCCATCCTTGGTGCGCACTCGAGGCGCAAAGAAGGAGAGCACAAAGTAATCCTTATTGATTCTGTACAGCCAGACAATCAATGTACCCAGCCCTATGAGTAGCAACAGCCCCAAAGCCATTGTGAATGAATTGTGAATCGAAAACAAATTGATTTAAGCAGTCGGCGAACTATTCACAGCGCTGGTTCAGCGACGACTGCAACGCAATGTTTGAACATGTTTTATACTCAAATTATTCACACACAACTCGACATTATCTGAAGCGTAGCGAGCGTAGTAGTGTAATCGTCTAGCGATAAGATTGCCCACAACGAACCGCGTAGCACAGTTTATAACAGAAACACGAACTTGTTTTCTACGCTCTCAGCATGATATTCCATTCGTATTTATATTATATATGCGCCTAAATAATGTGCAATCACTGTGACTGGGAGAATCAAATATGCTTTGTAAGCGTGACAGTTTATTAACAAATTTGGCAAATGGGGTGAATCATTTGCTAAGGGTTTACTTTATAATATTTAAATGTTTATGTTGAGGACTTACTTGGAAATATTAAAGGATTTAACTGTTTTCTTATGATATTTTTAATAGACATTGTATAGTTTAAAGAATGAATGTTTGAGGTAGTGTTACGTTTTATTACTTTATAAACACTTTTAATTTCAGAATAGAAGTTGAAGACACTTCTCTGCTTTTGTATGAGCCCACAGATTTTTTATTATATATTAATAAAATATATTACAACCTTTCAAAATTATTACAAACAAATTAAAAACTATAATATAACAAAGTAAAACGGTCATATTTAAATAATAGTTTAATAAAAGCAAAGATGGCATTAGAACAATGAACTTAATATCAAATAAAAAGTGAAACTAATTCAATTTTTGATACCTTACATTGTACATTTGGAAGATCACTTTTAGTTTTAAAAGATCATCAGTGTTATCTTTCTTAAGCCTTATGCTTTCAGCCTTTTCCTATTTGCAGTTTTTACTCCTTAAGTTCGCCTGACTAGCCTGACTTTAATATTGTTCTTGGCACGCAGAGTTAGGCCCACGTTAAAGGCAAACTCTTTGGGATCAGTAAGAGGAAGCACCTTGAACTTTTTCAGCACTACAATAAGCAGAGTCTTCATCTCCAACACGGCATACTTTTGACCTGCAAAGAAGGAAGTTAAGAATAGTTAATACACTGCTAAGTTCTTCATTCTTCAACCCCCTCTTACCTATGCAATTGCGTTGTCCAGCACTAAACGGAATGTAGGCGAAGGTATGACGATTGGAACTGTTCTCAGGTTGAAAACGTTCGGGACGGAACTCATTAGGCGAATCCCAGTACTTCTCATTGCGATGTAAATCAAAGATATGTATCATAACCTGTGAATTGGCTGGCAAAACGAGCCCATTGGACAGTTCCGTCTGACGTAAAACTTGACGACCCATAAATGGTACCGAAGGGAACATGCGCATCGTTTCCTTCACAAAGTATTCCAAATACTTTAGCTTTGAAAGTTGATTAAGATCCAGATTGCTGAAGTCATCTGCAATATGCTCGTTGATTTCCTGATAGCACAGCTCCTGCTTGTCTGCATAGAGAGACATGTTCATCAGGCCGAAGATGAGACCCATTGAGGTCGTGTCGTAGCCTTCGAACATGAGTGTATCCACCTCCTCGCAAATACCCTGGTGATCAATTAATCCATCCTTCTCAGCAAATATCAGTGTGTCCAACATAGCAAAGCGCTGTTTCTTGTTGATGTAGCTGAGGTGAAGAATTTAATAACATCGGTTTAAAAGATAAATACCAACTGCACTCACATATCATCTTCGGGCAACTCAGTGTCGCGTTTCTCTTGCAGATTCTTCTCTAGAAGCACACGACGCTTTGCGATTATGTCGCTAGAGAAATCGTGCACTACCTTCAGTGCTGCAGCCTCCGATTTATCGCCAAAGACTTTATATATCCACTGGATCCAATACAAAGGATTACTCACACGCTTGATGAAGAATTCCTCAAGCTTGCTAAAGTTTTTGCGATACAAGTCTCCCTTCTCTGCCATGTCGTCCAGCTTGACGCCCATGGCAGTCTCTGTAGAGAGTATGTTATGATAAGATAAGAACGAATAGTTAATTATGGTCTTGAACCTACCGCAAATACTATTCAAAGTGAAACGGGGAATCAGTTCACTCAGCGAGATATCAGTTTCCTTTTGTTCGTCAAACTGTTTCACAAACTTGAGACTTTCCGTTCTGCGAAAGAAAGAAATGTTTTTTGTGATATATAAAGAAAGAGAACCTTATCACAGAACTCACTTGAAAACCTCAGCGAACTGTCCGAGTATATTGAAGTGGAATGTGGGCGTGAGCATCTTGCGCCTCGCGTGCCATTTCTTATCTGCAAGTGACCCAAGTAGTTCAAAGTTCACAGAACTAACACTAGTGGTACCTACCGGTTGAGGTGAGTAATCCAGTGCGCAGAGTGGGATGCAGAAAGTCATAGATAATGCTCTTAGTAATCAGATTGGGGTTATTAAGTATCATTTCGGCGTTATCGGCATCAATGATATTGTAAAGGGGAACACCCAAGCCATATTCCAAGTAGCTTCGTCCCATTTTCTTTGCTCGAGTGCGCACATGCTGAAAAACCTCAGCTGCAGGGGAAGAAACAATATGATAAGCTCATTCCGTGCAGAAGAAGACTCAAACTAACTCGGGCCATATCCATAGAGATCCAAATTATTGCCAAAGACCGAAGTTCCCGGGGCCAAGGCCACAAGTTCCTCTAGTGGGCGTCCATCCTTGGTGCGCACCCGAGGCGCAAAGAAGGAGAGCACAAAGTAATCCTTATTGATTCTGTAGAGCCAGACAATCAATGTGCCCAGCCCTATGAGCAGCAGCAGCGCCAAAGCCATTATGAATGAATTGGAAACCGAAATAGAAATCAATGAAAACAGAGCTGAGGGAACTTGTTTTATACCCAAACTATTCACACACAAACCGACATCAGCTGGGGCGTAGTACAAAAGTATCTAGCGATAAGATTGTATACTCGTTGTATTAAAGCAGGTGTAGCACAGTATATAACAGAAAAACCAGCTTCATGTCAGCTGTTCATATATTGTACTATGTGGGCAAGAGAATACTGTGCAATCACTGTGACATTGTTAGAATATTTCATGGTTCAATAAAATTGCTACGTAAGCATGAAAGTTGTTTAGTATTGGGTAAAGAGTGTGACTCATATGCAGAGCGGTTTGTTTACAGTCAATTTTATAGAGATAATTAATAGAATTATTTGGAATTTCGCATAACAATATATCATAGATAAAATATTGATAGTTTTCTTAAAGAATTTTTCGATTTAGTTTAATGTTTTGGCTTTGAATTAGTCTTTAAATATTTTGAATGTTTTCTCATACAAAATTTTTGATATAATTACAGTCTTTATATTTTAAAATTCTAATACGAAAAGGTTTCAAGAGTTTAGAAAAAATACTTTTGTGCTATTTGTGTAACATACAATTATCATTATAATTAATATATTCTTACTACTCATTCTTACTTATACTTGAATATTAGGTATATTTGAAAGAACTTTCTTGTATTAATTAACTTGCAGTTAGTTTGAAAGCTTGTTTAACAAGTAAAGACTATGTATAAACCTGTCATACTAATTACAATCTAATTGCAATCTATTAATAAAGCTTAAGTCTAGTCAAGAGAACTTTGGCGCACTGCCCTGTTCGCTCTTTGTTTCTTTGCCCAGTATCTTTCTACAGCTAATCATATCACTCTCTACCGTACAATATTTACCAAATTGCAGTCATAATAGGCCAACTTAGTATATTAATTACACACAGTTGATACTCACAGAGAGAGAGAGCGATGCGAAAATTGAATTGCGCTGCATTTGAGTGTTCGCACTTTGAGATACATTTTGCAGATACATTTTGTAGATACATTTCGTGTGCCTCGTCGCGTTTGTTAATTGGCAATTGAATTACATAAATTACAAGCGTAGAATGCAATTTAGCCAAAGCTGTAGCTGTATCTGCAGCTGCAGCTGCTTTGCAGTGCAGTTGACCCAGTTCTGTTGTTGTAACAAGGCTACTCCCCCTTCCCCCTCCCCCCCTTGAACAATTCCCCTAAAAATTGTAGAGTGGGGAAAGGAAAAAAACTTTAATGCAACCGACGGCAGTTGTCCTGCCCAGAAATGGGAAAGGAAAATGGAAAATGACGACGCAGCTCGTACGGAAAATGCTTGCATGACTTTGCTCATTGCAAATTGAAACTACTATGCGACTGTACGACTCTCTGTGTGTGTGTCTGTTTGTGTGTGTGTGCGGAAATGCCAAATGCCAATGCTGAATGAGAGAGGGAGAGAAGTATTGGAAATTTGCAATTTCGATTGCACTTCAAAGTCAGTCAAAGTTGGCAAGTTATTAAATTAGATCATATATGAAATATTTATGGCAAAAGTTCAACCAACCAACCACTCCAGCAGGGCCCCAGCAAGGCGTATGCAGGGTGTGCAGTGCACAAGGGCCCCCTGCATTTCAAGGGCCTTGTTAAAAGAAGAATGATATAAGTAGGCAAAGTAGACAAACATTTTGTATACAGAAAGATTCATATTAGATTTAGTGTCTTAAGTTTTTATAATGTAATAGTGGCTTTATCGACCGTTATTAATGTTGGCTAGAATCCTCCGATTGTTCCAATACTAGCTACATATGATGGTGCAGAAATGAATAGTATTGTATATGCTAAAAATTATTTCTCACTTTCATGGGCCCTGATAAATAATTTCCAAAATCTGAGCTGGTCTTCATGCAAAAACCTTCATTTCGGCCGATTGTTCCTATGGCAGCTATATGTTATAGTGGTTCGATTTTGTTGAAATTTTATATACAAATGTTCTTAATAGAAAAAGTCAGATGCAGTAAATTTGGTTCCAATATCTTGAAAAATAACGAAAATCGGCCGATAGTTTGTATGACAGCTATACGATATATCGGTCCAATTCAGCTTATTCCGACTTATATACGACGTGCAGCATTAAAAAGCATGTGTATTAAGTTTCATCAGGATAACTTAAAAACAGAGAGAATAGTTTGCGTTTTAACAGACGGACACACGGACAGACGGACAGTACTTGTCCCTCTGTTGATGCTGTTCCAGAATATATATATATATATATATTATTAAAGTCAAGTTAAATTAAGAAAATACCTAAATATACAAACTGTATTTTTATATTAAAAGACAATCACAATAGGGGCCCTCGAGAAGTTTTGCGCCTTGACCTCCGCGACCTTTGCTCCGGCCCTGCACTCTACTGCATGTCTTGCTGCATCTCACTCACACACACTCTCTTTCTTGCTCTTTCTTGCAGATGCCTCGCCCGGCTGCCGTGCACCGGATATGCGCTTCACCATTGTCGCACCGGAAGTGACGACGGAGCAGCCTTATGCGAAATTCGAGACAACTCAAGTGTATCTGCCCGAGGATTTCACCACAGCCGATGTGGAGTTTGTGGATAAGCTGCATCATGCGCCCAGCGAGAATCATGCGGCGATTGTGAATCCCTATGCCATGGACTTTGGCGACGATGCACATCATCATGATTTGCATGCCGGCGATGCGGCTGCCAGTCTGGTGGATGACTCCGATCCGGCAGCGGATGATGAGGAGGATGTACAGGAGGAGGGCGCCTACAAGCGCATGAATACGAATCGCAAGCAGGGCAAGAAGCGTCGCTCTGGCTCCGGACGTCGCAGGCGACTGGAGAACGAGAACGGGCAGACAGGACGTGGGCGTGGCAGTCGTTATAAGCGCCATGCCATCTTGCACGATGCGGAGGCCTCGTCGGACACGGATCGCTGGGCTGGCAGTAAGCTGGCGGCCGAGGGAGATGTCTACTATGTGCATGTGGCGGATATACTGAAGTCGCGGGAGCCGAACAAGCAACTGCGCGCTAAGCTGCACAAGCTCAAGCAGAAGGCAAGGCTGAACAAGTGTCTGGCGGGCAGCGTCAGCGAGAAGTGCAAGAAGCTGATGCAGAAGCTGAACGAGCAGCAGGTGAAGGAGGAGGAACAGGAGCAGCAGGATAAACAGCACAAGGTGGAACAGTCGCAGCCGCATCATCGTCGACGCGGTGACAGTCACGCTGCAGAGCTCGACCAGCGTGACATGGAACCGCGTCGCTGGCGTCGCCGCCGCATGGCCGCCAAGGCCAAAGGCGATGCCGGCCAGCTGGAAATGCAGCTGGAGATGCAGCCGCGATTAGAAGAGATTGGAAATCAGTCGAGCAGTGCAGCAGTGGCCCTGCAACGTGTAAAGCGCAAGTCGGGCAAGACCACGGGTGCACTGAGCCGTCCGAAAGGTGGCAGCGATTCCGGCTCAAAGACCACCAGTCGCAAGGACAAGGGTAAGGATCCAGGATCCGCGATGAGGATCTCTCAAGCATTTGCATAGCGGCCAGACACTGGCAATGCAGGCAGTGCCCCATGAAAAAAGAATGAATTGAATTGAAAAGCCGCTGTCGCTGTCTCGTTGTCTGTCTGTCCGTCTGTGTTGTGCTTCACACACACACACACACACCAAAACACACACACACACAGACGCACACCTGGAGTTGAGAGTGGAGCACATGATCACACATTGAAGCTAATCGCCACAAGTCGCCTCATGGCTCCGGCTCCAGAGTCGCCTCGCAATTCGACCTCATTACCATGCCTCATGCTGTACCCACTGTACTCACCACCCCCGCTTCCGTTTCCGCTTTCAACACCACCACACTCACCTCATAGCCAGCGTTCACCCTGGCCAGCTTTGTCGTGGTTAGGTTCGTCATCTGTTTCCTTTCTTTCTTTCTTTTTGCTTACTTTTTGTTCCTTTTTCGGGGCTGCTTTGTGCGGGCTTTTGTTTACTTTGATTCGAGCTGAAGCTGCTTTTGTCCGTTGCGTTTTCCTATTAACACAAGTGGCAGACGGGCATGAGGAGGGTGGAGAGGGGAGGGGGGGAGGAGTGTAACGGACTCGGGGTCTGCCTCATAATATTATCTTTCATGTTATCTTTTGCCTTTTCACTTCGCCTCCTTTTTTGACGCCTCGTTTCAGCAATGAAGTTGTATCCTGTTAAGTGGCCACTCCTCCCGCTCCAGCTACTCCCAAAACCCCCCCCCCACTCCTTCCACTCCTCTCTCCACTTGTGCTGCTGCTCGCGAGCTATTGCCATCCCTGGCCATTTCCGTCGTGGCACTTTTAATGCATATCTAACAACCTTAAGTTGCCCCATTGAAGTTCACTTCGCAGCGCCTTTTCGCACGTTTCGTGCGGCTTAATGTGTGTGCTCAAGAGTTGTGTCTTCCTCTTGCTCCCAATCCGCACACCCCCTCCCCTTCCTCCCTAGCAGCATCTTTAGCTTCTTAGCCAGCTTTTCACACTGCCTTTTTCTATGGGGCCACTTCAGCATTGAAAGCCCTTCGCATCGGATAAGAGTCGCATCGTCGAATGGGAATAAGAATGAGGTTGGGGATAAGGATGAAGATGTGAAGGATAAGGGGGTATGGGGAAGGGTGTAAAGGGGATAACTCGTTGACTTGGTGTCGCGTTGCGCCATTCAAAGATCATTCATTCATTCATTCATTCATTTCGGTCACTCATTTCGCATTCATTCATTCGCCGACACCAACATCTCATCTCATTAGCTGCTTGCTCTACTTGCTATACTCCCGCTATCTCGCTCGCTCTCTCTCCCACTCTCTCTCTCTCTCTCTCTCTCTCTCTGTCTTTCACTCTCTCTCTCTCTCTATCTCTCTGTCACTCTGTCTCTATCTCTGTCTACCCCCCGTTTCTTAGCATTGAACATTGCCCATTTCATAACGCCCTCACCTATTCTGTTCCGATTTCTTCCCATCTTTAGGCATCTACGACGAGGAGACAGGCTATTCTCCGGTGCACACAGAGGATCCAGAATTCGATGAGGAGGAAGAGGAGGAGGAGGAGATCGATATATTGCAACAGTTCACCGAAGTTTCCGAAATACGTTTCCCTGGCGAAATTGGACCCATGGGCGATCGCAGACTCTGCAAGATACGCTGCGTGAAGGGCAAGTGGGTTGGGCCGCTGTGTGCCACCAATGAGGAGGGTAAGTGAGGCACTCACACACCACACACAGCACCCACAAACATCTACACCACAATATACGCTACTCTCTCTGATATACGCAATCGAATGTTAATTATACTCTAACAATAGCAATAGCAATAGAGCTTAACATGTCATTACAGTAGAGACTCGTACAATAAAGACAACACAATCAGCAAACACAGCATAGCAGCACCAGCAACAATCGAGTTGTTTCATTTATAAACATACAATCAATACGATTACTATATAATGACCAGAGCAGCTGTGCTACGATTTGGAATTGAGATGTTGCAAGTCTTTGAAGGGTGAAGTTAGATAAGAGATGGAAGTTTTATAGGGTTATCTGTAGATATACATTTATATAGATTGATATATAATAGCTGATATATGCATTAGTTAGTTATTAAAGACATATTTACCTTATCTTGATCTCTCTCACTGAACTCACTTGAGAATAGTTTAAAAAAATAGGTCACTTTTTGTTATTTTCCATATTTAACCACAGATTCATTAATGAAATTGATTCCACTGCTAGTTTTGAGGCATAAAATAAAGATAAACAATATTTAAATAACTTTTGTGTAAGGGGGTAGCATGAAAAAAGTAGCAAATAATTCATATGAAAAGTCAAATTTTTTGACCTTATTAAATATAGGTGAGAAATAATGACCAAAATGAGGTAAGCCACAAAAGATTGATGGTTCTAAGAATGTTATAGCTGTTTGAAATTAGGGTTGGTAGGTTTCTTTGGGAGGTAGCAGAAAAAGGTCGAATAAACACACTTTTCTAACCTTAATAAGCGATTTTGTGAAATATCCATCAAAGGGGTTACCTATAATAAACCATAGCCTTGACTTCTTATCAACAAACCTTTTATTTGTTGATAAGAAGTCATGGCTATGGACAACAAAGCTTTCATTAGAAGGGTCAATAGTGAAAAAAGAAAGATAAGAACATTCCCAAACCACAAAAGGTTGTTAAAATATTTATCTAGAGATAAACTCATCAATAAACTTGTATCTCAAACCCATATTGATAGATTTAAGACGAAGTTTTGAATGCTTCAGACCTAAAAAGAACTCACTGCAAGCTGACCTAATGAAAGAAGGAACAACTGCAGTTCAGTTTAATTTATTCCCTCATTTCATTTAACCTTTGCTCCTCTGACAATTCAAATATCACTTTCAACTATAACCTCAGCTCAAATCGTAGCACAACAGCTGTGGCAACTAACCGTATCTGTAACTGTAACTCTGTTACTGCAACTCTCTGCATTTTCCTTCAATCTGTTTGTGTATCTGCTGATCTATATCTGACATCTTTATCTGTAGATGACAACGGCAACGTGAAGTTTCAGCCGCTGTACAAGAGCTGCCACGTCAATCGAATTCCGTCTCATCTGCTGCTCAGCTATCGCAACATCTCCGTGGTAAGTGATGACATGATGGCAGCGATGCCCTCAGCCGTGCAGTGCCGTGCAGAGGGAGTTGCCCTGCAGCACCGACAGCACCAGGCACCAGGCACCAAAAGCACCAGCACCAAGCGCAGCACACACACACACACGCCACCCACCAGCACCCAGCACCACCACACACACATATACAGGCATCCACTTGATACACGCACACACACACACACTCAGCTAGTGAAGGCTTTATGTGAGTCCAACTCAATTTCGACTGCGTCTGAACTGGCCTGTCTCTGTCTCTCTCTCTCTCTCTCTGTAACTATGTCTCGCTCTCGCTCTCTCTCGCTCTTCTACTGTACCTTTCTCTTTCTGTCTATTGAGTATCTGTCTCTCTCTCTCTGTCTCTCGCTCAACTTCTCCATCATCAACAATAACAACAACAACAATAATTTGTCCAGCGTCATCTTAGCAAAATAAATAATAAAAAATTCTCTTGCAATCTTAAAAAAAAAAAAAAATATAACTGCATCCTGCATCCGCATCTGCTCTTGGCAGCACAACAGACTTCTGTATTTTTGGTACTCTTTGATCTCTCTCTCTTGCAGACTCCGATTCCACCAAATCGCGGCTGGCGTAAAACGCGCTTATCCAAATCGACACTTGTCTCAAACACAGAAATTGTGAGTGGCCTCCTCATCCCCGTCGACGTCGACGCTTCCTCCCCCCTATCGACGTCGTGTACTCGCACCTCGTTGCCGTATTCGTAGCCGTATCCGTATTCGTATCTATGCATATAGCTGACATCTGTAGAACTCACACAAGCAACAACAACAACAACAACAGCAACAACAAAGCCAACGAACACATCCACGAAAAAAGAAACCCGCTCAAAGAGCTCACACAACAAGTGCACACAAACGAAGTGAAAGTACACTGAGAAAAAGTAGCAGTGGGATGGAGGTTGACAAAAATGTGAAGGATTATAGAGCATAGGATTCAAGGAAACTATTCTTAGTACATGGACTTATCGTAGAAGACTGAAAAAAGGAGAGTTATTTGAAGTTATTTGAGACTGAAAATGTGTATTTAATATTCTCAATTGTATTAAGAGAAGAAGAAACCTTTACGAACTTCATTTCCTGACACTTTTAAAAAACCTTTAACTGAAACTTTGCTCACAAAGTAGAAGATCTTCAGGTAAAGAGCTAAAACATCATCTTTTAAAACTTATAAAAAAACCTTTAACTAAAACACAGCTTCTTATATTGGTAATGGAATCTTTATTAGCTGAAGTTTTATAACGTAACAAAAATAGTTTGAACCCAAAAATCTGCAAATAAAGCTCAGACTACAATTTTAGTTGAGAAATCTTATAGAAGTAAAACAATATGTTACAAACTTTGACTTGTTGAGTTCAGGGTTTCAAAAACCTTCTACAATTTAAACCTTACGCCCTTCAAATGAAGCTCAAGTATCATAACCTATCAAAATAGATCAAATTAAACTTTGAAGACTCAATAATCTGAAAATAGAAAATATTTTAGAAGTGAAATATTGTGATACAGTTATTCTTATTTTTATTATTATTATGAGATTTAAGGGATCTGCAGCGCGAAACTTAGATTTGTAGTATCCTTGCTGAGATTAAAGCTAGAGGTTAGGTCGTATTCAGTTCAGTTTTCGTTAGGATATCCAAACTCTTTCCTAGACTGGTTGAACTTATCTCTACTGTTACGACTTTTCCTATTCTTTTTAATGAATGGATGCAAGTTATTGTAGATCTACTGTACTCCTATCTCCAAGCTCACTCTTATTTTTCCCAGTGTACACACACCCACACACACCTACACGAGTGTAGTGTAGTCTCTGCCCAAGTAGTGGGTGCTGTTATGGCTTTTGAATATGAAGTTTTCTATGCACGGCTTAAGAACTGACCAGTACCGGGCTGCGTGAAGAGCACGAAGATGATGTACAGCCACACAGTCTGACAAATACACCCACAAACACGCACTCAGAGACAAGGGAGCACTTAACACACACACACAAGTGAAGGGAATACTGCACGCCAAAAAGCACGTCCAAATGCCACGCCCACGCCCAAGCGAGTGCGCCTCCTTAAACTGCACTTACAGCTTGTAAATAAGTCTAAAATCTCTTGTGCTTCTCTCTCTCTCTCTCTTTCTCTCTCTCTCTTTTGCTTGCCTTGCACGTATAATCTTTCGCTTAATTTCTCTGCCTGCTGTCGTCTCTCTCGCTCATCTCTTGTCCCACTCGTCTGCGTCTTCAACACCTTGTCCCGCATCCTGCAGAACGTTGGCTGGGATCTTCCACATGGTCACTCGCTGCAGGCGCGTTGCCAGGAGCTGGGCATCTACAAGCTGCTGGGGGAGTCGCGTGTGCTCTGCTCCAATGGCCTCTGGGCACCTCGCATGCCCAGCTGTGTGCCCACCACCATCCTGACCAACTACTCCGAGGACAGTGCACCGTCTATACGCGTCAAGGTCTTCAATGGATCGCACTCATTCGAGCCTTCTGGGGTGATGGCTGTGCCTCCACACAGCACTGTGCTCATGGATTGCATGTATCCACGCGTGCGTGGCACACCCGAATGGAGCTGGACCAGCTGGTATATGCAGTACACCACAGGTGGGTGCGGGGAAGGGGCAGAGAAGTGGGACAAGTCAAGTATTTCGATCTCTTTCCATTGCAGGCTGGTCGCCCGCTGGCGAGGAGAAGGCAGTGCGCTATCGGCTGACCATCAAGAATATCGAGAATAACGATTCGGGAACCTTCACTTGCACCTCTCCGCGCGGTCTGACAAACAGCATTGCCGTGGTGGTGGCCACTTCGACATGCCCGCAGCTAATGGAACCGATGGCGCCGCTCAGGCTGCGACTCGAGGGCAACAAGTTGGGCCAGCGAGCACATTACGAGTGCCCCGAAGGCTTTAGGCTGGATGGCGCCTGGAATGCCACCTGCCTGGCCTCGGGCAATTGGTCATCGCCATCGCCAACATGCCATCCCATACAATGTCCCCGACTCGTACTGGACGATCCGCATCTCAGTCTCATTGAGTTGAATACATCGGCATGGGGGCGGGCGGTGTTCAAATGCCAGTGGGGATTCAAGCTGACCGGACCGGCGCTGCTGGACTGTGAGCCGACGGGCGTCTGGAGTGGCCCAGTGCCACGCTGCAAAGGTGAGTGCGAACGAGCTAACCCTGACCTAACCTCAAACCAGTAGGTTGCCAATTAGACTGTGTTAAACGACGTTAATTGCTTGCTTCTGATAGTTATCGATAGATTTGGAATTTCATATCTATTTTGGTACATTTACTGCTAGAGATCTCTGTTCAGTATTAAAATTAAACCCAACTCAATTAAATTAGTTTTGTTATTTTGGCAGACAAGCTCTTTTCTGGGTGAATGGCAATTAGGCATTCACTTGTAAGTAAAGCTGGCAAGATAATTAAAGTATAATCGATGTTAATTATTTCTTTTTGCTGGGCATCGATAAAATTCAAGATAATTTTGGTATTTATAGATAAAAATACCTAAGGAATGTCTGTAATAAGCCAAACTTAATTAAATTAACTTGAGTATATTTGGCAGGCAAGCTATTTATGGCTGCATGACATTCACTTGAGGGTGAATCAAGCAGTGCCAGGCTGCTAATCGACGTTAATTGTTTGCGTCTGATAGTCATCGATAAATTTGAAAGGAATTTCAGTATTTATGTATAGAAATCCCTACTCAAATTGCCTAATTAAATTAATTTACTAAATTTGCAGTATTTTTGCATGTGAATGGCAATTAGGCATTCACTTGAAAGCACGCAGGATGCAAATAAGAAAATCAATATTTATGATGAAGTTACTCCTTAATTAATTATTAATTAGTGTCTCACATGCCACTGGCGCTTACTATCTTCCTTTCTCCCTCTTTCTCTCTTCCTTCTTCCCCCTCTTTCTCGGCATTTCTCTCTCTCCTTTTTCCCACCTCGCAGTCATTCAGTGCGTGATGCCAGTTGCGCCGCTTAATGGACGCATTGGGGGCACCAGCCTCAGCCAGCGTCGCTTGACCGTTGGCGCTCTGGTCACATTCAGCTGCAACGATGGGCACACTCTGGTCGGCGAGTCGAGCATCATATGCACGGAGAACGGGTTCTGGTCGCACTCGCCACCATTTTGTAAGTAGACAACTGATAAAATGCATAATGCCACACATAATGCACATATACGCTGCGATTCCTTGCGTAATCTCTCCAAAGTGGGCCCACTCACAAACCCAATCAATTAATGAAACTTGTGTTGTACTATTTCCGCTGTACTATCGAACTATCGATACCGATCCGATACCGAAACCACGATACCACGCTCATCACGATTCATTGAACCATGTACCATGTAATATTCCATCCATGCCTCCACACGCCATCCATGCCTCCACAGGCAAATCGCAATGCCCCTATCCGGGCGACCCGCCCAACGGCCTCATTGCGCCCCTCAAGTTCAACTACGATGCGGGCGATTACCTGAGCGTGCAGTGCCGGCCGGGCTTCATACAGATCCAGACGAACGGAGATCACACCACGGGGCCGCCTGAGCGGCCAAAATGTCAGCCCGATGGCAAATGGTCGGGGCCGTTGCCCAAGTGTCGCAGCTACGAGGAGGTGTAGCTTGTCCAGCAGCACAACCCACAACCATCGACAAAGGCAGGATGAAGGATGATCCTCAAGGCCTGGCCAGGAGCAGCCCAAGTCCAGTCTACACACCCACACACACACAAATTTGAAGTTTCAAGAACAACAAGAAAGTAGAAGAACACACAGAGAGAAAACAACCCGAGTGATATTTAGATTAACTTAGTGAGAGGTATCAAAATTATTAAATTAACATAATACAATTTATTATATGTGTATATTTTAATTGGCCCCCAAATCGATCTCAACTTGAAATCACTCGCCGAGCAACAGTTATATCCCCCCTATATCTAATCTGTCTATCAATCTTATCTCAACTATATCTCAACTAAGCTCAGACTCAAACTCAAACTCAAACTCTACCCTAGGCCCACTTGAAACTTCCAGTATATTTCCATGCGAGGGAGAGGTTCTTAAGTGCTAAAGACGAAATGATATTACGACAAACCTGAAAACGATGTAAGATACAAGAAAAATACAATACATATAAAAACGTGTTAAATGTTGATAACCCCAAAGTAAATAAATACTTTATTCATTTCTCTGTTTTTTGCTTCGAAAACTTTACAAAATAATATTCGAATTTTTCGCTTGCATTTTATAAAAAACCGAAAAGAAAGAAATACAAACTATTTACTATAATCAACAGTTAATTACAGGTATTCAAGAACGTTTGTAAACCAGTCGAATATATTATATATGTAGCTAATCCTCTCTTATAAACACACTTACTATATATATATATACGAAGCTGTACTTGTAAAGCTCAAATGATATATAGCTGAAGCTTCCATTGAATTGTTGGTGAAGTTATAGACAAACTGGTTAGTTAGATGCAGCAGCAGCAGCAGCAGTTCCGCAACGTCATATCTCCCCCTGATATATACGATATATAGTATGTGAGTTAAGCGAGCCATAAGTAAGAGCCATACATATGCGTGTATATATGTATGTATAACATGAGCAGGTGTACGCACGAGTCTGTAAGCAACTGCAAGTGAGGAACTAACTTTTAAATAAAGCCACGATAAATTATATATACAATACCTATATACATACCTATATATACCATAGCATATATATAAATATATGTGTAAATTGCAATTTGAAATGCCAATGCGCTTACGAGTGTTTCATTTGATGGAGGGGGAGGGGAAGAGGTGGCCCGCCTGAGCAGAAAAGCAATTTCGGCAACGCGCAGCAAATACATATTTCATCTGGCAAAGCCAACGCCATGTTGGGGCCTAAACATGACGCTAATGCGCGTAGAATGGCGTAAAGCTGTTGAAATAACTGCGAAGTGCGAACAAAGGGGTGGTGAGGAGTAGCACAAATACCCTGTAAAGAGTGTGAGGGGAGTGTTTAAGAAGGAAATTGTGAAATTTGGAGAGGTAAGGTTGGAATATGTGAGTATTTCTATTTGAGAAAGGCATGAGATATGTAAATAATATTCTCAGTAAGAAACATTACAGAAATATGAATAATATACCCTGGAAGTACACTGGAAATACCCTGGAAATTGTATTACGTTGAGAATAAAGGAGATTTTTATATTTTATAGATATTTGATAGCAAACTTCCTAATTATCTTAACCTACTCAAGAATTCTTTATTTTCCATGTACCCTAATTAAATGCTCTGGAATATAGATTTCCATTTGAAGAAGGAGTTAGATTGGTATTAAAATATTGCAAGAATGCATTTAATTTGAAGAAGGGCTTTTTTTTATATAATATATAGTATGTATTTGAAGGTCTCTACCATCGAAAGTCTTCTGAATATGCCTTCGAATCTCAATCTCCCAAAACTTCGAGTGTTTATGAATTCTTAATACTTTAATTTCTAGAATTATGAATTCTTATTACTTTAATTGAAAGAAGGCGTGAAATTCGAAACTTGAACATAATGAATATATAATTGAATTGGAATATCTATGTATATCCTTTCAATACCCTTTAAACTGCATTTGCCAAAGCCTTTCACAAGTTTAAGTCAGTTAGACATCGAAAAATCCTCAACTATTTCAGTTGCAAATAAAGTTAGACAAGAATGCCTCAAAGTCTACACACACCTGCAAAGAGTATGCATGTATGTTTATCTATAGCATACTACATTATACATATCTGCACATATCTGCACATGCACAAAAGTTCTCCACATACCCTGGAAACCACATTAGACAGCACTTCACTTTGCAAGTCTGACAGAAATAAGGAACTTTATTAAAAAGGAAAATCTTTCTAGTTGAAAATAATTTAAATAATTGAAAAGCTCATGTGCATAACTGTACTGTACTGTATGCTCTTTACTATATATACACATATATATATATACATATATCCCCCTTTATATGTACCATCTACAGTTTTGTCATCTGCAGTGCAATCTTGGCAAGGAAAAACAAGAATAAGCCCTGCAGGAGATTCCATAAAGCATCTGCTTAGCAGAGTGTAAGGGCGGGGTGTGTGTGCGTGTGTGTGTGTGTGTGTGGGCGTAACAGTTGCGCTTCAGGCTTGGCTGCACACAGTCATAAACACACGCACACCCCCTCTAACACACACACACACGTGTTTAGAGCTGGCCACACATGGCCAAAATTAATTTGTTTTGTTCTTTTACCTTGGCAGCCCGAAGCGTGGTGCCTCAAATGAAACGATTGACGCTACAGTCAGCCTCGTTACAGGCAGACTAAGCACACAAACACAAACAGAGCCACACACACAAGCACACACAGGCACACACAGAGGCACACACACACAGGGCCACAAAAGCCATTGTCGTTTATTCATTTTGGCACTGCCGCCCACTTTCGCATTTAATGGCAATTTGTGTGCCAGTGTGTGTGTGTGTGTCTGTTTGGGGTTAGGGTTTAAGAGACAGCCTGCGAGAGGGGTAGGGCATAAAGGGGGTGTGGGGCTGTGGGGGTGTGCCTGGTTTTCTCGCAAAAAGGTGTCTAAATTGAGACGCCGTGTCGCAACATTAACTGCCGTGTGCGTAATTAAAATTAACTGCCACAGTCACTGCCAACGTTGTTGCCACATTGCCACAGCGCCACTCTGCCACGGCTGTTGCAAATTGGTTTTGCTTGTTGTGCACATCTCCCCTTTTTCCCCCTTCCCCTCCAGCGGGTGCAAAATTAATACACAGCTACATAAAAAACACATTTGCCCGCTTCAATTTCGAGTCGCAGGCTTTAATTGCCTTAAAGCGCATAACACTCACCCACACACACACACACACAATTTTGGCTAACTAATTACCGGCTTTTGTTAGAACAGCCCCTTCCTACCTTACCTTCCCCTGCTTATGCTGCACTCCCCCTGACAGACTTCGCGTTAGGCAATTAGCTGTCGCTGCGGAAGCTTTGCCATTTCCGTGGGGCTGCGTGATTTGTGCGAAAGTTGCGCAATTTTCATTAGCACCTCAAAAGTTTTCAGTTAAAGCGACAGAGCGAGAGATAGGAAAGAGATAGAGCGAGGCAGGGGATACCGTGTCAGGATATAGCCAGGATACTCGGATATGCCGGCTGCAGCTTAAACATATCACAACTGCAATATTTTCTGGCCAAGCTTGGGCAGCAAGACCAATGAGCTATGCGTGTCACGTAGCTGCGAATGCCGCTCAAAGCGGCACCCACACCACGACACACACACACACACACACACAAAACACACACACATGCTGTCTAAAAAACGAGCTGCAATGGCATCACGAGTTTGCCCTCTGACACACCCAACTCGACTCTGCCCCTGGCCCGCTGCCCTCTGCAGCTGATGTTAAATGCATGCCAAAGCCGAAGGCTAACTACATTTGCCCTCCCACCCCCTCTGTCTCTACTCTCCCCTCTTTGTGTGTGCATGTGTGTGTGTGCCCGGCTTGACGGGTTAGACAAAGTGCACTGGTGGCCATAAAGTTATCTATGCCATTTATTCGCACAATTCGCTTGTACCCAAACTTCTCTCTCTCTGCACAACATGCCATACCGCATAGTTGACAAATTTCCGCAGGCATGATATATAGTCATGTTATATATACGACATATGGGGCGTATAAATGTGTATGATATTGTCCAAGCCATAACTAGAGTTGAATGCATACCTAAAAGTATGCAATGCTTAAGCAGTTTTCATGCTAATCTTCTGCGAGTACACCTGCTTAAAAGGCCCTTTTTCCACAAGGAAGTAGAGGTCCAACGGGTGCTCCAATTAAAAAACAAAAAAATACGAAATTCAAGGATGGTCTCAAATATATATCTACAAAATCTTAGGTTTTTATCTTAACTCGCTCAACTTCTGTACCTTCTATACAAACGCCTTGTTTCACTAAGACTTAGTGGCCAAACGGGTGGCTCAATCGAAAAACAAAAAAATACGAAATTCCAGCATTATCTTAAATATGTATCTGCCAAATTTGAAATCTCTATCTTTTACCCTGCAGTAACCATAGATAATTGAGCTGAGCTCCCGCTCTGTTGCCTGGGAATCTATTCGGCTTCGAACAACAATTACTCACTGCAAAATGGTCGCACTTTCATGCTACACTGAACACGGCCACCTTTGACATCATCAATCAACAATTGAGAGGCTAAACTCCTAAGGGAGAGAGCAGGATATGCTTCCCTTTCCTCTCTCCTGCCTCCCCTGGTGTACTTGCCTCGTCAATAGTTTAATTCAGGCTTGCCGAACATGACAGCTTGGGCAAGGCAGGGCAATTATTAATGATGCCCCATTGCCTTGTTTCATTTTTGATTAACAACTTGCAGAGAAGGATTCTTCCGATAATCGTGCATGTTTTACAACAGCTGATGGTCTACAGGCTGAGCCTGTCCCAGGCCTATCGCTGGTGCAGCCCAAATTTGCGACGAGCTTTTTGGCAATTTATTTCAATTTGTTGCATCAAAGAGCGCTCGTTGCAGGCACTCGCTTTAATTACGCCTCATGAGCCGTAAATCAGCACTGGCAGCCGAGGCAGATACGGCAGCTGTGGCAGCAACATGATGCAGCTGACCATTCATAATTGTTGGGCTGATTGGTAGCTCGTTGCAGGCCCAAATTGGGCAACACTCGCGCTCGATGGGACTAGAACGTGCAACGTTGCGTATGCGTTATGCGGTTTATAGCAGGCAGCAAGAGGAGGAAGAGCAGGAAAAGGAGGAAGAGGCAGAGTGTACAGTTGTTGCCTGTTGTCACGTAATTAACCTCTGACTGTGGCACTGGCTGTAGCTTTAATTAAAATCTCACACCTGGCAACACTTTCCCCACTTCCCTCTCTCCCTCTCCTGGCGCTCTTAACTGTTGCAACTGTGGAGTGGCAAGAGCTCTGGGGTTGCGTAAAGAACGAGTCTAAATATTTGATATTGTGCTCGGAGCTTTGCAGCCCTCCCTTTCTTTGTCTCTCCTTCTCTCTTTCACTCGAGTTGCCCCAAAACCGCAACCACTTGAACTTCGTCTAGCAATTGCTCCCCAAGGAGCATTTTGTTACGTACCGCGCTCCAATTAATTTTCATGCACGCACGCACACACAGACACACACACGCGAACTACCCTGAGCACACACGTATATACAATTTAACAGCGCAGCGCATTACGCATACGCCGCGTTGCGTTTTCCCTTTGTCCGCTTTGCCTTTGCCTGCTTAACTGATTCATTTCGTGCAAATTAACATTTAGATTAAAACGCAACAGCAGCAGCGGCAGCAGCAGAGCAGTGGCAAAGCGAGCCAAGTAAAATGCAAAATAAAACAGAAATATACGAAAATATATATTAACATTTTTCATAAATATTTATTGAAAGCGGCGACTTGGCGACTTTCAGTAAAGAGAAACTGTTTCAACTGCAGCAATCTAACTTCCTGCGAAGTCGAAGCCAGCCGCCGTCGAAAAGTACTTTGCATTCGCACAATGTAATAAGAGATGAAAGCCAACAAGAATAGCAGCAGCACTAGAAGCAGAAGGAAGAAGAGAGGAGAGTAGAGAATGAAGAAGGAAGCAACTGGCAACCGGACACTTGGCTTGCTTGCTTTGAATTCAAATTGAAAATAAAAAGTTATTTGGTTGAAAAAGAAAAGAGCTGCTGTTGCTGCTGCTGCTGCTTGAAGAAGCACAATGTTATTATTATTATTGATATCGAGACTACTCGAGACTGTAATGGCGTCTTTTTTTAATAAACAAGCAGAGGGGGAGAGAAAGAAAAGGCGCCATCGATTGTTGGTCAATTTGTTGCAGATTAAAGCAAGGAGTTGTTGCAAGTGAACGGTATCGATTAAAGGCTGGCATTTTGCTAGTTCATTAATCGATTGAACAGAAAGAGATTTAACAGTAAAGATCAGCAACTCAAACAATATCGTATAAAGTTACTTAACAGCTGTTAGTTAACAGCGCTGTTCAGTCTAAAGCATAATATACAAGTGCTTTTAAGAAATTAGTCCAAGTGCCCTAACCTTATACATTACAGTCCAAAGCTACTCATAAATAAAATACAAATTGTTTTTGTTGTTATAGTTTAATAAAATATTAAAATGTGTTTATTTTTGACTAATACACCCTATGTGATATTTCTTCAAAAGTTCGCTGCAAATATAAATAAATATACATACAAACTTTCTTAATGCTTTTCAATGACCTACCGCGCGTTTTCGGTGTGATAGGGTCCGTTAAATGCCTTGGTGCCATCCTTTCCTGCTACACTCATCAGTGCTTTCTCGCCACCAGGATGCTGTGCGTGAAAAGATGTGACATATTAATGTAAATAAAGGCACAATTTATGTTCCTGATTCTTACATCTTTAACAAACTTCGTCACATCGTAGACATTACCATTGATGACTATCCACAGATCGTTTGGCTTGTTGTGCGCACTTACCTCTTGCATGGTATATTTTTTACACATTTTAACATTAATAAACTATAAACAATACTACACAAAATTTTGGGACAAAAACTTCCAAAGTGTGAAACTAAACTACATTTTTTTTGAGTATATTCAGGTGAATATTCGAGATTAAAACAAAATGATTGCTAGATGTGTGTTTTGATGCATAGTACAATAAGATAAGGTGCTTAATAGGTATGTTTCCTTTTATTGTGAAGGTTTCTTATGTACCATATCCAAGGTCAAGTTTATTTTCTTACTAAGTTATTTATTTTTGTATTTAATTAATTGTTTCTTCATTTTATTGGTTTATTTTAATTATTTATATATTGAAATCTTTATTTTCTTCAACATAAAACTACATGAGGATTACATTAACCTATTCTGTGAATTAACATTGCATCATACTTATGTTATTCAATTAACACTCTTGATCTATGGCACATGTACCTTTATTAACAGCACGCTGTAAAATGCTTAACATGCTGGCAACATGGCCAGTGTATACACAAACAAAAATGCGCGTAAATGAATGTTTGCAGACGCCGTCAAATAAGCAAGGCCCACATTTTTCAATATCATAACTTCTTGTTGGTAAACTCGTATGTATATATGCATGCATAACAGAAATTTATAAGCCAGAAACTCATTGAAATGCAAATTGATGAAGGCATCGTAAAGTGAGAGGGGTGTGGGCAGTTAACATTCACTGCCTACTTTTTTATTTACATTACAGAGAAGGAGAAAAGAGGGAGTGCTGTGATACTCTTCACTCATATGATAAGTATTTATTTGCATGTTTATATTTATATTTGCTTTATCGTATCTATGTTTGCTGTGAATTCAGCGCTTCCGTTTGTCGCGCACAGCTCACTGGGTTTTAATAAAAAAAACAGTAAAAACAACAAAGAACAGCAGCAACAACAAATTGAAAGCCCGCTGCGCACACTTCATAAAATGGCGGCAGGCAAATCAAATTCCTTAGCACCTACACAGGCAGCAGCAGGAAATGGAAATGGAGTCCGGTTTGGTGTCGAGGGAGGAGGGAGAGGGAGGGAGAGGGGAACAGTGCACACAGTTCTACACAGTTCCTCAACTCATGCTGTGCCCGAGCAATATAAATAATAAGCATAACAGCAGGCGCGGCAACAACAATAGCAATAAAAGCGTAACAACTGCAGGGACTCCAAGGCAAAGGAAGGAAGGAAGAAGGGAGGGGGAGGAGGGAGAGAGGAAAGACAGGCAAAGACAAAGGCAAAGTGAGTTGGGAGGCAACAAAAGTACAAGCACAAATGACAATTGACACGAGTTGGCAGCTTGCTTGGGGGAAGGAGAGAGAAAGGCACAGGCAGGGAGAAAGAGAGATGAAGAGAGATGCAGGGCAAGGGAACTTTTTGTTTGCACTTTGCGCAATTTATTTTATTGTTGTTTGGCAAACAAGTTTCATAAGTTTCCAGCTGGTTCGCAAACGCCACTCAATTTTGGTCGCCATTTGAAAGAAAGTTGTCGACTTGCGTTTTGGATTATTACGCGCACACAAAGGCAGGCAGGCAGCAGGCAGTAAGGGGGGAGAGGGGAAGAAGGGAGTGGAGGGGTAGCCTATCATTAGCATAAGCAGCTGACAGGTGGCATGCGAATTTGTCATGCAACACGATGGTGGCAGCCAGCAACCGCAGGCAAATTTGCATGCCAAATCAGCAGACAGCAAATGCATTAATTGAGCATCTCACTCACACAGCTACCCCTCTCACTCCCTCTCACTCTCTCCCACTCTCTGTGAATTTCGCTTACTCAGTCTCTCTGTGTGTGTGTGTAAAGGATTTGCATACACAAAGTGAATCAATTCAAAGCCAAAAAGTCAATCAAATTGTTAAAATGAAAGCAAATACAAACTCACACACACACACACACAGAGAGAAACACCCAAAGAGAGACGCACACACACACATGCAGCACACACCCACACACACACAGGATCAACTGCTGGTCAGCAGCTGGGCCAAAAAACTCGTTGTGCAGGCAAAAAAACAGCTCTAAAACCGCTGTCCATTCGCCGAGTGCTTGTTTGTGTGTGTGTGTGAGTGTGTGAGTGAGGGGGTGCGACGAACAATAAATAAAGTCTAGCCAACGAACACTTCAAAAAACAATTATGGCTGCCAGCGGGATACGGTTGACTGCAGCAACAGCAACGGCAGCTGCAACAGCTGCAGAGGCATTGGTAGCTGGGGGGTCGAGGAGGGAGAGGGGAGGAAGAGGGCAGGAAGCCAGCTGAAGCATTCGTCCATTTTGGGATTTGGGGAATTGCAGTTTCGGGATTCCCAATGGCTTCAGATTGGTTCACTGGCCGCAGAAAGTTTATGCGCTTGTTTATATAATACAAATATATATTGCGAAAACTCTTGTTTACATAAATAACATGCAGGCGCTGTCGTGTTGCTCGAGTGTGAGTGCCAGTGCGGGTGTGCACGACTAACAGTTGCCATGCACAGTTGTGAGGTTATGTAAAAGTTTATCGTTTACTTGTTGCAGATGCGATGTTATTGAGTTGTGCTATTAACAGATTATGCGCCTAACAGATTATGTTCTTAACAGATTGTGCGCCTTACAGATTATGCGCCTAACAAATGAATCCCTTAACAGCTTATACTAAAAGCAGATCATCCTCATTCAAAGGTAAATCTTTTAACAGCTCATGTTATTTTCAGCTGTCTTGACTTAACAGATCTTACAGCCAGTATTGTTCTTTTACTGTTAACGATCGTACCATTCCTGCATGCCTCTGTTAAAAATGTAACTTAACAGTTTTAACCATTATGTTAATTGAAAGTACGTATTGCTTTACTGCATTAATAATAGCACTGTTAGCAGCCGCCTCTGCAGCCTGCATTACCTAACAGACCCTGCAAGCTGCAGTTCTGTTATATTACAGTCAGTGCTGTTAGTGTTGTACTGCCAACAGATTAAGTGTTTTGCAGCAGCATCTGTTGCCAGCATTACCTAACAGACCCCGTAAAACTGCAGTTGGGTTATGTTACAGTCAGTCTTCTTTTACTGCTAATTTTGATTATACTTTACAGCTTAGCCTAACAGACCCTGCAGTTCTGTTATAAGTTAAAGTCAGCATTGCTCTACTTCTGTTAGCGATCATACTGCTAACAGGTCAAGTCATTAGCAGCTGTCTCCGCTAACAGTTTAACAGACTTTCACGTTCTGTTATGTTACAGTTAGTGCTGCTCTTCTCCTCACTATACCATTCTTGTGCACAGGGTATTGCAGCTGACATCGAATGCATGGCGTGAATTTCTGGCAAGCGGAAGCGGAAACGGAAGTGGTGCTGTAGTTGTGTGTGCCAGTGTGTGTGTCCGTGTGTGTGGCAAAGGGAAAAAACAATGGAACACACACACAAACAACTCGATGCTGAACATAATTGTTTACAACTAACTGACGCTGTTGTTTTGCTATTGACAACAACACTGCTCGCTGCTATGCTCTGCTGTGCCAGTTGGGAAAGGTTAAAAGGGCGCACACAGGGCAAAGGGCAAAGGTCAGCAACAGCAGCAGACAACCGAGCAGCAGAGGCAGCAATGTGGCTGAAGCAAATTAAACAGTCATTCGGGCTGTTAATCATATTACCAGCCATGATGAGCTGTCAACAAGCGCGACTGTGCGCGGCGTTAATGACTGATTTGGGGCATGCCTAACAGGCACAGAGGGTGGGCGGGGAAGAGGGGTGCAAGGGGGAGGGGGAAATGTAACGCGTGGAGCGTAAATTTGCGTCGAGAGACTGAGAAACATATTGGGGATTGTGCGCCGCATGCTTACATATGTGAAATCAGATTTGAAACACATTTGCCTCAAAGCCAATTAAGGTTGCCAGCGAACGATGCTGCAAGGTTTCCCAGCGCGATGAATGATGTGTATGGGGAGGGGGAGGAGTGGGGCAGAGAGTGAGTGAGTGTGATGCAGATTGGCAAAGGAGTCTCGGCTAAAGTAAATGGCAATGGCAACGGCTAAGGCAACGATGCTTGGCAGCTGTCATAGGGCATCCACGTCAGTCTCCCCCTCACTCTTTTCCTCTTTTCACTCCCTCTTCCCACTCCCTTTCTCTAGCAATTTCTGCTTCTCTCCCGCTCCTGCGTCTGTCAATTTGCGTGGCATTTAAAGGGCTTGCCTGGCGTTGACTTGCCCAGCCTTGGCCTGGCCTGGCCTGGCTCGGCTTGGCGTCGCTTCGTTGGCGGCAACTTAAATTCTATTGCCAATTGCAGCCGCACACGACAGATGCAATTACCCACACACTCTCAGTCTGTCTGCCTCTCTCTCTGTGTGTGTGTGTGTGTGTGTGCTCGTAAATTGCCAGCGTGATATTAAATTACGTGTGACTTTCTACTTCCGCTGCTACGTAATCCATTTCCGGTTCGCTGGCTGGTTTACATTTGCCGTTAATCCCGTGTGCTAAGCGCCTCAAATAAATTATTCGCAGACCTTTTTCACCTGCACTGGTCCCCTTTCCCCCTTCGCCGCCCTCGCCTGACCACGGCGCAATTCGCAATTAAAATGCATGCCTCGCTAGCCTGCATTGCCAGCCCCGTTTTGTGGCTGCCGTTTGACCCAATTCGTTGCAGGGAGGAAGCGAGAACAAGAGCCAGTCAGCGGCAGCAGCAGCAACGGTCAGCTCTGCAACCAAACGCTAATGTGTGGCAAGTGCCACACTCACACACACACTCGCACACAAAAGTAGAAAAAAACCCATTCGAATGATGCGAATTTCGTTGGCTTTTGTGGCTCGCGTTGCTGTTGCCACTGCGGTTCTTAGCTGTTTATCAGGCTAAACGCGGCTAATGGATTAGAGAGCAGGCGAGCCAGCTACCATGCACTCCACCCCCCTATTCCTGCTTCCCTCTCACTGCATTTGCATAGCAATTTTTGGCTATGCGGCGTATGCGTAATATGCGCTGCACCACACTCAGTGCAAGCTAAACGTTTGGCCACGCGCTCTTTTCTCATTATCTGCTTATTAATTGTGCACAAACTGTGTGTGCGAGTGTAAGTGTATGTGTGTGTGTGTGTGTGCAAACAAAACTCAAAAATTAATTAAAAATCGCTGGCGCACAAAAGATTCTCATTGCTGGTTATGATTAAGTTGACTGCAAACTGCAGCAAGAAATCGATACGCCCCATTGGCTTGACTCCAGTTAAATTGAATTACAGCAGAGGCTGCTCCACTCTCCCTTCTCCTCTCCCTTCTCTGCACTCTTCTCTCTAGCCTCCCCCCTCTTGCTATGTCCCTCTGCCCGCACATCAAAGCCAAATGCACTTAATTGAGTGGCTGCTCGGGCCAAAGACAAAGCGCCTGGCGACACACAGTCTGAGTCTGCTCTGGAGGGTAGAGAGAGAGTAGAGCGGGGAGTGGGAAGTGCAGAGGGGAGGTTGCACAGTCGCTGAAGACTCTGATGTGCACTTGACGTGCCTGTAAAATGCTCGTCCATTAGCTCAATCAGGCTGCGTTGCACCTGACTCGTGGTCGGTCAATTAAACGCTTTAATTCACCAAACTTTAAGCGGCCTTCCCCCCCGCACTTCACCTCCCCGCACTGCCATATGAAGTGGCAGCCATTAAGCAGGGGAAATGTATGTCATCATGTGGCTGCCAGGCAACCAGCAGAGAAGTGCCCCGGAGTGGGCTGCAGTGCGTCCCAAGTGTGCTCATTACAAGCGATGAGGCAGCGGCGCTGGCTGTCGCTGCTTTCGCTGCTGTTGCTGCTGATTAATGCTGCTGCTGTTGCTGTTGCTGCTGCTGAAATGTGACCGTTTTGCGCTTTTATCGCTTTAATTGTTGTCGCGCTGCCCGTTGCCGTTCAGCACGACAACGACAACGACGACGACTGCGTTTCCTGTTGCCACAGTTTTGCATCCGTTTCCGGTTTGAACTCGCAGCAGCAAAAGGAGCAGCAACATTGCCAGCAGCAAAATGCGCAAATTGACAGACTGACAGACGGGCAGACGGACTGACTGCGCTGGCAATGCAGGTCACTGCACACACAAACACAAACACAAACAGCAAGAGAAACACTCACAGCACTCACTTGCTGCTCATCAATTAAATTGCGCATACGCCGCGTGGAAGCGGGCAGAGAAGATGTTGATTTTTAACTGCAGCGCATGCAAAAGTAATATTAAATTTAATTACGGTTAGTGAAAATAAACGTGAAGCCAGCAAACAACAACAAGAGGAGAGCAGCAACAACAACAACAGCAGAGCCGGAGCAGCTGCTGCTGAGCTCGTTTAAAATGCCCCCTCGATTTGTTGTCGAGGCTTTAAACAATATATTGTAATTAATAACGCATAATACGCTCATTAAGTGATTAAATATATCTGCGTGTATAATTGTCGATATGACTACGAGTGTGTGTGCGACTGTGTGTGTGTCTGCGTGGGATATACGCATTTTTTGTGAATTCACTCGTGCATCGATTATGTTAATGGCGCAACAGATTCGCCATGACAGTCTGCTGCGTGACGTGTTTAAGCGCGGAAGAAAGGTTACCTTTGGCATGCCGAAGTTTTTATACCCTTGCAGCTTATTATATACTCCGATCGGTACAGTACTAGTTATATATAAATGGTGAGGAATTGAATGGTATTGTGTATTTTCCATATGGGTCATTTTGTTTTGCACTAAAAAATTGAGTTGTTTCTAGAATCAGAACTGATCTTCATATAAAAATCTATCTTTCGCCCAATTATTCCTATAATATAGTGGACCGATTTTAATTTAATTTTTTATACATACATCTCGTGGTGATGTTGACTAAGAATATATATCCTTAATGGGGTTAGAAAATTTTCCTAATGTGCTTTTCAAACTTTCAAGTGTGTTATTATTAGCACAACTGCATATAATCACTCTCTGCAAATAATGAGTGTATTCATTCTGTACAAATAGTGAGTGCATTCACTCTACAAATAGTGTATATTGAATGTGCAACGAGTGTATAACGAGTGACTAAAGTGACTTCTCGGAGGAGAGTTTAAGCAAACTTGGCTCGATTACAAGCCCAGTCCACTGCAGCTTGGCCTTGATTATAATAACTTGATTCTGCCTCTCTCTTACCTTTTCTCTCCCTTCCTCTCTCTCTCCCTCCCCCTCTCTCTCTCTCCCCTCTCTAAGTCTCTCTCCGTCTTTCTCCACCAGTCCCCCTCTCTTTCTATTTCTGCTTTATGTATTGCATAATTACCGCAACATTAAAATCTAATCCTATTGAATTAAGTGAATTACAGGCTTTCCCTCTCTTTGCTGCTCTCTCTCTCCCCCTTACTTACTCTCTCTCTCTCTCTCTCTCTCTCTCCTTGTGCCTTTCTCCTTATCCCTTTTAAATGGCTTTGCCTTCAAAATTGAATTTGTAGGCAGAAATTGCCAACGTTTGGCTAATTAGTTGAGCCGGGCAGGACTCGGACTCAGAGTCAGACTCGGAACATCCTCTCTCCCTCCCTCTCTCTCTCTCTCTCTCTCTCTCCTTCTCTCTCGCTCTATAATCGAATGATGTGCGGACTTGCGTCGCCTTGTGGCAACGTGGCCTTCGCCGTTGACTGTTAAACACTCGCTGTGTTTGCACTGTGGCCGCATAAAGCCGCACATTAAATGCGCAGTCGAGTTGCTGCCCTGTAAATCACATTACATACTGCACATTACACATACGCCCCGTGTGACGCTCGTATGTGTCTGTGTGTGTGTGTGTGTGAGGGCTGCATTAGCTTGAGCTGCATTTTAATACACACAGCGCTAATAATTCACACAATAAGCTGGCAGCCAGGCAGGCAATGCTTGCGCCATTATTCATAGAGGCAGCCACAGATAGGGGAAGAGCAAGAGGGAGGGAGGGGAGGGGGGAGCACAAGCGAAGCGAAACATATGTCTGTGCGATACAAAGCAGGTAAGCAACGATCCAAAAATATGGCCAACTTTACTGCCAGCGAATGGCGTTGGGAACAAGAGAGACGAACAGTGAGGGCGAGAGAGGGGAAGAAGGGGGAGGGGGGGGGGGGGACTGGCAGACAAGGAGCAGTAGCGACACGTTTATAGCATTTGTCAATACCCAGAGAGAGTGCGCTTCTCACTTTTATTGTTGCTCCTTGTGCTGCCGAGCAAAGTGTTTTGTAGTCGAGGCTCAGGCCGACTATAGTACTCTATATAGGTATATATAAGTATATATCTCTGTCTGTCTGGCTGTCTGTCTGTCTGTCTGCCTGTCTTGGCGTCTTTGTCTGGCCGTGCTGCCTGCTGCCTGTCGGCAAACATGAGCTGCAGCAGCTGCACCTGCCATGGAGTACTTTCATACATTTATGCGCTTTGGTTTTACCGACTTTGCGCTGCCCTCCCTCTCTACACTTCTCTCTGCTGCTCTACACTTCTCTGTCTATCTACTTTCTTCTCTCTCCTGCTCTCTTCTGCTCTCTCCTCTCTTCTACTCTTCTCTCTTTCTGCCTCAACTTGCCTTTTGTTTCAAGTTTTTATGACAGCTTCGTTGTGCTTCGAGTGCCGGGTTACAACATGTGTTTCTCATATTTGCACAAGTGTTGTGCACACTTCGCTGCACACACACACACACACACACACTAACACACACACAGTGCTAAAATCCCAAAATATGTGAATTCTTATTGCAGCTTACTCTTCCTCCTGCTCCTGTTGCTGCTGTTACTGTTCTAACGACTGTCAAATCAATTAATTATGAGCTATTGCATTACATTTGTAGCCCCCTTCCTCTACTTCCCCTTCCTCTAGCCTCCCTTCCCTCTGCCCCGCCCCTGGCTTGGCAAACCGCACAAATGGTCGCCCAAAATAAAATGCCAATGAAATTTGCCTCTGACAAATTTGTTCGTCTGGGCAAAAACTGTTTGTTGCCACACACACACACACACATATGCCGCATCTATGTTGTTCGGAATTTTTCGATTTTATTGCTCAATGAATACAAGAGCAACAACAACTACGAAGGCAGCAACAGTAACAGCAGCAACATCCACAAATCCGGCCTGGATTGCATTAATGTGCGGCATTTAAATGCCTTGCGACCGCAAAACAAAACACCAAGCAACGGCCAAAACCCAAAAAAGGGACATTCTGCATTTGCATGTTTACAAAATAACACATACACACACATAGACAGCACAACAAACAAGAAAGGCAATGTGCTTTATCTTTTACTCGACTATTCAATACCCACTGTTAAAGGAGCCAGCGTCTGTAATGTTAAAACTGGTATTTAATGTTAAGCTGCTGTTAGCAGTGATGCTAATTAACAGCAGTTATGTTAATTAGAAGTAATTATCGATACGTTTGTTTGCAGCAGCTGTTAACTGAGCCAGTCTCTGTCTGTTATGCTAAGCCCCTGTTAGCAGCAGCTGTCTCTGTTAATTGCAAGCAATTATCGATACATTTGCTTAGCTGTTAAAGCAAATAGCAAAATATATTTAAATTAAAGCAATATACTCCCTTTTCTGTATGAAGTTAGGGTATTGGGTGCCCGTTTGGGTCAGAAAATGGAGCCAGGCAGCCAGACGCAAGCAGATACATATTGTTCGCATGGCTGTTGTTGAATGGAGGCCCAAAAACTGGCGACACACCACGCACAGCTCGCATTGTTTGGCTTTTGTCGGCAAACGACTAAGCTCCCGCACATGTGTGTGTGCATAGACAGTGTGTGTGCTGTGTGTGTGTGTGTGTGTGTGTACGGCACTCTAATGCATGTGCTGTGAAATTCTGTGATTTATGACATTAAATGCACAAAAATAGGATTTTATTTGAATTTAATGGGTTTTTAGTGTGTTTTAATGTGATCCATTTGCGGAAATTTGCAGATTTACAGGAATTTGTCGAGGCAACAAATTTATTTCACATTATTCGAGGCAATAAAGAAAAAGGCTCGACAGCGAAAATCTACCACAATTCTGATCTAATAATTGTCGTATTCCTTTCTCCTATTGGTATACGTAACAAAGTTTACCCTGTTGAATTGAATGTGAATTTATAGAGGCATGAAAGCTGCGGCCGAGTGTGCTATCTACTAACTAACTTCACTTTTTAGCCTATTTCGTGTTGCATACTTTCCAGGGAGTACCTTTGCATTCAGTACTTCATTTAAATTAGCTTTTGAAAAGCTTTTATGTTAACTAACCAAATCATTTGGGCCTTGCATGGAATATCTTTGGTACGAATGCAGATAATAAAAAAACAACAATATAAATGTAATATTGAATTATTGAATTATGCAATATTTATAGTATTTGATCATCACCTGCGGCTGATGAAAGCTGCACAGCCACGGCAAAACACAGAAACAAGCTTCAGTTAATTATTTCGTTCATTTTGTGAGAGGTCACAAATTATACTGAGCATAAAGTGGACTCAACAGCACATCATATACCATACACATATGAATAAGTGTTGGTTATCTGGCTGTCATACAATACAAATGTCAGGCAAATAACATCGATTTAATTTGTTAGATTTCAAATAGGTTTAATACTCACAGTGACTTATTTTTAAAACAATGAGCAGCAGTAAGAACGAAACCTGTTCAAAATGTTTTCACATTATTTGTGAATCAAACTGATAACCAATGGTCGGTTCTGAATTTACGTTTATGTATTAAAGTACCACCACAAAAGAAACCAGTATCGTTCGTATTGAAATTTATCATATTGAGAAGAGCCATCCATGGTCTGGACATAAGTTTAATTTCCTTCCCGCCGAAAACTTTATCAAGCACAAAATTGCCACAATTGATATTTATTTGCTTCATTCTGGAAGTGATCACAAACCTAAACTGAGCTTTACTGCGACTCGACAGAGCCTGTATATGCCGTAAGCCGATTGTCACATACACAAGAAAGAAAGTATTGGTTATCGGGCCTAGAAATGAGATTTATAGTTTTGCATTATCGAATTCCACTAAGTAGTTTATATGGGTTTATTTATTCCAAGAATTTATAATTCCATGGAATTTAAATTCTTAATTCAAGCTTAATTTGCGCGTTACTAAAGTGGAGCAACGACAGCCGCCGATGAGGTTGCCGTTCTTAAAGTAACGGAAGGTGCTGCGCAATCCACCGTTGGGCATAATCCTTGGCCAGGTATCGGTGTCCATGAGCAGCCGATGCAGATAGTAGGTGCCCTTGGGCAGTGGACACCGCTTGCCGTCGAACGGCATGTTCGTATTGATGTCCTGCAACATGGTTGTCTTTGCATACGGCGCAATGAACGTGGTGTAGGCAACACAAATGGGCAAACTGGGCACCGAGAAGACCATGTTGCGCCAATAGCCGTTGTTCAGTGGATCCGTTTGAAAGTCAACCGATACCTGAAACTGCTTGTCGTCCATGTCCTCCAAGATGCTCATGGTGCCATTGAGGGCACGTTCCCTGCCTATAATACGTATGTCACTGAAGTCGATGAGCGTCTCCTGTTCGCCGGGCAAGTGCTCGAATTTCTCAATCTCCACTTTGTACTTGGGAGTTGCCTGGGGGGGAGGAGGGAGGAGAGTTATCAAGCGCGCATTGCATTGCAGACTTACCCAGCTGGCAGGCAACAGGAGCAGCAGCAGCAGTAACACTCTCTGCATCGGCTTCATTTTAATTAAATACTTTCCCTGATTCGCCCTCTATATAAATGGCTTTTAATTAAACAATTCCCATGTTTTGTACAGCGTTTAATCAGTGCAAATTGCAATTGTGCCGCCGCCAATTAAGCAGCCTAAATGCTCCAGCAGGCTGCCTATCTGCCTATCGTATTATGCCAACCATTCCATTCATTCCCAACCGATCGAACGTTGCCATTTGGTTAACGTGTGTGTGCTGCGTGTCTGCTCTGTAGCTGTATCGAGTGCAAATCATCTAATCATGCAAGTCATGTCTGCCCAGCATATACGTTATATAGCGTATACGACTGCGCGGTCAGGGCAAACATGAGCCATATGCACTACCAATTTATGGCTTCAATAAACATAAAGTTCATAAACTCCCAAGGCGTCGTTGCTCATCATTTGCAGCGGATTCTGTCAGGGGCGGCAGCAACGACGGCAGCAGCAACGTTGTTCGGTCAAATAAATAATGAAAAAGAAAAGTGATGTCATAAAAATTTTATCTCTTAACTGGAATTGAGCAGCATGAACAAGCAGCAGCGGCAGCAGCAGCAGCGGCAACTGAGGCTGCAGCAACGGCAGCACAGAAGCAACAACAATGCATTCATACAGACACAGCTATACACAGAGATAAACAGACAAACACAGACGTAAACACACACATACATAAACACTCATACATATACACACACATACATACATATAAATACATAGCCACTTACCTACACACACACACAAGCAAAGATGATGCTTGGTCATTTTCATATAAAAATTGACAATGGCGTGCGCCCTTTTACCTAAGTGTAAAAGTGTTTGTGTGTGTGTGTGTGAGTGTTTGTATGTGTATGTGTATGTGCAAGTGTGCATGTGCACGTGTATGTGTGTCTGTGTGTGTGAAAGCAAGTGGAAAATGCGACAAAAGTAAGGCAGACACGGAGCAATAAGAACGAGTTCGAGTACAAACTGCACACGGCATGAGCTTTGCAACCCAAGCCGTATAATACACAACAACAACAACAACAACAACAGCAACGAATATAATAACAACTACTGAGAGCCATACAAAGCTGACAAGGCTGCTGAGCTGCTGTTCTTATAAACATATATATATATACTTATATACAGATATAAAGATATCTGCGAAATGCAGCTCGTCTCATAACAAAATACTACAAAATGCAGAATGAGAACAGCAGGCAGAGGCCAAGAAGCAAAAAGCTCTGGCAAAAGTTGCGTATTTAAGCAAAGGAAGAAAGAGAGGAAGATAGTAAAAGAGAGCGAAAGAGTGTAGGAAAGAAAGAGAAAGATTGGAAGTATGAGAGTGACTGAGGCAGCAAGATATGAAGACAGTTTGTAGAACTCTTTAAAGTGCGAAAACTTTCGAGAGCGGTAAATGAAGTTGGCAAGGCTGAGAACTCGGCGCTTTTGTCTCCGTTTTGCTGCTTAATAAAGCGAAACTTCACACATTCTACAAGGTAGTTAAGCTACCCGAAGAGAGGGTGTATCAAAAGTGAGAGAAGAACAAGTTGAAAGAACTCTTTGAAAGTAAGTTAAGCACAATTTGCTCTACAACCAACAAGAAGAATCTTTGTATGCTTTTTTGGTGGAGAAGAAAGAGTCCGCATGTGAAGGTAGATCACTGAGAAATAACTCTTTGCATATTGGCCACAAATTTTTCAATTGAAAATCTGTTCTTCAGAAGAATTTTTAGACATACAAAGGAAGAGTAAAGCTGTCTCAAGTGAGAATTAATCAAAGCGAGGAAGAATCTTGATGTATCTATGTTATTAGAATAGAGAAGGTAACTTGATTAAAGGTAGAATCTTTTAATGTAAGGTTTCTACATTGTTTCCTACTGAAATATAGAAGAACATTCGTAAACTTTATAGAATATTGAAGCTTCTACAAGTAAATTAAGTTCAATCTTCTCCCTAAGAATCAAGTGAAAATATAGAAGACAGAAAGAAACTTTTTAAAAAACCTTTCTTTTTTCTCTTCTGCATAAAAAGATCTTTTTCTTAAGAATCTTAAGATACTCTTTGTTGAGGTGCACTAAAATAGAAGAATCACATAAGGAAGTCTTTAGTATTCGGTTCATTCTTCCCCCTCATCATGCTCTGCATACTCCACACAAATCAATTAAAGCTCATCCACTCTCCCATGGCAAACTACTCATCAAAGTGTACTAAGCCCAGTTAAGGACATAGGCAGAGTGCGCACAGTCCAATGTTCTGGCCATTTTTTCGGCCGTTTCTTCGCACAGCTTTATGCACAATTTGGCGGCACTTGTTTGGCTTGAATTCGTTTGGCTTTTCAATGCGCTGTAAAACGCCTTTTTGCCGCTTCGTCTCATAAATAAAATGCTGAAAACTGTGGGAAAACTGTGAAAATTGCCGGCCAACAAAGCAGGCAAACAGATACAGAGAGAGACAGAGGGAGGGAGTGAGAGGGAGGGAGACAGACTGAGTGATGCGTTGGCTTAGCATGCGAAATGTGTGTGGGAAAAACATTTTTTATTTATTTCCATTTCAATTTACACTCAAAAAAAAAAAAGAGAGCAGCGAAAACTTTTGCGGCCTCGCCCCGCAAATTGCAACTTTCACTTTCGGCTCATATTTTCTTCGGGCGGGGGAGAGGAGGGTGGGGTAACACTGACAACAATGCTGTAAAATGTACTTGCAAGTGTTGGAAAATGCGTGCGGGCTAAACTCATTTCCCAATTTGCCGGCATGAAATGCTTTTAATGTGAAAACTTTGCGCTGCACGAAGAAAAGGTGCAGGCGGAGGCGGAGGAGGAGTTCACACAAGGAGTTTTCCCTACACTTTCCACAACAGATGGCAGCGGCACATGGCCTGCGAGGCAACCTTTGCCTACTCCAATCTCTTTACTTCCCAGCTACCTTCATTCCTCCCCTCAGCAATGATTAAGTTGCAAAAGTTGAGCAAAAATTTTTGGCAAACAACGCGCGCAAAGTTCAAACTGTTGGCGGAGTTAGCCAGCGTAGGAGGGGGGCAGGGGGGTAAATGCAATCAAATGTAAGTACAACTACAACAACTGCAACATGGGGGGGTAGGATAGGGGGAAGGGGCTCGTTTTGTGGCGTAGCTTGTAACAGAGCGCAAACAAAATATTGAATATGATTTGCAAACACATGTGCTGCCAGCTGCCACACCCCCCCACCCCCCACACTGCCACACTCTTAGCAGCCAGTTCAATCTCAATCAATAAGACGATGAAGCAAGAGGCGTGGCTGGGGCGCAGGGGGAGGCGCATGTTTGGGTGCTACGTGACTTGATGTCTTCATCTTGCGAGTCTGTCAAGCCGTAAATAGAAAATGAAAACGAAAACGAGTGATGAGAGAGGGGGTACAGAGGGGGGCAAAGAGAGTGGGAAGAGGGGAAGGGGAGCTGTGGCAAGCCAGTGCAAAGCTGGCAAGCCAAATGTCTGTTCGGAAATCGAAAGCCAAGCTCGAGTAGAGCTCTTTAAATGGCATTCAGTGCCAGTGACAGTGGTGCGCCGAAAAGCAGGCTATGCAAATATGCTTGGTGTCGCCTTTTTACGCATTTTCACTTGGCAAACATACAGAGAGGGAGAGAGAGGTAGAGATTGGGAGGGAGAGGAACATAGAGAGAGAGGGGAGAGAGAGAGGAGGAAGAGGGAGAAAAAGGAGAAGGTGGATAGAGGGAGAGAGAGAGGCACACACAGGCTGTATTTACATAAAAATGCACTCGATCCTGCCTTCGACTGGCAGAGCCTGCTGTCTGTGTGTGGGAGAGTGCCTGTGTGTGTATGTTGTGTGTGTGCCTGTGTGTGTGTGTTGTGTGTGTGCCTGTGTGTGTTTGCTAGCCTGCCTGCTGTCTGTGTGTGAGCCACCGCATGTGTGTCAATATAAATATATGTATTTACATAGAAACACTCTAGCAAACAGTTTCCCTTAACTCCCTCTCCGTTTCTCTCTACTCCTTACTTTACTTCACTCTACTTCTCTCTCTTCGCCTCTCTCTTCCCCTCTCTCTACCCCTCTTTCTCTCCTTCCCCCTTACCTCCCTTCCTCCCTCTATCTTTTCAAACCTGCCTGACAATGTCTTCACTACTCTGCCTTGTCTTTTCTTGTCTTACAAAGCTAAGCAGCTAATCGGCTTTGGCTTCGGACTTGGCTTTCCCTCTGATTTTCCTTTTGCTTTGCACGCATTTTCCTACTTTTCCCCAAGTGCTTGCCGCCATAAATTTGGGCTTTATCTTAATGCACTCGCATGGCAAATATGCACAGCAGTTGCTCCCCTCCTTCCCTTCACTTTACTTACCCCTTCTTTGCTTTCCATTTCAATTATCTTCCGTCTGCAACTGCAATGGCTGTTTTGGGCGTAGGGGGGCGTGGCCGATCGGCTGTTAACTAATTGGGCACACTCGGACATCTTCTTGGCTTAGCTCGACGCCAAGCTTGGGCTTTGTTTGGCGCCGTCTGGCGTTGCCGTTGGCCTTTAATTAGGCAGCTGTTGCCGGGGCAACTGTGCATGCAACAGCAGCGGCAGCAGCAGCCGTTGCAGTTGCAAAGCCAGACAAACAGCAGCTGCAGCTGCAGCAGGTGAGCAGATTTATGCATATTTCGGGGCAAACAATTCCTGTGGGGGAGGGGGAGGGTAGCCGGGGTAGTTGCACACTTATTTATGCAGACCCTTTAACGGTCTTTAGGTGGCTTAAAAGCGCAGCTTCATTTGGCTGGAATATTGCTTAATGAAGAGTGCAAAGCAGCGACAGGGAGGGAGAGAGAAAGAGAGAGAGAGAGAGAGGGAGTGTAAGGAAGGCAGCACAGTGTATAGGGAGAGGGAGAGAGAAGGAAAGGTGGGGAGTAAGCAGCTAACAATGCATGAGCTTGGCGGAGTGCGGATTGGGGAAATAAGCGGAGAGATTAATTAAAGGAGATAACATTTATGAATGTGGTATGAAGATAAAGAGGGAAAATAAACCATATGAGAGTGAAGAGTTGACAATAATGTAAGCAGAGAAGAAATGATAAATATGAGAAGTGGTTAATGGGGAACTATGATAGACGAAATATGTATAGAAACTTCAAATGAGGAAGATTATATTGAAGAGAAAGAAATGCATTGAGAAGGAGATAGAGGAGAGAAAGAGGGTAGAGAAGGGAAAGAGAGAGAGAGAGAGAGGGAGACATTGAGAGTAGAGAGATAGAGGAGAGACATGAAAGAGAGAAAGAGCAGAGAGAGAAAGAAAGAACGACAGAGGGAGACACACATACACAAACAGACTAAACAGACCTATGCACACTCTCTCTCTTACCTCCCCCCTTTCCCTTCCTTCACATTCATTCCCCTCCTCTCTCAGCCTACCACTCCACCCCCCTTCCGCCCCTCCATATCAGCCTGATCTAATCCGATAACAAGTCAACCTCAATTGGACTTAAAATTAAAATCAACCGCTAATTTCAGTGCAACACAAATGCGGCGCGAATTAAATCGCATAAATTAATGGCGAGAAATTGGAGAAATTCCGCTAAAAGTTGCAACAAAGTTGGGCGAGCGAAATGTTTTAAAATTTAAAAAAAAAGGAAGTAAATAAATAAAGTAATAAATTATGGTAATAAATAAACAGCAAACCGACACTTTAAGCTGCGCAACGATTGAGGCGACAAATCGAAGAGAGGAAGGGAGTGATCAAGGGAAAAGAGGGGGGAGAGGGAGGAGAGGTAGACAGGGGAAGAGGTAGCAAAGGGGGGTGGCAGAGAGAGGGTAGTGTATACTGTGTGGCAGTTCATCAAGGGCAGTTGCACAGAATGAAAAAAGAGAACGAAAGGCTTTCTAACATATGCCGAAGGTTCTATGCCCTTGCAGAGTCTTCCTCTGTTGATACTGATCAAGAATATATATTGTTGATATACCTAATACTTTATAGGATAAAAAATGCCCAAGAAGATGCCTTGCAAACTCTAGAATAGGTACAAAGAATGAGAGCCACAGAGAAAGAGTCACAAAGGCCACTGCCGGCTGAGGTGTCGTATACGCAATGTGCCTAATTGCCGCCCGCAAACTTTGACACAACTTTCATTTGTAGCACATTTAGCTGCAGGCCAAAAATGGGGTTAAGAGGGAGATGTGGGGGAGGCGGGACTGTTGTCATGACATCAATAATAAATGACATTTGGCAAAAGTTGTAAACCTTTTTCGGCACTTATCTGTCACACGTCACACAGCGCCAACATCATTTGTCACTGTTTACCCCCTCTACCACTTCCACCCTCTCCCTCCCTCCCCCTGTCTCTGCCTGTCTGCTGTGCCCGTGCCTTGGCCACACTCAATTGTTAAAAATGACAACTAATTAATTCTTGTCTGCCCGAGCTGACCAACTGGGCGAGGAATGCCTCCAGTTTTGGCTTAGTGGTTGCCTTCACTCTTCAGCTTGGGCTGAAGCTCTGATAACGAGGGGGAGGGAGGCAGAGGGGGGAGGATTGTGGGGTAAGCAAGTGCAGCTACGTATGCGGGCTTGCTGGCTGAAAGGGTTTGTCAACTCGAGAGGAAGCAGCTTTGGGCTCACGCCACAAATGACTTCATTAGGCTGCCAGCCTGGCACTTCTCCCCCTTCCTCTTCCCTGTGCTGTCCTCTCTGCTCTTCTCTCCCCTGCCTCCTCTCCTGCTCTATATATTAGTTAAACAAGCCGCCACGCCGCGCTGCCTCCACTTAACGCAGCTAAGCAGCTCAGCTCAGCTCAACCAAGCGCTGCAATGATGCAGCTTCAGCTGTAGATTAGGCAGAAGGAGATAGAGAAGGAGTTGGAGGTGGGGATGTAGGCAGAGAAGATAGAGAAAGGGGATGCAAGAGGGAATGCAGGAAGAGGAGAAAGAGTTGGGTAAGGAAGAGATGACGCAAGAAGAGGAGAAGTAGGAGGTGAAGGAGAAGTATTGTAGTATTATGTCGTAGCGAAGACGGTAGGACAAAAGAGTAGTGGGAATAAGAAGTGGAGGATCTAATGAAGCTTATAGAGCATGGAAAGTTGAAGCAGCAGAAGTGGATATTGGGGGCAGCTGGAAGAGTGGGAGCAGATAAGACTGAATGAGAGGAGCAAGAAGATTGTGAAGCGTCGAAAGATTGAAACGGAGTAGGAAGAGTAAAGGCAGCAGCTGGGCGAGTGGAAAGAGCCTGAAGAGAAGGAGTAGCAAGAAGAATGGAAGGAGAAGGAAGAATGGGGAAAGTAGAACTAGAAGTAGGAAGCAAGAAGAAGAAAGCAGTGGAAGGAATATATAGCCGTTCATAAATCAGAAGGAAGTGAGAGGCAAGAGAAGCAAAGAAGCAGGAAGGGTAAAGAATAAGATGAAGAGAAGGACTGAAGGAGGAAGAACACAATGAAAGTGGAGGTCACTTTTTGGAAGTAACAGGAGATGGAGAGCAGAAGGAGGAAAGAAGGAGGTGATGGAAGAAATAGGAACATGATCAGGAGCAGGAAGAGGAAGGGAAGAATAAGGAAAGCAGGTTAATGTTAGAGGACCATGGCGAGGAAGCAGAAGAGGAGTAGGAGATAGAAATAGAGTAACATGGATGAAAGAAGATAAGAACTAGAGTAGCATGACGAGCAGAAGGCGGAAGGAAGAGGATAGCAGGATAAGGATAAGTAAAAGTTGGAGATAAGCATCAAACGGTAGAAGAGTTGGAGAAGGAGTGTAAAAAGATAAGCATCAAAGAAGACACAGTACGCTAACCATTTCGCAGAAAGGGGATGGAGCAATGCTCCGCGAGTCGCCATCTGCCATCAGTCGCATCACTGACATCATTAACCTCACTGCGCCTGCAGCGACGGCGGTTTCATTGTGTTTGCCTGCTGCGCTGTAGTCTGCAGTCTGCAGTCTCCTAATGACTTGACCCACACTCCCAACAAAGCACTGAGCAGCGCGCAGCGAGCGTGGCTTGGCAGGATTTGGCTTGGTTCGGTTTGGTTTGGCTTGGCTTGGCTTGGCTTGCTTTGCTGGTCAACCTAATGACAATTTGCAGCAACGCGAAAACTTCAACAACTGCTGCATTACCAAGCGGAGCCAAACAAAACACATGTTCCGAACTGTTGAGCGCAGTTCCGCTTCCCCTCCCTCCCCTCTCTCTTTCGCCTTACTCCTCATTACCTCCTTCACTTGTGTCCCCTCTCTTTCTTCTCTTGCCTGCTAATGCTGCAATTTGCAGGCCCCACTGTGCGCAGCGGGGCAGCTGCTGCTGCTGCTGTGGCTTCAGCCATGGCTCCAACTGTTTCCTAGGTTACTTATGCTATGCACACACACACACACATACTCACACACACACTGGCACACAGAGAGCGAGCAACATAGTTGCCAGTTGGTTTCTCTTTGGGCGAGTGGCGCTAAAGTTTCTGGCGCAAGTTTTTTGGCTGCTTTGCTGACATTTTCGGCAGCCAAAAACTTTTGAACTTGCCGCGTAATGAAGGCAGCAGAGCGGGGAGGGGACAGGCAGGGGCAGTGAGAGGGAGGGGGGGGTCAACAGAAGTGGCAAAGTGCTCGTTTGGCTTTGAGTGGAGTTCATTACGAATGCCGCCACGCTGCGCCGCGTGTTGACTTATGCATAATTACTGTTTTTCATAGCTAAAGGGGAGTGGCAAGACGGGGGCAGAGGTAGGGAGAGAGGGGCACAAGATGAGGGTGGGCAGTGTGAAAAGGTCAAAGAGCTGGGGGCAGATGAGAGAGAGTGGGAGTGGCTTGGATGGGCGCCTCACTTTGTTTGGCCTGGCACAAGTTTAGCTGGCACAAGTTTGCACTGTCCCTGCCAAGTAGAGGAGCAAAAAAGGGGGTAGGAAGAGGGGTAGAGTGAAAGCCAGGGCTGTGCAGGGGAGGGGGGAGGCGTGGGTCATATGCTGCTCATTTGGTGTGCATGACGCACTGACCTGTTTCCAGCTGCTGCTGCAGTCAACTGCGTTGCCAGCCAAAAGGATGCTGCATATACCCTGCAAGGCATTTGTTTTGAGGGTATGCCTGGCTGGATATATAGAGGGGTTTAAAGTACTTAAAGTTGCCTAATCTTATCAACTATTACCCTATAAAATATTCATGCAATCCTCTTGCCACACTGGATAACTGCCAGTCGTGCATGCCCAATGTTGCTCCTGTTCTGCCTGCGACACTGGGCGAGTCAAGCGGATAAACAAGAGATTAAAATGTCATAAACAATGCTTTTTGAGCGTCCTGCTAAACAACTTAATGAAAGCTAGCAGGGTCACATCGCCTTTTCCCCGTCTCCTCCCTCCTCCCTTCTCCCTCCACTTGGATCCCCTCTTGACCCTCTGTGACACGCAAAGTGCTGCATGTTTTGTAAAACTATTTTTGGCAACTTGAAAGTTGAGCTAAAAACAATCAACAACTTCTGTGCCACCATGTGCACAACACACGCTACCCCTTTCTCCCCCTCTCCACTTCTACTAGTAGTAGGTCTAGTCCTATCCCCTTTAGCAGCAATTCGAACTCTATCTGCAGCTGTAGCAGGCCATCCTTAATCCCGAACCGGCTTCCGCAAGTCAATAAATTTTCATAAAACTTTTGATTTGTATTTATGCGATTTTTATACTCTGCCAAAGGGTTAATTTATTTTGGGTGGGTAAATTCATCTCCAACATTATATATATTTGTATATATAAGGTATATATCTCTATTGTGAACATCAACAGAGGAGTCTATCTAGTCGTGTCCGTTCGTCTTTCTGTCGAACATGATATATCGTAAGGCAGCAATACAAACAATCGTCCCATTTGTCAAGATATTGCAACGGGATTTAATACAATACATCGAACTTTTTCCATGCATAAAATATTCATATAAAGTTTCCTCAAAATCTGATCACTACAACATATAGCTGCCATAGGAATAATCAGCCGAATGAAGTTTCTTGTATGAAGACCATTTTTGATTTTAGAAATGACTCAACTTATCAGTGTCAATCAAATTGAGACACTATATTGAATATACCTAAGGCCATTAAACTCTGCAGGAATATAGTCAACTGTTATTGGAACAATCGGATTAGTTAAGAACTTGTAAGGGTATAGACTTACAGCATGCCGAAGATACTGCTTCTTCTTCGTTAGTTTACAAGACATCGCATATATATAAAACCACAATACATAAGCTGACAGGAACAATCGGCTGCAATAAGGGTTCCAGTAATAAATTCACCTAGGAGTATCATTCAAAGTTAGACATTAATCAACGTATACTTTTTCATTTCATTAAAACCAGACTAATATTATTGTATACTTTACCTTTCAAAGGAACAAAAGGTTTATGTTCAGTACCAATATCAATTCTGTAGCATTGTATATGGTAAAACCAATACTTGTAGCAAACAAGCTCCTGCAAGGGTATAAACCATTCGACACATCAAAGTAAACCTTTCCTGCTGGTTTTCCATCGTTTTTTACGCTTTGGCAATTCAATTAACTCGATACTCGGCTGTGCCTGTCGTTGTTGTTTGTTGGTTTGTTTGTAAAACAATTGAAAAACTTTATTTGGGATACACATCGCATACATAACATACGAGGGTCGTTTGATAAGTCCGTGACTTTTTGTATTTGCCGCGCACCTGCTCTAAATACAACATGCTCCTGTCAGCAGTTATAACAGCTACTGTAAAATTTAAAAGCTGCGTTTTTGGTTTGCGTTTTATAGGCATTGAAAGCAGACGATCTCGTGAATTTTAACGAAAATGGAAAAAGTGAATTTCGTGTCAGCATGGCAAAATTTCATAAATTGGGCTAAAGCACCCATCCAGCATATTCTCCAGATTTAGCCCCGTGACTATTTTTGTTTCAAACATGAAGAAATGGCTCGGCGGTAAGAATTCGGGTCATCACGAAACAAACGACTATTTAGGGCCTGAGAAAACCTATTATTGGAAGGAATAAAAAATTGGAAAAACGCTGACTAAATGTATAGAGCTAAAAGGAGATTATGTTGAGAAATAAAACGCTTCTTTGACGAAAAAATATATTTTATTCAAAAATCAGGACTTATCAAAGACCCTCGTATATGGTATATATATCGTCGTTTGATAAACTATCATACAAGGGGCATAAATAGAAAACAAAATAGAGCGAAGCATACAAAAAAACACTTAGGATTATACAATCATATTTACACACACACACACGCATACTCACGCAATCGCACACACTCACGCACGCAGACACTTGTGCGTCTCTTTCGATTTACAAAAACAAAAATTAAATGATATGATTTCATGTGGGGACTATACTCTTAAAACAAAATACTGCATTAAGGTCGTAGCAAGCAAAACAGAATCCCTTCAAGAATTTGTTTGGCCACAAAGGCGGCGAGCCGAGATTGATGCTGAGACTCTGCCACCTTTGGGGGCAACAAATTTACACATTGCACATTGTAATAACTAATTTCCTGATCTTTTTTTTTTTTTTTTCTAAGTATTACATATGTTATAGGTAGGAATGAATATTGAATATTGATGCTGAATAAAACAGAGAGGAGAAATCCAAATTGTATGTGAAATAAGTAAACGCAACTTGTTGCTGTTGTTGCTCTTGTTGTTGTTGTGCTGCCTAATCGGCGCTGGCATTGATTGTGATTGTCTTGCCCTTGGGATCATCGAAGCGATCCATTGTCTTGATGTCCATCATCCAGCAGAGGCCGAGGAAGACGATCACCAGCAGAATGACGAGCACAAACAGACCCATCAGTATGCCGGGCGTGACGAAGCCAACGCAATCCCAGGAGTCGCCAAAAACGAATCCGTCCTTAACCTTGGCATTGAACGGTGCCTGCAGTTGCAATGAGCTCCACGACAGCTTGTTGACGGCATTGTCAACCGTGGCCGAGTACCAGGTATTGTTGCCACAGGCATACGAGAATGTGGTGGGTGCATTGACGCCGGGTGTGCGCAGAGCTGTGCTGCCGTATTTGGCATTGGTCAGCGTAAAGTAACCATCAACGCTACTATAGGTGATGTCAAAGGTAATGGGCTCCTTATCGGTTGCAAGGCTAACACTAAACTTGGTGTTGGGCGTGGTCGAGTTGGTGATTTCCATGCCGGAAACCTTAAGTTCATCGCCATTGTAGGTAACCTTAGTGAAGGTAATTTGAAACTGATTGCTCTGTATGAAACGGTATCCTTGCACCTCTGATGCAGCCCAACGGCGCAGGCGACGCTGCACGATGGGAGCAGTAGCCGGCGCGGCCATGTACAGATAAGCCACATTGCTGCAGTCCACACTCTTGCTGATAGCAGCAATTGCCGAGTCTGTTTACACACACAAACACACACACGAACATAAAGAGAATTAGTTTCAGCAGAAGGGGGCTGGAGGGGGGACAGCTGTTGCCACTTACCATGTGACTGCAGTGCGGCAGCGCGTGTCTCGGCCACATCTTCGAAGGAGACGAAGACTGCGGCACCGACTTCGCACTGAATGGGATTGGCCAATTGGCCCTGGGCATCGACGCTGTTGTGCTCACGCTTCTGGGCCGCAGCACGCAGAGCCTCGGATGGATTCTCAACGCTGGTGTAGTACGTCTTGGGGCTCACGTCTTGCAACTGGGCGTAGCAGGATTGGGCTTCAGCATTCGAGCAGAGGAAGTCCTTGTTGCTCAACTAGGGGAAGAAGTCATCAGATTGATAACTGTTGTGCACGTAACAAGTCGCGACTGCCACTACTTACGCCATTCTCCACGAAGGCCACGACCATGTGATCTTTCAGCAATGTCGCCAGCTGCTCCTCAAACTCTGCTTGCGGTACTGTGCGCAGCGATGGCTTTGCGGGGCTGCACGGAATGCATGGGTATATATATGATATGTAACTAGTTGCATATTATTTGTGCACCCACCTGTTGGCACCCCATAGAAAGACGGGCGTTTGCTCGGCCAAGGCGACTCCAATGACGCACAACGCAATCAGCGATTTCCACAACATTTCGTTGCCTTTATCGCTTTGTGGACGTACTGCGTTGTTGTAAACAAAACGAAACAAAAGTTAAATCAATTAACAAACATAATCAAACACAAAATGTTAATGAAACCAACCAAAAATTAACAAAAACTACAAACGAAAAATGTGAAAAAGTTTTCGCTTTGCACAGTCCGACGTCGATTTACGCTGTCAGAGTGAAAAACTTTTCATATGACAGGTCATGTGATGGCCAACCAGCTGACCGATAGCGGGTGCGATAAGTCGATATTGCATTCGATAGGCGTGACAGTCACAGTGAAGCAGCTGCTTTATGTGTGGTCACACTGAAGTGAAGCGTTGATCAACACTACACCGACGAATGGCGAAATAAATCGATAGGGCGAGTGCAAATTTTAAATAAATATACTGAAAGTATTTATTTATTGCTTTAAATATAGACTTATCACAAAATGTTTTGTTTGGGTTTGAAGTTCATAAATGTTAGTCTTAATCAAGCTTGTTCTTAGTAAGGCATGTTATCTGTTATTCAGATCATGAAGTATATATTTAGTATAATATATCGATATTTCATATATTTGAAAATGCATCGATAGTGTCTGGTGTGCATGTTTTGTGCAACACTACCGACGTCCACAAATATCAATCGGTTGAACTAAAACCAAGTTTTTTATCCAACAAAATAAAATTGAAAGAGAGGTTGAATTAAACTAGTTTTATTTTAATTTCCTGTTTGGGAGTTGTGTGGCAATGTAGACCCTGACAAGGAGTAAGCATGCGACCGCGACGCCGCTGGCATCGGCGGATGCGGCGTACAATTGAGAAAATCTATCGGCTGAAGATGCAGTCAAGGCGTAAAGTGGTGCTCTTAGCGGTATTTGGAGGTCTGTGTGTGATATTCTGGCTGGTCGGACAACATTTCCTGGCTGCAAACGACAGTCACGAATCAAGTGCCGGCGGCTACAAGGACTACAAGGGATGTGCGGCCATCGATGCGGTCTACACGTGGGTGAACGGAACAGACTCGGATTTCATCGAGTCCATAAGGCGCTACGATGCTGGCTATGATCCATCGCGTTTCGACGATAAAAATGAGTTAAAATATTCACTGCGCTCGCTGGAGAAGCACGCAAACTGGATACGACATGTGTATATAGTCACTAATGGCCAGATACCCAGCTGGTTGGATCTTAACTATGAACGCGTGTCGGTGGTGCCACACGAGCTGTTGGCACCGGATCCAGAGCAGCTGCCCACATTTTCAAGTGCAGCCATTGAGACCTTCCTGCATCGCATACCAAAGCTCTCGAAACGTTTCCTCTATCTAAATGATGACATCTTTCTAGGAGCACCGCTCTACCCGGAGGATCTGTACACAGAAGCCGAGGGAGTGCGGGTCTACCAGGCGTGGATGGTGCCCGACTGTGCACTGGACTGCCCGTGGACGTACATAGGCGATGGTGCCTGTGATCGGCACTGCAACATCGATGCCTGCCAGTTCGATGGCGGCGATTGTACCGGCGAGAGTGCAAGCATAAATCCTGCCGAGGGGCACGAAGAACTGCTGCACGACGTGGCAATGCCGCCGGCGCCTGCTCCACATGCGGCCGTTCACAAGTTCCCCAACATGGGACTGCAGAAGCTCTTCAAGCGGAGCTCGAGCAACTTTAAGGAAATGATGAGACACAAAAATGTCTCCACGCTGCATGAGTTGCGTCGCATTGTAGAGCGTTTCAACAAGGATAAACTGAAGTCACTAAATGTGGAGCAGGATGCGAGTAACATGATAGGCAGCAGCACCACCTCCTCGTCTGGCCAACTGCTGCACAAGGAGGACTTCAAATCCTCGACAGACATTTACTCACACTCGCTGATTGCCACCAACATGTTGCTGAATCGCGTTTATGGCTTCAAGGCGCGTCATGTGTTGGCGCATGTGGGATTCCTTATCGATCGGGACATTGTTGAGGCTATGCAGCAGCGCTTCCAGCAGCAGGTGCAACAGACGGCACATCAGCGCTTCCGAGCTGCCAGCGACTTGCAGTTCGCATTCGCCTACTACTCCTTCCTAATGAGTGAGACGTACACCAAGAGTGTGGAGGAGATCTTCGATGAGTTCGACACAGACGGATCGGGCACATGGTCGGACCGTGAGGTGCGCACATGTCTGACCCGCATCTATCCGCCGCCACTGGACTGGTCGGCCATGCGCTTCTTCGAGGAGGTTGTGCAGAACTGCACCATCAGTCTGGGCATGAATGGCAGGGCCAAAGAGCAAGTTGTGCACTCAACGTTAGTCTACGAACGCTACGAGGACTCCAATTTGGTAAGTAAGCTGGCCAGGATCTCTTCTTTCTTAGTACTCATTGCGGTCTCTCTCCTCCACATAGCCCACCATCACACGTGAACTGGTCTCCCGTTGCCCGCTGCTGGCCGAGGCGCTCAGTGCCAACTTTGGTGTGCGCGCCCGGTATCACTACCACGTCAGTCCCAAGCGAGCCTCGCACAGCAACTTCATGATGCTCACATCGAACATAACCGAGGTGGTCGAGGCGCTCGATCGCATGCGTCGCAATCCACGCAAATTCAATTGCATCAACGATAATCTGGATCCCAAGCGTAGCGAGGATAACGAACTGGTGCGGCATCTGCTCGAGGATTTCTATTTGTCCTTCTTCCCGCGACGCAGCAAGTTTGAACTTCCGCCGCAGTATCGCAATCGTTATGTCTCCTGGAACGACTACCAGCGCTGGCGACGTCGCAAGCGCGCCGTACTCGTTGTGGGCTATGGCGTCAGCCTTCTTCTAGTCATCTTCCTGGTGAGTTTGCTGTGCCAGCACAAGGCGAAGATTGTGCGACGCTGTGTGCAGCGTCTGTAGAGCAGGAGAGTTGTGATAAGTTTTGTAACCCTGAGATATGCGCATTGTGGAGAATCTAGTTATTATATTTAATCTAGATATAGTCTTTATATGTAGATCAAGGTTCTAAGAGGCTGCAGATGTTTTAAAGAGTAAATAATAAAATGGAATTTCAAACCGAACCGAGAGAGAAGTTTGTGCTTGGCTTTTGAGTTCGTTTATTGGTACGAAAAGTGTACGAAAACCGTATTTACATAGCAGTGTAAACATGCTACAATAGTTCTAGACTAACTAGTGTACAGATACATTTGCATACGTATGTACACGTATGTTGTGTATATATACATATATATAGTTCGGCACTTAAAACAAGGAGACTCTTCTCAGACACACGCGCACAAAGGGGCACAAATCAAGTATATAAAACTGATAACTTCTTTATATACACGCACGCACACACTACAATATAAATATCGTGTAAGATCAGGGAGAATTATAAAAGGTTTCGATATCGTGTTAATTGAAACTAAAAAGTGTATATAATGTATGTATATCATAGATTGTAGGTTCTGAAAAACATGTGATATGCAGCAAGCACAATCTAACTTATGAATAGGTTTCTATAATATGTTGGTGGATGTAGTTCTTGTTGCTGTTGTTGTTGAACGTAAAATAGGCAATGCACAATTGGCCCGCATTGCCGGTTATACACACTATATATACACATATGATAACTGATAAATTCCATTTTGATTAAAATTAAACTGCCTCCTGATGCTATTCAATGCGTATGCGGGTCGCAGAGCGGCGCAGTGTGGAGAATTCCTTGATGACCAGGCGCATTAGCAGCACCATGGCAATGATATCGGCTATGATGAGCATATAGAAGACATTCTGCCAACTGTGGCTGGAGATGAAGCCAGCCAACAGGGGCCCCACAGCTGCTCCAATCGATCCCGTTCCATCGATAATGGCCGTCACAGTGGCCAGTGCATTTGAGTTGCCCTCCAACGAGCTGTGCTGACCCAGTTCGGCGCTCACCGAGGTCGTTATCAACGCATACGGACCGTTCACAAAGATGCCCACAATGATGAGCAACAAGACGCTAATTGAGACCGACAATGCGCCATATTGTTGGTACATTAGCAGCTAAAAAGAGCATTGAGAGAGTAAATATTGTTGAACATGATTCACAAACTGTTTCCACAACTTACAATGGGCGAGGCGAAGAACAACATAACGGTGCAAACAGTGGCCGACATCCCTGTCAGATCTGATACATAACCAGCGGCAATGGCGCCCAAGATGCCGCCCACATCGAAGAGCGTTGAGAGATCTGCAGACAATGTAGGTCCCAGTGTGCCTGCAGAGAAAGATAATGCATGTAATAATCTAAACAGGCTTCTTCAATTTGGAAAACTCACTGGAAGACTGTATGTAGAGTGGCAGCCAGTACATGAAGGTGTAGCTGACGAGCTTGGTGAAGAAGAGACACAGTGAGAACTCCATTACGCCGGGAATGTAGAGTGCATCGATCAGGCTGATGGGTTGTCCATGTGTCGAGTGTGCTCTGGCAGTTTGTGGACGCGCCAAGATGGGCGTGCGTTCTGTGGGCGCAGGCCGATAGCTTATCTGATCCTGCAGAGAGAAATGTATAGGGGTTAAAGAAATATCATTGAATATTCAAGGAGTGGACACACAAAGAAAGCAATAGGAGGAGGTGCGTAAACGACACGGGAAGAAGCTTGGGAAGAACTTGAACTCAGCACTTACGGTTTGGAGTTTCACATACTTGGAGTTGGCATTAAACTGAGCAAACATATGGCAATGGTTTATGATGCTTGCGGGGATTGAGGGAATTGAAATGGCATTAGGAAGAGAAGGCAAGTACTTACTGCTTCGGAGCGACGTGCCTGCTCTTCATCATCATCTGCGTCGGATTCGTTGGACACGCGACGCTCGTGTGTGTTGTGCTGTGGATGGCAGCCCACAATTTCGGGCTGATCGACAAGGAATAGAAAGAGTAGAAAGCCAACTCCTCCAATGATAAAGCCAGGCACTACAAATGAAAGCGCCCAGTCGGATTCCACATAATGTGCCGCAATCAGTGTGCCCAGAATGTTGCCAATCGAGGTGTGACTGTTCCAAATGCCAAAGATCAGACCACGCTTCTTTTTGCCAAACCAACGTCCGACTAGCGTCACCACGCCTGGCCAGCCCGTGGTCTGGAAGATGCCAGCAAAGATCTGTACAAATATGAAGTAGCTTAAACTGTGTATATGCGATGTGCGTGCCAGGCCAAACATGTAGGTGAAGATGCCAGTCATGATCATGCCAATGGACAGAAAGTAGCGTAGTGACACTCGCTCCGCTATGAAGCCGGAGGCGAACATGGCAATGGCGTAGGAGAAGAGAAAGGCTGAGTCAAGCATGCCAAAGAGGGTTTTCGAGTCGGGTCCATCTGCGAAAAAATCATATGTGGGTTAGTTAATTGAATGAACCCACATCTAAAATGCCATTAACATACCAAAGGGCGCGTAACCGCAATCACCGCCTTCATGTAGCTTTGCCTGTGAGTTTGAGCAGTTCCCATGCAGCACCGACTTGACCACAGAGATGGGCTTGCGGGACATGTGATAGCAGGCGTAGGCGAGGAACGTCAATACAATGATTGACATTTTGTAGCTGCAATTCAGAAAGAGGGAATCCCGTTAATACCTTCTGCAGATGCCTTATATGGTTGGTGAACTTACCATAGTTCTTTGCGCGCATGGAAACGCGGACAGTGCCGCGAGAGACTCTGCAGGACACGTATTCCGATGGGTATGTCATTGTAGTTGTTACTCATTTTGCGCGTTCTCGACACTGGCGGTCTCATCTACTGGCGGCAAGGAGTGGAGCAGCGTGCAGCTACTTGGGAATTCGAGTCTGCAAAAAGGTCACGAAGCATGAGATAACGAGCAGGTAGGTATGTACGAGTACATCAACAGGTAGCAGTCACTGTAGCCGAAGTCACTGAAGATATCTTGTGCGGTTTTCGAGAGCGAAGGCGGTCGACTAGTTTTGAGTTTCCTCTAAAGTTGCGAGTGTACAATGTGTACATGTATTCGCCCTTATCGCAGTTTGGTAAATTCGCATACACATGCAATTACACACACACACACACACAAGAACCGTGCATACAGACAGACATGTTTTGATATCCACAAACAAACATATGTTAACAGTGTCAGCAGAAAACTAAATGCTCAGAGTATCTGAATCATCGCCGCCGGATAGCGATACCAGTATCTGCATTGTTTTTTTTATTTTTCGCAAATTATGAATGTGACTTTTGTTGCGCTGGCAATTAATGAAAACTTATAAAACTGCAACGTGTTTGTTTGATATTTGGTTAGCTCTTTGTTTGTTGTTAGTGCGGCTCGTTGGGCCTAGTCTATGTTAGAAAATAGATTGTTCCATTCAATGCGTATTGAGCGCAATGTTTTTTAAGTACAATTTTAAATCGATTAGTGTTTTATTTATTCACCGTACCGTTAAATGAACATTAAACAAATAAACAACAATGAACCGTAACACATCTAAGCACTTTGTTTGCCACTGCTGTTATACTCAAAATGGCACTGTTAGTTTTTGTTGACTCAGCTGTTAGAATCGATAGCAATTTATACCCTTACCGAAAGTTGTAAGACTTTTTAAGGGCGCATGTAATACACGTATATTTATTGTATTGAAAATATTTATAATATTCAGAATAGTTTATTTGTAAATAATGCAAGTAAGTTGCAATAAACAAGTGTTTAGGTGTAATTTCTGAACTTGAACAACAGACTGTTAATTTTACGACTATGCCGCTGTTAATGTTATAATCGCCTATCGATTGTTCTTTACCAGGGTTTTGTTCATTAGTTTTCTCGCGCCTTTATTTAAAATGACGTGCTGCACGTGCAAAAATTGCATCAACTTTGGAAATATCATAACAGAAAAGTCGCATGAGTTTATGTTTACTTTGACAACTCAGTTATTGTGCTTCCCGCAACTTACTGAGATCATGCGCCAATTACGACGCGGACACGCGACCTAATGAGCCAACAAAGTATTAGTCAGCTATGTTTGCTGAGACAACACTGTGCAAGTTAGGAGAGGAACTGCAACACATGACACGACGCGATCCCTCGAATCTCTCAGGTCAGCCGGAAAATTGCTCTGATTCTCGCCTGCACTTGGAGACTTGTTAATTTAGCTACAAGTATTGCATCTTGTGAAAAGTAATGTGAACAATTAGAACAGTTCGAGGTGCTAATAAGCGCTAGCTGCAAAACAAATGCACATTTGTATAAAAGCCATTGTCCGACCCCAGCCAGAGCACACTCCCAACAACGCAGTCAAGCAGCTTACAGAGTCAGCATTCCAAGGAAATACCTTCCATCAAAAACCACAAAACAAAAGACGTACAAAATGCATTTTAATAAGGTGAGCTTACAGCAATGAAGGAAGCAAACTCAACTTTACGCTAATATTCATTTTTAATTGGCAGATTTGGCAATTCTTGGCGTGCTTTATTGCACTGCAGTTGACGTGCTGCACCTTGGCCCGTTCAGTCGAACAGAGCAACTCACAGAACCAAAGACTGAGCACAGCAGAGACTGAGACCGTGACAGATCTTCCAAGTGATGCCCTCGAAAATCTCTACAGATACGGCCGTACGCTGAGCAGATTGCGCCGAGCACTTGTCGAGCTGGAATATGAAGAGGCTGCCGATGACATGGAGCTAGCCGAGATCAATGTATTCCGTCCACTGTTCCGTTATCGCGCCGAGATCGCCCGCCAAGTGAAGAATCCCCGTCAACAGCAACAACAGTTCGGCTAGAATCAAACGAGCTTAGTCTTCTATATCTTAGTTATAGTTTCTCATTGCGCATCATCATCAGCTTCATCCGTTTTATACCAAATGCCTTATTTATAAAGAAGTCCAATAAATGATAGAGAAAAGAAAACAACTTTGGATATGATTATTTAACATTTAAATACATAGTTTATTATATAATTTTTATAGTACAGATGCGCACGTGATTAATCTTATATACAGACACACACACACATAAAGTCGCCTCTAATTGAATAGTTAAATATAGCGTGTATAGTACAAATATTTTTGAATATATATTATATATATTTATTGTTTGTCGTCCAGCCACGTGCAAGTCGAGACTCGCTGGCGCTGATTAGACACTCAAATTCCTTACATTGCAATGGAGCTCCATATGGGACTAGGCTCTGCTATATATACACATACATATGTATTCAAAATCGGAAGACACAAAGAAAACAAAGAGACTGAACGGATCGGATTAAGTAAGGTATTAGGTTAATATATGTACTATATAACTTTGCTAACTAGCTTTACCTGTATGACTGCAAAGTACACTAAAGTTTCTACACTACGCTACACACTCACACTACACGTATCCGTATGTAAATCTTATAAAAGGCGGATGGGGGGACTCGAACACACACATACATATACGATATGTAAATAGTTCATCTCTGCTAGACAGTTTATGGGAAAATATCTCTTGCTTGAAGCTTAGAAAAGTTTCTCGACAATTATCTAAGTAGATTTACGTACGTAATGTGTTGCCCTCAAGTTCTCAACATTAGTTGAAGTTTTAGTTAAGTATAGTTTTAGTTTAGTTTAGTTTAAGTTTAGGTTTTTGTTGCTTGGTTCCATAAAGTTGCCGTGTGTTTGCTTAACTCGTTTTTGTTTTTACATTAAATTTGATTTAATTTTTGATTATCAGGCTTTAGATACACGTTTTAAGGACATTTTGTTTCTGTTTGGTTGCAGTGGTTATCGAAATATCGAAACCTGTTTACGCTTTAAGGTTATGTTTACCTTTTAACTGGTTCTGTTTATAAATATACACATACTGTTTGCTGGGATTAAACATATATCAAATACAGTAATTACAATAGCTATAAATATGTATAGTATAATTAAATATTTCTTATGCATTTTTTTGGTGTTTAACTCCGTTCTCTCCCTCTCTCTCTCTTCCTTGCTTAGAGCACCTGGAGATTCTCGCAGTGCTTGAACTTGGAGTCCTCCTTGCCCAGTATCCAGGTGAGCATCTGTCGCGCCTTCATGCTGGCCAGCATCACGCTGCGACTCTTGTACCAGTGTGCCGGCGAGCTGCCATCCCGAGGACCCTGCAATCGATACCATAATTCATATTTAGCAAGTTGCACAGGAAGTTTCTGTCGCGGGCGCAGGGTAAGTAAGTACGAGAACATCTCCATTGTTCGTTGGGTTAGTTTGTATGGATGGACAGAGCTGAATGCTCGGGGAATAACAAACAGTGGCAAACAAAACAGAGGAAGACAAAACGAAAACAGCAAGGGAAAATAAACAGATGCATGTGGTAAATAGAAGGTAAACGGTAAATGGTATAAACAATTTGATAGTTTTTCACTGCATTCGAGCACTTGACACATTTCCGCTTTGGCAATCGATTGGGAATATGCAATGCTGGCAAGAGATCAAAGGAGGGGGGTCTGGCAGGGGCGGGGGGGGAGGAGGAGCCTTGGCCTCCAGTTGAAAGATGTAAATGCAACGAGGACAGTTTCTACCAAAAAACACTTAACAGTCGATGGAATCGAAACATGCAACAGAGGGGGAGGTGGTTAGAAGTAGGGAGAGGGGGGAAGAACTCAACTCAAGTCAACTTAGGTCAAAGGTCGACATCTACTTACCGCATCGTCGGCCTTAAGATCAGTCAGGGTCAGACATTTATCTGTTTCTACAGTCTTGTCTTTGTTATCTTTAAATTTTGATTTGTCTTTTGACTTTTTCGGATTCAACTGCGAAAGCGATTGTACGATAGATTACACACAGAATACACAGATAATGAGTAGAGTAGAAGATGAGGATGAAGTCGAAGATGATAAAGATGTTCATGATGATGATGATGGCGATGAGTGACCAAACAACCAACACCAACTAACTGGAACTGGAGCTAAGTACCATCAACATTAAGACACAAATCAGCTCTTCCTCTACATCTCTCTCTTTATTCCTCTCTCTCCCTCTTTTCTGTCTCTCTCACCTGCAGTAGATTCTGATCCTTCTTCAGGCGGATCTGTGTAAGCGTGCCTGCGAGCAGTTCATCACAATTATGGTTGATGCCCACGGACACCTCAATGAACTTGGCGCCAAAGGTGCAGGCAAGACATTTGCCATCTAATCAGGAAGTAGAGCAACAGTGTGTTAAGTACATGATGGCCTCGAGTCAGGCAATGCTTGGACTTACCCTGTGCGGAGACAGCGCGTGATCTGGCCAAATCAATTTTGTTGGCCACCAGTATGGTTGGTCGATGGCGCAACAGATCCATGTCCTGCAGACGCGAGAGAATGTGCTTGGCCCGTGTGAAGGACTCCTTGTCGATGCAGGAATAGACCACGAGAAATGCATCCGCCTGTTCGAGTTCCTCCTGTGTCGAGATGAGTTTACAGTTTAGAGATGTGTGATGAGTTTAGCGAAACTTTTGTGCAAAGCATCGTTAATTAAAGCGGAAAATGAAAAGTTGCAGAATGTCCTTCTCGGCCAGGACACGCGACGTTTCTGTGCTGCTTTTGTGCTTTTCTTGGTTCGCTCGTAAAAATTAAAATTATGGCCACTTTGCGCCATAACGACCAACAAAGTTGCCCAGCCCGACCTGCAGCTTCCTTCCCTTTCTCTCTCCGTGTATCTTTCTCTCCCTTCCTCAATCTGTATCTGTGTATCTTGTATCCTGCATCCTGCCCAGGCAAGGCGCATAAAAAGTGCACGGCAACGTTTAATGATAGCAAGTTTGACTGCAGATACTTTCGTTTTTATAGGCGCTGAAATTAACAACCTCTCCGGCATCCCCAGGAAGCCCAAGCAGCTCCGCCTTCACCTCTGTCCACTCGACTCACTCTCGACTTATCTGAATTATGCTACAATCTGCTGCAAGGTTGCTTTGCTTCTTACACGGCGCTGAAGCACTAAGGACTAACAGTTGAATTACTGAATTTCATAGGGGAATGCATGGAATGGAACATTGAATATTATCATTTCATAATTACTTTAAAGTGTAAAGGGTACACTATAATTTTCTCAGAAACGTTTTGGAATTGACATCAATTTACTTGCTTCAATTTACTGCTAATGGAACTGTAGTAAAAGTAAACCTTATTATGAGGGAACGCATGGAATGGAATACTTTAAATATAGTCTACATTGCATACCTTCTTTGAGTAAGAGTTGCATAAGGAACAGTTGGAATTGACTATAATTATTTGCTGATTATTTATAGTTCACACTTTCTGCCTGTTTTTCACTGATTTGTAAGTGAATGTGGAATGAACTCCATTAACTACACTCCAGAGCTCTTCAGACTGTACAGTCATCAAGCAGAAATTAATATAAATATATATCGATAACTGTTCGATAAACTCAGACTGCACTTTATTCTTTTCTGACCCTTTTGCAAAGTGATTACTAAGATTGAGAAAGTAATTACTGCAATTCTAACACTCCACAGCTCTTCAGACTGTAACTGTACTTATTAATAAACATATGCACATATTTATACCGATAACTTATCGATAAGCCAAGACCAGTCCTCGTGTTTGCTCAACACAAATTATGTCATCATTTTCCACTTCACTTTCACTTGCAGATTAAGCCAAGTCCATAAACTGTTGTTGTTGCTGTTGGGGGCGTTGCACGTTTAGGGCGTGGCGGAAGTGACGCTGCAGTTTATTAGCTCGTGCAACATTTTTGTATTTTCCTTATTTTTTTGGTTACTTTCTCGGCTAAAAAGCAACCATAAAGCAACGCCAAGCGCATCCGGCATTTTGGCAGCGATTTACGATTGTAGAATGCACGAAACACACACAGACACACAACAGGTATGTGTGTGTGTGAGTGTGTTTGCGTCAAGGTGTTTATGATTGACGGCCATGCTTGTGTGCATTCGCCTCCAAGTTGGCCAACAGAATTTTTGTGGCTTGTTTTCCGTTCCTTCGTTCCGTTCTCGCTTGATTATTTGTTCTTTCAACTTTCAACTTTTGCTTGAACGCAACGCTTTAATACGCTTTGCTTTCTCCGGAATGTATAAATTGTTGCCGTTTCCTTTTGTTTGTCAACGGTCCCCCCCCTCTTGCTATCTCTCTCACACTCTCTTTCGTTCCGTCCTCTCCCTGCTCTCTCTTTGTCTATGCCACAATCGTCGCCTTAATCATCGCCATTATTGTTTGCGTCGATGACCCGCGCTGACACCCTTCCTTTAAATACTCTCTCTCTCTCTTTACGTCTCAGTATCCATTCCCCCTCCCCTGCTTCCTCTCCTCTTCTTGCTACCCTTTCCATTGCCCCCTGTTGGACTTCTTGCTGGTCATTTGGCATTTGGCCAGCAATTTGGCATTTCGATTGCATGTTTATTGCCGTTCTGCTTGCTCTGCTTGTTATTCCCCATGCTCCGTCTTGCTCTTCTTCTTCTTCTGCTTCTTCGGTTGCTGCTTCTTGTGCTTCTTGCCATTGTAGTTATTGCAAAAATTGCTCAGCATTTGTTATTTTAGCCATTTCGCATACCCTAAATACGAATCGGGCCAGCGTTGAAGCGCTTTTCTTTGTTTATCAATTTCGAATCACTTGAATCGCTTTTTCATCTGCTGTCCTTCGTGGTCACTTGACTTGGTTTTATTGCTCCCCCCTCCCCTTCCCAAGAGTATCATACGCATGCTGCAATAAGTGTTACACTGTGCTACACGAGCAGTGGAGGTTAGACTGAGGTAAATCCTTTTCTTTGTCTTGTTGATACTTCTGTGAAGTGGAAAGACTTCGATAGACTGGATTGTCCTCTATCTATCTCTGTTTCTCTTCTCTTTCTCTTTCTCCTTCTCTCTCTCTCTCTCTTCTCCCTTTCTTACTCTCTCTTCTGCTTCTACTACTTCTACATTTAACTAAAGTTATCCCAACTAACTACAGGTATATTCTAGTCGCACATCCCTTTCTCTCTTACTTTCCTCTCTTCCTTTTCTTACATTTTTCCCCCTACCTGCTGAGTAGTGCTGCTTCTACTACCTTCTCTTTGAATTTACAGCACAAAACGCCCTCGTAATTAACGGTACTTGAGTATGCAGGCAGCGTCGGAAGGTGCTGCTTGCCCCAAACTGTGTTCGCTTTGTGCAACTTGCAGTTTCTCCAGAGTTTTCACGATTAGTTTAGCCGGGCAGAGCAGGGGAAGCAAAGGGAAGAGGGAGATGAGGAAGTTCCGCCCCTTGATTTTGGACTATTTCAAAAGTTGATTTCATGCAACAAAATGTTGTGGCCTAATTAGTGGCACAGTGGCAAAGTTTCCTTGGCCAATTGTGTAATTAATTCATTTGTCCCGAGAGGAAAAGCACAAATTGCTGCACAGCTCGTCAGCTGTGTTAGACTGCCATTTGTCAGCCCCAGAAAGAGGGGGCGTGGCATATTGTTATCTTGTCCCAAAGTTAATAGTGAAATATTCAACAACAATTACAAGATGAGCCAACAAATTCCCGAGGCAAACATGTCGTATACGCAACGCAAATACAAATCTGCAAATCTCCAAAGCACAAGCTAATGTGCTTTACGTGTGTGTTTGTTTGTCTTGCACACACACGCACACGCACACACTTTGACAAATGATTCATTAGGGCCACTTTGGCCCTGGTCTGCTTACCTTGCTCTCCGTGTTGCCCGTGAGAAACTTCAGCTCCGATTCGATGCCATTCAAAATAATTGAAATGTTCTGCTCGGCCTCGTCGCACTCTGCGGGGGAAGGGAGGGAAAGGAAACGAGTTAGGACATGACAGATGCCTCTGGCATTGGGGCAACTTACCCGGTCCATCGTACGCGTTGATGCAGTCCGAGGTGCGGAACTGTGAGACGAGTGCCTGCTTGCCCACCCCGGCCGAGCCCAGCATCTCGACGCGATAGAACTCCACGGGCTGCTGATGATTATCCTGGCCGGGAGCATCGCCAAAGCCGTTGTTGCTGCTGCCGCCGCCATTGTAGTTGCTGCCCAGACCCAGGCTGCTGCCACCGCCGCCGCCGCCGTTCAGGCCGGCCATGGCATTGCGTGCATGCATCGGACTCACGGGCGCGAGACTGTTGCTGCGCGAGCGACGCCTTCGGAAGGAGTCGCCGCGATTGATGATGCCTGCAATAAGAAGGGGGAAACAGGAGTGTAAGAGAGGGAGAGGTATATAGAACGTGGCATAAACACTGCTGCTGCAACTGCAGCGTTGCGTTTTTGCGGCGTATGCCATGTGTTGCTCATACGCCACGTTGCGCACGCTAAAATTACAGTTTCCTGCCGCAGGCTGCTGTGCAAAGCAGCAGCAGTGCAAACAACAGCAACATGAATGGAACAACAATGCTTAATCTATCTTTTGTGCGAGCTACGTGCTCCACTTTCCCCTCCTCCTTCCCCTCTTCCTACTCTTCCTCCCGCTCCCTTTGCACCTTGCCTTGCCACGCAGATTGGCAAACATGCTGCGAGTTTTTGCGCCTTTCTAGCTGACGTAGTTCTTCTTTTGTTCTATGCTTGTTTTGGCCGCGTTAAGAGCTTTGTGGGCCATTGTTTGGTGTATGATAGCGTGCATATATATTCCTGTTCTGCATTAAGTTGAAAAGGGCAGGCTTTGTTTTGTTATCAGTCTAAGTTGTGCAGTTTAAAGTCGGTTAATTTATGGTATAAAAGGTATTTATAACCTCTGTAGATCGTATGCATATATGAGTGCATTATGTATACTATATATATTCCTGTTCAGCAGGAAGTTGTCTGTAAAATTCTTTGTTCTTCTATTAATCTTAGCTTTTCAGCTTAAGGTCTGAATATAAAGCGAATCTATAATCTTATTAAGGTATAGATAATCCATGCTATATATATTCCTGTTCAGCATGAAGTTAGCAAGGGAAGGCTTTATTCTTCTATCAATCTAGAAAGAAGTCTTAGCTCTCAAACCCGTATAAATAATCTTTTTATGCTTAAGAAGGAATTCATGATCTCATTATGTTATATGGTATATATATACTATATATATTCCTATTCAGTTTAAAGTTGGCTAGAGAATTTATTGTTGTTCGTCCAGTCTAAGTGGCTAAACTTACGTTTTGAATATTCAAGGTATACTTATCATCTTAAAATATGAAAACTTTATATATTCCTGTTCAGCGTAAAGTTGAGAAGGTTTTATTAGTCTAGAAAGCAGCTCGAGTTCTTCAGCTTTCGGTCAGAATATACAGTCTGTTTAAGGTATACATGAAATTTCATGAGCTCTTTATATTTATTGTGTATATATATATATATTCCTGTGCAGCCTGAAGTTTACATGGAAAGGCTCAAAGCTCTAAGAATAATCTGTTTATAAGGAATTAATCTACACTGAAATTTACTTTGCTCAATGGTTAAGCAACTTCTTACTTTCCTAAACTTCATGAAGCATCTTTGTAAGTGTATCTACCCTTCACCTCCTGCTCTCTCCTTCTTTTCATTCGCAAGAAAAGGCATCGAATTGAAAAATTCATTAGTCGCAAGAGCTTTTTGCTTATCTTTATAATTCTGGCAGACAGCACATTGAGGTAGGCATTAGACAAGGCACAACGCAATATGCCAAGCGAATCGCAGTCGCAGCCACACAATGCAGTGAATAATGAAGACACAGACAGTTTATGATTTAATGCAGTTCACAGCCACAGATACAAAGTTATATAAATGAATATATATATTTATATAGAGGGAACTTAATATATATTCACACAGTTCATAAAGCCAACAACACGTTGCAGTTGAAATGTGAACAGCCTGTCAACTTTGTCGGCCGTCAATGGGTTAAGTGAAATGTGCAACAAATGTGCAGCCATGTGTGTGTGTGTGTGTGTCTGCCTCGTGTGTGTCTGGGTAGTGTGTTTGTGTGTTTATGCGATTACATTTTGTGTACATTTAAATGTCATAAATAGATTTATGGCCTGTTTTATTGCATTTAGGCAACGCCTGTCGGAGATTTCGTTGATTTCGCTGCTGATTTCTCATTTCTGCGATTTATCTGCCAATTTTTTCCCCTACTAATTTCCACGGCTTTGCCCCGCCGCCTGCGGTCATTAATTGTGCAAATTGAATTAATTGCCAACATGCCTATAAATATTTACATTCGTGTGTGTGTCCGTGTGTGTGTGTGTGTTTGTATAGTTTGTGCAATTTGCATGTGTGGCAAAGTCATAGGAAAGCCATAAAAATGCTCGACTGGTCTGGTGTGGCCTGGTCTGCTTTGGTTGCCAATCTATCGAAATAAATTTTCACAATTTTCATTTGAATTTTCCATAGGTGAAAACCGAAAGCAATAAAAATGAAAACAATTGTTTTTGCCTGTATTGCTTGTGTTGCCTTTTGCCTTTGGTTACAATAAATATTTGTGCGAATGCCGAATGTTTAATTTTAGACCGAGAGAGAGAGAGAAAGAGTGAGAGAGAGAGAGAGAGAGAGAGAGAGAAAGAGAGCGAGAATCATCAAGTATTCCATGATGTGCCTGAAATGGGCCAAGTTTATGGCCACCATAACCCGACTGGCCTCAAAATGAACTGTGCGCCAGTGTAATCAAGTTGGCTAAAGAAATTCTACATAACTAATAACGTGGCTAAGGTAAACAATGAGGAAAGTAGGCAGAGGCAGAGGGATGAGGGGAGATTGCACTCTCAGTTGTGTTTCTAGAAATCCAACACTCATTAGATTGTAAAAACGGAATGACAATTTTGCTGTGGTTTTGTCTTTAGTTTGAGTAGAAGTGAAAGGCAACTTTGTAGTATTTTATTATATTTAACACTCTTAATGCAGTGCAAAGCTAACCTCCTTAGACCCAGTTGTACCTCACAGGCCCGTATCAAGGCGTGTGCAGGTTGAGCGATGTACAAGGGCGTTATTCCATATAGCCTTGTAGTCTTAAGTTGACCTAAGCCAAACCTTCTAGCTCTTATCACTTTGTCAACAATCAACCTTATTTAAATGTCAAAAGTCATGTTTAAATTTATTTCACGTGCAAATCAATCATTCAAAAACATTTTATTTAATTAGAAAATACATTATTGTTTGAATTCTTTCATAACTCAAATTTAAAATATTTTTTAAACATTTCCTATTATTTAATTATTTTCTATCGACTTAGTAAATCAAAATGTGCAACAAAATCAATTTCACTAAAGTTTGCCAGTCAAATTTGCGGAATAAATAAATATTTAGATTTATTTCAAAAGTAATCCCTTATATGTAGGGTATTTAATAGCCAAACAGAGTTATTTTTAACTGTGCCTACTATTAATATCTATTTTTTCTGCTGCTGCTCTTTTTACGAGTAATGGCAACTCGCAATCTCAATCAGCGCAACAGTTGGTACAGAAATGTTAAATGGCAAATCAATTGTTTTACTTTGCGCCTTTTGATGTGTGTGCGTGTGTCTTGTGAATTATTTTCTTAGCATTTTTCATTTCGTATTGTTTGAAATTTTTTGCTCATAATGAATAACTGTTTACAGGCGGTAGGGGGAAGGGGAGGGAGAGAGGGGAAAGGGGGCGCATGAATCGTGATTTTTATTTGTCGATTGATTTAGAGATCGCCAAGTGTTGCACGAGTGTTTGCACATGTTGCTGACGGGCAGCGAGAGGGAGGAGGAGGAGAAGGAGGAGGGGGAAGAAAGAAGAGGGAGAAAGAGAGGGAGAAGAGAGAGAGAGAGAGAGAGAAGAGAGTGGAAAAGGGGGGAGAGGAAGCAGCATGAATAGAAAGAATTGCTTAGGTTTTTCATTTTTTACGAGGGGCGATTGAACGCTTTCAAGGTTGCTGCGTGGCTGATTTCACAGAGATTTCAATTCGGTTGTGCTATAAATAAAGTGCAGAGTAGTGAAGGGCAGCGGTAGAGGGAGGGGAGGCACGCACACAAGCACAGAGAACAGCAGTGAACGGAACGTGCGTGGACCTTATTCAATTATAATTCAATTTACACAGCGCGCGTCATCATAACCAGCTGCAGCCCACTTCCACTTGAAGCTGTAGCGCAGCACAATTACACACACTCCCACGCACAGACACACACACACACACACACACACACACACATGAGCACACCCAAGCACACATAGCACTGCGGCTGGTTTCGGTCAGATTTTCATTGAAATTTTCACTCCTGTCGCTTCATTGGCCCCGCCTGACGACTGACACACGCCACGCCAGCGTTGCCAATTAATCACACTGACACGCCCCTCTCCCTCACTCCAACCCCCATTATAAATGAAATTTTCTTTAAATTTTCTTTTGGTTTAACCCGATTTCAGGCGTTCGTTGTGCGTTTTGTTTAAATGCAAACAGCAAACATAATTGATGGCTCTGCCTCGACTCGCCTCCTCGATTCGACAGTCGACAGCGTATTAAGTTTAATTAAATTTGTGCACATGACGCAGCACGCGGCAGACACAGCCACAAGGACCGCAAAAGCACAAACACACACACACACACACACATACAGGCAGTGGGGCAGATAACTACTCGCACATGTGGCAGACATTTTCTTGCATTCGAAAGCAATTTAGTTGAGTAAACGCTGTGAAACTTCATTGAATTTTAATATGCGCTGCCATGCAGCCTGTCAGGCTCCGTCTCTCGACAGTCAATTTAACATGTGAGAGCGAGGGGGGGGAGAGAGAGGGGAGGGGGGTTGCTGTGTAACTGGAATACACTGTGAAAAGACAAAGGAAAAAGTGAAACTGAAGCTGCGCTTGATTATGTTGTTGGGCTGTGGCGTGTCGCAGCAGACAATGCAGATAACACAGACAAAAGATGTGACACACACACACAAACACACATATACACACACATATATATATTGTATATATATATAGTTGGATACATGCATAGGTTGCTGAACCCGAACGCGAAACTAGTCGCAGTTGAGTGTGGCCTGCGGCTTGGCCAAACTGATGATACTCCCCAAGAGCTGACACTGTCTCTATCCCTAACTCTCTCTCTCTCTCTCTCTCTATCTCTCTCTCTCTCTGTGTGTGGTTGAACTTAAACACGTACTTAAGCGTTCTATGCATTTATGCACACACACACACACAAATTGTTGTAGCTGCCGTGCCACGTTGCGTATGCGTAACGTGACTCAAATATTGAAATCGAAACGTTCGTTGCTCTGCTCTAAGTGGCATTAAATGCCCAAGAAAACAACCTTTTAGGATCCCCGGAGAAAACAATCATTTCATGCCTAATGCGCTGTCGGCGCTTTCCTTGCTCCCTTCCCCCTCCCCCCTCTCTTGCTTATCCTTTCTGCTTGTGGCTCAGTTTCATTCTGTAATCCCTGTGGCTTTGTTGATTTTCCAATTTCAAAATTAATAAATGCCTTTTGTTGGCCCTTTCTCCTTTACTACTTCTTCTTCTCCTTGCTGGACTTACCTCCTTTGGATGCACTAAATGTGCGCAGACGATCCACATCCTCGTCGTCGTCGTTGACTCTCAGGTGATGCATGTTCATTGTGGGCACGTCCAGGAAAGCGTTCGATTTCCTATGTCCTGCGGCGAGAGAGAAAAGCAGCAGCATCATTGCATTAAATTAATTTATCCTCACTGTGCAATTGCATTACAATTGATTTCAATTCATTTGTTGCCACAAGGGGCAGCCTAATACCCTGGGCAAGTGAGTGTTGAAGGGTATGCGCAGTTTTAGAATGGGGTGAAGAAGGTAGAAGTTAGGTGTGTTGATTGCTGCAACTAGAGCTGTTTGTAGAGGGAGGAATATTCAACAGCAGTTGTTTTGCTTACTTTATAACTGCTTTTAAAGGGTATCTACTAGTCTAATACCTTCTTAGCTTTGCTCAAACCACAACAAGGCCAGTTTTAATGTACTAGAGAAGGAAATTCTATCTTCAATTCAAGACTTAGAGCATTTTAAGTGGATTTGAGTTTGAATAGAAGAAGAATAGAAGAAGTATAGCAGCAGTAAACTATTTGTAGCTGGTTTTCAATGGGTTTCTGCTAGTCTAATATATAGTTAGTTAGGCATACAATACAACTAGGCCAGTTCTCTTAGCAATCGTAGCTCTTTGAAACAATTAATATGAATTGTATAAATTCTATTTTGAAGAGCTGTTGCTCTCTTTCTAGCTCATTTCAAGGGGCATCTAATAGTCTAATATCTCTTAAGTGACGCTCATATTATAACTAGGTATGTACTAATATGCTTTTATCACTCCTTAGTCTGCTGCTTGCGATTATAGAGAAACCTCAACTATAGTGAAGACTTAAAGCAGACTTAAAGCAGATTACTTAAGTTAGAGTTGGAATAGAAGAAGTAACCTCTTTACAGCTCCTTTTTAATGAGTATTTGCTAGTCTACCATATACTTAATTAAGCTTACACTCCAAGTGGGCATGTTTCCATGTACTTCTGGCTCTTTTATGCATTTTATATAAAGTTCAACTACTTTCAACCAAGTTGCCTTCAAGAAAAGCAGTTGCTCACTTCATAGCACCCTTTAAGGGATATCTACTAGTCTAATACCTCCCAATCTCTACTCAAACTGCAACTAGGCAAGTTTTAAACCGCTGCTATCTCTTCTTACTCTACTGCCTGCGCCTGAAAGTCAGCCCAAATTGAGTTACAGCAAATTTATGGCAACTTGCTATAAATCTTGAGTTCAAGAAGCAACTAACGGCATATGCTGCGCTGCAGATAATTAGCAGACACCTCACTGAGCTGCTGATCTATTATGTGCCTTAATAAACTATTATAACGCAGCAGGGGGCGTGGCAGCCCCCAATTGTCGCGACCATTTAGGGCCAATCGGGAAGTTTTTAGTTGGCCGCGCAGCAATTTGGCTAAGAGCTTAAGGCCACTTTATGTGGCATAAAACGGGCTACAGCTTGACTAATTTGTGGCAGCAAATATTTTGATGACCTGCCATTAAAAACGCGGCACTGGCAACTTACCGTGTGGCTGCGGCCGGCGCTGCGAGAGCTTGCGACGCTGTGGCGGCGTCTCTGTCTCGCTGAGACGCGGCTCGCTGGTGCAGTAGGGGCGCGTCTCCTGCAGCGTGTGTTGTTGTTGCTGCTGTTGCTGTTGTGCCTGAGTGCGTCGGCGAACCTGCAACGACGAAGAGAGAAGAAAGAGAGAGTGTGAGCGAGAGAGAGAGAGACGGACTGCAGTTAGTGCAGTGCTGAAGGCAAAGGCCACACAGGGCGTATACGTAATCGCGTAATCGCCGACAAACGGGGGCCACAAAGTCGCCGTCATCAATCAAGGGCGCAGCAGCAAAGACGCCAGACTCAAGGCAGATGCTGCCACTGTGATACATATATATATATCCTCGGCTATAGCCGACGCTTATCGGGCGTTTGATTTATGCACTGAGAAGAAATTTAATTGCAAAATGTCGAACACAAATCAAATTGCAACGAAGAGGGAGAAGGGAACGTTGCAGCTCAAACAAAAATGTCAAGGCTTAATGTAAAGAGTGAGGGGGAGGGAGGGAAGGGTCTGCCACTCAAATGGCAATCAGCGATGCGTTTGTTTTCCAGCACGTAACTAAATCCACGACCGGATGTGCCCGTGTCCGTTCCCGTGCCTGGCCCTGGCAACGTGTCGACGACAGCGCAGCACACAAACTCATTTAAGCACCTGTCTCTGTGCCTTTCCCTTCCCCCCCACACTCCCTTTATTATGCGACACATGTGTGCAGAGTGAGAGAGGGGGGAGGGGAACTTTGCATGCAACTTTGTTAGCAGCTTCCGCCTGTCGAGTGCTCAATACCAGTTGAAAGTCCTGCACAGGCCTAAGTCCCTCTACTTTCCCCACTCCCACTCCCCCCTTGCCTGTTGTGCCTCACTTTGTGGCTTTCACACACCGAGCAGGCCAGGCCGGAAGCATTTCTTACGACGTGCTGGCATCAGCTGTCAAGTGGCCACAGGATTTGGGGCAAGCTCCCATTGAGGCAGCTCCCTGTCTCCCTGTCTCCTCTCTCTGTCTCTGCCTCCTACATGGTCAGCCATTAGCCGTGCGCTGTCTGTTTATTTAGTGGCCAATGCCTTGTGCCTTTTTATGGCGCCCACAATTCACAGTGCGAGTGAGAGAGAGAGAGGAGAGAGAGAGGCAGGGAGAGACGGAGAGTGGCTTTGGCCTCGCGTGACCCGTAATTGCTGCTCTTGTGGCATATTTGAATGTGGATTTACTTTCAGACTTAATCAAATATTGTTGCAGGCAGCACACACACACACACACGTATATATACCCTGTATAGTATATACTTTATACGTATATATTCCCTTATAGTTTTGTTTTTCTTTTGCGCTTCCTTTATTTATTTTTCGGGTGTCACCCGCCGGATGCAGCATGTCTTCACTTAGCCGAACGCGCAGGCAAAATTAATTACATCCGCTCTTTGTGCGTTTGATCCTGTCCCCGTAGCTCTCTCCTTGGTCCCTCCTTCTCTTCCCCTCTGTTGCTGCCTGCAGCTGTCGTCGTGTCTGTCTTCAATTTGTGTCTACTTAATTCCCAACAATTAGTCCTTGGGGCCTTCTATCGCCCTTTGTGCGTCAACTTCGTAATTTCGTTAAATTTGTTGAACAAATCGAAATATTTATGGCAACCTTAATATGCATAAAAGTGTGTGTTATGGATATAATTATTTTAAAGGTGATTAAAGGTGGCGTTGTATTTGATTTTTAAGGGTGATAACTGATAGGGACTTAAACACACTGTTTAATGTGCTTTCATGTGTCTTGAAAGGTGTTGCCAAAGTTGCTGTGCTCAATGAATGCATATTAAAGAGAGTTTCTTACATATTAAAGCTTTTTTAAAAGTACTTGAAAGCTTTGAACTTTCGTAATTTAATGTGCTTTTATATTGAACAATCTTAACATGAATTTCAAAAGCTGTTGGCTCAAACAATACTTGTAAAATAGAGTTTCCTACATAGATAAAGAGGAGTTTCCTAATAGAGTTTTCAGTTGAAAGCTTTTTCTGAGCTTAAATGCGCTTTCAGACAAAATAATCTAAAGTTTAGAAAAGTTTAACTCATGAATACTAAGTTATTGTAACAATACACAAAGCTTTTAACTCTTAAATGCGCTTTAAAACTGAATAATAATAATAATAATGATAATAAAAATAATAATAACAATAACTATAATGGTAAATTTATTTTAATAAATAGGTATAAGAAAAGTATTTTTTTACTAATTAAACTATGTTTTCTTCTTAATACCTTAAGAGCTTTAAAGCTGCTAAAAACAAAGCTTTTGTTATCCTCCTTTACTACTTCCTACTCCCAAAATATTTACTACAACTCACTTTCTGTTGATCACAACAAATTTTCAACTCTTTAGCGCATTGAGAAACTTTCAACAAAATTTCCCGAACAACTAAAAAGTTTTGATACCCAGTAAACAAAACAAAAAAAAAGAAGTTCAGTCACGAAAGAGAAGAAAAAATACAGTGGAGGAAAAGTTTTATCAAAGTGAGAATTAATTTCTTGACGAGTGAAGAACTCGCGTACAAAACCTTTGCTGCGCTTTGGGAGATTTATAGCTGCGCTTGTAGTTGATTTTATTATGGCATTTTTGCTGTTCTCCACTGATTCCAAAAGGGATCCTAATCTCGCTCCTGTGGTTGCAATTTAAGCTCGAGCACGAAGTACACTGCACGCTCTACTAATAATCCGATAATTTGCATTTTTTTCCCAACTCACTTTTGCACCCCATTAGGACTATGCAAATGAATGCATGTAAATGGAAAGTGGCAGCACGGAATGTTGTTGTGGTTGTTGAGAGGTTGTTGTTGTTGCTGTTGTGTGTGTTGCTGTTGCTGTTGTTGCTGTTGTGTGTAGTTGTTGCTGTTTAAGAGAGCTGAAATGAGTTTTGCAGTTGTTGAAGCACTTATTGGCGAAGTTGCCCGATCAGCTCGTGTTTTAACTGGAAATTATGCACCATCACTGACTGCCTTTCACACTCTCTCCCCTCTTTCCCTCCCCCTCCCTCTCTGCCTTCATTTTTGCTCGCTGTGTCCTTTGTTTGGCTGATGTCTTTTGCACATTCTCATTAAACTTTTGCCGTCTGCTGCAGCTGAACAAGTGCGCAGCGCGTAAAGAAAACTCATTTCATTCCATTTCGCGCCACGCCCACACACACACTCATATATATATGTATGTGTGAGTGTGAAAAAATTGTTGCTGACTTGTAGAAAGTTTCCGCCCGCGGGTTGTGCTGCTCGTAAATTTGCAGTTTTAGCTTTCAATTCGCTTGCGCGACTTGATGTGTGCTAATAAAGCGAGCAAGCAGAGACAAGGACATTACGCATACGCAGCGTGTGGCAACCTTTGACGCCACACCAGAGAGAGATGTAGACTGGCGACACGTGTTGAAATTGAATTCAGTCTCGGGCATAATTCAATTCACACTCTCTCAAAAGCAGTCCCAGTTGAAGTCGGAGTCAGTCATTTTGTTCTGCTGCGGATGCGGCTTAAACGACACAAAAGTGTTGAGAGAGTAAAGAAAAGGGAAGGTGTGGGGGAGGACCCTCTTCTTTGCCATGCAAAGCGTCATGCGGCACGTTCGCAGCGCCTTTATTATGACTGCGAAATTCAATGTCTGCACACTGCTGGCCCATTTCCCTCCAGGGACCTCTCTGTGAATCGATAAATATGTTGGAATGATATGGTAGCACAGCAAAGGCGCAAGCCAAGGTTCTTCCGGCAGCAAGTTGGGGAAACTGTCTCACTATACCCGCTACAAATAAGGTAGAAGGGTATTATAAGTTTGAGTCAATAGAAAATGTATGTAACAGGACGTAGGAGGCGTGGCAGAGCCCAAAAAGTGTATATAATCTTCATCAACAAACGAGTCAATGTATCCATGTCCATCCGTCTGTCTGTCTATCTGTCTGTCTATCTGTCTGTCTATCTGTCTGTCTATCTGTCTGTCTATCTGTCTGTCTATCTGTCTGTCTATCTATCTGTCTGTCTATCTGTCTGTCTATCTGTCTTATCTGCGTCTGTCTATCTGTCTGTCTATCTGTCTATCTGTCTGTCTATCGCTATCTGTCTGCTCTGTCCGTTTATCTGTCTGTCTATCTGTCTGTCTATCTGTCTGTCTATCTGTCTGTCTATCTGTCTGTCTATCTGTCTGTCTATCTGTCTGTCTATCTGTCTGTCTATCTGTCTGTCTGTCTGTCTGTCTATCTGTCTGTCTATCTGTCTGTCTATCTGTCTGTCTATCTGTCTGTCTATCTGTCTGTCTATCTGTCTGTCTATCTGTCTGTCTATCTGTCTGTCTATCTGTCTGTCTATCTGTCTGTCTATCTGTCTGTCTATCTGTCTGTCTATCTGTCTGTCTATCTGTCTGTCTATCTGTCTGTCTATCTGTCTGTCTATCTGTCTGTCTATCTGTCTGTCTATCTATCTGTCTGTCTATCTGTCTGTCTATCTGTCTGTCCATCTGTCTATCTGTCTGTCTGTCTATCTGTCTGTCTGTCTGTTCGTCTGCTTGTCTGTCTGTCTGTCTATCATTCTATCCGTGTGTCCATCTACCTTTTAGTTTGTCTGTCTGTGTCTCTGTCCCTTTGTCTCTCTGTATGTTTATCCTTACCATATGAATTTTCCCTCAGAGCTTGGCGAGCTCAATGTCTAACCCCTAAGCAGGCCTTTCCCTTTCATACATCGTCTTAGTCCGCTTTGATTGAAAGTCAGAACTAGTCACAGACGAGTTTGCTCACACTGCACACTTCACACTTCAAATGAATATACACGCAGATGCAAAGAATTGCCCTCAAGCGAAGATAGTCGCTAGGGAGGATTACAAAGAATATTTCGAAACATTCTTGGAACTAGTTCGATCCATGTTGAATACAACCATGGACAGGACCCGCATGTCTACAGTGGCCATCATGGCCAGTCAGATAGCACTGCCCAGGGCAGGCAAGGGGCAGTTAGCGCCGATCTACACGCGCATTCAGGAGGATCATGCCGGGCAGGAGGTGAACGTGCTCCACGAGCTGTTGCTGCTGGATCAGGCCTATCGTGCGCACTTCAAGGAGTTTCTCGGCGAGCTCAGCGTGCAACGCATGGCAGCAGCAATGCTGATGCGACTCACCGAGCATTCTGTGGCGCAGGCCGAGCTCAATTGCCGGCCACCGCATACGCAGAGTGTCATAGCCGAGGATGTGATCATCAACAGGTATCAGGTGCACTATCAGATCATACTCAGCTCGAATCTGGCACTGGGACGGGGAGTAGATATTATCAGGAAGAACCTATTGGCCTTTCGCCGTGAGTACCACAAGCTGGACTTGAAGGAGGAGACAGAGTTCATACTGGGCGATAAGTTCCACAAACCGATCAAGTTCTTTTTGGAACTGGCTGAGGATCTCTTCAATTACTTCCACTCGCACTATCTGCGATTGGATTGCGTGTCACGTCAACTTGATACAGCCGATATAGCTACTTTGGAGCAGTATCAGAAATATCTGGAACCTTGCCAGGAATTCGAGGAGTATCTGCTGCACAACCTGGGCTACTGTCAGTGCCTCGCGGTGGAAGGTTTCTGCTACGAGCCTCCCCTCCCCATGCCCTCGCACAAGCTCGAAACTGTCGAGTTGATACAGCGAGCTCGGAAGAAGCGTTGTGACCGTCGGCGTGAGAAGATGACACACACGGGGGGGCTACAAACTGCCGAGGAACCTTCGGCGAGCACCACAGCAGCCCTGATGGAGTTGGAGAAGGCGCAGAACACAATCTTCGTTGATCTGGATCATGAGATGCGTATGAAGCAGTTGAGTGCTCGGTTGGCTCAGCTGCGCGCTCCCACTGCCGCTCCAACTATCGCTCCCAGTCAAGCTCAGCCCGATCGCGGATTGGTTGAACAGATGATCTATGGACTCAGTCCGTCGCTGATACCAAGTAACTATGTACCGGACACTTCCCCTCGCAACACTTTGTGAATTAGGTTGTTTCCCCTCTCGAATTGAAGTTCAACAAAGACAAAAAATATAAAAAGGGAAGAGAGAGAGAGAGTGCACTTCATGAAATTTGCATGTTTATGCCACATGTAGCAAGTTGCCTCTTGTCACTTAACGACACGCAATGCAGCTTGTTGCACGTCGCAACAGTTTGTTCTCCTTGTTGCTGCTGCTGTTGTTGTTGTTCCTTGTTTATGCCTCGTCCTGCTGCAGGCAAATCACATTTGCTGCCCCATTGCCTACTGTGTGCCGCAGGCGGGTGGGCGTGGCAAGTTGCCAAGCAGCTTAAGCACTCGCTTAACTCGAATGCAACTCGGCAACTAGTATATCAAATTTCACTTCGAGTCACTTGTAAACTCATTTCGAATAGCCAGAGAGGCAGTGCATTCAAATAGTTTGGGTAATGGGAGTCGGAATGGAAGGGAGGGGATGGGGGAGGATAAGGTAGAGTAGAGGTGGTTGGGTGAGCGAAAGAGAAATTGGGATGGAGAGTAACCGAAACGGACTGGAATTCGAGTAGTTTGTGTGGTGAAAAGAGAAACAGGTTAAGAACTAATCAAACTAGAGATGAGCGACGATGAAGATAAATATATGATACATAGTTCAAGTTTGTTCAACTTGAGAAAAGCTGATAAAGCTTCTAAAAGAGAGGCTCTTTTGTTAGCAGAGCACATTACTAGAGAAAACAATAGAAGAAGAGAATGAATATAAAATCAGAATAAAAAATATATGATATAATATTAATATACTAGCATACTTTTAAGAGAAAATGGGTACACTAAATTAACTTTTAAATTTATATAGTAAAAATTAAAAGTAATGTAATAATTAAATTCTAAATTCATTTGATAGAAAAATGAGTACAGTTCATTCTTTTATATTGATATTCCAAAAATTTAAGTGAATTTTATAATAATAAAATTCTATATATATTCATTATGACAATACAGTTTAAGATAATGCTGTAAAAAGATAATAATATAAAATACTTAAGTCGATAATTATTGTGCATATTTGTGATTACTAAAGCGATAGTTGAGCACGCGCACATCGCTAAGCGTGAGGTGCGTGACCAAAGCGCTACAACAAAAGGAGCCAACAAAGCAATCGATAAATTATCGAGTGAGACTTAGAGGTGCAGAAACAGCGATAAAATCTTATGAAATATATCGATGAAGTTCTTTCTGCACCCCTAGAAGGACTCTCTCTTTTCTTTACTTACCGATCTGGCACCCGATGTGATGCGTGCACTTTGCGAGCGTGTCGCTGGCCTGCGACGCCTGTAGCCCGGGGTGCCGCCCTCGGGCGTGGCACTGCCCGAGGGCATGTTGTGAATGACCGTCTCAATGCTGGCCCCAGTGGCACAGATCGAGGCGCTGCGCGTCTTCTTCTGCATGCGATGATGCATGGGCGAAATGTCGTCGACCATGTTGCCTCAGTGTCAGTGCTCGTGCTGTGCCTCCTCTGAGATTGTTGCACGTTGTAGTGCCTGTGGTACTGCTGTGGACTTGCTCGACTTGCCTCTAAGTAACTGCAAAGCTATTTGTGTGCTCTACGCATTGGGTGCAGTGCGTGTTGCTACTCTGCTTCCTCTGCCTCTGCTGCTGCTTGTTGTGGGTGCTGTGGCTCTGTTTGTGGCTGTGGCTGCACTTTCGGGTGCATAATTTGTGAATACTGAGTTTTGCGGTGCGCTGCAAATAAACTGACAAAAAGAAAAGCAAAAAAAAGAAAAGAAAACAACAAAGGAATAGAAGAAGAATGAGAATGCGTATATAATAAAAGCGCTCAAAAATGCGTTGCAAGCGAAATCAAAGTTGGCATTTTTCAAATATTTGCAACTACATTTTGTGTGGCCATGTTTTATATTTATAACTAAAGCAATGCAGTGACGTGCACGACTAGCAGATACTCTGTAGGGCAAGCGAAGCTAAGGCGAATGCTAAGCAAGCTAGAGTTGACTCGCTTTACTGAGTGTTAGCGCTCCAGGATCTTAATAAATCTCTGTATATATAAAGTAGATATATTTAGCTACAAGTGTGTAAAAAATCAGAGTTGTAGCTTTAAAATGTAGCTAGAAAACAGCTAAATTTAGCTGTAACTGCATGCAGTTCTGGTTTGCTTGGTAATTCTTTCTTTTCTTTCATTCTCTGGCTAGCCAGAGTCTTGCACAGCTCTGCCAACCCATTTACAGGGTATTTTCAGTGCAGATAAAACCAAAATTGTTTAGTACATGCAGCATAATTTGCTGTGCGATTTCTCATTTCACTTTTCGCCATTAAACATAAATTCCTTCGTTGTGCGCAACTTGTCTCCCCTTCCTCCTCCTCTCTGTCTGTCTTGTCCGTCTGTCAACTGGCGTATTTTGTTATTTTCTTCAACACTTTCATTTCCCTGCTGCTGCTTATGTTTTATTTTTAAACTCTTTCGCTTTTCATGAGTCCCACAAAACTGGGTCACAGTCCGAACAAACCGAAGAACATCCACAAAAACAGCGCTGAAAAATCACGCATCATTTCAGGGGAAGGGAGAAGAGGGAGGAGCTGCGGGGATCGGGGATTGCTTGTTTGTTAGAAATTGAATATTATTATGAAATGATTACACAAAATAAAAGTGCTAGGTGAAATGACATAATTGGTGGCAGTTAGTTGTGTAAGGTCTTCTCATTCTTTTGATCATCTTTTTAGCAAACTGAATTTGCCTTTTTGTGTTTTCAATTTCTTTTGCTTTATTATCTTTCTATATAGTATATTTATTTAGTCTTATCGATTCTGCACCAACTGATTGAGCTCTTGAATATTTGGAATATATATTTTTACCAATTTTCTGGCCACGCAGTATCCCTCTCTGTCAATCTTCGAGAGCACTTGAAATCGATTGAACAACTCTTTGGTGTCCATTAAAGCAGTTGGCGCTGCCCCTTACCCTATATAAACAGGCCCCTCTCTTTCTGTGTGGAAGCCACCTAAACCATATGACGACATAGGTGTGTCTATCTCTATCTCCCACTCTCTCTCTCTCTCTTTCTCTGCGTTCTTGTCTGCCTCCATGTGGTTGCTCTGGTTGCAAAAGTGCTTAAGTGTGTCCGTTGTGTCCGTTGTTTAATCACTTTGTTGTTGTTGCTGTTTCCGATTATTTTTTCTAAAAATAAATGTATCTTTTGGATACGTTTTGTTTGCTTTCTTTCTTTGATTCTTTTTCTTCTTCTTTCATTGCTTTGCTTACGTCGTTGCTCTTGCATCATCAGCATCATCAGCGTCTGCGGAACTTTCTCGTTTCACGTTTCTCTAAACATTTCACAATTAACGATGTAAATAAAGCAAGATTGCCACAGGCGAGGGCACGTCACTGCTTGTGGCATGCCTCGAGTGGCAGGATGTTGCAATTGCCCCAGGCTGTAGTGGAAGTGGGGGGCGTGGGGCGTGGCACAAATTGCAAGCCGCCTGGAGGGAGCGTGCTCCATCTTGAGTCGCCATTAAATTGACACTAATTGCCATTTGCAGGCCAAAGAAATGAAATCCATTTCTCATCTCAGGAACAGGGAAGGCAGAGGAGCTGGAAATGGAACTGGAACTGGAACTAGGAGTGGAACTAGTAGTGTAGCTAGACTGAAACTGGAACTAGCAGAGGTTCAACTTTGACTAAGATCAAAGTGAATTTGTGTGAGGAGCTGCGCCGCAGGTTGAGGCGCCTCCCAATCAGAGCATATTTGTAATCTATTTAGGCTCGCACTACTTAGACGTGCATCATTAGCTAAGTCTACTGTTCCTCCTCTCTCTCGTTTTCCCCCTGCCTGCACACTCTACTCTTCTTTGCTGGCTTCTTTCTCTGCTGACATCTTCTTCCTGTCTATCTCCCTTGACCTAATCGAATTACGCCTCATGCTGCCACCGCCAACAGCTTGCCGTGTCAGCTAGTTTCCCCCACTCTCTCTTCGTCTCCCTCTCTCACTGTCCCACTCAGCTCACTGTGTCAGCTTCTGCTCAGCTCCTAAGTGCATTTCGGGGCATGCCACTTCTGCTGCAAACACTTCTGCGTGCAGCGCGTGTTCAACGCGCTGACAGCTTGAGCACTTTGCTGCGTTATTTAAAAAATTCCTCTGCAAGTTTCGCCATGTGAAAGTCAAATGAAAGGTAGCTCCACGCTAAGAACTTTGCGTAGTTTAGCTAGATTCCCTTTTAAATGTTTTTCGTAAAGTCTCAGGCATCAAGTCTACTAAGCTGCGCTTTAAAAGTTTTCGGTTTTTTAAGGGTAAACTTGCTAATGAAGCGATGTGCCTTGGAATTGAAGTGTAGGGCACTTAGGTAAAAGAGCCTTGACTAGGATAAGACTTCTGAACTAATGTTATGATAGTTACTGTCAGGTGCTGCTGTTATAACTTATGATATAAGCTTATTAAGTTGATGAGTTACCTAAGCAGATTTTTAGTATTTTTATTGCATTTCTGTTTCATCTTTTGAATAAGTGAAATTAAGCAATTATAGTAGCTCTAAGTGCTTAGTCTCTTAAGGTTTCAGTTTAGTTAGAGCTGCTTGAGAGGTTTTACTGTAAAGACGAACAACTACTGAAGGCCAGTTGTATTTCATCACCATCTAGAGAGATAAAAAGACGTTTGTCGAATATGTTATTCTGTTTTTTCATAATTAAAATTATGTTTCACTTAAGTTAAATAATTTTTCAGTTGAAGTAGAGCTCCCTCACAGGGTTTCCTAAGTTAAGTGATGTTTCACTTTAGGATAAGCTGACTTACAGGTTTCCCTTTAAAGACTAACTGCTGCAGATATTTGGTTAAATAGCAGTGTTGCCTAAAGATATAGATTGGTATATGAAATGACTATTCGGCTTCACATAACAGTTTCCATAAGCTTCAATATTATTTCGTTTTCTAATAACTGAAACTGCGGTTCCATTAAGTTTGGTGATGTACCAGAATCGCGGTTCCCTTTGAGGTATTATTGCCACAGCTTCTGATAGGTTTCTCTTGAAAGACGAAAGGTCTCTCGAAAGCAGCTGTCTCTTTACCCCTGTCTCCTTTCCGGCTCAAAGGTAAAGCAAGGAACTTTTAGGAACCCTCGCCAGGTCGAGTGACTTCAAGTGCACTTGCCACGCTCCCTTTTCCCTCCCCTTCTCCCGCACAATCTTCCCAATTGTCTCCACAATGTTTTGTTTTTCTTTTCTCGCATTTTTTTGAGCTTCAACGTTTTGTTGTAATTAACTTCTTTTTTCTTGCGGAATGATTAAAACGTAAATAATTAAGTATTCGCTTTATTTGCGTTGACTTTCTCTGGGCCTGTGCTCGGGCCGAGCTGCTGTCTGGCAAGCACAATACACAAAGGAGCCAACGCTGTGTACAGCCTGAAAGTGGGTAAATAATGCAAAAGTTTCGGTGCGGGGCGTACGCGGCGTATGCGTGTTGTACAAGGAAGAGCAATCTTGGCAGCGGGTCAGAGGGCAAAAGGGTTTCTTGGCATTGTCAATGTGACTTTACGCTTGATTTGCCTTCCAAAAAAACCTAATGCGAAAATCCAGCGATGCATTGCAAGGCAGCAAAAAGGGATACAATGGAAGGGATCCCAGAGGAGAGGAGGGAGGCTGATGAAGACGACACCCGTTCGTGCATGAAACTGCAGATGAAGTAGTCCACACTTCCCTCCCTCCCTGCCACTCCCTGCCCCTCTCTCTATGTTCAGTTTGTTGTGCTGTTTGCATTCAATTCATGCCACAGGCCGCTCTTTGCCTCCCTTTACCTCCTCGCTCTCTCCCTCTCTAATTGCCCCTACAAGCAGCAACAACTCGGCTTGATTGGCCCTGGGCTAGAACAGAGTGCGACTGGGAGTGGCAGAGAGCGAGCGAGACAGCTGTCCTTGGACACAATTCGGTTTTTATGGCGCCATATATGATGTGCTGGCCACATGTGCGTTTCAATTGTTATGAAACTTTGGGGACTTTTATCTCTAAGCCAAAATGAACTGAGCTATTAACATAAATTTGATGCCAACTCAAATATTTGCCCACATATTGCTTAATCAGCCCACCTATCGTGCAGGGGGGGTGAGGGTGGGGGAGTGCAGGAGCAGCAGCTGCTCTGTCTCTGTGTCTGTCTCTGTCTCTGTTTGCCTCTCTCTTTGCGGGCACTTCACGTCGCATCGATGTGTATATTGACAGCTGTGCGCGATTCCCGATTTCGTCGTACCCAACTTAAGTTATCAGCTTCGAACACACACACACACACACACACACACACTGGCACTCGCACTCACACCACATGTGTGCGTGGGGGGTTTTTCACTGTCATTGGCGCTGTTGTCGTACTCGATAAGCCGATAAGTGTCGGGCGATATTGCGTGGTCTTTCGTCCCATCGAAAATGATGCGACACACACAACAGACACACACACACACAGACAGAGTGTAGCAACGACAGTGAATGCCACAGCGTGCGGTCTGCAGCAAAGCGACTGCGACAACTGTGTGACACCTGTTCACCTGTTGTGAGGAGGGTACGAACTGTTGCAATGAAAGCAGAGTTGGAAGGAGGGAAAACAGAGTTGGGAGAAGGGAAACAGAGATGGGAGGAGGAAAATAGAGTTTGGAGGAGGTAAACAGAGTTGTAAGGAGGAAAACAGAGTTAGGACTAGTCAGTGAGCAGTAGTTGCAAGGTGGCAGGCAAAACAGTGCGAGAAGTTTGTTCCTCAGTTGATATGTTGTGCTGCATTTTCTTTGCTATAAATTACCAGAGATGCTAGAGCAATGTCAGCTATATATGCTGTCTAAACATCTTCTTGATTATTATGATAATATATAGCCTTTTATGCTACATAATACTTCAAATGAAACGCAACCTCAAGTTTGCTTTCCGTTCCAGATTATCATTATAATATTACACCCCTGCAGATGATATATTCATGTTTTTCAGCAACGCAACTAAGGAGACATCCACAATCCTATGAAGTGTATATCAGCATCAACAAATTGATTACAGCGGTTCTTCACTACTTTTATCATAGCTGGCACTGGAGTCTATATAGTAACTATTTGAATTAAATAAGGTATAAATTAAACCACCGACTGTTTATTATATAAATGACTCAATGAAACTACTGCACAATATTAATAGAGTTATATAGAGTACATTCAAATCTATGGTCCTTATAGTTATTTCTCTTTTCATTGCATACTTGCAGGCGAAATATTTTCAATTAGCAGTCAAACTGTAGCTCCCTCAGGCACGTTAAACAATGCAATAGATGCAAAGATTAAATATTTAAGAGTTTCTCTGTGAATAGTGCAATATGTTTGCTATAAAAACTTATGAATAGTCATTAAATAAATGACTTTTATGTTGCCTATTTGAGCAGCGCAATCTCAGGTTTGTTGCTCCACTAAAAATTCAATAAAAAACTTAGAACGTTGTTTGCACTTCTCCTCCCGACTGAAGGCTCGCATTAGCTGCCCTCCTTTTCTGTAGTTAGCTGTACAAGAGAGGCGAAGAAGTCGGGGAAGAGCAGAGCACTGCGTTATTTATAGCATAATGAGCCATAAAAGAACAGCTAGCTTAATTTGGCCTATTTCCGCTAAGTCGAACAGCGCATTAAAGCAACGACTTCGATCTGGTGCAAATATGGCTCGACATAGAACAAAACATGTAAATATATTATATGTATAGTATATGTATATAGTATAGTTTCATGTTCAGCTAGGCTTTTGTTGCAGCAAAATGTCGTTGCTTTTATTGCCTCAGTTACTGTTGTTGGTTTTACTTTGGCTCGAGTTGTTTCATGTTGTATCCCATGTTCGCTGTCCGTTGTCCTTTTGCCTCCCCTAGTTGCTGACGGGTGTTTGTCGTTTGTTTTCATGGCCACGGTCACACACAGTACCCCCCAACACACTCCACACACACACACACACACACACACGCACACCTGTTGCATGCTGACGATAAAATTAATTTCAATGGACAGAGAAAAAGGAGACAGACTGAGGCAGCGGCAACACGTGGCATTGTTACAAAGGTCAGAACATTGTCGAGTTGCCTCTTTTCAGAGAGAGAGAGAGGGGGGAGGGAGTGAGCGAGATAGAGACACTCTGCCTGGCATTAACATCCTTATTATCGTGAACATTATCATTATCATTGTGCGAGGGGGCGGCGGCGTCGCTTCGTTAGCGGTTTGTTAAGAGCATCTGCGACAACGATTTTTATTACTCATACGCCGCGTAGACGGCGGCCCACTAAGTTATTTGTATGTCTGCGCTCTATTTGTTTTCGCTCGCCTGTTGCTGCCGCCAATGTTTTTGTTATTTTTTGTCATCAGTTGCCGCCTTGCTGTTGTTGTTTTTCCCCCGAGATTTTCCGAAAACAAAATTTGTTAGGCAAATAAATTTTCCAGCATTTAGTTTTGAAAACACACACGGCGGCATGCGGGAATTTTAATAGCAAAGGAAAATATATCGATATAGAGCAAGGCACGCGGCAATATCTGGCACTCTAAATAAAGATATATCTAGATATATATCTGATATTTAACGATCATCTCGCCGGCTGACACAATCACATAATCTGCCTTGCTGCTCAGCCTTTGCTTGGCTCTCGTTTCGTAATTGTTCGATAAATCGATGCGACAAGGCGCAGCACGGTGGCAGTGCCTCGGCAGAATGTCGAGCTTAATTTTATTTTTGTCAAAGATTTTCCAAATCGTTGCACAAATCGACAAGGCACACAAGGAGCAGCAACAGCAGCAGCAGCTTGGCACAAATTGCCGTCTGCTTAGTTTAAACTTAACGTCTTTTATGATGATTATGACACATGTAGGTGTGTGCAGGAGTGTGCGTGTGCGTGTGTGTGTGTGGGCGTATGTCTGCCCGTGTCTGTGTCGAGCTGTCGCTGGGGCTTAGGCTCTGTCTTATTTTCAATTTGGCTGCGCAATGCCGTCGGCTGTCTCGGGCTCAGATGTTTACACAAAAATTCACTTCATTTAGTTTTCACTCCCCCCTCCTATCCCGCTTTAGATTGAAGGCTTCACCTTCATGGGGCTCATCCCATCCCAGGGCAAGTGCGCGCTGTCGTATCCTTTGTGGAAATCTGTGTTAATGTTCGTACGCCATAATTAACTTGAATACAAATAAATTGGAAAATTTTTTACGATTTTCCCGAGCGCTTTGTTCGCAGCCTAATTGTGTGTGCCAGTGTGAGTGTGCGTGCCTCTGTCTGTGTGTGTGTGTGTGTTGTTTAGCTATCTTACTTATAACACAGACACACACACACACACACGCATATTTTGCCTTTGTTTGTGGGCATATGTTGAGGGTATTTTGCTGTCTTTGATTTCACATGCTTGGCACACTTTGCTGTGCTCATTCGCTCTTTGTTTGCCTGCTGCGCCCGTTTCTCCTTCTCCTTCTGCCTTTTTCTTTATTTGTTGTGAACGTTTCATTAGGTTTGATATTCACAAAATTAGGGATTTGCCCTGAGTACGCAAAGCAATTTATGCGCATCGTAATGTGCTCTGACAGATTTAAAGCTGTTAAAGCTGGCTTAACAGCGAGTGCATGTTGATCAGCGAAAGAGAGAGAGAGAGTGCTTTAACAGCGCTGTTGTTTAACAGCTTTACGTGCGCCTATCGAACAGTTTCAACAGCTCCTTTGAGCAACTTTGACAGGGCTGCAGTGCAGCTGTTAGAGCTTAACTCTGAACAGCTGACTTAACAGTAGCTTTCTGTAGATCTGCTAGAGCGCCAACTTTAACATCACTACAAATGCGCTTTTGTGCAGCTGCAAACATAGCTTTAATATCACTGTTAGTATAGAATGCACACAGGTAGTTTTAACAGTGCCATTCTTGCAGCTCTTTAAGGCATGCCCTCGATCAACTTTAACATTTCTATTCACGTTGCCAATCGAGCCGCCTTAACAGGACCGCTGGTGCAGCCTATCGTGCAACTTTAACAGCTCTTTTGAGCAGGCGCTCGATCAAGTTTTACAACTCTGCCTATCGAACATCCTAAACAGCTGTTACGCAGCCTGCAGGGAACAAAAACAACTAAGGAATTTAAGAATGTCGTGGTTGGAGTATTTATTCAGCATCACAGTTGTTGTTTATCTTGTGTACCTTCATATTTCTCCCCAAGTTTATTTTCATCTCATGCTCCCCCATTAATTTTTAAGTGAAATGTCTGGAATTCACGTATTTGTCAGTGTCCCCATTGTGCGATAACAACTGTGCATGCCCCGCAGCATCAAAATGGTTTATCGATTAAACTCCAAAGTGTCCTTGCAGTTGTGTTTTTTTTTTATGATCAAGCGTCAATCCCCGTGCGACTTTTGCCAGAACATTCCAATTATAAGAGCGACTCGGAGGCCAGAGGACTAATGGAAAATGGAAAATGGAAAATGCTTGGCTATCCATTAGAAAACTGTGGAAACTCAAATGGCAAATGGCCAGAAAGTTGAACTGCGTGGATAAATACCATATATCTTGTGATGTTTTTTTGCGCTTTTTTTGCTGCCACAATTTATTGTGAGGTGCCGTTACAAGGAAGCTGCGCCGGTTCGGGTGAGTGTGTGTGTGTAACGATTTTGCATGTTTGCTGTGGACTTTTACAATGATGCGTATAAAATTTGATGGCAAGTGCCTTCCTAGTCGAAGTAAACATTTTGTTAGTTTTCGAGGCTGCAAGTATGTGTGTGTGTGTGTGTGTGTGTGCAGCGGAAATGTTGTCAGTCTACTCCGGCTCAGTCACGTTTCTCGCTTTTCAAGTTTGCCACTTGAGCAAGACAAACACACACATGAGCAGAGGGAAAGTAACAGAGAGAAGGCAGAGGGAGAGGGACAGGAGAGAGGTACAGGGATTGGGCCAGGCAGATGAGGAGGTACAGAGAGAGGGACAGGGGAGAGGTACAGAGAGAAGTACACAGTGGGGTACGGGGACAAGGATAGAGGGACAACTACATCGTGGGTAGTTCAAAGTGAAGCTGGCGAAGCTTGTCATACACGAAATGTTGCCACACCCGGGAATAGCCCAATGAAGCTCCAGCAAGAGAGAGAGAGAGAGAGAGAGGGAGTAGGAGAGGGGCACCTAAAGAGGAACTGGCAGTGCAGGATAACACCGGACAGGCCTGTGTGTGTCAACTACGAGCAACAACAAAGGACACTTTGAAGGCGGGCAAGCTCTGGCTGCACACACAATGCTGTGGCCCGCACATGGATACCAGGACAGGACAGGCTAGGCCAGCACAGCATAGCACAGCACAGCACAGCTCCTGCTCATCCCCAGTCCAGTTCAGGCCTGTCAGCTGCCACTCGCCAGGTGCAGGCGAGGCAAGCAGGCTTTTAGTGTGCTGCTCTTTGTTGTGTGCCCCATGGGGGGAGAGGTATCCAGCTTAAGCGACTCCTACTCCTGCTCCTGCTCCTGCTCCATGCAGATTTTTAATTGAATTTGCCATTTTTGGCAGGCTAAAAGCAGTGCATACTCCCCTCTACACTTCACCCTCCTCCCAACCCACAACAACAATTTCATTAGGGGCCAACAATTATTTGTGGCTCAATTCAGTTGCCGGAGAGAGAGAGAACTAATGGAATTAGTTGGGCAAATTTGATTTTCCACTGAAAGCGAGCCCATTCCACCTGCAGCAGGACAGACTGGTAGACAGACAGACAAGTCCCTTGTGGCGGGCGTAGTGGGCGTGGCCGGCAGAGTCGCGTGCCAATTGCCATTTTAGTTTAATTGGCAAATAGCCCACAACAGAGTGCGCAGTGCAACCGAAGCGATTGAAACTCAAATGACGCAGTGCAGCAGTTGCTGGCAATGCTGCCCTGGACTCTCTTGTTGTTCCCCCCGTCACTCCCTCACTCTCCTTACTTCCTTTGTTGTTATTGCCTTGATTGAGTTTGTGTAATTGTGGTGTCAACGTGCGGAAATCTGAGTGGTTGACTTTGCCCCACTGTCTGTCTGTTTGCCTGCCTGCCTGACTTTGATTAAGCCCCGACGGCGTTTGCCCGCGGGATTTGTTTGTTCGTTCGTTCGTTGCACGTGGCATGTGGCAAGTGGCAAGTGACTTGTCTATGCAGTAGTACTAACCATAGTCAATCAGCCGTTGCGAATAACTTGCATAACTTGAAGAACTTGCAGCATATGCTGAGCATTTACATAGTTTGCAAACTGCTAATTGCAGTTGAGGCACTGTTAGCATAACAGCTGTGCGCCAGGGTTGCCATTAGCGTCGTGGTGCTGTAGCAATAAATTATTTTGTGTTTTTAATTTAACTTTTGCATAAGCTGTGCAAACTTTTGTGCACTTTACAATTTGTTTGGTTAAAGCACTGTAATTACGACGTATTTTCTAACAGAAATTAAAACGGATCAACGTGGCTTCGTCTGTACTTAACAGGCTGTTGTAAAACGAAATGTAACAGATAAGCAGACTTAGCAGGCAGGCTACTGCACTGTAAACAATTTAACAGACTCACTGATCTATTTAACATAATGACTGTCGCTCAACAGCTGCTAAGATAACTGCCAGACATTGATCTAAAGAGTTAGAGCTGTAAAAACATCGCCGATAGTATCGATAATATTGATGGGAAGGGATCTATCGGGTACCACATATCGCGTAGATAGGGATGCAAGTTTATTAATCAAGCAAAGTGAAACTACGTGAGTGGAAAAAATAATTATTAATTTTAAAAAATCTCTTGCCGGAATTCAAGGTTAACAGAAGTTACTTTAACAGCTTAATAGCAGTTAATCAAACAAGGCGAATAACATGTTACCTACAGCTGCTGTTAACTAACTGAAATGTGCAGAGCACTTAACAGCGTAAAAAACTGATCCAACTAACAAAATGGTTGCCATTAAACTGTAATTTAGAGTGAGTGAGCAAAAGCAACTTGAGAAATGAGAGGATTAAGTAAAGTCACACTCAGAATACTCAGTGAATATTTAAAGCAAACGAATTAAACTCAAATTCCTTGCAGCACTTGAAATGCTCAAAAGCCGTGACTGGCCACAGCATGTGACTTCTGGCTTCGAGAAATGTATTAAAATTGATTGCAATTTAGGCAGTTGCTGCTGTTGCCGTTGCTGTTGTTGTTGCTGTCAAGTGGTTTATGGCACCCGAAGGAATGTGGAATGCGGAACGCTTTACAGGCGAAATAATCATTGCGAAATGTATTTATTTACTTGGCGAGGGGTGTAAAACAAGAGGGAGCACACATTCGAACAGTGCAATAAACTTAGCCTGGAATATTTAATGCCTGGCGAACTGAAGGGACAGAGTGAAAAGTGCCCCACGGGCCAGCGTTGCGTATGAGCGATTTTCGTTACTTTTCTCCTTTAACACTGCCTTCCTTCTGATGTTTGCGTGTGTGTGTGAGTGGGAGTGTCAGTGTGTGTGCTTGCCTTTTTTTACGATTTCGACTCACAACGCAACGCAACGCAGCCTCTGATTATCCCAAATCAGCAAATGAATTTAGGCGGAAAATGGGATAAGCCCGCGGGGAATGTGGGAATGTGAAGCTGGCGATGAAGGCGTTGAAAAGCAAACAAATCAGGTTAGGAATGGGTACTGTCCAGGGCAGGATAAATCGCATTAGGCATGTAAACAAGAGCAAGACAAAGCTGAAATAGAATAAACAAAAGGAAAAAAAAGCAGAGCGAGGCAAACACGAAGGAACAACGAGGAAAGAGAAGGGAAAACTGTTCAAACCAAATTTCGATGACATTTTCCATGTTGGAAGATTTAATTAATCAGACCCACCTGTGTTTGTTTGTTTGTTTGTGTGTGTCTGTCACCCAACAGGTCAGGCCTCTCTGGGTCAGGCCTCAGTTAATAGGCGGGCGTCCTTTGCTGGTCAATATCCACAACAATAACAGTAACAACAACAACGCGAAAAGGGGGAGCGAAAAAATGAAGTTAATGTCGCCGCGGGCGGGTTGGCGGGTTTGGCGGGTTTTGTTGTTGGCTACAAATGTTGCGGCCTTATGTATTTGGTCGATAATTTGTATTAACATAGACACAACACTCTCACACACACACACACACTTGAGTACACACCCGCACACTCGCGTTAATGTGGAGAATGATGATGCACTTGTTGTGGCTGCTTTGCTGCTGCGCTGCGGCTCTTGCTGTATTTATAGCTATTTTTAGCGGTTTTTTGTTCCACTCGAATTGCACTCGACAAAATACCAAATAAAATACCGTTAAAAATAGCACACAGCACAGTTTTCCAAACTGTTTTCGAGACAACAGAACCCAAAATGATCTCGCACCTCACGCCGCGTGGGGCCAATGTCCGTTTCGTGTTTCACTTTTCACGTTTCTCGCCAGTTTGGCTCTTCTCTCGCACTTTGCCTGTTCCGATTTCCGTGTTCGCGTCCGTTTCGTGCGAGCGTCGTCGAGTGTTTGAGGATGTCGCTGGCTCCGTCGTTAGCTTGCCAGCCCCAACGCAACCTGGCAACATGTTCGATCGAACACTCACGTCGCGACGTGGTCGTCGTTGGTGACGTCACTGAGAAGCTTTCGCATGCAACGGCAATGGGGAAAACGTCATTGTTAAAAGCGGAAAAGCTTCTACTCTGCAGTTTGGCTTATTGCTTTGTTTGCTGTTGTCCAGCATACCCTGTAAACAGTGGGTGTGGGGTATTTACATATCAATAAATCTAAAAACTTTTGGCCGAGGTGCAGGGATTAACAGTCCGCATACGACATGACAATAATCTCAATTCCCAATCTTTGCTTATACCGTATAAAATTAATACATGTTCATACTTTGTTTCCTCATTTATTCCCCTCAAGAGGCACTTTGCTAAAGCCACTTGTCCGAAAAATATTATATTAAAAAAGTTCCGCATCAATTAAAATTCCAATTCTTCGAAGTTCACGTACTATCTACATGTCTTTATTATAACAAATTTTTCTATTGCCACTTGATCCGAAGTACTGTCAATTAAAAATCCACATATAATTTAATCCTAAGTTGATCAATGTATATTTTATTCAATCTAAGTTCAAATTTTTTACCCTTTGTTCATTGAAAATGGTCAAAAAAGGGTGTATAATTAGCAAATGCATGTAACAGGCATCAGTAGGCCCATAAAGTCTGTCTGTCTGTCTGTCTTGCTCAGTGACAGCAGGTAGGTTCCTGTGTACTATACGCTGATCAAGTTTATTTCAAAGTTGGATACCGATCGATCTGGAGAGAGTATTGCAAAGTTCAATTATTTTTATCGTAGCTTGGCAGCTAATTTCTAATTTTGCTAAATAAGCAAAAATACATTACATATATTTATAACTTGTGCATCATACACCATACAGTCACCCTAATAAAAAATAAAAATTTACTCATGTTTTTGTGGTTTTTTTTTTTTTTTTTTTTTTCTAAATATCTGCATCAACTTAATTTAATAAATCTGTAAAATTAACGAATATCATAAATTATAAAGATATCCTTTTGAATACTAACTTATCGTAGTCAGACTTAGTGACCACGGATGTTCAATATATATGACAGATTTAAAAGGCTTCGCCGTCGGGCCTGTAATTGTCTCACATCAAGGTAATAATTTTCGGCGGTGTTTACGAAGCAAAATAAAATAGATTGCATTGTGGGGCGATTCAATATATTCGCATCCCAGGTTGCTTTAAGAAGTTTCTTAATCGTTTGAAATTGTTCTTCGGGAACTATATCCGTGGACTTGATTTCTTTAATATCCGGACGTTTACCTGCAGATGTCAAATATGAAAAGCTGAAGACTCGTAGTCAGTCCTTTGCTGCTTCACTTACCCCTGCATACTGCGAAAGATACTTCGACTGAGCTTTTGATTCCGATATGCCAGAATGGCTTCTTGCGTGCCAGCACTTCCCAGAAGATAATTCCAAAACTATAGACGTCAGAAGCGAGTGTGTACATTTCTCCGTTATGAATCTGTAGTTAATATAGAGATATATTGAGACTTCCAAATATTGATTTTATATACGAGTAGCTGATTCTGATTATGATCTTAAACTGAGCACATTGAAAATGTTTAAGTCTCCCTACCTCTGGGGCCATATAGGCGGCGGTTCCGATCGAATTAGTACTCTTTGAAACATTTTCTATCACAAAGCGAAATCCACTAATCTTTAACGTTTGATAATTATTGAAGAGCAAAAGTTTCTGAGGTTTCAAATCGCGATGAATGATATTTCTCCGATGCAAGTAATCCATACCCTGAAATAGTAAATTCGTATATCAATATTTACTTGAAGGAAATGAAATGAATACGAGTCGAACCATGGCGAGTTGATGCATCCATCTTAGAGAATCCGAGTATTTTAACGAACGGACACAGCCTTCATGGGGAAGATATAGGTATTTGTCTAGGGATCCGCATTCAGAATACTCCAAGATTAGTATCGATCTGAAATCCGTACTTTCACTAATACCGAAAAGAGTTACAATATTCTCATGACTAATCGCCGAAAGGAATGTAATTTCTCTTTCATTGTATTTTTCAGGATTTCGATTCCGTAATTTTTTCAGCGCTACTTTCCGACTAGAGTCTCCCCTTGTCCAGATTGCCTTGTGGGTATCACTAAAGGGTCCTTGTCCGATTTTCTGCCAAATGAAAACTCAACTTTACAATATTCTATTGAATAATCAAAAAACGTACCTCCTTCTCGTCTAAATGTTTCCAATCAACATGTTGGATATTGGTGCAACTATCACCATTCGTAGACAATGTACAAGACATTTAAGACTTTGAGTGTTTCCTTTAATTTACTATATAGATTGATCTTATTTTTGACCTGCGCTTATTAGCAACTTGCTTTATATGTGTTCGGCTGTCTAAAAGGCACTGTTTTCTAATTTGTTTGCATACAGAACTGGGTACCGCAAAATGTACTTACTTGTTCTTGTTACTAATACGCGATTCTTAATAAATTCTCAGTCACTCTTGAAATCACACAGTTAAGTAAAAATAAGCTTAAGCTGACGAATGTATTTGTTACATAAGTATATTATGATATGTACATTTATTATTATCCTTTGTAATTAATGTACAATATTTAATTATAGGGGGTTGAGTGATTATGTTATGCACATAAAAAGAACTTCATTTTTTTTTTTTAAGTATTGCTTAACAATGTTCCAGTTTGCGACAGAGGTTCACAGTAAATTAGTTGCATCACAACCCATCTTTACATCTTGAAGTTTCTCTTGTTATTGTCGCCTTTATTTATCTGATCTAAATATCATTAATCGATTTTTTTTCATATGGAAACATTCCCAACTAATTTCAACCACTAATCAACCCAAAGAGCTGAGCAAAAATACGGAGCTTCTGCAACATACACCATACATAGTCCCCCTTATGACAAATAAAAATTTACTCATATTTTTGTGTTTTATATTAATTGAATATAAATAAAATGATGATCTTTTAATTATTTGATGCAAAATATTAACATAATCCACTTTAATCTCATGTTAGAGCCCCTAAAGGACTCTGATCAAGGTGATATATTCCCTCGTTTAATACGAAGCACGACACAATAATATGCATCTCGGAGCGTTTCTTGAAATTATTGTCCCAGCTTGCTTTTAGAAGTTTTTCAATCTTCAAATATTGTTTCCTGGGAACCTTCCCTTTGAGCTTGAGTTCCTTGAGTATCGGACGTTTGCCTGCAGAAATAACAGCACGATGTCAAATATTAAGGCAAGGAGTCGTATGCCTTTGTTGTTTTACTTACCCCTGCATATTTGGTAAGAGACTGCTAATGAGTTATGATTTTCTAAGTGGGAAAATGGCTTCTTGCGTGCGAGAACTTCCCAGACAATAATTCCAAAACTATAGACGTCTGAAGCCAGTGTGTAAATTTCTCCTTTATGAATCTGTAGTTAATATAAAAATATATTAAGACTTCCTAATATTCATATTATTTACGATACATTCTGACTCTTATGATCGATAATTGATCAGTTGAATAATGTTTGTTCATATGTATTTTTATAGCCATTGTAAGTTTTCAAACCAACTACCTCTGGGGCCATATACGCGGCTGTTCCGATCGGCTGAGTACTTCTACACATAGTTTTAATAGCAGCGCCAAAATCGCAAATCTTTAAAGTTCGATAATTATCGAAGAGCAAAAGATTCTGAGGTTTCAGATCGCGATGAATGATATTTCTCTGATGCAAGTAGGCCATGCCCTGAAATAGTAAATGTAGATATCAATTTTGACTTAAGAATAAATTAAATGAAAACGAGTCGAACCAAGGCGAGGTGATACATCCATCTTAGAGAATCCGAGTATTTCATAGTGCAGCCTTCCTGGGGAAGATATAAGTATTTGTCTAGGGATCCGCATTCAGAATACTCCAAGATCAGTATCGATTTGTAATCCGTATTTTCGCTTATACCGTAAAAAGTTACAATATTCTCATGACTTATCTCCGAAAGAAATGTAATTTCTCTTTCATTATATTTGTCAGGATTTCGATTTCGAAATTTTTTCAGCGCCACTTTCCGACTACCGTCACCTCTTGTCCAGATTGCCTTGTGGACATCACTAAAAGCTCCTTGACCAATATTCTAGAAAATGAAAACTCTACTTACAATATTTCATCAAATTATTATATTACGTACCTCCTTCTCGTCCAAAAATTTCCAATCAACATGTTCGATATTGGTGCATTCTATCACCATTCGTAGAAAATTTAGGACACATTTGAGCTTTGAGTGTTTCCTTTAATTTACTATATAGATTGATCTTATTTTTGACCTTTAGGTTAATAGGCGCAACTTGCTTTTGATGTGTTCGGCAGTCTACAACGCACTGTTTTCTGATTTTTTTTTTAACTAGACTGCGTACTGTAACTTGTTTTTGTAACTCATACGCAATTTAAACGAAATAGTTGAGTAAATTTAGCTCATGATGACGAACGTGTATGTTACACTTATTATTATATGACCACTTATACAAGTAGTAGTTATGTATTATTTTGTATTTTATATTTCATGTATTTAATCATAGAGGGTTGAGTAATGAAGTTTGGTATATGTTAGGGCAAAAAGGGTTTTGAAAGGCTCTCAGTGTTATTAGAACCGATCTTTTGAGCCAGGATGCTGTTACTACCTTCCTGTGTCATGATAGTACTCTTTTGCCCATTCTTCTCTTGCAGCTCACTCTTACCGAGGGACAGACAGGCAGTTAAATGGACATATGGATAGACAGACAGACAGATGAACTGACAAACAGACAGACAGACGCACGTAGGTGAACAGACAGACAGAGGGACAGACATGCGGATCGTCAGACAGACAGATGGATAGACTGACAAACGGACACATAGACAGACTGACAGACCGATGAATAAACAGACAGACAAACAGACAGACAGATATATGGACAGATAAAAAGAGAGACAGGTGGACAGACTGCCAGATGAAAAGACAGACAGACAGATAGAGAGACATATAGATGGATAGATGGATAGTCAGACAGACGGACACACGGACAGTCGGACAGACAGACAGAGAGAGAGGCAGATAGACAGTCAGATATATAGACAGATGGAAAGACAGACAGGTGCACAGACTGACAGATGGACAGACACAAAAACTTATGAACAGACAGATGGATAGGCAGACAGACGAACAGACAGACAGACTGACGGATGGAAAGGCAGACATACAGAAGAACAGTCGGATAGACAGATAGACGGACATGGATGTATCGACTAGGCTGTTGCTGCTTCAGAATGTATATAGCTCTTGGGGTCTGCCACGCCTCCTTCTGCCTGCCATTTGCACAATGTTAGTATACCCTTTTTCGACTACTTTCAACGTTCGCAGGGTATAGTCAGTGCATGAGCTTTTGTACAAAGTTACAGTCAAACTATTTTCCTCCTCACCTATCCCTTCATGTTTTAGCTTCTCCTGTTGTTGTTGCCTTTTGTTTGCTGTTGTTGTTGTTGTTGTTAGTGTTGCACCAAACATGTCGCGTGCAACTTGTGCAGCTGCCGCCTCATTTGTCTTGTTTTCCTTTTTTTTGCCACTGTTTTTATTGTTGCTCTCTCTCTCTCTTTGTTCGGCCTGTTCCGTTTATGAGCCAAAATGCTGACAGGCATAGATTATTTATTTATTTATTTATGTACTATATGTAGCATTATATACGAGGGTCGTTTGATAAGTCCGTGACTTTTGAATAAAATATATTTTTTCGTCAAAGAAGCGTTTTATTTCTCAACATAATCTCCTTTTAGCCTATACATTTAGTCCAGCGTTTTCCAATTTTTTATTCCTTCAAATAATAGGTTTTCTCAAGGCCCTCAAAATAGTCGTTTGTTTCTGTGATGACCCGAATCTCTACCGCCGAGCCATTTCTTCATGTTTGGAAACAAAAAATAGTCACAGGGGGCTAAATCTGGAGAATATGCGGATGGGGTAGCAGTTCGTAGCCCAATTTATGAAATTTTGCCATGCTGACACGAAATTCACTTTTTTCCATTTTCGTTAAAATTCACGAGATCGTCTGCTTTCAATGCCTATAAAACGCAAACCAAAAAACGCAGCTTTCTCAAAATTTTACAGTCAGCTGTTAATCGATAACTGCTGACAGGAGCAGTGTTGTATTTAGAGCAGGTGCGCGGCAAATACAAAAAGTCACGGACTTATCAAACGACCCTCGTATATGTGTGTGTGTGAGTGTGTTATTCGCGCGCATTCTGTGACATTTTATTAGCTGCTGCCGCGGCCTCTGGGATTAACCATTGCTCATAGCTTTTTTTTGATGCTCGTCTATGATATGTCTTCCCCTCTCCTCTCCCTCACCCTCTTACTGTCTCTCAATGAATGTGTGCCTAAAAATAGCAGGGTGCTTAAAATATGTTGACTATTTTGTAAATTTTTCTGCTGCCTTTGCATGTTGAATTGTTTATAATGTAAATATTACCCATACGCCACGTTATCGCTGACCCACATCACAGTGCAATATGTCAGAGCTTTCTAATTGGCAAGTGAACATGTTAATGCATGCAAGGCACGCATTGGAAGCATTACTAGAAAGTTTAAACAGCTTGTTAAATGATTTTGTAACTGGCATGATGTTTTTTGGGGAATATAATATATTATTGAATCTATTTTAAAGGGCGTTCAATAGAATGTTTCCATGTCTCATGATTTAATTATGCTGCTTAGGCTTACAGTTGGCTATCTTAAAAATTTCAGCTGCATAACACATGTACAACGCCAGTTACTTGAGGTAGTTTCAAAAATTTCTCCACTCTTTAGATGTTTTTTTTAAAGAAAAATAAAAATTGTTTGTCAGTTTGCTTTATAAGCTATTTTTATTTAATTTATAGCATAGTTTAAATTATATTTTCATATATAACATATTGTTGTAACAATTTGATAGTCAATGCTAAATAAATTTTCATCTGTTACAGTTAAAAATTGTTGTTTACCTCCTTAGTAAGCTGTCTACAAAATTTCAGCTGAATATCACAAGTACAACTCGAGTTACTTGAGGTAGTTTCTTTAGTTTCGCTTATTCAAGGCACCTTTACAAAGGAACAATTGAGATTGCATGACATGTTTGCATTAGAAGTTAGTTTAGTTAGGGTTTTATGCGAAATTAGTTAATATTTTTCAGTATATCATATTGTCGAAATGATTTAGAAATTAAGTCTTAATAAATTCTCATCTTTTAAAGTTAAAAATTTTTGCTTATCCGTCTACTAAACTGTCTACCAAATTTCATCTGCATATAATTGGTACAACTTGAGTTACTTGAGGTTGTTTCATCAGTTTCAGGTGTTTGATTACGGCAACATTATAAGTTTCATTGCCAGATTGCAATATAAACAAGGTTTGTTAATTTAGATAAGCTATATTTTTCCATTATATAATATTATTGAATTAATTTTATCATTTTTTCTTTTTTTCTCTTCATTTGTTTAATTTTACGTTCTATATTATATTATTGAATCAATTTCAAAGACAGTTCTAAAACATTTCTAATAATCTCTTGAAGCTTTAAACTAATTTCTAACTCTTAAGTTAACTAGCTAACAAATTTCAGCTGCATAACTCGCATACCAAGCGAGTTAGGGATCTACAAACACTTTGAACCCTTTAAAGTTGTGCTTGTGAGGTAGTTCCGTTAGTTTTGCTCACTCTGCGTCTCAGTCTCGCCCTCCTTTGTCATGACTGTCACTTTAAATCTCACACATGCCACACACATGTCTTTCTTCCTTCTCTGGCTTGTCAAATAAAACGGCTAAACGGCTATTTAAATAGCCGTAAAACTCATTTGCCTTGCGTCAACTTCTTGTTTGCCTTGATTAATCACTGTAGGCAAGAACAACAACAACCACAACTTGTCAGAGTGTGCTATGATGGAGTATGTGGTGGATTGTGGCATGTAAGCTGGTAAAGAGAGGGGGAAAGGGGGAGTGGTAGAGGGGGAACAGCCGGCTCGTCGCAATAAGTCAAACGCTGTCGACGAGCTCGCGACACGGCGGCAACACGCGCGGCACGTGTGTAACAGCCTGGCGAATATCTTATCAAAGTGTGTCACAGTCAAAGGAAGGGGGACAGGGAGGAAAGAGGAAGAACAAAAGGAGGAGAGTGGGAGAAGGGGAGGAAGGGCACATTATCGCCAGCTATGATTTATTTATAGGCACGACCAGGTGACGTCTCCATTTGGTTTTTGTCCTGTTGCCAGACGCCAGCGCCATTGATTTGCTTGACCCACTTGCCACAGACAGCCACCTGCCCGCCGCCCCCACTGACCTGCACGACTCCCTCTTGTGCCCCACAACCCTGTCTGAGCCTGTTCAGTCGAGTGGCTTCTTCTCGTTTGGGCTATTTTTGTGCGCGCAGCCGATCAATATTTGGCAGATGGAACAGTTAACTGAGATGCTCTTTGACCTTTTCATGGGAGAAATATATACTCCCTCTTTCTTGCCTGCTCTTCTCTGCCTCTCTCTCCTCTCTCTCTCTCTTCCTTCCCCTTCCCCACTTGACTTTAATTGTTTCATTTGCGCAAATTAAAATTATGCTAATTTTTTTTGATAAACTTTTTAATTAAGCTCGGTAATTTTTCGAATCTTGTGGAAATCTCAAGACTATGTAAATGTAATACTGCGCACCTGTTGGCAATACAAACAGAATGCCACGCCTCCAGTGCCTACGCCTCCTGCCCCAAGTTGAAAAGTTGGCAAATTAATTGAAAGACGCGGCGCGCCGCCAACTTTAATGAGAAACGAATGTGGCAAACTCGACAAAGACGATTTGCTGTGGCTTAACAGGGCTGGGGGGGGGGTGAGGAGAGAGGGGGGGGGAGAAGGATGAAGAGTGAGAGAGAGGGGGGAGGTGTGGCAGGTGTTGCTTGTGGCGGCTGCAAGCACCTAATTGCAGGGGAAAAGCTGCGTAATGACGAAAATAAGGAAGATTTTTTGACAGGAAAGCGGGTGGTGGAGAGGAGAGTAAGGGGGGAGAGAGAGAGAGATAAAGAGGAAATTAAGGCAGGCAAAGGGAGAGAGGATAGAGAGGGAGAGTGTTGGGAAATTGACGCCACAGTTGGTTGCCTGCCCCGTTGCGAAATGAAGCTGCGGCTTAGCCACAACTGAATGAGGTTAGGTGAGTTAACCCTTGACAGATTTATTTGAGTTGTCTGAGAAGGCACCTCTAAAGGGGGGGTAGAGGAGGGGCTAAGGAAGAGGGTGAACCAAAGCAAAGGAGAAGGAGAAAAGGGCTGAGTTAAGCGAAAGGGAGCTGTCTGCGAGGTAAACAGAGAAAGTTGATAAGGCAAAGGAGGTTGAGGAAAGCAAGGGAGACTGAAAGCGAAAGTTAAGGGGGGTGAACAGGGGTTAAAGTAAGATAAGGTGTCTGACATGAGAAAAGGTGTTTCAGAGCAGGGTAAAGCTCGCTGAGAGTAAAATGAAAGATGCAAATCTCAAGAAGGCAACTGTCGATGGGATTAACTCAAAATCGAGGAATCAAATTTGCCAAAGGAGACAACGAAATGGAATCAAATTTATAATGCCAAGACCTTTTGGGGTTTCCGCTTGCCATAAAAGCAAGTTCTTGGATGTCATTTGTGTGCTATAATAATGCTATAATTTAAATGTGCTTCTTATTCCTTGTGATATTTGTGTAATGTGCAAGTTAATCTTAAGTCAATAGGAAGCTTTAAGGTTCACTCACTAATATAATAAATAAACCAATTTTATTAGAGTTTAAGCTGACTTATAAAGGAGTATTGAATTTTAATATTAACTATATTATCTCATAAGCATTATGATCATTAATTCTTATTTTTTTATATATTACATATATTTAATTAACTGTTTTACTTTAAACAGTCGACTGATCATAGTAGGCTTTAAAACAAAAAAATAAATAAATAAAAAAAAAATAAAAAATAAAATAAATAACTTTCTTTATTCTTCTTGACTATACTTTACGTTCTTCTGTTTTAGACCTTAAGGAGTTTAGTATTTTATTTCTTTTCTCTTTCCAACCGACTTAAAGTTCGCTTTAAAAGTCAATTTACTCCCTTAAAGTAAACATAACCCTTTGCTACAGTCACCTAACCTCACTCTGTGTAAACCTATCTCCCTCCCTCTGCTCCTTCTTCTTCTACAAACAAACCCCTCTTCTTGTGTTTGTCTCCCTTTCTCCCCTTCTCTCTTTCACACTCAGGACTTTGACTCTTTTATTACCCTCAGGCCAAGCTATTCACACATTAAGCATACAAAGCGCCCCTCTTACTTCCCTCTTTTACTTCCTCCTTCCCTTTCTCCTCTTCCTCCCTTCCCACCCACAACATACGTCATCATGTATCGTAAGCAACAGGTTGTCTGCCCCTACATAACCTCACTTTCACACATTTTCACGCGCTCTTTGCCTCACTCCCTTTCTCTTTTATCACTCTCCTCCTCTTCCCTCCTCTTCTTCCCTCTCTGGCCTTGTCTACGCGCTGAATTTAGCTACTCTGGCGCGCTGATTGAATAAAAATTTCATTAAACGCGCATTTTGCCTACACGCAGCAGCTGCCACTCGAACCGGTTGAAACGGGCAAAGCGGTTAGTAGGTTGGGGAATTGGATATAGGCGAGGGGGGGGGGGAGGAGGCAACGGCATCTTTGGCATCGTTTATTTTAATTGCCGGCATTAGGCGCCTGCTGATGGGCCATAAAAACGCTGCAGGCAGCAGCAAGTAGGCGTGGCCAGCCCCCAAACCCCCACCCCTTGCCTTCTGGCAGGACTATCAAAGCTTGTGCGCACGTTTTGCGTTCGCTTTCTCCTTTTGTTTTACACGCTTTACGCGCCTCGTCGGCTTCATTTCCGCACTGGGGGCGTAGGCAAATTGGTGGAAGGATGCGGGCCGCGGGGGGCGTGGCAATTCCCATTCACTTTTTGCGGTTGCTTATTCGGTTGTTAAATCGTTTTTATGACGTATTGCGGTTTTGATGTGTGTCCCATGTGCGTGAGGGAGATGGAGAGGAGAGAGAGGGAGAGACGGATTGAGAGGGTGAGCTGTGCCTGCTGAAATCATTCAACAATTTTATGCACCTTTTCTGCAAGTCATTGTGGGCAACTTTTGTGGCTTCTTTTTAACGACGCGTGCGTTCCAAATTAATTCAACTTTATGATTTTCTATTTTAATGCAAACTGATAAATCGGTTTTTTATACGGGCGCAGTTCGAATACAAAACTGTAGAGGGCGCAGAGGTAGCGGTACAGTGCGCTTAAAACTGTTATACTCTCAGTCCAGTGCTAACTAAACTGCTAAGGGTTTGTGTCTCTGCTACGTTGCTGGCGCCCACTGGCGATGTAGTAAGGCAACTTTGCTGCTCTTTACTGCACACTGTCGTTGAGTTTGAAATTGAATACTAAATAAGCGTGAGTAAAGCGTGTTTAAGTGCGTTGTTATCCTTTTATAACATGAGGCAACGAGGTTGGCAAGACAACAGCAATAAATGAAACAAGAGAAGAATAAGGTAAGGTATTGCTCGACTAAAGTATATCCTAGGATATACTGCACACTATTTAATAATTTAGAAATAATTAAGAATAATAATTAAGAATAATTTAAGACTTATAGTTCTCTTTAACAAACTGTGCGCGTTTTTACTGTTATTGCCTTCTCTCTCCTACACAAACTGTCAAATTAAGAACTGTAGAAAATGTTGAATAACTTTTATATTTATCCTACGATCAGGTTGATATTTGGAGAATAGATATATAATTTAATCATCCCAGTATACGTCGAAGTCTAAAGTTTTTATCTCTTAAGCTTTTCTTTAAAATCAATATGAAAGTTTAAATTATTGTTTTGCGTAGGTGGTGGGCGTGGCAGCTAAAAATTGAAATAATAAGTATCTGCGTAATGTATATAGAAATCTACATACCAAATTTGATGTCTCTAGCTCGTATATTAGCTGAGATATTGTGGTTCATACAAACAGTTGCATGTACAGTCTATATAGACTCGACTGATGATGCTGAACAAGAATATATATATATACTTTTTGTGGTCTTCCAATCCTCCTTTGGCCAAGCCTCCCTCTATATTCTTTTATACAAAGTAGGTATACCCTTTTATGATCGTTTTCTAGGGTATCAACACAGTAAGGAGTAAGAGAGGGGAGAGAGGAGAGGAGGGAGAGGGAGTCAGAGAGTTGCAGAGCGTGGGAGAGAGAGAGAGTGAGTGAGGGGCGCACTGAGCTAATTTCAAAGCACTCAAGTAGTCGCGACCAGATAACGACAGGTAAACACGCGCACAACGAAGAGAGGGAAGGAGAGAGACAGAGAGAGTGGGAGAGCGGAACAAACTGTAAGAGCGCAATAAGCTGAGAGAGAGAGCGAGCGTAACGTTCACTTGACAACGCGCGCTCTCTCACTTGTTTACTTCTCTCCTTCCCTCCCTCCCTCTCTCCCTCCCCCTCCCTCTCTTCTCCCACTCTCTCTGCGAGCATCGCGTCACAGGTAAAAATTCAAATACTTAACGAACTTTTGACGATCTTCGCTGCGCCAGTGCGAGTGAGATGGCAAGTGTGCGCTGTGACTTGAGCTGGAGTTTGGGAGAGCAGAGAGCAGAGAGAGAGAGAGCAGCGCAGCGCGGCTCACTTTGAGCGCAGGCACGACGCGCTCGCGGCTTCAGTTGTTCAGCGCATTTACCTGTCTGCGGACGTGTTTTCCCAACGAAGAAAGAATCCGCAACGAACGTCGCCTGTGTATCTCCCTCTCACTCTAACATACATACAAAATCTACATGTGCGTGAGTGTCTCTCTGTGTATGTGTGTGAGAGTTAATGTCGTGCTTGTGCCCGTGTGTCAGTGTGTGTGTGTGTGTGTGTAAGTGTATTCAATTAATTACAAAAGCAACGGCAAAAGTCGCAATGCGAATTTAATGAGAAGCCGCAGAAGAATGCAAAATAAAGCTGCGTGATAAAGCAAAAGTGTATAAAGTGCAGCAACAACAACAGCAGCAGCAACTGCAGTAATAAGCAGAAGCAGCAACAACAAGCAGAGGCAGAGCCAGCAGTGTTAACAACAACAAAACAGCGCAGCAACTTCAACAGAATCCACAGCAGCAGAGGCAGAGCGAGTTAGCAGCAGCAGCTAGCGGCAGCGACAGCGCAAGGTGCAGACAAGGTAAGCAAAATACATTGAAGCGTCGAACTTGAAAGCAGCGCAGTCTGCACACACACACACACACGCAGACAAACAAAAATTCGACAGCGAAAATATTTAATGAGCCACAGCGTAACGTTGTGTGCATGTGTGTGTGTGTGTGTGTGTGTGAAGAAATGCGACAACAACAACAACAACAACAGAATTGCACTTGAAAAACAAGGCAAGAAGTGGAGGAAGAAGAAGAAGCAGCAACACAAGAAGCAGAGGCAGCAGAAGTAGACGCAGAGTTAGCAGCAGAGGCAGAGGCAGAGTTAGCAGCAGCGACCGCGGAGGCAGCGGCAGAAGAAGAGCGAAGCGAAGCGAATAGAAAAATCAGTTTACAAAACGGTATAAACGTGATTCTTTTTCCGTACGCCAAAGCTATTATATGTACCCCCCTTCCCCCCTTCCGTCACTCTCCCTCTCTCTCATTGTCTGTGTGAAGACACTGCTGACTGCGCTGCGCCAATTGGCAGCACTGCAACTGTACGAAATACGAAATAATTTTGGACTGTTTTCCCCCTCTTCAACTTCCTCTTCCCACCATCTCTTCCCACCTTCTCTTCTCACTACGCTTCCAACTACTCTTCCCCCTTCTCTTCTCCCCTTCCCCTCCCTCTCTCACTCCCCTTTCCAACTCTAAGCCAAACCCCAAAAAACAGCGCAAGAAATGAAGCGTGGCGCAGCAACGACGCGACGCTGCTGCGATCAGCAATGGCAGCAGCACAACAACAACAAAAAACGCAAATCTGGCGCAATTGAGCGCGAATGCCAAACCAGAAAAACAAGCAGCAGCGCAGTCGACAGCGCTGCCAACGTGACGCGAGGCTGCATAGATTGTGCCGGCCAGTGGCTTCAGGTTACGACAACAACAACGACAGCAGCAAAAGAGACGACAACGACGCAGAGCCGCAGTCAACGTCGCTGTCGTCGTCATCGTCATCATCGTTGCTGTTGTTGTTGCTGTTGTCTTTTCACTGAATGAGCCACATTCCGGTTTGGCATCCACACAATCCACAAAAGCATCCCCAAAACCCACACACAGGCACAGGCACACGCACGCAGCCAAGCAGAGCAGAGCTGCGCAGCGCAGCGCAGGGCAGCAGCAGAGCTCGAAAAACATGTTCCAAGCCACGCTTTCAGCAACGTCGACAGCGCGGCAGCGACGCGGGCAGCGCTTTTGAAAAGCAACAGGGCAAGTTTTTGCTGTTGTTGTTGTTGTTGATCTGTAGTTGTTTGTCGTGTGCGGCTGCGCCTATGACGCTTGTGCTGCGCAGTCGACGACGCTACATTCCATTTACAGCGTCGACGTTGGCGTCGCTGCGCTGGCAACAGGAATGTGAGGCCCAAAACAGACACATGCAGAGAGACAGAGACAGAGAGAGGGAGATAGAAAGACGGGCTTGGGCGCGCTGCGTTTTTAGAGTTTTTGTTGTTGCTGCTGTTGTTGGTTTTTTCGATAGAAATTCCAGCAAAGGCGACGACGCAACGAAAACGAAAAGTGCGAAAAGTGAAGCGAACTTTGCCTCCCTCGCTCCCTCTCACTGCAGGCGAACTTGAGCGCAGTTGCCTCCCTCACTCTCTCCCTTCCTCTCCCTCTGCCTTGCCTGCACCTGGCACTGCCCGCAATTTCGTTTCGTTTAGTTGATTCAACTTCTTTTTTTTGTTCGTTGCCTGAATTTCTCCACGCCGAAAAAAGCTGCAGGGAAAAGAGCTGAAAAAGAGCTAAAAAAAAAGCTGATGAACCTGCACGTTTTTTACATGTAATGTGAGGTCAGTAACACTTTTGTTTCCCAAACATTCATCACGCTCCGTTTGAGGCGAACGAGTTCGTCGTCGTCGTCGTCGTCGTCGTCGTCGTCGTGCCGTGAGAATTATTTATCGTTTATGACGTCAAGAGTGTTTGACGTGCGGTTTAATGAACTTCCAGCACTCTTTTTTCGGCTGTCTGCCCTGGGGGTAGAGGGAGAGAAAGAGAGAGAGGGAGGGAGGGAGAGGGAGTGAGAACAGTAGCACGAGAGTGGGAAACACTGGTCAAACATTTGTGTTGCTTGTATGCGAATTTCCGGTGGACATTTCTATACTTGAATACAATACAAAGTGCTTGGAAAGGGGGTATATAGGGTGAGTGAAAAGGTTTGTGGTAAGGAAGGGGAGCAACAGGGTCGTAGCGAAGGTAACAAGGGCCTTTAAATAAATAAAAGTACTGAGTAAAAAAAGTACTGAGTAGTCCAAATAAATGTCCCTTCGAAATCAAGCTACACCCTATTAAACCTTTCAATACCTTTATGATACGACTTTAAATTATACTTACTTCGTCAATATTTAACGCATTATTGTTTTAATATATAATTTTGGTGTGAATAGTAGTAGCAAGTTTGAGAAGTGATTTCGGATAGAGCTCTGAAAAATAATACAAAAGTAAACTACTTTTAGTCTTGGGTAACGCCTAAATAGAACCTATTTTATCAAAGTTCCTTGTGATTTATTGTAGAACACAATTAAAAATTTGATTAACTTGGAAAATGAATAATAGTTAAAAATGTAACCTATTTTTAATGTTGAGTAATTTATAAAAACGCCATATTTCACCTAAGTTGCTTGTTATTTATTGTAGAACTCAAATTAAAATGTACTTCTCAAGAAAATTATGAAAAATTAACCTATTTTAGTGTTAAGTAACACAAGAAAATGAACAATTTCACTTCAGTTGCTTGAGATTTATAGTAGAACTCAATATGATATTGAATTAACTTCGAAAATGAACGAAACAGGAAAAACAATGTAGATTTAACCTATTTCAAGTGTTAAGCAAAACATAAAAATGACCTTTTCTTAAATTATAAATTGTATCAACATGGGAAATGATAACTTAAATATTGTAGAAAAACAGGCTTGGCACCCTTCTGTGATACGCTGTTTAAACTTGGTCTTAAATTTGAACAAAGTTATGAAAGTAAGACATTTCCTCATGTATCTGGGGGAATTGTCAGACAAATAAAAACCTCACCTCCCCCTTAAAGAAACCTAACCAGGTGCTAATTGAACAAGCAGAAGGGGAAGAAGCAGAAAGGTGCGAAATAACTTAAAAGTGAGGCAAGCAACAGAGATTTTACTAACTTAGGGTTTATTTTGGGAGTTGACTGAATGAAGAGGTTACCTTACTAAGCTTGCCACACTGATTTGTTGTTGGGAATCTCAAAAACCCAATTGAAAATTGGCTTAGTTGAGGCTGCAAAAACAAACTCGAAATAGCGAAACACGCTGTGAATTCTAATGACAAAGTTTTAAACGCACAAGAGCAGAAAAAATAAAAACAAAACCAAACCAAAACCGAAACCAAAACGAAAACCAAAACTAAAAGTCAACCTACCAAAATGGGGCGTGGCAATACACACGTAACTGCGCCCACATTTGAATTTGGAGACGTTGCTGTGGAAAAAAAAGAGTTGACGGTCCTTTTTAATTTTGGCATGGCGAAATGGAAAGGGAGAGAGGAAGGGAGGGAGGTGGAGGGACAGACAGAAGAGCGGGGAAGGGGAAGACAGAGGGGTATGGAAAAGAGGCGTGACAGAGGAGGCGGGCCAACTGGCGCCAGTTTGACGGCGTTTTGCCAATTCACTTTTTTAACGAAGCGTGCGAGATTTTTATTTAACGCGTCAAGCAACGCGTCGTGCTTGTAGCCTGGGCTTGGGCCTGGGCCAGCTGTGGACCCTACCCTAGGCTACCCTCTCTACCCCCTCTCCCCCTACCTCCCTTACCTCCCTGTAGAGCCCCACCAACTAGTTGCGCGCCACATGCGACACGAACGCGATGGCAACGGCTGCTGTTGCCATATGTAGCCGCGCCCCAGTTGGCCTGACTGCCTAGCTGACTACCCTACCTCACTGCTCTACAACCTACACTACCTCCTCCACTTCCCTACCCCTCCCCCCTCACCCTTCCTGCTGCCTCTAACCAAAATTTCCTGTCGTTTCAATTGTCCGCGTAGCAGAAAACAATTTTCTTTTTTTTTTCGCCTGCCCCGTTTTATTTTATTCAGTGAGTTCTGCCAACTTTTGTGGGGGCAGAGCGGGGAGGGAGGAGTGTAGAAAAGGGTGGGGGTGTGAGGTTAGTTAGGAGCACATGTACTTACATATGTAAGTACAATCATTATGCGAACGGGCCGTGGTTCTATATAAATATTATATGCGGTTTGGCCTGTGTATTTCCGAAGGACACAGGCACACACAGAGAGACAGAGAGAGAGAGAGAGAGAGAGAAGAAGAGAGGGGGAGGGAGAGGCAGCGACAGGATGCGTCTGTCTCTGGGTGGGAACAACCGTTTGGTTTTTATGTCTTTTGTGAAATTTTATTTAATTTTTGAATCTTTTATGAAAAGTTTAATATTTGTTTTTCATGCTAGCGATTTGCATAATTCACCAAACACACACACACACACACACATACTTATATACACACACACACAGCAATGATACCTGCGGGTAACCAGGGGCGTTGGGAGTGAGGGGGGAAGAGGACGAGTGCGGGGTCTTCCGACGGCGTCTGCCACGCTTGCGATATATTTTATGAATGCAAATCCCTGTGTTCATTCGGGTTTGCTTTGCTTTACACACACACACACACACACACAAAGAACGAGTGCAGTGTGTGTGTTGCGTGTGTGTGGGAGTTTCAGGTTTTTCATATTCATTTTCATTCATATCGCAGTTTTCATTCATGCACAGCTAAAACTGAATCTGAAACTGAACTGAACTGAATATTTATTATTATTATGTCTGTGACCCGCTTCAGTCCGCTCCCCTTTCCCCTCACCACCCTATTCAGGCCATGCCCTAAAGTTGCCTTTGTATACCCCTAAAAAAAAGTGAGAGGGGGGGAGCGGGTAGGGGAGGGAGGCCAAAGAAAAGCGAATTTTGTTGGCCCAGTTCTTTCTTTCTTCTCTCGGTTTTTTATTTAACATATTTTTATTGTGTGACGCGGCTTAAATGCGCTTTGCAGATATTTATGCCTGCCAACTGCTTGAAAAGGGAGCAAAATATGTTTATTTGCCACACACACACATACCAGTACACACTCCCACACACACACACCCCCGCACACACATGCAAATTTCCAGCTCATCTGTTTGCATTCTTCTTTTTCTCTCTTTTTGTGTATTTTATTTCGTACGCGAATCAAAGTTTGTTGTAGTCGAATTATCCACGCGACAAAAGAGTTGGCTTTGTGCCACGCCTCCCCCAGACTACGCCTTTGTGTTACGTATGTCTGTGTGTATGTGTGTGTGCGTTAAATATTCCAACGCTTTCGGAATTTATTTGCCCTGACAACGCAATTCTAGTTCAGCTACGCTTCCTCTCTAACCCCCTTGCCACGCCCCCTTTTGTCTTTTATTTACACAGTTTTGTTTTCTCTATTGAAATTGAAATTGTAATTGTAACTGTGCAAGTGGCCGAGCGAGATGGCACTAGTGTGGATTAGAAAAATAAACTGATTAGCAAATTTGTTTTTTATTTTTTTGAAGTTGTTGAAAATTGATTGAAAATCGATTTTTCTAAAGGGAAAACAGCATGTTAAATGAAGGGGAAATTCTTGGAGAGACTTTAAAATGTAGTAGAGAGATAAAGAGAGGAATATGCGCAGCATATATAGGTTTACTTACATATTAAAAAAATAAAGTGATTAAGTTTTATTTATTTTTTTTTATTTGTGGTAAATTTATTGAAAATTAATTTTTGTAAATGGAAAACTGCATGGAAAATTAAAGGAAAAATTGTCAGTGACCTTATAAATATATGTAGAGTAAGTACAGGTATTTAAACCATTTCCAGGGTATCTACACAGTCGCCCCTTGGCTGCCATTGCAAGCATTATCTTGATCTCATTATTAGTCAGGCCGATAAATGCCATTGCGGATTTTAATTGCAATTTAAAATTAAAATTACACACAGCTATAGCTCCAATGGGCTCCCTTGCGTGTGCCACGCCTCCTCCCCACTGCCACTAACGCCCACTGCGGTTGCTGGGCAAACACATTTGACCCGTGAATATGTGCGCGAGAGATTCCGGCATCGATTATGGTTGGCAGATCTCCGGCCTAAAAGCGCTTCCTGCTTGCGCCACGCCCCCGCCTCTTTCCCAGTGGGGGCGCAAGGCAGTGGCATCTGTGCTGCGTACTGGCACTCAGCACCCGCTTCCGCTGCTCCCTGCCCCCGCCCTGCACACACACATGCCACGCGGGGCAATCCTCTGCCGGCAATTGCCTGAAATCCTTCACGCTTCATCAATTCGCATTATTGTTGCCATTGTTGCCCACATTGAATTGCAAATGTGTGTGTGTGTGTCAGGGGGAGAAGGGGGGGAGGGTAGCTGTGCGCACACGGCGGAACAACAACGATGCGACCGCGAAAAACGAAATGCTTCAACGCTCTGCACGCTTCCTCCTCCGCGTACTTAAGCGAATTGCGTATTTATGTGTGTAATCGCAACTCATCATTCTGCGGGGGAGTGACAGGGACAGGTAGAGAGTGAAAGAAAGAGAGAGGGGGGGGAAGGCGCTGCCTTGCGGTCCACTGATGGATTTGGCTGTTACCTTTTCGCATCGCGCCGATGTCGCACTGCGATTTATACGCCAAAAGCATTTACATATTTTACTGTCTGCTAATGGAGCGAGTTTAGTCCCAGCCACGCCCACATTTCGCGCACGCCTCCTACTCTACCCCCCCACAGTGTCTGTCTGGCTGTGCTATCAACTATTTTTAGTGCAGCCCCAGTCACAAAATGATAATTTACTGTGTTTAGTCTGCCCCGCTGAAGAGGGTTGCCAGGTCTACCCCCACTTACTCCAACTGCTCTAACTAGGATTGTCGCTGGCACGCGAAAAGTAGCGTTATTTATGGCTTAGGCAAAGCTTTAGTAAAATATTATCGGGGTTTTAGTAGCTGTGCTTATTTAGCTTTTAATTCACAATCTGCTTATCTGAATTTGCCCATTTTTGTTCGTATGAACGCGCAGAATTCAAAGATTATTAGAGATAGGATTACCAAATTGGATGATAGTGTGTCTTATGAGTGTGCCTAGCTAATGCTGGTTTGAAGACTGAAGCCACGCCCCCTTACGCCTACATAAATAACAAATTTATCCATTTTTGTTCGTATGAACACGCTTATCTTGGAGATTATAAGAGCTAGGATTATAAAACTGGAGCACAATACGTCTTATTCAATTACCCAGCCAATGCGTGTTGTAAACTTAAGCCACGCCTTCTACCGCCCACATAAATCGCAAATAATCGCATTGCAAGTGTTAATTTGAAGTTAAGTCTTTCAAATAGCTTATTTTATAGAGTAAAAGGGTATATCATAGTCACGCACACTTAATTGTAGATCTTTTACTTGTTTTCTTAAAATTCTCAAGCTGTTTTAGCTGCGCAAAACATTAACTCAATTATGCAAAGCCTTAAACGCTTTTAATTACTTTCGATTGTTTGCGCTTTGTTGTCTGCTCTCTAGCTGCCTCTCTCTCTCTCTCTCCCTAGCTCCTTTTATTTACACTCTCTCTCTCCTTTCTTTTCCGTGCTTCTCTTCTTTCTCTTGCTACCTCAGCTCCTACTCTACCGTCCTTTCTTAAGCTCTAGAATCTCTTTGCCGACTCCTCTTGAAGTTTTAAAAGTGCTGAAAGAGCTTTATCGCCATCGCTTTTATCTTAATTGATAAGCAGAGCAAAGTCTGCATAGTCTGCTTCCGCCATTCTTCTCCTTGTCTGCCTCTGCCTCTCTCTCTCCCTCCCTCTCCCCCCGCTTAACTATGCCATCTGTCAGTTGTTTGACATCAAAAAACTTTGACCGCCAAAAATTCATTATATAATTTCATTTGTAAAACAATTTACATTATTATTTGGCTAAGCTAACAATTCAGCAGGGAACAGATAGACAGAGGGGGTGCAAAGGGGCTGTGGGTGGGGCGTGGCAGGAATGTGTATTTTGTGTTTTTGTTCGTTGTTTTTGTTGTGTGTTTTAATTAAATTGAAAATGTTTTTGCGCCCAATTTGCCTACGAAGAGCGAAAAGCGTTGAATGATAGTCGACTGACAATGGGCTAAGGAGGAGGGGAGGTGCAGGGGGGTGGCAACCTTGGTTAGGCGCAGCTTAAAGGGCGCAGCTCTCACTCTATCTCTTTCACACTCTCCCTCCCCCTTGCTGTTGTTGTTTTTTAATAAAGTAAATCGATGGCGAGACTTGAGTAATTTGTACAAATTGCCGAATTTCAGTTTTTTTTTGTCAGTTCTTTTCACTCTCTGCTGGAAAAGCGGCAGCGTGGAAAATGCTTTTCATTTTGACAGCTCGCTGAAACATAAGCTAATGCAGGCAGTGGCAGAGGGAGGGGGGAAGGAGGGGAAACAGGCCACTTATTGATGACCTTCAGAAAGTAATCGAAGCGAAGCGAATCGAATTGAATTGAGTTCCAAGTTGGAAGCCAATGCGGCGTATACGTGATGCGGCCTCCTTATGAATGCCTGCGAAATGTTAGCGAGCTCCGTCGCCGCCGCGTTCATTTGTGCATTCATAGCGCCATTGACAAAGCTGTCAGTGTGTATTGATTTATGAGGCACAAACTTGGCCAAGTGTGGAGCAACTTCTTAGTGGCTGCCCTCCTCTCCTACCTTCTCTCTCCATCTCTCTCGCTGTCTTCCTGCGGAAACAACTCATTCAAAAGAGACGCCATGCCATAATTTGTGCTCTGCTCTGCTCTGCTCTGCAGGCATCTCGGGCCCAATGAGAGGCCTCTAGCTGTGCTTAGAACAAATCGCTTTTCCTGCCACACACAGCCTCGTCGTCGATCTAATTATGTTCGGCTGTCGCTCTGAGTGCTAACTGTATCTGTAGCTGTAACTATGTAGCTGTATCTCTAGCTGTAGTTGTGTGTGTGTGTGTGTGATATGTGTGCTGTGTGTGTTTTTGTCTGTCTGCCGCTTACTGTGCGCATAGTTTTGTTGTCTTTGGCTCCGGTGCCAAGTTCGCATTTGTTGTGTTAACCGCACATGCTTAACACGCAAATCATTGAGCTGCCGCCGGTTGCCAGCCCAGCCCCGCCCCCTCACTGCTCCCCGTTCTCACTTCTTCACTTTCCTGCCCTTCTCTCCATCTCCCTCTCTCTTCACACTCTGCCGGCATCTGCTCTGCTTTTGGCAGAGAACAATGCCAATTGTTGTTTGCTGAAGCGTGTGCATGCTGACACACACACACACACACACACACACGCACAGCATACATGACTGCAGGTAGAGCTGTAGATACAGCTATAGATACAGCTACAGCTACAACTTTGGCTATAGCTACAGATACTTCTCTCGCTGCAAGTGCAATATGCGCCTCTGATAATTTGCGTGCGGCCAAAGCCAACGAACGTGTTGTTCATCCATTAAATGTATTAACAAGCTTCCTGCTGTTGTTGTTGTTGTTGCTGTTATTGTTGTTCGATCAGCTTTTGGGGTTTTGGCTTGAGGGTAGAGAGGGGGGAGTGGTTAAGGGGGCTTGTGCGCAGCTATTTTAATTAGTCGAAACTGCACTACAGGCAGGTGTTATTTTCACGCTCTTGTTTATTGTTGTTGTTCATTTGACATGCAGTCAGACACGCGCAACAACACAAACATACACACACATACACGTGCATACTCCCACTTACACACCCACACACAGTTATAAGCTTCTAAACACACACACACACACACACACACTTCAGCCTTTGGGCATTTGCCCAATATGCAAACATGCGAACTGCACACAATTTTGTGGCCTAACGCGGCCACGCCCCCTTGATTGTTGCCCAGCCTCTCGAAACAGCCGCAAGCGCATATCACTGCCAGACATGCCCTTGATATATGTATGTACTGCTGCTGTAGGGTATGCACGACTAGGAAGGAGTGGAAGGCAGCTTAAAGTGAGCAAAAAATAATTTAAAATTAAATTAATATTAAAGTTGATTGGCAGATTTTGGTAAAGGGAAATGGTAGTTAATGAATTCAGTAGTAGACTGGTAGTTACTCTGTAAAGTGTGGGTCAAACATGCATTATTTTTTTAGCCAAATTCTGGCTACATTTTTGGCAAGTTAGCTGACTGCATTTTTAGCTAGATTTGGGTCTGAATTTCTAGTTTCAATTCTGCAATTTCTAAATTAAATAAATAAATTTCCCGCTATATTTCTAGCTACTTTTCTAGCTGCAGTTGAAGCTTAGTTCCTGCTTGAATTTCAACTCATATTGCAGGGCATCTGCCTGTCGCTACTATCCTCGCTTGAATGCTTTTGTTTGGGGCATAGTTTTCAAATTGAATTTGAAATATTTGAACTGAATCATTTATATTCATTAAAAATTGATTCAATTGCGAGTTTTGGTTAATTCCTGTGCGCCAAAAAAGACTCTTGAGCGGAAATGCAATTTGATATGCCCATGTTGCAGTTCGGGCGGTTCGCCAACATTGCCACGTGCCCCGCCCCCTCTTGTCGCCCCTCTTGTCACCTCACTGCACTGTAGAGCTCTCTATGGCTTTCTCTTTGCAACTGGAAAACCGCTTAATAATGCAATAATAAACAGCTGCGTGAGTGGGACAAGGAGAGAGAGAGAGAGAGGGGGATAGAGAGAGAAAGAGAGAGGGAGATAGAAAGAGAGAGAGAGAGGGAGAGACAGAGAGAGAGCTAGTGCGACGGCGAGTGAGAGCTAGCTTAGTTTCGAATAATAATCCCGCCCCGAGTTGAGTCAATGCTAAAGCCAACAAAGCTTAGATACAGCAACAACAACAACAATAATAGGTGCAACAAAAACAGCAATAATATTTTATGGTCACATTTGTTTGTTGTTGCATTTGCTTTGTCTCTGCCACAGCTACAAAATGTGGTTTTAATTTGGTTCGATTTGTGGTTCGACTTTAAACCAATTTTCACTGCAGACTTTTCCAGCCAAAGTTGCTGAAGAAATTTTCTTCAATGCATGCAAAGTATTACCTCAACTTGCTAAACGTTTTTTGTCAGTTTGGTCTGCGTTTTTCAATTTCTTTAAATATTTAATATATATGTATTTATTTCCCTTTTTTAATAACTTAAATATTTTTTTCTTTTTTTTTTCAATACATTTTCTCTCATATATTTTATAGTTTTTTTGAATTTTTAACTTTTCTGCATTTGACACGTTGCGGCTTTAATTTTTGTGGCTTCTCCCTGTGCGACGTGCTCGTTGCTAATTCACAAATATTACGCATACGTCACGTGGGCCAAACTAAAATAAAAGTAGTCGAACAGGGATTAGGGCATCAAGGCCTAAGCCAATTGACTTGATTAACCAAAAGTAGCAAGGCCTTCCTTCCTCTCCCCTTCCTCCCATCTCCCCTCGCAACCTAAACGAGTCTCGTGTGCGCGACTAAAAAGTTTTCACTGCAAGAAAATGCGGGAAATGCCGCCAACAATTTGCATGCGAGACGAGAGGGAGAAGCTCGCTACAGTATTTGATATAAAGCAATCCGCATCGATCTACTTACTTTGTCAACTTTTGTTAGCTGCTCTGCTTGCTCTGATCAAAATCTACCCAAGGGACGGGGCAGAGGAGGAGGAGGGGAGAGAGGGGGAGCAGCTGGAGCAATTTCCTCGTCGAGTCTCAAGTGAATTTTCAAGTTTATTGTTTAGTTGTTTGGCAAATATCTCGCACAGCATTTCTCACATGTGAGATAACCATAAATGCAGCCACACACACGCACACACACTCACACGCACACTCACACAAAGGAACCTCCTGCTGGCCAGACTTTAAGCCGGCAAAACTTTCTCAGTTTACACAAAAAAAAAAAAAAAAAGAAACCGAAGCAAGGCAAAAGAGTAGAAAATGCTGACAGGAAACTTCCAATCAGAAATGAATTACTTTGAACCAACTCAGGCTCGAAGGAAAGGCAAGAAGGGAAAGGGGGGATGAACTGAGGCTTGGCACACCGCAGTGTCAAGTTTAAGAAGCCATGAAATAACATTAATTTGTTGCAAATTCGCTTTGCCGAAGTTTTAAGTTGAATTAATTTGATTAGCTTATCGCTCGTTCAAAGTTGAAACTTCATCAGCGCCACAGAGCACAGCACACTCGACAACGCCTGGCATGCCTCAAGTGGGTTGCAAGTGGGCGTGACAGGGAGCTGAGTGCGATAGCAAGACTTAGAAAGGGACAGAGAGTGAGGGAGGGAGTAAGGAACACAGTGCGTGTGTGTGTGTGTGGCGCATTTACGACGACGACAATTCAAATTTTATTAGATTACATGAAATTTATGTGGCAATCAATTTGCAAAAAAAAAAAACACATTGCCTAGAAAAAGGAAGGAAACACAGTAGGAAAGGGAGAGCAAGAGTAAGAGGGAGACAGGCAGAGGTAGAAAGAGGAGAGAGAGAGACACTGAGTGAAATGCAAATGACGAAGGACTTGGCAAACATTTTAATAAGGCACTTTTTGTGTGCTATTTTTTGTTCAACTAAATAAGTCAAATAAAGAGAGAGAGGGAGACAGAGAGAGGGGAAACAAGGCATAAGCGGAACTGGTAATGGGAGCAGGCAATGGCAGATGGGTTCAAAGCAAAGGCAAACCAGAAAAAAGAGAGAGAAAAAAAACAGAATTTAATATTTTTTTGTAATGCGGCAAGTGCTTGAAATTGATAAGGCAGTTAGACCACACGTGTCAGTGTGTGCGTGTGTGTCGTTTTTGCATTGTTAGCAGCCACAAGCCAAGCACACACACCAACAAACACACACACTCACTCTGCTTCTTGTTATAATAACAGAGGCACAAAAGCGGCGCAGCCAAACTGAAAATACAAATTTAAATTTGTCTGTGGCCTTGTTAAATATATTTGCCAAGCAAACACACACACACACCACACATACACACACAGAGTCACTCTCGCAACCTGTGCTCATATATCTAATCATTTGTTTGTTTGCATTTCTTCTGCTTATTCGAGTCTTTTTCTCCCTTTCCCGCTTAATACTCACGTTCTTTTTTTGTGCCCTTCTTTTTGTCATTTGCAGATTGGCTGAATCCGCAGTAACGTCATGGTATGAAGGAGCCGGCGAACACTTTGGATGAAATTGTAAGTAACCATCAGTTCCCCTTCCCACCACACACACACACAAGTCCCCCCTTACACACATGCATTCTCATATTGCAAACAGACAGAGAGACAGACGGAGAGACAGACTGAACAAGAAACCAATCGAAATACCAACACAAAATGTACAGTGAAACCAAAAGTCGTTACGAGTTGCGGCCTTGACATTAGGTTTTTCACTCAAAGTGCACTACACTGTAAGAAAAGTGAGAGTACTCAAAGAAAACTACTTGGAAGAGTTATAAAAAGTCTAAATAAACAACTTTTCATTTAAAAATTAAACAAAAAACCTTAAATTCAAGCTAACCATACATTTAACAAGCACTTTAACCAGGAGTTATATTAAAAATGCTTTAAATAAGCAATCAAAGGAACGTTAGGCAAAAAAAATCTACTCAAAAAAAAATATAAAAACTAAAAATAATTAACTTGTCATTTAAAAAATCAACAATAAACTTAAAAGTTAAGCTAACTCTAACTTTAACCAGCACCTTAACTTTAAGTTTAATACAAAATACTTCAATATAAGCCTAGAACTTACTCAACTCTTTTGCGCTGTGTAACTCAGCAAGAATGCAACTGACACAATCAAATGAAAGTGTGTGGGAGGCCTTGAGGGTTCTGCAGGAAAAGGGGCGTGGCACAATATCATATCATATAGTCAACTGCAAAGCAATCTGAATAAAATGCCAGTGCGACGCCTGCAGGTGGCGCCAGCATAGCAAAAGGGTTATATCTTGCTCAACAACAATAACAACAACAACAACATGTGGCAACATGTGGCAGCTACAGCACCCCAGGGGGCGTGGCAAGAGGAGGTAGGGTAGGACTAACGTTTGAAACTAAGCAGAGTTTGGTCGGTGTCGGTTTACAAAAGGTTCTCTTCACGTTTAGTAATTGTTATGTAAATGAGTTTTACAATTTTTTTGTGTTGCTTAACGAAAAGGTCAAAATGCGCGACACACACACACAGACAGAGAGACAGACAGGGCACACACAGGATATGCAGGAGCAGAGTGGAGGCCCAACTTCGAGTGAGAGAGACTCAGCAGTTTCTGTGGTCTGGGGCGATGATGATGATGGGCACCACAAACAAACAAACACACACACACGCACACACACAGCTCAAGTTGTAGCCGGCTTTGTTTTGTTGCATGCCTCTGCATGTTAAGGCCCCCTCTGCCCCTTAGCTTCATCCCCCTCTCTGTGCTCATCTTCGGCAAGTTCTTTATAAAATTGCAAATCAGTTTGAAAGTCAACGACAGGTTGTTTTACTCCCCTCCCCCCCTGCATCCCTCCTCTCCCTGCTTGTTGTTGTTCTTCCTATTGTTGTTGCCAAAACAAGCGAAGCAACCAAGGCAGCGCTGCCACTGCCTCTGCCTCTGCTGGCTGCCACCGCAGCTGCTTCGTCGGCATCACGTTTCGTGGTGTAAACACACGAATTTATATGACTGTATTTTAGTAATAAACTTGCCTGTCATTGTTGTTGTTGTTGCTCTTGCAGTGGCTTTTGGGGAGAGAGGGAGACTGGGAAAGAGAGGGGGAGAGGGGAGTGGACGCTGGCAACACATACGAAAGTTAATAACCGTTTAGCAAGTAAGCAAAGTTGCCGAAATTCTTGGCGGGGGATTACAGTGAAATTTTACGATTATGTTTTGCTAGCAGTCAGTTTTCTTTCTCTAAGCTTGCACAGTTTTAATGGCAGCACACACACACATACATGTACATTTATATAGACTATATAATGTGTTTGGGGATTATCAAATTGATTTCTGTCTGGCAGGCAGGCAGGGAAAGTTCTCTCTCTCTCTCAACTGCAGTTGGTAATTGAAAAGAAAAAGAGCAGTAGGAGAAAGAAAGTGTGAACTTTAGAACTGATCTACATATGTATGAGGTTTTAAAGATATACTTAGCTCAAGTTATAATATTGTTATACTGTTTATTTATGTAGTTACCTTATGGAAAACTGTTCTCTACTTTTATATAATTAGAAAATGGAAACTCCAAGTTGAAAATATTTTCTGAATAGTTTTTTTACTATGGTAAATTAGTTTCCTTTGCAATTTATAGATTCTGTTAACTGTAACAGCTCATTTAACATTGTTTTCTGTTATGTTAAAACTGTTATATGTTTTCAAATTGTAAAATATCCACTATGCAAACTTAAACATAAAGTATAAGTTTTCTTTAAAAAAACTTTGTTTCCTCCTTAAAAGAAACTTTCGTTTAATGAAATATTCTAATTAAAGCTTTTTTCTATCATAACCTCCAACTGTTATACTAATTACATATTCTCAAATTATTTAAAAATAGCACAAAAATAATGATAACTGAAAATATGTCAAACAAAGGGAGGCTATTTTTGTGCAGCGACTACACTAACAATTCTCCAGTGGTTTGAGGGCGTAGAGAGAGAGACCGAGAGAACCTTCGCACTGACAGCTAAGAGAGGTACAGAGGAGGGGAAAGGAGGCGGCTTCAAAGTTCTCTGACAGCTGTCAAGTGAGAAGAGAAGAGTAGAGAAGGAGAGGAGGGGGTGGAGGGGGAGGGCACACCAAAAAAAGCAAAAGTTTTCCCTGAACTGATGCAGCCAATTAAAAGTCAAAAACAGTTGGAAAAGGTGACCGCTTTAATTAGTATCTAACAGAATAATAATAATGCGGAGTAGAAACTTCAAACCGAAAACTAAATTTGTTATTAATTAAGAGAGCAGGAGAAGCACACAGAGAGAGAGAGGGAGAGAGGGAGAGAAAGAGTGAGTGAGGTAAACTGGTAGGCAACGCTTGTCAGACAATGGAGGAGAATATGTTATAGTGTGTTGTCAGGCAGGAAATGCAATTTGTGACAGTTCGCCTAATTGCAACTCATGCAACATGCAACACTGAGTGGCAGTTGAAGAGGGAAAGAGAGGAGAGGAGAGAAAGGGAGGGATGGAGAGGCAGACAGAGATGGATATTTGGATAGCTGCTCTGGCAAGTTTCGAATTTGGAAATGAGTCAACAAATGTTTTGGCATTTGTTACGCATACGCAGCGTGTTGCAGGTGACATGCCAGCGAAACGTGAGTGAGTGACTGAATGAGTGAGAGAGATGGGGAGACAAAGAGCAAGACAGCGTGTAGACGCAACATTTTGCTGGCTTTATTTCCTTAAGTGCAACGTCAGGTTGGCTAAATAAATGCCAAGCCAGGGCAAAAAACAAACACAACCAGGCACACACACACACACACTCAAACACAGAGCGAGGGCACCCTATACACATCCTACACAAGTTACACAGACAGTTACATTTATGAGGTCACGCACACACATGCAAATTCAAGCTGCAGATGTGACTCAGTGAGAGGCGCTTGAAATTTTAATGCACGGCGAGGAGCATTCTCAGCGGCATATTTACATTTGAGCTCAATGTCAATTGTGTTTATAAATTAATTTGCAAAAAGACATATGCACAACCTCCCCCACAACCCCACACACACACACACACATGATTCCCTGGTGGCACAAGGGGGAAAAAAAAGACTGGAAATGAAAAAGCGAACGCCGCGCGCGACGCTACTTAACAAGCTCGACTTTTGTTTAGAGGTCACAGGGCAAGGGGCCAGGGGGAGCTACCACTCTCAGCCATGTGTGTGTGTGTGTGTGTGTGTGTGTGCTGGCTGACCTGACGACGAGCTAATGTCGCATTGTGTGTGTACTTTGTGTGTGCTGTGTGTCTTGTTGTGCCTGTCGCTGTGACAGGTTGTTGTCGCTGCCGTTAGACGCATATCCTTTGTCTCACGCTCCTCCCTGGCGAAGGAGAAGGCTTAGTCTGAGCACGCCCACGCAGCAAGACCAAGAGCAGCAGCAGCAGCAGCAGCAGCTGCCACTCAGCTCAGTCGTCGCCTGACTTTGCCGTAAATATTTGCGCACAAAAGTCGGCAATGATTTGCTGCAACAAACTGTGGCAGGCAGCAGCAGGCGGCGCAACCCTCCACTTGCACTAGCAGGGGCAGAGTAAAGAGAAGAAAGAGAAGGCACACATTCATAGAGGGAGACAGCAGAGTGCACGCAGCGCGAGGGGGAGGGGGAGGACAGACAGGCTTAGCTGAGTTTGTGCTGCAAAAATGACAAACGGCCGAGCAGGCAGCTAATTTGCGCTGAACAGAACAGAACCGAACTGAACCTAACTGCAGCAGACTAAAGCTGAACTGAACAAAACGACAGTCCAAGAGTGCAAGCCAATTAAGGCTAGAGGGGGATGGGGAAGGGGAGGGGAAGGGAGAGAAAAACTTTAGCGAGATTCTAAACCATAAAACTTATGCGCATTGTGCGCCTGCACTCTTTGTTAGGCAGTTTCCAAAACAACTCTCTAAAGTTTTTCTATTAAGTACAACATTATTTTTAGCTACTTAAACTATTTAGTTTACTTTTGATAATCGTCAGTTTTGTATAGAGAGCTGAACGAGCACCTGAAAGAGGTAGAATTTAGAGTACTTGACTTTGCCTTGAATATTGCCAAGTTAGACTGTAGAAATAATTAAAATTTGTGTGCTACGTCTATTATACCACAAAATTTAATATATCTACGTACTGTTTATAATGTTCTTAGTTTGTAAAACAAATTTTAGCTATTTTAGCTTGGGTACTTCGTCAAAATTTAAAAGAAAAACTCAATATCTTCTTTTCTTTTGCTCAAACAATTTTCTTTAAAATGTTGACTTGCTAAACAGGATGTTCTTCATCTATAGAACAAATTTCAGCCTCTTAGCTTAACTGCTTTTTAAGATCCGCACCTGAATACTTGAAAACTGTTTATAATTCATATTAAATTAATAGATTTTTCTTTTCTTAAATCTTATTTTCCTTTTTGTATTAGAACTAGGTACATTTATTGCTTAGAAACCTCTCTGCACTTTTTTCTTACTTCTTATATATCAAAAAATTCAAGAACAAATTGCAATATTCTAATTTTCCTCTCTGTTACGGACTCCTACTTAATAGATACACACTCAGCTTTATACCCACTGTTAATGAATCAAATTTCAACTAATTAGCTCAAGTACTTCCCGAGATACCCAACCGAAGACTTGAAAATGGGTTACTTTTCATATTTAACTAATTATTTACTATATTTTTAAAAGGTTTTACTTGTATCTAAGTGCAAGAGATACCAGAGCTATCATTCCTTCCCATTCACCTCTTATATTCCCTATATTTCATAGAAAAGAACTCAACATCCCTTTCATCTTCACTCCAAAGCACTCCTTAAAAATAACAACCTACTCAACATTATTCCCCCAGTTAGTAAACCAAATTTCAGCTGATTAGCTCAAGTACCTCCCGAGATACGCACACGCAACCACTTGGCAGTTGCTTACAATTCCTGCCTAGTCTATGATTTTTAAGCTCCGCTAGCCTAACATCAACACACACACACACACACACAAACACTCAATGCTCGTCTTGCCTAATACCGCCAGTTAATATAGCAAATTTCAGCTGATTAACTCGAGTGCCTGAATCGAAACGAACCGAACCGAACCAGAATTCGAGCAAACCCAAAACGAACCGAATGCGAACCACTTTTGAACCGCTTTTGCCAAAAACGTTGCTAATGCCTTCTTGAATCACTGCACGCACTTCCTGACGCACTTCTTGGCGTATCTACAGAGCAGTTGCACCCACACCCACACACACACACACACATACTATGCTACCTCCCTTCGTGTGTGAACAGCTGCAGCCTCGGCTCGGCTTGACTTCGGTTCGTTTGCCTTCGTGTGAGTCTCAGCTGCTTGTCGCTTCTGGCTTCGGTTTCGTTGTTCAGTTGTGCATTGCCTGGCGCCGACGACAGTTCGCAACGCAGCAGCAGCAAAGCAGCGCAGCTTTAGACTCTACGCGCGTAACGTAACGTAAATAACGTAAGAGTAACGTAACGTAACGGAAACGTGTAACGTGTGGCATCGCATTGCGTGAGTTATTAAAATGCGATAAAAGCCAGTGAATCGGTAATAAAGCGCTTATCTTTGGTCGCAATTACGCACAGTAGGCAGCGCAAGCGGGAGGCGCGTGTGGGGGGCGTGGCATTTAGTAAGGGGACACAAATGACAATGGAGGGCCTTTAAATAGAGGCACAGACTATGGTGTAACTGGTAAACATACGCGCCCAATTCGAGTGTGGAATGCGGCCTATGCCAGTTGCTGTGCCAGGAGTGTGCCTAGTGTTGTGCCCCGGTGTGTCTGGAGAGTGTGTCCTGGTGTGTCTAGTGTTGTGCCCCGGTGTGTCTAGTTTGTACTGCTGTGTGTGTCTATGAATGTGCCCCGGTCTGTGTCTGTGTGTAGTCAATTGTGGCCTGGTCCCGCATCTGTTACAAATGACAACGTAGCTCGCAGTTGTTATGTTGCTTTATATTTCGTTCCTCTTGTTGTTGTTGTGTTTTTTCTGTGCTTTTTTTCCGACTGTTGCTCCTCCAGGCTGCAACACATCCTCCTGATATTTACGATCCCTACCTAGCAGTTCGTCTAGAGTTTCGTTGCGGGTTCCGCCTCTGCTAAGTGTGTAGCCTGTCATTTGTGTGTCGCTCCATTTTAGTTAATAGTTGGCTACGTGTGTGGCATATTACACACATTAGTGTGTTGTGCACACCCCCACCAGGAAGACAACCTGGTGCCGGCCTGCTGCTGCTGCTGCTGCTGCTCTGCTTGTTTTCCTGGCTGCTTTGACTTTGCTGCTTCCGCCTTCCCCACTTTCCCTACTTTGTATCTGTGCAACATTGAAAGTATCTCACGGATTTGCCACTTGTGCCGTGTGCCGTGTGTGTGCCTGCGTGTCTCTCTTAGGTGTTTATGACATTTAAATCAATATTGTCACACGCTGTCATGCAGCTAAGCCTGGGCCGTCCCTCTGCTCCCCTGCCCCTCTGCTTGCCCCTCCTTTGCCACTGCAATTTGCACTGATTTCTCGCTGAGTTTTCAAGTGTTGCGCTCTCATTGCAATCATAGAATTGCTGTCCCCCCTTCCCCCTCCCGCCTATCACCTTTTCCCCTCTCTGCTGCCTTGAATTTTGCTTAATGAGCGCAATTTTCAGCTGCAGATACTCCTGCCACGCGCACTTATTTAGTGCTCATACGCCCCGTGGCCGCGTGCGCCTGCATTACTGACAACGATCTAAGCGCGGATTTCGGGGGTGCTCCTCCCACCGCCCACGCGCGGTTTGGCTTTTGTTTATCGCTCTGCTGAGGTCATATGCACCTGCATGTTGACCCCCCTCCCTTCCTCCCCTGCTCTTGCTGCGCCTGCATAAATTATGTTTTGTCTCGTGGCTTTTTGTTTACGAACTCTCGACTCGGCCCACATGCGGCGGCGCTATAATTTCTAATGCCACAGCAACGTTGGCAGCAGCAAGCAGATAATACGCACTCAGCTGCACCCCGAATGCGGCACCCGCTGACCTGGCACGCCCACTTGACTGCATCAGTGTCCACTGTGGGGTGCCCTGCATAAGTTGCGGCATTTTAATTTGTTAAGTGTGCGACGCAGTTCCAGGTAGCCCCTGCTTTGCCACCAGGCACTCACCAGGTTGCCTCCTTCTCCACAGAGCGCCTCAAACTGGCCCCAAAGCAGCCGCAATTCTATTTACATTTGTGCAATTGTTGCAGCTCCGCAGGCAATCAAAAGTGGCAAAACTATTTCCAGCTACATTTCTTCCTCTCCCACTCTTCCTGTGAGTCTTGGGCTGCCACTTGATGTGCCTTTTACAGGCTGACATGCCTGGGCCGGCTTTAAAGTGCTGGCCATTAGCCACAGAGTACATCATGGGCGCATTCACAGGACACGCCAATGAATTTCTTAATTAAGCTTAATGTGCAATTTCGTAGCCAGAGCTGTAACTCTCTGTATACGACTCGACTCTCTGTCTCGACACGATACGGCACGACACGACACGTACATTTAATTTGAATTTTCGGTTAAGGTCAAATTAAAAATATACGAAACACACACACACATACACAAACACAGTCGAAACGGGCAGAGAAATGGCCAAACAGCTGGCACAAATTGCGTTAAATGCCACTCCACGACGAGTTCACATGCGAGAAGGTTCCTCCTCCTCCGACTCCCTCATACATATCTTTGGCACATAAATTTTAACCATTTCCCATTTTGAGGGCCGCCCCCAAAAGGCTCGTAATGAAAAAAGTTTCAGTTCCAGGTAGCCCAGGCCAGGGCAGCCCAGTTAATTGCATAAACTCCAACACAAAGGGCCCAAGATATACATAGGTAGGCTCGGCTCAGCTCTCTACAAGATGGAACAGTTCATTAGGCACAAGGGAGATTACTGAAAAATGTGGAGGGGGGGAGGAAGAAAAAACAAACTATCGCTGAGTCGTAATTTGCATATCGTTAAAGTTTTTAAATTATTCTTCAATTATTAAGAAGGAGGAAAACTTTGTGGGGAGACTCGAAAGGAAGCATGTTGGGAGATGTTGGTAATCGATAGGGATAAGTATATGCTAATTATGATTTCATATGCTGTTCTGGAAGGTTTCTTGCAACTATCGATTATATTATTAGACAGTTGAATAGATTGAGATGAAGCTTATCGATAGTTGGTTAAGCAAGGAACGTAGAGTTGGGTTTAAGAAAGGAGGAGTAGATCTTTTTGGCAACATATAAAAATGTTCCGCCTTTCTTCTCAGTATTAATTGTATATTTTGAATTTATAGCTTTCACTTTGTAACCTTGCAAGTTATCGATAGTAAGCTAAGCACTCAAGTTGAACATATGTAGAGAAATCCCTTTAAAGAACATTCTTTTTATAGATAATAAAAATTCCTTCTCACAACTTCTTTGCCCTCGCAATATTGCTTCCATAATTATTATTCAAATATTCTACATTGTTCCCTCAAAAGTTATCGATGATAAGCTATGCACTCAACTCTTTCTTATTATAAGACATATTTCTTCTCCTCGTTTGCCTTAACAACATTTCGTTGATAATTTGATTTTCTTCATTCACTTTTAAGCCTTACAAGTTATCGATAGTAAGCCATTCAGATTATCTCTCTCTCTCTCTAAATGGCTTGCTAATCTACTAATAAATCTGAGTTATATAATATGTTATTCCCTCAATTCGTTTGCCCTCGTTTGTCTTCTTACCTTACCCTTTTCAACCTCACAAGTTATCGATAGTAAGCTAAACATTTATACCGCTCTATAGAGATTGTAAATCTTTTGATAAATCTTCACATATTTCAACACATGCAGCCTTTTAGTTCCTTTGCCCTATAGATGGCATAATTAAACTTCTACCCTCTACTACTTCACCCTTGCTAACCTCATGAGTTATCGACAGTCACCTAAGCACACAAACCAAAGTCTTATGCCAACTATAACTCAGTTCATTCTCCGCACACACAAGATGTGACTTGTGCTGCCACTTGGGTATGTGGATTAATCTACTTTTAACTACCCTAGACTTCCCTTCCCTGGCATAGGCAGAGGATGTGGACACATGATTTACCTTTTAGCACTTGACGTATTCCCCCATTAGGCCCATCGCAAGGTATTAGGATCAGTCTGGTTGGTCTGTTCCTGCTGCTGTTCCTATTTCTTGTGTTGCTCCATCGGTCCTAAACACATTTGAACTCTTAGCACTTCACTAATCTGTCCATTGTGAGGCATTCGAAGGGGCGGCAAAGGGGGAGTGGTCATTTCATAACTGTTTCTCTCTCACTCTCTCTGAATGCCCACTCTAGGGGCGGGCAAGTGAATTTACGACCAGAGGACAAACACTTTTGGTCACTCATGGTCACTTGGCAATGTTCATGGTCACTTGGCAGTGGGTGGTGGAAGGAAGGAGGCGAAGAATGGAAGGCGTAGTGGGCCGTGGGTTCATGAACTTTTGGTATATACAGGTTAGCTCTCTGGTACTGATTATGGTGTGGTGTGGTCCAGTTGGTTGGTTGGTTGGTTGGCCAACCCAACGTATTATCCACCAGAGAGCGAGAGAGCGCATCCTTCACGATTACTTAATATTAATGACTCTAGCTTTGCCCGGCTACGTCTCCATCGCAGTATCAGCTCAGCAGATTCGGTTTCTGGTTGAGTTTCATGTCGCAAATCTGTCGTCGTCGATGAAAAAGTTTCCAGCAAGTTGCCATCGTTGTCCATGTAATGAATGCCTTTTGTGTGCGCCTTTTGACTTGCTTTACTTCGGGGAGCAGCCCAAGCGCACAGCCGGTGCGATGGTTAAGGCCATCGAGATTGGGAAGGAGGAGCAAGAGGGAGCAGGAGAGGGTCTTCTGGCGTTTTATCTCTTCGCATTGTGTTGAATGGGCAGTCGCTGCTGCTGCTGCTGATGCTGAGCAGCTGAAAATATTTGCTTAAGCAGATTTAACTACATTAACTTAATTAAATAGGCGCTAAGCAGATGACTGACAGAGATGGCAACAAAGAGAGAGAGAGAGAGAGCAAGATGGGGAGCCCCGAAGTTGTGGTGTGCGTTTGATTTGGTGGGCAGACGTGGCGTATGCGTGATATTGATTGATTTCGAATTACAGACAATAAATGCCGTTGCCAGTCGTTGAATCTGCTACTGCTGTTGCCGCTTCACTACTGCTGTTTGTTGTTGCTGTTACAGTTGTTGTTGTTGCTGTTATTGTTATTGCCCCAAGCTGCACAAAAGAGTTCAATTGATGTTTGCAAGTGGGTTGCGCCCTCGTCCTCCTGCCTGCTCCCGGCTTCGCATACTTGTCTCCTTTCAGCCTCAGTCTCCGTCGTTGTCTACTTTCACTTTCCTCTCCCTTTCTCTCTCTCTCTTTTTTTCTCTCCCCTTTCTATGCTCTATTGCCCTGCAGGCTGTTTGCTTGGTTTTGGTTTTCTGTTGTGTTCTTTGTTCTTTGGATTGTTGCGTAAATGTTATTTTAATCAAGCGGCAGGCTAAACATTTGAGCTGTTATTGTTGTGGTTGCTATTACTTGTGCTTTCTCCTTCCCCATTCCCATTCTCACTTTCTCTCTCTCTTCTGCTGTGTAATGGGTATATTAAACGTACGTGTTGTGCCTACGTAAGCGTGTTGTATTCAATAACAATCAGTTTATTGAACTACAGTGTGGGACAGCTGCTGTTAATTGCGTTTAACATGCGTGTTAACAGCGCGCTAACAGTGTGGGGGAAGTGAGGTTAGGGCAGGTTATTAAGTGAGGTTAGGGTAGGTTATTAAGTGAGGTTAGAGCAGGCTCTATTTGTTTTACTACAGCGTATCTGCTCGTGCAGACACAACAATCAATCAGAAACTGCCTCTCACTCTGTCGCTTTCCCCTTTCTCCCTCTGTCGCCTTGTCCTTTTGATTGCCAACACATTGCACACATAAATTGACTCTTCTCGGACAGTTTGTGGTCAAGTGGCTAATTAGCCCTGCCTGCCTTGACTGCCTTGCCTTGCAGTGGTGCAGTGGGCCGGGCAAAGTTAAATTGCAAACAGTTAACTCAGTGGGCCAATTACAAGTTGAAGCGGCAACTCAAGGTCGACTCAATGTCTGCCACAAAGCGACCACCACCACCACCATCGACTGTCCCTGTCCCTGGTCGGGCCCATCTGTCTGTCTGTCACTTTGTCTCTTATTATTATAGCCATTATTTTGCATAGAAGCGAATTCAGTTGGTAATTGAAAAACAGCAAGAGTAGCAAGAACAACAAGAACAACAACTCAGTGTGGAAAATGGCAAAATTGCTATGAAAATACAAATTTCATTTTGTTTAACTTTTCCATCTTTTGTCTTTTGCGGAAATATTTCTAGCCAAAAATGCGGAACTACTATGGCTAACTCAATGCTAACTCATCTGAGTGCAATTTCAACTTGCAGAGCACTTGCGATAAGAAATGTCTCGTTTTCATTGTGTAGATTGCAGATGAGGTTGTTTCCACAGCCCCGACCACAAAGTGGTGAACGTGAACATGAATGTGCACGTCCAGTCCGGCACAGTCATGATTTATTCTTGCTTCTTTTTGGGGTATATCTTAATTGTCGCCCACCCGGAAAAGCCCATTATAAATATTCGTAAATGTTTCGATGAGCACATTTTATGTGCATTTATAAAATGTTGCAATAATTTAAATAGTCCGTTTATGTAATTTATGGAATGTTTACAGTTAATAACCATTTGCAAATCGGGCAGTAATGAAGCACAGAGTGACAGAGGTTAGCTATGCAGATATGCTGTAAAAAGTAGAAGGGCAAACAGAATTAATAGATAAATGCATAAGCAAACATATCCTCAATTCCGCTTTAACTGTAGACATAACCTTAGTTCTTCTATTGATTGGACATAAACGGATAAGATCAACATAACCTCAATTCAGATTTTAGTTCAACATAACTTTACTTTAACTATTGATTACACACAAATAGACTAGGTCTACATTACCTGAATTTTACTACAACATACCTTCTTCATCTACTATTGATTTCACATAAAAATAAATACATCAACATAACCTCAATTCAGATTTTAGTTCAACATAACCTTACTTGAACTATTGATTGGACATAACCTCACTACTATGCAAAACGTTGGCAAAGAACGTCTATAGAAGTGAAGGAAGATCTCTGATGGATAAAAAGACATTAAATAGGAACTCTATTTCCAATAATATACTCTCAAAAATTGATAAATGTACAATTTCTAGTTTTGGATTCATATATAAACATTTTTACTGGAAGTTTTTCATTATATTATTTAATATAATTAATTGAATCTCAATTTGCTTGATATCAGTGCTCTTAATCAAAGAATTATAAAGAAATATGCGTAACATAACCTGACTTTCCTAATAACCTAACCTCACTTTCTTAACATAACCTAACACTTTCTGTTAATTCAACATAAACTCATTTATTAGATTATCTCAACATACCCTCAACTACTTTCTGCAGTCTCTATAAAAGTCTCTCATTATTTCATCACACCCTCTCCCTATGTTTTACGACTACAGGGTATATAAAATATGAGAACTTTAGCAGGAACATTTGAATAATTGTCATGTGGAGCCAGCTGTCATATATACAGATGTATATATAACTCTGGCACTGACTGCTCTCCTCTGCTCTGCTCTGTCTGAGCTGCTGCTCTAATTTAGGTTCATGTCAAGCTGTTTCAAGGGGGCGCTCATTGGGGGGCGTGGCTGTGGTGGGGTGGCGGCAGGGGCAACGGGGCGTACACTTGCCATTGCTGATGTTTTATTCCACTCGGAAACGCGCTGCAAATGAACAACTGAATAAATGTGGGCGTCAAGGACAGCCTAAGGGCTGGGCAGAGAGGGAGGTGGAGAGATAGGGGAGAGGGGGAGCTGGCAAAGTCAAGCCTACGCGATGGACAAAGCGGCGCCTGCTTACCAAATTGCGCTTCATTTATTTATAATAATTACAACTGTAAAAAGTTTGAACAGTCAAGTTGGCCGAAAGCAGCGCAGCTGACGGACAGCCAGGGGAGGGGGAGAAGGGAGGAAGGAAGTGGTGGGGTGGTAGAAAGTTAGCCAACTCAAATATGCAGGCTAATAGCGCGCACTTTCTCAGAGGCTCGCGCGAGAGTCTCGCAAATTGCAACTATTATTTGCTCGACAATCAAAGCAAGGCACAGGAAGGGAGAGGGTGGAGGGGTTGAAGGACAGACCTGCCTTACGCTGAATAATTGGCAACAATTTGTCCTGGCGCCCGGTTAGCTGGTGGCGTAATCAGCGCACACCGATCTTGGGGGGTGCCTCTCGTATGAGCAATATCAATTTTTAATGCGTATACGCCGCGTAAAACAACACGCGGAAGTGGGCCCAACGACGCCGAGCTGCGCTGCGTTGCGCTTGTTTATTATTTAACTTTTTTTCCACTGCGAATTTCTGCATGCCAATTGCCGGCGTATAAGGGGGTGTTCTGCCATTTGTTTATTATTTTTACGTCAATTATTTAACAACAACATGATGAGGGGGGAGGAGGCGCGCTTCGATAAAGCATTAAATTAAATTTTCAAATTATAATTGAAAACAACGGCACAATTAAATTGCAGGGACTGTGAAAGGGAAAGCAAAGAGAGAGAGGGACGCAGAGAGAGGGAGGGGGAGGAGTGTGGTGTGCTTGTGTGTGTGTGCGGTGCTTGTGGTGTGCGTGCACGTTCATCATTTTGGCGCACTTAATTAACACACAAATCGCAGAGAGGAAAAAAATTAATTTTGGTTTCTCTTTTACACTGCTTAATCCTTGAGCTGTAAGTGGGGTATATGCACGCACAAGAGGCAGTTGGACACAGAGAGCGAAAGAGAGAGAGAGGGAAGAGAGGGAGAGCGCTAGTTAAATGGGTATTAAGAGTATAATGTATCCGGCTGTGGGGTGAATCAACTCGTGAAATATCGATTACTTTCACACTGATTTCAGGCCATAAAACTCTGTTAAATTTAAAGACACCCCTTTTCTACCTCCCCTGCCCTTGGCAATTACTATTACCTTTCAACGTATAATTGAAACCTATTTATAGCGCCGGAACATCAATATTATCGAGCACATGGCTTGAGCCATCAATAAGTCAAGCGCGAACGCTCTCATCATCAAGGCCGCTATCTGTGTGCCTTCCCCGCCTCCTCCACCCTCTGCTCATCCACTTTAGGCCACAACTCAACTGTAATTACTCCTCTGGGAGGCAGAGCATTTAATCTTCTGCTTTAATTGCCGTTTCGAATTCAATTGTTGCGACCTTGAGGCCGCGTTTTTCATACGCTTTTACCAGCCAGCAAATAAACAAACGCTGACCTGGCTCTGTGCAGGCTGCTCACGTGAAGTCTGCCTCCCCTTCCTCTCTCTCTCTCTCTCTTTCTCCCTCTGGCAGCTGCCTCTCCTGTTCGCTGCGCTTTAATTACTCTTGCGTAAAATTGCTTCAACTGGCAACTTTGTGGAGTGTTAAGCGTTTCGCCACGAAATCGCTCGCCAGCTCGACTGACCCAAAAGAAAAATACCAAGCGAAAAAAAAAAATAGCGTGAAAAAAATGAAGGCAAAAAGAAACGTCAATGAAAAACGCCGACACAAGTGAAATTACGACGCGTCCTGCCTGCCTATGTCCGTCTCTGCCTGCCAAACACAAATACAAATACGAAACCGAACTCGAAACCGAAACCAAAACTGAAACCCAAACCCAAAAAAAAAAAAAACCCAAAACCGAATCGAGATGGAAAGCCACAGTGCGAACCGCAGACGCAGCCACAGTTTTTCCTTTGTGAACCACTCGCTCCCCCCTCTCTCTACCTCTCTCTGCCCCTCACCTTTTGTGCCAATTGCCGTGCACGGACATTAACAAAACGCTGAGCTGCGCCCGCAGCAGAAGCTTCGCGTGAGCGACGACTTAAGCCCTCAACTCGACACGACTTGCCTAGCCTGAAGATGAAGACGGAGCCGGAGACGGAGATGGAGACGTGGACGGACCAGAGAGCACATGAGTGTGCAAAACTTTGGGCACAGCAAAAGCCACTCAGCACTGAAACCACTTGGAACAAGCTTGCAATGACGGGGGTTAGGGGGTTAAGGGTGACGATGGAGGTAGAGTAGGGAGTCTAGAGGTAGGGTGGGGAGGTACAGGAAGGGTAGAAGAAAGGGATATAGGTTGGGGGATGGAGTAGAGCTACAGGGAAGAGGATAAGCTAGACGACAGTGATGCAGGCAGAGGTGGAGCGTAAAGGCAAGGGAAGAGAATAGAGGTTGAGGGGTAGGGTAGAGCTAGAGGGTAGAGGAGGTAGTGCTAGCAGAAGAGGATATAGGTTGAGGGACAGGGTAGAGCTAGACGGTTGAGGAGGAGCTAACGGGCAGAGAACCAGGCAGAGGTAGAGCGAAGAGGTAGGGGAAGAGAATAGAGGTAGAGCAAGAGGGTGCAAGAGGAGGTAGTGCTAGTGATAGGAGAAGAGGGTAGAAGTTGAGGGATGGGGCAGAGGCCAGAAGGTAGAGAAGCAAGCGGAGGTAGAGCGCGAAGGTAGTAGAGGAGGGTACCATCAGAGCGTACTTCACTAGCATGAAGGTAGGGCAAGAGGGTACCGTCAGAGGGTACTTCACTGAGAGGTAAACGCATTCAAAGTTCGACAAGCGTGCATGTTGTGCGACCCACAAAGCAAGTGAACTGTGCCCAGTGTCGCAGTGTCACAGTCCAGCTGCAACAGACCTCCACCTCTCCCTGCTCTGCCTTGCTCTGCTAACCATACACAACCTACCTTCCTCTGCTCTAACCTCCTCCCCTCGCTTCGCATTGCTGCACGCAAATTGCAAAAGTTGCGGCTATTCACGTTGTCAGATCTTCGATTTGCCTGTAAATTCATTAAACGCAGGGTATCCTCTCTCTCTCGCTTCACACCTGCGGCAGGTGCCACACCCCGCTCAATTTGCTAATCGTCCAAGCTGCTGTCCGCCGTTTGTCGTTTGTCCTTTGCCCTTAGCCCTTTGCTCTTTGCCCCTTGTCGACTGTCGCCTTGTGCTGCTGTGTGTTTGCAGTGCGGCGTCTGCTGCGCATAAAACACACTTCCGCAGTGCATATCCTGTTTGTAATCGATTTCAAAATGTGCAACGAACAGACGTGACAGGACGAGGCGTCAGCAACTTTGCGAAACTTTTGAATCGCTTGAGGGGCGAAGGGGCAAAAAAGGACAGTCGCAATGAAAGAGAGTCCAGAAGTAGCATGTGAAGCAGACAGTGTGATACACTAGCTAATAAAGAAAGAAGGTACTTTTCATATTTGAACTGCAAACGGAAGCAATTATATCATGTCTTTTAATGGCTTTAACTGGAGGGTCTAACGGAAGCGGTAGAGAACTTGTGCAGGTTGAAATTGGTACAGATTATGAATATATATAGGAAGTGCAGTTCTATAAGATATGTTTTGGTTTATTCAATCTTCTTTAATTTCAACAGCTTCAAATTACAATATATGAAGTCTTTCAATAGGTATCTACAGTATCTTCCTTAGTACCTCCAATTTCAATTGCAATTATATCATATCTTTTATTAGCTATACTTCAAAGGTGTTACGGAATAGGTGGTGTCATTTAATATAGAATGAATGTAGTATCAATCATAAAACTCAGAGTATTATTTCAGAACAGTAACTGTAACCCAATGGCCTCTAGAGAACTTCTCACAGTACCTTCCATTTCAATTGATGAACCTAATACAGAATGAAATTGTAGTAGCTAATGAATATGAGAAGGTAATTTTAGAACTGAAACTTCAGCCCTAAGGTATCTTTAATTACTGCAATTATATTTGATTATTTGATAGCTGTACTTTAAGGGTCCTCTACCTACCGGTAGATCAAACATTTACAGCATGAAAGTATAATCATTAATGATACTTCAGCACTGCAATTGCACCCCCATAAAATCAGTGTCTCTTTCCGATCACTCGTTTGCTGAAAGGAAAACTTATGTAGAATGAAAGTAATATAGATAATGAATATATAGGGGGGTAATTTGGGAACTGTGCAACTGCAACCTATTGCAATCTGTGGCAGTTATCGAAAGCACCTTCGATTTGAATTGCTCTCACTATCGCTCTCAATTTCAATAGCAAATACTCAAAAGATTGATGGATAGTTAAATGAAAATACCTCGCTCAATGAGCAGAGTATGCAGAGTACAGGGGGAGTGGTGAATGGGAGTGGAAAGAAGAAAGCAAATGGGAATGGCAATGGGAAGAGGAAAAACTGTGGGAAATGCGCGACGAAGCGATGGAGACGATAGAGACGACAAAAAAACGCTGCAGGAAAAGTACAAAAAAATTAGCAATAAACGTGCGCGCACGCGACGCGACGCCCCAAGCGTGGTAACCCCTTGCCACAGTCCCCCTCCCCCTTTGCATGACCTCTACCCCTCCCCTCTCTCTTCAACTCTGTCGCATTCACACTTGCGCTCCCTTGACAGCCCGCGGGCCGCTGCTAAAAGGGCTAAAATCAATAAAATGCTTGTTGCGCAGCACAGCAGCAACAACAACAACAACAACTACAACAACAACAGCAGCAACGATAACTAGCACAACAACAACAAGAAAAACAAAAGCAACACAACAGAACGCCAAACGTCGCTGACGACGTCTTTCAATGTACAATTATATTGGCTGCGGCATTGCCAGCGCTTCCCGCAGGCACCCACACAGCAGCAAGCACCCTACGCTACCACCTCTCCTTCCCATGAACTCCCCCTTCCCCTCCCCACAGTAACTACGCCACTGCTGCTTACCACACTGCTGTGCAACATAAATAGTTGCGTTTTTTTTTGCCCCAGCGAAAAATGTTTGAAATTCCTTGGCTAAAGTTTACTTGAGACTTGGTCCCCCCCCCCTAGCCACGCCCCCTGTCAGGGCTTTCCCTTGCCTGTGCTTGTGCTTTGCCTTGTCAGCAGCATAAATGGTTGCAAGAATGTGGAGGCACATAGCTTGTTGCATGATCGAAATGCCAGCGAGTTATTATGACAAACTTTCTTAATTGGAAAATATGCGAAACCAAAAATTTTCAATTCACCCAAGGGGCAACTTTGTGTGCAGTCAAGGGGCAGATGGGGAGGGGAGAGGAGTGCAAGGAAATTCTATCAGACAACCACAGGAGCTGTCAAAAAAAAAAAACTTGACCAAGCCACAGCCACAAATACCGAGTCCACTCGAAAGTCAAATCAATCACGGGAGACAAATCAAATCTGAGCTTTATATGCCTGCATACAGATGAGCAGAGATAGATATTGTATATATACTATGTATATACCCCATATAGGGTAGAATGCGCTGATTTGTATCTATTACACTGTGTGCTCTTCCGCTTCGACGGTCCTTCTGCTTCTTCCTCCTTCTTCTTGGTGCCTTTACGAGTGTGAGCACATACAACATGACCTTATATTAGCCATAAAAGCGCCATAAATTGAGCTGCCTCCCCCCCGGCAAAATGCCTTGTAAATGCAATTTCAGTTTACTCTCTCTCTGTTCCTCTTTCTCTCTCTCTCTGTCACTCACTCCCCCTTTCGCTTGCTGCCCACGCTGATTTCCTTTCTGGTTTTCGGTCTCTGAGTGCGGCCCATCAATATGCCGGCATAGTGTGACCAGAGCCAATTGTGCAGCCTCGTCGTGTCGTGTGCCGGCAGCTGGCAGCTGTTGACATGTCGCGCAGCATTGTAGTTGCCCCCCTCCCCCTCTCTCGCCTTTCTCTATACTCCCACACTGCCCCTTTTGATTTCCACTTCGCTTCCTCACAGTCGCATTCATTTTCCATTTGCCAACATGACGACATTTTGTTGTTTGCTCAGTGTTTAGTTGCCTCCCTCCTGGGAGCGCATGTGGGTGTGCCGGGCAACCTGCCACTCCCACCTCCCCTCGGTTTTATGGTGGGCCATCGCCTTTGTCGTATTTCCCATTTCACTTACAGCACCCGCTCTCTATTTGCCTCCCCCCACTCTGCACCTTTTGCTAACTGAGCACAGGGAACCACTGCAAGTGCGAGTGATTATGTACACGCAACTTCGCCGTTAACCTAGCTCGTACTGCTGCTGCCCAAAGGTTTCTGCACAGCGAACCGGTTCAAGAAATGATCCATACAAAACTACAGTCGAAACTAGGCAAATATTCATGAGAAAAGGAAGCCAAACTTGAGTTAAAAGAAATGTTGGCATTTCCATAATGTCAAAGCAAAAGGAACTGAACCATTTTCTTTGGTAGTTGAACCCGAAAGAGAACCAGAAATGGAAGTATTAGTCGTGCTTGAGAGTAGAACTGAAGAGAGAACATGCCTGAACTTATTGCTGGCACTAAGAATCATGTTTCGCTTGATTGAACATTAAAGAACCGCTTTGTTTGCTGTTATGAACCGGTTCAGGAATTGTTTGAGGCCTTAGAGACAGAAATTCCAAGCAACCTATAGAAGTTTACACTAAATGTGCATTGCTTGAAACTGTAGAGACCAAACGAACTCAAAGAACCTCACGAATCGCATTGTTTTCTCTCTTGAACCGGTTCAGCTCCTGTTTGGGGCACATTAAACCTTTTCAACTGAACATACCTGGCATTTTTAAGCAACCTATGCAAGTTTTCACCTATAATTCATGCCTAGCAGCTGCAGACATTAATTGTACAATCAGAACCACATTGTTTTCTCTACTGAACCGGTTCAGCACCTGTTTGGGGCATATTAAACCTTTCCAGCTGAACAAACTGAGCATTATTAAGCAACCCATGGAAGTTTTCACTTGTCCTTCCTGTTTAGAAGCTAAAGAGTTCAATTCAACACGTAGAACAATATTGTTTTCTGTACTGAACCGGTTCATGGTCTGTTCATGGTAGCTTAAACCTTTGCAGCCTAACATAAATGACAATTTAGGCAACCTTTACAAGTCCTTACACGCTGTGCTTCTCTTTAAACTGTAGAGAACAACTAAGCCCAAAGAACCGCTTTGTTATCTCTGCTGAACCGGTTCACAGGCTGCTCGTAGCCAGTTTATTCTTCCCCAAATAGTGCTAAAGCCAGAGTGAGAACCCCCTCAAACTGCATGTGCAGTTGTTGGCATCACACTCTCGGGGCACACTTTGCATGTGGCTGCAGGGTAACTGGCTAGTCGTGTTAGTCGAACTGCAATGCCCTCAACTGGGGAATAGCCTTAATTGTTATGGTTGTCGTGCCACGAGGCGCTGACTGCCGCCCGTGGAGCAGCGCCTGTTGTTGTCACGCTGCTGTTGACGCTGCCCGTTGCCAGTGACAACCCGGCACTCGCATGACAAACACTACTATAGACACCCACGCACGCACACACACACACACACTCGCACACACTCCAACACATACAGATACACTCTTGCAGTGGCTTGGTGGAAAGTATGCTTTCAATCAGGCAGTGAATTGAAAATCCATTAACGAGTACACAGCGAAGGCAGCTGGTCGCACTAGACTGCGGGTGCTGCTCCAAGGGCAACCAGAGGGAAGAGAAGGGAGCGAGACAGAGAGTAGTGGGAAGAGGGGTGCCACAGCTGGGCTGCCTTCAAGTCATGGCTACACGTTCGCTATATATTTTCTGCAACAATAAAAACAAATTTGCAGCAGTAGCGATGGCAGCATGCAAAAATAGTCGCAATATCGAAAAGTCACAGGACGCGGCAGCAGGCAGAACGAAGGACATGTGCTGCCCGCCCCCCAACCCCCCTCCCACACACACACACACACGTGTATATAACAACTGCGAGTGCATTTTTAAGTAAATCATAAAAGAAAAAAGAAGAGGCAGCAAAGCAGAAGTGAGAAGTGCAAGATAGAAAGCAAAAAATCAGTGCGACACTTTTTTGCAGGCCAGAAAAGTTAACGAAATCACATTCGAAATATCCTAGAAAAACACGAATAAAAACTTAAGTGAATAACATCAAGAGGTGCAACAAAAACAACAAAAGAAACAACAAAAGGAACAACAGTGATAACGATGCTAACCTGCGTTTGCCGTCCCGTCTCGGGGAATCTGCCCAAAATGCCGCCTGCCTCAATGATGCCCGCCTCGAGGGCGTCACTCGGCAGCAGCGGCAGCGCCAGCAGCAGCAGCAGCAGCAGTGGCATCGGCAGCCTCGGCAGCAGCAGCGACAGTGGAGGCGGCGGCTTTGGCAGTCCCACACGAGTTGTGACATCCGAGCCGAAGCTTAATGTAAGTAAACTGCAGGCCATCAATTACACTGCAAGAAAACAATTGAAACGGAGAGGTGCCAAAGATAAAGCAAGCAAGCAAGCAAGAAGAAGAGGGAGAAGAAGATGCAGCAGAAGAAGAAGTGAGAAAGTGAACTGCAAGTCAATTTAAACAAAGTTTTGCTACTGGCGTTTAAAACTGGCTTTAAACTGGCTGAGAAATAGTGCAGACAATAACTCTGAGGCAATTTAGTTTGCCAACGAGAGAGAGAGAAACAAATAACAGTGATAAATTATATAGCTTAGTTAAACAAAGTATCTTAACTAAACTATAAACAATTCTGTGAGAAAATAGCAAAGTTTAATGTAAGAAAGTGTGGAAGAAATAAGCAAACTGAAGTTTAGAACGTTTGCAATGAACTTAAAGTGCTTAAACTGAATTTATTTATGAAAAATGCTGTATGTATTATGTTGTATATGTTATGATATAACATATTCAACACATAATATAGTGCATAATACATCCGTATACGAAACTTTCCATTGAAGATTAAAACAATTTACAACTATAGCGGCAAGTTTCCACTAACCTAAGGCTAAAGTCTAACTAAACCTTACAGCCCAGTTGTAACAAAGCCTTAGCAGCCTTTTAGGCAGTCTTACTATTTTAGATTGCATATTTATAAGCTGCATCTTATATAGAAGAGTGCAAGATGCTCGTTCTAGAAAAAATTTACTTTCTGTTCTAGGTACACTTGCTGGAGAGTTTTTGTATTAGTTACAATATATTAATTATATATTTGTTATTTATATAAGGGTCGTTTGATAAGTCCGTGACTTTTTGAATAAAATATATTTTTTTCGTCAAAGAAGCGTTTTATTTCTCAACATAATCTCCTTTTAGCTCTATACATTTAGTCCAGCGTTTTCAATTTTTTATTCCTTCCAAATAATAGGTTTTCTCAAGGCCCTCAAAATAGTCGTTTGTTTCTGTGATGACCTCTTCATTTGACCCGAATCTCTACCGCGAGCCACTTCATGTTTGGAAACAAAAAATAGTCACAGGGGCTAAATCTGGAGAATATGCGGATGGGGTAGCAGTTCGCCCAATTTATGAAATTTTGCCATGCTGACTGCACCCGTGCATGTCCTGATGGAACAGCACTTTTTGCCAAATGCGGTCGTTTCTGCTTCAAATCAATATCGAATCTGTCCAAAAGCTCTGAATAATATTCGCCGGTGATCGTTACCCTTTCAAGGTAATCGATGGAATGATACCTTGTGCATCCCAAAAACTGTGGCCATGACCTTGTTGGCCGACAGACCCACCTGGCCTTCTTTGTGCACGTCACCGGAGAAACCCACGTCTGATTGTTCTTTGGTCTCGGCGTGGTGGGGGATCCATGTTTCGTCTACGGTAACGAAACGGCGCAAAAATTGTTTGGATTGCGGTGAACATCGCCAAACACCCTTGAAATGGTCACACGGTTGCGCTTATGGTCGTGTGGAGCAATCGCGGCACCCATCGCGCGGAAAGCTTTTCATGTCCAAATATTCATGTAAAAATGACCCGTTCAGTTGAGATGCCTCCAGCTACCTCACGCACTTTCATTCTCCGATCATCCAATATCATTCCATGGATTTTGTCGACGATTTCTGGCATGACGACCTCTTTGGCGACCGAACGTTCGGCATCACTTGTACTGGTACGACCACAACGGAAATCAGTAAACCATTTCTTAACCATGAAATTGATGGTGCAGAGTCCCCATAATATTTATCAAGTCTTTCCTTGGTTTCGGTGATGGATTTTTAAAAAATAATGCTTAAAAATTCACTTTTTCCATTTTCGTTAAAATTCACGAGATCGCTCTTTCAATGCCTATAAAACGCAAACCAAAAAGCAGCTTTCAAATTTTACAGTCAGCTGTTAATCGATAACTGCTGACAAATGTTGTATTTAGAGCAGGTGCGCGGCAAATACAAAAAGTCACGGACTTATCAAACGACCCTCGTATTTTACTGTATATTAAGTTTGTCACTTATTCTGGTAATTTTCGCATAAGATACTTAAGAATGAAATGATGTCACATAAAGAAAATCGTTTGAGGAAATAGTTTGTCATATTATATCGCATATTTACTATCTAAGTTTATTTATGTTTATCATATCCTCATATCCTTAACTTAAGTTGCTCTTTTTCTCATTTCGATTTCTCTCACTGTACGATAATCTGCACCTCAGCCATGAGGCCGGAGACTCAGCAGTTATCGCAGCCAAGTAGTTGGGGTGCAAGTTTAATCTATTTATGCGAACGTCTCTTTTGTTATGCTTTTTCGGTTTTTCCGCTGGACCCGAAATAAAAAGGTGGCAAATTAGCTTTCATTTTTCACACATACACACACATAAACATAACCTGATTTATGACTAAAAGGAAGTAGGAGTAGAGCAGTAGAGAAGGCCCGACTGGGCCAACGGGCCGTGACCGTGACCAGAGACAGGTCTGAGGTTGGGTCTTGGGGCCGTGGGGAAAGATGTTGACAAGTTGAGTTGAAAACGTAACGATTGCAGATAACGTTTATAAATTGTGGAAATTTCATTTTCACTTTGACACGACGACGAGAAGGACATCGACAACAACAACAACAACAACAGCAGGGAGAAGATGACTACGACGTGAATGTGAATGTGGACGATGACACCTTGGAGCGGCTTATCCTAAGCTGAATCTCTAACGATCTGTACACACGGACGCGCACAGCACACACACAGACACACATGCTTACACCCTCATACTACGCTCTCCTCTTATTCGTATTATATATAATCACACTAATCCCACCCACTCTCTCTCTCTCTCTCTCTTCTCTCTTCACACACATGCAGGTGCCCAGCAGGCTGACGTCAGCCGAACTGAGGGCGATGGCGCTGCGACAGCAGCAGCAAATCGACAGCCAGCACCAGCTGCTGGCCACAAAGGAGCAACGGCTGCGCTTCCTCAAATCGCAGGAGGTGCGCAGTGCGGTGGCCAGTGCAGAGGGGGAGCGACTGCGTCGGCTGCGAGAGCGCGTCGAGGCGCAGGAGTCCAAGCTGCGTCGACTGCGCGCACTGCGGGGTCAAGTGGATCTGCAGAAGACCTACAATGTAACGCTGAGTAAGTACCCCCAAAGGGGGAAGGGGGGAGCTTGGGGGTATTAGGTAACAAGTGCAGCGTGTCTAGGGAAGATGAGTCCAATTGAGTTAAGCACCGCATGCACACACGGGGAGGAAGAGGGTAGACCGGGATTAACATGTGTTAAAACCGTGTTGAGTGGCGCCACCTCAGCAGATAGTGTGTGCCACAGTCCCTCTCTGTGTGTGTGTGTGTGTGTGTGTGAGAGTGTGTGCTTGTTTGTGTGTGACTTTAATTTATGTATGTGTGGCACTTTGTTGTCCTTTATGATTGCCTGTGCGTGGGTGAGGCTGCCCGGCAAAGATGTCGCTGGCCCCTGTGCTCATCTCTGCCCCCTCTCCTCACGAGCTGGCATTGACGACGCCGCTGGCATTGGCGATTTATGCCACCTCACACACACTTGGACAGTTGCAACGTAGAAGAGGAGAAGAAGGAGGGGGAAGAGCAACGTTATGTTAATGAGGTTTCAGTTGCGCCTTGTCGGGGCGATAATTAGTTCAGACGGCGGCCACAGCATGTGGCATGCGGCATGTGGCATGGTGCGGCATATCGCTGAATGCGTACGGGACGCGGGGAGGATCCAGACATGCTGGCGTCCTGTTGACGAGCGAATTTACAGAGATATTTCGCCAGCTAACGGTAAATGCTAATCATATGCAAAAGGGTTGCGCACCGAAAAGTTCTCGACTGGAAAGGAGGGGGAGGGAGGTTAGGCTCTGCTATGTGACATAACATTTTGATTAGGGATGCGTGTGTCCGTGTCCTTGCTCATTAGTTGCAGATACAATTGAAGAGAGAGAGGAGGCATGAGAGACATGTCTATTTCCCGTAGCTGTTGCTAGCTTCCTTTCCCGTCTTTAGTCGCCTCTTTAACATATTTACATTTTTAGTTACTTTGCTGCTTTCTATAGCCTTTTGCCTTAGTCTTCTCTGAGGTTTTTTGTCTTAAGTCTGCACTCGAGTCTTCTGCTTGCTGATCTATTGCTTCGTTTTATGTTTGCTGAGATTATCTTGAGTTTTCTTTTGCAACCACAGTTTCACTTTTTACTCTGCTTCTTTTCACTTCTGTATTACACTATCTTAGCTTAGTTCTCTGTTTCTACGTTCTGCTTACCTCTTAAGTCTCTTTTTAAAAGCTGCTTTAATGTTTTTTTCCAAAGCAGAGACTATCTTTTGCCATATCTTCTGCTCTCTGCTTAGTTTGCCACTTTAAAGTGTCTTCACCAATATGCTACTTCCTTCATGGGTTGGCCTAGACCACGATGTTAGTCTTTAACTAGGACATTTCCCAGTGAGCTGCCTTAGTTTTCTTTGAGCTCAACTATCTGGTCTGCTCTTTAATCTCTTTGGAAGTCAATTTCTTATTTGTGTAACCGAAAATTATTTGTGCTTCTAAAGTTCTTCCATCTGCACTTTAAAATACCTTCACCAATATGCTCCTTCCCTCATGGATTGGACTAGACCACAAGGTTAGACCTAAACAAAAACTAATCCTTGTCCTTAGCTTTAGTTTTCTTTGAGCTAAGCTTGAATATACTTTGTACTTCATCTGGTCTACTTTTAACTTTAAAGAGTCTTCTTTCTTAACTTACTTCCTTCATGGGTTCGACTAGACCAGAAGGTTAGTCCCAAGTCTAGGCTACTACTTGTGAAGCTTTCGTTTTTTTTTTTTGTTGAGCTCAACTACTAAGCCTGCTCTTTAATATCTTAGGAAGTCGGTTCTTTCTTTGTGTTACCAAAATATCCTTTGTGCTTTAAATCTTGTTCTATCTTCACTTTTAAACATCTTCAACAATTTCTTCCTTTCCTTCATGGGTTGGGCTAGACCACAAGGTTAGACCTTAACTGGAACTCGTTCTTGTATACTGCTTTAGTTTTCTTTGAGCTGAACAATCTAGTATGCTTTATAATCGCGTTCGGTCTGCTCTTAAATATACTTTGTACTTCATCTGACTTCTACTTCCGTCCACATTTAAGTTTCCTCTCTCTTATCCTATTTCCTTCATGGGTTGGCCTAGAGCGCAAGGTTACACCCAAGCCAAGACTTATCTCAGTCTACTGCTTTCGTTTTCTTTAAGTTCAACTATTTAGTCTACTCTCTAATCTCTTTGTGAGTCTATTCCTTCATTCTGTTCTTCATTTAAAGTTCTTCTATCTCCACTTTAAATCATCTTACCAACCTACTTCCTTCATGGGTTGGCCTAGACCACAGGGTTAGTCCCAAACCAGAACTATTACTTATCTCCCTTTTTAGTTTTCTTTAAGCCCAACTATTAAGTCTTCTCTCTAATCTCTTTATGAGTCCATTCCTTCTGTCTACTGAATATCCTGTTTGCTTCCTTCTGTTCTCTTTTTCACCTGACTACCACTTCCTACCTTTTGTCTACCCTTTGTCTCCTCGCTTACCTGTGTTTCAATTAGTCGCTTAGTTGGTTAATCTCATTTTGAATTGGCAAGGGAGAGAGAAGAGAGGGGACACCACAGTAGCTTCCATTAGCGAGTTATGTCAACTAATCCGTAATCCGTTTAACTTTTGTGCTCAGGCAATGACTTGGATTCGATTCGTGCGCTCTTCAGCGAGAAGGAGAAGGAGCTCAGCCTGGCGGTGGCCAAGGTGGAGGCACTGACGCGCCAGCTGGAAGAGCTGCGACGTGACCGACGTTGTCCGGTCAATTTGTTGGCTGCGGCAGGCAATGGGGCAACCCAAACGCTGCCGCCACAGGCCTCGAGGGAGCTGGAGAAGCTGCGCCGCGAACTGATGGTAAGTTGACTCCCTCCCCCCTCCCACTCTTCCATTCACCTCCCTCCTGGTAGCTTAATAAAGCATTTCCGTTTCCGTTTCTATCTCCGGCTCGTGCAGTATCGCAATCAGTTGTCGCTGCAGCAGGATGCGCGGCTGCACATGCAACGTGAGGCACTGCAGCAGCGCCAGGCCGAGCTGCGTTCAGTGGATCAAAGGATTTACGAGCTGCAGACGCGATTGCAGCGCAAGAAGCAGGCCAATACGCATCAGCAACAGCAGCAACAGCAACAACAGCAGCAGCAACAACAAGTGACAGCACAGCAGCAGCAACAACAATTGCAGCAGCAGCAGCAACAGTTGCATGTGCAATCAGCACAGTTGCTGGCAGCAGCAGCTGCAGCACAACAACAACAGCAGCAACGACAGTCCGTGCCGCCCAAGCATGGAGGCGTGGCTGCTCTCAAGCAGCAACTGTTGCAGAAGCAGGTCAATCAGTTGGCAGCAGCAGCAGCTGCAGCAGCCGCGGGACGTGCTGCCGAGCGCGCCATAGCGCGTGGCAGCGTCAATGTTGCTGCCGTCGAACCCTTCATACACACGCCACAGAAGTCCACAATAACAACAACAGCGAGTTACTTGAGTGCCGGCAACAACAGCAGCAACAATAGTGGCAACAGCAACGTGAAACATGCAGCAGCAACAGCGAATACAAATCAACAGAATCAGCTCATCCAGGATCTGAGCCACAGCCACGTGAAGATCAGCGGCGGCGGCGGCAGCAGCGAGAGCGATGAGTCCAAGCTGGCCAAGAAGTTGCTGACGGCCGCCAACAGCAACAGCAACAGCAGCAACAGCAACAACAAGTCCAAGTCGGAGGCAGAGCTGCGCAAGCAGGCGCAGTCGGAGGCCATGGACAGCACCACGCACATCTACGCCGAGGTGGGACCCAAGAAGCGCGACAGAGAAGCAGCAGCAGCGGCGGCAGCAGCAGCGGCAGCAGCGGCGGCAGCAGCAGAGGCAGCCACAGCCACTGCGCCCACAGTTGCAACAGTTGCTGCCAGTCCACCTGCCGCAGTGTCCAAAATACCCAAGAGCATCTCCAGCTCAGCTGCGCTGCTTGGCAAGCTGCAGAAGGAGGCACAGGAGCAGCAGCAGCAGCAGCAGCAGCAGCAACAGCAGCAGCAGCAACCATTGTCGGCGGCCAAGAAGAACGAGATATCGGTGACCAGCGAGACGCTCTCGGAGCGCAACACGCAGCAGCAGCTGACGGTGCACAGCATGCCACTTGGGGCAGTCAGCAAATCAGTTGCCATGGCCGTATCCAATGCCGGCTCCCCATCCTCCCCCCTCCTCCTCCTCGACGAAGCCACTGCAGGTGCAGGTGGGCAATCTGGCAGTGCCGCCACGCAAACCCATAAGCAGTGTGGCGCCCACCACAGTAAGTGGCGGCAACGCGGGCAGCGCTATACCCAAAATGATCACCTACAGTCCGAAAGTGAACCGTGTGGCGCCCAACGTGGTCAGCCAGGCAGATCCACGCCCTGCACTGCCGCCCAAGCCAAGCAAGATGTCGCCCACAGAGCAGTCCAGCGAGGTGTCTCCAGCAGCTGCACCTTCCCAGGCACAAGCGCAGGCGCAGGCTCCCACACAGATCCCGGCCAGCTTTGGCCTGCAGTCGCTGAACATCAACGACAATCTGCCCATCAAGGCGAAGCCACTGACCATACGCAAGCAACCGTTGTTCGAGCAGCCACCGCGACTGAAGGCAACACCTAGTGCGTGGCGGTGGTGGCAGCGGAGGCGTGGCTAAGCCCGCTCAGCAGCTGCTGGCCAGAAAGCCAGAGGCGCAACTGAAGGAGCCGCTGCGACAGCCGGAGAGACGCAGCATTGCGGCAGCCATTGCTGACTCCCCGCAGCACTCGCCCAACAGCAACTCGCAGAGCAGCTCCAGCGTGGATGAAACAGATCGCATGAGTGCGCAGCCCGAGACGAGTGCCAACAACAACAGTGGAAGCAGTGGAGGCACTGCAGGCAACAGCAGCAACAAGGAACGCGCTGTGCTGGGCGGCAAACCCAAGTTGGCGCGTCGTGTCAGCTTCGATCCACTGGCGCTGCTGCTCGACGCCAGCTTGGAGGGTGAACTGGAGCTGGTGAAGAAGACAGCGATGCAGGTGGCCAATCCCAGTGCGGCCAACGATGAGGGCATCACGGCGCTGCACAATGCCATCTGTGCTGGGCACTTTGACATAGTCAAGTGAGTCAAGGAACTCTTTTCCCTTTGCTCCTACTCCAACTAATCCTTTCTCTAATCCCTTTACAGATTCCTTGTGCAATTTGGCTGCGATGTCAATGCGCAGGATTCGGATGGCTGGACGCCGCTGCACTGCGCTGCCAGCTGCAATAATCTCAACATGGTTAAGTTTCTGGTGGAGAGCGGCGCTTGCCTGTTTGCCTCCACGTTGTCGGACCACGAGACGCCCGCGGAGAAGTGCGAGGAGGATGAGGAGGGCTTCGACGGCTGCTCCGAGTATCTGTACAGTAAGTAGAGAGTGTGAGGTAAATGTAAGGCATAACTAATCTGCTTCTGCTTCTGCTCCACCTCAGGCATTCAGGAGAAGCTGGGCATCCTGCACAACGGGGATGTCTATGCCGTCTTCTCCTACGAGGCGCAGAACAGCGACGAGCTGAGCTTCCACGTCAATGAGCCACTGATCGTGCTGCGCAAGGGCGATGATGCTGAGAACGAATGGTGGTGGGCACGCAATGCTGCCGGCGATGAGGGCTACGTGCCACGCAATCTGCTTGGAGTAAGTGCAACAGCTGTTGCTGCCCTAACGAATGTGGCTAATTATGATTCATCTTTGTTTCTCGTGCAGCTCTATCCACGCGTGCCGCCGCAGTCGCCGCATTTCAGCGATTAGCAGTTAATACGCTTCACCATACTGAAGAGAAAGGCCGGTCGACTCATCCAGAAGCGTTATATATCCAAGTTCATCTGAGCAGGCATTCCGAGCACGTGCCACGAGGCGTATTAGTTATGAGCATTATTTATCATGGCTCATGAATGTTTTTTCTTTCCTGTTTACTTTTTGTTTGAAAAGCCACATGAAGGAAACCAGACGCACAACCCCCAACACACACACACCCCCACACACACACACAACCCCACATACACACCTCCCACACCACCGCACACACTACCATATGCTGCTCCATATGGCGTTATTCGTGTGTGCAACACAACTTCGAATGTGCAACATTTTGCGGCTAACGTACAATAAATTGGATTCACTTAATCCTCCCCCCTCCCCCTCTCCCATCTAGTTTAAGGCCTAGGCTAATAACTTAAGCAATATGCAGTCCCCCCCCCCTTCAGCACCCGCTTGCCCCTTTTGCCTTCCACACAGCTTGCCACAAATCGATTTACGAGCTTTCTTAATTGCTTAAATTGTAAACGAAATTGAAATCAAACTTGCAGCAACAATATTTTACAATACAGATACAAGTATCGAATGTGATCGTTATCGAAAATCGTCTAATTCTAATTTAAAGTTAATTAATAATCGATAATAATAACAATAATGATATATTATGCTGATTATGATGTACAGTTAGAGCCTAGAGAGCAGCGACAGAGCTGCTTCGTTATAATGGACTCACACCGAACTTAATGAATATATATTGACTTACATAGTAATGTTAGTTTATATATATGCTATGCTATATATGTACGTGTATTGTATATGTATATGTAATGTATAATCGCCTAAACCGCCTACCACTTACTACTCCTAGCATTAACAAGGAATACGAATCGAACACACAATAAAAACCATTGGAAATATGATAAAGAACTACGGAAAGTTTCAATGGGGGTTAATCGGGGGATATATGTGGGGTATCAGTATGGGATATATGTGCTTAAGTTCTGTGGATATAACATTGAGAATTACATACCACATGCTAACAGATAAGGTATTTGTTTGGTTATTCGAGTGCCTGGAAATTGGAGAAGAGCTCGGCAGAATATCGCACAAATCAGCATCAACTGAGGAATCGAACTAATCCTGTCCGTATGTCCGTGTGTCCTTGTGTCCGTCTGTTGCAACGCAAACTAGTCTCTCAGTTTTTAAGGTATTCTGATGTGACTAGGTATACCTACTTCTTATTGCTCAACGCTGTATATAAATTCGAACAAGCCGGATCGGATGGATATATCGCATAGCTGTCATACAAACTATCGGCCGATTTTTGTTATTTGAAAAGATATTTCAACGAAATTTACTACATTGGATTTTCACTATATATACAATATATATAAAATTTCATATAAATCGGACAATTATAACATATAGCTACCATGGGAACAATCAACTGAAATGAAGGTTTTGATTTGAAGAGTAGTTCTGATTTTAGAAACAACTGAACTTATCAGTGCCAACCAGAGTCATTCATTATATTATGCACCACTATCTATCGCTTGTATAGGAACAATCGGAAAACATAAGAACCTACAAGGGTATAGAACCTTCAGTATGCCAAAAGTACTCTTCGTTCGGGGCTTTCCCATGAAATGTGACATAGTTTGTACAAAGTTTGATTTTATGTTTGTTTATTTATTCAGCTTTAGGAACTATACAATACAATTGCCAAATAAATGAGCATTGAAAGTAGTGTAGAGAGGAGATATCTCCGAGCATACCATTAACATATACGAGTATATATGTATTCTTGATCAGCATCAGAACAAGTTTTGTCTGTCCCATATATAATGTTTACACTTGCCGTACACCCAACTAATTACCATAACTTTGACAACAGCAACGTTATTGCGTTATTAATTGATAGGTGGCTTCAGACTGAGTTTGAACAGTACGTTTATTCATTCATTTATTCAATCAATATATTCATTCATTCAATCACACTCGTGTCGCTGCTTGCCTACTTTGTCAAAATCTCAAATGAATGCAAATCACTTTGTCATTTTACCTAGCTCTCTGTGACTCTCTACCTTCACCTCTCTCTCTCTTTCTTTCTTCACCTCTCTCTCTCTCTCTCTCTCTCTTCTGGTGTGGCCTCGCGCTATCTTCGAGCAAACATTTGCTCAGCTACAGGTATAAACTACAATGTTTCTAGTCAACTTTAAGTGAATTCAGTATTAAACTGAAGAGCAACGGAGGCTGAGCTCGTCTCGGATTGTTTCGGCTGGGTGAGAATTTGTTAGGGTGCGTGTTTCTAATGACAATTTAATTGAGTTCGCGAGAACTCAAGGCAATTTTCGGCCGAGTCACTGCGAGTCAACAGAAAAAAATAGTAAATAAAAAAGTGTCCCCAAGTCGAAGAAGAGAAGAAATATTGCGCATTAGAATTTTCACTTTACTGTTGCAATCGAGTGGAAAACTTAATTGAATTGGATGCAACTGGGTGAATTGACAAACTATTCACACAGACAGACAGAGAGAAAGAGGGGGAGAGAGGGGAAGGGAGACTCGACTTGCTGGCAAATTAGACGTTCGATTCACAAGGCATTCACTTGGCATTCGCAATGAGATTCATTTCGTTCAGCTGCTGCTGGCTGTGGCTGCTGGCAGCACTGCCGTCGCCGTCGCCACAGTCTGCAGAAGGAGCCAAGATATTGGCAATATATGCATTTCCAGGTGAGTAAGACAAACTGGGGCTGCTACTCGGATTGTAATCCTCTTGAATTCGAGCAGGCAAGAGTCACTACATGATGCACACGGCACTGATAAGGGAACTGGTCGAGAACGGACATCAGGTCACCATGATTGCCGCCTTCTCGCTGGCATCGCAGCAGCTGGGCAGCAACTACACGGAGCTGCTGATAGAACCGGTCTATGATTTCTGGCACGATGGTGAGTAGACTTCGCTATATATATAATATATATTATTGTTTAATCTTCCTCCCCCCAGTCAAGCTGAACTTTGGCGTGCAGCATCTGTTCGATCTGACGCGCATGAAGAACCACGACTTCCTGAAGATGCTGGAGATTATTGGTCTGAAGACCACGGAGCATGCACTGAAGCAGCCCAAGGTGCAGGCACTGATCCATGCGGAGCACACGGAGGGCGTCTTTGATCTGCTGCTGGCCGAGCAGTTCTACCAGGAGGCCTTCCTCGCCCTGGCGCACAAGTACAGGGTGCCCATTGTGACGACCAGCACACTGGGCTACGAGAATCACATGAGTCAGATGATGGGTCTGATTACGCCCTGGTCCTTTGTGCCTCATGGCTTTATGCCCTTCACCGATCGCATGTCCTTCATGGAGCGCGTGAAGAACTCCTACGAGTCGCTGTACGAGGATCTTGATCGGTACTTTAACTACTTCCCCAAGATGGATGCCATCACGGAGCAGTACTTCGGCAAGGTGCTGGGTGAGTCTGCGCGAGCATCTTGCTTCCCTTTGGGAGTTGCCACTAACAGTCAGGGGGTATTTGCAGCTGAGGTGCCAAAGGTCTGGCAGATGGAACGACAAATCTCTGTGATGCTGCTCAACAGTCACGCACCACTGACGACGGCACGTCCCACTGTGGACGCCATGGTGCCGGTGGGTGGCATGCATATCTATCCGCCCAAGGCGCTGCCCCAGGATATGCAGAGTTTTCTCGACGCGGCAACAGATGGCGCCATCTTCTTCAGTCTGGGTATGTGTGCACAGATGCGCCCAGTGCGACGCTGCGTACTCACGCATCTCTCTATCGCTCTCTCTCTCTCGCTCACAGGCAGCAATGTGCAGAGCAAGGAAATGCCGCCAGACATGCTGCGCCTCTTCCTGCGCGTCTTTGGCTCGCTGAAGCAGCGTGTGCTATGGAAATTCGAGGACGAATCGATTGGCCAACTGCCGCCCAATGTGATGATACGCAAATGGTTGCCCCAGGCGGACATATTGGCGCATCGCAACGTGAAGGTTTTCATCACGCACGGCGGCCTGTTCGGCACGCAGGAGGGTGTGCACTATGCGGTGCCCATGCTGGGCATACCCTTCTACTGTGACCAGGTGGGGTAGCTCAGCTCTAACAAACAAATACTCTTCCTTCAACTCTCCTTCTCTCTTCCTCTGCCTTGCAGCACCTGAACATGAACAAGGCCGTGCTGGGTGGCTATGCCATCAGCCTGCACTTCCAGTCCATCACGGAGCAGCTGCTGCGTCACTCACTGCTGCAGCTCATCGAGAACTCCAGCTACGCAGAGAATGTGCAGCGCGTCTCTCGCATTTTCCGTGATCGTCCGCTCGAGCCGCGCAAGAGCGCCCTCTACTGGATCGAGTACGTCATCCGTCACAAGGGTGCGCCACACATGCGTTCCGCTGGTCTGGATCTGAAGTGGTATCAGTTCTATTTACTGGACGTCATTGCCTTTGCCGTCCTTATTGCGCTGGCTGGGCTGCTGCTGCTGCTACTCGCGCTGCGCCTGCTGCGTGGCAGCGGCAAGCGACATCGCAAAAGCAAATCACATTAGCCCCTTCAATATACTCCCCTTACCGTCGCCTAGCTTATGCAAATCACAGACAAGGAATATTTAAATCATCGGACCCATCAATCTGGCCGGCACCCTAATGTGGCTGTTAGAGACGCTTTGTAGATTCACACGGCAACTCAATCGAATACCTGATTAATAAATCTTTATTCCTTAAACCTTGAAACATGAAAAGCATAGTTACAGTAAAATAAAGAATGTGTTTTAATTGGGTGGAAAGGAATACTGAAGTGTTAACCTCATATTAAGCATACACAATCCCATGTTCAATTGATCTGATCATCACATAAGATCAACCGATTATATTTTGTGCCTTATCTTTACATTCATAATTCGTTTTTTTTCCAATCTTTTCTGCATTGATTTTGCATCAAGAGTTTCAAATTAAAGTAACACCGAAAATTATGCTACAAAAATATTTACTTTTTATTAATTTGAAGTCGACTGAAGAATTAAAATTTTAAAAATTGATTTTAAACTTATATTAAACAAGTATAAAAGTAAATTGAAATTTAAGAATAACAATAAAATAATTTATTGAAAATTATTTTAGAGTTAACGTAATTACTGTTGTTGTAGTTAAGTTGATTTTAAATTAAAATTAAGATTTAAATATTTTTAATTAGGTGACTTTTTGTGCGTCGACGGGTCAAATATGATGATATATTCTTCGTCAAGTTTTTAATTAGACACGGTAACATATTCCTTATACTGCACACAGATCAAGTTTATTTTAGAATTTGGCACGCCTCCTAAAATCTAAAAAAATTTGATGATTTTCTAGAGTAAAGTAGCTCAGTACACACAATGACTTTGAACACGCAAATGATTGAATGAATGAATTTTGTTTCGATCAGATAATTAAGATAGAGGTTATTGAAATGAAATGATTATATGTAATGATTGCGAAACCCCACCCTTAAAGCATGCAACGCGAAATACGCAAATCATCAAAGTTATGTATATGTATATTGCTTGTCAATAACTAAATTTGATTAAACGACCAGTCATCTTCCTGTAGATATCACGGAGTAATTGCGAATAAGAAAAGACTCTTTAAAGTTTTAATAGTCTTACTTTATACCAAATATATACTCACATTAGTTAAACTGGTTCATCAATGTATGTTTGCACTGTAACTAGAATATTCGAAACAGATTACTACAATTTTGAAATATGATGATGTGCAAGTCATGCATGAGGAAAATCACTCAATCCGACTCAGTTGCACCTGCCCTAACTTATGTATATACAAAGCTTTGTATATCAATTGAATGTCCTGACATCGCGATAAGAAGCAACTACGTAGCGATACCTCAACAAAACCTTATCAAAACTCAATAACAAGACTAAAGCACCCTTTGTGCAGGGTATATAAACAACACACTCGGCGAATTACACAACGTACTTTGCGTTGAATGGAACATAATAAAAGGCGCTACCGGGTTAGACCTCAGTTGTTGGTGGATCGCCGTGTGAAGCAGGTTGTCGAGCTACAATAAATTCAAAAATGGTGCGTAAAGTAAATAACTTTGAAAAAGGATCTATCAAATGATGAGGGCTACAATTGTCAACAAATACCTGCGAATAAATGTTTATAAATAGAAACGGGTCTTGGTCTGATAATAAATTAGAATGAAAAGCAAACATAGCTATGAAATCAAATTATCTATAACAGTGTGTGATTGTTCATTCAAGTGTGGAAGCGGAAAAATACTAAGACAACATAATGATAATGCGGTTTTCCTTAAACCTTATCTACAGCAAGTGAACGCTGCGTGGAAGTTCTTGCTGCTCGGCCTGGTGGCAGTGCAGCAGCTGGAGATCTCAGCCGGCTACCGCATTCTGGCACCCTTCTTCTTCCCCGCCAAGAGTCATTTTATGATGACCAATGCAGTCATTCGAGAGCTTGTGAAGCGCGGGCACGAAGTGACCTTCATCACGCCCTTCTCACTGGCCAAAGAGAACCTGGGTGCAAATTACAGTGAGGTGCTGATACCAGCATACGACTTGTGGCCTGCGGGTATGTGCAGTCATTGATTTCTTTTTAAAAGTATATTAAACTATTGTTCATCCACCACAGCATTGGAAATGACAAAAGCCAAGGCCATCCTGGACATGACGGATGTTCCTACGTCTACATTTATTCAAATTGCTTATGTCATGGGCTTGGCGACCACAGATTTCGCATTCGAGCAGCCCGAAGTGCTGAAGCTTATCCATGCCAAGGACAAAGTGGGAAAATACGATCTCCTACTGGCCGAACAGTTCTTCAATGAGGGTGCACTGTTCCTTGGCCATTTATACAAGATACCGATTGTGACAATGACAACCTTTGGCTTTGCGAACTACTTGAGCCCTTTGGTGGGCATTGTCACCCCTTGGTCCTATGTGGCTCACGGATGGAAACCCTACACGGACCGAATGACGTTTATGGAGCGCATTGACAGCGCGTACATCTGTTTGTACGAGGAACTGCTGCGTGCCTTTTGGTACTATCCCGCCCAAGATGCCATCCTACAGAAACACTTTGCCAAGGACTTCAAAACACTTCCAACAATCAAACAGCTAGAGCGTAATATCTCGGCGATTCTCCTGAACACCTACGTGCCCCTGGTGCAACCCAGGCCCACCGCCTTCAACATGATACCCGTGGGAGGTCTTCACATTCAGCCTGCGAAAGCATTACCCAAGGATCTGCAACAGTTTTTGGATGAGGCCAAGCACGGTGCCATCTACTTCAGTCTGGGTAGGTTTGAATACTCATAGACTATTTACTTGGTCTAACTCTGTTTTTCTTCAGGATCGCAGGTTAGAAGCGCAGATCTGCCTCCCGAGAAGCTCAAGATATTCCTCAACGTGTTCGGAAGTCTGAAACAGCGTGTTCTGTGGAAGTTCGAGGACGACAAGCTGCCCAATCTTCCGCCTAATGTAAGGGTCCAGAAGTGGATGCCTCAAAACGATATCTTAGCCCATCCGAACGTGAAGGTCTTCATCGCCCACGGGGGTCTCTTCGGCACCCAGGAGGCTGTCTATCATGGCGTTCCAGTACTGGGCATGCCCATCTTTGCCGATCAGAATCTGAACATTAAGAAAGGCAAGGTGGCGGGCTATGCCCTGGGAGTAGATTACAGAACAGTTACAGAGAAAGAGCTGCGTGACTCCCTCACGGAACTGATTGAGAATCCCAAATACAGAGATAACATGAAGCGCAACTCTCATGTGTTCCGCGATCGACCGCTCTCCGCAATGGACACGGCCATGTTCTGGATCGATTATGTTGTGGCGCATCGCGGAGCACCGCATATGGTTTCCTCCAGCTTGGATCTGACCTGGTATCAGTTCTACTTACTGGACATCATCGGGCTGCTGTGCTGGCTGCATGTGCTGGCGGTCATCCTGCTGCCTCTTCTAGCGCTCTTCATCGTTTGCCGTAAAAGAAAAACTGTGAAACCTCCCAAGCCCAAAGCAAAAATTAACTAGAATTATTTGTTTACCCCCTGTGATCGTTGCTGGATAGCACGTAGAAGCTATCAGTTACCCCTTACGTGGTGAATGGGTTACACCTCGCCTGGATAAATCACAGTCTTTCCGGCAACCCGACGTGGGTGATAACACGTACCGTTCATTCGCATTATAGAATTTACAGGCAATCTGCTTTGAATACCCGATCGACTCATTTCTTAAAAAACAGCAAGTCATCAATAAAAAACATAATCAAAACAAAACAACGTAAAAACTGCTTTTAACTGGCTTGCTGATTGTGCGCTACCCTGTAAGTGACTGAGACATAGCATGAGTTTCTATACTTCAGTTTTAGACCACTTGAGACATAGCGATATTGTCTTATCAGCTCAGGGAACAGAAGGTGCTTCCATATATAGTGGTATATACTATTTATTGATCATATTAAAATACACAAACAGCCTATATGGTCGCTGACCCAGATTTTGAATACCATAAAATATTTAGCACGAAATCTTTAGTTCGACAAGGAAACTAGAAGGTTCGAAGCTGATTAGAAGTACTAATTGAGATAATGATGAATGTGTAGGGTTCTGTCTGCGTTTGCGGATAAACAACAAATTATAATTTGTACATAATTGAACACCTTACCCTGCCTGGCATATCCTAATATAACGAATTTAAAACGTTATCAAAACTCGGCACATTGCATAACAACAACCTATGTACCCCCTCAGCAGGTGATAAGGTAGAGGGTATATCAACAACACGCTTCGCGAATTTCACAACACGCCGCGCGTTGATAAGCTTACATTAAACAAACGTTTTGTTTGGCGCTACCGGGTTTGATTCAGTTGTCGGTGGATCGTCGTGGCGATCGGTTTGTCGAGCTGTAAAAAAAAATACAAAAATGGTGCGTGCAAATTATTCAACAAATTGATTCAATTAAGTTTAGAATAAAACTAATAAATGGAAAAAATACGAGTGCGAGGGCCACCTTCGGAATGTCGTTAGTTCTATACTCTTGTTTAGGTTCTTCTGTGTTCCGATCGTTCCTATACTAGTGATATACATAATGCTGCATAATATTATGACTAGTTTTGGTTAGCTTTGAATAAGTTTAGTTATTTCTAAAATCAGAACGGTTCTTCATACTCAAAACCTTCTATTCGGCTGATTGTTCCTATGGCAGCTATATGTTATATTTATCCGATTCGGATGAAATTTCATATGCATATTATATATGTTATAAAAATCCAATGTAGTAAATTTGACAAATAACAAAAATCGGCCGATAGTTTGTATGACAGCTATAAGATATATCGGTCCGATCCAGCTTGTTCCGACTTATATACAGCGTGCAACGATAAAAAGCATGTGTACCAAGTCTAATCAGAATACCTTTACAATTGAGAGACTTAATCGCGTTGAAACAGACGGACAAACGGAGACACGGACAGACGGACAGAAGTAGTTCGATTCCTCTGTTGGTGCTGATTCAGAATATATTATGTCTGCTAATCTCCTTGCCAAAATTAAGATACCCTCTGAAAGTGTATAAAAGTGTAATAGATGTGAATTGAACTTGAGAACGTTTGACCCAGAATAGAGTCAGCTTATTGTCGAGTACAACGACCTCAAGGTATCAGATGATTGACGTAAATAAATAGAAATAAAAATATTAAACGGTTGCAAACGCTTTTCAAGCTACATTTTTTACAAAAAAAACAAGTTCTTAAACGATTACCACGTTTCGTTTATCAAAACAGGAACATTTTAGCATATTAGAATTTGCATAAGTAATAAGGTGTGTTCGATCAGTTTATGCGATATCTGGTTTTCGACTGGTAATCAATAAAACAAAGTCGAACGCATTACAATGTTTAGTGGTTTTGCGCACGTTCCTAATATAGTATAACAAATAGTTTAATCGTAATCAAAGGTGTGATAAGGAATTATATTAAAAAGTCAACATACTCTAGTTCCCAGATAACGCATAGGGTGCTTCAACTCCAGACTAGATGGGGAAAAAACTAATAACTATTGTATAAGATAATGATAACACTTTCCCATTGAACTTGACCTACAGCAAGTGAACGGTGCGTGGAAGTTCTTGCTGCTCGGCCTGGTGGCAATGCAGCAGCTCGAGATCTCAGCCGGGTACCGCATTCTGGCACCCTTCTTCTTTCCCGGCAAGAGTCACTTTATGATGACTAATGCAGTGATTAGAGAGCTGGTGAAACGTGGACATGAAGTGACCTTCATCACGCCCTTTTCACTGGCAAAAGAGAACCTGGGTGCAAACTACACTGAGGTTCTGATACCTCAATACAACTTTTGGCCTTCCTGTAAGTCGACACCTTCTTTCATGAATAAAGGAATACTAACCAAATATTATTCTCTCTCTTAGTACTGAAGCAGACTCAAGCCAAGACTGTGCTGGATATGACGGATATTTCTACACATATGTTTATTAAGATGGCATATTTAATGGGCGTGGACAGCACAGACTTCGCCTTCGAGCAACCCGAAGTGCTTAAGCTCATCCATGCCAAGGATAAAGAGGGAAAATACGATCTACTTCTGGCGGAGCAGTTCTTCAACGAGGGTGCTCTCTTCCTGGGCCATTTATACAAGATACCGATCGTCACAATGTCCACCTTTGGCTTCGCGAACTACTTGAGCTCTTTAGTTGGCATTGTCACCCCTTGGTCCTATGTGGCTCACGGATGGAAACCCTACACGGATCGCATGAGCTTTACAGAGCGTATTGACAGCGCGTACACCTCGTTGTACGAAGAAGTAACGCGTACCTTCTGGTATTACCCTGCACAAGATGCCGTCCTGCAAAAACACTTTGCCAAGGACTTCAAAGATCTACCAACTATTAAGCAACTAGAACGTAATATCTCAGCGATTCTTCTGAATAATCACATGCCTCTTGAGCAACCTAGGCCCATCTCATTCAACATGATTCCCGTGGGAGGCCTGCACATTCAACCTGTGAAGGCATTACCTAAGGACATTCAACAGTTCCTGGATGAGGCTACGCACGGTGCCATCTACTTCAGTCTGGGTAGGTTTGAATACTCCTAGACTATTTCTTTGTTTTAACTCTTTTTGCCTTTAGGCTCCCAGGTGCAAAGCGCAGATCTGCCCCCCGAGAAGCTCAAGATATTCCTCAATGTATTCGGAAGTCTAAAACAGCGAGTTCTGTGGAAGTTCGAGGACGAAAATATTGCCAATCTGCCGGCTAATGTTAAGGTCCAGAAGTGGATGCCCCAGAATGATATTCTAGCTCATCCGAATGTGAAAGTCTTCATCTCTCATGGTGGTCTCTTCGGCACTCAAGAGGCTGTCTATCATGGCGTTCCCGTTTTGGGCATGCCCGTCTATGCCGATCAGTATCTGAACATTAGGAAAGGCAAGGCGGCGGGCTTTGCCCTGGGAGTAGATTACCGCACAGTTACAAGAGACGAGCTGCGTGACTCCCTCACGGAACTGATCGAGAATCCCAAGTACCGAGATAATATGAAGCGCGCCGCTCGTGTGTTCCGCGATCGACCGCTCTCCGCAATGGACACGGCGATGTTCTGGCTCGATTATGTTGTGGCGCATCGCGGAGCACCGCATATGGTTTCCTCCAGCTTAGATCTAACTTGGTACCAGTTCTATTTGCTGGACATCATTGGGCTTTTGCTGGCGGTCATATTGCTGCCACTTGTGGCACTCATTTTCATTTGCCGCAAGAAAAAATCAGTGAAACCTCCCAAGCCTAAGGCTAAGAGAAACTAAATTAGATAGTTCAACTCATAAAATAAAACTCTTTATACGTAATAAGTTGCAATAAATGTTACCAAATCAGAACAAAGTTACTTTTTGATTCTATAATAGGGGAGAGAGATTTGATTGTAGATTTGCGTGTGCTGGAATGTGTGTTAGTGAATGAAAGCAATGGACGGCAGACAAAACTAGACGAAATCTAGTTTCTGAATCTTTGTTTATATTATCGCCTGCCGTGCGTGTTTTTTCAAAGTTGCTTTGCAAGTTTCGCGCTTTTGAATTGATAAGCGAACATTGTGAACTTGTGAATGGGTATTCGTGAATAGGTAAAATGAGGAGGTAGGGAGACCTCAGCCGGGTAGCGCATTCTGTTTGATTGTGCTGAGTTAACAGCCTCCTCGAAACTATGCTAACTCATTTAACCTAAGCAGCACATTTTATTGTAGCATACTTTAGGGCGGCAACTTTAAATACCGGTCTGCTTTAAATCCGAAACGAGAAAAATTAATATTTTTTTATTTTGCAATCCGGCAACAAAATTTCACTAAAGAAGTTCTTAAATTATTTTTTTTTTTGTCAAATTCCAAATTTGTTTGTTAATCATTAAATACATCATGTGAATACGCATTTACATATGTAGAATAATTAATTATAATGACTACATCAAGAAGGAAAAAACGAAAATAAAATTTCAATCTGATGGATATAAAAAACTTCGACTTGTGTCGACAGTTCATCATACCCCAGTAAATATTTGCACACCAGTGGGTATACTTTATATTCTGTTCGCATTCTCAACTTAATGATTTGCACAATTAAGTCAATCGTCTAGACTATCAAAACCACGCAAAATGTCGGGTCAGAAATCTAAGTTTTAATACAGTTGCCAAGAGGGTGGGAAAGAGCAAAGGAGATTGCGAGAATACAATTCAAAGTAGAGTCTCTCGAAAAGTCAAAGACCGAGCTAGACTAGTGTTTAAAATATTCTAAAAATATATAGTTTGCGAAAAGGGAACACGTTTCGAAGATTCGCTTGGCAGCTTAACTATTCGGCGCATGCGAATTGATTAAAACCAAAAACAAAAGCATCTTCGGCACCGGCCTCTATAGCATGTGGGGAGCACGCGCCAGATGACGCATTGTACATGATATTGTATTGAATTAATTAGCATCTTAATTGCCGGCGATATACGCCGGTTATTATAACGAAAACAAGGCGAGGAAGCGAGGGTGAAGCAAGTATTCGCAACAATCGGGTAGAGTACCTCGATTCCTGTTCGCAGATAGCGCGCGGGAAGTGTCGAGCGTAATTAGGCAATGATCACTCTCACTCTGGCAGATAAGCAGCATAATGATGCTGTAGAGGGATTCTATATATATTTTCAAGTTCATGTTGCGAAAGTTATTCATTAGATTGGGTTAATCACGCCCACTACCATTAAATCTTAAAGAGCCCTTGCGTTAGTTTTTACCAAATCGGATGTTGAAAGTTGTTGCAATGTTATTGATAAGCAAAGCAGGGAGCAATGTACGCGTGAGGCCTTGAGGGACCCCTAATGTAATGTTTTGATAGAATAGAACAATTAAAGTGAACTTGTTCCGACCGGTTTGTCGTTTCCAAGAAGAAAGTGATGCCCAGAAACGAAGCGAAGAGTTTTGCCGATCCTGTGAGCCGCTATACAAACTTTTAGACTTTCTTTAGGCGATGATAAGTCCTCTTTGATTTTAACTACTGCTGTTCTTGTAGATTCAATATGATATATTCCCCACACACTTAAGTCACAGTGCTTTATACATCACGATAGATGCCAGTGTAGAGCAGGTGCTCGTGTCAGCTTTGCCGCAACTCGTGTTCTGAAGCGCGAAGTGGGAACCCGCAACAGTGCATCAATACAATTGATATTCAAAGCTGATACAGGTAGATATTGATTAAACGGGGTTTGGAAGTGTGTGCAGCGAACGAGTTGACCAGACCTTGAATTCGCCGAATATTAGATAATTAGCGTGATCGCTATAGAACGTGTTCTCCTTTATTCCCATATGCAGTTGCTTCTCAAAGTGGTTGACAGACTGTGAGACGCTCCTTTGATAACAAACATTCGAAACTTCCACATGAACTATGAAATTCGCACCTTGCATAGCCAATCGAAACGCGCTTCCTTGTTTCATAAGAATAGACGAAAGAAATTAAAATTGAAACGCGCACTTGAAATTTCATTTTGATAAGCTTCAAAGCTCTGTCAAGGTTGGTGAATGAATGCTGTCTTCGAGGTAATCATACGAGGGTCGTTTGATAAGTCCGTGACTTTTTGAATAAAATATATTTTTTTCGTCAAAGAAGCGTTTTATTTCTCAACATAATCTCCTTTTAGCTCTATACATTTAGTCCAGCGTTTTTCCAATTTTTTTATTCCTTCCAAATAATAGGTTTTCTCAAGGCCCTCAAAATAGTCGTTTGTTTCTGTGATGACCCGAATCTCTTACCGCCGAGCCATTTCTTCATGTTTGGAAACAAAAAATAGTCACAGGGGGCTAAATCTGGAGAATATGCTGGATGGGGTAGCAGTTCGTAGCCCAATTTATGAAATTTTGCCATGCTGACACGAAATTCACTTTTTTCCATTTTCGTTAAAATTCACGAGATCGTCTGCTTTCAATGCCTATAAAACGCAAACCAAAAAACGCAGCTTTCTCAAAATTTTACAGTCAGCTGTTAATCGATAACTGCTGACAGGAGCAGTGTTGTATTTAGAGCAGGTGCGCGGCAAATACAAAAAGTCACGGACTTATCAAACGACCCTCGTAATCTAAATACTATTCGCACACTCGTGTATACCATATACCAGGATACGAGCACACGTCGGAATGCGAATGCTTATCGTTTCATTAAATCATACGTATTTAAAACTAACCTTGATATGCGCCTCTCCCGCGCCAATCAAAAGTCGCAAAGCTCGCAAAACCTCTTCGGGCGAGCCGTCTTATATTTGCCATAGGGTATAACAACAATAAGCTCGCATAATTTTTGGGTTTCAAAAAATTGATGTTAAAGCTGCTGTTGCTGGGTTCGTTTCAGTCGTCTGATAATTGCAGCCAGCATCGGTTGATCGGTATTCGCTTCGAAAAGTGAAAGGTGGAGACTACAAAATGGTGCGTAGAAAGGGTCCATGGAGGACCTTCTTTAAATCTAACTTAAGCTAATTAAGGATTAAGAAGTGAAAGTGTATGATTGATAAGTTCTGCAAGTGAAACGATCAAATTTTAAGTGCTTGGCATGTATATTTAAATTAATAATTTTATGCCGAAATTTCGAAGGTTCTATAAAATTTTTCGTTCTTAAAAATACTTCTTCCAAAAAGAAAATAAGAGACTATTGAAAGCATGTGAAATACTTTATTAGGTTCGGCTTTGTTGAGCGATAATTTTTTCATTTCGAAATTTCGGAAATTCTATTAGATTTCCCTAAATGAAAACCCTTCTTTTATGAAGGAAGTGAGAGACTATTAAAAGTATTAAATTTATAAATTTCTGCCTAAAAACAGAAATCTGCTTATAAAGCACAACAAATTGTTAGACAATATTTAATTAAACAACGAGCTACCTGAATTTTTAAGTGCGTTGTATATTTTTGAGCTAAAAGATAAGCTGAGGCGGTCTAGTAGTCACTTTGTCTGCTGTTTCTTGAAATTGTATAGATAGAATTCATTGTAAAGGTCAGATATGACCTTAACGAGGTGTTTTCGCTACAGAGTCAATGCAAAGATGATATCCTTTTCTATTAAAGGATGTAGTTGAATAATTGAGTAGTTTGTGCTGTTCAATAATCTAACTCGATAGATGTATACATCAGTTTTATAAAATTAAGATCAAGTCTATCTTATATAGATTAAAGATTGTTATTATAATGTTATACTGAATATCTCGTCATACTCAAACTCGTCTCCGTGGGAAACCACTGGACAACTTTCAGTTCCACCTTCTGTTGTTGCTAACAAAACAATCTTTCTTTTCACTTTCTGGCACCTTTTTGTTATACAATTGCCATCTAATATACTGTACGTATACATTAATTAATTCATTTATCAACTTATTTGACGCACGTCGCGTCCCGAATATTATATAGCAGCCAAACAATTTTGCACATTTCAACAGATAATTGAATATTGTGCATGGAAATAAAAGCCATTTTGGCGAGATCAACAAAGTGATTAGAATAATAAAAACAATTCAATTAATTAGGGGATTTATCGAACTTAATGCTAATCTGAATTCCCGTTTCGAGTACAGCAGCCAACAAGTGCGTGGAAATTGGTGCTACTCCTGGCGGTGGCCCTGCAGCACATGGAGATCGCGGCAGGATCTCGCATCCTGGCAGCGTTCTTCTACCCCGGCAAGAGTCACTTTATGATGACGAATGCCGTCATCAGGGAGCTGGTGAGGCGCGGACACGAGGTGACCTTCATCACACCCTTCTCGCTGGAAAAGGAGAACCTGGGCTCCAATTACACGGAAGTTCTGCTGCCGCAATATGACTTCTGGCCCACAAGTAAAGCAAACAGTCAGCAACCTTGGCAAGAGTGTTCCTAATCCTTTCTGCTTACAGTTCTGGAGCTGACCAAGGCCAAGAGTGTGTTGGACATGACAGACGTCTCGTCGCTGACATTCACCAAAATGGTCTACATCATGGGCCTGGAGAGCACAGACTTTGCCTTCAAGCAACCACAGGTGCTGGAGCTCATCCATGCCAAGGACAAGGTGGGAAAGTACGATCTGCTGTTGGCCGAACAGTTCTACAATGAGGGTGCCCTCTTCCTGGGCCATCTCTACCAAATTCCCATGGTCACCCTTTCCACTTTTGGCTTCTCCAACTATATGAGTTCGTTGGTGGGTGTGGTCACTCCTTGGTCCTATGTCGCGTACACAAAGAAACCCTACACAGATCGCATGACGCTCATGGAGCGCATGGACAGTGTCTTCAACTCCCTGACCGAGGAACTGATGCGCACCTTCTGGTACTACCCAGCTCAGAATGCCATCCTGAGGAAACACTTTGCCAAGAAGTTCCCCAACTTGCCAACCATCAAGCAGCTGGAGCGCAACATCTCTGCCCTGCTGCTGAACACCTACATGCCCCTGAAGGCGCCTAGACCCATCTCGATCAACATGATTCCTGTGGGAGGCCTCCACATTCAGCCCACACAGCCACTGCCCCGGGACATGCAGCACTTCTTGGACGAGGCCTACCACGGCGCCATCTACTTCAGTCTGGGTAAGTTCAAGCCATGCTTACACACTCGAATCGTTTCTAAGTACTTCCTCCAATAGGTTCCCAAGTGCGCAGCGCAGATATGCCGCCGGAGAAGCTCCAGGTGTTCCTCAACGTGTTTAAGAGCATGAAACAGCGCATTATGTGGAAGTTCGAGGATGACAGACTAACTAATCTGCCTGAGAATGTGATGGTGCGCAAGTGGTTCCCCCAGAACGATATTCTGGCCCATCCCAATGTGAAGGTGTTCATCTCGCACGGCGGTCTCTTTGGCATTCAGGAGGCAGTACATCATGGCGTTCCCATTCTGGGCATGCCTGTCTATGCCGATCAGTATCTGAACGTGAAGAAGGGCAACGCAGCGGGCTACGCGCTGGGTGTGGACTACCGCACAGTCACAGAGGATGAGTTGCGCTCCTCCCTCACGGAACTGATCGAGAATCCCAAATACAGAGACAACATGAAGCGCGCCTCTCGCATCTTCCGCGATCGTCCCATGAACGCGATGGACACTGCGATGTTCTGGATCGATTACATCATCGAGCATCGCGGTGCGCCACACATGGTCTCAGCCGGCCTGGATCTGGCCTGGTACCAGTTCTACCTGCTGGACATTGTGGCCATCGCACTCGCCTGCGTGCTGATACCCACGTTCGGACTGTGCTTCCTGTGCCGCAGAAGTAAAAAGGTTAAAGATCTTAAGGCGAAATCCAAACAAAACTAGCAGCATATTTTGGTAACTCAAAACGTTTTATTGATAAACAAAAGTGTGTGTACTATTATAATGTTAATTAGTTTGATTTCAATTTTAGAATTTTTAATACAATATTTTGTGATGTAAACATTTTACAAAAACCTCTCTTTCTTCTTACTCTACGATCAGGGCAACAGAGAGCTGCCCCAGTAGTTAAGGACTAAGCTTACGAGAAGCAAGCAAAGGCCAGAGACAACTCTCTGAACTGGGCGCTGAAATACACATCAGGGTAGGGTTGCCAAGTGTTTGCGGGCCAAAGAAAGATACAATTTCAAAATTCCGAAATTTCCAATAATACAAAAGCTAGCGAGTTCGTGTTGTGTTGTGTTGTGCGTGCAAGTGTGTGTTTGGGTGTGTGAGAGAGTGTGTTGGTGTAGGTGTTGTGGGGCCGTGCGATCTCTAATTGCTGATGATCATCGACTTCTTTACCTTCTTCTCCTTCTTCTCGTGGGTGATGGTAACTTCCTCTGCGAAGGGAAAAGGGTTACCAGATCAGTTTAGATCTAGAAGGTTTAGGGTCTGGTGTCTTACCTTCGAACTTGGTGGGCAGCTGCTTGACTGTCTCGATGGTCTTGACGGTCTTCTCTCCGGGCTCGATGATCTCCTCCTCGTACTCCTCAATGATCTCCTCCTCATCGGTATCGTCGGGGTTCGACTTGGAAGTGGGCACGGGATCGTACACAGTCTTCGTTGCCTTCTTCACAATACCTTCGGCGGTCACAGTGGTGTAGTGGTATTCGGTACCGCCCTCGATCTTGATGGTCTCCACGGTGGTCACATCTCCGGGGTTCTCGGAAGGCACAATCTTCTTGGTGCCCGACTCAGACTTCAGTTTCTTGGTGCTGGTCACGTTCTTGTGCTTCTCGGCATCCTTCAAGGTCTTCTTGTACTGCTTGATCTCTTCCTCGGTGAGCTCGACCTCCTCCTCCTCGTAGACGGTCTTCGATGTGGTGATCGTCTTGCCCGACTCCAGTTCCGTCGAGTAGGTGTACTCCACACCGCCGGGCACACGCTTCGAGGCCACGGTAGTGCTGTCGTTCTGCACAAAGTCAGCTGGTGGTGGTGGGGCAGACGACTTGGGCTTCTTCTTCTTCTTGCCATCGCTGGTGCTCTGGGTGACGGCCTTGATGCTCTGCTCCTGCAGCGAGTTCTTGCGCACAGTGCGGTTGTTCTCGGTGATCTCGACGTTCTGGGTAACGCGACGAGTCTCCTCGATGGTGGTGTCCTCGCGATAGTTGGACTGCTGATCGCTGACGTTCTTCTGCACCTTCTGCACCACACGACGGGACGAAGACTCAGTGGAGTCGGTAGAGTCCACCGACGACTTGCGGGTCACGTTCTTCTTCAACTTGTTCACTTGCTTGGTGTTGATGCTGGTGTTGTCATTGATCTCCGTGGGCACGGAATCGAAGAAGGTCTTGGTGCGGGTGCTGCGGGTACCGTCATCGTTGATGGTGGTGTACACCTCCTCATAGCCGCCCTCGATGGCGCGGGTCAGCATGGTGGTCTTGCTATCGATGCGAATCTCCTTGCCCAGACGCTGCTTGATCGCCTTCTTGTTGGCCTGCTCCTTGGCCAGATCCTCGGCACTCACTGGCTTGGGATCCCAGAAGGTCTTCACTTGGGTCTTGACGGTACCGTTGGGCTGAGGCGTGGTGGTGATCACCTCGTAGCCACCCTCAATCACTTTGTAGGTGGTGCTGGCGCCAGTGGCCTTGTCGAACTCCACTTTGCCATCCTCAATATCGGCGGAAGTCAGCAGCTCTTCAAAGGTGTCAAACGTGTATTAGGTGTTTGGTGTTCTAACTGGTGTGGTGAGTATGGTGAGTATACGAGTTTATGTGTTGTGAGTGTGGTGAAATGTTGTCTATGTTCATACACGCAGTGTCGCTGTGTGTGTCTCTGTGTGTTTCTTTACCAGGCAAGCACTTTGTGGGGGCGTCTACTATACAATCATCATACGGATATATCATCTATGGGGTTTCTTCTTCTTTTAACTTTAATCCTAGGCTAAGTTATTGCAAGTTAGTTTCATCTAAGGCGCTTTTGGTTAACTCATTTTCGAAGCAATTTACAGCTTAACAATTTGTACTTTTCGTTGTGGGGTTTCTCTTTCGCTCACTCTCTCTGTCTCTCTCTCCCTCTCTCACTCGCTAGACATGCACGGGCTCCGGCAAGGACTCATCGCAGATTTGTAACTGCAGCGGCGGCTTCTTGCCCGTACCGCACCCCGTCAGGTGCGTCAGGCAGCTGTAGTGCAGCAGCAGTTGCAGTAATTGTTATTTGCCCTTACGCAGCGCCTTCTGCCGGCTCGGCTTGGCGGGGGCGGGGCTGGCCAGGATATGCTGCGGTTGCGTTGATTGTGCGCCCTGCGTCTGGACACGTTGTGGCTTCTGTGGTGTCGATGTCGTTGTTGCTGCTTCCCTCATTGTTGTTGTTGCTGCATCCTTCGTTGTTGTTACTGCTGTTGTTGCTGCTGCGTTAGTTGGAAGTTTGTTAGTTGTGACGGTTGCAGCAGCAGCTTCTGCCATTGCTGTAGCTTCCGCCGCCCCCTGCGTCCCCTGCGCCCACTGGTTAGTGCTGCTCGAATGGAGAACTGAGCTTGAACTTGAACTTGAATCGTTGCCGTTGGAGCTGAGGCGAGGGCGGGGGCGGGGGCTGACTGGCTTGGGCGTGGGCGTGGCATGCGACTGCGGTTTGGGCGTTTGCTGCAGCAGCTCGATTGCGGTTTGAGTCAGCAATTGGTTATAGCCTAGCGTGTTATCATTATCGCTATCGTTATCGTTATCGTTATCTGGAAAATGCGGTTAGGGGAAGTCGGTTTAGCTGGCAAATCAATTGAAGCATTGCAATGAAATGATTGGCGATTGAAGCGGACTGATTGACTGCATAAATGAAAGATTTACTGATTGATTAAACGATTGATTGACTGATTGATGTGCCCCCCAGAAGATGTGCCAGGAACTCAGCTAAGAGAATGCTCTGATGGGGATTGGTGAGGCTTGTGTGGGGGACGTGTGGCAAGAACTTAGAAATAAACAACTGAAAACAATACAAATACAATAAGAAAGTAATAAAGAAATGAGAGAGAGAGGAAAATTGGGGGGAAGGGGGTACACAACTTAAGACTAGAATAAAAATGCACAGTTCAAACGGTTTTCTTGGATTAATCAAAAAGTTTTGTTCTTGTTCTTGTGTTTTTTGTGTTCTTGAATAAATATTTTCGACAATATTTCAAATGTAAATTACAACATAAAGTTTTGTTTAATAAAAAAGAGAGAGGAGTGGGGACGGGGGGCTGTTGTTGTTGTTGCATTTGTTGCTTTTTCTGCTTCTGTGAAAAATGTCCGAACAAATGTTTCAACGTTCAACTCGTTTTGGGAAGGGGGGGAAGGCTTCCACCTACACACACACACACACTGACGTAAGCACACAACATGTTTCGATTAGGTTTTCTATACTTTTATTATTATTACAGAGAATACGAAAATATATTTATATAAAGAGAGCATTTATATAGTTGGGGAAAAGGGGGGAAAGAATGCAGATGAGTTGAAAAGTCAATTTCATAAAAGTACAAAAATTTCAATTAAATTACAATGAAGTGTAAAAGTTTCGTGGCTCAGGCCAAGTATGAGAGTGTGTGTGTGTATATATCAAATACAAAACTGTGTACCAAGTACACACACGCACAGCAAACACACACAGCACACACACACACAACAAGCGCGCAGACGGCGTCGACAGCGACGGGTGTAAAAAAGTTTAATTTGAAAACTTAATTAAAAAATTTCTCTGCGATTTTTTTTTCGTCTTCTTTGCCACTTTTTATGATATGGGCCACTGCGCCTACATGCATGTGTGTGTGCCAGTGTGTGTCTGTATCTGTGAGAGTGTGTGTCAGGGTGTGAGAGTGTTTGGCAATTAAAAATTGCATTTGCGCGACACTTGACAGCACTCGCTTCTAATTTGGCACTCGTGTTCTGATTCCGCAGTGAGTGTGTCATCTGTATGTGTGTGTGTGTGTTGGTGTACGAGGTCAAAGGTGGGGTGTCTGTGAGGGAGTGGGGGAACAGGTGGTTGGGTGGGGGGGGATAGGTCAACAAAACGACGCTTAACGAACGATTTGTTTTATTGAAATTCCTCTTAGTATTTCTTTTATCTATGAACTACCAGTTTGATCGGCTTCGCCGCCCTCTGCGGGCTTCCCTTCCAGCGTCTGCGTTATCTTCTTCCAGATGTTATCGAACGAATCCGCGCCGGAGTAATCGATCTGTCCCGATTCCCAGCACTGGCGACGCATCAGATTCTCGTATTGCTCCTGTTCGGGTGTGCGCTGGACGCCGATGCGCAGCTGTGCCAAGGCGCCAGCCAAGCCAGCCTGAAAGTAGGCAACAAAATCGATTAGAATATATCGCCAAAAACAGCAATCGATAACAATCAGCAACAGTTAGACATGCAACATAAACTACGACTAAGTAGATTAGCTAGATTAGAGTTTTAATAGTATCAGTTTTTTCTATCTAAGGTTAGTTTTATTTTGTTGTTGTGGGGGTTGTGCAACATGGCGTATGATTAATATGACATAAATCAAGTGCTGCTACTGCTGCACCGCATGTCCTTGTCCCATATCGAGTGGGTATCGTGGGTGTCGGTTATCGAGTGTGCATCGAGTGTTTGCGAATGGGTGCGTTTTATTGCTTGCACTAATGACAAAGCGCACTCGATGTCCTTTGGCCAATTGCAGACGTGGCGAGCCAGACAGAGCAACAGAGAGAGAAAGAGTAGAAAGGAGAGAGAGCAAGAGCGAGCGCAGCAGCAGCAGACGTTGGTGATAACGACGATATGATAACTTTGATAATGTGTGAGTGACAAAGGACACGGCACAGTGGACAATGGACAATGGCACAGTGGACACACAGATGATAAAAACGTGAGCTGATGGACATGCAAATGTGCGAATGCGCCAACAACAACAAGACACCAGACGAGGACGAGAAACGAGAGACGAGATTCGTGGACGCAGCACAAGAGACGCAAGAACAGCAGAAGGAGGAGTGTGAGCAGGGAGAGGAGGAGAGGAGGGCAGAACACAATGTACATGACACAGCTGAGTTGGAGAAGGAGGAGTAGTAAGTGCTTCGTGCGTGTACGTTGTGTGTGTTTGTGTGTGGGTGAAGTGTGTGAGTGGATGTGTTGCATATTCGATTGCCCCTTTAGAGATTCGCCATCGCCTTCTTCCACCTCCACTAGACGTTCTTTTCTGTTTTTTTGCCCGTTTTCTGTGTTTTTTTCGATTACCTCATGCAACTCAATTTCATCCGCATCGGCAACTTCATCTTCGACTTCAACCTGACTGTGGTGGTGTATCGTGTTGCTTTGTGTCGTACTCTGTTCAGTCTGTTCTTGGTGGTTTTGTTGGTGGTTGTGTTGTTCTTGTTGGGAAACGGGGGCAGAGTAGGAGGATGTGGAATGCCCGAATTCATGTGCATTGCTATTTACATCTATTGCTCCATCTCTGGAGTGCTGATGTTGCTGTTCATTGGCAGTGGATTGTGGTGGTTGTGGTGGTGGTGGTGGCGTTGGTGTTCGAGGTGCTTGAGGTGGAGGCTGTGGAGATGTGGGTCTGGGGCTGGCGCCTCTGCATGCATCGCTCTGGCTCTGGCTCTGAGATTGACTCCGCTCATGTTCGTATGAATGTTCAATTTGGGCATTTGCATGCCCATTCTGCTCGGGTTCGTCGTATCTGTTCTCTGGCTCGTTCTGTTGCTCATAGTAATCTGCCCACGGATCACGATACTCTCGCACATGCGGCACATAAGGCTGAGGCGGTGGCCCATGGTGTTCTGGCTCTGGGTAGTGATGGTGATGGTAAAAGCTGTCCATATCATATTGGTACTCATTGCTATAGCTCGGCGGGTTTCGGGTTATGTTCAAGCAGAGACACTGGCATTGTGAGAGTTATAGGCAAGAGTGAGTTGAGTTGCGAGCAGAAAGCGCAGAGTGAGAGTTGAAATCAAAAATAAATTAAAAATAAATCATAAAACTAAAAAACAAAAACAGAAAGTAAATGAAAAGAAAATACAGAATACGCAAAGTAAAAACAAAGCAACGTAGACAGAGAAGAGAAGGAGGAAACTCAAAGGAAAACCTAAAGAAAAACCTAATAAACCTAAAAGAAATCTACTTGCAGGCTTCGTATAACAAAAATTGAACTCTAACGTACAGTATTTTAAGTTTTTAATGGTATTACGGTCACCCTAAAACCTAGTAAAGCTTTCTTATAAATCTCATATTAAGAATAAATGCAATTTTCTATTTACATATCTTAAAACTCTTTAATAACTTTGGTTTTACTTAACTTGCATGGTCACCCTAAACTTTCAGTGCTACCCATTTATTGCAAAAGCCTAAATAGAAAGTGTAATCAATAGAATACTTAAGTTGCTCATTGTTTAGTTCCCATTGAGCTCATTTACTGAATATGCAAACTCAATTTTCCTTGAAAAATTAACACAATCTGGAAAATTTAATACATTGACTTATTTAGTTCATTGAAAGTCTTCTTCTGTTTTGCATTTGCTGCCCGTTTCTTTATCTAATTATTTTGAAAAAGACGCCACAATGAATTGGCAAAGACCAATTTGTATGCCATTTGGATCATTTCGATATATTGACGTCGCTAACTAAACATTCCTTTGGCATCCGGCCAAATCGATGCAAATTCGCAAAAAACACACACACACACAAGGAAAACAGACATAGAGAGACAAGCACACAGGCAAATAGAGACACTCACACACACACACACAGACACACATTGAACAAAGACTCCACTTAGTGATGTCTGTCTGTAGAACGAAAGAGAAACATAGGCCAATTGGGGCGTGGCTGCCGCAAATTGAGAACCGCTAAAGTAAACTCGAAAATAAGAAACAAAAAGTGCAACAAAATAAAAAAAGAAAACGAAATAGAAAAGAAAATAAAAGTGAAGTATAGAAGAAGAATCAACCAAAATGTAACGAGGTCAGAGAACGCAAGATAAATCGATTTTCTATGTGAATAGTACGAATATTTATTTATTTACTCAAGTGAATACTGAGAAAATACTGCAAACTGAATGAATAAATATTGATATTGAATATGAGAATAAATAAACATCTAATGTGTGTGCAGACCGAGGAGTAAATGGAATAAGTACGATATATATATTGTATATTTAGTCTGTACAGCAAACGATAGTTGGTTGGGTTTGACCTTCGCCAGTGAAAGAGTATCTACAATACAGAAATGTTGCGTTCTAGCGCTGGATCGATGTGATCTTAGGCTTACCTCGGTTGGAACGCTTCGGCAACTATCGGTATTATCACAAGAAGAAACATTTTCCGGCGTTTTATTTCGCTATTTTAGTTGCGTAGCAGAGCATTGATTTGGTATTTTGTTTGGTTAAAACGACAGATTTGTAGGTTAGGTTTTAGTTTTGGACGAATCAGAAACGATAACGAAACGACTCAAGACTCGAGGAAACTTGAAACTGCAATTGAGATGATTGAAAAGAGGAGAGAGGGCACTTACCATAACGTCACTGAGACCTTGATGCACATGGTCGCAGAAGATTGTCCACCAGTGTTGGATAAGGTCGTGCGCGTGTGCGTAGTCAGTGGGCGTGGAGGCGCTCTTTGTCTCCGAGTTGAACTGAATCAACCAGGGCTTCAGTTTGCCGGCGAAATGCAAAATCTTAATTTTATCTCTGAACCTGAGAAGAGCGAAGAATGAGTATTAGACACTGTTAACACTGTTTAGCAGTGTTGTGCATCACTTACTGTTTGAATGCGGGCAAGTAACAGTAGGAAGCATAGGCTGTCACATTGTAGACGAATGGCAAATGCTTCTTAATGTCTGCGGTCGCCCAGTCGGCAAAGTATTGATTCAACAGACCCTGATCACCACCATCGAAGCTGCCGTTCTCAACGGCGAACTGTGTGATCTTGTTGAAGGTCTCCACACTGGGTTTGTATACAAAAACACCAGAGTTGAAGCAGTCGGGCCAGCTGACATCTGGAGCAGCGGACAGTTCCTCGCGCTCGAACAGTTCATCGCAGTTTTTCAGCACCTAAAGAAAGCATTTGAAAAACACATTAGAGACGAGTGCCCCCATTTGGAGTTAAGTGCTGCACTTACCAGGGTATCGGCATCGAGGAAGACACACTTCTCGAACTGCACCAGGCGCCAGCAGTGAAGCTTTGTGAAGGTGACGCCCAATTCGGGACGCTTGAGCAGCGCCAAATTCGCCGCATCCTGTGAGTCCAGCACGTTCACCTCTTGTACAACATTGTACACGTCCTTCAGTCTGTCGCGCATCGCCTCCGACACGGTGGGCGTGACCAGTACCGCCAGCTGATGGGCGGTGCCCGCCCGCTTCAGCGAGTGTGCCAGCACCAAGGCGCCCAGCGAGTACGTGTCATTTGTGGTCAGTGTAACCCAAGCGAACTCTGCGAAAGGAGCAGGAGAGGGGGAGGGTCAAGGGTTAGCTAATACGCAGAGGGACCTCTTCTTATCTTACAGCTACATGAGATAGACACAGATATACACAGATACAGATACAGTTACAAGTGCAACAGCAGTAGCAGCAGCAGCTTGGCCATAGCGCAAGTTTTTCTTTTCTTTGTCGCTTTTTATTTTCATTTTTAGTTTGGCATTCGGAAAATTCGCAGAATAGAAGCATTGAAATATCTACGAACAGTTTATGGATTATAAATAAACAGGCAGCAGGAGAGAACTCATCATGTCTGAGATGTACATATACATATGGAATATGAATACATATAGACACGCGATAGATATAATAGCAGCAAACTGAGCGATATGGGGTGTGCGAAGTGTGTGTGTGTGTGTGTTTGTGTCTGTTTTCGCGCATCTGCGTCAACAGCTTGTGGGCGGGGCACGCGGCGGTCGCATGCAGCGTCGATTTTGGCAATCTTTCGATTATTTGGGTTATATCGCGCCCCATTTGGGCTATTTTCTTGATTTTGCAAAAAAACAAAAATAAATAACAGAAACAGAAATAAATAAAATAAAAACCAAAAAAGAAAATTGCAAAAAAGAAAACCAAAAGCACCGCAAACATTTCGGAAGCGCATCTGCTTACTTAGCAAATTATATTTTGCGTTGTTGGCATTTATTGGGATCAACTGTAAATATATATATACACTATCTATATGTTCTATATATTATATATACAGTTCGCAGTCCCAGCGTGATTTTAATTTTATTCATATTATAGCGATAGCATAAACATTGGCGCCAGCATAAATTAAACTTGAGCGAAATTCCTCAGTCATATTTTCTTATGGGTTAGCTTAGTACAATATAATAAACAGAAATAGATCTTCCTATACACGAATTTTGCACAATTTAAATTTAAAAAATTCCGAATTAAATATTGAAAAACTTTTCAATTAAATTTCACGAAAGTAATCTAGAAATATTTAAGAATTTATGATATTGTTCTATGATATGAACTATGAATGATTTGTGAACTTATGTACAGAGACTAGTCCTCGACTTAAACGTATTATACAAATTAAAATTAAAATTAATAATTAAACATGCAGAATTTAAATTTGAAATATAACGAAAAATCAAAAATAAAAATCATCAGTAGAGTTATTATATTGAAAATTAGAAGTTTATTATCTCAATTTGATTATGGACAAGAATTTATTGTTGTTGTTGTTGTGTAGCTACGATCAAAGTTTCTTTATACAAATTTGTCGGGGTTTGGATGGGTTAAGATCAAGATTAGTTCAATTGGTTTTGGGTTGTTTGTTTTTCGGTTGGGTTTATACGGCATTAGAAAGCGCAACCGGATCGGTAGATTTGAGAAGCGTGTTTGTTTTTAGATCTATATAGAATACAGTACGGGGAATATGAAACAGAACTACCTTCGATACTACGCAGATACGAATGGAAATGGACACGGCTGAACAGCTGAATGCAATTGGTGACACAGCCTCAGCCACCGTGCGGCAGGTGGCGCTCTCTCATCTAGTCACACAATATGTACAAAATGTATCTGACGAATTTTTAATGGGTGTGTGGGTGCAAAAATGCGACTTCAGGCTGTTGTTGTTTTTCTTTTTTTGATCTTTTGTTTTTTTCATGTTATTCGATTTTTCTTATTTGCCTGTTCGGGGGATTTGTGTGTGCAATGAGTTGTTGTGCCTAAAATAAAAATGAAATCATTTACTTGGCGAAACTAGAATGGTTTTTAATAACTTCGTGACTTACCGGATGCGAGTGAGCACAAAACAAACAATATTCATAATGTCACAACAATAAAAACTAATATACGAGTATATGTTCATAAAAAATCAAATAACAAAACCGATTCTCAAGGCGACATCATAAATTTCGATTTAAATTGAATAAACAACACTCGAGGGATTTACGAAATTGGATGGTTGTCAAAGTGACGAACCGACTTAAGATATGTACTAAATATAGAGCTACTTAACTTAGGTATTACTATGACTAATCCGACAGCTGCAGCAAAGTAGCGCATACGAAATTGTTCGCAGTGTATTGGCGAAAGCTCGCTCAGCTGCTCAGGCCAAAAGCTCACAGAGGGGCGACTGCGCAGAGTCAGAGACAGACAGACTGTTGTTGCCCTCTTCCCCTCGCACCTCACCCCAACGCCGGCTTTATCAGCTGCGTATGCGGGTAACACAATAAAACACAAGCTGATAAGGCAAAAGGTCAGCACAGCAGCTGGAAAAATGCTCATTGAGGCGTAGCTTTTATTGAATGACCTGTGTGTGTGGGTTGGGCGCATGAATGGAGAATGGAATCGGATGTGGCTGCCAAGCTGTTACCCCAAGATTGGGTGGGAGTAGGGAGGAGTGGAGCATTATGAGAGGTGGAAGTGTGGAGGAGACGGAAACCCGTTTCGTGCATCGCTGCCAATGTCAGAGCGTGGCAACAACTGCTGCATGGCACATTTGCAGCGGGAAATGGCGACGATGGCCAAGAAAAGAGCCGGCAAAATCGGCAAATGCAGCGCGTCGCCGAATGGCAACACCCAAAACGAGTTATACGTCGCGGCGCAACGTTAATCTTGTGGGTAGTGTGTGTATCTGTTGGATACGTGGTACGTATCTGGCGTCTATATGCGTTCTCAGTTTGCCACTAAAAATAGCCAGCAAAATGTGAAATGAAATTGTAGCGCGACAAGAAGTGTATGCTGCTACTGCCTCCTCTGCAGCTATCTCCGATGCTGCTGCATACAACACACACACGCACACACTTGCACACAGATACGCAGATACATTTTTAGAAATTCAATCACGGAGCGCAGCAAGGGATCGCAGCGACAGCTGGAGTGGCTTGCCTCTTGCCTTATGATTTATGCGGGCTGCACAAATACATATGCATAGCGTATATACAGCTGGCAAACACAATCCCAATTTCTGTCAGTGTATTTTGGCATTTCCCGAATAAAATTTAATTTTCTGCTTGAATTGTGGGCGAACAAACGTGGAAAAGTTTTTCTAGAAACTTGTGAAATTGTTAACGCCTGTCGCCGGCCATAATTTTTTTGTATAGTGTGTGAGTCGGCTATATATACCCCATTTTCATGATTATATATGTATTTTTAAATATATATCAGCGATTTCTATAATTAGCACAGAACTAAACAGCATCTATAGCTAATGAGATGAATGTGATGCCGTCTATGCATATAGAAACTGATTCTGATTGGACTTGGACACGGTCGATTCATGCATTTCAAACATGCAAAGGGTGGCAAGGGGGAGAAGGGAGAAGGGAGAAAAGGTGGTCAAGGTGGGGACTCCATATCGATGCGGAAATCGTAAAGCAACTGATAAGCCTGGCGCTTAATTAATCGTTACAAATACACCGAAATCACACGTACGTATGTATGTGTATTCTAGGTATATTTTCGTATTTGGGTCACGACTTGCCCAGTGTGTAATCAATGGGCTCAGTGACGTCGACAGAACGAAGCTGGCACTGACCTTCACCACGAGCCTAATTCAATATTGATGCAATGCCAGGCAGAGGCGCATGCATAACATCACACTGTAAACCTCTCTCCCACCCTCAGAGCGCACATTGTTCTTGCTCTCTCGGCACTGTCTTCGTGCGCGCACTCTCTCTCGCAGTGCGCTTCAAACGAAGCTTGGCTCTCTCTCTCTAGCAGCAACAACAACGACATTGGCGCCGAAGCTCACATAACATGCACGTTATCAGTTTGTCAACATTTTGCCAATTTCGCGCATACTTTTCATAAACAAACAACTGACGTCGTCTACGTGTGTGTGCATGTTTGTGCGTCTGAATGTATGTTGTAGTTGTTGCTTCTCTTCTACATTTGCAATGCTCTGCATGCACACGGGTAGACTACAGACACATACACACATTCGCACAAACACACACTCATTTGCACATACGACACACGCACAGGCGGCGCCGCGGACTAGGCAAATGCTATTGAAGGTCAGTAAAGGTCGTCGCCGCAAACAAATGAAGTGGAGCAGAAGGAAGAGGAATAGAGAATAAAAAGGAACTATGAAATTTGATTTTTGATGTGTTATGAAATATGAGAATGCAATTTAATTGTTGTTGCAGCTTTAGTAATTGCGGCATAATAAAAACAAGAAGAAGAAGAGCGCTGAGGCAGCGCAGTCGGTGCAGGCTCAGCTTAGCCATGCATTGAACACACGCACACATACACGCACGCACGCACGCACGCACACAGACAAAGAGACGCACACAGACTCTCATTTATTTATCTTTTCACTTCCTTTGCACGCTGCTCTGATGATGAGGTGGACAGAGAGAGAGAGAGAGTGATGATGATGGTGGAGGTAAAAACTTACTGCTCATTTTGTTTTTTTTTGTTTGTCTGTTTGTTAGTATTTAAATACACTGCGAAAAAACACGCGGAACGAGTCCTTCGCGTTTCTTTTATTGCTTTCCGGGGGTGGTCTTGTTGTTGGTGGGGTGGGGCGTGCCCGTTAAGCTTTTATACACTGAGTAAGATGACGAGAGCGTGAGTTGCCTTGGCTGTTCTGCCTACCACGAGCGACGACGAGAAACTGAATGTCTACGACATGTCGGGCTAATGAAAAGTGCGGACAACAGCAACGACGCAGACGTCGGCAGCGCTGCCGTGGGCAATAAATGTGTGGGGGCAGCTGTTCGCAGTCGCAGTCGTCGTCGTCTTCGTTGCTGTCGCCGTAGTTGTGAGCAGCAGCAACCACAAAACAGAGGGAAGAGGACAAAACGAAAGAGCCGATGAGGAAGGCGCCAAAAGTGAATTTGCATTATGCTTGCTTGAATTTCACATTTCTCCTTCGGTCTCGTTCGCCGGCATCAACGCGAGAGAGAGAGAGCGCGCGTGAGAGAAGTGCGAAAATATGCGAAAGGCAGAAGACAAATTCCGGTTGTATGTAGAGCGCTCTCTACCCGTTCTCTCTAACTGCTGAGAGCGATAACATACGCAGGGAGAGAGAAGGCTTGCGACTTTGACTTGTTGCATCTAAAGAGGCAAACGAACGGCACCTGTAGGAGGTGTAACCAAGAGATAATGTTTATAACTGATAAGTTTATCAGCTAATGGCGTTATGTGGATTATGACAGGCATTTATCAGTTTAGCTATAAATAAAAAGACAATAAAATTAAGGATGCACTGGCTCTGTTGTTTTGACCTGCTCAACGGCTGCCGTGCATGTTTAATCATGTTTGCCTAATCGCAACCACATTTTTTGTACAAGTATTATCTTGTTGATTAACAGGCTTAGATAAACTATAATAAACATAGTAAATACGCAATACTTACTCAGTGTACATTTTATTTATATCTCACTGCAAAAATTCCCTATTGAAAATTATTTTCTGCTCCTTCATTACTTTCTGCTCCTCGTGTGGAGCACAACTGTTAAACCATTACAGATCGCGCTCTGATTTTAACATAATGTAAAAAAGTTCTACTAAGTATGCAATGAACTGTTTACATGCATTCAATGCAGCCCTTGACACGATACTATCGATACTAAAAGCTAAGCAACAAACCATATCCAGTACAGCAACCCGAATGCCTAATTTAATACCCAAGACGATCAACAACAATTTTTTATCTCTCGTTTTTCATATTTTTTATTACAATTTTATAAATCTAATTACATAGTTCAAATCACTTAAGCATAGATAACTAAATAAATAAATAGATACACAAGAAAAGCCGCATTACACTCTAAGATCACTGGAAATAAACTGAGCAAAGTGTAAAGATGACGCGCGTTGTTAATCTTATACACTTATCCCAAAATTTTGCATATGCTTAGGAAGAAGACTTTCAAATAGGTATAGAAGATTTCGAAGAATACGATATAATACTTATCTGGCGCAATTTGCCAAATATAATAAGTGGAAAATTATTATCAATGCAAATCTAACAATGTCATTACAAAGTTATCTCAATACTAAAGGCTGAAAAGAACATAAGTAAGGAGTAATGATCATATCGTTTCCATATAAACAAGAGTAAATGCGAACATCAAGATGAGCGCATGATATGGGTGCAATTAAACAAGGAAAAGAATATTAGGATACGGAAGTTATTTGAACTACCGAAACCAAATATTTCTTGCAAACACTGAATTCAATTTTCAGATCAGTGAAAAATAAACAAATAAATGAAACATTCCACTTAGACAGGAAATGGTCGAGTATAAAGAAGAAGATACTCTTAGATGGGTAAGCTAAATCTGTGCGGGAATATTTCCAGTAAGTCTTTAGAACATTTCTCCAATTGTAAAAAAATGTCCAATGAAAAAGACCTAAGAAGAGCTCAAGAATGGCACATTTATCAAAACCAAAAATGATCCCATGCCAATTTTTATAAGTGAGAATAAGGAGAAGAGGAAAATTATTATCAAGGCAAATCTTACAATATCAGTCAACCTACGAAGTTAACTAACGAGTATAAGCTCGAAGAAGAAAGGAAAGAAATTATTGTTTGGATTAAAACCAAAGTAAGAGTAGATATCAAAACAATGAAGTAAATGAAATCAAAGATGGGAGCAGGATGTGCGCAGGAAATGATTGCACAGTGATTTTAAATAAAACTAGGAGAGCAACAAATGGCAGAGTCGAGACTCAACCAATAAAAATGACAGAGATAAGTGAAATGAATAGGAAAATGGTATGAAGAATAATAAGATACTGTTCAGAGTTTAGATTTTGTTCAATTCATTCATTACCTGTGTTCAGTTAGCTTCTAGAAGTAAAAATTAATCGAAGCTAAATAAAAACCACCATTTTTAGAATAGAAACCATGTACCAACACGGTGTTTCACTAACACCGCATTAGATTAAAAGCTGAGTTGAAAATAAACTCTTCGCTGACAAGAAATGATCTGCGGTATTACAAATCGTTTCTTCGTCACAACATTACACACGAGTACGTATATGTGGAAGATAAAAGAAAATTTACAAAACCTTTCTTTAAGTTTAGTTTTGATAAAAATTATAATCTAAAGAAAAAAGAATAGTAATAAATAAATACCTTGTCATGTTCATTCCACCAACAACATCCTAGCGAATGAGTGAAACTTAAATGCAAGGTTAAAGAAACCAGTCTACAGAATTAGCTTCGGCATACTTCGTTTATGAAGAAGCATTATCTGATCTAGGGATGCCTGCGTACTGTATATTTCTTTTCAGCACCTTCCTGTGGATTATGCATCCTGAAAGAACTAAGCAGCCTAAGAATGCTTTAGCTAACCTTGTTGCAATTACAAGCCATTTTAGATTGTTTTTTGTTCACTTATTTTATAAGCAAAAACAAATTTGTAGACTTTCTTTCACTTCATAGCACTTTACAGTTTAAAGCAATATTCTACAGTCATCATCAACGTGTTTTCTATGTTGATTGAGGATTTTAACTTCTTCCTATTGTGGTTCCAGTGATCGTATCTAAGGACTATGCTAACTAAAACTAGTTGAGGCTTTCTTGTGGAGCAAGGCACAGATTTACTGCTTCTTCTTCGCATTATTCTATATCTGCTACTTCATTTCCCTATTACAACTGCTTCTTTAGCAGCTTCTGCTTCTTTAGCAGCTTCTGCTTCTTTGTCAGCTTCTGCTTCTTGAACAGCTTCTGCTTCTTTGTCAGCTTCCCTTTTCATTTTCATTTTCTCGTTCTCGTTCTTCGACTTTTTCTTCATCTTCTCCTTTTCCTAATGCTTCTTCTTATGCTTCTTCTTCTTATTCGAATTCTTCGTCTACTTCTTATCCTTTTTCTCCTTCGTCGTTTTCTTCGTCTTCACCGTCTTCTTGGGCTTCCTCCTTCCCTCTGTTTTTTGGTACTCGTATATGGCAATTGGTCAGGTAGATTAAGTAGAGCAACTAGGCTAATAAATAATATATAGAGACTAAGCTAGTCGATATTGCTAATGTTATGGATATGGCTTCGATCAGGCAGTATCACAGTGCAGCGGCTCATCCTCCTTGAGCCGATGATTCGTGGCGTTTCGTGGCGATATAACTAAATGCTTTCGATTCTGGACAGATCGACTCAGACGTCGATTTCGGCGTCGCTTGCGCCAGCGGAGAATGCAGTAGCAGAAGACTAGACACGAGAGAGAGACAGAGAGAAAGGGGGGATTAGGGGTACTGCAATTTGTGTGATGTGTGTCTCTGCACTCACCCAACATCACCAGCAAGACGCCACCAAAGCAGCCGGCAGTGAAGATCCAAAAGTGGCGCACCTCGGCCAGCTCCGCACTGGCCAAACAGTCACGGAATGTCGGCGCATCCACGGTGCGATTGTAGGGCAGTGGACACGCGTCCCCGTCTAGCGCATCTGCAAGAGGGAGGAGGGAGGAGTGTAAATTGGTGGCATGCCAAAATTAGCAACAGATTCACAGCAGCTGCTACACCACAACTTACCCATGCAGACGGGCACGAATTTGGTATTGGCGCCGATGGTCATGAGGTGATTGGTGACCCGCTGGCAGGCACAGGGCGTCATCTGGGTCCTGGTCAGATCGATGACACTCAAGTGGCACATGCTGCCCAGCTTGTCCATGCTCAGGTTGTGCAGCGCATTCACCGATGCGTTCAGTTGCCACAGATCTGTAGAGAGATGATGGGATATATATAGATATATGTGCCACACATAGTGCCACCTTGGCCACTCACTTGGCAACGGGCCCAGATCGGGTATATCGTCGAGCTCACAATTGGCCACATTGAGATACTCCAGCGGTGCTCGTATGGGCTTCTCTAGCTCCTCCAGCTGCTCGTGCATCTTGCCCAGATAGTTGCTGTCCATGTAGAGATTGCGCAGCCTTGGCAACTGCAACAGTTCGCTGGGAATTGTGGTTAGGCCATTACTCGATAGATCTACTTCCTGTGGATCGATCAGTTAATCGATTAATCGTCTAATTTATCATTTCTAACTGCAGTTAATTAGCCTCCGCTCGCAACTCACCTGCAACGAGGTGAGTGGCTCAAACGTGCCCGGCTCCACAGATAAGATCATGTTCTCATAGAGCAGCAGAAACTTCACATCGGTATAGCGCTGGAACGAGCCTTGTGTCAGCTTCCTAATGCGATTAACCGATAAGTCCAGCACCTGAAAATGTTGGGGGGTTGAGCTCATTAGAACTATGAACTATTGCTATGAAGCAATTGGAAACTGACGAGTCATGGGGGGAGTTAGATCTAACATATATTAACTGTATGATGCGGCATATATTGCTGAGATTTGATGGTGAGTTGAGTAGAGAGGGGTAGATATGATGTTGGGAGTGAAGGAAGCTTTGCTGAATAGTTGAGTAGGGTAAATATGATGTATGAAGTGTAGGTTTGCTGAAGTATAGAGTATCTTTAGGCAACTTTTCTTATAAAAATTCTTCTCAAATCATTTAAGTTTCAGCTTAAGCTCATAAGACATGAAATATAGCTGTTTTGCAAAGGGAAATTAGATCATATTATAAGATATTTCTGATCTTTAGGATCTCTAAAGTCTACTGAGAAGTTAAGGCAATGTACACTTAGTTGAACTTGATTAGACCCCTTCTCTCATTAAAGTTCTATAGTTAAGGCACTTTAGTTTCACTTAAAGAATATGATTCATAAAACACACATGTTTTGGTAAGGAGAAATGGTAGTACAGTTCAGGATATAACTCATCTTGAAGTCTATAAAGGTTGCTGGAAAGTTGAACAACTTTTTTGTAGGGAAAAAAGTGTTTCGGCCTTACTAAGTCTTACTGTGTCCAAAGGTCAAACTTGTCAAAGAAACTTTACTCATTCAGAATCTTCAGGATGATCAACTTCAGGCATGAAAATGACATCTTTTGGTAAGATAAACAGAGAATTTTTCTTTTAGATATTTCTTGTTTAACGATTAAAACAAAGTCTGAAAAAAATGTATTAGTCTGTCAAATAGTTCTATCACAATATATAGAAGACATTAATGAGATAAATATTTAAAGTCTTTATTGAAGTAGAAAGTCTTTAAGATATCTCTGATCTTCACTCTCTATAAAGCCCTCTAAAAAGTTGATTTATTTCAGATTTAAGAACATGATGTTGTAGCCTTGGGAACATGACAGATATCTTTAAGAACATGAAACAGCACTGCCTTAGTTAGGAAAAAAGGCGCTACTTCTTCTCTCAAAAGACTCCCAAAATTACTTAAACCTTCCCACTGTCCACTACAACCTGCTCCACTAAGACAGTGGGCAAATCGCGCACACTTCTTGTCACATTCTCAGTGCGTAGACAATTTATGCTGGCATATTTCTCATGCAAATACAGGTTTATGCTGCCCCAAATAAATATATCTCTGTGCATATGTTATATCTGCCCTGTGTATGTCGGGCTACAAGTCAACTTCTTTATGCTTTAATTAAGCTCAATTGAGGCGGGCAGATGCCTCTGTCTGGGGTCGAGTGTGGACTGTGTGCACTGTGAGGGCTGTGTGGGATATGCGACACGAATTACGTTTGGGTCATGAGATTTTTATTGGCACAAATTGACCTCTTGCACGCAGAGAGGGGAGGCAAAGGGCAACTGTGTGTGTATTACTCACCTCGACGGATGCCTTGAGGTTCTGCGGCACTTCCCTGAGGTTCATGTCGTAGCATTTGATGCGCATGAGCTTGTCAATGCGACCATACGAGCAGCGACGCTCCTCTGCGCCGGCAAAGCCAAACGCCAGCATCGTATAGAGAGCGGATGTGAGCAGGACGATGTTGCGGGCACGTGGGCAGCGCAGCTCCATGCTGAAGAGAGAGAGGGGGAGAGAAGAAAGCAGAAGAATTGCAATATTGATTAGTGAGGAAGCAGAGAAAGGGAAGAAGAAGAAGAGAGACAATTACGCCCCCTTAGTCGTCTTTCTCGCTGCGATAAATCGTTTTATTTTCGTTGCGCCTTCGAATTGTTTAACTAATAAATAAAAGCGAACGTACATACGCAGACGGACAGGCGAGAAAGTGGCGCACCTGAGCCCCCAAAATGAGCCGCCAAACCAATTATTTTCGAATTAACAATTTACAAGATCATTGCCGCGCCATTGAGAGAATCCCGACCCCGATACGTGACCGGGTCGGGTCAGTTTTGTGCGCGCCTTTGTTTTGTTTTGTTTTGCTTCAATCGAGCGCATCAGTCGCCGCCACGCCACGCCCCGCCTCCCACACACTGAGCCAAGTGGGCGCGGCTGTTGATTCAGTATTAGTTGTGAACTGACCACAACAAAGCAAAAACACAAAAAAAAAACAAACAAAACAATATAAAACTGCAACTAAATTGAATAAACGCATTTTGTGCGGCACCACGGGGCGTATGAGTGATGTGCGTTGTTTGTTGCGCGTATTACGTATACGTCAGGGACCATAATGCCTTCAGTCAGTGTCAAGGGGTCGCACACACAGTAAGGCATGACATATCAAGCTGAAGCTGTCAATCAAGCGGAGAATTGCGATAGATACCCTGTAGTTGATAGGGAGTGGGGTATGCCAGACTGGGGGGGAAGTTAGGGCAGGTTTTGCAAGGATTACTGCGATTAGATAGCGAATTTTAGCTAGCTAGCACGTTCTATGATAGGTGAAAGATACCCTGTAGTAGATTAAAGTGGGGTATATTAGACTGCGCTAAAGATTTGGCATGTTTTGAAGTATGTTCTTATGGCTGACAGTCATTAACAAGCTAATTGCAGCTATCTAGCACTTCTATGATGTGATAAAGATACCCTGTAATTGTAAAAATGGGGTATATCAGACTGAGCTGAAGTTCAAGCATTTTTTGCAGAGAGTACTACGGTTCTATAGCGAATTTCAGCTTGTCAGCGCTTTCTATGATAAGCGATAGATACCCTGTAGTAGTTAAAAGAGGGTATATCAGACTTAAGGGAAGCTAAGGTAAGTTTGCCAATGTATTCTTGTTGCCTATGGCTTGCAATCCTTATCTAGACATTTTTCTGCTAACCAGCATCTTCTATGATACGCAAGAAATACCCTGTAGTCGTTGAATAAGGGGTATATCAGACTGTACTGTAGATTTGGCAAGCTTTATCTCAAAATCTCCTTTCCTTAAAGTTTACTGCGACTATCTAGCAAACTTCAGCTAATCAGCTTCTTCTATGAGAAGTGTAGAAGTGTATGTGGAGTATATCAGACTGTGTTGAAGTTTTGTTCAATTTTGCCATAAAATCTCGTTGCTTGAAACTTACTGCAACTGTCTACCAAATTTCAGCTAACTAGCTCTTTCCACGCCTGAGTTCTTTGGGGCTCGCATGAGTTGTCGCACTGAAAATAGTTTTACAGCCTGTAAACAGGCATCAAAGTACGTTAGAAAACCACCTGCTAAAATTAACACCACGCTGACTCAACGTCTTACTACGCACCTCTCTCTCTCTCTCTGTCTCTCTGTCTTCTATCTTATCGGCCGTTTTACGACTATCTCTCCGGACTCTGCGAATGGAACATCAAACAGCGCAGCGAAGAGGGGCCAAGCAATAAATCATACATACGATACGATTTTAATGTATGTATTTCTTCCGGCGCATTGTAAACGTGTACAAAACAATTGCCAAATCAAAGATGAAACAAAGAAAAATAGCTGTAAATTGATTTATAGCCGGTAAATAGCTAGAATCTGCAGCTATTTCGCAACTGATAATATGACGAAGGAAAATGGAAATTCAAGTGAAAACTTTGCTGTTTGTTTTGGCAACTTGTCACGCCCCGTTCGAGGTGCAGTTGGGCTAAAGTCATGCCACAGGCAAGTGCCCTCTCCCTCGCTGTTCTTCTTCTTCTTCACTTTTGGCATGCTTCTCGCTTTTCATTTTGCGCTTTTTTCCAGCTGTTTGCGTGATTTCAGAGCGCTTTGTTTATGACTAACTTTGCTGCAGCTTATCTACTTGTTTGCCATTTCCTATAATTTCCACGAAATATCAGGTGCACAAAAGCGAAAGGGTGGGGGAAAGGCAGTGATAGGGGTAGTGGGAGGGGCAGTGGGAGGAGCAGGGGCAGAGGAAGTGCGCACTTTGATACACCCCCTAAGAAGAATAGGGAACTGGCAATTCATTCTAATTGCAATGCATTCGGGCATTGTTTGCATTCTCAAGTTCAGGCAAATGCATCGAGTGACGATAGGAATGTTAGCGAGGTATACCCTGTAAAGGGGGGTGGGGAGTGGGGGGTAGTTAAGGTGTCTGTAGCACTATAACTCCTCTTTTATCTGTATACCTTATAAATGATTGCAATAGTTAAAACTTTCCCGCTTATGTATTCTTGAAGACATCGTTAATATAGTAGGATTATACCCTGTAAAGCTGCAGTAAGAGGCTAGTTGGGATACCCAAAGCACTTCAACTCTTTCTAATGCCTGCAGAGCTGCTAAAAGTAAAGGTAACTTGGATATATATCCCGATCTGACTGGCCTTAGGTCTTTACACCCTCCAAGGCAATGAAGAATGAAGCTAATTCAAGTCTGTAATTAATTCTGGCTCATCTGATGTCAATATACCCTGTAAAAGTCAAGAAAGCACAGTTAGAACCCCCACTTGGACTTCCCTAAACTCCCTTTACCACATAAGTCATCTATAAGTCAAAGTAATTCCAATCTATATCCCACACTGACTCCCTCTCAATGCCTCTTTGCCCTTTACAAAAGTTCGAACTTTGGCAGTAGCTAATGTTCAGTTACTGTATCGAATTGTGCTGCGTGTAATGTCATCTAACCCTGACTAACTGAAAGTTATAGCAGTTTATGGTCATATCGAACAGTCACAGTTCTATTTACTGAACACTTAGTGTGGCCAAATGATGAATGAGCCATATAGAAAGCCAATAAGTCATTTGCCAAGTCAGAGCAATAATGCATGTCGGCCCCAATGTGGCCCTATAACCGATAAGAGCGACAGCTCCACAACAAAAGGCCAATCAATAACCGTAAAATGTGGCAACTTGGGGTAGACTTCCTATAGGATTGGGGCAACAGCAGAGGGAGGAGAAAAAACATTGCTAGAACTTCAAGTGGTTGCTCAGTTTCAGTTGGACAATGTCCAGAAATTGCGCTGCTCCAATTGACAGAGTAGGAGAGAATAAGGGGAAAGAAGAGGGAGAAAAGGGGAGAAGAGAGGGTAAGTATGAAGAAGACTTAAGGCATGCAAGGCGCGCTACAGTGCCCTGTCGCAGTATGCGAACCTGCGCAAGGAACTTAGTAAAAGAAACTAAGAAAAAGAGAAGAGTTAATGCACAATTTGCGGGTTAAACTTGGCAGCTTATCAAGTCTAATCACATTTATGTATATTTTAATTTATTATTTAAATATGCCCTAGTACGCTTACCTCTCTGACTCACTGTGCCGCAATGTACCTCTGTCATTAGAGCTGCCTGCCGAATCGGCAGAAAAACATTAAAGCGATTTCCACACAGACACAACGAGGCGACAGGCGCGACCGCAACAAAAGGCTATAAATATACATATATGCCACATACATATAGATCATACAGATATGTATATATATAAATATATATCTATCTGTGGCTGCATATATGTTTTTGTTTCAAAATTCAAATTAACTTTTTTTCCCCCAAAGATTTTATTCATTTTGGCTTTAATACATTTTTATTTTTTACCCCATTCTGCGTTTTGAGTGGCAACTTGAGAGGGGAAGGGGCAGGGGTAATGCTAGGTGGGTGGGGCTTAAGGGGGGGTTTGTTGTGCTGTGGCGGCATCGACATTTGTTGGACTTAAATTCAATAGAATTGGCAATAAAAAAGGGCTAATGGATGAATGTGTTTGGAAGATCCCATGGCCATAAAAGAGTTCAGATAGCGCTCCCCTCCCCCCGCTCCCCCTCCATTCGAGATAAATATTGAAAATGGAATATTGAAAATGTTGAATGTTGAATGGAATTTCCATCTATCTATGCTTTTCCCACTTCTCTCAGCCTGGCCGCATTTGTGCCATATTTATATTTATACAATGCCTCGACAATCCTCGATATCGAGCAACGGAGGCGCGAGAGATGTGTCAGGGAATGGATTACAGCCTGGCTAATGATATATAGCGGAAAATGGGCACATTATTTATGTTTATATGTCGGTCAGATGCTAAGCAAGCGATTAGCGCATAAGAACAAGCACAAACTATAAAAAATAGATCAAATTCGAAATACCAAAAAAAAAATGGAAATTCATAAAAACTTTAAATTAGTTTCAAATATTTTAATAACATTCTAAACATTTGTGAATGGATTTATGTGCTCCACTGATGCCCCATGTCACATCTTTGTGGGCGTTACGCCCCCCTCCCCACACCGCTACCCCCCTCTGTCACGCCCTCAACAGGTGTGCCAACATGGGGTGCGCGAGATTTATATGATTCTTCTGCTTGTTCTCTTGTGCTTGATAAAGATTTATTTGTTTAGACTTGGCGTGTTGTAACGCACACAAAACATAGGGTATTTGCTGGCTACAGGGTAGATAAGAGCTGAACCTCCCTAACAACATAAGGGCCTTATCAGCGAAGTCCACAAAGAGTTGAGTTTATCAGAAAACATTTTGAAATGAACTTTTCGGGGGAGACGTTACGAGAAAAGACCGCAACGATAACGTCGCCAAGTGAAGGCCGCAGAAATTAATTGAAAGCAATAACAAGAACTACAGCAACAAGGGAACCAAGAGCAACAACAACAACAACAAACAGTGAAACAACAACAGCAACAGCAATATAATAAAAACGTTGCCCATTTATTTCAATTAAACACAATAAAGAACGCATATTTCCCCCGAGACGTCGAAAAAAGACAAAGTACAGTAACAAAACGAGAATGCGCGATTTCAGCAGAAAAAAGACTGACCATAGGCAGAAATATATATAGTATATACGGCACATATAGTATATATAGATTTCGATAAAATACATTCGGCATAAACTTCCTTGAAATGAAAAAGGGCCGAGTGAAAAGTTGACAGATTTAGAATGTGCTAAGTAACGTATAAAATACTAAGAAAAATACCTGCAAATACTAAACAAATACTGATTGCGCTACCTGAGACGGTAAGTGTATGTATAGTACCTGGTACCAGGTACCTGGCACGATCTTGCCGAGTAAATATTAATGTCTTTCTAAGCTGTTCTTCAGCTGCAAATCGAAGTCTGCTGTGATCTTGTTCTGCTGCTCTATGTTTGGGGTCTTAAGACAGTCGTCTGTCTACTTACTCATCTGGCACATAAAGCAATTAAGGGAATAAAGATTAAACAACGAATGTGAGATAAGGCAGGCAGGTGGCTCAACGTGGAGAGAGAGATAATTGCATTGCACACTCAACTCAAACTGACTGACTGATTCTTCAAGTACCTCCATAAACACTACATGAGTTATTGATAACCCCAAAAGAGGCAGATATGTTAACTAAGGTCTACAAAGTACTAACTGAGTTAATGTGCTTCTAAATCATCTAAAAAGTTTGTACTTCAAGTCATATTCCCCTTAAGAAGAACCTTAGCAACATTATAGTCTCCTTCATTTCGTATTTCCTCTCTATGTACATTCTTCGTCACTTAACTTTCGTCTTTCCTCGTTCTCAGTCACTTCGCTCAATTGAAATCAATTTAACTACCCCAATCCATAAAATTCTTGCTCTGAAGAGCCTCTTCTCCTCTACAATATGACTAACTTACAGGGGAAAAAACTAGACCAAATCGTGTCTCAATGTTACGCTCTTAAAAAAATATAAACAAATTATATTATACAATCGCCAGCGATAGCCCCGCGCGATCCTCTGATAACGCTGTGCGTAACTGACTATAGTATAACTTACCTCTTGGCAAATCCAAATTGTTGTTGTTGTTCACTTGGTTTTATTCCTTGATAAACAAAAAGTTCGAGAACTCATCTTAATTGTTTTAACTAACTATTTAGCAGAACATAAAACTGCATTTGATCAATCGATCGATCAATCTTTTGCACTGCAGTAAAAAAAACTTTTCTCTTCACACAAATTTCAGTTGATTTTTTTTTTCTTTTTCTAATTCAATTAACACAAATTTCAGTTTACGGTAACGATCAACCGCCGTAGAACGGACGTAGTGTATTTGAAACAACCGGAGCCGACCCGTTCGGTTTGACTGCAGACTTGGAAGTGAAGTGCCGAGTGGACAACGATCACTGAGATCGGTTCGGTTCGGTTGGGTTCGGTTCGTGTGATTCGGCACTTCGTTCCCGTGGAGACCGAAAATCTCCGTCGATAAAGCAGTGCACGAAGATAATGCAACTGAAAGTGAAATGGGAAAACGCAGAAGAGAGTGCGCCTCGCTCTCTCACGATCTTGCGCTCGCACTCTCTCGCTCTCTTGCAGTGTATGTCTGGCTTGCGTGTTCGTTCGTTCTCTCTCTCTCTGTCCGTTCGTGATAACAATGGAAATTGATATACGTATATAGTATAGAAACTAAGGGGGATTTTGAACGATTCGCTGTTTGTGCCTCCAATTTCGACAGATGTGATGTATTTGGATATCTCAATTTCGATTCAATTAGCTTTCAAACGCTAACAAATCCGCATCGATGACGATGACAATGTCACCCAGCAGCATTTTTTACCCGAAATTTAATCAATCTTTCACGACACAGCAAGAAACTCTACGACGGACTGGGACTTCGACTGATAAGCTCCCCAAACTTGTGTCGTCTACGTTATGCAATCTCAGTTTCTTATCAAGAGTGTTCTTAATTATAATGACAATGAAGAAGAAGAACTCTTTAAACTCTTTACGAAACAGACAGTTGTCAACTGTACTAAGTATATGGTACTTTCTCTCATCAGGTTCTCAGAAAGATTTTGCCGGGAAATATTCAAAATGCTACTGTGGTTAATGAAGGTGGGAATCCAAAGAGGAAGCTGAGCCAGCAGGTAGTAAGAATTCCTTCCGTTTTATATTTTGTACAAAAATGCAAATGAATGAAACAGAGAACATTGTATTTCGAAATTGTTTTTGGTCTAGACAACCCAAAATTCGGTTAAGGTTTGAGGCAGACATGCCTTCAAGCAGGTAGTTATTGAAGAAATAGCACATATAGTACATGTTTGAACATGTTAGAGCCAACAAACCTCAAAGGTAAGGCTCTATAGATAAATCCTGGTCCCTCGAAGAAGGTAAGGTTCTATTGATAGAACCAGATCCACAGTTAGTTAAACTCCCTTTGAACTTGAGTTGCAAATTAAACATAACAGTTAGATGATAATTATATGTAGACTTTACACCCCACAAAATAGGTCCAGAGGCAGATCCACGTCCATAGTTAATAAAACTTCTTTGGTCTTGAGTCGTATATTGCACTGCTAGAAAAACACGTGTTCTGGTTTCAGAATGTTTCTCAATACCTATAGAGCTGACAACTCTCAAGGTAGGTAGGATTAGGAGAGAGATCCTAAACCCCAGGAGGTACAATACTCTTGGCCTTGAGTCCTGTTCTATTAAAGAAGAAAAAACCGATGTTATTTTCCTTTTTTTCTTCAACACAAATAAGTCTCTAGAAACAAACCCAAATTCACAGCTATTAAAACTCACTCTGACTTTAAATCGTATTTTATTTGTTTTTATTTTGTTTACAACATGAAAAAGAAATGGTAGAAAAATATGACATCGTGTTTCAAAATGGTTTTTATAATATACAAAACCCACAATCCATTTAAGTTTTTAGTCTTTCGATTCAAATTTCGTTCTTCTTTTTTTGTTTTGTTTTTGATATTAGTACATGAATGTAAGGTATATATAAAACTGAAAGCAGATCCTTTCTTCTTTTTTTTACGAATGAGAGTTAGAAAAGAAATATATAAAAGTATAATATGCATAAGAGCAGGAAGATTGGAGTGAGTAATTGTGGTAAAAGAAAAAGTAATAATAAATAAACCCTCAGTTCATAGTGTTTTCAATGTGTTGAGGTTATGTAAAATTGCTTTAAATGTGTGTGTGTAAAGTGTGTGTAGTGTGTGTGTGAGTTATAATTGAGCAATTACTCGTCCACTGCCTTTTTAATTAACACCTTTCGTTAGTTAGATTCGCATCTAAATATTTCACAAAATTTTTTTTAGTTGCATCGCTTTCGTTTGTTTGATGCATTTTTTAAAAATGTTTTTCGTTTTCTTTTTTGTTTCGTTTTTTGTTGTTTTCTTTATGTATTCGTTTTTTTTTGTTTTGTTTTTCCTTCCTCATCATTTAAATAATTAAATTACAAATTATAAATTAGCATTCATTTTGGTTTTCCATGAAAAATCAATGAAGCTTTCTTCTGCAGCAAAAAATCATGAGCTGTTCCCTTTCATCTTCTCTTTAACAATCGATATCGATAAATCCTTCTTCTTCTCCTTCCGCTTTGAATAAGTTTAACTTGTTCAACTAAATTAGGTAATACAACGGTTCATATTCATTAAGCCAAACTAATCACAATCTTTTGCATCAAATATTGCAAACATTCTTGAGTGTGTGTGTGTGAGTGTGTAAGGGGTGTGTGTATGAATGCTTTAAGCATTCGTATATCATTTTATATGCCTCTCTCTGGTTTGACGGCTTCTCTCGACGGATTTGGTTGTTGGTTTTCGTCCCTCTCTTAGGGTTTCTCCTGCAGACGCAATGTCTCGATAATGTTTGTGTTCTGGTAGAAGAGACGCACAACGAGCGTGTTGCTTGTGTCCTCCTTCTTGGCCAGAATCTCCAGCTGGAATGTCTCTGAGAAGCGTGCATCGATGAATGCCCCCAACGCGGCCACATCACACTTGGCCATGGTGGCACTCTCCAGTTCACAGTGCTTGGAGTAACGCGGTGCCTCGGCCAGTTCCTTGGGCAGGCGACGGAACTTGTCGGTGATGGCATTGTTGCCAAAGTCTATGAAGTGCACCTCGCACTTGCCCTCATCCAGCACCTTCACTATTTCGGCACGATAGAAGACTTCATCCTCTGGGAACTGAGCCACACAGAGCACTCCCACTTCGAGCTCTTTGAACTCCTCGAAATTCTGTTCGGCATCGAGCATTTTGTCGGTCATCTCCTCCAGCGCCGTGACATCCTGTTCCATTTGCACATAGAATGACTTGGCATCATCGTACTGCACCACAATGCAGTTGTGTAGCTCCACCTCGAGTGGCTTCTGCACTCCAGCCACAGTACTGGCCAGTTCCTGTGCAAAGTCCTTGTAGTTGATGCGCAGTTGCACATCCTGCTGCGATTCAACTTCGTTCTGCTTCAACTCACCCACAATCTCATAGACTTCACCAAAGTGTTGCTCCAGTAGGGAGGCGAAGGCCTCCTCCAGCTTGTCATCAGGCACATCCGCGGGCAGCTCACTGAGTTGGCAATGCACTGCCAAGGGGGGAATCTGCTGCAGTTGCTCAGGCAGTTTGTAGACTTGAGGGACGACAATGCTGCCGCCATAGTCCATGAGGAACACCTCGCAGCCAGCCTCAGTCTGTGGCTTCTTTACAGAGCAGCGATAGTAGCAATCATCCTCCTGGGAGAAACAAATGCCCAAGGATTTCTCTACAGGCTCCTCAAGCATCGCCAGCTGTTCTTTCTGCACCGACTGCAGTGTCTTCACAATGAGATCCAGTTCAGCCGAGTTCTTCTTCAGCTGCACATAGAAATTTTTCGGGGAGTAGCCATGCGAGATTATGCACTCCTTGTTGTTGCTCGTCTTGGTGTCTTTCAGTGCCTCCGCCTCCAGCACCTTCTGCAGTTGCTCGTGTATGTTCAGCGCACTCTTGTCCATGGTCTTGAGTCTGACCAGTGGTGGCTGCGCTGTCTTGTTGACAAACTCCACAGCAACCTCACCGTTGCAACTGTCCACAAGGGCGTCGAGCGCCTCGCGTGCCTCCTTGGGATACTTGATGAAGTTCACATTGGCTTCCAATGCATGTAGTTCCGCCAGGGGCTTCTGTTTGGCCAGCTCGGCAGGCAACACAAAGAGTTTATCCACCAGTGCCTGATTGCCATAGTCGATGAAGAGCACGCGGTACTGCAGTGATTGCTTTGTGGGCAACTGCTCCAGAATGCGAGCACGATAGAATTCATTGTCATCACTGAATTGAGCCACAAAGAGTTCACCCAGTTGTGCCACACCCTTGAATGGGCTGCAGATTGGCATTTTCTCCATTCAACTGTTCGCTAATGGAGTCAATCAGGGTATTGTTCGATTCGAACTGCAGATAGAAGCTAGTGGGACTATCCACATGGGTTACAATGGCCATGACGCTGGTGGCATCCGCCTCGGACTCAATGGTGGTCTCCACAACAGGCGTAGGTGATGGCTTTGGCTGTTTGCGACTGCACAGTGGCAATAGTTGATCCAACACATTGTCCTCATCCAGAAGCAAGTGAATGGTGATATGTTCCAGTCCAGGCTTCAACAGTTGTGTGGTAAATACCAATTCACCTTCTCCAGTGAGTTCAGCGAACTTGGCTTCAGCCTCTTGTGACCAGCCAACATACTCATCCTCCGGCAGCTGCAGCGTGCAACGCTTCGATAGACTGGGAACTTTTGCAATCTCTTCCGACAACAAAAGGCACTTGGCTGTGGTCGATGTGTTGCCATAATCAATGAAGCGCACCTCGTAGCGGGAATCAGACAACGAACGCAGCAACTCCGCACGATAGAAGAGTCCGTCATCATCGAACAGAGCCGCCACAATGCTGCCCTTCTCGAAGCGCTGCAGTGGCTGCAACTGCTGCTCTGCATCCCCAAGGTACAGTTCAATCAGTTCCAGTGCCTTCGAATCACTCTCCAGCTGAATGTAGAAGTCAGAGATGTTGTTCACATGCGAAATGTAGCAACTGCTGCCACTCAGTACATAATCCAGTGGCTTGGCGAAGCCATCAGCCACAAGTTTCTTAGCCACATCAACGCCCTCAATGTATAAATTCACATAGCTGCGTGTGTGGCAGTCGCCGCGTGTCAAGTACTCGTAATGCAAGACCTTTTCATAAGAATCATTGAAGATGCCGTTGGCAGCATCAGCCCACTCCAAAGTGCCTTTGGGTGCAATGGGCAGAGCGAAGGGCAGACAGAAGGGTTCCAGTTGCGAGCACATGCTCTGCTTAATGTCCTTCGCATCCGAGACACAGTCAGTGTTGCCAAAGTCAATGAACTGCAGCACCATCAACTCAGCATCAAGTATCTTGGCGCGATACCATAACTTGTCCATGGAGTACATTGAAATGCACTCGGAGCCATTGACAATGTCCACGAGTTGTGGCAGCGAGGGTGAAACAATCTGTAGATTCTCTGTAAGACGCTTCAGTTTGGGCAACGCATCCATGGGATGCACATAGAAGTGCGCTGGATTATCGCAGTGACTCAGCACGGCCTTATCCATGTCTTTGTACGGATCAGGAGAGGGTGCAGCGGGTGCTGCGGGTGTTGGCGATACAGCAACAGGTTCCTCAATTACTTCAGCTGCCACAGGCTCCACAACTGGCTCTGGTGCTGCCACGGGCTCAGGCTCTGGCACTGGAGTAGGTGCTGTTGCAGTTGGTGGTGGTGTTGGAGACGGTGCAGGCACAGGAGAAGGAGCAGGCACAGGCGATGGTGTAGGTGGCGCTGATTCCACTGGTTTGTTGCGCTGTCTCGGCTCCTTTGGCTCCTTCTTTGACTTGGGCGAACTGTTTGCCGAACTGGACTTGCTTGCCTGCTTGCGTTGCTGCAATTCCTCATCATCATCGGTGGTCAGATCAACGCATTCGATATACTCATAGATGTGTGGCTTCTCCTTGTCCAGCTGCTTGCGTATGTAGTCCACATCTCGTCCAGCAATCAGTTTCTCTGCCTTCAAGATGTCTACAACGCTGTCTTTGCCATTGGCCATTAGCACATCTGCAATCAGGTGACTACGACGTGTGTCGATGGGCTTCACTGTAACCGCTTGTTCGTCCAGTAACTTGGAGAGACGCGCCTTTAGCTTCTCATCGTTGTTGATGCGACCAAAAGGCAGATTAATCTCCACTGCGTGGCAACTGCGATTCACATAGAACTTCTCCTCCAATTGCTTTAGCTGATCCTTTGCCAACTGCTCAGTGTTGCCATAGTCCAAGTAGAATACATCAATGCGAGCTCCCTTGCCATCCTTGGCCAGTATGCGTGCTCTATACCAATTGCCATCGCTGCTGAGTGCTGCACAGATTTGATCCTTGTCAAATTTGCGCAGTTGTTTGCCTGCAAAAGAAAAAGAACTTTAGCTGAACTCTCTTCCTTGTTGTAGTTTTCTTTTCTTACCCTTCTTGGCATAGAACTCGTACATATCTTCGAGCAACTGTTTCATTGCATCCTGCACAGCGCTGGGATGCACAAAGATGCGATATGCCTTGGCTGTGTACACCACCTGTGCATTGAATTGATTGACCAGAATGGGATAGTTGCAGATGAAGGCATTGCGTTCCTCCTTGAAGAGTGGCATCACAGGACGCAGGTGTATGCTGAAAGGGAATGGAGAAAACCGATTAGTACATGTTATATTATCAAAGGCCCCATTAGGGATCAAAATCGTTATATTTCCCTCTCCTACTCACATGTTATTCTCGCACACATGCTTGATATTCAAAGCAAAGGACTTGCCCTCATAGTACTCCTTGAAGGGTCTGGCCAAGTCCTTGTTGGACTTGACAAACTTGGCATCGTCATAGCTGCACAAGAAGTTCACATTGCTGCAGCTCTCCAATTGTATTTTAAAGTTGGTCATATCCCGAATGGAAGTGAATTTGCCACGCACTTGTTGACCTGCCAAGAGACTGACGCGCACATCTGCAAAAGAAGAAGGAAAAAGGATTAGAAAAGTTTTTTCTAATCATGCGTGCAACTCACGTTGTTCCACCTCGGTAAGGAACTGTGCATTGATCAGGGTATCACGCAACGAGGCACCGTTCACCAGCATCTTGACAATGTATGTGTTGCCACTGTTGTTGTTGTTGTTATGCTGCTGCTGTTGCTGCAGCTGCTTGGAGCTAAATTCGCATTCCACCTTTGCATTTGCAGGCACAAACTTTTCCATGCGATCCACTATATAGAGATGATCATAGTTGGTCACAATTCTATCGAAGCTGCAACGTTGTGCCAGGCAAGGTGCCTCTGCAAATCGCTGTTCCACCTGCCACACATCCTCCGAGGTGACTGTCAATGTATTTCCCGTGTCCACACAGAATATGCGATACTTGCGCAACATGTGGTTGCAAGCAATGACTGTGCCTCGCAAGATAGCGTTATCCTTACGCTGTCGCACCACCACACTGGAGTTCACCTTCAGCTGCAGTGGCTGATGTTGCTTCTGGCGATAGAACTGACGCATCTCACGCAGCTTAGCTTCATATTTGGTGGTCAGTGACTTTGGCACCACATAGAATTGGAATGGCGATACCCACCAGGACAGACTGGCTGCCTCCTTGATGGGAGTTTTGATTTCCTGCACCACAAATGGTTTATCCAATGGCACATACTTCTCAGGTTCTGGTTGTGGTTTGGGTGAAGCTGTCTCAGCAGCAGAGGAAGGTGTATCACTCTCCACGCCACTGGAGCGCTTCGAGCTGCTTGAGGTGCCATCCAGTGTGGACTTTTGTCGCTGCGGCTTCTGTGCAAAGCCTTGTGGAGCATTCTGTGAACGTTGATTGGGCGATTGGCGCTGTCCTTGCGACTGTTGCTGCTGTTGTTGCTCCTTGCGCGGTGATTGATTGTTGCTAAGGCGACTGAGGAGGGGGATAGAAGAGATTAGATACAGGATATAAGGGGTATTCATTGTCACCACTCACGTATTTTTATTCGCCTCTAGTTTGCCGTTAAGCAGACGCGGCGACTCCATGCGTATACGTCCATTCTGTCGATTGCCCTTTCTGGGCGAGCTCATGCCGCTGGTGTAGCTACTGGTGCTGCGTGTATCGAAGCTGGAGTCCAAGTGAGGTTCACGACTGCGTCTCACCAGGTTGTTCTGCGCATTGCGTTCCATGCGCTGCTGTGGCTGCTGCATTGGGCGTTGTTTACTGTTGCTCTGTTGGGAATGAGTATCCTTGGAGCTGGCTGAGGCCGAGCTGTGCTTATCCCAGTCGTGGTTGGCATTGTTGGCGTTCTTCTTCTGCTGCTGCAACTGTTGCTGATGCTGCTTCTGCATCTGCATGCGATCCTCACTCTCCACTGTCGTCGAATTGAGCACTTCACCCTTCTCCAGTTGCTGTGGCAACACATCGGAGACAATGGACTCAGCACGTGTTATACTCGCATTGAATTGACCTTTCTCCAGCGATAGATACTGCTCAAAGGGCATGGACAACTTGTAGAGCTTTCTTCATCACATTGAGGTTCTTCGCCAGCAGATTGACCACATTGAGGCCATCGGGTTCTATACGGAACACACGCACACTGAACGTACGTCGTCTGATGTTCGATTCCTCTGCCAACATCTCAAACTGATCAGTGATCTTATCCTGACTGAGTTCGCTATTCTCGAAACCCTTCAGGCAACACTTGATAGCCTGTCTAGCCATAGCCAAATGCTTCTCTGCGATGATGCCAATCAGATGACGCTTCACACGCTGCTCATACCCAAAGTCCACATGACGCACAATGATGGTTGAGTCATCCACACGCAACAACTCGGCGCGATACCATTCGCTGTCGCATTTCACCACACACGGCGCACCTAGCACAAGTTGATCGGGCACAACCTGATTGATGTTATAGTAGGCGAACATCTCATCCATCAGCTGCTCGAACTGTTTGATGTTGTTCACCTTCTGCACGTAGAAGTTGCTTGGCGAATCTATGTAGCGAATCTCGACAGCATCATCGTTCTGCAGCTGATCCGCCTTGGCATAGGCCTGACGAGTGTTCTTCAACTTCTTGAGCACATCCAGCATACTGTTGCCCTGTAAAAATAGATACCGATTAGAGATAATCCCCAAAATCCTCTCTAAATTTACTCACATTCAATAGCAGCTGGCAGGTCTGCATGGATCCCACGCTCTCAGGTGCCTGCACCGTCAGCTGGAAGTTGATGTACAGAGCTGAGTTCTTAAAGATGCGCTTCATGCTCTCATCGAGTGCGCCCAGCTCCTTGGCTCCGGCCAGAGCAAAGCGGAAGGCAAATGGTTTTATTTTTAGCAATTCCTGTGGTATTTGATACAAATCTCCTATGGAGACCATTTCCGAGTTGCCATAATCCACATAGACAACACGGAAACGCTGTCCGTAGACAGCGCTAACTAAGGCACGATAACAGTTTCCATCCTCCGAGAAGCGGGCGACACATGCGGTGCCCACTCCCGGGAATTGGTTAAGCGTCTGTAGACGCATGTGTTCGATCTGTCCCATCATGGCATTAAGATCATTTGTGGCACTCTTCAGTTGCACCCAAAACAAATGGGGTCCGTTCTCCACGAAGCTCACATAGACATCGTAGGTCAAACCCACTGTCAGGCTGGTGGTGCGGAAGGCCGGAATGATGGGCAGCAGTGGAGGCACTGCAGCATGTGGTGGTGCAGCGTGTGCTGCCACAGCAGCTGGCTGAGCATAGCGGGCAGGCACATAACTCAATGCAGGCTGCTTGGCCAACAGTGGCATCAACGGCTGCGGCTGCTGCTGCTGCTGCATGGGATTGTTGAGACGCACATTGTAGTACATGTTCAATGGCCTGGGAGTTGTCTTGGGCGTGAAGACATTGTGCGTGGGCTCGGAAGATTGATGATTGGCACGTTGTGGATTAAATGGATTTGGCAAAACATTTGTCTGCAAGAGAAACGTGAATTAGTATTTATAAAACAGAATGAAAGAAAGCTAGATTCGGCAAGCCGAAGGTTTTATACTCTTGCAGGCACAAGTATACTAATGTTTACTATAGAAATTGAAGATTAAACTGAGGTACTAGTACAAGGTACTAGGTACACACAGACATTGCTATGTTGACTCCCCTGTTGACACTCTATACTTTACAGACCAGCAAACTTCTGCTGAAAATTAATATACCCTCTGCAAGGTATACCCTAAGTACAAAGTGTATATATAGTAAACATATTGATGACTATACCAAATTGGCCAAAGGCGTTGGCAACACCTGCTGCTGGGTCTGATGTGGCTGCACCTGTTGCTGCTGCTGCTGTTGTTGTTGCTTGGGTGGCGGTATAAACTCGCTGACGGGTTTCTGTGGCCTCTCTGGGGTTGCGGTCAGCGTGCGGTGCACATTGAGGCGTGCGGCAAGCGAATAACGTGCCGCAAGCTGCTCACGCGCCAAATCTGTGGGCGTCTTTGAGGTATTGCCAATGTGTAGCCCACTGTTGTTGATGCTGTTGTTATTGTATTCAATAACCTGTGGTGTCTGTGGCGATGCCTTCCACAGTTTCTTGCAATGCTCCATTATCAGATCTTTGGCAATGGGTGCCCCAATCTGTTTCTGCTGCACGAGGAATTCATTTAACTGGAAATCTTTCCAGCGCACACTGGCAAACTTCTGGTCACATATTTGTATGGGATCCACCTCAATGCTGACCACATGATTGAGTAGCAGCTGACTCACAGTATCCAATTCGGATTGATCCCATTCCGAGCAAATGCCGAGTACAATGTACTGCGAGCAGAGAACTGGAACATTCTGCAGCAGTTGCGGCTGTTTGGAGAAGAGCAGCTGCAGGTGGAACAACAACATATTTATTATATAGTCACATGATATCTTTGGAATGTACTACAACTATGACTAGTACTCACATCGTGACTGCTCACATTACGCTTAAAGCCGTAATCAAGAAACTCAATCTCGACACGCATCTGGGTGCGGTTACCCGTCGACGGATGCTTGTCATCCAGGGAAGCATTGAGTACGCGTGTTCGCATGTATTCCACATCACCAGGTGCAGCACCATTTGTGCGTTTCAGCACACAGAAGGTGCCCGGAATGAGGAGAGCCTGTTGGCGTTCATTTGACCAGGTCGGCTCTATGGCAAAGCAGCCTGGCAGCAGTGTCTCTATGCGCTTGCTGACCAGAAAGGCTGCATCCCTGTTGGCCTGGCCGTATAGCTTCAGATAGGGGCCAACATGATCCAGATGCGTGATGTATAAATCAACGCTGGATGCGCTGCTGCTGCTGCCGTTCATAATTCGTGTTGTTGTTGTTGCTGTTGTTGGGTTTTATCGCTGCAATAGAGAGAGATAGAGACAGAGAGTGAAATAATTAATCGATTGATATGCAAAGCACACACAAATTTTTGCAAACTTCAGTTTCGGTTTCACTGCACACACACACACAGGTACAAGTAAATTTGCACACACATACATATACATATTGTCAATACTATTCAACGAGGCAGATAACCGTTACTGGCAGCGCATCATTGTCTATTTTGCACTGTGTTGGCAACCCTGTGTGGTAAAGTGCATGAGAAATAACTGTAAACATACTTCGTTCTAAATTCGTACACACATCTGTGTCCACGGGTTGCTGTGTGTGTGTGTGTGTGTGTGTGTCACCGCTTTGCCACACACACAGAGATCAAGACAGCAGTGACAGTGGGGTAATTAACAAATTCCAAGCTACTTACGTTGTCGTCGTCGTTGTCCAAAGCGTAAATCGGAAAAAAGCGCCCGTGCCTCTTCTGCTTCTCTGCTCTGCACGCCCCTTGTGCATCAATATTCTCAGCAGCGGCGCCGCACAGCCAAATTGCCAATTGGGTTAGAGACTTTTCTAAGCTCTTCTCTTCTGTTTCTTCTTCTTATTCTGCTTGTGCTCTGTTTTACCCAATTTCGTATTCAAATTGTCTATTTGTTTTGTACGGCGCTTGGCACACTTCTGTGATATGTTTGCTGGCGTGCGGCTGTGTGTGAATGTGTGTGTGTGTATGAGCGATTTTCCTGTATGGCGATGTTACTTCGTGGATGTGTGTGTGTTGTTGTTGTAGAAAGTCTTTAGTGTGATTAGAAATCGTTGATTTTCAGTCTTTTCAGTTTTGTTTTAGTCCTCGAAATATGCTTGCGTCGCAAGCGCAACCCAATCAGAACGTGTTGCAGTTGTTGTAGTTATATCATAAAGCAGTTTATCAATGCGAAATAGATTTAATTCGAAAAAATTACTTGCCCACCCAGTAACTCAGCCCGAGACAACGACGACACGACTATCGACAAATCGGCCAAGTCGATTGCATGATAGCTTAGACGAGAGATAGTGTGACCATCGCGCGAGCTGCATATTGCGTTCTGTAAACAGAAGAGCAGAGCTGTTAACTTAACAGGAGCCACCAGTTGCGTTTACAGCGTGACTAAGCGCACTGTTCAAAGTTAACAGTGAAACCTGACTTCATCTTGCTGTCAACTTTATTTACTGAACTCTTATTTAATAAAAAGACTGCGCATAATTTTCTTGTGGTATGTATTTACGAATAGCCAAGCCATTTTTAATTTCTTTAAGTTTGATTACAGTTTACAGTTACAACTAAAATGATTGCATTTAAATGTTTCGTTTACATGGTGTATATATATTTTGCTAAGAATCTCTTTAAATATTTTTGTTTTCTTTTGTTTTTTTGCTTGAATTCAGTTAATGCAAATCACATATATATTTACATATATGCATACATAGTTAATAATATATAGTATATCGGTTTACTTTCAGATCCATTAATAAGGCGCATTCCAAAGTCGTTCGATAGCCGAACTCAATCTAGATTCTAAACGTAATTAAAGAGAACAAGATACACATAGTTGAGATACAATACACGACGGTGTGGAACTTATCGAGTCATAACTCAAGCAGAGTATTGCAATCAAAATCAATTACAGCCAAAACAATTAAATCAACAATTAAATTGGTAGAAAATAGAAGCAGAAAGCAGCGAGGAAAGTAAAAGAGAGCGGAGGCACACGGCACAAAACGAAGATTAACACATGCACCAGAGGTTGCAGGTTGATCTGCATTATAATTAAGGTATATCTATATATGTGTAGGTGTGTGTGTGTAACGTTTCACTACTTGCGTAACAACTAAAAAACTAAATTAAGCTTTAATATCTAACCAACACCCAGCAGCCCGTGGAATCATCGCGTCTGTAGTAACGTGGCCGATTGTCCCTGAAGACGGTGACAGCGGGAAACTGGTTCTCCTGTATGAATCGGATGGTGGCACGCATCTACGAGAGATTAAAGGAACAGTTAATAGACTGATATATAGATAGTCTTATTGGCTTCACCCACCTGTGGCGCAAAGTGTGGCGGCTCCACATCGGGGCTGGAGGACAAATGCTGCAGCAGAAACTCATCCGTCTGTGAGAGCCACAAGTCGGCGCCACGCAAAGGATCATAGTTGAAGGGTCCAATGCGCAGCATGCCCAGCGCAGAGTCATACACATCCAGCACCTGTTTGGAAAGAGATTGCTGCCAGTTAATCATCCATTCCAAACTCTTTTCTATCCATTCTACTCACTGTTTGTGCTCCCATAAAGATGCGCGCATCACGCAATTGTCTATCGGGTCCTCGATCCGGAAACGAAGCCGGAAATATTTCACCAGTCTTGATGTTCACACCAACGCCATAGATGATGGGACAATTGATTTCCCCTCGCAGCATTGTGTTCAGTTCGCCCACGCAGGCCTGCGTCAGGTCAATCTCGAGGTGATGCTTGTGGAATGATTCTGCGAGGGAACAGAATAGATGATAAGTACAATAGATGCCGGAGCTTCCTTTTCCTGCTGCCAACTTACGCATAATGCTGTAGAAAACATCCTCGCCATAGCCCTGCGAGTCCCGATAGCCACCAATTAGCTGCAACTCGATGCGTCCCTCTGGGTAGCCCAGTGCCAGTTCCTGTACACGCGACACCATGGTGCACACGGCCTCATCCACGCCGCTGCCATCGAAATGAGCCAGAGCCACAGCACCGGAGCCTGCAAGGAGAGAGGCACTAAGATTAGAGTTCACAGCGAGGGAAAACCTATTTACGACTTACCCGAGTGTCGGACTACGACGATAATACAGGTGGTGGCATCGTCGGCGCCAATGATGTTGATGTTCTTGTCGTGCGGCGCAGCGGCGGCGAGTTCACGCTGTCCCACATAGAGCAGCCCAACGGGTCCCACAGACTTGGCCTGTATGGAGTGCAGCTGCTGTGCGTAATCTCTGTAGACGGGATGCTGCAGGAACAGGCTGTTCGTGTCCATGGGGCAGTCGTCCTGCAGCACGCCATTCAGCACCAGTACCATTCTACTTGGTTAACGGGTTGTCTCAAGAAAGAGACACACAGACAGAAAGAGAAACAGAGAGAGAGGGAGTTGCAGCAAGGCAAGCTGCAGTTTCAATTACGTCCTGTGGTTGCGCCTGTTGTTGTTGTTGTTTTTGCCCCTTAAGACGAGTAGCAGCAGCAGCCAGCTGAAAAAAAAGAAGAAGCAGCAACATTCCATTATTTCTTTGGGTTTCAACTCCTCCTACTCCCACTACTCCTCCTTCTTCTTCCACTCCTACTCCTTTACTCCTTCTGCTTCCAACAGCAGCATAAAAATCAATTTACGATGCAGTCCAAGATTTGCATGCTCGATAATAATTTCAAGCTGCACTAAAATATATATATATGGATATGGGTATGTGGTTAGTATGCCAGCACCGCCTACCCATGCCCCCCCCCCACCTTTCCTCTCCGCCTGCCCAGCTCTTCTACTCGTTGTTGCCTTCTTCTGCTCGTAAATTCGGCGAACCCTTTCGCGAAATGCTAAATAAAAATGTCAAAACCTTCAGCCGGCGGCGGAATTATATTGTGTTCAGTTATTGTGTATATATCTGCCTTGAAATTGGTTCTCTTCAGGGGCGGAGAGAAGGCGAGCAAGTTGTAAATCTAATAAAACAACTGCAGGCCGTTTTGGGTCATCAATTAGTCGCCACCAGCGACACTCTCGCGCTGCTGCCGCCGCCGCCACCTCTGCCTGTGCCACAACTTGGGCGTCAATTGATGCCACACCAAAAGTCACAAATGTCACACGAAAGTTAATAACAATTAAGTGGGCAACAACAGTAACACCACCAAAGAGAGAAAACCACATCAAATTAACCGAAGTGAGCAGCAGGAGAAGCTGGAGAAGCACTCGATAATTTAATAAAATTGTCATTAGAAGCAGTTAGGAGAAGGGGTAGTTAAGGAGCAGGGTGTGCCAGGGTGTGTGTGTATACATGTGTGTGCATTAGATGACCATTTTAAGAAGAGAAGCAGTCAATTAACCAGCAGTAACCGGAAGACTCTAAGTGTCTCTGGGTTCATAGCAAGTCTCTTTGATAACTAGCCAGTTTACTTGACGTGGGTATGTCAAGCAATTCTTAAATATCTTCAAACATACTACTCCAATCATAATGAAGTTTGGCAGGCGTATAACAAACATAACTAGCTGTGTACAAACCTAATTTCAAAGCTATACCTTCAATAACCAGCCCAGAATAAATATTTATATTCTTATTTCAACAATAATCAACTTAAGAGTAGCCACATATCATATTTCAAACATAGCTCATATAGATCTAGCATAGACTCAAACACATGCCAAATTTAATAGCTCTAGCTCAAACAACAGCCAAGATTCAGCTGTTTTAAAGCTAAACAAATAAAGAAACAAAGGAAAAATGAATAGTAAACAACATAAATGGACTTAATGTACTATAAAATACATAAAGTGCCGTAAACCTGGGAATTTCCATGCATATATTGTTTACATTGCTTACTCTATAACACCCTAGTGCACTTGGAACACCCTGTACCCAGTGCAATTGCAGTAGCTGCCAATTGACTTCGGTACGAGGCTCATAAAAATAAACTCTCGAGAGTGCGCTGTGTGTGTAATTGAATTACATATTTACCTACAGCTACTGTCTAGTTTCAATTAAGCAAAATAAAGATGAGTTAAAGTTCAAGTACAGGCAGTACTCACACACACACACACAAGCACACACACTGACAGCACTTGTGTATGCAGCAGCAGCAGCTCATAAAGCGAATGCGACTGAATCATTTGCGAGTTTCATTCGCAATTGCACAAAGCTAATTCCTGCTTACCTTTTGAGAACTGTTTCCCCTCCTCCGAGCTCCTCCCCTCTCCCTCCTCTTGCTTCTCCCTTACAGAACAAACAAAAGGAAACTGGTTCAAGAGCCAAAAGCTAGAAATTGGCCTACAATAACAACACTATTAACTGGCTAAAGGAAAACAATGCCAAAAAAAAGCTAAAGAAAAAAGCCAAAGAGGTGGCGGAGGGCCGGGAGGAAAAACGACTGACTTTTTGGGGGCATGTTGCCGGTGCTGTGTTGCACGTTCCTCTAGTCTGCCTGCCTGCTTGGCTGCCTGGCTGGCTGGCTGCTGCTGCCTTGTTGCATTATGCATTGTTGCTAGCGCTGTCTGGCGGGGGTTATGTGTCTTGCCTGGAAGCAATTTAGCCGCGATCATGCATGAATCTTGATTAGATATTCAACGAGAAATAATTTGAAAATGATGACAGTTCGCGATAGGCGCGCACAGCAAACGAAAGGACGCTCTGGTACGGCACAGGTATCCTAGCCAGACCTTCATAGACCACCATACCCCATAGAAACTACTCTATAGAGAGTGTTTTATACCTTATTGTTGTTACTTTCTAATGCTCACTTCCTGCTCTATAGCACACTATATAGCACTTGGAGTACGGTCTCATCTAAGCCACTGATAAGCAATCCAAATCGAAGAGTTCGCGCTGACAGTTGCCGCTGGGCGGGCGGTCTGTTAGTCAGTCAGTTCGTGCCGCCGCTTTTCGAGTGCCGAGATTCAAGTCATTTGATATGCGCAGCCATCGAGAGCGACAGGCAGACGAGGGAGAGGGAGAGGGAGAGAGAGATGAGCGAAAAGTCACTGAGAGCGTGGACTAGCTAAAAATGATTTGGGAACCCTTTGAAGGTAGTGCCTCAAGAGCTGATACCTTATTGGAATTGAAGTGTTGAGTTAAGTGAAACTGAAGAACAAATTTTAAAGGGGATTATAAAAGTTCAATTTCAATATTCGAAAGAAGAACTCAATGCTTTAGCTTTGCTTTTCTGATTTACATCACAGGTTGGCTAAGATCCTAGCTAGGACCTTAGCTAACCCGTTCTCATAATTGTAATTATCTCATCTATATACAAACTTAAGTTAACCGAAATATCTTGAGAGAAGAACAATTTGCTTAAGCTGTGCTCTCTGGAAAGCATTTTTATTTATCGAAGTATATTCACAAGGTTCTTAGCTAGGACCTTAGGCAATCTTTGACGTACGTCAGACAACTCCTAATACTTGTAATTGTCTCTACCCGAAGTATCTTAAGAGAATAACTTAATCTTGGCTCTTTTGAAAGTATTTTAGCTTATCAGAGTAGATTCACAAGGTTCTTAGGGTCCTAGCTAGGACCTTTGCTAACCAATCCTTATACTTATAAGCTATCTCTTCTATCCAGTTACCCTCTCACTAAATACTTTACATTCCTTCCACAAAACTAACTCTTGCTAGTTCGATCCCTTCCTCAATCACTTCTTAGTTTCACCCACAACCCAATCACGGTTTGTGACTTTGCCTCATTCCTGTGCAAACATAAATCTGGCATAGTTCGCTCTCCTTCCTTGTGGCCCACTTGGAGTTCTGGGAAGTCAAGATACGAAAGCGATGAGCCCAAAATTCAGCTGAAGCTCAGCTCAATGATCGATGGCAACTCGAGCTGCAGCAGCAACTGCCACAACAGCAACAACAAAGAGTCCAAACCCAGCAACAACAATGAGTCTAAGGTAACAACAAGAAAGAGTCTAAGCCAACAGCAACAACAATGGGTTAGACCCGTCCAGAAACGTTTCAATTCATTACGCGTGCGACGCGACGAGTCTATTACGAGGCGACTTGACTTGCAGCAGAGTTTTGATTGACGGCTGCCAGTGGGACGGATCACTAGCTCGCTCCGTCTGTCCGTCCCTCCGTCCAGCTCGCTCGATTGGCCCGTTCGAGTTTATAACAATCACAAATTATGGGTTGCAGTTGCCGAGAAAATGATCTTGTAGATTTAACACTGATAGGCAACACACAGCAACAACAAAGGTAACTATGGCACTGCAGCAATTGTCGGAACAGGTTCCAGTTCCAGTTCCATTTCAGCGGCACCGGCTCCACCAGCTTCGCATTCTCGTCCACCACTTGGCCGCATGATTGATTGCCGCTTTGGCGCGGTAACCTGCCAACTGGGTAACTTGCAACTGGCAACTGGCAGCCTGCAACTGGCAACTTGCAACTGACAACTGGCCGCACTTGAAGCCGCCTGAATGGATCATCTGTTGGCCAAGTGGCCTCCCTGCTTCCAGCTCCCTCCTCCTACTCATGCTCCTTCATTCTTTGCCTTTGCGCCAAAGTAATTTACACCAGCTTCGGCAACTCCGGCTCCGACACTCAGCCCGGCTGCCGTTGGCCAACCATGTCATGTAGTACACCTAACTAACTGCCAAGCGAGCAGCACGGCTCCCCCTCCTCTCTCTCCTCCACCTCCTCTTCATGCTTCTCCCGACAACATGCGCGCTGCACATTTCAAATTCTTTATGGGCCCTTACACGACAATTGTCAACAAGCGCGAACAAATTTCCAAACTGACCGGTTCTCGGCAGGCTCCTCGCTTACAGCTATCCTCCTCTCTCCCCCTCCCTCTCCCTACCCCTTCCTTCTCCCTCCTTCTCTGCAACGATCTACAGCGAAAAATTTCGCCATACGTCGCAAGTCGTCGGTGGGCGGTTGTTTGGTCGAAAATGAAGAAATTGAAGACAACAACAACGAATTTCGCACATGTTCAAAAGGGGAGGAGAAGAAAGGGGGAGAGAGAAAGGTAAGGTAAAGGGAGTAGTGAGGAGAGAGAGGGGCACAAAGTTACGAGGGCTGCACAAAAGATTGAGCAAACATAACAATATAAAGCAGCGTCGAATAAAGATGAAGTTGTCATGCGCGATTAAGGCAAAGGTTGAAAAAATCCTCAAAAAACCCAAAAGGAACCTTTATAAAATATCAATTATCATCTTGTTTTAAAAATTAATCATAATGAAACCTGAAGTCTATATAGTTTTTATTTAAGTGAAACTACTGATAGACTTTCATGGAACTATCTTTAGAAGAAGTGAGAAAACGAAGCTTATAAGTTAGAAATTCAGCTTAGGACCCGAAATATATGATCGCAAAGAAAGCCAGATGTCTAGATATATATAGTATCTTTAGCTAAGTAGTCAATCCAGAAGTACTAAGAATTATTAATATATTCCTTACTGATTTGCACTTCCCATTAAACTATAAATCTGACTAGTTGACATTAAAGTCAAGCTCAATGAAAAGATTGACTAAATGATCTAAAGAAAGTAGTTGGAATATATAAGTTATACGAGTTTATTCCCTATAATTTCCTACATGAAATATATGTACGTTAAATCAATAAATTTATAACCGATCTTAAGTGTATCACTGCATTATACGAAATTAAAAGTCGATGTAGTTGATCGTTTTACTTTTAAAAAGTTCAATTCAGTTGCAGGAAAGTTATTAACGATAAAACTAAAGCAACAATAGATAATAAGTACTAATTGAAACGCCCCCAGCAAAAGAGGGAGATGAAAAGAGAGTTAGAGAGACAGAGAGAGAGAGAGAGAGAGAGAGAGAGAGTGCGGGGAGAATTGGGGAACAGTTGGAGTAGTCACTGTCCCAACTAAGGCCTGTTTCCGGGTTCGTGATTTTCGTTTTGTCCTCCTCCTGCTCAGTTGTTGCTGTTGTCAGTTGCAGTTGCTGCTGTTGTCCGTTGTTGTAGTTGTCGTTGTTGCTGCTGTTGTTGTGGTTGTTGTGGTTGTTGCGGCAGTTGTCGTTGTCATTGTTTTGTACACATTTCATGGCCATAAAATCGCTGACTACTCCTGCGCTGCGTCTTTGTTTTTCCCAGTCGGCGAAGTCGGGAAATTTGGGAGAAGAAAAAAACTTGAGGAGTTTTTGAAGCGTCTCGAAATGAATTTCATTGGTTGTTAATCGGCTGACCCCCCTCCCCCCGCTGCTGTGCCCTGCTTATGCACTGACAATTTAATTTGACCAAGTTACAAAGGGAGGGGGAGAGGGGGTGTGGTAGTGCATTACCCACTGCAGAGAAGGAAGAAGTTAAACGTGACTGCCAATTGACTTCCATTCAATTTCGCCAAGGCACGCAAATATCGTGAGTATTTCTTTGGCTACCTTCCTGCCGAAGCTAGGAATAGGGGGAAGGGGGAGGGAGGCAAACAAGCTCCCCGAAACGAAAGTTTTCATGTTTGTTCGAAATTAAAGTTGACATTTTTTCAGTGCATGTTTTTCATGTCCGATGTCGCTCGGACACATGAGTCCAACCGATCAGCTTCCATCCGGAGCACAGCTGGAAACTGGTTACCCCCCCTCCTGGCTACCCCTTCCTCAGACTGTGGCCTGACTCATTGAATAGTTCTAATTAGAATTGATCGTCGTGTTGCTCTGTCTAATGCTCTCACCCGCCGCTCGTTGAGTTCAATTCCCAAATCGGAATTCAGTTACCCCAACGAGAGAGAGAGAGAGAGGGAGAGAGAGATGTTCCCAGCCAACGTACGATGATTAATGATCAGTTTGATGGAACGTGAAGTGAAGTGTTCATTATACTGTCATCACCCCTCAACAATTGTGCGAAATGAGCGCAAAAGAATTCAAAACGAACAAAACTAGAACAGTTTCTTTACAAATCTACAGAAGAATGCTTTGTGCAATCGAGGAAATGCTCAAGTGTTAATAAGCTGTGAATAGAAATTGCAGGTAAGAGGAAGTTGGCGAAATTTCAAAGACTGATGATCTATTTTAACAATGATCTATAGCTCTTGACTTCATAGTGAAGATAACACTTTTATAACAATGAACTTCAGCTCTTGACTCTTCAATTTCTCTATAGAGAAGGTAGTTTTATTAACTGATCTTTTATTGTTTTACATTATTTATGCAATGCTTTGCTCAAGATCTGTTCTAATTATGAGCTTAATTATTTCAAGGTGATCACATATAAAACTCGATAGTCTCTTCTTTAAATTGCACCTGAAACTTAGCTTATCTATAATTAATCAGCTGCCTTAGAATATCAATTGGTTTCATTATAAAACTCTGCATTTCTTTCTTTCTAGGGTACCTGCATTTCAAGTCTATCATAGTCTCCACCTGAATATATAGTCTTTATACTCCATATAAAGTCTTTATTGACATTACATTACCAATCAAAGCACTCTCAAAACTTACACCTTAATTTCCCCAACACCAACTCAGACTTCCATGCTTAATCTTTCTCTTGCTGCAACTCTTCCAACTTTAACAGTTCTATCTTTCATAGTACACTCTATATCACTTTCAAGCTGCAACAGACTTATCCTAGCTGAGTCCATAGCTCTTTTTAGCTGCAACAGATCTATAAATATGGCAGGAAGACACTTGGACAAGCACTTAAGACTGTAAATAGCATTTCGAGCATTTGAATTTGGTTTCGCAAGCATTCTACCTAAAAAAGGAAATGCGCTTTTACTGTGTGAATTTCACAAGCTGACACACACACAGAGCACACACTCACACACTCACACACACATATAAATACTAAGAAATGCAAAAGGTTTGCATAGTGAAAAACGCGCTAAGTATCTTTCCATAACACACCGATCGACGCAAGTTGTTGTTGTTGCTGCTGTTGTTGATCGTCTTGTTGTTGTTGTACTGTCGCTGGCTGCTTATGCAAATGCAAATGCGACTGCTGCGACTACTGTTTGTATCTGTGTGTGTGCCTGTGTGTCCCTGTGTGTGTGTGGAGTGTGCGTAGAAAACGTTTTGCGCCTTTTGTTCACATGGTCGTCGGTTCGGTTGCTTCTTGTTTGTTGTTGCTGCTGTTGTTGCTGCTGTTGTTGCTGTTGTTGTTGTTGCTGCTGCTGCTGTTGTTGTTGTTGTTGGTGCTGCTGCTGCTGCTCTGCCTGCTGCCGATTCCAAAAGCGTTCGCTGCCGTCATGTCCAGTAATTAGCATAGCACAAAGTCGCATTTGTTGTCGTTGTTTCTCGCTGCCGCTCGACAACTGCGGCGCTTTGTCTTCCACTTGCCTTAAGCCTCTGCCCCCAGTAGCACCATCTCATTCTGCGTCGCGTGGGTTGCACTAAACTTATAAGAAAACTCATGTGAACAGTCTAAAAACCCTTTAGAGACACTTGGATTTGGGTGAAATTTGCAGCAGAGCAGCTTTAATGCAATAGAAGTTCAATCAGCAAAAAAATATTTTAGTTTTACTCCATAAAACCTTTAGTAACTGATACAAGAATACTTAAACGACATGGAATTCCTATAAAATCAGTTGCATAGCTCTTTAATGGTTATCTAGAAATGATTAGCTAAGCTACTATACAATTTAAGAGGAAAAACCAAAAATCATTCATTGTTTCTAATATTAAAAACCTAAAGACAGGATTCTATAAAATTAATTGTTTGGATTGGTGATGCTTATCTAAACATAATTAACTGAGTAATTCTCAAATTTAACAGAAAAATCCACACAAAATTCAATTTTTCTGAAATAAAAACCCTTAAACGACATGGCAACTATACGAAATTTAATGTGAAGTTAACAGTTTACTAGAAGAAGAGCTTAGTAAATATCAAGTTCAAGAGAAAAAGCACACAAAATTCATTGTTTATAATATTAAAACCCTTCAATGACATGGAATTCCTTTTAATTTTTTTGCTTAGATCTATGTACCCTAATAAAACATAATTAGCAAAGTTATAATCAAATTTAACAGTACAAACCCCAAAACATTCATTTTTTCTTAAATAAAAACCCTTAAACGACATGAAAATCACATGAAATTCAATGTAAATCTTAATCATGTTTATCTATAAAAAATTAGCTGAGTAATCATCAAATTTAACTGGAAAAACCACATAAAATTCTTTGTTTCTTGTATTAAACACCCTCTAATCATATGCTAGTCATCCTAAGCTGACTGAAGCACTGAACTGATAAGCTCACCATTAACCCAAGCTGACAAACTGTTAAAATTGAGAGCAATTAAAATGGTAATAACAATAATGAAACCCAATTTCAAATGAGGTGGGGGTGGGGGGAATCTTAAGATCAGGCATTTTCGTATTTCGCCATGCCAGTTGTTTTAGGTTTCTCAGCTTTGTTTTTTTTTTTCTCTCTCTCCTTAGCAGTTTGTTTGTTTGTGTGATGCGCCGCCGCAAGCAATGAAAATTCGCCATGTTAAACGTGGGCTCATTTCTGTTTTTATGGCCAAGACACAACACCAAGGCACACACACCACACACACACCAAGGCACACACACACACTCGACGATCGGCTGGCATTTACAACATGCCTACAACGTGGTAATGGCAGCTCCACCAAGCTCCAACTGCAGCTCCAACTGCAGCTCCGAGTGCAGTGTGTGGCGTCTTGGAATACAAAATTTTATAGCGGTACACTGTAAAATATTTGCCATCGTCCCAGCACCAGCAGCAGCCTCAGTTCGGTTCCAGGCTACGTGCGGGGGCGCAGGTTTGTTTTTATAGCCGCCCAAGTTTCACTCTATAGCGCGCCGCCCCTCAAGTCTCCAGTCTTCACTCGCAGTCTTCAGTCCCCATTCTCAGTCTCCATTCGCATTTGCCGTCGCAGCATTTGCCCACCCCGCCACATATTCATTCCGCATGCGGCACTATAATTTATAACAACTGAACAGTTCTGCGCTAAAGGCGCTCCACAACGAATCCCAGAAAGAGAGACGCGCGTCCGCGCTCCGTTGTCCATGCGAATTGGTAACTCTTCCGAGTTGCTCCTCGGGCTTCTACGCGCTGCGTTTTCATCCTTTGTGGATAAAATTGCAGCGCATTGTTTGGCTTTGCTGCTTTTGTATACCCTAATCGCAGGAATTCCATCAAGATGGCAGAGGGAGAGAGAGAGAACGAGTCGGAAGAAGAGAAAGAGCATGTGGATCTAGTGTATATGTTCTGAGTTAGTTCTGAAGAGTTATGATTGCAGATGGGCAGCAGTTGAAAGAAGGTGGAAGATGGTAGAGAAGTAAGGCTCTTCTTGGAGAGATAACCTAAGAAAACTGTGTGTGATAAGGTAGATATATCTACTATATGATATCATATGAGATACATTAAATGAATAGGGATACAAGTATATTCCTTTATAGTTTATATTTTACTACAGAAAACCTTCTGCCAAATGTATAAATATAAAAAAAAAAAAATCACACAAAATACTTCTTGGAAAATAAAACCATATTATATTTTTTTATTGGTAGTTCAAGAACTTATGAACATTACATACAAAAGCCAGCCCCATAGATTGATGCATAGATAGCATATTTAAAGAAAGATGTTCCAACTTCTAACTTTGAGCAAAATTTTCAATGAAAAAAAGGCACTTCCTTCTCCACAAAAAGTAGACACTAAGTTGATCTTGGGCATCCGAAAATTCATATAGAGCACGAAGAAATATATAGTTTCTAACAACTTTGAAGAGACTTCTCTATATAAGAAGGAGCCGTATGCAAAATTTAAGAAGAAACTCTAAGAATCTAAGAAATGCAATAGAAGAAACTCTAAGAACCTAAGAACTGTGATACAATAAGCAAATATCTCTACATAGAAAGAGAATTCCCTTTTCTAAAATTCAAGACAGAACTAACGTCATCCCAGGAAAACTAAAAACTGCAATACAACACGCAAAGAAAGATATTCCTAGAGTTAACTACTGATACTTCTCTTTATAGAAAGGGTATACCACAGTCACTATCATCTAACCGACTCTCTAGCTTTTGTTTCTTGGCCCTCTTCGCTGTGCGCCGTGGCGAGTGGAGTGGCAGGCACGCCTCTATCTGCAATGTGCGATCTATTGCGACGGGCGCTTTCCTTTGAGCGGGACGGCCATCTAATGGCGCAGAGCTCTAGAGGAGTGAGGCGGTAACGAGGGGGAGGTATGGCAATGGCAACGGGCAGGCGTCGGATAGAAGGCAGCAGCAGCATACTCTGTTTCACCTGAGATTGATAGCAGTTGACGTCTGCGGCTTTTGGGTCTGGATTGAGAAACGGGAATGGGAATTGAGATTTGGGTGCACTGACAAAAGGAGCGAATGCGAGCTGAATACGCTTTATAACTACGCCAGGTGAAATATGACTAGCTGCTCCATTTGATCTGAATAGAGTTGAACAACAGGTTTAACCCCCTCTTTCTCTCCCTCTCTCTGTCTCGCTCTGCTCCCTCGCACGTCTTGATTTATAGGAAGCGATTGTGCGTTTTGCAAATTACGACAACGTTGTCTGCGCAGTTTTGTGCGAGTACTCGTTATTATTCTCGGGTACACTCGGGTACTCATCTTAATACCTGTGGCTGCAGCAGCAACATCATCATCATCATCATTATCATCATTGTGGTCTCTCTGTTGATTGAATCTTTTATGTGTGTGGAGCAGCGTCGCAGGGCGTCGAATTAAATATTTATTAAATTGTCGACAGTGGCGCACAATGGCAAATAAATCAGCTTAAAAACTATTCAATGAATATTCCAATCAATGGACAACAGCAGCAAAGGATGAGCACAGAGAGAGGGAGAGGGGGAAAGGGTTTTGGGGGGGTTAGCTGATGAGGTTTATAGCTAACATTTGACCCAGAGGAAATTAAATTTACCTGGCTGCACAGTGCGGGTTAGACAGGAGATTGAATTAATTTTAGTTATTGAATTAAATTCATAAATACTCGAACTGCTTCACATGTTACAAGAAGACAAGATAAGACAGAATAGAACCAGACAAGACAGGACAAGGCAGGACAAGACAGGACACAAGGCAAGGCAAGACAAGCCAAGTCAAGGCTTCAGTAGGAGTTGGGGTTAGCTGGTCACTCAATGGCCTCAGATTACATTTGACCAATTTAATCTGCAGTTTGAAAAGTACAAATTGAGGTGTGCACAGTGCGTGTGTAGGTGCGTGTGTGTGTGTGTGCAGCCCCGAACTGAGAGGGTTGCAAGTTAGTTTAATTAATTCGACATCGAAGTCTGTAAACATGGCATCGACAATCTCCGTGCGCTTTGACAGTTTACCTGAAAGAGGTGTAGGCACTTGTCGTCAGTCAAAGACAGGCCCCCTATGCCCTCCCTCCTCCCCCCTGCCCCTCTCTGCTATCTGTATGTTCAGTTGAAAAAATAAAACAAGACAAGACTATAAACAAAAGCACACCCAGAGAACTTTGACTTCTTTGACCCGCCCCCTGCACAGAGAAGCTGCCTAGGAGAGCGCTACGAGAGATGCCTCAATTAGCACTTTGGACACAGATATTAGTAGGAAAAACAGTTACACGCCGGGGTCTATATCTACCTATCTTGCACAACTTCATCTCTGTGCGGCGGCACATAAAACAGCGCGAAAAGAAAACCTAAACCTAAACCTAAACTCCCTCAGCTTCGCCATAAAACATCTCTCAAATATGTGGGGACTAAAGTAAAAACTAATTACGCCAGTCGTAAAAGATCTTAACAACCAGAGTGCGAGTCAAATGCCCGACTTAATGGAGTTTTACTCTACTCCAAAATATGTACACATATATCTCTTATATATCTCTATAGTATGTACTCTTCTATATACAGTTGCTATAATGTGCGCGTGCTGCAACTGACTCATCAATAGCTTGAACATTCTGGCATCTGTAGTAGATTATAGGACCTGCCTATACCTGCTTGTATATACATAAATCATTATCACTATATACTGTATATAGCTATATGATATAGTGAGTCTTTCCAGTGAAATCGCCACTTTCTCGAAGTGATAAGCCGCGCTGTGATTAAGCACATATTATATTATAGCTGTATGTGTGAATTAAATACAAATTATGAATAACATGTGCAGTAAATAATAATAATTAAACTGATAACGAACCTTCAAAATATGCCGTAGCTCAATTCAAATGTTTGTAGCTATATTTTTTTATTGGCAATCGAGGAAAAGGTTTTATTTATTGGTTAAATTCCAAAATATATTTTGTAGATTAACTGTCAAAATATAATTAAGGTCTAAAAAAAAAACTTGAAAAATAACTTAGGTCTAATTGCTTAAATACCTAGATAGAATCTTTATATAGCAAACTTTATAACGATCGGTAGTTTCTAAACCAGAAACTTATAGATCTCTAGTATTTTAGGGATTTTGTTAAATCTGGCAGTATAAAAACATTGTTAAGATCATCATATTGTAGGTTTTATATAGATCATTAGCAAATAGCAAATTTTATAACGATCGGTAGTTTCTAAACCAAAAACTAATAGATCTCTAGAATCTTAAGGAATTTGTCAGATCTTGCAGTAATAAAACATGCTTTAGACACATATATTGTAGGTTATTAGCTAAAGATCTGTATAATACTTATAAATAAGAGGTTGTATAATGATTGATAGTCATCATCTAGAAAAATCGATTAGGATAATGCAAAATCTAGCAACTAAGATAATCTATATAAAATTTCAGCAGAATCTTACAAAGAACCAATAACACTAAAGATCTCTATCAAATTGCATATCTATTATAAAGATCTTTATTAATACCGACCTAAAAATCTGTAGAGGCAAACAATATAAAGTTTCTTGCGGTTATCTTTGCAATCGATCGCTAATTCGGAATAGTTTATATCATAATTACAGACTCCACAGGCATAGCGCGTCGTATTTTATATTTTTAGATCACTAATACTGTGCATGGGGATGGACAGTACGTCCGTTTAGTCCGTCTGTCGTTTAGTTGGTCGCTGTGATTGATCGCCACGATGGTCATCGATTGCTAGTGTATTGAGGAGGTTGGGTGGGGGAGGGAAATAAATTGTTGCTACACGTATAAGACATCGTGTACGACAAGTTAAGACAACGATCTCTGTAAGCGCGCGCGCGCCTTGCGCACCTCCTTGCATCATGTGGCGCGCTGCATGTCCGAGAGAACAGGACAGGACAAGCAACATCAGTAACTACAGCAAGCAATCGATGGACAGATAGAGCAGGCTCCCAGAGACTTGCAGTGTCTGTCCATACTGTGAGTGTGCGTGGACATTATTGCGCAGTGTCTATATCATTAATTAATATAATCACTCGAACATGATTTCGTTGTAAGACTCCCGATGCGGACAGTCATTATTATTAATTTCACCCCACATTCCTTTCCTCCTTGCATTGCCTGCAAAGCGGACTGGGGAAAGCCCGCAAGATAATCTTATCGAATTATGGAATGTGCCTTCGAACTGTAAAACTATCTGCCGACTTGGGCAACAGATTTATGTGCTATTTACGATTCAGATCTTTCTTTTTCTGTGTGCGTTCCTCTCTGTTCTGTTGCTTATCAGCAGCCCCAACGCCTGATTTGAAACTGTATTCTGGACACATTTCAATTTTTTATGATTCTAAGTATGTGTGTGTGGAGAGATAAGAGTTCTTCAAGCCCAGAAATCAGATCGCACCATAAATAGATCCCACTTTCATTTTTTTTTTGGTTTCACAATGAAAAACGATGTTCGATTCAAGATAACAGAATTTTTGGTTCATTGTGTGTTTTTAACTTACGTTCTTTATGGAAGATTTCACTTGAAGATTTCTTTCTTATGCTTTTTGGATTTCTTCTGGCTGCATTTGTCTTTGTTTTTAATTTCTTTTTTGATTGTTTTCGCACAACAAATTTCACTTGTATGCCGTCGGCTATTTAATTTTTCGCATGCACACGAAGAGAGACCGAGAGGAAGACAGAGAGAGAGGGAGACGCACTGATATTTATGGGAAATGGGATTTGTCAGGCGAAGCATTAACAGTGAACTGCACTCTGCAATATATCCGCGAGACGCGCTCAACGTTGGGCTCCAAAACCGGACTGAGCCGCACTGAGCACTGCGACTGCGACAGAGGCTGAGGCTGAGACTGAGACTCTGACTGAGACCGCAGCTGAAGCTCAAGTCCAAGTCAACGTCGGCGCCAGCGCCGCCTGCGCCCCAGTCAGACGATTGGGCAGAAAGAGAGCGCATGCTTGCTGCCGCCGGCAATGTTTGTGTAGGCAACTCCACGGGCATTTACTTATGTGTGTGCGAGTGTGTGTGTGTAGGCACTCTCCCGCTCACATGCTCTCACAAGCCACTGTGTGTGTTGTCCTCACTCACTCTAGCTCACATGCCTTACATATTGCTGTTGCATTCGCACACGTACAAAGTTGCAAAAGCAAAGCAAAACAAACAGACAAATGCAAAAAGGGCAAACAGAACAACAACTAATTAAACATGTCACTCACAAGAGAGTGTTGATCAACAGCAAGAGAGAGAGTGGGAGAGAAAAAGGACTACAAATGTTAACTAGCAGAATATGTTGCTTTTAACAGCGGCATGTAAAGGCTGCTCAGTAGTAAGTAAAGTAATCGATTAATTTAAATAATTGAAATGTAAATTATTTAGTATTTTATACTATAATTCGATAAATGCCCAAACTCGATCAACCTCTCTCTAACAGAGCTGAGCACTAACAGGCAGGGAGCCTGTCGCAGTGCGTGCGAAAGAGACGGCACTTGCAGCCACACGTGCGCTTATCAGTTGAGTGAACTAAAATTGAGTGAAAACTCATGCGTGGCAGCTGATAGCAGTCGTACGAATTGAGTGAGTCGTGAGTGTCCAAGCGAAGCTGCTTCGTCGAAACGAACCGAACATTATTTTTACATCATTTTTGCTTAATTTCATTAGATGCTGGTGCAGCCTTTGTTGTTGTTGTTGTCTGCGGTCATTCGCTGTGCTTGCCCTGCGGCCAGTTTAGGGTTGCAACCGAGCTCGGACCAGCAGTCGATGAGCTCTAATTGGTCAAGCGAGTGAGTGCCCAGTAGTGAGTGCCACTTAAAACCCTCGAGCCCCTATTCGGCTGAAACAAGCAAACGATGTGCGAGGGGCAATCGATATAGTGCATTATAATGGCAAAGAAATTGAACACAAATTGGACAGCAAGTTGGAAGGGTACAAATAAAGAAGATTTATGGATAGAGCTGTTAAGAAATTCCCTAACTAGTGCCACTTTCATGTGAAACTCCCTAACTAGTTCCACTCTCATGTAAAATTCTAGAACATTTAAGTTGCTAAAGAACCTTTCCGTATTAAACCTTCTAGAAATTAACTTTGAAGAGTTTTCATATCTGCAAAGAGTAGAAACAGAAAGGAAAATTAATTCAGCCTTTCCTTTCAAAATCTTCACTTAAATTAATTTCCTTTTCATGTGAAGTTCTAGAACATTTTGGTTATATTTATGAAAAACTCTTTAAAGATTGTGTTACTATAAATATATGTACCTTTATAGTTTATATATCAGGAAATAATGAAAATGTATTGAAAGACTTCTTTCCTGGCTTGTCATTTACTTTAAATAGTTCCCTCTTCATGTGAAATTCAAGAAAATATTAGGGAAACTTATGTTAAGTGCACCAGACAATGTTTAGGGAGTAGAACCTACTCAAATGTTAAATTCGATTAGGTTTCCTGATCATAAATAATTCAAAAAAATGAGCTTCAAATGTCTGATAATGTGCTTCAGAGTTAGTACGTATTAAAATTCTTTCAAGATTTTTGTTTTAAACAGTTCCAGTACAATATAGAGTTATTTTTAAAAGTGTTAAAAGGAAATAGTCTCGCAAGGAAGTAGTTTTTAACGTAGGGTTTCTTAGGTCTTTGCCTTAATATTGTTAGATTATCATTAGGACTAACGTTAAGGGAGTTGGATAAGATCATATTCCCAACTGTATCAATCTAGGTAACTACACTTCATATATTTAATTCTTAACATTCTTTACAAATATAGTAAGTTTACATTGTACTCCTAGCTTTAGTGTATCTTTCCCTATAATAAGCTGCTTAACCCACATTGCAACCAACTGCCAATTGAGTTACAGGGAGAGAGGCCTCTTCAGTTGGCTCTCTTTGCATTAAGTATACGCAATGAATCGCTTGGAAATCGCCTTGAAATCGGCTCAATTTAAACTTAATCAACGTCTACGCAAAGCAATCACAGTTGGCCACAGTTGCCAAACCCCCTTTCCCCACATACGAGGGTCGTTTGATAAGTCCGTGACTTTTTGTATTTGCCGCGCACCTGCTCTAAATACAACACTGCTCCTGTCAGCAGTTATCGATTAACAGCTGACTGTAAAATTTTGAGAAAGCTGCGTTTTTGGTTTGCGTTTTATAGGCATTGAAAGCAGACGATCTCGTGAATTTTAACGAAAATGGAAAAAAGTGAATTTCGTGGCTAATGGCAAAATTTCATAAATTGGGCTACGAACTGCTACCCCATCCAGCATATTCTCCAGATTTAGCCCCCTGACTATTTTTTGTTTCCAAACATGAAGAAATGGCTCGGCGGTAAGAGATTCGGGTCATCACAGAAACAAACGACTATTTTGAGGGCCTTGAGAAAACCTATTATTTGGAAGGAATAAAAAAATTAGAAAAACGCTGACTAAATGTATAGAGCTAAAAGAAGATTATGTTGAGAAATAAAACGCTTCTTTGACGAAAAAAATATATTTTATTCAAAAAGTCACGGACTTATCAAACGACCCTCGTATTTCCCCTTTACAGCACTTCCTGCGCTCTCCAACTGACCAAAGCCATTACGCACCGCTGTGAGATTGTAATCCAAGATCCCAAGAGTGCTGTCTCTCTTACTCCATCTCTCTATCACTCCTCCCCCCTCTCTCTCTCTCTCCTTCTCTCTATCACTCTTCTCCTCTCTGTCGTTATTGGAGCAGGGATTTAATTAGACAAATGTGAGCAATTTGTAATGTCATTTTTCAAATGGTGCGACCAACTTGGAGAAAAGCCAAGTGTAAAGTTTTTCGGTGTTGAAAGAGTGACTGGAGGAGCGAAACAGGGGGAATAGGTAAGGGAGGGGAATGCGAAAATATGTGCAAATGTGCAGCATGTGGACAGTGGTCATTATTTTCCATGCGGGGCAGGTAAACCTCGTAAACTCGCAGAGGCAGTTTGAGTGTTTGCCAAGCTGGGAGAGAGTGTGTGCGAGGTGTGTGTGTGTGTGCTGTATATGCTTGTGTGTGTGCTGTATGTGTGTGCATATGCTGTGCCTGTGTGTGTGTGTCAGCAGGCGGTCCATGTTGGGGCGACGACAAAAAATGAGATTTGCTGACCAATGGTCATTAAAGCACATTTACAATGGCCAAAGCGCGCTGGCTTTGGCAACAGCTTGCAACCAAATGAGGCAGCTACAGAGTGGCGGGAGGGGGGCAGGGTGGGGCAGGCTGGGGCGACATGCAAAATGGCCAGAGACAAGCGATCAAATCGATGCCGAAATTAATTTATCTGCGCGAGCTACACAAAATTGACAAATTGCAAATGCATTTGGAATTGACAGGGAGAGAGAAGGAAGAGAGGGGGAAGAAGAGGGATAGAGAAGAAGCAGCAGTGCAGCAGGGAGAGGCGTAGAGGGGAGGCAAGTCTGGCCTGTGCTGCACAGCAGTAGGAGACGGCACTCTTGGGCGACCAATTAATCTTATCAAGCTGTGAACTTTTGCGTAGATTTTCCACGCTGCTGCGCAATTGTCTAGGCAGTGCCAGTTGCAACGGGGAGGGGGGCGTGGCACACACAAACACACACACACACACTGACTGTCTGTGCTGGCACTCACTTGATTGCGCTAATTGGACGCAAATGCGACGAGCTGAGGCGATGCTACTGTCTGCCTACGCAAAGCTGACAAGATTTTCCATTCATAAAACGAATGCTCTGAACTCATTCACTCATTCAATGAGCCGCAACGAATGAAATGAATAAAACAAAAAGCGATCTTGACCGGAAGTTCTTATTTCTTGATTACAAATTGCTCATCTTGCAGGCGAATCGAGGGAGGGGGAGCAAGAGGGAGGGGTGAGTCTGTGTGCGTGTCATACAGCGCTGGGTGTAGATCTGTTTAATGAGAGCAGGCAGTCTACACTGACTGCAGGCAGTTAGCGCACAGTTTGATGACACTTTGAGAGTTCTCAAGAAATGGGTGACGAATTTCTTTGAATTGCAGTAGATCAATTACAGAGATATATATGTATGTATAATCTTATCAATAATTTGCCATCGATATTGCAATCTATAATTTACACACATATTTATGTGGAAATACAAATTGAGGCTGATTTATTCGATTTCATTTTCTTGCGTAATTTAACTAATAATAAACGATTTTGGTAAAGGTTAAATATGTGAACTCATCACCGATTTTCTTTAATTTTTGCAGGTAGGCCTATATTTATGCTGAATTTAGATGAAAGAATTATGTCTCGGAATCTTCTATTGTAGTTTTAGATTAATTTTTAAGAATGATTAAATTTACATGCATTTTGTTGTTTTAATGAAATTTAAAGAAAATCGGTGATATATATTTAACCTTTACCTCGATTTTAAATAAGTTACTGGGGCAAACTTACAAAGGATTTCGAGTTTTGTGTAATTCCAAACTCCGAATACAAAAAATAACACGCACGTCTTTTTAATTCAACGACTTCTGTCTTTGTGTAGCGCGATCTTCTTCTTTATTTAACTTGCGACCATTCAAAGTGAACAATCGATTAAAACTATCAATGGGTTAGATAATGTTCTATCGAGCAGGGTATGCTGTTACAGCGATACTATCCCAATCCTACATTTATATACATTTATCTATATTGTAATCTATTATTTGTTATCAATATTACAATTTATAGTTTACAACAAAATTGTGCAGAACAGCTCTAAAGATATCGAGGAATTGAAGAGGTTTTCAAGTGAACAAGAGAAGAAAGTTACAAAAGAAATTGTGTAAAAAAAAAAACAAAAACGATATAAAACTGTATATGGATTTGATTTTAATGTATATTGCTTTACCGGGTATGATTCATATTGAACAAAGTCAAGAATCATGTACTTTTTCAATATATGCATGACATTATTCACTGTATTCTTTGCAAATACCAAATAAATCCCAAGAAATATATACAATTATTACTATATTACTTCTCGAATCAGAAACCAATAATGCCAAGAAATAGAGGTGCAGAAACATCGATGTTACATCGATGAAAAAAGAATTAGCAAACATCGATGTTGCTCCATCTCTAGCATATGAAATTGAAATGAAATTTGAATATTTGCAACTTCTTAAACATCAAATAAAACTCAACTGAAAGTCTTCATTAAATATTAATATTTCCCTTAGGTTTAGAGACATTATAAAACATAAGAAAACATAATGATAACAAATATACATATGAACATATTCTATTTAGCTTTTTTATCTAGAGTATCTCAAGAAACATGCTAATTTCTAAGCCTAGAATATTACTTCTTTGCTTTGGCTTATGAATATGAAAAGTAGTTTCATTTGCTTCAATAGGGTGACCAAATGACACAAAGGGGTGTCGATACTTAATGTATGTGTGCGTGCTATCTATATACAATACATATGTGTGTGTTTGTCTATATCTCTCTGTGTGTGTTTGTGTCTCTCTATGTCTGTGTGTGTATCCGCGTTTGCTTTGCGGCTTGTCAAGTTCAATAGTGTTAATTGAGGCAAAAGGCAGCGCTTTGTCACCGCAGCGTTTCCGCTCGCCATACATATACCGCAGCTGCGCCAGTCGCGCAGTTGGCAGCGCTGTTGACTGCGCTGCGGGTCAGAGTGCAACAGGCAGGCAGAAATATGTAAATGCAGAGGGCGCTTGCGTGTCGGGTCTGAGTTCGGTTCTAACCGATTTAACCATTACAACAGGCAACAACAACAATAAGAACAACAACAACATGAGCAGCGAGAACTACAACAACATCAATTTTGGGGGCACTGGGAACGGGTCACGCGAGGTGGCGCAGGCGCAGAGCAGAGCAGAGCACTAAACGCTTGTTAAAGGGCGCGCTCGAAATTGCAGCAAGCGGCAGCAACAGCAGCAACAGTTGTTGTTGCCACAGTTGCTGCTGTTGCTGTTGTTGTTGTTGCTGTTGTGTGGTTCGTGGCAGCAACCGCAAAAACAAATCAAGCGCAGCGCAGCAAATTCGATTTGCAATTTGCAGGCAGCTTTAAGTTGAGTAAACAATTTTGAATGAAATGTGCAGGGAGTCAAGACTGGACGAAGAGAGGGGGGAGTGAGGAGGGGGAGCCTGGTATTGATTTGCAATTTCATGGCAGCCACAATTTGCACCTCATCATCTCTTGCACTCCCTCTCTTTCTCTGCCTCTTTCAGGTGATGATCTTGCTGGCGAATCGTTCAATCAGCTCCTCACTGGGCCAAGAGGTTGCCAGGCATCTGTGGCACGTGCAGCAGCAGCAGCAGCAGCACATCGGCACCCTGAGAATGTCCCAAATAGTTAAGGCTCAATTTCTCTATCAGGCAAAGGCACGCGGAAATGCCTGGGAATCTTCAGCGTTAGATAAATAATGCATAACTCACGCACTCGAACCTCAAGCTGAACCCACTCTAGGCTCCGTTCCTCTCTCTGCCTTCCCCCTCCTCCTCCTCCTGGTCAGTTTGGGCCGTTTTAATGAAGGCCCAGATAGCATGGCTATAATAAGTAGCGGGCCAACAATGGCCCAGGCCAATTTATGCGATGGGGGCGCCGCATCTGTCTGGGCTGCGTGTCGTGGCCAAAGGCAGCGAAGAGTGGGGCAAGGAGGAGGGGGTAGATATTCGATTTGGCGCGATTGCCAGGCCAGCGTTCGATTTAATTTAGCAGGCAACGGCAGAGTCGAAACCTGCACAAAAGATTCATTAAGTTTGTGGGGGAAGATTTTCCTTCTTCTATTTACTTTTCCCAAGATCAACTTGCCTTTAGAGAGGCTGAGAAGATTTGCGCCAAATTGGTTGAGCTCCTCCCCCCTCCCCCTCGCCTACGCCACAGCAATTGAAGTGTTCGGGTTTGCTTTGTTTTACCGTTACACCGAAATGGATTCATTAAAACCAAATGCCTTACGATATTTGGGCTATAGCTATCTCACTCTCCCCCACTTTGTGTGTGTGTGTGTGTGTGCGTGCAACCCACATCTGCTGCCAACTGCACTCGGCACGCTCATTAGGGCTCAACTTGGGCGCCCTTTTGGTTAATTAACAACTCATTATTAATTACACTTCTTGTTTGTTCAATAAACCATAAATTAATCCAAATAACCCCATCCCAGTCGCAGATAATTCCCATATTTACAGTTAGTTTGCGTTTGTTTTGTTATTGTTTGTTATTTATAGCCACACGCACTCACCTGCTATTTTGCATATCACTAGTAAATTCGTTTCGGTTTAACTAAAATCTGTATTGCACTGTTCACCACTTGAATTTTAAGCTCATAGTCAATGTTTGTTTTGGATTATTTGGCTAATTTTTATTTGTCAGCTTCAATATCACGTTAAATAGTCCAGTCCGGCGCAATGTGACCGCATCACATAAACTGTTCAACAGCTGACGCAGTTGTCGATATCGATAGGCAGCAGATTAACAGAGATTATCGTTGTGCGACGCAAAAATGCGTTAACAGCGCAGGCGACTGTTAAAGATTTGTTAATTCTGCCACTCACTGCGTTTTCCATACCCAAAATAAAAGGGGAATTTTGATTTGAAGTTTAAATCGAATAATGTATGTGCTTACACTTGATTTTAGTTGCGTAGATATCAATAAATAATAACAACATCTTTATAACTTAAAAAATCAGCCATAAAAAGTGATGACATGGGTAAACGCTGCGCTGTTGTTACGTTTACATGTTTTGCCGACTGCTCCAGAATAAATATAATATATAGTATAATGACTTCTACATGGACTGCACCAGCATGAGCAGATCCTCCTTCAAGAAGTTGACGTCCACTGCAACGGGTGTTGGTATAGTTGGTACAGTGAACAGTAGTAGAACATTTGGAATGAGTCTGCAAGAAGAGAACAAAAGGTAAGTCAAGAGATCTCCAGAGATTTCTATGCCATACGCACTTGCAGTCGTATAATGTCTTTTCCATGTCATCCTCGCTGAATTTACCCTCGCTGGTGGCCACCAAATTGAACTCCAACGATTCATCCGCAAGGCAAGATTGCACAAATTCGAAAATGTCCGATATTTTCTCGTACACATTGAAGGTACCCTACGAAGAGAGAGATTAACAAGAGTTCTTCATCATTAAAGGTTCTCCGCACTCACCTGTATGTAGAGACCATTGGGGAACTTGACCCTGACAAGGGAGTAGCGATACATGCGCAAGTTGCGCTGCTCCTCGCGCTCCCGCATCGCTTTAGTCTTTAAGATTTGCGCACTCTCAATTGCCTCGGCGCGCATCTGCTGTTCCCGTTTGATCTCCTCCGGGGAGATGCGATAGAAGTCTTCGGGAAGCACAACACGACGTGCCTGCGATGGCAGCAGCACTTTAATGTTGCGATCCAGTTCAAGGTGAATGGGCTCCGAGTTCTTCAGGGCATCCACCAAAGTGTTGAGATCTAAACCCTCCTCGGTCTGCTCCTTGGTCCACAAGAGGAAGGGTTCATCGTCAATTTCCACCTCACTAAAGCCAGCGGCATGAAGCACATCCAAGGCACCGTCCACGTAGCGCACCTTCTCGCTAAAGATCTTGTTGGACATGCGAATCTTGCAGAACTTCTCCTCGTTGGGGTTCTTAATGAGGTTCTCCAAATACTTTATAAGCGTGGCGATGCAATCATCCGCCTTCTCCTTCACATTGCAGTTCTGTATGATCAGACAGGCGGTCAAGCCACGTTCGTTCTCCAGCTGCTGATAGAGGAACTCCTTGATGCGTATCTTCCACTCCTTCTTGGGCATTACCTCGTCGCTGATGAGGGGACAACGGAAGTAGACACCCTGACAAGCTAGATTCTTATTCTCAGCGCTGCCCGCACTGGTGCTTGTCGAGGAGGGACTGGTCAGTTCCTCCTTCTGGCGTCGCTCTGCCTCCAATTCACGCTTTGCCTGCGCCTTTATAGCTGCCAATGAAGTGTTGAAATCACGCGAATCCTTCTTATCGATGCGAGCCAGTGCCGCATTTGCTGCTGCGCGTGCCTCGTTGCTCAGCTCGTGCCGCTTGGGCGGCACATACACCTCCAACTTGCGCCGGCTGCTGGAGGTGGGTGCCTCCGGCTTGGGTGCATTCAGCTTATGGCCCTCGCCCATGCTGCCGCCGCCAATCCGCAGCTAAAGACGGTATGATTAACTAACTATGTACAGATATGAAGTGGCATACTCACCTTGAAGGCAGCCTCCTCCTTCTTCTTGGTAAAGAACTTCTTAATTTTCGACATGTTGTACGGGATTTATATTCGTGGCGAGTGCTCCTTGGGCAACTTCAATTTGGCGACCGATAATTTTAGTTCCTCAATTTCTTTTAAAGTGCCTGAAACGTAAAATCGCATGTTAAAAATTGTTGAAAACGATCTGAAACGAGAAAAAAATCTCTCATTCTATACTCACTGGGCCTGACAAACTTCTCGGTGATCACTTGACCGTACACGCCCCACGACCATGCAATGAGCACACCCGTTCCGAGCAACAGCACGAGCAGCACCTGCAGCAGTGTTGCCTGCAAAGCCGTAAACTCAACCGGACTTGGCCACTGCCAGTTGCCAGTGAAGGTGTCGAATTCGCTGCGAAGTTGTACAACGGCTTGGAGGGCGACGCCAGCAAAGCTTTCCACTTGTTGGGCGAAGGCTTGTAGGGTCGAGTTGAGGGTGTGCAGATAAAGCTCGATACTCATCGAGATGTTTACTTTAATTTGTTGACGTGTGTATTTGTTTTATTGCGCTTTGTTTACGTTAAAGCATTTTCTGAAAAAAAGATGACTCGCAGCTGTCTCGGCTCAATAACTATTCGATATACTCGATTGCACCATGTCGCATGCTTAACATAGTCGCATTCTGTTAAACTCAGTTTGGTGCTGTTAGAGTTTCAGTCGATAACAGAGGGCGCCGAAGTGATTTAAATATGTTTTCAGATTAAAAATTATGATTGAATCAATGAAAATACTTACGATTGTATTAAATAGATATTCATAAAATTTTGTTGGTTGCATTTTTTGTACTAGTCTGTAATAACATAAGTCGATTAAGGTCTGCTAATATTTAACAGCTTTGCTACATTTACGATATGCGTGCTATCGATAAGGCGCAAATTACGTTGCACCATTCAAAAGCCTGTTTTGCATATCGTAAATTTTAATATTTTAAATATAATAACCCTGGGGGCGTGACCCCATTTGCGCACGCTGATTTTAGGGCAACCATTGATTGCCCCATATCCTCTCATAAATTATAAACTGGCTGACCTTAAAAGATAAGGCAACAAGTGGCAGTGCTTGCGTAATTGTTGTTGTCCAGCGCACACGCCCCTCTGGCAGCAGCTGTGGCAAGATTCTGACATCCTTGTCGACGCTGATGTTGCTGCTGCTGTCGCTGTTGTGGTTGCCTGTGGCGTGCTCAATATAATTGAATGATTTTTGGGCCATTTCGGCAAGTGCTTTCTGGCTTTAGCTTCCTGTAATTTTGGGTGATTTGCACGCATGAACATTTCATAATTTTTGCAGCTGTGTGATTGATTTGGGCCCTGATCCTTGAACACGTTTATGGCAGGTATAGACTGTGTGCTGATGTGTGTGTGTGTGTGTGTGCAGATTGTGCCCCATAACAGGGCCGACCACCTTTTGCGCACGCTCGAGCGCCTTAGCTGCTTGGGTTCAACAGCCCAGCCCAAGAAAATGCCAAAACATAGACAGAGCGAACGAGACAGAGAGAGAGAGAGAGATAGAGCGAGATGGAGCTGTGGCTAGAGATCTGCCAGAGCCAAGCAACGTCTATGGCTTCCGTATGGCTCGCTGAGCAGTCGAGACCTCAAGTAAGTGGCCTATGCAGACTACAGATACATTTGCAGATACAGATACATTCAACAGATACAGCTACAACTACAACTAAAGCAACAACAACAACAACAAGAGCAACAACTACAGCTAGAGCGACTCTAATTCCATTTAGCTGGGCAAGAAACTGCAAGAATGTCGACGACTTATAATGCGAGCAGAGCGTGCAAAGATTTCTGCTCAGTCGCTGCTCTGTCGCTGCTCTGCTTCGCCCAAGCGTCTAGGCGGATCATAATTATGGTATCACAAGTGCGCAGACAGACACCAAGAGGGGACCGACACCCGACTGCCATCTGTGGCCATTATATTCATCACAATCACGCGATATGTTCTCACTGTACTTTGCCACGGACTCTGCTCCAGGTTGTGTTCTCCCTCTCTCTTTCTCGGTCTTTCTTGCTGCGTTTTTTGCGCAATTAACATTCCTCAAATGTCTTGTCCACAGGAGAGTCGTCTACGACGCTGCGCAGTCTCCAGTCTGCTGGACAGAGGGACAGAGCAGCCAAGGCACGCCAGGCGCATGCGCCGCCAGCAATTGCAATTGTTGTTATCACAGGAGGGGGGAGCAGAAGGGGTGTTGTCCATGCGCCGAACCTGAAAAACTAGTTTCGATTGCCGATTGCCGTTTGCTGTTTTTTGCTGTTTTTATTTTTTGTTTTTCTCCCATTTTTCTTTGCCTTTTTCGGTTTTTCGCAACGCTCGGGAAAGCCAGCAAAAGTTGCAAGAGGCAACAACGCAATGCAGACCAGCTAAGCGCAGCGCATCGCATGCCAAATGCTTTTCGTTTTTGTATACCCTGTAAAGCAAGTAGGGGTATATATGTATATGTTCCAATTGGGAATTAGTTTTAAAGAGACAAACGTAGGTATAGATAGTTTAAAATGTAAACTTTTGAGAAGAATGTAAACTATAGAGTAGAATGTACTTATACAAACATTGTAAATATTATATATATAATATTTATATATATTCCTGATCTGCAATAAGATATGAGTTTTATTATGAAAGAAATAAAGCTTTGTTCTAGAGTTAAGAAGATAAACAATCAATGAGTATAACAAAAATTATTCCTAATGAGGAAAGACAGGAAAGAACTTTGACAGTCAGTAAGAGTTATATATTCTCAATCAGCAGGAATATCAGAGTTAGGAATATTATTCAAAAATGATAGAAGATTGGATGTGGTTACTTGACATGTACTAAAGTTGATAGAAGATTGGATGAGGTTACTTGACATGTACTAAAGTTGATAGAAGATTGGATGTGGTTACTTGACATGTACTAAAGTTGTGTGTAGTAAAATATTCTTGGTCTGAGATGGTCGATCTACGATCTACGTAGGTATATAACGAAAAGTATTATTGATGAGGAAGAATAGAAGAACTTTAAAAAGAATGCAGCTAGTTAAACTATATATAATTGTATATTATCAATCAGTATCACTGTTAGTATATGTATCTTCAATCTTGAATTAATCTGTGTGAAGAAAGCCAGCGCAAAATGAAAAATCAGGAAAAGATAGACGAGCTGTATTACTATTATACTATATATATTTCAAAGAGAAAATATATTTGTTTATATAGGTATGCCTCATCTAGAGAAACTACATATGTATATTATGAATATATAAACTCTCAATCAGCAGGTATGGCATACCTGTGTACAAGGATCTATTCCAAGACCCATTACAGATTAGTCAATCTCCCTTACCTTGTCCTTTACAGGGTCTCTCGATGTCTAGCAAAACTCCACTCAAGCTTTCTTCGCTTGGCTTTTCTTTTCGGTTTTCACCAGCGCTGAGGCAACTCAGCAAACTGGTTGCGCCTGCTCTTGGCCTCACTACGTCGACTTGACGTTGACTTTGCCCTGACTTCGTCATGACTTTGTTGTTGGCCAAGAGACAAAGTCAAGGCTGCAGCCAGGCGGCCCAGGCTTCCCAGGCTGGGCAGGCTGAAGGCGGGCGAATCACTCGCACAATTCAATTGATATCGCCTCGCAAGGGACGACTCATTAAAATTTATGCGCAGGAAACGGAAGCCTCGCAGACGCAGTTGCTGCCGCAGACAAGGCGCAGACAGCCAGAGCAGTCAGGCAGTCAGGCAGCCCCGTTGCGTCCCGTCTAGTCGATTTCTTGGCACATTCGTTCTTCGTTCTTGGCTATGCAGGCGGCATGACAAAGTCGAAACGAAGACAACAAAACAACATGTAGGCAAAGTGTCAGTCAAATTGCCAGCGATTCAACCACAAAATTGAAAGTGATGACACGCCCACACGCTCTGCCGTATAAACATTGTATCTTCCCTCTCCCTTTGCCACTCACTCTTTCTCACTTTACTCCGCCTCATGCGTTGGCACATTAGCATAATTGAACTGAGAGGCATATTTATGACGCTCTTCTGACAGCTCTGAAACTATGTAGTGGATAATCGCTTTGGCAGAAAGAAAGAGAGATTGGTTAGATAGCAGAGAATACATTTAAAACTATATAATATACAAGTTGGGGAAGAATAAAAGAAATTTAATAGATTAAGGTTCCAAAAGTAACCCAAGAAAGTCTTCATTAACCACAAGGGTCTTTGTTCTACTTTACTTTAGAGAAGTTTTCTCGGAACTAAGCTCTAAGTCTAAAGAGTTAACCTTAATTATAGTTGCTCTAGAGAAACATTGCCAAAAGACTTAAGCAAGTATATATATACTTTATTAGGAACTTGGAATCTTTATTAAACATAGAATAGAGGAAATATAGAAGAACTCTTACAGATTAAGGCTCCAAAAATAACTTTAGAAAGTCTTCAAAGACCAAAGATCTTTACTCTACTTTACTTTAAAGAAGGTATTTTGGATGTAAGCTCTACAGTCTAAAGAGTTAACCTAAATTGTAGTTGATATACAGAAATATTGCCAAAAGACTCAAGCAAGTGTAGTTGAAAGATTAACATGATATTTTATAAAGTTCTAATGAATTTTGAATCTTTGTTGTACGTATGAACATTGGCATTCTAACCACAGCAGCTTCCATCAAGTAAAGACCCTAAAGAAACTGAATTTGTATTGGTTTAAGTAAGTTTAAGTAAGAAAGTTTAAATAAGACTAATTTAAGTAAGTCAGATATATATAGTGACACATGTGTTATAGTATATAGTAGCATTTCTATCTGTAATAAGAAGTAGAGTTGGTATATAAAGTTCTTTTCGCCTTGAGGAACCCGTCTCATTAGGAACTCACCACTAGAACCCAAACTAATTAAAGGTAAATGATGCATAATAGTTGCTGTTGCTATCTACAATCTTTTAGTCAGTAAGACTACACACCCTTCTTCGCTTTACCTTCCTCTCTGCCTGCCCTTCTTCTCTCCTTCTGCCCTGCTTCTCTCATTTGAGCTACAGCGTCTCTTCAAGTGCTGAAAGTGGAGTCAGAACCCAAGCGAAACACTTGTCTCACACACATGTTTTATTACAGGCATATTTAATGCCCACGCTACAGCCCCCAAAACAAGGCAAACAATGGAGCTGCTGTTCACGGACAAGCAGTAAGAAGAGCAGAAGAAGAGGCACAGAGAGAGAGAGAGGGGGGGAGTGAAGAAAGAGAGCAACAGAAGGCGTCGCTTTACACTTGACTACGTCAAGCCGCAGAGTTTTCTTCCCATGAACTTCTTATGTTATGTGTAGCAATCGTTGCACTCTTTATGCATATTTCTCTTGCTCTACCCCACCCCCACGACTCTTCTTTGTTCTCTTCACACGCTCAGTGACAGTTTCAGTCACACACACACAGCTTTCGGCTTTTTCCCTTCTCATGACAATCTTTGCCAAGGCACACAGCGTGGGCGTGAGAAACCCACTGAACTTCGAGTGCGCCGAAGACGAGCGACTGTAGAGTGGAGACTAGCAAGAGAGTGTAGAGTGTAGACTAGCGAGTGGGAGGCCTTGTCGAGCTCTAACCCCGAGTTTTATTAGTGTCTAACGCGACCGGAAGTCGTCGCCACATCAAGTTGTGGATCGGATTGGGTGGTCCCCTTTGAACCCCAACGAAGTGCCATAATTAATTCATGGAGCACGCTGTGGACCCCCAGAGCGAACTAGAAATTGAAATAGTATATCGATAATAAACGATAGTTAATCGCTAATCGATGTCTGCGGGCCTCCAAGTCGTCGTGCTAATGATATGCCACGAAAATGTTGTCCAAATCGAAGTCACCTAAGTGCTCCGCGCTGCTCCCTGTGGGGAAAATTTATGGCATCCGCTGCACTGACTCATCCAGTAATGGACACGGTAGGGGAAGGGGGGAGGAGGGGAAGACAAGGTACCCATTGATAGCACCGTGGGTTGTCCGCCCGTGCTGGCCATGGCTTAGACGCATCGACATCGATTCATATGTTAATGCCCCAAGTTGATGCAACAAGTGGCAGCCTCCAAGCGGGCGTTCACTCTTGATCTGTGTGTGTGTGTAAGCGAGTGAGTGTGCGTGTGTGTGGCTACACAGCGGGGCAGATTCTTCAGTTTTCAGTGCTCTCTTGAGTTCAGTTTTTGTTCGGAGTTCAGTTCTCTGTGCGCTCGCTTTTCATATTTGTTGATTCATTTCATTTGTTTATGCAGTCGATTTCAGAGTTCGTGGGAAATATCGCGCCCATCCGCCGCTTTGCCGCCGCTGCCAATGAACTAATTAACAAGCAGCAACGTTGCCGAAAGACAATACGAACTGCGGGTACTCTTTGTACTTATTCATGGGGTATAAGGCACAGACTGAAGTTCTTAATTGGCAAGTTTGGTTGTGTAATTCAAGAAGGTAAAGGAGTTTGACTGATTAAAACTAAGTGTTGATAAGTTGTCTTATTTGGGAGGGTGCTTTCAGGTATATAAGGTTACCTAAGGAATATGTTAACACTAACATTGTGCTAACCATAGAAGCGACCTAAGCCTTAGAACGTCCTAACCCTAGAAACGACCTAACCCTAAGAACTTTGTTACTCAAGGAACGACCTAACTCCAGAAGCGCCTTAGCTCAGGGAACGACCTAAGCCTAAGAACAATCCTAACCCAACAAGCGATCTAACCAAAGGAGCAACCTCAACCTAACAACATGCTAACCCTAGTAACGACCTAGTCCCAGAAGCGGCCTAATACAGAAAACCCATACAACCCCTAAAAAGGAACGTCCTAATTCAAGAACGTCCAAAGAACACTAACACCCAAGAATGTCCTAACCCTAACAACATTCCTAGAACGATCTAACCCCAAAGCGACCTAATACCTAAGCCTATGAACGTCCTAATCCAAGAAGCGCCTATATCTTAGGAACGTTCTAACCCAAGAAAGGACCTAACCCTAAAAACTTTTTTACTCAAGAAACGACCTAATTTCAGAAGCGCCTTAGAGCAGGGAACGACCTAAGCCTAAGAACATCCTTATCCAAGAATGGACCTAACCCTAAGAATGTCCTAACCCAACAAGCAATCTAACCAAAGGAGCAACCTCAACCTAACAACATGCTAACCCTAGCAACGACCTAGTCCCAGAAGCGGCCTAATACAGAAAACGACCTAACCCCATAAGCGCCCTAATACAAGGAATGACCTAAGCATAAGAACGTCCTAATAGAACAAGCGAAATAGTCCAAGGAACAACCTAACCATAACAACATGCTTACCCTAGGAACGACCTAACCCCAGAAGCGACCTAATACCTAAGCCTATGAACGTCCTAATCCAAGAAGCGACCTATATCTTAGAACGTTCTAACCTTAGGAATAACCTAACTCTTAGAACATCCTAACCCAATAAACGACCTAACCCAAAAATCGACCTAACCCAATAAGCGATCCAACCCAAGTAACACCCTAACCCTAAGGACTTAACTCAGTTAAACTTCATCAGGTGCATTGATCAACATAATGTATAAACAGTTCAATACTTCATCAGCCGCAATCGACTCAGTATAGCCGCTTTGTGAGGGTATTTAAAGGCGACTGACGCAAGAGTTTCAATTGCACAACCAAACCCCAGAACGCTCCCTGTCTCTGGGCTCTGTCTTTCTTCTTACTCCGTCTCTCCCTCTCTCTCTGCCACTTCCCCTTACTCAATCAACCCTTTGTTTGTATTACGTTTAACGTCTGCTTTTTCGACAACTCCTTAACCCCGCCCCCAATACACTGTGCACTTCCCTTACCCCGCCCCCGCCCCCGCACTCTCGAACAGAGTTGATTAACAAGCAACTCGAAGCACTTGAGCCACCGCCGTTTGTGGCTTGTTGTGGTTCGCTTTTTCGTTAAGTCATTTCCCATCAATTTCAAGATAGAACAGAGCGAGAAAAGACGCCGGAAAAGTTGGAGGAAATGTTGTTGCTCGCCAGTAAATTGGCAAAATCTGCTCTAGAGCTTAACAATAGAACGGGGCAGTTGGATGATGACGATGACGACGGCGACGACGCTGGCAATGATGATGACTATGACGATTCGACGGAACCGTCGCTGGCTTCCACTTCCGTTTGTTTTTATTGTTTTCGCACCTCGCCTTGCCCCTCCGTCGCCCCTCGTCGTGCTCGTCTTCCGCTCGGGTCGCGATCGGTCGTCGACGCCGGCGGCGGATATTCTACTTTACATAAGCGGCATTTCCTTCGAATTTTTCCGGTCTTTGTACGATTTTATTCGCTTTGTCGCTTTGTTTTGCTCGGCTCATTCGCCGTGTTCGTGTTGTGTTAGTTTAAAAAAAGAAAGAAAGTTGATTGCACTAGACCCTCAGCGGGAGGATCGATTTGGTATTGCACTAGACCCGATGGAAGATCAATTTGGGATTCATCAGCAGCGCCATGCCGAGGCCCATGGCAAAGAACATGATCAGGTGGTCTAGAAGGAAGGAGAGAAGTGAGTTAATAGAAGGAAAAGATATGTAAGGTACACAGAGGAAGTTAGCAATACAGTAGGGGAAGGAGGAAAGGTACTAGGGACTTAGCAATACATTAGAAGAAGGAGGAAGGTACTAGGGACTTAGCAATACATTGGAAGAGGGAGGAAGGTACTCGGGACTTAGCAATACATTAGAGGAGGGAGGAAGGTACTTTGGACTTACGCAGGAACGTGTACTGCTGCGCGGAGTCAGCAGCATCGGCTGCTTGTACTAGCAATTGCCTGTTCTGGCTTTTGGATGACCGATCTCCTTGTAGCGCTGATGGTTTGTCCGAATGCTCAGCAACAGCTCGCGGGCCTCTTGCTGCGTCCTTGTATAGGCCCATGACCGAACGCCTAGCGGAGCATTCTGACATTCGTTGTGGGCGTCGTTGATCGGCCGCGTTCTGTAGAGAACCAGATTGGGCATCTTTGCCAGCATGTCGCTGCATGAAAGAACTGCATAAGAGTGGGTATACAGGGAGTGCACACACTAAAGGGTATATATACCCTGCAGCTTGCCTACCTTTTGCCACAATAACAATTGACCTTTGGCTGCATTTTATCCAAATAAACTTTGACAGAGAGAAAGAGAGAAAAACTTGAACTTTAACTGGGAATGTTTATCTGTACAATGATTCGAATGTTGAACCGCTGCCTGTCATGGCCAGCTGAGGTAGGGAAGACTGCCTTGCGTCAGCTGGTGGCATGTGGCATGTGCTCGATGCGACATCTGTTTCGTATTACAAGGTAGTCAAAGGTACAAACAGCCACGCTCTTCATTGCTATTGTTGCTGCTGTTCCCAGTTGTTGTTCTTATTGTTGTTGTTGTTGTTGTTGGCCCATTTGTCTCACTTCCTTTACCTGCCGACACATCCCGGATGCCCCGAGCAGAGCGAGAATTGAAAACCGACAGAAATGTTTTATAAAACTGCAGCCAATGCAAAGTTCCAAAGTTACAACACATGTTGTTGCCCCAGGCAGGAAGAGCGAGAGAGAAGAGTGCGCTTTGTAGCCGTAGCTGTGTGCTGTATCTGTATCTGTGTGATGTATCTGTAGCTGTGTCTGTATAGCTGTGGCTGCTGTTCATTCATAGAAAACCCCAAGCGAGCGGATGCACGGGCGGATGAAGCGCTTGAATCGCCGGCTACCTTACTCACTCGCTCTAGTCTGATCCCTCTCTCTTTCTCTCTATTGCTCTCCCTCTCTCTCTCAGTGTGCTATCTGTGCTGCTGCTATTTGGCTACCGTCGGTGATTATTATTATTTGTTATTATTGCTGTTGTTGTTGTTGTCATAATTGTTCAACTTTTGTTTGCGAAATAAAAAAGAAAATTAGAACTGGCGCAATTAAAACTTTCCACTGAGTTGCCCAACTTCCAACACCCACTCCCCAAACTCCCAACTCCCTCCTTCACCTCCTCCCCTTGTCTAGCACATAAATCACGCAATGGCCTCCGAAAATAAACATCATGGGTGATCTACAGTCGGGCATAAATCCAAACAAAACGTTCAACATTAACTTCACGCCAACACTAACAAAGAGTTTATTGCACTTCTTATTGCTCCATCTCCCTCTGACACCAGCACTACCTCTCTCTTACTCCCCTTTCTTCTTCTTCCCTCTGCCTTTCTTGAGGTCGACTCTGAGAGCATTTCTCGTTTAACCTTAATGATGTGTTAATTGGCCAACGAATTTAACATGTCAATGTCTAACCCTCTCCCTTTTCTCTCTCTCTCTCTCTCTCTCTTTCTGTCTCACTCTTTAGTCTTTCCATAAGAAAATTGTGAAAGACATAAACAGCACATTAAACACACAACTAAGGAGGCCACACGACCTGTAACCCATACAGCAAATTGCTTAGAAAGTGGACACAGTTTCCGAATTATAAATCTATAAAGATTAAGTTTATTCGATCGAGAGAATCAACCTGCAAGTATCTCTCTCATATATGAGACATGCCTTACAGCGTGCTGAGTACTGATTGTGCCCAGAGAGTTCATTCTTTACATTTTTGCCATATTTAGCTGATTCTGAGAAAATATCTGAATGAATTCCACAGTAGTTTCTTCAGATTGCAAATATTTATTTTGCACTTTATCTGCCAGTTTATCTGTTCGCATTCTCCAGACTTTGAGGGGGTTGTCTGTCATAGAACTCAATGTAGAGGCAAATACATTACTAATCTGTAGATCTTTCATGATCTTTGTCAAGTTCAGGTAGGTTTGTTTTATAGAGAAGGTAGAAGTTCTTAGGCATTAGGGTTCTTAGGTTATGAATATCATCTATGTTTTCCTCTAACATTCCCCCCTTGCCTTTTCCTGTCTCTCGCATCTCCCTCGCACATACATGACTAACCCTGCCTTATAAATGGGTTATCCTCCACTTTGCACCTAACTAATGAGTCTCACAATAAGTCAACCTGTTGCTTATTTTGGTCATGACTTTACGAAGTTCAGCTGGGTTTCTTTTATAGATAGGACTTCAGATGTGCATTTCTAGAGGTGTTCAGCTTCAGATCTAACTAATTCAAACTAGTAAACCTTTCTTATATCTCTTATAAGTGAGTTATCCTCCATTTACAGCCTCCCAAAACCCTTTCCACAATAGGTACAATCATCAGAAGTGTAAACCATTAGTTTGTCAAGTTCATCTTTCTTTTTTTTAGATGTAGAACAGTCTAGAAGTGCTAAGGTCATTTACCAAATGTCCTTAGCTTCATCTTAAGTTATTATAACTTCCCATTCTTTTCATATCAAGAAGTTACCAACCCTTCAACCATACCCAACCTTCCTCTCAATAAGTAAAACATTTCTTTTTTTTTCTTTTCATAAAATTTCATTTTATATTTTCATTAGATGCGACTTAAACGTCTAATAGGACAGCTCTTGAAGTGCCTTGCGCCTTGCGGAGGGGCGTGGCAGCTTCTACCAAATGCATTTAGGGCTAAGACTTACGACTAGGAGCACTAGCGACTAGTTACAACTAACATCATCTATTGCTTACTATATATCTATGTATGTATATACAACCTGAGCAGGTGGATTTGGGGCTAGGAGAGCAGCGCCATGGCGCGTGCAAGGCGGACGCGGAAATCACGATAGAGCATCTTGCCACCGACGGGCACACGACACAGATACATGTCCAGGCTCATTAGGCAGAGCGCCTTGCCGTTCATGGGGAACTTCTGCGGCAGTTCAGGCGTCACTTCGAGTCCCTCCGAGACGGCCATGTTGATGAGCCATTTCCAGACATCGGCGCGTGTCCAGTCACGTGGATCTAGGGGCAGACCGTCGGAGCCCATGGGATGATGCAGGTTGGTTTGGCCGTTGTTGTTGTTGTTGATGCTGCTGCTGTTGCTGTTGCCATTGGCTACGCTGCTGTTGTTGTTGTTGTCGTCGTGCAGCAGAGCAACGCCGCCACCTCGACACTTGTCCAACATTTGGTAGGGATGATGACGCTTCATGGCATTGCTCGCCCACAACTGTTGCAGCTGCAGTTGCTCCTGCCCGGCCACATTGACCTGCGATAGATCTAGCGGTGGCACGCGTCCAGCGTATTTCGGGTAACTGGCCTCCACTTGCATCTCGAGTACAGAGCAAAAACACTGCAATGATAGAAACAGAAGTGCCGCTGATTAATGGAAGTGAGTCATTAGTTAGTTGCAAAGAGAGAGAGAGAGATGGGAAGTGGGAGGAGGGGAACAGCATATAATCATATCCGTGTGTGTGTGTTTGTTTATATGGGCAGAACTCAAGTGGCGGCGGCGGAAATGCTTTCACAACCGGACAATTGTTTAATCGCGTCGCCGGCCACAATAATACGCATACGCCGCATCGTACGTGCAATTTGATTTGCGTTCAATCGTGCGCGCAAAGGGTAACACTACTTTGTCAGCGGGTTTGCATTGCCTCGAACAGAAGTTGCATCACATGCGGCCAAGGGCACTTTAGATTAGAAGTGTAGATGTATTACCCAAAGAAATACATTTATGGCTCATAAATATTGTTAATTCTCGCTGCAGTTTACAAATTATTGATTATCGATTGTAGTTAACATTTGTGTGCTGCAGTCGATTGCAATTAACATTGCCATGCTATAGTCGATTGCAATTAACATTTGCATGTTGCAGCCGATTGCATTTAGCATGGCCCCAACTGTTTGCAGCACTGTTAATGAGAGTATTTAAGCTTCGCGGCAACCCTGTTTGACTTTGTTTGCTGTTTATTTGAATGATATTTTTTTATTATTGTAGTGCAAAATTAAATCTGACCTTGTTGAACGATCGCATGCTGAACGGGGGGCGGGGCATGGGAGGCGGCTTAGCACGCGAAAGGAAGCGCTGAATAATCATTACGCGGCTGTCATATCGATAACAATGAGGCGACAATAACAGCAGCGAATGAGCAATCGAGTGGCCGCCACATTTGCAGTAAATGGGCCACATTTGTATGGTAAGTGCGGTTTATATATGTACGGTGATTCGTGGTTCGTTGGCTTGAGCTTTGGCCGACATAGAAAGGCAAGCGCCAAACCGGAATATGGCATCGATTACGATAACAATCAGAATTGTTGAGCGGAAGCAATTAGCGAGCGGGCGGTGGCAGCGGCGAATATGGTGAGCAAAACAAAAAACGAAAACACAAACCAACAAAAAAAAGGCAAATCACAGCGCGCACAGCATGGGCAGCATGCGAATGGAAATTAAAATGAAAATGGCAAAATGACAAGCAAAACATCCGCTAAAGCACAGCGCAAAAGGTGAACAACGGAAGCCGCCACTGCGAATTCATTTCACAAAGAGACAAAGAGGGGAAGAGAAGAGAAGCCGTTGGAGGAACCCTTCTCCCTTCCATTGTGGCCCATTTGTCATTTGCCTGCTGTTAATAGTTTTCCGGAACGCGTTTCAAGTGCTTCCGTCGCCGTCGACCCAAGGAAGTGCGTAAAAATCCCACACAGAGAAGAAGAGTTCGCCCAAGGAACGCGCTATAAAGTAAGTTGTACAAAACTTTCCCACGAAAATATGAAAGAAAACAAAGTCAACTTCTTTCATTCTTCTCTCTCTCCCTCTCTCTTTTCAGTTGGAAGCTGCTGCAAGTGCCACTTGTTGTTGTTTGTGTTTGCTGTTGTTTGTTTGCAGAGGGAAAATGCTGTACAAACTGTGGAAATTAACATACAAATGTGAAGGCTTAGAGACCGAAAGCTGAATGTGTGCCCACTGTCTTCCACACTGCCTCTTCTGCTACCTCTCGTCTCCCTTCTACTTCTACGGCTGCCATAAACAAGCTGCAAAGCCACGCTAAGTTGACATTCCCACTTTGATTTCCATATTCAAAAAGAAAGAGAAATTAATTATGTTATTTCATTTCAGACCACCCACTTTGAGGCCACTTCCGCCTCACTGTCCATGTGTGTGTGTGTGTGTGTGTGTGAAGAGTGGCAAACTAATTGGCAATAGCGCGTTCTAATTGGGAGCAGCGCGTGCATCGCACTGGAAATGTTGCCGCATCAGCAGCAGATCAATCGAGGTGCCCCCAAAAAATGTATCTACCGACTGCAGGCAGCGGTGGCAGCACGACGCTTGTCTGTTGCATTTCCGCTGTGACAAACAGCAAGAACAACATGAGGAACTACAATAACTACAGCAAGAATAACATGAGGAAGAACAATAACTACTATAAGAACAACATAAGGAACAACAATAAACACAGCAAGAGCAACATGAGGAATAACAACTACAATTGCAGCAAGATCAATATGAGAAACAGCAAACACACTGGAAACAACAGCAAATAGATCAGGCAACAACAACAGCAGCAGCAGCAACAACAAGATCAACTAGAGTAACAACAACAAACAGCAATAACAACAACCACAGCAGGAGCAACAACAACAACTACAGCAGGTACAATAAGAACAACAACTAAGGAATGAATAACAACAGAAGAAGAGCAACAGTAAGGAGACCAACAACAACAATGAATACAGCAACAACTACTGAATTAACAATAACAAGAACTATTGCAAGAAGATCACAACAACAATTACTGCAGAAAGATCACATACGGCAGCAGTAACAACTATACCAACAACTACAGCAACTACAGTGGGAGGAACAACAAAAACAGCAGCAACATCATCTACAGCAGCAACGACAACAACTTTAGAAGGCACAACAGCAAGCACTACACCAACAGTAGCAACAACAGCAACATCAACAGCAACAACAACTACAATAAAGACAGCTGAAATCATTCATTAACCCAGACAATCTTCAGCTTGGCCTATCTGCTCTGCTTCACTTCGCGCTGTCTCTCTTTCTCTCTCTTTGTCTGTCTGCCCTCTCTCTCTTTGTGTCTGCCTTATTGATTCGTGTTGCTGTTAGTGTTGTCGTTGTTGTTGCTGCTGTGTATTTTGTCAACATGGCATTGGCACGCGCCCGCCGTCGCCCTCGCCATTGCCCTCGCCCTTAGGCTCAGGCCTGGGGTAGCAAATGGTTTCCTCCAGTCAACGCTGCTGCCCGCTGCCCAAGCTGGTGACGACGGCGTCAATGACAGGAAGTCTGTGCAATGTGCGCATATCCGCCTACGCCCGCGCACAGGATGCACGAAAGGAAACTCTGACACACACACACAAAGACGGCGACAACAGCAGATACAGCTACACAGAGACAGATGCAGATACATGTGCAGCTAAAAGATACAAATGCAATTGCGCCAGTTTTAATTACGTTGACGTCTGCACTTTGCACTGCAACTGTTACTGTGGCTGCTGCTCTTGTTGTTGTTGTTGTTGTAGCTGCTGCTGTTGCTACTTAGTGGCAGCTACTATATAAACAGACACACACACACACACACAGGCACACACAGCCTCAAGTGCCCAAAGCGACCGACAGAGAACGTCGAAAAAAAAACACGACGAAACGTAAAATCGTAATTTGAAGTTCGTAAAAATGACGCGTTTCCTGTCATTTGGCGAGCACTTTAAGTGCGTAATTTGCTCCCCACACACACACAAACACACACACACACTCCTATACGTTTAAGATTTGTGTGTCTCGTCTCTCTCTGTGTGTGTCTGTTTTGTCTGTTGACGCCTCCCATCTTTATCTGCAGGTCGCTTCCGTTTTTGAAGAACTCATCTACCGCGAACTTTTGCACGCAGCGGCATCAATACCCTGTAAAAAGTGGCGGTGGGGTAGGCAAGAGTAGTGCATTAAAGCTGGCACAGTTAAGCTGTTTTGGCAGAGTGCAAATTGAGATACATTTGTATCTTTAAGGAGTAAATGCAAGTCTGCTCGAGTATGGAAGTGAAATACCCTGCAGAAGGTAGTGAAAGGTTATGAAAGAATTGAGCTTTAGGCTCAGCAGTTTTAAAAGAGTGCAAGGTGAGGTACATTAGTATCTTTAAGAAGTATCTGCAGGTCTATTCGACTGAAATACCCTGTAAAATATAGCATAAGCTAGGCTTGACTATAAGGAAGTCATGTTGCAAGTTTGCAGCTGATTTGCAGTTCAAATGAAGATACTTTACAGCAGCTTTGCATATTTAAGCAGTATCTGCAAGTCTTAAGAAATCTTTTGAAAAAAAATATACCCTGTAAAGTGCACAAGTCAGGCTTAATTAACAATCCAGGTCTGCTGCAAGCTTTAACCTCTTCCTCACTTTAATTTAACTTCATCTTGCATCTTTTTTACCCACTACGAAGTATCTCCAAGTCGTACCCCATTTCCCTGCATCACTTTCGACATGTTTATTTGCCGGTTTACATATCAAACGCCTGAGAAAGCAGCAGCACAGAGAAAGAGAGAGAGAACTATGTAAATTTGCGAGCTGCCATTAATTTGATTACAATTTGAAGAACAGAAAAGTATCTCATAGATACACAAGCAGTTCTAGCTAAATTATGCGCTTCCTCTTGGGCAAATCTTGTTGTTTAGCTTGAAAATTAAGTCAATTTCTTCTAGCTGAAGAAATTTGCTCTGCATGTGCACAGTGAGGGGAGGGAGGGGGAGGGATGAGAAGGGGGGAGGGGGTCACATTTTGAGGTCAGTGAAGTGTGAAAAAGGGACGCAAATTGAACTTGTCTTCCAGTTTCGATTTCTTGGCTGCAAATCAACTTGTTCATTCAATAAACACACAAAATATTTCAGCGAGTGCATGCAGCAACAAATACAAGAGAGGGAGAGAGAGAGGGGAGGGGGAGGGGGGAGGCATACTGGGGGCAGTTGGGGCGACAGATGATAATCTGCTGAATATTGTTAAAAATAAACATTTTGCGTGCCAAACCGGATTCCCAGAGAATCTGAGCTGACAACGTGTGAGTGTGTGAGTGTAAATGTGTGTGTGCCTGGTATGTGTGTTTGTTTGCCTGTGTATGTGTGAGTGTGTGTGCATGTCTGTATCTGTGTCTGCTCTGCATGTTTTGCTGATATTACAAATCATGTAACGCTGTCGCTGTTGGCAACTTGCAACTTGCGGCGTCTGCTCGACGTCTGCAAAAGCAACAAGCCAGCGCTGAGGGAGGGGAGTGTGAGTGGAGGGGAGGAGGGGAACGGTGCTCCATAGGGTGAGGAATGACTGGGTGGAACTGTGCTCATGCCATTCCCATTCATCATTTCATGAGGGCAACGCAGTTGATGGACGGATGTGTGACGACTTTTCCTCGTTTAAAAATAAAGCAAATGGCGCCAAATGCATTTAGGGTGGGCAGACGACAGTGGAGGGGAGCAAGGAGGGGAGCGGGGGGGTGGCAGTGCAGTGTAAATATTTAATTGGAAATTAAATAAAAGTGCAGCGCGTATGCTTTGATGACGATGACGCCCGAGCAGCGCTGATGATGTTCGGACTAGACGCAGATCTAGATGTGCAGGCAGAGAGTGGGGGAAAGGGGAGCTAGGTAGCTTGGCGTCTGTAGATTGACAGTGCCGCCCCACACGTGTCGCGCGCAATGATGCGTTGCACGTCGACAAGGAGACGCGACACGCTGCATGACACGCGCCAGGCAGAAGGCGCAACTAACAAGGCAACGAAGGAGGGGGAAGAAATCTGGCTAGACTTGAACGTAAGTTAGCTATTTTTGGCTAAATACTCATACTAATATATACTATATTCCTATAGCTGCCTCGTGTCACGTGCTGCGTGTCACGCTGCCATCGCTGGCGCAACTGAAACAGGAAACTGACTTGACTCGCTGCGTCTTATCAACTGGTCACGCCCCATTGCCGACTGCCGCCCACTATCTGCACCTTCGATATGCGATAAGTCAGTCAGTCAGTTTGCTTGTTATTTCCTTTACTGGGTCAGTTCATAGAGTGAGTCAGCAACAGAGAGAGAGAAAGAGAGGGAGAGAAAGGAAGAGAGAGAGCGAACTCGACTAAGAATTAATTATGAGTTTTGTGTTAGGTGCTGCTGCTGCTGCTGCTGCCACCAGGTGCGTTTTCGTATCGTTCTTGCTTGGCAGCAGCTGCAACACATGACGCTGCCCCCTGCCACTGCCACCGCGACGTCCTGCCTGCCTCATCCCTGTAGCCGCAGCTTGCCACATCCTTTGCGCATGCGCGCGCATTCATAAAATGCGGGCAACAAAGGCCGCCAGAATCGCTCAGAATGCATTAAATGCGAGCTCTCCTTCACTCCATATGTACCTCTCACTCTAGCTCTACTTCTGCCTCTCTCTCTCGCTCTATACCTCCCTCTCTCTCTCTCTGTGTGCTAAGCCTGCCATAACTTCTGCTTCTGTTTCTGTTTCAGCTTTGTTTCTTTAGCGGCTTTTTGCAGCTGCCGTCTTGGCATTTCGAGTGTCGCTTTGTTTCGTGGTTTCCCTCTCTCTCTCTCCCTCTCTCGCTATCTCTCTTGCGCTTACCTTACTTATTCCCATGACAATTCTGTTGTTAGGTTTTCATAACTCTTTTGCCAGCTCAAGCAGCTCTTAACTCGGTCATGGCGAGTGCACATTGAGTTTGCCACACAAAAGGGCAAATCTTCAGCTAAGACATGCCCAGAGAGAGAGATAGCAAGATACCAAGAGACAGAGAGTGGAGAGAGGGAGAGCAGTAGCTGTAGATTGTCAGTTATTAGCATAGAGTGTGTTAGCCAAGTTTTGTTTGGCTTTGCGTGACTTTTGCTACTGCCGAAACTGCTAATCTATTCGCTGCTCTATCTATAACTAAAGCTCAACTCACGAAGCTAACTTTATTGTAGCGACTCACTATGATATATGGCCAAGATAAAGCCACAATTGCGATAAAACTCTCAGTGCACAATGTACCTAAAGTTCTGATAAATGTTTTCGAAGCAAGCCGGAAATGAGTTTCACCAAAAATCAAGTTGAAAACTTCAAGTGCAATAGATCGTAATAAACATTAAACTGATCACAGCGACCTTCTTCAAGTAACTCATATATGTTCATATACCTGATCACTGCAACCTTCTCGAACAAGTTCATAAAGCCAAGTTCAGGGAGAAGGTCTTCCATACGATCCTAACTCAAGGTAACTGTGACTGGGCCATAACTGGCCCCGTCCGATATAATATCGTATTGGCTTTTTTTTGGTCTCTACGTTTATGTTAATTTAAATGATCTTTCTGTGGGGGAATGTATAAAATTACCGAGCACCTTTTAGAGGTCAATTAGCGAGTCACAATCCCCGAAAAAAAAAACCAAAAAAAGAAACGAAAAACGAAACACAGTACAAGGCAAAACAAAACAAGAGATTGAGCGCATTCTTCGACATGTCAAACAAGACGTTTAAACAACCGACGAACAACAACAACAAATGAGATTGTTGTTAATGAAACCTTCGCTTTGGGCTCTTTAACGAGCTTCGTGTGCCTCGAAATGTGTGTTAAACGATCGAATCGGTGCAGGGGGAGGGGCTCCATTTCATGTGTACTTACCTAGTCGAAAAGTTAATCCAAAATTACGTCCAATTTCGGTTGCGATTACGCAGTTTCTATATGAGATTCGATGCGGCTACGACGACGACGACGGCGACATCCGTTGTGGCTTCAATATAGCTATAGTATATATATATCGTCTATATATACCGACACGACTCTATACTATATGTCTTCTCTGTCTTTTGCGGCTTATTTGCAATTTGTTTATGAATTTCTTTTATTTGCGTTTTGTTTATGGAACTTCCTGCGTGGAATTGCCAATGTGCAACGACGATTTCTATATATATATTTATATATATTCATGTACTTGTTGTATATTTGTGTTTCTCGCTATTTGCTTTTCTTTCTTTCTTCTCTTTTTTCGCGAAAATAGAAACTGCACTGGCGCTTTCGCTGGCTTGGTTTCTCTTTCAATAGTTCGCTGTCGATCGCTGATCTTACGCTCTCTCTGCTTCTCTATATAGAGGGGGGTTTGTGTGTGGGGGTGGGGCGGTAGGCGTGTATGTTTCACAATTTGCAAAAAATCGCTCGTATCTATCGGGATCTCAACGCGTCACAAACGGCACAAACAGCTGGCGCGATTAGTTGAACTACTTTTCTATATGCCTCGGCGTCCGATTTCGAAAGTTTTACTGTTGTTGTTGTTTTTCCAAATTGTTCAGCTTCGAGTTTCTTTAGTTTTTCACTTAACACACAAAATGTTTTTGTTGTTGTTGCTAAATTCCAGTTTGCAGCTGCAATTCGCTTTGTTATTCTCTTGCGTACGACGCGTATCTGTGAGGCAACACACAACACAATTTGTATCTGTATCTGTCGCTGCGTTCACCTTCTGCGTTCCGTTCTCCGCTTGACGTTGCGTTCTGCGTTCTGTGCACGCGCGCTTCACGTTCTCGACTGATTGCGATCGCGGTCGTGCAGCGCGTTTTGTTGCCTTTGCTGCGCTCGGTCTTTCTCCCTCTCTCTCGGCTGCGCTCGGCTCGGGTCGACTCGGTTCTCTCTGGTGCGAGCACTGAGCGCAAGCTGACGTTGCTGCGCTCCCTCTCTGTTACGTTACTCTCTCCCACACTCTCTCTTAGTGACTCGTTCATTGTGCTCTCCTGCACTGTAAACAATTTCGAGGCTAGACAGAAATTCAAATAAGGAAATAAAATAAGATGTTTCTTGTTGTTTGTATGGTTTATTTATTTTGTTTGTATTACTTATATATGTAATTTATTAAATGTTAAATATAATTTAATATGCACATTATTTTAATATTAATAAAATTATAAATGATAATATTTATTTATAAATTATAGATTTTTTTATATTATTTTATATTTATACAAGTTAAAAAATATCAAGGTATTTAATTTAGGTTTAACTTTAAATATAAAATAGGTTATGTTTTTTTTTTCTGTGTAATTTGTTTATGTCAAATGAATTCTTAATTGTCTAAAGACACTTTATAATGGATTTATGCATTTCTCTTAATCATTCAAATATTTTTTTTCATCCAAATCAAATTATTATATTTCATTAATCCATTTTTTTTATTCTAGACGAAATTTTCTTTATATAATTTGACCTACTTAATTATATTGTGCTTAATTTGTTGTATATTTTGTTACAATATTTTGTATATACAGAAAACTAGCATGAAGTTCACATTTGCTCTACCTACACTGTTTACTAGGGAATTTTATTATATTATTATATATTATTTTCATTTTATTATATTATTTATTATTTTGTAATAAATATTTGATAATTACTTTTCTTATTCACTTCAATTCTATCATAATTTGTTTGTAGTGCTTCCTATTGATTTAGTTTAAACTGTTCCTAATATTTTCTTCAGTGTACACCTCGCTCTCACTCTCTCTAAAACACACTGTACTGCAGTGGAACAGCAATGGGTAGATTTTTAGATTATCTTTGACCAAAAGCAATACAAAAACTAATCGTTAGCGTTTCCTTTAGCCCTCTGCATTGTTGGGATAGGCTTAAAAGCAAGGTCGGCTAAGCCAGCAGATGTGAATAAGCATCAAGGGAAGTCAATAAGAAAGTGAAATAATATAGAGATGCAGTTTGATATATTATAGCAAATATTAACAAAGAACTTCTTTAAGTTCTTCGATTTACTTTTAATTTATGCTAAGCCCACGCAGCACCCTCTGGAATTCCTTGTCGCATTTGCATTTCCCCTAAGCACTTCCTTTGATTGGCTTGCAGCCAAGGCGACGACAACTCTATTGGCTTGTGCCCTTCTGTTTTTTCATTCTCCATTTCCTATTTCAATTTTCCTTATTTTCCATTTCCCATTAGTCTTTTGCCTGGCAAGTTCATTTATCAAGTTGCAGTTAATGTTCATTGAAATATCTTTTGTACATATTAATAAACCATTCCGAGGGGGGCTTTGTCAGCAATTTCGGTAGCCATCACGTGCCGACATGTCGCAGGGTGTGCACAGTTGTGTGTGGAGTGTGCGTGTGTGTGTGTGTGTGTGGCAGTGCGTTGACTAATTACGCCGCGTAGACGCGATCGTAATTACAGGAAATCCTTTTTCCTTTGGGCTCGAATTTGAATTGGAAGACGAAAGCGGAGGTTTCCTTCCCTCTCTCTCTCTCTCTCTCTCATTCTATTTGGAATTTCCTCTTCAAAGTGACAGACAGACGCGCGCAGGATCATTTATATGACTCGGTTTTCAATTGGAGGTTGGGGGGGGTAGGCGTGATCCTGCAGCATGTGTTCGGGGATCAGTCAGGCCACCAAGTGGTTTGAATCCTTTCGTCAATTTGTGCCAAGGATGAGCGTGAAGTGGAATACTCGAGTTACGCGACCTTTCGCCAGAAAAGGATAGAAGAGCAGAGCAGAGTAAAGTAAACCGAGATGCGCCTCCTGCCCCAGCACGCGTATGCTGCCATGTTGCAGGCGGCCACAGGACGCGCGCAGCAGCAGCAGCTGTCGTTGCATTTTCAGTGGAAAACTGCGTGTAGGTTTTCCTGGCAAGGCGTCTACGCAATTATTGCCGATGGTTTTTCACTTAACGTTGCACCTTTTGTGCCTATCGGGGGAAGGCTCGTATCTCCAGCTCGTATCTACGCTGTCTGTCTGGCACGTCCTGTCGCCGTCTGCTTTGAAGACTGCTCGCATTACTGCAAGAGCGAGAGAGAAGGAGGTGAAGAAGAGGGAGAGAGAGCTACAGAGAGTGATCTCTTCTCTAATGGCTTGTTTATCGCTCGCCTCGCATCGCAGACCAAATAAATTAAGTGCTTTAATTGCTCGGCTAATTGATAACAGCGTTTGGCCAAGATGCCAAGCTGGCAAGCTGCATCCTGCCAGGGTTGAGACGAACCTGGACTCGACTCGAGTCGAGACTATTTGCATTGTGCAGCGCAGTGAGCCGATTTGGCAGCCCAACAACTGTAGCTACTTCTGCTGCTGCCGTCTAATCCGCCTAGGCCTCCTGTTCTCTAGGCATCCTGTTCTCTTCTCGACCAGCTGCTGCTGCCTGCATTGTTCTTGGCTCGGGGTATGCACAATAAATGTAAATTCCTCACACATGATAAGCATCGACAGGAAGCCGACGACGCACAGCGAGTGATTGGCCAAAATGAAGAAGGATGTTTGCTTAGGCTCAATTGGAAGACACACACCAAACACACACACCACACACACACACATACATATGTATATAGACATAGCTCATACAGTTTCTAATTTTACCCATACCCGTACGTGACTTTTGTGTGGTTTGTGTGTTAATATTCACTTGCTTATTTTCGATTTTCGTTTCGTTTATTTTCATGATCGGGAAAGGAAGCAGGTATTATGCCATATAATGCAAAAGCAGGTATGAGGCATGTTTATAAAATATTCCTTATTAGCCTGCACAAACTGTGACCTAAGAAAATATGGGCATGTTTATCAAGAGTGCAATGCTTGAGTAAGAGATACCCTGGAGCACATTCAAGTTCAAGAAAGATGCCTGTAGAAGAACAATTTCTCTATTTTCTGTAGATATTCAAAGAGTTTAAGTTAGCCTATATAAGAACCTTGTCAGTTCTTGCATAATGATCGTTTAATAAATGAGAAACTTATGACATTTAAACAGATAAAGGTCTCGTAAGTTTAAAAATAATGAAAAATACCAATTAAAGGTTTCGGTAATGCTCAAATTTTATCAAAAATCATAATTATGAACAAAGAATTACAAAAAATTAAAAAAAAGACCTTTTTAAAAGGTAGAGTTCTTTCGAAAAAACAGCAAAGTTGAGCAATACCTGTAACAAGCTCTTCATAAAAAGTTTCTTTAGCCAACAAAGACCTAACAGCACCTATAAAAAAACAAAAATAGATACATTTCTAGCTTTTTCCAATCCCGAAAAGCACCTTTCTCCTTTGGTATAACCCAATCTGAATATGGAGTGTCTGCTAATCACGTATACTTCCCAAGAGCACCTTCTAAGCGCATTTAAAAAACTAAAGCAAGAGATACTTCTAGTATTTTCCACTCTACAAGAGTACCTTCCGCAATTTAGTATAACCAACTTGCCAAGAATACCTTCTATAGCACCTTAGTATAACCGAAACTGACTTAAGAGTGTTTGGTAGTTTGAAATACTTCCCTAAAGCATCTTCAATAGCACTTTTGCAGACCCAAATTGACTAAAAAGTGTCTGCTAATCCCACATAGCTCTCAAAAGCTCCTTCTATAGCACCTTAGTACAACCAAAACTACCTACAGAGTATCTGCTGGTCTCGCACACCCTCAACGAGCACCTTCCCGCATTTTGTTATTCCAATTTAATTTTTCTCAATATTTGCTTAGCCTGTTTACTTTCAATTACGATGTGTCAGGAATCGGGTACCGTGTGCAGCGGGTACCGGCGGTGCTGCCTACAGGTAACTGTAGTTGTGTTTGCGCATAATTTGACGCGCAAAGGAAGTGACCGCTCGACACGACGATCCTAAGCAGCAGCGAAACATCCCGTTCTCAATCGTTTCTAATCATTTGCTTCGCTCCTCAATTGCCAGAGATGTTGCAGCTGGTCGTCGTCGCTGAGAACAGCAGTGTCGGGGGCGTGTGCCGCAAATATATCCATTTCCAAATATAGTTTAGGTTGATAGAGCGAGAGAGGGAGGGTGAGGAAGGGAAAACCCTCGATACGTTGCAGGCGCAGCTAATCAAATGTTATCATAAGTGCCCGACGTGAGGGGAGACTATATATAACTATATATACCATACATCTGTCTTTAGGGAGAGACTAAACGATTTATGGCTTGGGGAGGATTCTAATGCGCAGCCAGCTCCCTCCCTCCCTCCCCCAAAGCAAACTCGTCGAGCAGTCATTAAAAGTTGTACGAAAATATACAGAAAAGTGGATTTTACGATCTTGCAGCGAGGGGAATTGGATGCAGGGGGATTAGGGGGAGGGTCCTAGCTGCTAATCCTAGGCAGGCGCTGGGCTCAGTTTTATTGGCACTTTCCCGAACTATAAATCAATAAACAGATGTGTCATAAACTTATCCCCCAGCACGTAGCTCCAGTTTTTCTGGAAAACTGCACCAAAAAATCACGACTAGTACCGGGGGCGAAGTTCCTGGAGTTTTCAACTTGCGGTAACTTGCGGCTGGAGGAGGAGCCCCAGCTCCATCGTCTGTCATTGCGTGATGGCAGCTGGGCCAATAAACCGAGTGATGCCTCGTAAAAACGGTCATTAACACCAATTCTTGGGGCATCGGGTACCCTCCGGTACCCTCCAGCCTCACAAAACGGTAGCGTCAAAACGAAAATGTTTAAATCAATCGGTCGGTAACGAAACGAAGTAACCGTAAAAAAGCGCGATCGTAAAAGAGCGAAAGATGCCACACAAACCGAAGAAGATAGAGAGATAGAGGCGAGAATGAAAGAAAGAAAGAGAGAGAGAGAGAGAGAGGGAGAGGGGTAGCGAGACAATGGGGCAGACAAGCCGCAGCCGCAGGCAGACTTCCGCTTTCATTTCATAAATTCGGATTAAGGCATTTTCAAATGATAACAATGAAAAAAATAAAGAACTCTGTGTGAGGAAATGCGCCGTGAATCTGATTAACGGCAAAACTACACAACGACGAAGATGAAAATGAAGAGAAGAGAGGGAGGAGGGTAGAAGAATAAGTCTCACAAATGTGTCACGTAAATGGTTTGTTTCCCAACGTAAACCCACAACATGCCCAAGAACAATCACAGACAGAAGAACAGCGAGCAAAGCTTACAAATTGTCGTAAAGAAGCGAAAGATCGTACACAGATTGTACAACAATTGAGGTTAGTCTGCTGCGCATGTAAAGCTTATCGAGTTACAGCATTATGCGACCTTTTGCCTGCGGAAGAAGCTGTCAGAGAGGGAGAGTGGGGGAGATTAAGACCGAAAGTGACAGCTTGATGAAGGCAGGTGTAAATGGTGGAGGAAACAGATATTACATTTCATATGCGCATAAGTCGCAGATTATGGAGAGTCGGAAATGTAGATTTACTACTTGCCGTGGCTTCTTTTCAATTGTATTGTATTCTCTTCTACGACTTTCTTGATCTGCTGTTGGTGCTAGAAAGATTTGGGTTTTGATATGGAGGGGAAGTAGACTATTTGTATTATTATTAGAATTAGTATACTAATTTATGTAGTTTAGTGGATTAGTTAGCATAAGTATAGGTAAATGTGTAATAGATTTATCAATGTAGATACTTATTGAACCTTTGCTAGAGATGCTGGGTTAGGCTGATTTGTATTTGAGGGAACTCTTATGGGAACTTGAGTTGATATATTTTATCTCCTTTGATGGAATCATTGAACATCTTGCGATTACACTGATGTCTTCAACTTATTTTCGTATTAATGATCACACTTTAGGAGTCCTTACAAGAAGTATAAAGTCTGTTATCTCTGCTTTAAAATACTACTATATGAATCATAAAGCAGATTATTGAAGAACCTCGGACAACTTCTTAGGGTGAAGGCACTCTAGCTGAAAACTGACCTAACAGACCTAACTATAGATTAAGAACTAATCAGCTTAGATTTAGAACAATAAGAGACTAACAAGAGTTACTTATGAAACTAATGTGTTGAATTCAACTGTCAAAAGGGTATTCAAACATCAAAATATATCAAATATGCTTCATCGATGAAACAGAGTAGAACGGAAGTCACCTACGAAAGTCTGCAACTCTCATTATTTCAGGCAGATGGAAGAAATTCTAATTTCAGCTGTAATTAAAGTGGAAATCAGTAGGTAAAGTGTGTTCGCTCTTATGTACAATCTTATAGTTCCTTTAAGTTATAAGTTATAGTTAGTTATAAGTAATAGTTTTATTATAGATTAAAAGACTTGTATGGAGAGTATAAAGCCAAGATGATCAGACAATCTTCACATTAGTTAATGTTATATGGAAAGTATAAAGTCAAGATGAAAGAAACTATCGGTGAAATATACATACAAGTAGTACTAATTTTACCACACATTATTTTTAACAAATCTTAATGTTGTGCTGTTTTTACTTTCTTTATCATTCATACCACTTTAACCTGTAGTTTAGATTCCATTCCCTCTTCTATTCTTTCTGCTATTCTCGTATGAACATTACTTGCCTTCCTAGAACGTTTACCTTTCTATCTGTTGCTCATTATCATTAGAAATCGATCAGGAACTGCAACATGTTGTTGCACGTTTGGCAAACATTGGTTGCAATGCGAACAGGCGAACAATTGCACATCCTGTGTACGGGCGCATCCTGCTTAGGGGCACGAACGGACGCGGGGCAGGGGTCGCTGCAGGGGCACGTTGCAGGGGCATCATCTGTTGCTCTTGCTGCACATACAGAATTTACGCATGATGAGCGGAAACGCGTCGAAGGCGCGTACTTTGTACACAAACAGAGGAAGGGAGGGACAGAGGAAGAGAGAGGAAGCAGAGAGGGAAAGAGAGCGCACATTGTTGGCAAACAACAAAGAGGAGGAAAAGGATGTGCTGTGTGCGCGGCAATTAACATTTTCACATTTTCCGCTCGCAGCAGGACATGTGGCAAGAGAAAGAGAGAAAGGGAAGAGAGAGAGGAGGGAGAGAGGCAGCAATGGGCAGAGGAAGCTGATGATCACGTCGCCTAGACAGGTAGCTGCGCTTTGCTGATTACTGACTTTGTGCTAGTCCAGCTGGGCAGCAGCAAGGAGAGAGAGAAGGAAGAGAGGGAAGGAGAGAGAGGGGGAGGCAACGCCTGCGGCGTTAATTGTCCTGTGTCCTGTGGCGCGTTTGATTTGCGCCGCTCGTCAGCTCGCCAGCTAATCTGGGCCAAAGCGGAAACCGGAAACGGAAGTAGCCCAGTGCAGAAATCAAGTAAATCCTTCCTGCCTTCGTTCATGTGTGTGTGTGTTTTATCACTGTAATTTGGTTTATTTTGTCAGAACATTGGAAACTCGAGTGTAAAATCAAAGAGAAAATAAACGGAAAATTTTAAAAATGAAAGACTTTAAGCCACCAGGCTCAAAGGAGCAGACTGCATTAGGCATTATACGCGCTACGATCGCTTGGCTCGGCGGCATCGCATCCATATCGATCGTAACCATATTATGCGTAATCACTGCACCACTGTGCGCCATAACCGACTGCGACTGCGACTTCCACTGCTGCTCGTGCTGTTGCAACTGCTACGCCTTCTGTTGCTGCTGCTACTCCTTCTTCTGCTGTTGATCCCTCTTGCCTGGTTGTCTCCGCTTGCCGGACAACTCGGCTGCCTTCTTTGTTGTTGTTGCTGTTGCCGGGATGCTCGGACTCTGCACTGGTTGAAACATGCCATGTAGCGTTACCCCCGCTGCAGTGCGCACCATGCTGCGACGCACCACTTGCCCACTGTGCGGCAGAAAGCAGTGCGTGGGGAACTGCATGCCAGGTGGAAAGTGCTTGCCCGTATAGGGCTGGGGATGGGGCGATTGCTGCTGCTGGGGCTGATCTCCGCCAGCGCAGTTGCGATGTGGCTGCCTTTGAGGGCAATAGCAACGCTGAAAGCAGCAACGAGACTGCTGCTGCTGCTGCTGTTGTTCCTCTCGTGCTTCTTGCTGTGCATCGGGCAGATAAAAAGGAGGTTTGCTTTTCTTTGGAATACATCGTCTTGGAGGATCTTTTGCCTCCTTGTTGCACTGTTGTTCCTTCTTCGCCTTCTTTTTTGCTTTCTCCTTTCTCGGCGACTTTTGTTTTTCTGATTCCACATTTTCATCTGGCGTATCGGCACAAGGCGAGCAAGACGAAGAGGCATCCTCAGTTTGTGAATCCTTTTGATTTTGTTTTGATTGTTTTTGACTGTCGACGAAGACCTGCAATGTCTGCGCCAACAGCTGTACAAAGTTGACAAAGCACTGGCAGTGTTCAGTGTTGCCATTACTGCTTTGTTTCGGGCAACTAGGCAACCATGGAGACTGACCAAATTCGTTGCAAGTTGAGCAAGGGGAGGCCTGCCCGGCAACTACAAGGAGAGAGTCATGAGCAGAAGAAAGGAGGATCAACTATGTGCAGCATACTTACAGCTCTGCTGCCCAAACCTGAGTTGGGGGAAAACAGTTGAACCCCATAAGATCTGGGCTGCTCATGTTCTTGGGGCTGTTAGATGGTACGGAGTATCTTTGAGAAGGTTGACTGCGCTGTTGTCTCTGCTGCTGGCCAGGCTGCTGCCACTGCTGCTGCCACTGTTGCTGTCGCTGCTGTTGCCTCTGTTGTTGCCTCTGTTGCCTCTGCTGCTGCCGGCAGATGCACCCTGTTGCTGCTGGGCAGGAATTCGACTGGTTGCATGCGCGATTGAGCAACGTCGTCAGTTGATCGACCAGCGCATTGGGCTTATCGTTCTGCATTATGATAATGCTCAAGGGTTGCTGCGACTCCTTGGCAACCTTTGTGCGCTTCTTGCCCGAACTCGAACCCCTGCGACTTTGATCCATGCCAGCTTGATCTCTGCCAGGGTTTGTCAGTGCAGCTTCAATGTTTAGCAGACACTCGGAGCAGGCGCCGATCAACTCTTGTTTACTCTCCGCATTCAAACCGCAAACGGAACAGGACTGACCATTTCCACCCAAGTAGCGCAGCAGCCTGGGAGCCTCCTTCCAATTAACATCATCCATTGCGGACCTGGAGCTCCACGTGCTGTTTTCCGGCCTGGGAGTGTGGCAATCTCTTGCAGCGTGCTGCCTCAGAATGGAGTCGAGTCTACTTGGGGTTATATGGTGGCTTAAAAGTTTTCGATTTGCAAAACGTGACATATTTGTGAAAGCTCCGATTACATCTGAAAGATATCTCCCTGCCTAGCTGCTCTTCTTGCCGGTGAACAGCCGCTTGGGCAACATTTTGAGCCACGTCCATGGGTTTTTGGACGAGGCTGATCTGGACTTGATCAGCTTCTCGAATTCCTTGCGCAGATTTTCGGTTACCTGATCGAAGGAGTCCTGTTTTACCACGCGCGGTGGCGTCGCCAGGGTCAGTGAGGAGTAATGGGCCTTTGGCTGTTCCTGTCCCTTGGCGTCGTCCAGCGCACAGGCGCGAATGGCAAGAAAGCTGCCGCGATAGAATGATTCCATGCCAGGCATCAGGCCTATGCTCTGTGTTGGTAACTCGACATTCTCGGCTGGCCTGAAACGATCTGATTGTGACAATATTTGCTGCATTTCCTCTTCCGCCATTGCCAGTTGCGCAGTTGTTTGACGGGCTGACGTGCCTGACGTAGTGGGATGCTCATCCGATCTGGTTACACGTGTTGCTGGCGGAGCTGAAGGGGCCCGAGACCGATTTCTGGTTTTGGAACGTGTTGGCGGACTTCGCCGTGGTCCGACTGAACTTGACCTCACGCCAGTCTGACGACGACTGCCTTGAATCATGGTGGTGGACTGGACATCGACCGTTCTATTGTTCGCCACTATCGTGGGTCGAATGTTCTTATTCACCGGGGTCAACTTGCCGCCGCGAATGCGATTGCAACTTGGTTTGAGGTGCGGAATGCGGCGCATCTTGAAAAACTTGAGAATGGTCGGCATTGAACTTGTTTTACGCACAAGGGCCTGGTTGGGAAGGGGGAGGAAGTTAGTTAGAGAAGAGGAGGGTAGATTGATAATGATGATAGAAGAAGTACGAAAGCTACAGTCGAGTGTGCTCGACTGTGATACGCACCTCAATATTTAACTTCTACGTTTGGTTTATTTTGTGTTGCATACTTTGAGGGAGTGGCTCAGAAATCAATGCATTTTAATGATATGAACTATAAAAATTATTAAAATTAAAAAAAAAAAAATTAACTGTCTAGAATTAAAACTAAATTTAGAATTTGGTTTTTATCGATCTAGGTTTTCAAACGGACGGACAGACAGTCTGACGACTCGCCTGTTAGTGCTGATTAGTTTGTGGGATCTGCCACGCCTGCTTTGGTAGATAGGAAAATAAAGATGAAGGAGTGAAGGGATGGAGAGTTGAAAAGAAAGATAGAGAAGTGGGTAAGTAGATAGATGAAGTAAATCTCTCCACTTTAAAACCTCTCTACTTCAAAACCTCTTTACAGGAGCTGAATTAGTGAGCTAGATATGTATAGTTTAATTTAATTTATTTAACTTTGCGATACTTACACTTGAGAAGAAGGGTAACGGATGATTTCTACTGCTTGTCAGCTACAAATTATAGGATATGAGCTCAAGCTTAATCAGTGAGAAAGGAAATTAGCTGAGTAACTTACAGCGCTACTAAACAAAGACTTTCTTTTGAGGGCCGCGGTAAGCTCGGTGGGATCTCGGCAAGAGGCACGCTGAAAGAAAAGAAACCTTTAAATAAGGTTAAATGATAAACAATAGATTTATTTACCTTAGAACAACTGGGACTTCCAGCGGGCAGGCGATTTTTGTGGCGAGGCCGGCAGGACTTGAGAGGAGAGCAAAAGAAAAGAAAGCTTTAGGCTGGAAGGTTTAAAGAACTACTGAACTTACTTCCCTATTAGAAATCCCTCCCCCTCCTCGCTTTGTCGGTGTTGCAGACTTCTTTCGGGCCCCGTTGCTGCCTAGGTGGCACAAGCATTCGAGCGGTCCCACATGATCTGTGTTCATGCTTTGGCCTCTCTGCGATTTGCTCCTTGAAGATGTCCTTGGCGATTTGTATTTGTGTTGAGGTGACACTTGCCCTCGTGGATCGGGTGAATAATGTGTATACGAAGCCTGCTTGGAAAGCTCATTGCGATTGGAACCGCTCTGGGGATAATTCTTGTAGAAGCAATTACTGTCATGACATATTTTATATCCCGACGCCGAGCGATTTACGGGGTAATGCTTCGGAGGCGGAGGAGGTGGCTGTGGTAGCGACTCGTAGCTATGACTGCGTTGCGACGGGCAGGGACAATGGATATATTCCAATTCTTGATGGCAGTCGCACACATCTACTTTGGAAGACTTGCTACTAACTTGTCTGCTGCGATTGTTCCGTTTATCTTTTGGTGGAGGCTTGGGAGGGGTCTTGGGGGACTTGACCACCAGCGGACTGTAGTGCGCCAGGGTCTTGAAGTCTCGGTACTCCATGTAGTCTGTGGCACAGTCTGCCGGCTGCCGTGGCTGACGACGCTTCTTTGGCTTGCTTTCGCAATCACTCAGGGAGTGCGAGCGCCTTGCTTTGGGTTGTGGCTTGGCCGGTGGAGTTGGTGAACTGTTGCGCTCCGCGTGGCGTGATCTGCAGGGGCCACCATAGCAGTAGGAGCTGTCACTGTAAACCTCGCGGTCACGGCGCGAGCGATGTGGTTGCGGCGACGGGTGGCGCACATCGTGGCACGATTCATTCCTTACGGGCGGAATGGACTTCCTTCTGCAACTCAACTCATAGGGAGGCGGATCGCGAGGTTGTGGTTTGGACTTGTGTTTAACTGGTTTCTTTTTGTTGGAGTCACAACAGCATCTGTCACGTATTTCAGACTCTTGAGGATGCGAACCATGACGACGATCGCTGTGTCGCTTGTCACGCATCTCAGAATCTGGAGGAGGATTATGGTAACGATCGTTGTATCGATTTTCATTCTTTTCAGAATCAGGAGGTTGGCAACGGCAACGATCGTTGTACTCCATTGAAGCGTCGCAAGAGACACTGCTCCTGCGTCGCGACCCTTCGTGCCTGTTCTTTGGCGGACATCGCGGATCTCGGTGTGCATCTCGGTGTGGATCTCGGTGTGGGTCTCGACGTGGAGTCGCTGCTTGCTGAGAGTGTGGCGATCCGTCGTAGTAGGGTGCACCGCCGCTACGCGAATGATGGCCACCATCGTAACCCTTGTAATTTTCTGTGTTCTTCTCGAAGAAGGCGTTAGCCTTCAACTGGAAAAAATCACTCTTGACAATCGGATTGCGAAACAGACTCTTCAGCTGGTTGCAGGGCTTCGCCCCAACGGGCGATTCGTTGCTGTTGCCCTGATTCTGGTCCGGTTTTGTGGCACTAATCTTGCCCATTTTCCTGGTATGTGATAGGTTGAAGCTTATGTTTTATACATTGTATGTTTATAAAATTTCATTATATCCAGCTGTCAATTATTTGTCAGCTAAGGGAACGAAGCAATGATACGAAATGATATGGAAGTAGAAGATCCCTAATGGTATTGCCGACTTCCCCGTTCAACAATGCGAGAGGTCAAAGATCTTATCGAAACCTTCCCTGGTTGCTTACATAAAAGACCCAAGACCTAACCCAATATAAAGTCCACAAAGTTACCTTCTCAACTGATCATTCACATCTGAATGCTGAACTTTATTACTATCTTTCTGTTTTGTCTATATTATCAAATTGAACGATGTGAATGGCGTTTGCCTCGAGGGATCGGTGCATCCCTCGTTGAGGACGGTCCACTAGGGCTTATAGGGTGACAGCTACCTTCACAATATGAATTTGATAAATATTGATGATAATGTTCGCGTATACAGACATTGTACGGATTCTGTGATGCGGCACTTTCGAGCTGTAGCTGCTGCTGAAGCTGAACTGACTCCCAATTGTTTGTACCAACGTACACTCTGCGCAGGACCCGCCGTTTCTTCGTCGGTTGCTGATGCAGCTGTGAGTAGTCTATCTTGGGCCAGTGGAGTGGACGACGTGGATAAAGCGTCCTGCTGGCGAGTTGTAACTGCTTTTTCGGCTTGGGGCTTTGCTGTGTGGGAGAAGAAGTTAAAAGCTAGAAGTATCGAGTGAAGCACCTTAACTTACGCCTATACCGGAAACATCTTGCTTAGTTAATCGTACATTCCTGTTAACCTGACCTGGGGTAGAGGGTTGACTCTGTCTTCGAGACTGTTGATTACCGCTTGGAGACTGTTGAGATGGTAGTTTAGTGCTTGGAAGCTGTGAAGACGAAGCTGCGGCCTTCTGTTTCGGTGGCGAAGGATTTGGCTTCTGTTTTGGGGATGAATCAGACTTGGAATTCCTCAGAGTCGGTTTGAGAGATAACTTGGGCCTCTTCTGCTCGCCCACTTCTTTCATTCCCTTTGATGCTGATTGAGGGGGGTGTAAATCAGATTGGGATTTCTTAGGTGTTGCTTTGGGAGGTGCATCGGCCTTCTTCTGCGCATCTACTTCTTTTATTCCCTTCGGTACCGATTGAGATGCCGATTGGCGTATATCAGATTGGGACTTTACTAGGTGTTGGTTTGGGAGGCACCTCAGCCTTCTTCTGGTTATTCACTTCCTTCATTCCCTTTGATGCCGATTGGCGTATATCAGATTGGGACTTACTAGGTGTTGGTTTGGGAGGCACCTCAGCCTTCTTCTGGTCATCCACCTCTTTCATTCCTTTCGATGCTGATTGAGGGGGCAAGTTAGGCTGGGATTTTCTAAGTGTTTCCCTGTGAGGTACCTCGACGTTCTTCTGCTCAACCACTTCTTTCATTCCCTTTGATGCCGATTGGCGTATATCAGATTGGGATTTACTAGGTGTTGCTTTGGGAGGTTGCACGCTCTTCTTTTGGTCATCCACCTCTTTCATTCCTTTCGATGCTGATTGAGGCGGTAAGTTAGGCTGGGATTTTCTAAGTGTTTCCCTGTAAGGTACCTCGACGTTCTTCTGCTCAACCACTTCTTTCATTCCTTTTGATGCTGATTGAGGTGGTAAATCAGATTGGGATTTCTTAGGTGTTGCTTTGGGAGGCACCTCCGCCTTCTTCTGGTCATCCACCTCTTTCATTCCTTTCGATGCTGATTGAGGGGGTAAGTTAGGCTGGGATTTTCTAAGTGTTTCCCTGTGAGGTACCTCGACGTTCCTCTGCTCAACCACTTCTTTAATTCCCTTCGATGCCGATTGAGTTGGTAAGGCAGACTTATTTGTTTCAGGCGTTGCTTTGAAAGATACATTGGGTCTCTTCTGGTCATTCACTTCGTTCGTTCCCTTTGATACCGACTGGGATTTCCTAGGTGGTGTTTTTGGAGGACCCTCGACTTTCTTCTGCTCCACTCACTTCTTTAATTTCCTTCGAGGTTGATTGAGGGGGTAAGTTAGGCTGGGATTTTCTAAGGGTTTCTCTGCGAGGAACCTCGACTTTCTTCTGCTCCACCACTTCTTTCATTCCCTTGGATGGTGATTGAGGGGGTAAGTCAGCCTGAGCTTTCTCGGGTATTCCTTTCAGAGGTAGCTCGACCTTTTTCTGTTCACCGGCTTCCTTCATTCCCTTCGGTGGTAAATCAGATTGGGGTTTCTCAGACGTCGCCTTGAGAGGTGGCTTGGCTTGCAGTTCTTTAGTCTCGTTCCGGTACTGGCCCGGTTGGAGACCAGACGGATTGTAGTGCACGAGGCCCTTAACATGTCGGAACTCCATGAAGTCAGAAGGTTGCTGGTTTTCCTTTGAGCCCCGTCTGTGGCCATCAAATTGGGGCTTCGCTTGAGTCGCATTGGCTTGCTGTCGCTCCTGTATTTCTTTAGTTATGTTCTGATTTTGTCCCCGTTGGAACGGATTGTAGTTCAGGACCCTGTTGACGTCTTGGTTCTCTTCCTTGGTTCCCGATTTAGAAGGAGAATCCGTTTGAGGTTTCACGTGCGTCGCAGGGAGAGGTAGATTGGCTTGCTGTCTCTCCTGCACTTCATTAGTCTTGTTCTGACTTGTGCTCCGTTGAAACGGATTGCGGTTCACAACCCTCTTGATGTCTCGACCCTCCATGATGTCAGTTGGATGCTGCCCTTCCCTTGAGATTGCTTTGGATGGACCGTCATTTTGGGTTTTTAAGTGCGTCTCATTGATAGGTGGCTGGACTTGCTGTCTCTCCTGCAACTCTTTGGTCTCGTTGTGATATTGGCCTCGTTGTAGATTAAAGGGGTTTCGGTACTCCAAGTGGTCAGTTGGATTCTTCTCTTCTTTGGTCCCCGATTTGCAAGGATATTCAGATTGGGGTTTTACGTGCGTCTCATTGATAGGTGGCTTGACTTGCTGTCTCCCCTGCAACTCTTTAGTCTCGTTGTGATATTGGCCTCGTTGTAGATTAAAGGGGTTTCGGTACTCCAAGTGGTCAGTTGGATTCTTCTCTTCTTTGGTCCCCGATTTGCAAGGAGATTCAGATTGCGTTTTCAAGTGCGTCTCATTGGTAAGTTGCTTGCCTTGCTGTCTATCCTGCAACTCTTTGGTTTCATTCTGATTCTGACCCCGTTGAAGATTAAACAGGTTTCGGTACTCCAAGTGGTCAGTTGGGTGCTTCTCTTCCTTGGTTCCCAATTTGCAAGGATATTCAGATTGGGGTTTTACGTGCGTCTCATTGATAGGTGGCTTGACTTGCTGTCTCTCCTGCAACTCTTTGGTCTCGTTGTGATATTGGCCTCGTTGTAGATTAAAGGGGTTTCGGTACTCCAAGTGGTCAGTTGGATGCTTCTCTTCCTTGGTTCCCAATTTGCAAGGATATTCAGATTGGGGTTTTACGTGCGTCTCATTGATAGGTGGCTTGACTTGCTGTCTCCCCTGCAACTCTTTGGTCTCGTTGTGATATTGGCCTCGTTGTAGATTAAAGGGGTTTCGGTACTCCAAGTGGTCAGTTGGATTCTTCTCTTCTTTGGTCCCCGATTTGCAAGGATATTCAGATTGGGGTTTTACGTGCGTCTCATTGATAGGTGGCTTGACTTGCTGTCTCCCCTGCAACTCTTTAGTCTCGTTGTGATATTGGCCTCGTTGTAGATTAAAGGGGTTTCGGTACTCCAAGTGGTCAGTTGGATTCTTTTCGTCTTTGGTCCCCGATTTGCAAGGATATTCAGATTGGGGTTTTACGTGCGTCTCATTGATAGGTGGCTTGACTTGCTGTCTCTCCTGTAACTCTTTAGTCTCGTTCTGGTTCTGACCCCGTTGGAGATTAAAGAAATTGTACTTCGCGTCTCCCTTGAGGTTTCGGTAGTCCAAGATTTCATTTGGATTCTTCTCTCCCTTCGAGGGAGAGTCATACTGGGGTTTTCCGGCATTTTGAGTTGTATTGGGTGTTTCATTCTGGTTCTGTCGGCTTCTACGGTACGCCATGAAGTTAACTTGATCGTTCTTTGTTTCTCGCTCTGATTCTGATACCGTTGCATGTCATGCTGCTCGTCTGTTGTTCTATATTTATTGCGTATAATTTAATTTATTTATGATTAATTTTGGGTTTGCTTTCGGGTGTCAGCTTAAGCATCATGTGTTTACATGTGTATCGAATCTCGTGCTTGCCAGATAAGGATAACATCTGAGGGCGCAGGGCTACTTAGATTGGTCAGAGCACGAAACTATGACGCAGTGATATCTTCTGTGGTAAGTCATCAGGGTTATTGGGATCACTGATATCGTTTCTTTCCAATTTTTATCAATTTTCTATCGATACTATCGACAGTATCAAAAATTTGTCTTATCGATTACTTATACTAACAATAAAAGTCGTCACAAACGGGTGCTGAAAACATTCACTGGTTATTTCTATTTTAAAAAATGAAGGTATCGATACTTTTTACTAATACTACATCGAGAAAAGCAAAAAGATCAGTAGGCCCCAGAATGATTCACAAAGACATGTTCTTAACTGATCTTTCACCTCTGAATGGCAGAACTTTATTATCATTGGGTTCTTTTTTTTATCGAAACATATCGAATCGTACAAATTGGATATAATGTGGATGTCATTACTTCCCTGAGGACTATCCACTCTACTAGCTCATCCCTGAGGACTATCCACTTAACTAGCTCTGACAGTAGCCTGGACAATCACAACAATTTGTCTGACTATCACGATATTGTTCCATTATGCAAATACTACCATACGGTCTCTCTGAGCGCACCGTACGGCGGGTAGAACCCGTGTAGGTGGAGGGTCGTTGATGAAGAGACTTTCTCGCATTGATACTCTTCTTCTGGATCTGAAGCGGAATAGTTCTCTTGGACGGTGCTGGTTGAATCATCCTTGGAATTGGTGGAGGCCTCCGATTGATCCTTGGAAACGGTGGTGGCCTCAGATTAATTGTTGGAGATGGTGCATTAAACCTTGGAGACGGCGGTTTGGCCCTTGGAGTCGGCGGATTAACCTTTGGAGCTTGGGCATTAAACCTTGGAGACGGTGGATTGACCCTTACATTTGGTGGATTAACCCTTGGAGTTGGTGGATTAACCCTTGGAGTTGGTGGGTTAACCTTTGGAGTCGGTGGATTAACCTTTGGAGTCGGTGGATTAACCCTTACATTTGGTGGATTAACCCTTACATTTGGTGGATTAACCCTTACATTTGGTGGATTAACCTTTGGAGTCGGTGGATTAACCTTTGGAGTCGGTGTATTAACCCTTGGAGTCGGTGGATTAACCTTTGGAGTCGGTGGATTAACCTTTGGAGTCGGTGGATTAACCTTTGGAGTCGGTGGATTAACCTTTGGAGTCGGTGGATTAACCTTTGGAGTCGGTGGATTAACCTTTGGAGTCGGTGGATTAACCTTTGGAGTCGGTGGATTAACCTTTGGAGTCGGTGGATTAACCTTTGGAGTCGGTGGATTAACCTTTGGAGTCGGTGGATTAACCTTTGGAGTCGGTAGATTAACCTTTGAGTCGGTAGATTAACCTTTGGAGTCGGTGGATTAACCTTTGGAGTCGGTGGATTAACCTTTGGAGTCGGTGGATTAACCTTTGGAGCCGGGGGATTAACATTTCCTGACGGTGGATTAAATCCCTTTGTAGGCGGCAGTTTTACCCTTCGATCCGGTAGATTAACTTTTGGCGGCGGCGGCGGCTTTTCATCCTTGGTCGGCAGTTTTGTTGAAGGCTGATTTAACTTTTGGGACGGTTGAGGCGGCGGCTTCTTGAAGTCTTTGACCTCCGTGTAGTTCGACGGACGAATATTTTCCCTTCGGTGGAGGGGGCACTGTAATGTCCTTGGGTTTCTTCTCCTTCGGGGCATAGGGATTTTTTTTGCCAAGTTTGAACTCCATGAAGTCAGAACGACGGTTCCTGTCTCTCGTTTCCGTTGGGGATTTCTCGACAGATCTCTCGGCGACTTGGTGCCCTTTAAACTTCTTGAACTCAAAGAAATTAGATTGCCTCTTCCTGTCTTCTTGGGATCTTACGAGGGGTACATCATGAGGTGGCAATGGCTTAGGCTTGTCCTTCTTCTGGTCACTTTCCTTACCCTTGAAATTCTTGAACTCAAAAAAGTCCGACTTTTGTCTCGGCCCCAGTCTGTCGTCGAATCCCGTTTGAGGTGCGGGCTCAGCTTGGGCTGCTCTTTGAGCTTTTGCATTCCCTTTATAAGTCTTAAACTCCATGAAGTCAGGCGCATTTTTTTTATCATTCAATGCCTGGTTAGCTTGCTGCTCATTCGGTGCTTTAGTCTTGTCCTTCTTCGGTTCACTTTCCTTCCCCTTGAAGTTCTTGAACTCAAAAAAATCAGACTTTTGTCTCGGCCCCGCTCTGTTAGGCTCTGAATTAGCTTGCTGCTCATTCGGTGCTTTAGTCTTGTCCTTCTTCGGTTCACTTTCCTTCCCCTTGAAGTTCTTGAACTCAAAAAAATCAGACTTTTGTCTCGGCCCCGCTCTGTTAGGCTCTGAATTACCTTGCTGCTCATTCAATCCTGGTTTAGCAGAGGAATCATTCTGGGCTTGTTGTACCTTTGCATTTCCTTTTAATGTCTTGAACTCCATGAAGTCCGGCGCATTTTTCTTATCATTCAATGGCTGTTTGACTTGTTTCTGCTCATTAGGTGCTTTAGTCTTGTCCTTCTTCGGTTCACTTTCCTTCGCCTTGAAAGTTTTGAACTCAAAGAAATCAGACTTTTGTCTCGGCCCCGCATTAGAGGGGGGAGGAGGTGGCTCTGGTTTCGCGGCTGCTACATTTTCTGGCTGCGCTGGTTTCGCGGCTGCTACATTTTGTGGCTGCGCTGGTTTCGCGGCTGCTACATTTTCTGGCTTCGCTGGTTTATTCTGCTTTTTGTTCTGGGCCATTTTCAGGCCAAAGAGATTGTGCACGAGTCTCCGTTTTAACTTCATTAAGCCTCCTTGACGGTTTTCTGCCTTCTTGCTTTGGTTCTGGCCCAACTGCAGGGCGCTCTGGTCGTATGGTATGACATTTTCCTGACCCACTGTGTTAGTCATTGTGTAATTTTGGGTCTGAGTTGGGCCTCAGTTACTTACATAATATAATTAGTTTACATGATTTTTATAACGAATTAAAAACTGTTTAACAATCAGATTAAAGGAGCGAAGAGCCAACTAGATTGCTCAAGTAACGAAACTATCGCATGGCTATCTATCGATTAGTTTTAACGATTACTGAAACTTGGAATGAAAGTTCTTGGTCAGAAGAGGGTTGCCTCATCGAAACTTTCGCTAGTCTTCTTGATATGACACTATCGAAATTGACATTGTTTCTTCGTACAGCAAAGCATTAAAGATCAGTGGATCAATAGAAGATATTCATTGTCTAGAGAGAGCTTTCCAACTGTGCTTTGTAGTTACAAAGCTGAAGAGAATCTCAAACAAAGGGTATACATATTCTATAAGGTCTAACAATATCAAATCAATGTTTGGTTCATCACTGATCTTTCACATCTGAATACTAAAGTTTATTATCCATTTTCTGGTTTGTAAATCCTTACAAAAGACAAAATTTTTAACAATTTGGTTTTGATCTGGATGGGATTTGTCAATGAGGATTTCGAAAATCCTCTCTCCCCTATCTATGACTGTCTAACCTACGATCTCTGATATAGCTGCCTGGAGGAACTCATTGGCGGTCACACTTAGTCATACAGTGACGATATTGCTCTCGCATGCAGAAAGAGTACGGATCCTTCTGTGCGGCCCTCTCGAACATCAGCTGCCGCTGCACCTGAGCTCTCTCCCAGGTGTGGGCGATGACAATTCTGCGCAGAGTTTTCCGCTTCTTCTTTGGCGGCGGTGGCAGCTTGCAAAGGCATGGCTTGGGCAAATGCAATGGAGGACGGTCGTCGCAGCAGGTTCGCCTCTGACGGGGACTCTTCTTCTGTATGGTATGAGAGGAAGTTAAAGACGAGATATATAGATCGAGGAAACTCTTTAACTTACATCGGCTTCTTCTTGCTTAGCCTTGTTCTTCGATTTACACATTCTCTTCTTGCCCTGCTGCGGCGGAAGACATTTCTTTTGGCATCCCTTAGTTTTCTTGACCGTACAATCGGGTGGAGGCTTCGGCTGTGCCTTCTTTCTTGCTTTCTTCGGTTCCTCCTCTTCCTGTACGGTTGATTGTGCACGAGACTTGCGTTTCTTTCCACCACCAGAGGGCTTTTCATCCTCGGGGGGCTTCTCAACGACAGGGGGCTTAGCACGGGGCCTGCCAGCGGGCCTCCCACCGCCAGAGGGCCCTGGCTCATCGGATTTCGAGTCCGATTTCGAGGGTGATTCACGGGGGTTCACGGGCCCCGTATCCATCGATTCTTCAATTTTTTCCTCCGATTCCGCCGTAGGGGGTGTACCACCCCGAGCTGACCTGCCGTCATCTTCATCACCTTCTTCCTCTTCCACTTCCTCTTCCTCTTCCTCCTCCTCTTCATCAGAAGTGTCTTTGGGAGCTTTCTTTTTGGGAGCTTTTTTCTCTTTCTCCTTCTTTTTGGGTTTCTCACGCGGCTCCCTCTTCGGCTTTGGGGTATCATCCTTGGGTGGCGCAACACTCAGCTTCTTGCCACAAGGACTCTCGTACTCCATATCGTCGTAGTCCCAAAAGTCTTGTAGACGGTACCCCGATTGTGGCGTCCTGCACTTGCACTTACGATTCGCGGCATTCTGCTTGGCGATTTCAAATTGCAGCCCCTCTCTGAATTTACACTTTCTACACGTGCCACACGGCCTTTTTTGGAACTGATGCTCCAGCGACTCTGGTCCCTTCTTTTTCTTGCACGGGCAAGGTGGCTTAGCTCTGTCATATTGCTGCCCATATGCATCTAAGTGCATTTCATTCGCTTTGGCTTTGCAAGCACACGTCGACGCTTTACGCTGCCCCGCCTTGGCCAGCTGATGCATATGCAGTGCTTGCTCCTTTTCCCAGCCAAAGGAAGAGGCGCGTTGAAGCCCAGTTGGGTAGGAGACACGTTGTGACTTGGCATACTGCTGCTGCTGATGCGATACACTCGTTTCCTTTGCTCTAGATTTGCAAGCACACGTGGATTTGCCCGGTTGTGATGTCTGGTAGTGCTCCTCTTGGTAGTAGCCTGGCTGTGACTTGGCATACTGCTGCTGCTGATGCGATACACTCGTTTCCTTTGCTCTAGATTTGCAAGCACATGTGGATTTCCCCGGTTGGGTTGTCTGGTAGTGCTCCTCTTGGTAGTAGCCTGGCTGTGACTTGGCATACTGCTGCTGCTGATGCGATACACTCGTTTCCTTTGCTTTAGATTTGCAAGCACATGTGGATTTGCCCTGCTTCGGTTGCGATGACTGGTAGTGCTCCTCTTGGTAGTAGCCTGACTGTGGCTTGGCTTCTTTCACTTGCTTCACAGCCTCTGCTGTCACATACGTCCCATCTTCCAGTTGCTGGTGCAATGCATTAGTCTCCTGGTTCTGATACCGGTCAGAGGAGTCTTTCCTTCCCTTAGTTCTGCAAGCACACTTGGACTTCCCGGGCGCTGCCTTGGCTAGCTGCCGCTGCTGCTGCTGCTGTACGGGCAATGTATAAGTCTCATTCTGGTTCTGTCCACACGTAGTGCAGTCCTGCTTCTGCTCCCATTCCTGTTTACACGCACTGCATTTTCGGCACTTGAGACTCTGCACAAGCAACTCTTTCACTCCCATCGATCCCGATTGAGAGTGATGATCCGACTGGAATTGCGGGAGTGCTGCACTGCAGGGTGGATTGCCTTGTTGCTGGTCACGAATCTCATTCTGCTGCTGACACCGTGCAATGCCACACGGTTTTCTGTCTTGGCACTGGCACCGCCGCAGGGCATTCTGCTTGTGTCTGTCATTCCGCTGGGCCATTATGCTCGATTACGATTACTATAGTATATGTTTACATTATTTTTTTTTTAATGGATCCAGTTTAAACGTTGTGACAAGTTGATATTTTGTTGTCGGTTAGAAAGGAGCTTCAAGTAGGCAGGGCTGGCTAGATTTATCAAAGAAGGATATTATCAATCAACGATATTTACGGCAAGAGTGCATTTTTGGGGTTTTTGTTATTTTTGAAGGTGTTTCTTTCTCTTTCTTATCTTTTCTAGTGGTACTAGCAACCATTCCATTGATTAGTTTTCTGAACTTTAAAATAAAATATGTTGATCGGAAGTCACTATCTCCCTCTTCGTATAGAAACTCTCGTTATGTATAGATTATGATTTAACAGGCAACTTTGAATTATGTCCATCTCTAACACCCAATCGATACTATCAAAGTACTATCGATTACTTCGTGACTTTACAACTACATAAAGTAAAAAGCTAGAGATGAATGTAACATAGAATATATTCATTGGAACTTTAACTAGAAATGAATGCAACTTAGAGTATATTCATTTCATTAATCTTAATTGAAATTGTATACTGAAAACATTTATCGAAAATAATCGATAACTCTAAAACTGTTGTTTGCAACCAGCGTCACCTCTTAAGGCAAGAACGAAACTAACTCTCACTTATTCCTAACCACAAAATTCTCATCAAGTTCCTCACTCATCTTACCTGATCTTTCCACATCTGAAAACTAAACTTTATTATCACTTTTCTGTTTTGAATGCGCAACAAATCGTACGACAAAGTCTCTTGTTACCTCCCCCACCATCTCATCCAGCTACCAACACATTTGCTTGCCCTGAATGCTCCTCTCGAGGTACTGCTACTGCTGCTGCGCTGGCCACCAGTTGTGCGTGTGTCGCGTGATGACTCTGCGCAGCACTCTGCACTTCTTCTTCTTCCCGAGCTTCCTCTGTTGCTGCTGTTGGAACAGAGAGTAATCCACCTTGGGCCAGTGCAGCGGACGTCGCGGGGGTGACGTGTGATGGGGCTCCACCTCCCTTGGCCTCTTGCGGCGCTTACGTTCACATGCCAACTGCTGTATGTGCTGCCCCAGCATGCACATCTTGCCACCACAATCACCCACATAATCTGAAGGTTCCAACGGGATGTTGCAGCTCTTCTGGCCACTTTGCAGTTGCTCCCCTTCGCTTTCCTCGTCGGAGCTGAGCATAAGGTAAAGAGCGAACTTATTGGGGCGACTCTGCTGGCCATCGCCCTGATCCGTAGCCGAATCCTGCACACTCTTCGAGGTGAGCTGCAGCAATGAACCCAACAGCGAAGTAGTTTCATTTACCTTTTGTCCCTTCTTTTGGAACAGTTTAGCCAGTGCGGGCAACTCGTCATGACGCGCCAGCTTTAGTTTTGACTTGGTTGGTCGCTGTTGCCCCTGCACCGGCAACTGTTGCTGCCCTGCCTTCTCCCGTTGGGGCATCTCCTCTCCGACTGCCTTGCCCGGCAACTGTGCCTCGAGCAGTTGACGAATCGCAGCCAGATTCAGGTCAATGTCGGTGGCCAGCAGGCTGAGCTTGTGGTCGAAAGGCTGCATCGGCAACTGTTGCTGCTTCAGCGTAGTGTCGCTGCTGGGATCGCTACTACTGCTGCTGCTGCTGCTACTGTTACTGCTGCTGCTGCTCTTGCTGCACTTGCCCAACTCCAGCTGCGACAACTTGTGAGGGCTGCAGTTGCTCAGATGCTGCGACTGTTGATGCTGCTGTTGTTGCTGTTGCGATTGTTGCTGATGTGGCTGCTGTTGCTGCGCCTGTTGTCGTCGTTGCTGCTGTGGCAACTTCTTTTCTTCGCTGGCCAGCAAGCCCGGCTCCAGCATCTTCTGCGCCAGCTTGATGTAGTTAAAGTTGTCGATGATTGTCGACAGCTTCTGCAGTGGTTGCTCCTTGATCCTGTTGGCGGCGGAGAAGAGAGTCGACTCCGTGTCGCTGTTGTAGTTTAGGAAGCTGTTTGCATAGGTGCCGAAGTTGAAAGGCAGAAACGAGGGTGGTGTAGTCTGCTGCTGCTGTTGTTGTTGTTGAGGGAGTTGCTGATGGAGTTGCTGCTGCTGTTGTGGCTGCTGCTGATGTTGTTGCTTCTGTTGCTGCTTGAGTTGATGATGTTCTTGCTGCTGTTGTTGTCGGTGTTGCTGCTGTTTCTTTCGTTGTTGTTGAAGTAACTTTTGCTGCTGCTGTTGTTCCTGCTGCTGCTGTTCTTGCTGCTGCTGTTGTTGCTGCTGTTGTTGCTGTTCTTGCTGCTCCTGTTGTTGCTGAAGTCTCTTCTGTAGTTCCTGTAGTTGCTGCAGTTGTTCTTGTTCCTGTTGCTGACTCTGCAGTTGCTGCTGTTGGTCCTGTTGCTCTTGCTGGTGCTCCTGTTGCGCCTGTTCCTGTCGCTGCTGCTGTTGTTCCTGCAATTGCTGCCGCAGTTGTTGCAGTTGTTGCTGCTGTTGCTGCTTCTGCTGTTGCTCCGCCTGCTGCTCTTGCCGCTGCTGTTGTTGTTGCTGTTGCATTTGCTTCAGTAGCTTCTTCTCCAGCCGTTGTTGTTGCTGTCGCTGCCGTTGCTCCTCTTGCTGTCGCTTCTCCTGCTGCAGTCGCTGCTGCTGTTGCAGTTGCTGCAGCTGCAACAGTTGCTGCTGGCACTGTTGCTGCTGCTGTCGCTGCCACAGATTCAGCTCCTGCAGTGAAAAATCGCCAAGCAGTTGACGTCGCATGGCTGCCGCCTGGAGGCGCTTCTCTACGGTCGAGTGCCGCCAGGTGGCGCCACTGCACTGCGTAGTCACAGCGGGCGCAGTCGACGGCGGCTGCTGTTGCTGCAGTTGCTGCTGCTGCTGCCGCTGCTGGTGGCGGAACATCAGTTGACGCCGCAGTCGTTGCAGCCTGCGACTGCTGCCTTCGGCTGGGGGCGTTGGTGGCGGTGGGTGTGGCATGCTGCCGGCATGGCGGGGACGTTGTTGCTGCCACTGCAGCAGCTGCCACAGCCATTCAGGACTGTAAGCTTCTGCCAGCTGGCCGCCGGCAAGGCGTAGCTGTTGCAATTGTTGTTGCTGTTGTTGTTGCAGTTGCTGTTGCTGTTGCTGCATCATTACCCTGCGCCGCACCATGCTCGATTTGTTGTTGTTGTTGTTCCGAATGGGTTAAATAAATTTCGGCACGTTTTCCTAATTTTTTTTTGCATAAACATTAAAATTTTTTTGAAAATCTCTCCGTTTTTTTTTTATTATAATGGCAGCTTTGACAAGTGGGGAGTGGGGGAAGGAGAAGACGTAGAGAGAGAGAGACACAGAAAGAGGGAAGCAGATTAAAGCGCAGTTTCCTCCCACCCCACCCCCTTATTGCGCAGCTTTCACACAGCTGACGTCAGCTGCGGTAACTGACCCCGCCCCCCGACCCCCTTCCCCTTTTGTATGTGCCGGTCCAGTTGGACGCATTTCATTCATTGCGCTGCTCCACTTCCAGTGCGAGTTCCAAACTCCAATCGGGTGAGAGAGATGTGCGCAGGAGTGGCAACTCTGTCTGCTCGACTCTCCCTAACAGCAACAGCTGTTAAGATGAAAACGATACAGACGAATCGGACGAAACGGTTATTGCTGCGCATCGAGTAGGCGCGCATTCGAAACTCGCAACGATGGCTCTAACGTTCTACTTCAGTTTTTAGTTACAGATTTAATCTCGACCCGTTCATTCAAATTTTATAAATTTTAACAAAAAAAAAATTACTGTTAATAAAAAAAAATTTGGTAGCTTCAAACCAATAAACCAAATTCTGTGTGCATAGTTATTTCGATATTTTTTCTGGAAAATTTATTCGTCCGTTTTCTCCCCGCGATGACGAGCGCAGGATGTGTGGCCAAGCTGTTGGCCAGTATGCATGTGGCAAGCAATAATTGGGTTCGAAGGGTTAATCCGCATTGGTACGAGGCGCGGGAAATACCAAAAACATTTCTTAAAGCCGAAATAGAACGAAAGAAGCCCGTTTTCATTTTCAAGAAAGCACCAATTCAAAGACCAAAGAAATTCACTAAAGCTCGATCAATGTAATTTAGCCAGAATTATTTTCTGAAGGTACACAGTTTTATGAGTTCACAACTGAATAAAAATATTTAAAATTCCACCAGGCCTGCCAACTTGCTTAGTCACCTATTTAACAGAGCTGCTCCTCCGTCTAACAGTGCTCTACCAGTTAAAATCAAGTATCGATAACGAGTAGCAATGGAGGCAGCACTGTTTGTAGAGAGTACTGTGCGTGCGTCTGTGTGTGTGTGTGAAGAGAGCGATAGGGCAATCAGTTGGTGCCGAGTTTTTGCTTCGTGAGCAGGTGGGCCGCGCATCGAGCTGAATTCGTATAAGAATCGCCTCTTAAACAATATGAAAAAATTCCAATAGCCGAAAGCAAAAGGCACTTGATAATATAAATCGCGGCGCATGCTACGCCCACGCGTTCAAGTTCAGTGCATGCGACAACACCGACAACAGCAGCCAAAAGGCAAAAACAACAAGTGTAACAACAGCAACAACAACATCAACGACAACAAGGCACACACAAGTGATAAGAAAGAGAGAATTAATATATGTAATACAAATTCAACGTGAAAAGAAATCAGAAAGAGGCGACAAATAATACAAAAAGATAGAAAGCAATCGTAATGTGTAAGAAACGAGACGACAAAGATTAAACAAAGTGTATTTGAATAGCATTTGTTATTGTTGCTGCGACTGCGACGGCGACAGCGACTGCAGCTGCTGGAGAGACTTGCATGAAGCAATGTAAAAAAACAACAACAAAATAGGCAGGCGCCACACACACACACATACGCAGCAGAAGTTCAAGTGTATTTGTCATTTCTCACATGATTTTTGTAACGACGTGTGCGCGCCTGTGTGTGTGTGTTTGTGTGTGGGGCGACATGCGGAAGCAAAAACACATTCATGAATGGCAATTATGCTGCTGTTGCTGCTGCTGCGGCTACTTTTTCAGCAGCGACGGCAGCAGCAGCGGCAGAGGCAGAGGCAGCCAAAATGACGGCAAAAACTACGTACGCTTTTCCACTTGGAAGTCGTGACGTTTTTCGATTGCATAGCTCCACTGTGCGTGTGTGTGTGTGTGAGTGTGCGCGCTGCCTCTCGCATGCTCACTCTACGTGTGCCCGTGTGTGTGTGTGTGTGTGTGTGTGTGTGTTTGTTTGACTGCGAACGTCATAGCAACTCCAGTAAAACGCAAATAAGGCAGAGGCGAAGAAGCAGAAGTGAAGCAGGAGATGAAGGAGAAGGAGCAGAAAGAGGAGAGGAGGAGGAGGAAAAAAGCTAATTGCTGTTGAGTGGTTTAATTGGACACCTTGAGTTTGACTTTTTTATTCGCCCCGTTATCAATTGTAGTTGCTTTCTCTCCCTCTCTCTCTCTCTCTCTCTTTCTCTCGCCTTCGCTCTCTTGCCCGCCTCTGCTCTGTCATACACACATGTGCATACGCATACAGGCGCATACTATGGGCACTGTGTGTGTGTGTGTGTGTGTGTGTGTGTGTTTGTTTGTATGCGTGTGCTGTTCGACCTCGACAAGTTTTCGTTTTCGCCCCACACACAACACACACACAGGCGCACGTATGCGGACATGCTCAGCTTGGTGTTCTGTTCATCTGTGTGTGTGTGTGTGTGTGTTTGTACGTGTGTAATTGTCATCATGCTGCTTCATATTGTAATTTTTGCTGTTGTTTTTGCGAATTTCCTTGACTCCTTGAACCTTCCTACACAAACACACACACACATGCATACAGATAGGCGCATATACTTCTCACACACACACACATAGTAACCTGTCTGCCCCGTAACTGTTGCTGCGCCCCCGCCGACTACACTCACACACACACACACACACACGCAGCAGAGAGGCCGCTCTGCTGCTGCTGCCGTTGGCGCTTCTGGGCCCCAGTGACTTTTGTTGTTCCTTGCCTCTGCCTCTGCCTCCGTCGCTGTCGCTGCCGTTGTCTGGTTGCTGCTGCTGCTGTGTAAGTCGAAGTCGCGTTCTCTAGCTTTTGTTTTTCTGCTCTTTTATTTGTTGTTGGCTCATTTATTTTACTTGGTTTTTTTGTCCCCCCTTTTCGTTTCGTTTTTCTTTTTTGTTGTTTTTGTTTGTCTTATTTATTTTTCGTGTGCGCGCGACTTTTGTTTCTTTTTTTTGTTTCTTTTTCATTTTTTAAATCATTCTCGCTGTTGCCCTCTCCCTCTCTCTCTTTCTCTCTCGTTCACTGATTTTGCTGTCAGCAGCAGCAGCAACAACAAAGGGCAACAAGAACAACAACAACTACTGCGCTGCTTTAGTTATCAGCTAGACCCAACAGATATGGTACATGTACACACACATATAGGCACACATATACACAGGCACACATACACAGTCGCACTTACGTATTTTACTGTACAGCGCCTGTCATAAGTTTAGTGCCGCATACGCCTCGCTAACTGATCTATCCCAATTGGAAGTTTAACCCATTGTTGCCACACATTTGCCTCCCACTCAACCGCCCACTTGCTGCCCACCTGCGCGTGCCGCCAATTGTGAATGCTAGCTAACATTGCTGTGATTCCTGCTGCCGCTGCCTGCTGCGCTGCCTGCTGCTCTGCCTGTGCCTTGTGACGTCTTTTACAGCTGGCTACGCATCATGCTCTCTCCTCCAACCTCCCACCTTACTCTCCTCAACTCACCTCACCTCACCTCGCTCTCTTCACCTCATCCCTCTCTCTGCCTCCATTACTCCCACACACACTCTCTCTCTCTCGCTCGTGTGCGTGCGTTGGAAGTCGTCATGTTAATGCGCCCAGCTTCAATTGGCTTCCAATTTGGAAGTTCATTCAGCTTTGAGCCGCAGCAGCACTTCCAGGCACAGGTCGCGCATCCAAAGCTGAGCAGTCGCAGTCGCAGTCAGCAATTCTGCTGGCGTCACCGCCACCACCGTCACCAGTCGCAGTCACAGTTATTCGTCGCAGTCTGTTGATTTTTGCACATTGACTTCCTCTCTCCGCCGCCAGAGTGCGCCCCTTGTCTCTCTGTGTGCGTGTGTGTGTGTGCTGTGTTTGTGTGTCTTTTGCTTGATTATTAAATAAACAACAGCGCTACATTTTCAATTGGTACATTTCAAATTAATTTTCTTTTTTTTTATGTTTCTTCTGTGAGATTTTCAAGAAACGTGAAAATGTGCAAATGAAATGCGAAAGAAGAAGCAGAAAAGCACTTAAAAATCACTTTTGCATTGTTGACCAGCTGCCGTTGCTCTTTTCGCACCGACAAATTGTTTACAATTTATACGTGTGTGTGCTGCTTCTCTCTGTGTGTGTGTGTGTGTGTGCGTGTGTTTGATTGTGTTCTACCCTGTAACAGAGGTCGTTAAATGGGGCATGTTTGTTTGCTCCCACTGTGAATTTGACTTGCAAATTCAAGTGCAAGTGTCACAGCAGTAAGCTTTCGTCAGTGCCGCCATTCACAATCGTTTTACAGTTACAGCTGTGCTGGAGTCTGTTTTCGAGGGCATTTGACAGCTGCGTCTACTGCTGCTGCTGCTGCTGCTGCTGCTGCCGCTGCTACGTTTGATCTCCAGTTTTTTTCCAGGCGGCGTTAGAATTGAATAACTGTGTGAGAGAGTGTGCGAAAGAGTCGGTGTAAATCGAGTCTGTGTGTGTGTGTGTGTGTGTGCGTAGTACTTGTTATGTTTGCGTTGTGCTTCCTCTTTGCACTGTGTTTCGCTGCTTTAAATTGATTTCAATAAGAATTTGACGACTTTGCCACTTTACTTGGGCAGCCTCTCTGTCTCTCCTGCTGTCTCGCTCGCACGCAACGGGCGTCTGGGCACGCGACCTTGATGCTGTACATTAACCCATTAAGTTTTGTCGTGGTCTCGCAATGCACGTAAAGGGGACGAGAAGGAGGAGAAGAAGAAGAACTGCTTGGCCAGGCAAGATCATCTTACACAGAGAGAGAGGGAGAATGAGAGAGGGCGCTTGATAGAGGCAGTTCTGAGAGAGAGGCAGATCTGAGAGAGGTGGGAGAGAGAGAGAAGGTGCTTGCGAGAGACAACTTTGAGAGAGAGCGCACACAGGTTTCTTCACACTGTACACTGACTGTTAAAAGTTGTCGCCCCGCAGCCACCGCCGCAGCAACAACAATAACAATAACAACAACAATTGTGACTTACACACAAATCAATTGTGAATTTTATTTAATTTATTATTTTTCACACAGAAAACGTGCCACAGAAAGAGAAGAAAAGAAAGGAAATAGAACAAAAAGAGTGCAAAGTGCAAGTGAAAAGTGAAACGTGAAAGTGACTCGAGAAGAAGTGAAGAAGAAGAAGAGATAGCGGCAGAGAAAGGAGGAGGAGCAGGAGAAACGTCACGTGCGCGCAGCTCTGGCCACGTGGCCGTGTCCAATGGCCCAGTCGACAACGACGACGGGAACAGGAGCAGCCGAAGTGACGACGACGAAGACGAAGACGACGCCAACGCAAACGCCGACAGTGGCGCAGCTGCCGTTGACCTCATGCCCATGCTCATCTTTATCCTCCTTTGATTCGGTTTCGCATTCGTATTCGCATTTGGAAACGCGCTCGTAATTGCAACAATTCAATTTCGAGCTAGAATCGAATTAAATTTTGCTGGCGGCGCTGCTGCTGTCTCCATCTCTCCGTCAACGTCTCCTGTGACTGTGCGTCGGTGTGTGTGTGTGTGTCCAAGTGCTTGTGTGTGTGTGTCCGCGCCGCCAGCAGCAACAGCAGCAGCAGTAGCAGCAGCGGGCATGAATAGCAAATGAATTCAAACTCGGCAAACAAAAGAAAATGCAACTTAAGTGAACTTCCTGCGTCGTCCACAACAACAACAACACGACGCAACTTTAGCCAATTACTAACAACAACAACAATAGCAACAAGGGGAGCAAGAGCGAGAGTGAGTGTGTGAGTGAGAGAGAGAGAGAGTTAACTGCAATGGCCGCCTCAACATCCACGCCCCAAAACTACAAAGTGCCATCGACGAGCAAAATCTCCGTGGACAAACTGCTCCGCGTGGGTTACTACGAACTGGAGAAGACCATCGGTAAAGGCAACTTCGCTGTGGTCAAGCTAGCCACGAATATTGTGACCAAAACAAAGGTGAGTTGAGAGCAGTATCTTTGTATATTCCCTTGCAATCTCACCTCATTTTATGATCTGTGCGAATAAGGTTATTAAGATAGTAAGAAGATATGATTCATATATCATTGCGTGAGACAGAGATTAGCATGTTGTAAATGATCTAAAGTACTTGAATAGTGTTCGGAGTAAACAGCTGTTGCTTGGGAAGATTCACCTCGTGAGAGGGGGCACAATTACTTCTTAGATAATAAAAAGTGATGAATACGCTGATGTGCCTTTTATATAACTTTTGTAAACAGAAAAAAAAAATCAATAATGGCCTTAGTAATCCCCGGTTACACTTACAACTGAGGTAGTATCCGAATTCGATAATATAGGGTTTATTTATCTTTGTTCATTTGATGGTTTACTGAAGAATATGATAGGATCGATCGATCTTACTTTATTTGAAGAGTTATCAATGTCGAATCTACTGTAAGCTGTTTTTCAATTGCCATTAACTATCCTGAAAGTTTAGTTAGGTACACCAAAGTTGGCCAGGGCTTATAGAGTGTACTTTATAATATATATTATAGTATTTTTCACTAAAATAAAATAAAACCTATGCTGATTGCGATGTTATAAGATTTTTATATTAAGTGGTTGACTCCTTCCCTAAGTTGTTATTTACTTAGTTGTCTCTATGCATCAAAGATCGTTAATGCATTAAGATTATGTACTATATGGTATACTTTATTATACTATGAGACTATATGTTTCGATCTTACTTTCTTCCAAAAGTTATTGAACAGATTTCTTGTACTTAGTTGTTACTCACTTGCCCTGAAACTATCCTCACAGTTCAGTTGAGTAATCCTAAGATGGTCAATGCTTAAAGAGTATTATTATATAGTAAATACCATATCTGTGCTATATAGTATTTATTATATATTGTAATATATCTATGCATATATATATCTATATGTATAATCTCCCTTTATTTGAAGAGTTATCAAATCGAATCCTACCTTAAGTAGGTTCCTATTTGCCCCCAACTACCCTAACAGTTTCGCATGAAAACACGTAAGATCTATCGTGCATGTAACTATAGTGCCATATACTATATAGTGCCTCGATCTCACTTTGTCAGGAATTTGTTTAGCAAAATTTGTATTCGTACTCCCCCCGTTGGGCTGCGCATTTTGGTTTAATCAAATTGATTTTAGTGATTATGATTCTTTTGTTGTTTTGTTTATTGCCGCGTAAATATGTGTGTGCTCGCTCGCCACTCATCATATACCCTGTAGTATACTATACTCTGATGTTTACATAACTTATTGACAATACGTATTTACATCTGAAGCCAAATCGCCATTGCTCGTGGAGCATTGTTGCTCTTGGTGTTGTTGTTGGGGCTCATGTTTACCTTCAATTGACGGCTTGTGGCGCATGGGAGCAGCAGCTGCTCCCCGAGACGACGATGATGATGATGATGATAATTGAAACGCATTTGTAAGCGAAGCGTGTTTTGCCCTCTCACTCGCAGACCTCCTTTCCCCTCGCCCTCTCTCTTTCTCTGCATCTCGCTTTATCACACTTTTTAGCCCTGCAAAAGATGCTAATGGGATCTCCCTCTTTGTCTCGCGTTCACGCGGATCGAGTCACACTCTCTACTGTCTGTCTCTCTCACTCCCTCTCTCTTTCTCTGTCTGTCTCCTTCTGTGTTTGAGGAAGTAATTAAGTACAAGATGATCGCAATTTTTGTTGATTTTTTTTTTTTTTTTTGCTGTTGCTGCCGTTAAATGTCATTTGCATTTACGAAATATTTCAACAATTTCCTTATACGATGAGTTATCAGCTTTGCCGTATCTAAAATGGATGGAATGCTCTTAAATTTCTTACGAGTATTTAATTATTGAGCAGCGTAATCGCCTCGAGTACATTTGCACCTGTTCTCGAGCTCTTAACTCGTGGTATACCCTGTAAATTGCGAGGTATGAAGAAAGGTTGAGTGACTTTGTTTGAGATTGGGGTTAGAGGTTGAAGAGTTGCACTATTTTTCATTTATTCTTCATGTAGAGTTTCTGCATATCTCTTTTATCTTTATTCTCTCAAAGAATGAGATGATTTATTTCATTTTATTTGAAACATTTTCTTATTTTATGTTTATATTCGTTCAGAGAAGTTTAAAATCGAATCATGATATTGAAATTACCAATTTAAATTCAAATATACAACAAAATGCTGTTCACAGGGTATATTTTAGTCTATCACTCTCCACTCTTGCACTTGCCACTTGTTCTCTATCAGCTTCTCTGCATTCCGAATGCATTTAACAGCCACAGCAGCTACTGGAAAGAGATAATGAGTCACCTTCAGCTGGGCAATGGGCTGAGGGCAGCTTAGCACAGAGAGAGATAGAGGGAGCGAAAGAGACTGTATGTGGGGGAGGGAGATAAGGGAATAGGGGGCCAGAAGATGAGGAACAACACAGCTGTCGCAGTTGCAGTTACGAGTGCCGATAATTGGCGCTGTCAAGTGACACAACCGAAGCAACAACAACAACAACTACAACAATAACAATGACCACAACTAGAGCAACAACAGCAACATCAACAACAATTGAAAACTAGAAACATTAATAGTTTATATCACACAATAACAACAACAAGGAGTGCAAACTAGTGCAAATTTGTAGGCCAAATAATGCGAAACGCCGAAAATTATAAATAATAAAGAAAACAAACGGGGAATAGGTTGAAAAATACTGTTATAAAACAAAATATTGGCTGTATTTAGAGTAAATATGTGTTGTAGTACTTAGAGGGACAATTTGATGTATAAACAATTAGTTTTCTGGAGTTTAAACACGATTTCTGAAGTGAAAACAGTAGATCTTTGGAATATAGAGGGATTAGAGGCTTAACTGCATAATATGGCACTTATATGGAGTAATAAATAACTGTATATAGTTCTATGTAAAGTGCAAATGTGTGCTAGTGCTTAAAGAGTACATACAATACATATATAAAGTACTTAGTAGTATTTTTCTTGAGGTATAGGTAGTGTTAATAAGATACGACAAGATTTTCAAAGTAGACACAGGTGAGAATGCAATGGATGCTTTAAATATGAAGAGATTAGAGTCTTAACTGCTTAGTACATCAATTTTCGAGAAGGAAAGAGTTTCAAACATGGAAGATCTTTGATTTATAAAGGTCATATTTTAGAAAATCTTTGGAATATTTTTTGTATTTATAGAATTTAGTCATCTCTTAACTCAAGAAAACTGAGCCTGACTCAAGTTTAAGTTATATAAATTCAAAAGATCCACACTATTTAAGCCTGATAACCTAGCACAATTATTTCTTCATCACTTCTTCCATGTGTTAATGCACAAAAACTGTAGATAAAAGAAACAGAATTCTTACTTTGTTGACATGTTTAGGAATAGAATACTGCTGCCTCGAAAACCTTTTCACTTATCGTATAGAACTGTCCCGCATACTTCTGAGTATGTGTGTGTGTGTGTGTGTGTGTGTTAAGAGGCTTGTGTATCTGAACTTGATATGGGTAGGGTAGAGCACAGCACGTGCCACCAATTCAAAATGGCGCCTATTGAGATACAATTTACATGCGTCGCGCTACATTTGATTAATTTTTATTTCAATTTTCATTATACTCAGCAAAGTCTGTTGTTGTTTACGCTGTTCTTGTGCCGTTTCTCCCGTTTTCTCTTGGGATTCATTTAGGTTTTCTTTCTTGTTCTTCTTGTTTTTTGTTTTTCCAATACGCGTGCACTTTCCTTTTTGATAAGGCGTCGCGTCCACAGCTGTTTGTCAATTTTCAAGGTCCAACACTCGCATTCACTTATCTTATTTGGCATTCACAATGGACTATGCTCTGTATGTGTGAGTGTGTGTGTGTGTGAGAGAGAGCCTGTCAAATGCAATGAACAAACACAACATGACGCTGTGTACGAGTATGTGTGGATTATTACTTGTTCCCCAGGCTTATCTACTAAGCGCATTTGCCCAATAATTACTTTTATCAATACGCGAGAATGGGCAATGTGTACAATGTACAGGGTACACTATGGTACTGCCGTACTGTTGTACTGTTTTAATACGTGCTGTGCACTGTGTACAAACAATATCGATAAGAATGGGCGATTACTCGCATTATGTTCAAGGCGTACAAGTTCAAGCCCCTTACCATCTCATTCCCCCTCGCAAAAGTCGGCATTATGATTGATTATTTTACTTTGGGTTTCTTCGAAATACCGTAGGGTGTTTTCTTGCCTGCAGATTATTAAAATTCGCCTGATATTTGGGGAGTTTCCACATCGAGAGAAATCTTAAAGAAGTTCTGAGAAATTCAGCATAATATTTTGATAAATTGCAACTTTAATGATTTTCTTGGAATGTCTTTACTATCGGTTATACAATGGGGATTTGCAGAAGTACGACCCCCAATATACGATTAATTTTTTCATACCCGATAAGCACCATCGCAGCAGGTGTTGTAGTTAAGTTGAATCCACTGCGATAAGGCGGCTTACAGCTGATCGATCGAGGGGGTATAGCGTAGTATATTAAGTATGTATTTGGAAGAATTCGAAAGAATTTTGAAGAATTCACTGTAGCGTCGCAGTTAATTGAATTGCTGTTTCTCTCTCACTCTATTAACGCTCCAATTGATGCCAGTTAAGTGCTGTAGATGTGTCTGGAGAATCACTCAGCCATCGGGGGGCGGCTTCGAACTCGATTTCCACTGAAATTTCGCCCGACTAACTAACCAAAAAATAAAAAAAAATTGAACGCAGAATAGAGTAAAGTATAAAGCAAAAAAAAAAAAAATCGGTCTATGGCAAGTTTGATTGATCATTCACTATGGCCAAATATTTAACTTGAGCTCACGCTGTCTGGCCACGATCTGCGATCTTAGTCAGAGTCAGAAACGAAGACAGAGAGAGACAGCAACAACGAAACTTGTTGAGCACGCACACACACACGTACTTCATACTATATACTGTATATGGATATATACTGAGCCATCTCTCTCCCTCTCTCTCGCTCTTTGTATGTGCGATATTGGCGCGCGATCTTGCCCAAATCGTTTAAGATTTTTATTTACTTTTTCATTAACTATTTCGCGGCTTTTGTTGTGCGTTTTGGTTTTTGGTTTCGGCTTCAGCTTCTTCTGGTATCACATTTTTTTGTTGTTTCTGTCTGGCATGTTTTTTTTTCTCTACTTGCTGCTATCTCTGCTGCTGCTGCTCCGACTCGCTGTCTGTGTCTGAGATAGTGAAAAATTCAGCAGTTTCATTACGCTGTAAAGAAGTGGGAGTAGGGTAGTTTGGGCTGCCAAGTGTGTAAATACTTAGTACATTTACTTAGCATGTACTCTGTTTATTAACACTTTCTACCCTTTACAGGGTATCACTGCGTTCAGCTGACACTTTGTGCTATCTAATTTATTGTTTATTTGCGCTTGAATTTGTCTTCAGTCTGCTACCAGCTCACTCACGCACACACACACACATAGAGACTGTCGTACGCATACATTCGATAAACATTCGCGCTCATATGATAACAAGCGCGTTATCAAAACGCGCCCAGTTGTGAATTAGCAACAACAAAGCACAACAACAACAAATAACAATGGAGCGTAAACAACGCAACAATTTGCGAATCAATCACGTGCACTCGCTCTCTCTCTCTCTCTCTCTCTGCCTCTCTCTCACTTTACATTACTCATTGCTTGATTAACAAGATTCCAGCTGAATTCTTCTGGTCCTCTGTCTGTTCCGCTCTTCTTTCTGTAGCGAGAGAGAGGGAGAAAGGCACAGAGAGATTTTCCCCGCCTTCACTATGCTGCTGACCCCGCCTACGCGCACGTGACACATAAGTAGGCCATAGGCTGAGCTAGGAAAATTGTTATAATCGATTTTCCATTTTCCCCAGTTTGCTAGGCAATTGTAAAATCAAAAAATAAAAACAAGAACAACAACTTCGCGCATCGTCGGCGGCCCTAAGAGAAACCCAAATAAAGTTTAGCGACCCCAAAACAAAAAGGGTTGCATGTGGCAGAGGCAGAGAAGGCAACACAGTGAGGGTAGCAGGCAGAGGTGGAGGCATAGGCAGGGGCAGAGGTAGAATAGGAGGCAAAGCAGGAGGAAGGGGAGGCAGTGCAGCAGCCCAGCAGCGACGTTGACTATTGATTAAACATGAACATGGAAGCGGGGCAGGAGGCAGTGTGGTGCACAGAAGACACAGGTTGGGCTGGCAACACACGTTTGATTACCGCGTGTAAACAGGCAGCAGCAGCAGAAATAATAAAAGTTGCAAGGACTCGGCACGACGCGCTTTCTTTTGCAGCAGATTGTGCAACGCGCGACAGTCACATGTCCACGACAACGACGCCACATCGCGTTGCAATGACGGAGCCAGACATCGCCGAACTAGAACGAATTAAGCCAAAGGCGGCGAGGACGGTGCCACCTCCGAAACCCCAGCGAAGAGGAAAGTGCATGTCAAGCAGTGCTGCTGCTGCCACGCCCACCAGCCTACTGTGCCAGCTGATGCGTCTGAAGGCGCAGCAAAAGTATCTTGAAGTCAATCAAGTCAAACTGCAGGCCAATAATTTCCAAGACGATGACAATGATGCAAAGGAAGACGACGAGGAGGAGGGGGTGCCGCCCGCCAAGGGGCGCAGAGGAGGACCTTCAAGTGTGCCCAAAGTCACGGGGCTCATCAATGACATCGATCGTCTCAAGCTTGAATTGGACAGTAAACTGACAAAGCATCACATGGAGAAACGTGGACAATTGCAGGATATGTGGCACTATATGAATACCCTAAAGGAGGATGTCTACAGACCAGAACGACTTAGTCAGTACACTGTGAATGCGGTCAGAGATCGCATTGTGGGCATCAATGCGCAATTGGATCGACTGAAGGCACAGAATGAAAGGGAACTGGAGTTACTGCGTGAGGAGTTTTCAAAGTTGGATCGGCAAAACAGATTCATTTCGAACGATGGTGTGTAAGAACCAAAGGAAAACGAAAGGGAAGGAGAGTAAAGGAACTTAATGAACTATTTCCCTAGCAATAACCAGCTAATATTATAAAAAATCAGCTAGGTCTTGTCGTGTAACTCTTAAGAACTTATTTATACACAGATGAAAGTGTAAGGATGGAAAAAACTGCAGTTGACAAATGAACTAAAATTAATTTGAAGAAATAAGCAAAATTTCTATGTCCAAAGAACTTTTTTATATACAGATTACGCTTTAAGGAAAGTAGAAACGCCAATGGACTAACTGAACTAGCTCTCTATCAAGGGGGAACTACCTCCCTTGTAAAAAATGAGCTAGTTCCAGTCGTGTATGTCTAAGAAACTTGTTTAATATACACATATTTACAGATTTTTAAAAGAATCAGTTCTATTTTATAAACTGAACTAGTTTCAGTACTGAATTTTCAAGGATATTTAACTAAATAATACTCAAAAGAACTAATTTCAAGAAGGAAACAATAAGAATATGTGCTTGTATCCAGTAATTTGTAAACTTTATATAGAAAGGAACTAACTTATTACTGCTAACCAGTAACCTGTAAACAGTATATGTAAAGGAACTAGTTCTTTTTCTGTTACTTGGCACAGCTCATCACTCTGTACTCTCACTGCTGCCACGAGGCCTCTATTGAGTTCAGCCACACACAGAAATACCCTGCGAAAGTATGCTGATTTGTGGTTTTCTGTCTCTATATACTCAACGATTTTATATGTAACTATAAATTGATTCAAAATTGATTAAAGTGAGCCAGTTCGAGAACATTTCTATATAAATACGTGTAGTTTTCTTTTGGTAATTGGGAAACGATTAGGGATCCCGTCTTCCTGTCTCTCCGCTCCTCTTGGCAAGGTTTTAGGACTCTTCACTGAGTCAGCTTACTGGGGGCATTATGGTAAATGGAATTTCACAATTCAAAATACCGTTTAGCTCACAGCCAAGCAGTCGGGTTCCCATGCAGTCCTTGTCCTTAAATCAATACGTGAGCCTCTCCAAGGAGGAAGCCCTGGCAAGAAGCCTTGGCTGCCTTGGCTTTTCTTTTCGTTTTTTTAATATACAATATTTGTATACTCTTGCCGAGGGTATATTAATTTTGGTCAGGAGTTTGCAACGCACCTTTGGAGACATCTTCAAAACTTTAAAGTGTATATTTTCTAAAACAGCATCAACAGAGCAACTAAACTAGCCCTGTCCGTCTGTCCGTGTGTCCGTTCAACACAAACTAGTTTTTCAGTTCTAAAGCTGTCTTAATGAAAATTTGCATGTATGTTTCTTATCGCTGCAAGCTGTAAATAAGTTGGAACAAGCCGGATCGAACCGATGTATCGTATAGCTGTCATACAAACTATCGGCCTATTTTGGTTGTTCATCAAGATATTACAGCCAAATTTACTATATCGGGCTATTTCCATAAATATTTATAATATGCATATTAAATTCCATGAAATTCGAACATAACATAAAGCTACCATAGAAACAATCGGACGTAATGAAGGTCTTGTATAAAGACCAGTTTTGTGTCTTGTGAGTGAGATTTAATCTTATATGGCGCTGGTTTGCGAAAGATTGTAGGACATAAGAGCCTGCAAGAGTATTTAACCTTCGGCATGCTGAATGTTGCCTTCGTTCTCCCTTTATTTTTTGTTATGCCAACCAAAGCGAAGGATTTTCAAATGTGACATTGCTCAGGCGATTTGTTGTTGCTTCTGTTGTTGTCTCATTTGCGAGCATTTGTTCTTAAGGTTCATCGCATTTCGCTGCGAAAAGGTCAAAACGGCACGTGGCAATGCAAAAATTCATTTGCTGTGGCAAGTGCGCGCACTCTTCCTCGTTCCCCTGTCCTCCTCCCTCTCTCTCTCTCTGTTTCCCTCTCTTTCTCAGTCATTGCTTGGCCAATTGTCAGTTATTATTTTGTATTATTTTTCTACAAAAAATTCTTTCTTTATCACGTGGCATTGGCAATGGAAATTGAAGCGTATATTACGCATACGCCATGGCGCGCACACACACACACACACCAAATGCAATTGCGGGAAATGCTCAAGCAAATTTTCAGAAAAATAAAATAAAATTTTCACTTGCTGCCAGAAATTGAAGAATAACATTGTTGGATTATATATCTTGGAAATGATTTAATATAAATTGTTTATTGCAATTCGATTTTATTGGAGGTGGTAGAAGCAAGAGAACGGATAGGGGTGTAAGAGAGGCAGCAATTTGTTTAAATGTTGCTGACAACAAAAAACAAGGAAAAAATATCAAAAACCGGTGTGCGGCTCATCATGATGTTGATGATGATGGTGATGCTGTTGATGCTGTGCTGCCTGACTTGTTGATGATTATGATGATGGGATTGCTGTTGCTCCTCTTGTTGTTGTTGCTGTTGCTCCCCTTGTTGTTGTTGCTGCTGCTGTTGTTTGCAAGTGATCTGGCTCGCTTTCTCATTCTTTCTCTTGTATTCGCCCCATCACACTCGCACTCATGTGCGTTGCGTTGCGGCGCTTTATTGTTAATTATTTCAGTTTTTGTTAAATTATTATTGAAATGCTTGGCAAAAGAAAAAAGCGCAAAAGCAACAAACACATACACAAACCCATACGCACACTCACACACACTCGGCACACACACAAAAGCAAACAAAACACTCGCAGCGCGTCGTGTATAAAGAATGTTTTTTGTATTGTCTACACTCGCCTGCCCCCGCTCTCTTCCCCTCTCTCTCTATCTCTCTGTCTTTCTCTCTCTCTCTTGCCTGCTACTCCCCACACACATCATCGTCATCATCATCATCATCATCATTGTGTTTATCATTGTTCATTATTGGCTTGCCGCCTCGTACACTCGCGCCATCTTTGGCGCTGTTGTCGTGCCTTGTCTGCGCTTGTCTTCGCTCAGTTATTGCTGTTGTTGTTGCCTGTGTTGTTGCTGCTGTTGCTGCTGCGGTGGCTGTGACTGCAGACAGTGCGCCACCTACCACCACCTGACCCCCAGCAACAGCGAGAGCAGCAACAGCAGCAGCAGCAGCAACGCGTCTTGGCATCCCAGTGTGCGACACGTTTTTGTGAATACACTACGTGCAGGGTGCTACAGTTATGCCATGTGATTGAGTAAGGTAGGTTGGAGTGGGCTGGGCTGTTATATATAGAGTGTGCTGACTGGAGAGAAGTTACATATAATTATAATAATAGAAAGATATGCAGATAGAATGATAATTATATGAAGAGAGAGTTAAGTTAACATGCGGGTGTATAGATATATAAAGAGATATGTATAAAGATGGATAGATATAGAAAAATGAGTATATGTTAATGTGGTTTATATAGCAATATATGTATACATCTATAACAATCCCTTATAGGGATTTGTAAATATGATAAGATTTAAAAAATATTAGAAAATATATGCAATATAATGAATGAATAATAATATTAATTCATATATAATACGACTCAGCATGATATGATATGAATATGAAAGAAAAGGAGTAACCTTTATGACAGATGGGTAGTTAGATATGATGGGTATTCTAATAGATATGCTGGGTAGGTTTAATTTATATAAAGATCGATATGTTATGATCATATAGAGTATATAATAGTGTGAAACATTGTTTCTACTCAATAGTACGCACATATTTAAGTTATTTCTATAATACCTCTCCGTTTATTTATATATAATTATATCTATAGTAGAATCATCATATATAAAGTAAAGATCACAGTCACTTCTACCCTCTAGAACGCTCCCTCTTACTGAAATCAAGAGTTTCTTTGTCTCTTTTCAAGTATACAAGTAATTACATTGTAATAAATAAAGTCAAGATCATCGCGCTATCAATCTAAGCATTAAGCTTTCCGCCCACTTTTCACGCTCTGTTTCAACTTAAAAGACAAGATCGTTTGCTGTTTGACATACCCTAATGCAGAGAGCGTTCCCTTTGCGCTGCCACACACACACAGTCACACTCACACACTCAGACATGCACACTCGTGTCTTGCGTTCTTGTTACTTGCTCTCATTACGGGGAGAGGCGACGCTACACGACATCGTCGTCAACCCACACACAGCTTGAGTTTCGTTTAGCTGATCGCGTCGCACTTCCCTCTCTCTCTCTCTCGCTCTCGCTCTCTCGTGTCGTGTCGTGCACGCTCCCCTTTGCCTTTCTCTTTCTCCTGCACTGTGTTGGTTCGTTCACCTTCGGGGCCGAACCCAAAAAACAACAAAAAATTCACATCCACATCCGAAAATTCGTTGGGTGTGCGGGGAGACTTGAAAGAACATTCATCGATCAGTTGACTAATGCGACCTTCTGCTTCCTGTTCCTCATCATCAACTTCTTCCTCTTCCAGGTGGCCATCAAGATCATCGATAAAACATGCCTGAACGAGGAATATCTGAGCAAGACTTTCCGCGAGATAGCGATATTGAAATCGCTTCGTCATCCGCACATCACACGCCTCTACGAGGTAATGGAATCGCAATCGATGATCTATTTGGTTACAGAATATGCACCGAACGGAGAGATCTTCGATCATCTTGTGGCCAATGGACGCATGAAGGAGCCGGAGGCAGCAAGGGTCTTCATGCAACTCATCTCGGCTGTCAACTATTGCCATCAGCGCGGTGTAGTGCATCGTGATCTCAAGGCAGAGAATGTGTTGCTCGACAAGGATATGAACATTAAGGTGAGTTGGGTGACTTGTGCGAGGGAGAGAGGAATCCTCTAATGCTGTTCTTTTCTCCCCTTAGCTGGCTGACTTTGGCTTTAGCAATCACTACGAGGAGGGCAGCCCCTTGCGTACCTGGTGTGGTTCACCTCCATATGCAGCGCCAGAAGTGTTTCAGGGACTGGAATACGATGGACCCAAGTCAGATATATGGAGTCTGGGTGTGGTGCTCTATGCTCTAGTCTGTGGTGCACTGCCCTTCGATGGCAAGACCATACTGGAGCTGAAGAGTCGCGTAGTGCTGGGCAAGTTCCGCATACCCTTCTTCATGTCGCAGGGTAAGAGAGAGAAAGATCAATGATGAGCTGTATAGAGAACTAATTCACTTATTCTTTCCCCTTAGAATGCGAGCACCTTATCAGGAATATGCTGGTGGTGGAGCCAGATCGTCGTTATACCATCAAACAGATCATCAAGCATCGCTGGCTGAGTGATTGGCAGGCGGAGCTGCATCAGGAGGATCGTCCCGAGTTGCTTGGTTCGCTGCCCTTCGGTACATCCAGTCCGTTGGGCAATTCCCTCACCGGTTCAAGCACTTCGCTGGCTGAAGCTGCTCCCGTGGATATGTCAGCAGCGGCAGCCCAACTCGATGCTGTTGTCATGACGCATATGTTGCAACTGCCTGGACTTACAGCGGACATGATTGCACTGTCGGTGCATGAGCAACGCTTCGACAACATCTATGCCATCTATAATCTGCTGCAGGACAAGCTGCTGCAGCGACGACGCGAAAACCAAAGACTGCAGCATCATGCGAGCCTTGCCTACTCCCGTTCACGCAAGACCAGCATTACCACGGGCGTTGTGGATCGTTCGGAGCCTGTCAAGCAGGAGTCCTTGGATCGTCTGAGTCCACTGAGCAATGCGAATGCATCAAATACAGCGCTGGGATTCGGTTGGTGCGCCGATGTGGGTGTGGATCTGGAGAAGTACGGGGACTTTGAGCTGGAGTGTCTGGCGCGAGCTAATGAGGTGAGTGAGAGAGACTTTAAGATGCCTTAAATATTACTTATTCTGTTCCTCCTCTTTCCCCTCAGCCTTCTGTCAATCCGCAGCATTTGAGCGCCAGCGCAGGCGGTGCCAACGGTGCGAATACGCGACGACATACAGTCGGTCCCGGCGATGTGGCACATGAGCAGGCGCTGGCCAATCCTAATGTGCCGCCCATTGACTTTAAGTGTGCGCCACAATGCAACGATCCGGCGCAGGTGGCGCCCTACTATCCCATGAATCTGCCCATGCTGCAGAATCAACCGCTGCACAATTTGACCATCAAGGATCAGCATCTGCTCAAGCCACCCGTTGTCATGGGAGCCAGTAAGAAGAAGAGGTTGAGAAGGAGATTAAACATTACTTAATGCATCTACCTGCCTTCCCTCCAGGTTCCTTTGGTCGTCGTGCCTCCGATGGTGGCGCCAATCTGCACATTTATTATCCCGCAAGTGTGCCCGTTGGTGGCAATGTGCCTGGCGCTGCTGGTGTGGCAGGAGCACAGCAAATGGACACCTCAAGCTACTATATCAATCCCAATCTGAGTTCCACGCCTGGTGCCACAGAGCTGTCGCCTCTAAGTGAACAGTTGCCAGGCCAGCTGCACTGCTGTCCAGAGAATCATGGCGAGGAGTGCAGCGAGGAGATACAACGGTGAGTTAGACTCCTTCTCACTCCCCTAGTTCCTCTCTAATCCTTTCTCTCTCAACAGCTACATGCAGAAACGCGGCTGCGTCAAGCGCCACACTGTCGGTTGCACAGAGGATCTCTCAGTTAGCCATAGTCCTGGCGAGCTGGCGCATCTGCAGGTGCCGCCTGGTGGACAGGCACAGTCGGGAGCCGGCAGTAGCTCTGCTGGTGGCAACATGCGCACACGCCGTACGGGTTTGCTAACGGTGACGGAGCGACCGCCAGGTACGTTTCAGTGGAATGAGGAAAGAAAGAGAAAAATGAAAAGCAAAGAAGGAACGGCATAGAGCAGACAAAACAGAAGAACAAGAAGAGGAGAGATATGAAGAAGAAGAAGATGTTAAAGACTGCAGAGGTTGTGGAAGACTTTGAAATGTTCTAAACTAGGTTAATGATGTTTAGGACAGAATAAAAAGGAACTATGTACAGCCAATTACTTGATTTAGGCTTAGATCTTAAGTGAATGAAGATATAAGACTGTATTTAGAGAAGATTGTCTTCTTTTCAGTCTCATCTTAAAACGATTTTGCTTAAGTAACAGAATTCTTCTTCTGAAGAGTAGGTGAAGCTCTGTTTAGATCATTATCATGAAAAGTATCGATGTATGTTTTGAGAATTTATAATCTTTGACCCTAGATCAAGCCTCGTCTTTGTTAGCACTTTCTACTATACAGTATGTGAAGAGTCTTATAATTATAATAAGTAGTATAAGATCTGCTGATCTTTGTTTAATAAGATCTTTGTAACATGATCGAGACCTCGTCTCTCTAACTGAGGATATTCAAGCTTTTAGTTGCTGTTTTTTATGGCTTGTGGATCATCATCTTCATATGAGCTTAAGATCTTTGTAAGATCTTGTAATCTTCCTTTTAAATCTTATAAATTAGTACATACTCAAGTTACCTAGTTCTTCTCTCTCAGTCAAGACAGAAAATTCATTTTTTTCCTCTCTTAATTGGCTTAATTAATGTTTGGTTGGGGACTGTGTGAAAAAAGGGAGGGTATATTGAGTTTAACGATCGCCAGATGCCTCGCTTGATTACCTGCACGTGCTGCGCTCTCACTGTAATCCCTGTAAATCTTTACTTTATAGTTTCTCCACTAATATAATTATAATTTTTATGTTTTTTAAATTGAAAATTCATTTTCCTATTTTTTATTTTTATTGTTTTTCATTTTATGATTTTGTTGTGGATTTATTTGCGGATTTTTGGTTAACTGCACAACAACAACAACTCTAACAACTGCTGCTGCTACTGTTGCTGCTTCTTGCTTGCCTCACCTGCCACCTTGCCAATTGCCCACTTGCCACGCCCTCAGTTATCTGCCCCGAGCTGATACGCGAAGTTGAATCTCGCATGAATCGCGACTATTTGCCGCCCACGCTTAAATCACTCAGTCAATCCCCGCCAAATGCGCCCACATTTGGTTTGCCAGTGGGCGTGGCCATGGGCATGGGCATGGCTGGTGTTGCCACATCGCCGCATTCGCTGCCATTGAGCGTTGCCGGCGGTGGCAGCAATTCGGTGCCGCTGGTGGCGCCACAAACGGCAGCAAACAATCGTCGCACCTATCGCGCAGCCCACTGTAAATTGCCCACTGTGCAGGAGGGTGGTAAGTTATTTAATTATGATTTGCTTGAGTTGCGCACTTGCCAAGCCCGCCTCCAGCCTCGAGAGATCTTCTCCAGCTTCCCCAGACTTGCACTAATCTTGTACTCTCGTTCTTCTTTCCTCTCTCTCTCTTTCTGTCTTTCTTTCTCTCTCTCTCCTCGCTTAGCGACAATAGGACGCTACAGTCCCGTGCGACGTGCCTCGGAGGGTTCCCGCTCACAGTTCCAGGGACCGCTGCAGGAGTGCCAATCCCTGCAAAAAGGTATCGCACAGAGAAATTTTTTGGTTGCACCAAGTCCGCCGCTTTTAGAAAATTCAATCAGTTTGCCAGGTAAGCTACAAAATTCACGCCAGGCACCGATGGGGAACACGGCCAGGAGGATCACTAGCGCATCCAGTTAATCTCTGTTTTCTCCTTCTTCCCTCCTCAGGTTCCCCCATTCATGGCAAGCCTACGAATCTGCAGCTGGCCCTACGTCGCGTTGGTCACGACATTGAGGTGCCGCCGGAGGCCATCAAGACACTGATGCCTGCACTGGATCGTCTGGTCAAGGAGCAACGTGTCAGTTTCGAGATTGCCAACAAGATAATCTCATCGAATGTGGTGCCCATCGATTTGGCACCCCAACTGGGTCTGGCAGCGCATGCCGCCAGCACTGCTGCTGTTAGTGGTGGCCACTTGGATCAGCAGTCGCATCTGTTGCAGCTGCATCAGTTGCATCAACAGCAGCCCATGCACAGCTACAGTGTGTCGCCGTTGACCTTGCCACACGGTGGTGTGGTGAATGCATCACTTACCTCGGCTAAACAGATGTTCGGGCAGCCCATTTGTGGCTATCAACAGTATCAGCAGCCACCAGTGCCGACGCTAATCTCTCCCTCCGCCTCGTCTTCGCAGCCACCTTCGGCTTTGGGTCTGACGTTGCCACTGCAACCGCAGCAACTGGTGGGGCAGTTTAGTAGCATCACTCTGGGCACCTCCAACTCGAACAACAGCAGCGGCTGCCAGTCGCCCGTGTACAGCAGCAACAACAGCAACTCGAACAGCTGCAGCGGCTTCAGTGGCAGTTGCTCCCCCAATCCTAATCCCTATTTGCCTGGCACAGGTCCATTTAATCCCTGCGCCGCTGGTGGCTCTTCGCCACTACATCAGATCACCAAGGGCATTTCTGGACTGAGCACAGGAGGCGGAGGAGGTTCCATCACACGTGGCACTTCGGCAGCCAGTGAAGGAGCTGCACAGCAGCCATTGGATCTGTCCATGGATGTGTGTAGCGTGGGTGTGGACCAGTCAGCGATGCCAGGGCCGGAGTATGCCACGCCCAATTGGTTTATGCCCGCGGCGGCTTACTACGATCTGAAGCCATTGAATTTGTCGCCTGCGCAACCGGTGAGGGTAGTGCCCACGCCCCCCGCTTCGCCCAATCTGTGCATCATACAGGAGGAGAATGGCAATGGGCAAATGTGCCACACCATCAGCACTGGCACGCCCTATGCGGGCTGCACGGGCGGAATCACGCCACAGATCTGCCTCACTGATGTGCAGGGCAGTGAGATCACTCTCGTTGCGCTTTCCTCGGACAACAGTCGTGACAGTGAGGACTCGCTGGAGCCACACACGCCCATCATGTCGCTGCAGGTGAGAGAGTCAGAGAGAGAGGGGGATTGAACCATTGACCCTTTCTAATTTCCATTCTTGGCGCAGGGTCTGATCATTACAGAGCCCAGCAGCGACATGCCTTCCATTACACGTGGCATTGGACGCAAGGCGAGTCTGGACTGTGAGCCGGGAGCGGCGGCGGCGGCGACAACGTCACATGCAACGAGCCACAGCAGCGCTGCCAACACTGAGGCACATCGACGTGGCAGCGACAAGTCGTTGGGCTTCTCTGACGATTCCCTCAGCAACGATTCGAATAATTTGTCGCCTTCGTGCCAGGAACCTTCGGCCAGTTCGGGCTTCAAGTCTGACTCACATTCCGAGATGGGTGATCACACTGAATGCGGTCACCTGACGCCTGATTCCATGTGCGACTCGCGTCGCATGTCCGATGAAATGTGCTACGAGGTGCCACTGCCACACGAATGCTCCAATCTGGACTCGACTCGGATACTGGAGATGGTTAAGCAGACCATAGATTCAACGATGCCCCCTAAAGGTTTTGTGCTGCACAAAGGCAGCATCAGCTCAGAGGACAGTGGAGCAGAGTCACGGCACAGCAGCGCTTCCAATGCATCCACCAGCGAGCTGACGCACACTTCCAGTGCAGGCACAACCAATACACATGCAGGAGGAGGAGGAGGAGGAGGTGGCGCCACCTGCAGTGGTTCCTCTGGCTTCGGTGAACCCACCACCAATCTGAGTTTGGAATACTCGGGTGGTTTGCAGATCGAACTGCAGGTCTGCGAGGGACGCAGTCGGGATCATCATGGCGCCGCCAAAGGGATCAAGCTGCGTCGCATTTCAGGAGATCAATTTGAGTATGGAAAGATTTGCCAGCAGCTCATTAGCACCATAACAATGCAGCAGGTGGCTGGCTAAGGCAGCCGGACTGCCCAAGCAACTCTCAGTGGTGTGCCTCCATATATGTGCGTGTTTGGGTGTGTGTATGTGTGACTCGGTGTGTGTGTGTGTGCCGTGACTCGTCTTGCCTATAGAAAACTCTCTGCGTAGCTGTGATTTTAAGCCCATTTGCGATGCATACTTTGTAATCTGTATAAGTCGTAATTCCCCCATCTGTAAACCCCCGATCTGTTACTATATTCATATATTATCTATCTATATGTATTATTGATCTGTGAGTGTTCGAATCAAACTATAGCTATCGATGTTATGCGATGTGCGACACTCATTAAGTCTGAGTTTGATTTCTATTTCGGAAAATTTGCGTAACATAATCAAAATTTTATTATCGATAAATCGGCACTGACAGTTGTAGCTATATAGTTTAATCCGTAACTAAATTCTTGACAGTTGTAGCTATATATTTTAATCCGTAACTAAATTCTCGACTTATTCATGTTCAAAATGTAAACTATAAATGGAACAATAGATGCGGTTAGCCCTTTTCCCCCTCACATACACACCCGCACAACCCTCTACACACATTGCTAGGTGTAAAGATATATACAATATATATATATATATATATATTGGTGAATTCAGATGTCAGAGGAATCTGTTTCACTCTCGACTCAAAACACACACACAACAACAACAAAATGCATTCCAAGTAGCGAAATTTTTATTCTTTTCATACGTTTTTTGTCAGACTTCTCTAGCTGTATCAAAGTATCTAATATGTATGTAGATCTAGATAACTTACTATATATGTATGTATATGTAGATATGTAGGGTATATGCTACATCATTATGTAATTTTAATACTGTGCAATCCGATACGAGGAACTTTCTAAAACAAACACACTTTGATTCTATATATATACGAGATGTATAGACGTATATATATATATTTCTATAATGATACGAAATATCTTAGTTAGTAGGCAGTTTTTGCTCCGTTATTCGTAAGTGCACCTCTATAACGTAAGCTCTTTGATTCCGTTAAACTTACAATCTTTTATGATGTACTATGTAGAGAAACTTTGTTCGTTTGTTATATGATGATTATAATGATTAGATATGATATGATATGGACTCGCCTCGATGCCACAAATGGCGTGCAAATTGATTAAAACAACACACAAATTGAGAAATCTATTATTAAAAGACTGCTGTGATTTTAAATATAATTAATTACTTATTTAGTTCAGAAAAAAACAAAACGAAAAATAAACAAAAGCAACAAGAAACCAACAAATAAACAACAAGAACTTAGTTATACATATGATTACATAATAATTAATTCAATTTCATCTTAAATAAATTACCAACTCTCCAAACATAATGCGAATAATTGTTTGAATACATTTTATATTAAAATATTCGGTTATTTAAATCTGGCGCTACTAAACGCCATCTACCGGAAATAGCATGTGTTACAAAACAGCACTGTTATCACAAACCAGTTTACAGAAATTTGTTCTGCTATTAACATAACATTCGTTATCGATAGCATGTAAACAGCAACGTTCGTATATCGATAGCTCTGCACGCCTAGGAAGAAGAAGAACATTTGTTTTGATGCAGAAATTTGTTGCTTACAACGCGTTTTATTGTTTTTAATGGTATAAGTGCCGCCAAAATGATATGCCGTCTGTGCCTGAACAGCGCCAATGACACCATACAAATATTCGAGGGTGTTGGCTTGTCCCAGAACGTTGCCGTGGTGCTGGCCAAATACTTTTGGTTTCAGGTATTGTATATGCATCCGTATCTTTGTATCTATTGCAATTTGCAGCTGTTTAACTCAAGTGTTTCTTGGTTTCAGCCCAAAAGTGATGATCCCATATCGACAGAGATCTGCGTGGGCTGTTGGAAACGTGTCTGCGACTTCAACGAGTTCTACACGAGTGTGGAGAAGGCGCATCGTTTGCTCACCGAACGCTTCTCGTTGAAAGGAGGTGAACAGCAAGAGAAGCTCCCGGCGAGCAGCCCGAAGCAGGAGCAGCCCACCGATGAGTCCAAAGAGTTGTCAGACGATGACTTCATGGGACAGGATGAGGCGCTGTGTGTGGCGAGCGGCGGTGAGAGCGAAGCAGCAGCCTCGTTCAGCAATGAACAGTTCCTCAATGATGTGGTGGCCACGCAACAGCCCACCGAAAAGCCAGAAGAGCAGATGCCTCAGCCGGAAGCACAGCCTGAGCGCCGGGAGACACGTGCCACGCGTGCCAAGAGCAAAGCCTTGAGTGAATCTCTGCCGCCGTCAGCTGTGAAAACACCGACCACGCCCGCTGTCAAACGACGTGGCAGATCGAAGTCAGAGAAGTCCAGCAAGGAAGTCAGCAGCATGGAGGCGGTGCCAAAGAACAAGCGCTATGTGGACTACAAGAAATCCATGTTGGAGATCGATGCCAAGATAGCAAAGCACATGCGCCTCACTTGCAACGTGTGCCACGAGGTGCAAGAGACGTTTCTGCTGCTCTGCAAGCACATGATGCAGACGCATCACTGCAAGGGCTACGCCATGTGCTGCAACAAGAAGTTCTACAAGCGTTCCTTTCTCACCGATCACATTGATCGTCACTCGAATCCCGAGAAGTTTAAGTGAGTGGTAAAGTGGAAGGAGCCAACAAAGATATGAATCCGTCAATGTAGTTCCATTGATATTAATTCTTCGCTGCTTGCAGGTGTGATCTGTGCGACAGAACCTTTGCGGACAAGCAGTGCCTGCGCAACCATGAGCTGCTCAAGCATCAGCCGGACGAGCAGAAGATCTTCATGTGCGAGCACTGCCCCAAGCGCTATACCAAGCAGTATTTGTTGGATCAGCATCGCATCATACACAAGGAGCGCAATGTGCCCTGCGATATATGCGATAGACGGTGAGAGAATTGTAGGGGGTGCAGTTAGGGAACTTCACCTAACCCCTTGTCCTTGCACAAAATGATAGTAGACTCTCTTAACTACCTTCCCCTTCTCGTCTCCCCACAGCTTTCCCAACGTATCCATGCTATGCACGCATGTGAAAATGGTGCACGGCAATTATGGCACCATGTGCGACATTTGTGCGCAGGTCATACGTGGCCGTGCTGCCTTCCAGCGTCATCAGCTGGAGCACGCCGGCATCACAGAGCCCAAAGTGCAGTGTGATATCTGTGGTTCGTGGCACAAGAACAAGTACAGTCTGAAGAAGCATGTGCGCCGACACAATGGCTCCTCCGAGGAGTGCACCTGCAACATCTGTGGCAAAGTCTCGCCCAATCGCAGTGCGATGCTCAGTCATCAACGGTATGTGCACAACGCTGATCGGGTGCATGTGTGCAGTGTGTGCTCCAAGAAGTTCAAGAAGGCCATCAATCTCAAGGAGCACATGGCCACGCACACTGGTGAGGTGCTCTACAAGTGTCCGCACTGTCCCAAGACCTTCAATTCGAATGCAAACAAGCACTCGCATCGCAAGAAGTGCCATCCCAAGGAGTTCGAGGAGGCGCGCAAGGCACGCATGCAGAGTCGCATGGCACCAGTCCAGGCAGGGGAGGCCAAGTCCAGTTTGATAACCATCACCACGACAGGCGACGCAGATGGGCAGCTGGAGACGCACAACATACTCGTGACCACAACGGAGGACACTGAGGATCAAGAAGAGTTCAAGGGTGAAGAGATTGACTTTATTCTCTCGCTCGATCCGCAGCCGGCGACGGATCCCCCTCCCACAATCAGCCTATAATTTATATAGCTATATATATAGTTGGATTTGTGTGTGTATTGTAAAGTCCTTAGGCTAGCACGAGTAATGAAATTAAATACAGTTAGAAACAGTTAGAAAGAGAGAGAGAGAAAGAGAGGAATGTTCCGTGTTGCAGATCAGGAGTATCTAACGCACTAACCACGCTCGCAAATGATCTCCACAGCGTTGGGTTCCATCAGCACCGACTCCAGACAGCGATGTACCGCGGAGCCCAGGATCTCATCAAGAAGGAAGTTCACCAGACTATATAAAAGAGAAGGGGAAAGGGAGTTAAAGAAGTCACCCGATCTCGATTCCATTTCTTACTTCTCATCGCTGACAAAGCGCCAGAGATTCATCTGCAGGTAGTGTGCATCCACCTGGATCTGCTGCAGTCCAAACTTGCTGAATGTGCGCAGGCGAACGCACTCGAGGAGTGTCTGGGAAGGGAGATAGCAATAATAGAAAGAGGATTCTAACAGGAATAAAATTCTCTTGCCCACCTTCAGTCCAATCTTGATGATGCCCATGACAATGGATGCCTTGGTGAACTCCACAGAGGTAAAGATGTCCACACGCTCCGAGAACAGTCGGTGTATGTTCGAGACATAGCTGGACTCCAGCTGGGAGGGCGTATAATTGGACCAATTGGAACGATACTGTGGCTTGGAGGCATTGAAATTGCTGAAGTACGTCTTGCGACTGGAGTCGCTGCTGGCCGTGGTGCGAAAGCCTGCATTGCCATTGCCATTGGCCTCATAGAGACTGGCCACCACGGTCTCTATGCTGCCCAGCTCCTCCACAACGCGTTTCATTACAGCACGCACGGAACGCGGCTCCAGACAGTTGAGCCAGTCCCGTGTCTCGACGCTCTTGCGCAGCATCTGCGAGATGTTGGTGCCCTGCAGGCGCACATAGGCGTCGAGCAGGGACTGCGCTGTCTCACGCATCTCGGCGCAGATCTCCGTTTCGTGGGTGAGTGTGGCGCTGTTCTCCGAATCAATCTCATAGAGATCGTCGACAAGGGCAACCTGGGGGAGAGAAAGAAGGTTAAGTGAGGGATGTGCAAGGATGAGATGACCTTACCAGTATGTGCACGCCCTGCTGCTCCAATTCCAGGCAGGTCTTGGACAGCACCAACAGCAAATTAGGCGGACTGGAGCCAGAGGCATCAGCAAAGCCGCACATGGTCTTGGAAATGTGACGCAAGAAGCCAATCAGCAGGTTCTCCCTGATGCCCTCCACGCACAGCGCGCCCTTGTGCTCCGCCTTGATGTTGAAGGACCAATCGGTGCGCAGAAAGATGAGCAAATCCTGCAGCACGCCCTTGATCTTCTCCACCATAGAAACATACAGATTGCTGATGAGATCATTGAGATTCACGCCAGTGGCCACGTCGCTCTTGGCGGAGACCAGAGACAGACGCACGGCACTTAGGCTATCAGCGAAGTGATCCCGCAGGCTCTTGCCGTGCGCATCGCAGAGCTGATGTGCTGCAGCAATGATGATGTCCAGCGTGTTGCGTTGCACCTGCAGGCCACGGCAGATGTTGCGCATGGCCTGGAGACGGCGATGCAGTCGATCCAAGGCGCGCAGCAGCACCTGCGTGTCCCCATAGCCAATGTCGGACTCCACGCGATCCTGCACCAGCGTCAGATACTTGTCGATGTTCTCGTTGAGGAAGATGTTCAGCTCGTTGAGAGCATTCTCCTGGAAGTCATCGCTGCAAAGGAAAGGGAAGGATTAGGAATAAATCTGCCTGCCTGTTTCATGCTCCTCCTCCACTTACCGTTCGTGCTCGTAGTGCTTGGCCACAAACATGTCAAAGTAGGAGGTGACCACCAGCGCCAGATCGTTGAGGAAGCCATCGATGCCCATGTCCACGAACTCCAGCATATCGCGCTCCGTCTGGTCCTGCAGCATGACGATCTGCTCGTGCAGTCGCTTGCCAGCACAGCGCAGCATCTCACTGGCCAGATCAGAGGTCTTCTCGTCCAGTTGCAACAGGAGTTCACCAATTTCTGTGAGGGATTGAGCTGTATTGCCCGCACGCTGGAAATCCTGTCGCAGTCGCTCCTTGAGATCAGCCATTATCACATCACACTCACGCTGTATGCCATCGAATGAGGGCTGTCTGCCGTACTGGGCGAACACCTTCTGGGCGTGCAGGTAATCCTGCACAGCTTGTGCATAGTTCTGCTCCTCAATCAACGCCTTCAGCTTGGCAGGCAGCGTCGAGAGAAATTGCAGCCGCTTCAGCAGCGAATGCTTCTCAGAGAGGCGGCACAGTTGGGAACGTGTGCCTTGCAAGGTGCCCGTTATCTGCTCACTGAATGTGGTGATCGATTGCATCTTAGTCATCAACAGATTCACATCTGTCTCCATCTGCTTGAAGTCATCCTTCATCTTGCGTATGGTATCCGTGGCAGAGATGAACTTGTTGTAGTTCTCGTACACCAGGGTCTGCATATCCGAGTGGAGTGTCTGCGTATCCTTCACCACGGCTGCCTCCGTGTCCATAATCTGCTTGAGCGAGCAATCTTTGAGCAATCGCTCTAAATATCTATCGGCATCGAAGCTAGAGCTATCCATATCGTAGGGATTGTCGTTTTCCTCCATGGCGGCACGAAATTGTTAGTAAATAAAAAAAAACAATTCCAATTAAATATTTTACAAATATTTGTTGACTCTCCAATTGGATGTTTTTGCACACAGCTGATTTAACAGTGGCGCTGCCATATGTCAACAAAATTAACAGTGGGCTGTGACTGTTATTAACAGGCCGGTTACATTTCGTATTATTTATTGCTCCATTTCATTATTTATAGACTAATGAGTATATTCAAAAGTTACCAACATATTTTAATATTTCATGTTATTACATTATTATCTTATGTTTATATATAATATAATTTAATGCAATTAGTGTGTTTACGCATATTTTAAGTCAGCTCTTTTCTGTTAATGTTAACATTTGTGAATGTTGTGGAACGTAACGAGTAGTTCGAGTTATCGACCGACCGCCACAATTGCTCAGCTGTTGCGCGGCTTTTTCAAAATAGTAAACAAGGTGAATTTAATGCAAATAATACGAGTATATAAACAAAGGCACACAATACATTGTTAACATGTACTGATTAAACAAAATACGTAGTTTCCCACACAGCTGCCTGTTTGTAAACAACAAATTAGCGCAACTGATAAGCAGGTCAAACGCAACGCCGCATGCAATCAGTATTCAATATTGTTTTCCATTATTAATTCAGATCTTGCAGTCTGTTTATACTCTATCAATGGAGCACATCATCGTAAAGCTGCTTCTTCTCGCTGCTTGGACGATTTGCAACGTGGCTGGCGGTGATTTTGATGATGTTGATTGTAATTGACTTTTGTATCAACAAAATGTTGACTTGCAGATTGCGTGACAGATCCCGAGTCCATGCTGTGCGTGTTGGATCCGAATCGGGGCTAGGCAGAAGAACAGGAACAAGAAGGAGGCGGAGGAGGAGTAACAATAATGTTATTAAATGCCCCAAGTGTTTATGAATAAATAATCGACGCGAGCGCGCACAATGTAAAGATATCTCAATGTGCTACTTATTGTGGTGGGCGACGGCACGCCCACAACGCCCACGCATTAACGAGAATCCAAAGTGACGCCAGAATATTCTCCCTGGCTGTCTACGTGTGGCAAATCGCATTAGACGCCTACGCAGCCGAGGCGGAGATTGCCAAAGTGGGAGTTGGAGCGAGGGGGGGGAGGGAGGTTCGACAGCATCATGTGCCACTTGTAGGCGCCACACACTTTTTGTTGTTGTTGCCGGAGAAGCAGTAGGAGGAGGAGGAGCAGCTGCTGGCGGGCATGTCGAGCTGGATGAATGGACATGGACAAGTTTTCCACTTTGCTTGTCTCGAGGCGGACACAGACCGCAAAGCAGAGGCTACGTCAGACAACACAAAAAAGTGGAGAAAACCCGAAAAAGTAAAAGTTTTCTACCCCCTCTCCACCTATTTCGACTCTTCTCTCTCTCTTTGTCTGTCTCTCCTTCTCTGATGCTGTGCCTTATCTCGCATCTGATGGCGGCGCTGCTGTGCCTCATTTGAAATACATTAACATTTTGACCTTTTCGGAAATGTTGAGCGATTTTCCGAATTTAATTTCAAGTTTTGTGTGCGAATTGTGTAAATCACACGAAGCCATCTCTCTCTCTCTCTTTGCACTTCTCACTCTTCACTTCCCCTCTCTCTCTTGCTCTTTCCTCCTTCCCTTCCTCTGCAGTTCTCACTCTCGCTTTTCCTGTCACCTCCTTCTACCTCTGTCTTTCTTTTCTTCCTGCGTCTCTCTTCTTTTCCCTTCCCACTCTTTCCTTTGCATAGCTGCAGGCGCGCAGCCTTCACAAGTGCAGGCCCAACAGCATCTCACACACACACACACACACACCTGTTTATACTCCTCCCCCTTCTCTTTCCGTCCCTCGCACAAGGTTTACATTCATCAAACTGAAAATTCAATTTACGTAAGCCAAACGAATGTCAAAAAGGCGCCTACGACGGCCCCCGAAATGTTCTACGGGCACAAGGTGAGACGCGTTGTGTCTAAGGAGCAGAGGAAGGGAGGGAGGTAGGGAGTGGGAAGTGTGCCTGCACAGGCGTAGGAGGCGTAACAGACTTGACAGGACTGGCGCAGGCAGCCGGAGTAGAAGTAAGCGAAGCATAGAAAGAGCGTGGAACGTGTCAAGGTCAAGTTACAGTTACATCCATTGTCGACTTTTGTCTTCCTGTTGTCGCATGTGCCAACCTCTGCCAGCTCCTCCTCCTCCTGCTCTCCATTTTCCTCTTCCACCTCCTAGTCCTCCACTACTGCTCCTCTTGTACTTTCTTGCTGCTTCTCCTTCTGCACTTGCTCCTCATACAGTTCTTATTCTCCTTCCATGCTCTTACTCCTCCCCCCGCGCCCAACTAAATGTGAACGCGCAACAGGAACAACTTTCCATGTGTATTTTTTCGGCGCTTCTTAAGCTGCGTGTGTGTGTGGGTGGGTGGAAGAGGTTCCTTCCTTGCGCCATGTTAAAGTGCGCCAAGTCGTTAAATGAATTTCAGTGCTGCATTGAGTACTCTGGAGTAGCGTAGGAGCCAAGTGGATAAGCAGAGCGAACATTTTAGCGCAGCGAGGGCAGCACAAGAAGTATAGTTAGGTTAAAGGTTATGTTTATTAAATTAATATTTGGCTTTTGACAGTATTTTAATATGGCACTAATTAATACCGGCTCACCGCCCTTCGACAAATGAATGAGTGTTGAGTAGGTTTAGAATAAAAAAGGAGTCTTGGCTTCGATTAATTTATCAGTCTAATTTACAATTATCGGTCCGCCGCCACTTTCGACTTATCATTGATCAAGTTTAACAATAAGTGTTGGATAAGTTTAAAAGAAAGATCTATCGGCCAGCCGCCTCATTTGATCAAGTCTATCAATTAGTGTTGAGTAAATTGCAAATATCAGTTGTAAACAAAGCGCGTAATTGACTTATCGAGTAAAACAGTTACAAATTAAGTAAATTTATGTGCTTAAAGTGTATTTAATATATTTATTGCTTACTGCGCAACTTGTCTAACCACCCTCGCACTGCGTTTTCATTTTAATGGATTATATACAGAGAATTGGACGCTTGGCGGGGATTACAGCCAAGTGGCGCAGTCAAGTGAGTCGTGTGTGTGTGTGCGTACGAGTGTGTTAGTGTGTGTGTGTGTGTGGGTATGTGGACGGACAAATGAAAGCCAAACAAGTTGACAAGGCATGACATAACTGTAAACTACAATGGGCGACAAAGAAACGCGTGGGGAAAATTGGCCAAGCTGTGACGGAAGGCAAAGAGGGAGGGAGGCGAGGCGCACTTAAAGGCGCCGACAGTTTTATCAGGCAACGGAATTTAACGTATTGTTGCAGGATGTTGCATGAGGCATGGTACACCTGTTCCTGCCACACCACCCCACCGCTCCCCCGCTGTCCCGGCTTGGCTTGCAGCAATCTCCCTCACCAAATTCGCACATAAATCTGCGTGCAAAGTGCTTCCGGCGTGCGAAAATGCATGTGGTTGCCACAGCCCACAGCCCGCCAGGGGGCGCTTTAATAACGCTAAAATGCGGCCGCAGGTGTGCAGCAGCAGCGGGAGACCGAGAACGTGTGGGGAGGGGGAGGGATGCAAAGCTGCTGCACTTAGACGCGGCTTCTTCTCTTCAAGAACTGCGAACTGTGTCAACCGATAGGAATAGACAGCGTAAGCCCGCGGGCGAGCTGAGTTGAAGGAGTAGAGGGGGGCGTGGCAGCGCAGCAGGTAAGACAGTTGACAGGGGGAGAAGGGAAGGGGGGGCCTGCTCTGCCTTTGTCGCCCGTCACTTTTGTTGTAAAACTTTTCGGTCTTTTGCTTTTCTGACGTTGTCAATTTTTTATTGCCCTCCGGTGTAGGCGGGCAGCAGCAGATGAAGTGGGAGAGTGGGGCGTGTCACCGGGGCTTTTAAGGTTAGCGGGTCACGTGCTCTTCAAGCCGTGACAAGCTGCACACGGCGAGCACAGCGCTAGATACAGTCGCATACTATATATAGCGCACAAATCTGAAATCGCAGCTTCTTCTCCCACCTTCCCCCTCCTGTTCCTCCTCTTCTTCTCCGCCAATTGAATTCAAATGAAGCCAAGGCGAAGCCAAGCGAACGCGCTGCCATAAATCAGGCATCAAAATTGACATTAATGTTGCCCCCGAGAGGCAGCCAGCAGGGGGAGGGGACCGTGGCAAGGCGGAGCTCAGCATCTCTTGCTGTGAATTCAATTCCAGCGTCGCCAGCAGCTTTGCGTGCATCGATCACGCGTAGAATTTTCAAGTGACAATCTACCCCAGCTAGTTTGCCCCCCTCCTCCTCCTCTTCTCCCCTCCGTTCACCTTTCACCCTGCACGTTCATGTGCTGCAAATGCAAAACAAACAGAACGCGACGTCAAAACTGATTGTGGGTGGCAAATCTGTAATCCGTAATCCCAAAAAAAAAACTTCAGCACCTGCCAGAGAGAGAGAGAGAGCGAGAGAGAGAGGGGAGAGAGAGAGAGCTAGAGCTTAGCGGGGAGTTATTTCTGTCTAATTGGATTGACGCCGCATGAGTTATTTGTGAATTAGTTGCGCATCTGTGTTTGATTCCAATTTGCATACGCGATTAGCAGTCCAAGAACATATAGAGTGCCTGCATATGTATATAACATATATCCGTGTCTATATGTATAATAAATCCATCACATAAATTCAATTAATTACAATCTGCGGCGAACAACAACAAATAAACAATGCACACATGGCAAATGGGCATTAAATTAGGCCATAAAACGCAAGTATTAATATCCTGTAAGCGGAGTGTGTGTGCTGTGGGGTATGCCGAATGAGGAACTTAACTAAATTTCCACTTAAAGTATATGCTGTAGGGTATATTCACTGCTTTATTCCCCTTAATTTCCACTTAAATTCACTGCAAGCTCACTGTGCAAAATGTGTTGCCTACTTGTGCGCGCAAAGGTAAATTCCACTTGTTTATTTACTTTTGGCTGTTGTTTTTTATTTACTTAGTTGGCATATCTGTTTTCGTTTAGTGTAGCCACAAAAAACAAACTTTTAATACCCTATTAAATCCATGTGTATACACTGGGGCATGTTGACTGCGCTTTACTCAATTTCAATTTAATTAAATTGCAGTTTGAGCTGTTTTTGTTGCCTGCTATTGAGCGCACAGTTTAATTCCCTTTGCGTACGATTATATCCCGCTGTTTTTATTTGATTAATCAACAACAACAATAATAAACTCTGCTATTTTATACCCTATAACGTTATGCAGATGGAGTATATTGAGTGCTGCTTTTATACCCTATAAAACTGAAGTCTGAGGAGTATGGAGTTCTATGTCTAGTGCAAAGCAATTCCAAAATGCCGAGCTCTTAAATTTGTGTAGCCTGCTTTTGTGCTTATCCCCACTCCGTATTTATTACTCCACATTTATTTACTTGGTTTATTCAGCGTATCTGTTGCCGTTTAGTGTATGCCAAAGCCACAAACCGCAAAAACAACAAATGCAACAACAAACAAAAACCGAGTAAACCAACAAAAACAACTGTTTAACCACAACTATTGAGGGAGACGGGGAAGAGAGAGTTGAATGGGAATCGGTCAATGGGCATAAAAGGCCCATCAAAAGCGGCCAACATAAGCGTCTCTCTATATATAGCCGGCAAAAAGGGCCGCTCCCAGGGGAGGAGGGAGGGGCGTAGGAGCATCTGGCATGCCGCGCTATCAACCCTTTGGGGAACACACAGGCAGCTCGTACCGTATTCCCACTGGGCTGGTCGGGTCTGGTACCTACATACATTAAATTATCGACTACAAACGAAAATAAACCACTCAACGGGGTGCGGGGTACAGGGCTTCGTGTGTATGTGTGTTGGCTCTTTGTGCTGCGACGCGCGAGCCGCATTTTTCATAGCATACTTTGCAGCGCCCAAGCCCAAAAAGCAAACTCAACTCCATTTTGTCACATTTTATGGCAGCACTCAAAAGGCTGCTGCTGAAATTTGCATGGCATAGAAAACGTACGTAAATTTGTCGCAGTGTGGGGCAGGGGGAGGGGAAAGGGGCTGCAGTTGTTGCACGTCTGTGTAGCTTGCTGCATTTGCAGCTTTAGTTTCTCGTAATGTCATTATGAGCCACAGCAGCAGCAGCAGCAGCTCAGCGAAGTATGCAAACACACACGTGGGCCACACACACACAAAGATCACACACACACACACACATGCCCAGGCAGCATGTGCACATTGTCAGCAGCAGGCAGCAGCTGGCTGAGGCAGCAACTGAAGCTGGACAAAGCGGACAGCGTGGACCGCAAAACGTCGCTGCAAATCAACAGTTTACCTGAACGTGGGCAGTGGAGTGGGCGTGGCTTAAATGGCTTGGCAAACCAAGCGAAACGCACAGCACACACAGGCAGAGGGGGGAGTGAAGAGAAATGCAGAGAGGCAACTAGTGCAAGAGAGTGAGATAGCAACACATGCACGGCAGCAATTACTCATGGCAATAGTCGGGCACGTGCAGGGGGAGGGGTGCTCAACATGAGTTACGGCGTATCCGTTGCCAATTGCTGTTGTTGTTGCTGTTGTTGCTGTTGCTTTGGGTTTCCATGCTGTTTCAGGCTGCTGCTGCTCCGTGCTGTTTATTTGTTTATCATGCACTTCGTTTGCCCAAAATCAAAAACCTGTGTTTACCGTTATAGTTCATGTTGTTGTTGCTTGCTGCACCTTTGCGCACATTTTGCTAATTGGCTGCAAGTAGAGCAACAACAGCAACAGCTGGAGTGAAAATTTTGTAGCCTGCTTTTATGCGCTGCTCGGAATTCCCCTTGTGTTTATTACTCCCTTTTTATTTATTTATTTTTTGGTTGTTGCATTTTTTGTGGCCTGCTTAACTGAAAATGCAAATCAAGCGTTTGTTTTTCCTGCATTTTCCTACATTTTCCCACAGCTTTTTTCCCTTGCGCTGCGGCATCTGTGAGACCAACCTGACAATCAGCATGCATGATTTAACATGATTCAGGCAAATGTAAAACACACACACACACACACAGAGAACATATGCAAAATGCAACTGAGGTCCCAAAATGTACAAAAGAAGAAAAAGACGAAAAAGAAAAGGAAAAGAAGAAGCTTTCGCCACAACATGAGCATAACTGCCTGGGGATGCCCAACTGGGGCATATTTTGCGCCAATTTCCATAGACCCACACACGAAAAAGCCGTTAGCATAAATGGTTGAAGGCTGCCGATCGCTTGACTAAGTAAATGCCAGGAAAAGCAGTTGCCATAGCTCTCTCTACCCCCCTCCCTCCCTCCCTTCTCCCTCCTCCTGCTATGCTTACTCGTTTTGATGCTATGAATGAAATGCAATGCAAAACAACAAGCAGAGGCAGAGGCAGCAGAGGCAGAGGCAGAGCAAGTAGCGCAGCACAAACACAAAAGCACTGGAGCAACAGACGCCAGCAGCGACGCCAGCAGCAGCAGGCAGCAAGAAAACAAAAACAACGCACACTGGCGCACAAAAATTAAAAAGTAAACACAAAAGTTCACGTGCTTAGCAAAGGCGAAGAAGGAAGCACGCAAAGCAGCGACGCCGACAGAGAAGCTGCGCGCATCGAGAGAGAGAGAGAGTGAGAGCGCAGCCTTGCTAGAGAGCGCATGTGCACAAGTGCAAAGCCAAAGGCAGCAGCATGAGGGAGCAAGGGAATGAGAGCGCGCTGTGGTTTGTGCTTTGTGCCTTTGCATGGGTATTTCTCTCCTGCGATTTGTTTACAGTTATGATTGCATAGGGCAGCGCAAGGGCAAAGCGGGCATAGCAGACACAGGCAGGCGAAATGTTTGAAGGAATACAATATGATCAAAATGAAAATATTCTGATGAAGAATAATATAAATTAGGTTTTATTACTATTAACTGTTTTATTATTTATTAATTATTAGTTAAGTATTAATTATATTGTTAACTAATTTTTACATATTTAATAATTAGTTCATTTAATTCTGTTATAAATAATAATAAAATCTAATTTGATAATAATAAGACGAATAATATAAAAAAATTATTATTGCCATTAATTGTATTGTTAATAAATTATTAATTAAGTATTACTTATATTATTCATAAATTTTTACATATTTAACAATTAGTTCATTTAATTCGGTTATAAATAATATTAAAAACTCATTTTATAATAATTTATAAATTAATAATTATATATAAAACACTAAACCTAAATATATAAAATCATAAAAAAAGAAATAATTATTAATAACTTTAAAACATAATTTTAAATATAATAATTAAATTTATTTTCTATTATTTCGAGCCTGTTAGGGCACCTTCGTCTGTTGTTGCAACCCTAAACACATTTGCAATATCAATTGCTCTCATCTCACTCTCTGCAAGGATTTACTTTGTAGTGAGAGTAACTTTTAGTGCTTTTGCTCTCGCTCTCACTCTCTGTCTCTCTCTCTCTCTGCCTCCCCCTGCCACTAAGCCACGTGCGTATTATTTATGCGTAGACATGTTGGCGCCGTTTGCTCTGAGAGAGCGCAAAGCCAAAGGCAAAGGCAAAGTCACAGCAGGAATGCTGCGAGAGAGAGAATGAGAGAGACGCAGTGTGAATGAGAGAGAGAGAGAGGACACGCAAGGAAAGCAAACGTAAACAGTTTGGCCAAAGCCCGCGCGCTCTCTCAGAAATGTGTGAAGAGCCGTGGCGAGCGGACGTGCGCTGCGCTCGTGGACCGCATTGAGGCAGATTATTTTATTTATCCACCTGCTACACACACACACACATGCACACGAACGAACACATATACGAATACGAATACGCAGACAGACGGAGAGCGCGCGAAAAACGCGCTTGGAAAAGCAATCAAAACGTAATGCGAAAAACGCGCTGCGAAGGCGAATTAAAAAAAATTAAAATTCAATCGGGAAAATTAAAGCAATCGAAATTAATGTGAGAAGTGAGTGAAAAATCAATGTGGAAAGACAAAAACTGACGAGCCACAGATACGATACAGATACACGCACACTGAAACTGGCTGCAGCCACGCACACGTGTGCCACACACACACACACAAACACACACAGACACGCACAGGGCGCACGAGGCGAAAGGTTCAAACAAAGTGAAAGTAACGAAATTAGCAAAACACAATAGAAAAAACAAACAGTGAAAGGAAAGCACAATAAAAAATGCACACGAGCGGGTTAAGTGATTGAGCGAGAGAGAAAGAGAGAGAGAGAGAAGAGAGGAAGCAAAGAAAGGGCGAAAGTGTAATCAATTTAATGCTGCATACTTTCGGTCTAACAAATTGCTCACTGTGACTGCTCTCACTGTGATTCGACTACTTCGACTACTTGAGCCCCTCTGCTTTGAGTGTGTGTGTGTAGGTGACTTACTTAACTCGGTCATATCACAGCGAAAGAGGTGAACAGCAACAACAGCAACAACAACAACAACAACAGGCGGCAAACATCAGCAGCAGCAGCAGCAGCCGCCGTCATTGCTGAAACGTGCGCAAGATAAACACGCAAAACAAAGCGAACTGGGTCAGTGTGCGAGCAGCTGCGACGCAGGCAGAGGCTGCGACGGCGACGGCAACGGCGACTGCCGTGCTTGCATGCGCATGCTAAAAATGTGCTGCATACTTAATGAACAAAGACGCAGCAGCAGCAGCAACGCCAGCAGAGGCAACATCAGAAGTAACGGTAAGTTAAATGCAAACCTAGCCTAGCATTAAGTGGGCAAGCACAGACATGCACACTCTCGAGGCAACTCACTCACTCACTCATTGACTCACTCAACTCTCGAGCCAAATGAGTTAAGAGTAAAGAGTGTCTGTGTGTGTGTGTGTGCGCCTCTGTTTATATGTGTTTGTGACACGCAAATCCTTGCGCACCTCAACAAAATCCGATACGCATATTTACCCTTGAAAAATTTCTGCGGCGTCGGCGGCGGCGGCGATTTGGCGGCGAATAATGAAGCTAGCAGAGACGGCAGTGCTGCCAGACTGAGCAGAGGAGCAGCAGGTGAAAAGGAGTTGGCAACAGTAACAGCAGAAGCGAGCAAGGTACAGTGGGGCAAGCGAGGCAAAGTAAGGCTAGCAAGGCACAGTGGGGTTGGCAGGAAACAGTGGTACAAAAAAGGCACAGTGGGATTATTTGGGGACAGTACAGTAGTAAAAGCAAGGCACAGTGGGACAAACGAGGTATAGTAAGGCATGAAAAGCACATTGAAGCAAGCAAGGCACAGTGGGACAAGCAAGGCACAGTGGGGCAAACGACATACAGTAGTGCAAGCAAGACACAGTGGGGCAATGGAGGCGACGTTAAGCATCCAAAGCACAGTGAAGCAAGCAAGTCACAGTGGTGCAAGCCACGCACAGTGTGGCAAATGCGCTAGGCAATAACAAAGCGGCGAAAGCATAAATGAAGCAAACAACAAAAAATAACACTAAAAATAAAATATCCTTGTGAATGTTGCGCGCTTGCAGGCGTCGGCACGCCCACAAAGCGAACCAACAACAACGCCCACGCCTTCACGCCCACTCGCACGCCCCTCCCACACGCCCACTCACACTGCTATGCAATGCGAACACGCAGCAGACTCGCAATTTTTACTTCAGTGCCATTTCCCCCCTCCTCCTCTCTCCTTCCCCCTGCCCTCGCATACTCATTTGGCGTCTCGTTCTATCTGTGTGTGTGTGTGTGTGTGTGTGTTTTCCTGATGTGGGTCATAAATGTTACTCCATTTTTATGACCAACTTGCACACAACGCAGTCAAAAGAGAGAAAGGCGAAGAAAAAAATAAAGCACAGTGGGGAAAAAGCAGCAAAAGCGAGCAAATGAAAGAGCTGCCAGCATAACCAAATAGCAATTTCTATTGGCCTAGGGGGAGGAGAGAGTGTAGGAAAGGGGGGGGGGAGACGAAGGGAGCAACGATAACCAGAAGCGAAAAAGGGCATTAAATACGAGGGTCGTTTGATAAGTCCGTGACTTTTTGTATTTGCCGCGCACCTGCTCTAAATACAACACTGCTCCTGTCAGCAGTTATCGATTAACAGCTGACTGTAAAATTTTGAGAAAGCTGCGTTTTTTGGTTTGCGTTTTATAGGCATTGAAAGCAGACGATCTCGTGAATTTTAACGAAAATGGAAAAAAGTGAATTTCGTGTCAGCATGGCAAAATTTCATAAATTGGGCTACGAACTGCTACCCCATCCAGCATATTCTCCAGATTTAGCCCCCTGTGACTATTTTTTGTTTCCAAACATGAAGAAATGGCTCGGCGGTAAGAGATTCGGGTCAAATGAAGAGGTCATCACAGAAACAAACGACTATTTTGAGGGCCTTGAGAAAACCTATTATTTGGAAGGAATAAAAAAATTGGAAAAACGCTGGACTAAATGTATAGAGCTAAAAGGAGATTATGTTGAGAAATAAAACGCTTCTTTGACGAAAAAAATATATTTTATTCAAAAAGTCACGGACTTATCAAACGACCCTCGTAGCTTTGCCGGGCAGCACGTTTGGATTCCCGAGTTGTTTGCCCACGCTCTGCATAAGTGTGTGTGTGCGTGTGTGTGTGCTTTTGTGTGTGTATTTGCGCGAGGGTGACTCAAATAACAAGAAAAAGCCAAAGACATTAGGTGAGAATAATTGAGACAAACAAACGAGCTGAAAGAAGGAGGGGGAAATGTGCATAAATACTGTTCTACATGTTAAATATAATATTTATTATTATTATAATATATTATGCTCCATTATACTATACTATGTTATATTATATTATTAAATTATATTAATAATATTATTTATAACATATTTTACCTGCACACCCCTTACATAAGCAGAACTAGCTAAATAGTTGATTAAACTTGTTGTTTACCAATGTTCCCTTTCGCTGCTGTTGATCTGGCAACCCTCTCTCTGGCGCTGCTGCTGTCTCTGCTCATTTGACGTCATTATTCAACTGTTGTTGCTTTTGCTTTGCCTTTGCCTTGCTCGCTTGCCTGCCTACATTTGCTCTCTCTTTCTCCCTTTCTCGCCTTTTAACAATTTCGCCACTGACTCTCAACTCTGCGTGTTTAACTGTTATTGCATGTTAAAAAAAACAATGAAGAGAGTGTGGGGGCAGAGAGGCTTGTGAGTTGCAGTTGGAATTGAAGTGCGCTCTGTCGTTGTTGTTGTTGTTCTTGGTGAGGCTCGCTCTGTTACTGTTACTGTTAACAACAACAATGTTGTTCGCGTGCTTGCATTCTTCCTGTTACTGTTACTGTTGTTGTTGCTGGGAGTCAGTCTGTTACTGGGAGTCACTCTGTTACTGTTGTTGTTGCTTGCTCGCCTTCGTTCTGTTAATGTTGTTGCTGCTTGCTTGGGCTCCCTCTGTTAATGTTGTTGCTGCTTGCTTGCCTTCGCTCTGTTACTGTTGTTGTTGCCTGCTCGCCTGCGCTCACTTCGCTGCTCTCTTCCGCACTCCTGCTCTCTTCCGCTCTCTCTCTCTCTTTCTTCCACTCTGGCTGCATTTGTTGTAAAGTGCCAATTAGGCAAAACTTTGCGACAGTTTTCTGACATTTCGGTTGCGACTTGACAGCACAACAAATACAAATGCAACAACACACACACACACATACACCCCTACACTCACTCACACACCCTCTATACACACACATACATTCACAAGGCCTTATAACGTATATTCCTTTAACCCTTTGTGTCATTTGCGACGCTGGCGTTGGCGTGACCTTGGAACTGTGTATGGCACTTGTATGTGTGCCAGTGTGTGTGTGGGTGTGTGTATTTGTATGAAGTGTATGTATGTGCGTGTGTTTGTGCAGGCAGCGCAGCAGTGTGGCATGCAAATCCATTGAAAGCGTCAGGCTGCAGTTCAAGGCTACTTTTACGTTACGCAAGCGCTCACACACACACACACAGAGTTAAATGGGGGTTATTCGTATGTGTGTGTGTGTGTGCGTTGACATTTGCAACTGGCGCTGACAGCTGAACGAGCTCGCTTCGTTTGCGTTTGCGTTTTCGTTTTTGTGCCTCGTCCTGCTTTGCTACTTCCTTCTTGGCTTATGCAATCGCCCAAACGCGCAAAGCAGCGCACAGCAGCGCAGCGCTGCCTTAATTAGCCGCAGCCGCAACAGCTTGAAAACCGCTAAACGCAGCCCGTCGACAGTTGCGCGTATTATGCAATTGTCTGTCTGTCTCTTTCGCTCTCTCTCTCTTGTTAATTCTTTGACCTTTGACTGGCAGCTGATTTGGGGAGGGGAGGGATTAAGTCCTTGGCCCACTCCTCAGCTTGCTCCTGCTCCTTGTACCTCGTCTTGTGCCTCTGCTTGCCCTTCTCTTTGCACCTTCCTTTGGCCTTGCTTCTTGCCCCTCTTCCCTGGCTCTGCATTTTTTCTTCTTCCTTTTCCCTCTCCCTGCCCTGCAGCACCTTTGTGAATCCTCTGGCCTCTCTTCTTTCACTTCTTCTTGCCCCTTTTCTTGACCATCTCACACCTCTTCTTGCCTCTTTCCTTAGCTCTGCCCCTCGCCCAACTGCTTTCTCCTCCGCTTGTCTCACCCCTTGCCCTTGCTCCTTGGCTTATCCCTCTCCCTGTTTCTTAATTTCTCTCTCTTTCTTTGTTCATCTTCTTAACCCCCTTTGTCGCTACTTCTTGCCCCTCTCTTTACACGTCTCCTTTTTCGCGAATGTTGCCTTTTCTTATCCCTCTTCTTGTTTTACTCCTTCCCTTACCCCTTTCCCTACTTCTTCTTTTCTTGCACCTACTTCCAACCCCTCTCCCTGGCCCTGTTTTTTCTCACTCCTTCTCCCTCCTTCTCCCTCCTCCCCCCTCCAGCCCCTTTCCCTACTTGTCCTTCGCCTTTTGTCTTTGTCTCAATGTCAATGCATATTTGAGCGGGTTTGTTTAATCGAAGCGTGCTGCCGCTGCTCACGTGTGTGTGTAGATGGGTGTGGCATGTGTGTGAGGCAGTTAGAGGGGAAGGAAAGGAGGGAGGGGGGGGGGTGGTGCCACATGAATATGACATAAGTCCGCGCATACGTGAGCGAATGTGTTGCCACGCAATAATTTGCTGGCAAGCCAAGCAGCAGAAGCAAGAGAGATCGCTGCTGATTATGGCCACGCCCACAGTGCGCCCGCAATGCAACCTGCTGAGCTCATCTATCATGCTAACCCCCTGCTCTCCCCCACTACTCTCTCTCACTCTCTCTGTCTCTGTCTGCCTCTCTGCATTCCCTGCTGAGTGCATTCATTTCAATTTGCGCCGCATTTGCATGCAATTTGTCAGCTCTTAAAACTGAAATTGATATTTGATGAAGTGGGAGGGAGAAGGGGAGAATGAGAGGGGGAATAAAGAGGTGGAAGAAGGGGCAAAAGGGAGAATGCCAAATGTCAACTTGACAGCTGACACAGATGCGAAACGCAGCAGCAGCAGCAGCAGCAGCAAGGCAATTTGCATTATAACGAGAAATGATGCAATGGCAAAAGAACAAACAGAGACTGAGTGAGAAAGAGGGGGAGAAAGAGAGGGAGAGACAGAAAGGAAGGTAAAGAGAGAAAGAGAGAGGGGAAATAGAGTTAGACATAGAGACTGTCAAATGTAGCATAATTGCAGGGGCCAAGCAAAAGAGGCAATCAGGCAAACGAAACAGGCGGATGTGCTCGACCAAAAGATGCTCTTTACTTTGTGAGTGAATAACTTTTGTGTTTATTTTCCGATCGAATGGAAACTTTGAGGAAAGGTAGAGACTATAGTCAGCTAAGTGTAAATGAAAGTCAGTCGGTTGTATATATTATAAATAGGTTACAATGAGAATTTGAAGATTTAATTGTTTATTTATGGAGGCTGTGGGTGTGACATTTACAATTTGAAATGCTTGTAATCTGCTTATGATATACAGAAACCTTTATGCCAAATTTGGTGTCTCTAGCTTTAATAATAACTGAGATCTTGATGTTCAAAGAGATAGACAGACAGAAAGATAAAGAGACAAAGAAATAGGTTGATAGGTTGAACAAACGGGAGCAAAAAGCTTAATCGATTCGTTTAGTGATCTGGATCAGGAATATATAAATGCCATACATATAATTTCTAGGATCTGCCACGCCTTCTTTCCACATTTTTACAAACCTAGTACACCCTATATTGACCACACTCTTAAGGTATAAAAAGTGCACCAGAAATTAGACGCAAACAAGAACAAACAGAAGTTTTTTTTTGGTTAACAGAGTTGTCTCTGCGCCCCAGCCAGAGTTGCCACTCGAATTGAGCGTGTTTTCTGTACCATTTTGTAGTTTCACTTTTTTTTTGCAACGATTTTGATTCTATTAAAAAGTGCACTAGCAAAAGGGACGCGCAACTGCGAAGAGAAACAAAAGCAGAGGCAGTGAACAAAAAGAAGAAGCAAAAGAAGAGCAGCGGGAGAAGCAGAACAAAAACTGCATCAACATCGACTAATTTAGCTGCTGCTCTTTGTTGTTGTTGCTTGTGTCCCGGACGCCATTTTGAAAACTCTCGCACGTGCCTTGTGACCTCCGACCTCGGTAGCCTTTTGTTATTCGAACGTTAGCAAAAAGTTTTTGCTGCTGACTGCGTTCTCATGTTTGCGCTTTGTATACCCTGCAAAAAGAGATGGAACGAGGGGGAGGGGGACGGCGAGAAGGGATAAGCAAACAAACAGGCGAGCAAATGGTTAAAACTATTGGGAGAATTAGAGGGAGCAGCGCAAGAGAAAGAAAGACAGAGAGAGAGAGGGAAATGAAGGCGCTACGGGGCGAGCAACTTTAGAGGCGATATCGCATAGTTCGAGTGTTATTTATTCCCCTCCCCCTCCCCATACTCCCTTTTGAGCACCTTACATAATCCATTGCATAAGTCATTTCCCTAACTATATTCATTTATTTTCCCCACCCAAATTGCACTGCAAACAAAAACAGAGAGAGAGAGAGAGAGAGAGGGAGAGAAATGTGTTTATACATATTTTATGAACTCGCAGCACACGCCATTTTTATTTGCATAGGACTTATCAGTGGAATAAAGACACAGTACCCCCCAGGGGGGCACCCTACCCTGAGTCGAGTAATTATGCCCGCTGATCGTTGATGACATTCCATAAATATTTCTTTATTGGAGAATTTGTGTTTGCATTCAGTTAGGTGAATATTGCATAAAAACGCAATTGAAACTCGCCGCAGCAAATAAAAAGCAATGACAGAAACGCAAATCAGAGGCAGAGCAGGTTAAAGAAGAAGAAGCAGAGGAAGGAGTAGAAGCAATAGAACAAAAACGGAAACCGACGGCAACTAAAAACAATTTGCCGTAATCAAAACGAAATCAGCAAAGCGCAGCGGAAAATGGAACAAAACTAATGCGATGGCAGCGATGAAGAGGAAGAAGAAGCAGCATTGGCAACAGCGACAAATAATGATGACTTTGGAATTGGCAGACTTATGAATACTCTAGAGAGGGGATTGTACTGAAAAGAAATTGGGAATGCAGAGAAAAGAAAAGAGAACAGTAAAAAGAAAGTGACTAGAAGAGAAGTTAGAAATAAAACAGAATCAGATGATATCAAGCAGATAACTAAGCTTAAATGTGGATGTTAAATAGTGATGAGGAGAGGATTATAATGAAAGTATTGAACATTTTTTATATCGAAAACTGCCTGGCATGGAAGTAGCTGGATTAAATTTAGTTAGAAAAGAAGCTGTAACATATGATAACAGATGAAACAGGTTGAAACTGAGGCACAAAATCTGAAGAAGCGAGAACGGCTAAAGGAAATCTTCAAAAAAAAACTTTTGAACAGTTTTTTGATGGAAAACTAGCTGGTATGGATGAAGCTGCCTTCAATTTAGCTAGTTGTATCATATAATATTCGACGGACGAGGTTACATCTAAGGCTTTAACTCTGAAGAAGTCAAAAAGGTTTAAGGAAATCCACCAAAAACCTAGTGAATGAATTCTGCAAAGAAAACAAACTGAAATTCTCTAAAAACTAGCTAGAAAAGAGGTTGTATAATATGATATCACACAATACCTAGTTCAAAGGTGACCTACAACCTTTATGAACATTTTATAACAAAGAGAAAAGCAAATATAAAACTGTTTTGACTGTTTTTAAAGCCAAAAAATATTTGAAAAGCTAGAAAGCTCTAAGAAAACTAGCTAAAAAATAAACCTTATGCGAAATGTTATGAAAAAAACAAATGTTAACTATGGAAATATACCGTAAAGAAACTGAAGCAATTAGAAACCCATTTGTCGCGTCTTCTACACAGAAAACTGACTAGAAAGTGACAAACTTGAGAAGAAAACTCTCTAGAAAAGAAGCACTAACATGTGATACCATATAAAACTAGACTCAAAAGTTGCCTTCAACTTTTACAGATGATGAGGCCATTAGAAAGAATATGTTGAAAGTCTTGGCGAAGAAGAAAACAAGCTAAAAAGTAACTAACTGCAAGAAAACAAGCTAAAAAAAGCAGTTGCATCATATGATAGTATGATACGAGAAACTAAGGTCAAAAGTTGAATTTAACTTTTATTAGAGCATTCAAGAGGAATTGACAGCGTTACAAATGCATTCGAAGTCAGCAGCGACAGCGGCAGAGAAGGAGGCAGAGGCAATATAGAGATAGAGGCAGAGATAGAGGTGGAGGGAGAGGCAGAGATGGAGGCAGAGGTAGAGATTGGTGGAGAGGCATAGATAGAGGTAGCAGGTGTAGGGGCAGCTATGCAAACAGGAACAGGATAAGCAAGGGAGAAAGAGGAGGCAGAGGAAGAGAGGAGAAAGGGAGAGGTAGGGGAAGATAGATAAGCGAGTGAGTGAGAGATAGAGGTAGGGAGGGGGAGAGGAAGAGGGAGGTCATTATATATATTTGTTGTCACTGGAAAAATATTTGTGCTTTGCGCTTGATTTATGCTCTGCCAGAGGTAGCGAATAGAGCAGCCAAATGCAAACAATGTGGCCAACAAGGGGAGGTAGAAAAAGGAAGGGGGGAAGGGAGGAGAGAGGCCGAGTGGTAGGAAAAGGGAGAGGGAGGAAGTGGGTACAGGTGCGGAAGCTGTGCTGGCAGGAATATGCAAATGATGGACAGAAATAGAAACGAAGCTGGTATTGTCAGTTAAGGAAGGGAGAGGGAGAGGTAGAGAGGCATGAAAAGAGAGAGAGAGAGGGAGGAGGAAGGAGAGAGGAAGAGAAAGAGATGAGGCAGATAGGGAGAGGGGGATAGCGAGAGGCAGGCATAGAGAGAGTGAGGTAAAGAAAGGCAAATCGAGTTAAGTTCTTGTATTGTTTCAATAGCCGCAAACTGTTGCAATTCGAAGCAAAGCAAAGGCAGCAGGAGTTAAGGCAGCAGAGTGGGAGGCAGCAGCGACAGGGTAGTGGAGGGGGAGGGGGTGTAGGGAAATGGCAGCTTATTCTAAGCAAAACGTCAATTGTTGTCACTGACACGCGGCTTGTTTACTTAGTGCGCACAAAAGCGCCAAACTAAGCGACACAAAAAAAAAGGATGCGAGCTACGTTTTGCTAGCTGCACAAAGTAAATTGTTGAGCGAAGGAGGAGAAAGGAGAGGGGGAAGAGGGATGGCACGCAATGACGTAAAAAGGGTAAGCAAAAATTAACAATTCAATTTAAAACGAGCTGCTGTTGCTGCCACTGCTGCCTCGGCTGCCTCGGCTTGGTGGCTGCACACACAAAGGGATAACACGCACACACACACACACAACCGCACACACGCACACACACACACACACACACACACGCACACGCACAGTGTGGCCCAGACAGGCAACAGCAGGCGGCCATTTTGGGCCATTGAGACACAGACACAGACAGACAGGCACAGACACGTTTGCGGCCCCGGGGCAGGCTCAGTGTGCTGTGTGCCCCTTGGCGGGTTCAAAGGTTGACGCACACACTTGACAATGACAATCGTTTGTTTTGCTGTCAATTGTTGCAGGACACACACACACACACACGCATACACACGGCAGAAAATGACACAAATACAATTTAATAAAGGCTTAAAGAAAAGCAAGAAAAGCAGCAACGAAAAGGGAAAACTTTTGCCATTTGCCAGTTCAAGTAAAATGAAAAATAAAAGTGAAAACTTTGCCGTCGTTCAAGTTGTTGTTGCTGTTGTTGTTGTTGGCTGAGCCAGGGCCACAGCTGGTGCTGTTGCTGCCACGCCCACATTGCGTGCAGCACAAACTCTTTGACATTGTCATAGTCTCCATCGCCTCATTCGCCTGCTCAACGTCAATGTGTGTCCTCGTCTTCGTCTGCGTCCTCGTCGCGGTCTAAGGACCTGCTGGGCCTGCCCCTGCTCTCTGCTGGCGTCTCCCTTTTGCCCTACAGTCTTTCCCTTCTATCCTCTGCCTTTCTCCCCTCTCTCTCTCTTTGCCTTGTCTTGGTCTTGGCGTATATATTTAGGGACAACCTTTATTAAATTTGCGCTTGCTTATAATTCAAAATGTAAGCAGACTGCGCTGCCTTCCCCCCTTCGCTCCCCCTCTGTGTGTTTGTGTGTGGTTGTGCATGGGCGTGGCCATGTTGCGTGGGCGTAACGCCTTTTGTTCTGGTTACCCCCGTGGCGCAGACGTCGCCGTCATTTTGTTGGCGTATTTAGATTTTAATTTGCGATAGCAAACTTCTTAATAGGATTTCACTGTCTCGCTCTCGCTCCCCTCCCCTCTCTCTCTCTCTCCCTCTCTCTCCCTTTCTGTGTGGCTTAGCTAACACCTCATGCACGCACACATAAAGAGACATTAGCAGACATGGAAAATATTTTTTGGACATTATTCGCATTATGTTGTCAGCACGCATCGTTGGGGAGCAACGACTCCTTTCAGGGGACTCAGCTCGAGCTCAGCTGCAGGAGAGCCGGATGGACAGTTACTCATTGAACTGGCATTGGTTTTTGGCTGCTCTGGGAGTGGCCACATGGGGGAGCGGCACAGGGCCAAGGCAGTGAGGAAGAGGGGGAGAGAGGAAGGAAGGAAGCGAATGAGGCCTGCCCTCGCTCTTAAGGCTTTTGGGCTTTCTTAATTGTTTGACTTTACTTTTTGGTCAGCTGGCAATGGCAACCCCCCCCCCCTCTCTTCCTCTCTCTTCTTCCTTCCCCTGCCCCTCCACCGTCTCTGGAGGCAACTGCCACACGGGGCTGTTGCGGTTCCCTTGGCGTATTCATGTTTTTTTTCTGCAGACTTCGTTCAACATTCATTTAGTTTATCTTCACGGTAGCAACTCCCCACCCCCCTCTCTTGTTGTTGTTGTTGTTGAATTATGTAATAAGCGTAATTGGCTTTGGTATGACAGTGGGCGGAGCGCAACTGTGGGGGTGGCAACGGCGCGAGTGGAGGTCAATTTCTGTTGGGGCAACCATCAGTCTTGTCTTTTAATTTATTGTGACTTTGATAAGCGGCAAACGCTCGTAAACGACATAAATTAGATAATAAAGCAGCAGGCAGCAACAACAACAAACAGAACAACAACAACAACAAGAACAACAACTAAAGTACAACAACACTACTGAGATACAACAACAACTGAGCTACACAATTATGCCTGCAACAACAATTGATGTTGTCTAGACAGGAAAGAAGAAAGAAAATAGCGAGGGGAGGCGAGAAGAGGCAAGAAAAAGTAAAAGAAGCCAAAAGGAGACAAGAAAGAGAAAAGAGAGAGAGGCAAGAGGAGATAAGAGAAGATAAGAGGAGACAAGAGGAGGCAAGAGGAGGCAAGAGGAGGCAAGAGGAGATAAGAGAAGATAAGAGGAGACAAGAGGAGGCAAGAGGAGGCAAGAGGAGGCAAGAGGAGGCAAGAGGAAGCAAGAGGAGGCAAGAGGAGGCAAGAGGAGGCAAGAGGAGGCAAGAGAAGGCAAGAGGAGGCAAGAGGAGGCAAGAGAGAGAAAAGAGGAGGCTAGAGAAGACAAGGGAAGGCAAAAGGAGGCAGGAGGAGGCCAGAGGAGGCAAGAGGAGGCAAGAGGAGGCAAGAGGAGGCAAGAGGAGGCCAGAGGAGGCAAGAGGAGGCAAGAGAGAGACAATAGGAGGCTAGAGAAGACAAGGGAAGGCAAAAGGAGGCAGGAGGAGGCAAGGGAGAGGCAATAAGAAGCAAGAGGGAGACAAGAGGAGACAAGACCAGACAAGAGCAGGCAAGAGGAGGCAAGAGGGGAGCATATGGATAAAGTAGAAGGCAAGAGGAAGCAGGAGAAGGTAACTGCAGACAAGAGGAGACAACAGGCAGGCAAGAGGAGGCAAGTGAAGATAGATAGACATAAGCTAAGACAAGTCAGAGTTGTCACCCCTTGATATCTTTCCCCCAAAAACTTCTATTCAGTTGACAACCCCAACTTGACTTCAGCCGCTAGTTCGTGCTTCATTCCCAAAACCAATCAAGCAATGCGCACTGAATATTTAATCACAACTTAGCTAATTGCAGACTAACTCGTGTTGGCATCTCTGATTAAGAAATTTAATGCAATTAACGTTTCAATTGCCGTGCACTTAACTCAGGCTGAGCAACAACAGCAACAACAACAATACCAGCAAGAACAACAACTGTGGAAATATTGAAAACATGATTATATTAAGTATACGACATGTTTGCCAGTGAATGATATTCAGCAGAGCAGCAAACATGATAAACATTTTACGTTTTGCCATTTTGCAGTTTCGCAGCTGCTACACTTGCCACTTACCACTGCTGCCCCTTTGCCACAGCTGCTGCCCCCTTTGCCTCCCTCCCCCTTCTCTGTTCATCCAAAATTCTGTAAAGTGCAATTTCGAGTGGAGTCGCTTTCATATTCATAATCAAAAAGGCAAAACTGCAGTCGGCACTTTAGCTTGAGCTTGTTATGCAGGTAGGTATAACTAGCAGTTGACAGCGCAGTCGACGGCGCAGTCGATGGCGTAGTCGGCGGCGCAGTTGGCGTCGCAGTTGCGCTCAACAACTTGAGGCACTTTACATAAATGGATGCAGAAATTGCAGGATGAATGGCCAGTCAACTGTGGACAGCTGAGGCACTTGTCTAATGCAAATGCATGTGTGCCTAAATGGCTGACTGGCTGTCTATGTGTGTGTAGGTGTGTACATATGTGTGTGTGTGTAGGTGTGCGTGTGTGTGTGAGACAGCTGCACGAATATGAAACGTACTTTATGGCTGCCAGCGGCAGCAGCTACAACTGCAACTGCAAATGTGCGTGTGTATGCGAGTGTGTGTGCCTGCAAGTATGTGTGTGTGTGCCTATGTGTGTGTCGCTGCTTGTGTGTATGTGTGTGTGTGCGTTGTACGCCCTTTGGCTGTTGATGACGCCCCTGTTCAGCTGAAAGTATGTCAAGATTTACGCGCATCGTTAAAGCAATAAACAAAATAAGAAAACAAAAGGAATGGGTTTAACTTGAGAGATACCCTGTAAAGAGCAGGGAAAATATGTATCATTAAATATATATCATATATATTTATATATTTCAACAGTCTAGCTATTAAACAGCTAGAAATTTGCACTAAAAAAAAGCCAAAAAAGAAGTTGAATATTTGAGTTTTGTGTTTGTGGAGTGTGTGCAAGATTTGTTGCCAAAGTTATTGAAGTTAAGCTAATATAATGAAGAAACTCAGGCCTAATTTAAGTGCAAAAGGGAGTTTACTTAAGAAATACCCTGTAAAGAGCAGGATATTGCTCGAGCATTGTTTTTTTATAGCATATTTAGGCAACTTATTGAGCAGTTAAGTTGCTAAAAGGCCAGAGATCTGAGTTAGAGTAGCCTACAAAAGGATCTATATGATATAGCCAGATATCTGGCCTCACATACCCTATAAAATCATGAAGTACATTTTAAACTATTCAAAAATAGTAGCTAGCTAGACTAACCTCTCTGACAACTCCCTTCTATTACAGGGTACAAGGCAAAACGCAACGAACATGGCGTCTATTTCCACTTGTCGCTGTCTGTGTTTGTGCGTGCGCTATGTCTGTGTCTGTCTGTCTGTGTGTGTGTGTTTGTGGGTGTGCCAGCTGAAGGCACGCAATGCCCGCAGTAGTTTGTGACGTCGTCACAGAGCTCATTCACGCACACACAGACACACGCAGCGGCACACACACTTCACGGTTAACAGCGCGTCAGTCAAAGTCAACACACACTTCAATGAATTGTTGTCGTCGTTGTTGTTGTTGTCGTTGTTGCTGTTGCTGTTGTGCGATGCGACAACAACAAAGGTTGTTAGCCCGACTGAAAAGGGCTGAGTAGCTGGGAGGGGGTGGGGAGTAGAGTAGGGTGGTTCAACTAGCAAGAAATGCGAAAAAATTTAACACTGTCACTTTTTGACAACTGATGCGCGCATATAAAGCGACACGCAGACAAGCACAGACCGGCATGCACACACACACACATACACTCACATATGCCACACACATACTGGCACACACACATTGGTGCACACACAATCACAGCGCGTGCCAGCAGTTAAAGCGCAGTGCAAAGGCAAACGGACGACAAACTCTCTGCAAAGCATTTCGCACGCTTCACTTTTGCATATTTACATTTGAACTTTGTCACACACACGCACACAGAGGCACAAACATTCATACATATACACATTCGTACACTCATGCATGCGCCGCACTGTGCGCCATTTTGATTTGTTAGCCAGCAGCAGCCTTAACCCCTTGGCGAGGAGAGGCAGAAAGAGAGACTCCTCTGACTCCTCTGACTGCTCTTCTCTATACTGCTCGACCTAGGCTGCTCTGTAACCTCCGTTCTGACCTAATCTGTACTCTTCTCTCTCTATTCTCTTCTCTACTCTATACTCCCTTGAATACTCCCCTCTATGCTCCCCTCTATACTCCTCTCTATGCCCACTCTTTGTTCCTTTCTATGCTGCACACTCCTTCCTGCACTATACTCCTCCTCTATCGAACTCTATCTTCTCTCTTGACCCTCCTTCAGTGTGCTTCTCCCTCCTTCTCCCCCCTCTTCTCTATCTTGCTCTCCTCTGTCCACTTCCTTCTCCTTTCTCCTATTTCCTTCTCCTGTTTAACTACGCTGCTCTTTACTGTCTCTTTACCTTCTTTCCTTTCCTTCTCTCCTGTTACACTACTTGTGCCCTCTCTACTTGTTCCCACTCTCCATTTTCCCTCCTGGTTCCTTCCCTCCCAGTTCCCTCTCTCTGTTAGTTCTCTCCCTCTCTCCTCCTCCTCCTCTCTCTTTCTCGCTAAATGAGTCCGTTGTACAACAGCGAGGAAAATGTTTTATTTACGTTTTCGTTCGCTTTACTCGCTTGTTTTCATTTGATATTTGCGCATTTCCGCATTGCCGACATGTCTGGCATTTCAAGCACAGTCACAACACACTCACTACGCCCCTGTTGCCACGCCCAGGCAATGACATGCAGCAGCAGCAGCCTCGTCACATGGCTGCCGACGTGGCTACAGCTTCGCCCAGAGGTAATTAAAACCCAAGCTTCACTCTGCTCTTCTACCTTCTCCTCTTCCTCTTCCCCTTCCTCTTCTTCCTCTTCCCCTTCCTGTTCATGCTCTTGCTCTTGCTTGTTGTTTCCGCTGTCAGCTGCACTTTTATTTCATAGCATTTTGTACATTCTGCTTGTTTTTTTTATAACCAATTTCGCAACTGGTTTCTCATATTTATTTACTACACATCGATGGCATTACGTATACGCAGCGTGTGTGCTACTGCTGCTGTGTCAACTGTGCATTGGCAGGTGCCCAGTCCTCGGCCGGTCTGCAGGCAGCACGTAGACGCTAAAGAGGGGAAACATAATTATTAAAGGGGGCGGAGGGAGGGGAAAGCGCCTGTGGCAAACTCACCTGCCAGAAGCTGCCACGCAACTTGCGCTGTTTGTAGACCGCATAGAGCGCCCAGCCAGGCAACTGCAACAGACCAAAGGCAGCCAGGCAGCAGCCAAATACTGCAGAGAGAGGAGAGAAGGGGGGGGGGAATGAATTATAGATTATATATGTATGTGGCAGATTTGATAGATTTTACGAATTTAAATTTTGATTGAAGGCAGCACGAGAGTTTCCATTAGAAAACGTGACTAAAAGCTTTGCTAATGCAGCCACAAATGAAAGCTGACAGCGGCAGCTTGGGTGTGATGGTGGTTGACTTGCAGATACCCTGTAAACTGAGTTAAGCTTTGTATTGACTTGAATGATAAAGAGTGAAGTTAGGATGGAAGCAAAGCGGGCATAACTGAGCTTAGAGATGACTTGCTTGCCAGTTAAAGTTGTTTAAAAGTGTTTAGACTACTTCAAGCTACCCCTTGTCAGCACCCTCTGCATTTACAGGGTATACAATGTGCACTAGATTTAAATATATCGTGCTTTGCCGCACGTCAGCACGAATCTTTGCTATGTCAAGCAAAAGGAATGTGCAACAAATATTTGAGGTGAATACAACATGAATAAGAAGTGAATATATCAAATATGTAAAGCATGGGAATATAGTGTATAGAATATATAGAATATAGCATGGGAATATATGTATATAGTGTATATAAAGTGCATGAATGTCTGCACTGCCTGCTTCCCCTTCGTTGAATGCTTTGCTTACCATGTGCCATGGGCGGATATGCCACGCCCTTGTACGTTAGCGCAGACATGTCTACGAGCGTATACAGCAGCACTGCTGTCATCAGGCCTGGGGTGATATAGGCCCAGCAGAGGCGCCAGTAGCAGCCCAACTCGATGCCCATCATGTACTTGATGTCGGCACAAAAGCGACGCACGCCTGTCAAAGAGAGAGGAGGGAAGGATATGGAATTAATAGCCATTGCCAGAGACAGTGTCTCTCACTGTACCCACCATAGAACCAGGCCACGGCGAGCAGCTCACCAATGGCCAGTATCAGCGCAGTGAAGGAGACACCATAGAAGTCCACAAGGTTCAATATGAATTGTCCACCCGGCGTCATATAGACAATGCTCACGGCAAAGCCCAATGTGGCAAGTCCTCCTGCCAGTGCCCAACTGGGTCCAGCACGTTGTCCGAATTGGTCGCGCACAATGCGCAATATGCAGGATCCCATGCCGACAGTGCTGCCAATGCCTAGGACGAAGAGCATGAGGAAGAAAAGGACCGCGAACATCTTTAGGTAGTTGTGCTTTAGAGCGCACACGGCGCCAGCCATTCTCGATAGCTTACCTGTGGCACATACTCGAACTTGGCAATGGCTTCGGGGTACGAGATGAAGGCAAGACCAGCGCCGCCCTTGACCACGCTGCCAATGTCTGTGATGCCTGTTTGCTTGGCCAGATTGCCCAAGATGCCGAACGTAATGCAGCCAGCGATGATGGACGAACACGAGTCCATGGTGGTGATGATGACAATGTCACTGGGAGAAGAGAGGGATATGAGCAAGGACTCTGCAATGTATATCTCCTTCTCACTTACTTGTAAACATTCCTATTGAAATTGTTGTACGAGGCGTAGGTGATCAGTGTGCCAAAGCAAATGGCCAGTGAGAAGAAGACTTGGGTGACCGCTGCGTACCACACCAAGGGATTGAGTAGCTCGCGCCACTGTGGCTTGAAGAAGTACACAATGCCATCCCAGGCACCAGGCAGGGTCAGCGCACGTAGCAGCAGCACCAGCAGCACAACATAGGGAAACACGCCAAGGAAGTAGGCTGCCTTGCCGCTGCTCTTGATGCCGCGTATGAGAACGCCACCAATGATTAGCCAGGCCACAGCCAGGCAGGCAACCAGTTGCCAATTGGGCAGACCCAGGCCATTGTCAATGTCGGGCAGCTCGTGCAGGATTTCACGCCTGGAGAGAGAGTAGAAAGAAGGAGATAAGAGGGGAAAGAAGAAGCAAAGTAGATCAGTTTCTTACTCAAAGTAGAGCTGCGCTGGTGACATTTTGCCACTGGCATTGCTTGAGCTGTAGCTGCTGCTGTTGCCATCCAGGCAATCGCTGCCCCAGCTCTCGCGGCAGCTGCTCCAAGGCAGCTCAGCACTGAAGGAGGCCAGCAGAAAGCGCAGTGTTAGCGCCATAATGCTGGAGTAATACGTGATGGAGGCACCTGTGGCCAGCACTTGGCCCGCAGCGACGCCCTTCAGTATGGGCGCCAAGTCGAAGGCACGCAAGACGCCACCGCCACGAAACTGACCCAGTGAGATCTCCAGAAAGTAACAAGGTCTGCCAATGATGAGTAACGCAATCAAGTAGGGTATGACAAAGGTGCCGCCGCCATTCTGGAAGGCAATGTAGGGAAAGCGCCAAATGTTGCCCAGTCCCACAGAGAGGGAAATGCAGGAGAAGAGAAACTCCAGCCCGTTGCCCCACTCCTCCTTGGGCTTCTCTGGTTGTTGCGCACTGATCACAATCTTTGTCTGCTCAGGCATCTTGCCAGCTCACAACTAAAGCAGCGCACACACTTTGAGGTTTGAGGTTGCCTCGTCGACTGACAAGAGAAGAACCACAATGCTGAGATTCAGATGACATTTCTCATTGTGAAATTGTTTTTCCGGCTTATCTGGTTCGTGGCGGATTCGCCTCTCTGTTTATCTTTTGTTGTTCGGGCAATCTATTTGTGGCTGCCCCAGCCCCAGTCCCAGTCTAATTGGCACTAATAGAAGGTGCTAACGAGGCTGCAATGAACTTGCTTAGTGGGTCGAGAGTGCGAATTACGCAGCTAACCCGCTCCAGCCATTAGTGTAGCTATGCTTATTGCCAGTTTGAAACTGTTGAATGAAGCTCCAAATAGTTGCAAATGGACCGGAGAGGGGGCATTGGAATAAGTGTCAATCAAAATTAGTCGCAAGTTGATATGGGAAAATGTAAGAGGGGATTATATAAGCAAGAGTGGGCATGAGTGAGGTCAACGTGAGCTGAAGAGAAAAGCCACGTGACAGTGGAAAATGTACAGCTCGTGACTGTAGTCAGAGTAGACAGGGAAGTGATGGTGTATGTAAAGAATATATAAATATAGGTTTTATATATTCATGATCAACATAAATAGGTGTGACCTTTAAATTTTGATTGCATAGGAAAGTAACTGTTGATATAAGAATTGTTTATGTTTATTCGTAGTTATTAAGATAACCCAATTAAACATTATTAAGTTTACATTTAAAAAGGTTTACTTTATATTTAGTCAATATATAATGATATTTATCTTGTTTATCATACGAATTCCTTATATATATATGTTATTTGTAAAAAGTTGTTGTTTCTTGGGTTCTTTACATTTGAACGATATTTCGCTTATCTTTTATCCGAATTTTCGGTATTTTGTTTTGTTGTTGTATATATAAAAATTATTAAAGTTTCAATGGTTCTTTTAATAAATCCAACCAAACTCAACACAATATATACAACATAATAATATTTAATATAATCGTCGTCTATTAATTAATTGAGCGTCAGTCTTGCTCTTTCACGTCATTACTCTTTTGGTTTTCAAAGAAAACTCTCTGCTCTTCTTCTTTTACATCTACATTTATTGCCAGTGACTCGGCATTGTCAGATCGTTCCCACATACATATTTATGAAGTTCTCTATATTTTCTGCAAATTTAAATAGTACAAGAACTACTTAATAAGAATGTATATCATAAGAATTCTTTATGTTTCTTTGATACATGCTTAAAATACCTCAACCAAACTTAATACAGTAAAGATTGAGGAAGTTCCGTGTTAAGTTCTCTGCAGTTAAAACGAAGTGTTACATAAGAAATCTTAATTTACCTTGGAGTTATTCAAGATATCTCAGTGAAGTTCAACAAAGCTGCAAATTTAAGCATTATATTATAATATAAATCTTTATCACGTTATGAATCATCTCTAGATCTTAGCTACATATCAATCAATCGCCATCAAACTAAGCTCTGCTTTCTTGTCTATCACAGCACACACTGGCAGTTAATTTCCACAACATCCTTGCACTATATCATGCAACTGACAATCTTTCCCTTAGCCACTTTCGATTCGTGAAACTTTGCTCTCTATTGCAATTGATTACAAGCCGCACTCAGTTAGTGGCGAAAGTTTTAATTATCTGGCAGCGCTGGCAGATTTGAGTGGCTTCCAAAATGGGGAAAAGGCGTGTAAAGTTTTTAAGTATCTGGCAGCGCTGGCAACTGCCTGCAAAAGTTGGCAACTCTTTTCGTTGAGGTTAGAGAGACACGGAGGGGGAGCGGCAAAAGGGGGTATTCCGTCTGACAAGCCAGGAAAGTTTTTAATAATTTTCAAGAGTTTTCTAATTAACATCCCCAGTGAAAGGCTGCCAAGTTGCAAGCTGCATGCAGCTGCCATTTTTGCAGTTGCCAAACGAAGTAGTAGGAGCAGGAGGAGGAGGGAGGAAAGAAGAGAGACACTAAGACTGGATGAAGACGTAACGGAAAGCTGTGGTGGGATGGCAAGCGAAGCGTTCATTATGGCGACAGTTTTAAATGGGTTTTTAACAACTTTCGTCAGATTTATGTGAATTAAATGGGCTTTGATAATGCTGATTGCAGACGTTGACTGCGGCAAATTGCGGCTGATTCATGCGCTATCTCCCGCCCCTGCACCCCCTCTCCCTCCCCCTCTTTTAGCAAGGCTTTTAAGCGATTATTAAGTCGCATAAATTGCCATTAGCTTGCAGCACAAAATTAAGTTTTTCGTGGGGAGTTCATTAAAGTGCAGTGCGTTAGACAGGCAGGCAAAGAGAGAGGGGAGAGGGGGCAGGCAAGGCAGTAAAGGGTTTAGTTCTCTGTGTGTGTGTGTGTGTGCTTGTTTTTAATTGCTGCTGCAAGCGTTGCAACTTTTGCAGCGTGCAGCACACAACACGCAGATTCCAGCACAGCCAAACAATGTGCACAAAATGAGGCAAATAAATTCTCACAACTTTTGCAAGCGTAGCAGGGCGAGGCACGGGAAGGGAAGGGGATGGGCAGGGGAGGGAAGGGGAGCGACGCTAATGGTGCGCATCTGGAGCACGTACATACACTACATAAATGTTACATGTCTCTGTGTGTGTGTGTGTGTGCGAGTGTGACTCTACATATGTGTGGCACAATCGATAAGGGCCGCAGTTACAGTCAGCGAAACACGGGCAGCAACACTGGCAGCAACAGCAGAGGCAACTTCAATTGGAACAACAACAACTATGTTTGGTAGGCCCATTTACAACAAAAACAGTGCAAGGAACATGGGTCAGCACAACTTGTAGATGCGCTGTAAAGCGCTGAAGTCTTTTAGGGGGAGTAGAAATCTGCCAGTCCGAGCTTTAGGATGAATTTGAGTTTGAGTGGGGAAACCAAAGACTTATTTGACTGATTGATGCGCTATAAAGAGCGAAGAGGGTGAGAAAGTAGATGTTATAGAGAGATAGATAGGCAAAGATATATGGACAGATAAATAGAAAGATAGATAGAAAGTTAGATAGATAGATAGATAGATTGATAGATAGATAGATATATAGATAATTAAAAGAGATAGATGGATAGTTGGACAGATAGATAGATATATGTATATGCAAGATTAGAATACGAGGGTCGTTTGATAAGTCCGTGACTTTTTGTATTTGCCGCGCACCTGCTCTAAATACAACACTGCTCCTGTTAGCAGTTATCGATTAACAGCTGACTGTAAAATTTTGAGAAAGCTGCGTTTTTTGGTTTGCGTTTTATAGGCATTGAAAGCAGACGATCTCGTGAATTTTAACGAAAATGGAAAAAAGTGAATTTCGTGTGCTAATGGCAAAATTTCATAAATTGGGCTACGAACTGCTACCCCATCCAGCATATTCTCCAGATTTAGCCCCCTGACTATTTTTGTTTCCAAACATGAAGAAATGGCTCGGCGGTAAGAGATTCGGGTCATCACAGAAACAAACGACTATTTGGAGGGCCTTGAGAAAACCTATTATTTGGAAGGAATAAAAAAATTGGAAAAACGCTGGACTAAATGTATAGAGCTAAAAGGAGATTATGTTGAGAAATAAAACGCTTCTTTGACGAAAAAAATATATTTTATTCAAAAAGTCACGGACTTATCAAACGACCCTCGTATAATATCCTTACCAAACATCGTTCCTAAGTCAATTTAAAGAAACCACTGCATACACGCTGTGTATAGACAATGTGCCATAGGTTCATGTGACTCTTTTAGGCGGTGTTAAGAGTTTAGCAGCTGGATATTTATATTTTACCTCTACATCCATAGGCTAAAGTGATTTATTGATGCCAGTAAGCTGTCTACTCATTCAATATTTGCTCATGCATTCTCTTCTCAATCTCTCAATATGTATTCTACTTTATGCCTACAAGTCTTGCTCAGTAAATAGCTAAGTTCAATTTGATATTAAAGCTGAACGAAATCCTCATATTACACACAGTAATCAACAGTTAATTTACTTTTCTTTCAGTCTAATGACGGCAACTCGATACACGCTGCGTATACGCAATCTTACATCAGCTATCGCGACTTACAGATGCACATTGAGCAAGTAGAACGATAAGGTAAGCTTCGTTTTCACTATATATATAACTTATCAATATAATCGAAGGGAAATAAAATACTTTTAACAAGTGCAGTTCGCTGCACACTGCGTATACGCAATGCCTTTGACCTTTGTAATTTGTAGTTGTACTATAATAAAGTACGTCAACTCTGTCATTGCACTCTCTATACCTGTGCCTCATTATGCACAGCGTAGATTGGCTTCTCTTCTTTCAATTTAATAGGAAATTCGAGCTGCTACGCTGCGTATACGCAACGCTGCCTGCAGTTCATTCACGCATAAAACACACACACACGCACACAAGGGCACTTTATGAATATGCAATTATTATAATGCATATTCACCGCAATTGCCATTATCATGATTATGTATGATATTCCATATATTTCTCTCTTTTTTTCCGCCGCACAGAAACTCCCCACGGCGCAGGTACAGTGTGTACTGGGTATAATGAGCATTGCAATTAGTTTTACTTTTGTCCATTGTGCAAGTGTGTGTGCGTGTGTTTTGTTGTGCAAGTTGTAACAAGTTTACCTTTAAAATTGATTTCAACGGACTTTCGAACAACTTCCGTTTCCGCTTGAGCTGCTGTTGTTGCTGTTTCTGTTTCTGTTGCTGCTCGTGTACTTATTAGTCCAGCATTGTGTAAGTTTCGAGCAACTTTTGCCATTTGCTGGCATGTCTTACTGTATGGAAGTGTGTTGGGGTGTGAGTTAGAGGGTGTGTGTGAGGGCATGTGATAGGTGTGTGTGTGTGTGTGTTTTTTTCTTTTTCTTTTGGTCACGCAGCGAATTTTTTACATTAGCCAACAGCTTCAAACTATTCTGCCCCAACTGACATTTTATGTCAATTATCTGTTATGAACTTATCGAATGTAGCCTTGATACTCTACTACATATAGAGTAGTAGGGTATTGTGACTTTGGACTAACTGAAAATGTATGTAATAGGGAGAAGGAGGCGTGGCAGACCCTAGATACTGTATGTGTTCTTGAGCAGCATCAACTGACGAGTCGATAGAGCTTTGTCCATCTATCAGTCTGTCTGTCTGTCTCTTTGTCTATATTCCATACCTATATCTTGCAGACTATAATAGCTTGAACTACCAAATTTGGTCTCAACATATCTTATATTTGCATGCAGTTCAAGATTATTTTAGAATTTGACCTTTTCCACCCTGGTAAATTAATAAAAACCAAATTTCAAACGTAATTTTAGAGCAAGACAGTTCATTCTTAGTAAACACAATAAATATTAAAGTCAAAATGCCTTCTGAAAATATGGCTGCAATCGGACTATAAACATAGAAGTTAGCTAAGAAATAATTGAAGAGTTAGATGTTTCCAAATCGCTCCCATAAGTATGCAACACAAATTAATAGAAGTATTATATATAAAAAATTGTTTTACCTTGTTAGGTAGCAAGTATATAACGATCAAGTACACTCTAGTGTAGCCTTCGTGCTTGTTCTTCTTCTCTCTCCATCTCTTCTCCCCTTTCCTTCCTCTTCTCCCTCCCTCTCTCTCCATCACCCCCTCACTCCCCTTTTTCTCCCACATTGATAACTGCAATTTCATTGAGCGCACATTTAATTTGAAATTAATTTTTAATCAGCTGCAATTGAATTAAACTGCAAAATTGCGAGCTGCAAGCGTTGAGTGAGTGAGTGAGAGAGACAGTGAGGGAGAGAGAGTGTGTGTGTGTGCGAAAGGGGGACGGACAGTGCCCAGTGGGTGCTGCGTTTGGTTGCGGTTTGCTGCGTGTAATATAAATAAATTAGCTGCATGCAATATGCATTATAAATAATAGTTGCTAAATAATAAATAATTAATTACAAATAACGGTTGTTGCTCGCGGTTACACCTCCCTCTTCCCTCCTCTTCCCCCTTTCGATATTTTTTGGTTGGCGCGTGCCTCAATTATGGCGCTGCAGTGGCAACATGCACTCGAATGCACCTGCCACCGGGCGCCAAATGTCAAGGGAAGCCCAAAGTCTTTAGCCCAGTTTGGCAGTCAGCTTACCCGCTCCACTCTCTCTCCCTCCCTCTCTTTCTCTCTCTTACTCCTCTCTCTCCTTTCCCTCTCCCTTTCCCTGCTTTCTTTTTTCACAGTTTTGCACTGCGCCATTGTCGATTGCAGCAGTGGCAGTGGCAACATTTTTTCGTTGCTGCTGCTGCTTGTTTTCCGCACGTAATTGTTGCCGCACTCTGTTGCAGGTTACTTGCGCAGCTGCAAGCAAAGAAAAAAAGTTATTAAAATGAAAAGCCAAAAGCAAATCGATTATGCTTCAGCTTAGAGCGCGCCCTGTCCCTGCCCCTGCTCCTTGCCCCATCTCCCTGCAGCTTGCGGCAGCTGCGTCCTCTCGCACAAACTTTTTGCGCTTTGCCAACTTTATCCCAGCCACAATAAAAAAGCAAAAACTTTAAATTGACATCGAATGGCAAAACCAAAGCAGGCTACGCATGCCACCAGCTACAGTGCCACTGCCACAGCAACAACAACAACAATAGCAACAACAATGGGAAGAAGAGGCAGCAGCAACCGCATTCGCATTCACAACGACAAAGTGAAAAGTTTTGGCAGCCAAGTTTATCGTGGCGAGGGGGAAGGGGAGAGAAGGACAGTGGAGCCTTAGAATTACCAGCGAAAAAATTGATAAGCTGCTTGGTTTAGCGCATACCCTGTAGATGGTAGCGAGTGCTGAGTTGGGTAGGCTGTGCAGAGAGAGAGAGAGGGAGCTGGCAAGGAAGAAAGCAGTCAAGGAAGGGAACAGGCAGAGAAAGAAGGTAGTTGAATTTGGCTCAACAAAGCATTGATAAGCCTCTGGGCTTAGCAAGCAGATACTTAAAGATACCCTGTAAGTATGAACGCGAAGTAAATGAGAGAAAGAGAATTTGAGAGGCTGAAAGAGGGTTAGAGGGGCAGAGAGATATAAAAAAAGGACCGACATGAAAGAAGGAAATACTTTACCTCATGATCCTTAGCCTTATGGCTTAGCACCGGCGTATACCCTGTTAGAGGCAGAGAAAAGGGGAGTAGATAAGGTTAGTTGAATATGGAATGGAAGAGAGAGAGGCACGGAGGAAGATAAGTATTATAGACTGAAAGACAGAGAAGGATAGCAAACAGAGACCAACATGCGAGAAGGGAATAATTCACCTTGTGTATTCTTGCTTCATGGCTTAGCCAGTAGGTAAACCCTGTTAAAGGCAGAGAAGCAGTAGTAGATAAGGCTAGGCTAGTCAAATACAGAAAGTGTAGGAAGCTGAAGAGAAGGAGAAAGTGATAGAATAAAGATACAGACATAAAACAAGGAAATAACAATGACCTTAAGGCGTCTAGCCTCATTGCTTAGCAAGGGACTATATCCTGTAAGTTCATGCAAATAAAGTAGGTAAGGCTAGGCAAGAAGTAATTGATAAAGAGATAGAGGCTGCAATAGAGTGAAAGAGAGATGTATAGACTCAAAGAGAGATACAGATGGAAAAAAACGAGGGATAGATATGAGGTAAGAGAAACATTCCCCTTAAGACTTATCTAGCCTCATAGCTTAGCAATCCTGCATACCCTGTAAGTGGCAGAGAAGAAGTAGTAGATAAAGGTCAAGTACACTATGGAATAAAAGAGAAAAAGATAGAGGGAGATAGAGGCAGATTACGTTGAAGGTAGAAGGGTAAACACAAGAGCAGAGCATAGTTCCATTTCCTATTTTCTACCTTCCTTTTCTTCACTTCTATTTTCACTATAAACTCACTTTACATCAGTTTCGGCTTTCAAGAGCATCCGCTAGTCAAGCATACCCCACTTGCAGAGCTTTTTATATTACTTTGCCAAGCATTTTCTTCGGTTAAAAGCCGCGTGCAACGCAGACACAACAACAAAAGCAAAAGCAAAAGCAAAGTCAGCCGCAGCAAATTGCGTTTCACGCGGCGCATGAGTAACGCAATTTGCTTTTGCTTTCGCTATTGTTGTTGTTGTTGTCTTAAAGCTTGTTGTAGGAGCTGTTGTTGTGCAGCTGCAGCATGTGGCACAGGGCACAGACGCTTAATGTGAGTTTAACAACTGAATTGTTGGCTGACATTTAAATTTGCTACGCAATTTGCATTTTTATGCTGCGACTGTGTCTGTGTGTGTGTTTGTACCTGTATGTGTGTGCCTTATGTGTGTGAGTGTGCTTATGTGCCTGTGTGTGTCTGTGTGTCTTGTTGAATTTATGCAAATAATAAGCATTTCGGTGTCTCCATTACTTGCTTGCCACGTCTTGGGCCGAGAACTTCTGCTGGTTGGCTTCTTGGCTTCGTGTTTGAGTTGCAATTCGGTCGTCTTCGTCGTCGTCATGTGGCATGTGGCATGCGGCAGTTGGCATGTGGCATGTGGCATGCTGTGCGCCCATGCGCTCTGTGTGTGTGGCATGCGGCAGGCAATGTGGCAGGTAATTTCAATTGCCTTTTCAACTTGAAGTTTTTTCGCTTAATTTCGTGTGACAGTTTGCACTGCTTGGCAAGCACACTGCTTGCTGTTGCACTGCTTTGCCGAGCGGCAACGCAATTAAATATGAAAAGTAATTTTCATTGTTTGCTGTGGCACGTGGGGCACTCGTGGCACGCTGCAACTTATTTGCTGCTGCCTTCCTTATCAGCAAGCAAAGCCAAAAGGCCAATTTGCATGCCAAGCAGCAGCAGTGGCAGTGGCATCACCAGTGGCAGCTGCAACATTTTGTGGCACAGTCTGTGATTTGTGCAGCCAACGAATTTCGCATTCATTGAAACTGTCACTCGTCGCGGGTGCGCTGTCAACTGTCCCTCCCTCACTTCCCTCTTCCCCCTTTCCTTCTCGTCTACTTCACCCGAGGACTAAGTGCAACATTTTGTTGCAATTTACTTGTTGTAACCCTGCCATTTGTATGCACAATGACAGCGCACATTGTTGAAGCCCTTTCAAAGAGGCAGAAGAGCTTGCAGCAATAGAAGAAGTAGAAGGAGATTTAGAGGTAGAAGAAGAAGTGGAAGAAAGGAGTTGACCACAATCCTTTTGGTGTGGCAAGCGACTTGGCAGCTAGCATAACGAGGCAGCTTCTTGGGGATTTGCAGTGCTGCATGCGGCAATATTAAAATTGAGAGCTTTAAATTGCAAGAGTTATGAATTCGATGGGGATAGAGGGAAGGGGAAGGAACAAGTGAAATACCCTGTAGTAGTGGCAGGGAAAGTGAGAACTGATTGCCAGCTTAGATTAGATTTGGTAGCCGTTGAGGTTGCTTGGTTACTCAATAAAGTTATAGTACATATTAAATATATTAAAGAGGGTATGTGCTAGTCACAAACGTGCACTTACCTTACTGGAAACCAAAGAAATAAGTGATAATAGTCAATCAATGAGCTAAAGAACTGCACAAAGTTCTACGCACAAAAATATTCAAAAGAGCTTCAATATTGATCAGAGTTATGGATAATACATAATGCAGGGTATCTGCAGGTTGAAAATAAACAGTAAGCATATTCGAAACTAAAGTAATACCCTGTAATTTTCAAGTTGAACAATACACTAGAGCTACACTACAAGAAATTGAGGTTTGCTTAAAGAAATGTTAGCACACTTGAATATTGAAGAAAGAGAGTCAAATAATACTCTACGAGGAGGCAGTTAATACTCTCTTAAGACAGTAAATACCTTTTATAAGGACAAGGTTAGCTACCAATTGCGTATATGCTTTTCTTTAAAGTTTAAATACATGTGAACTTCGAGCATACCCTGCAAATCTGTGTAGCCAAAACTGAAACAAGCTAAAATGCTGCCAATAAACTTTCAACAATTTTAAACTCTCTTGCATATTGAATAAGTCTAGACTATGTGCAGTTCTACATATCAACAGAGTATCTACTAGTCAGATACAACACACTTCTCTCAGTCATAACCTACGCAAATGCAGTGTAATTGTTACTGAGGCTGTTGATGCTTGTGCCCACACGACGTATGCGTAATGTGCCACAAAATGCTCTCAAATATAAGAAATGAGTAAAGTTGCGACCGCACACACGCTACATGCGCCTCTCTCAATACCCCCAACCCCTTGACAGTGCTCACACCACGTGCCACATGCCACACACACGTCGCTGTTGCCTTTGTTGCTGTTGTTGTTGTTGCTGCTGTTATTGCTACTGACAGGCGTTAACTGCCACTCGGGCGCCGCGTTAATGTCGTTTAGCATACTAAGGCCTTAAATGGCATTTATTTGCAGCTCAGCCTCGGCTCTGCTTGCCTCGGCTTGCTTCGGTTTAGCTTGGCTTGACTTGCCAGTAAGTGGCAAGTGGCAAGCAGCAAGCGGCAAGTGGAAAGTGGCAAGCGTCGCTCAACTTTGATATTGTCAAAGACGACAACGGACAGCGTAAAGTGGCGCCAAAGAAAATGACGCCAAATGACAGTGGCAGGGGAGGCGTGGCAAAGCGAAGTGGAGGCAAGAAGAAGGAAGAAATAAGAGGGAGAAAGAGAAAGAAAGAAGAAGAAAAAGGAAGAAAGGGGGAGTAGAAGCAGCAATGGCAGAAGGAGCTGCAGAAACTGGGAGCTCATGTGGATGAGTTGCCTTTTGGACGCTTTAAACCGAACAGAAGACACACTAAGTGGATTTTATCAAATGCCGCCAATCATATTGAAGTGTTGTCTGTGTTGGGTGTTGTGTGTGTGGCATGTGGCAGGCACTCTGCTGTACACGAATGTGACAAATGCCTTAGATTAGAGGGCACAATTACCACAGCGAAAGTTTCGTGCTGCTTGAAAGCGCAGAGAAGCCTAAATGGGCAGCTAATAACAGTTATTAGACAGTAAAATAGAAAGAGGCGTGGCTGGGGAGGAAGGTGAGGGGGTGGGTAAGTAGAGCCTGCAGGTGCAGGGTTTGATTCTAATTAGAATTCAGATGTAGCTACTTTTCAACTGTCCATTTGAGTGCGTCTACATTGTTTGCTAATGACTTAGGCAGCTGTCTCGCTCCAGCAAACATTGTTTAGCTCTCTCTCTCTCTCACACTTAGTGCTGTCTCTTTTCAGTTCCCTCTTGCCTGCACTCTCTTTCTTTCATTTTCATTGCTCTACACTCTTCACACACTGCTCTTCAGTCTTTCTCTCTCACAGTTTTTATCCACGCAGTCAATTTGAAGCGTGCAACTTGCCGCGAGCTCGATTATTTCTATATCCTGCTTGCTCTCACACTTGCTTACTCCCTCTCTCTCACACACCTTGTCTACACTTCCCTCTCTCTTACTCCCACTGCTCTATTCTTTGCTCTACGCCTTCCTGTTGCTAACCCAACCAAATGAAGTTGTCTGCGATTCTCTCTCGTTTTGTTTGTTTTGTCTCGACATGTCACGAAACGCAGTACGTGTGTGTGCACCATTGTGTGTGTGTGCGAGTGTGTGTGTGTGGCTGCAGGTGCTGTTAATTTCAGGTGTGTGCGTAGCTTTTGTTGTTTTTGCTGCCGTGCAGTGTCAACAGAAACAGCAACAACGACAGCACTTGATTTCATGCACAAACAACACGTAATTCATGCTGCCCTCCTTCCATCCCTCTCTGCCTCTCCCTCTCTCTCCTTCTTCCCTCTCGCTCTAGTTCTTAATTACAGTTTTCTCTGTCTCTCACGCGCTGTCGAATTGTTGACGCTGCGTGTTTTGTTTCGAGTGCCATTTGTTTTAATTAAAAATTATTTAAAGCGTTTTAACACTAAAGTGCTTCGGAATTAATGAAGAGAGAGACAGAGAGAAAGAGAGAGAGGGAGAGCGTGAAAAGGCACGTAGAGAGGAGAGAATACAGCAGTTAGCTGGCGCACCTGGTGCGTGTCAGATGTCAAAGCAAATATCATTAAAAAATATGCGTATTCAGAAAGTAAATCAACAATAAATATGGAAAACAACATTTGAATGTCAGAAACACAAACAGAAAAGCGCAGAGAACATATACAAATCTCCCTCTCTCTCTCTCTCTCTGTGAGTGTTTCTCTTTTTATGATTCTCGTTTTGTTTTTATTGTGTCATGAAATCCTCGTCTGAAAGACATGAAAGTGGACAACAATATTCAAAACTGTGCAAATATTTATGTGCTTTTTTCCCTGCTGTTGTTGTCATTCGCTTGTTATTCTTTAGATCCTTTTATAGTCCACCTATGTAGCAAATTGTTTTTCATCAGGCGGACATGCTGAAAGGTGAAGGCAAAAAGAGAAAGAGAGAGAGAGAGACAGAAAGTTGGCTGTAAAACAACTATGGCAACATGTGGGTAAAGCAAACAGAATGACAACTCCTAAGTTGTTCTTTGCATGTAATGCACGCCTTTTCTACACTTTTTGTCAAGTGCGAGTCCTCTACATTTGTAAAGTGCAAACTGTTTTAGTAGTAGCAAAGATATAGAGGCTATAAATGAGATTCTAATGCTTACTGCAGCTAAGAGAGTTGCAAAGTTGATGTTATGTGAATTTTTCTCAATTTAATCTCTAATTCTCAAGCTGTTCTAGAAGTTATTGCTAATATACAAGTTACTGAGCTAAAGTATTTATATATATGGTTATTTGTTCTCTACAGTTATCAAAAGAGTCCCAAAGTTACCCCAATACAATTTTTCACAATTTCATTTGTGATTCGTAAGCTGTTCTAGCGTAAAGTTAATGATACCTACAATTCCCAAGTTGTTCTACCAGGAAATGCAATATATTTTTGCTTGATTTATAAAAAGACTTTCTGTAATTGAGTTGCTCTGCAACATGAGTTACAGACAATTTATTTTGTGATTCCCAAGCTGTTCTAGCTAAAACGTTTTTTTTTAACGACAAATAATTCCAGTAAGGGTATATAAAGTGGCGACGTGTGCAATTTAATGTTTTATTCGGTTGATTTTGTTGTGGTTCTGGTTGTAGCTGATTTGTTTGCCAAAAATCGTTTTTATTTTGCGGTGCACACACACACACAACCCTGACACACACCTACAGACACACATATAATCGCAAATATAGCCACAACAGACACTTAACAACGGGTCGCAAGCTAAGACATTGTTTGTATGCCAACACACACACACACACAGACACAGATACACACAACGTGGCAACCATAAAACACACACACACATACCCACACCCACACACACACCCGCACATAGATGTTTTGTACATTCTCATGTTTGCACAATAAAATTTCAACAATATACGCGACAGGGTCTTTGTACTTGAGAAAATTGGATCTGTGCAGCGGGGCATGTGTTGGGGCTGGCAATAGGCGAGAGGAGTGCGTTGGGGGGAGGAAGGAAAGCTCAAAAAAATTAAATAAATATTTAGCTTAAAGCAAATTTAAAGCAACGCTCAGAGCAAGCAAGCAGGCAAGGACAAGGGAAGGCGAGGCGAGGCGACCTCAACCTGCTCTGCCCTCGCCCCAACTTCAACCTCTGCTGCCTTGACGTTTCGTCTTACTCTCGTCTCGCAGCTCTACACATTTTAGGTATTCATGTGTAATCCATTTCGAAATTTGCATGTTTAATGCGCTGTGTGGAATTCTCTTTCTACCTTCGCCTCTGCTTCTACTTCTTTTTGTTAATTTCTTGGTATTTTTTTCGCTTGATTTGAGGCGAACTGAAAATTTAGTTACCCTGACATTTGCGCTGACTTTTTCAAGGTGCATTGTTTGTTATTCGATTTTATTTTTCGGGGAATTGCATATGCATGGGATAGAGCTTGGAGTACAGTGGGATACAGTGGAACTAAATATAGCAAACAGCTGTTGCCTTGGAATGTCTGTGAAAGTATTCTAAAGATTCCGAAAAGACAAAAGATTGTCATCTCTTTGTTCCATCGGCCTATATAAGTCTGGTTTATGCATCGATTACATCAGTAACGAAACTCTATCACAATGAAGTTCTGTCTACCCACTCTACTTGTCATATTCGCTTTGATTGCTGGTGGATATGGACGCTCGAAGCAACAGAATCTGAGTCACAGTGTTACATTTGGTGCACGACAGTTTCGGGATACGCATATTGAGCGGGTGATTGTGGCGAAGAAGTCCTCGTTTCTGCGTGTGGTTACTAAGGATTACAAGTTCCAACAGAAGGTGGCATAGCCTCTCCCTACTCTCTCTCTGTCACTTGATATAACCCTTCGTGTTTTTATGTCTATAGGGCTGGCAGCGTCGCATTACACAGATTGTCATCACAGATCAGATACGCAATGGCAACGGGGGCTATGCGGTGCTCAAGGCTGGCGGACCACAGTCAACCTTTGCCGAGATACGTTTCAAGAGTCAGCGCAACAAGGGATTCAGTTTCATTGTGGATATTTATGGCATTTAAATTAACCAACACTGTTTAATGCGACTTTTAATTACAATTTACTTAGTATTTATTTATTTGTGTGCGTCACTGCGTGTTGTTTTAATAAGCATAATGAGGGATTATTCCCCGCGGATGAACTGCCCTGTCGGACTGTTAGTCTGTTGGTTGGCCAGTCAATCTGTCTGTCTGTTTACCTCTTGGTCTCCCCTCTCTCTCTCTCTCTTGCTCCCCTTCTTCTTTTCCTTCTCCTTCTATCTCTTTGTCTGTCTGCCCTGTTTGTTTGTCTGTTTATTTGCATACTTGTTTGCTGTTGTTGCTCTTCATTTGTTTATTATAATACACAAATAGTGCGTCTATTTGATTAATTAAACTGTTTGTGGTATAGAGAGTGGAACTGAATGACTAAAGAATACCCTGTAACTGTTTTAGTATAGAAATTCACCAACTTCTTCATCACTTTCTTGTCATAACTTAAAAATTCCAGTCAACTTTTAAATGAAACTTTTTTTAATCGAAAGTTTTGTGCCACAAAAGTGCAAGCAATCGATAACTTAGTCGATTAATATCTATTGATAGCACACAGAGAGAGGTTACTCTGTAACCACTTGACTATAAATATTCATCAACTTTCTTGTCACAACTTAAAAACTCCCGTCAACTTTTGAACCAAAACTTTATTTATTATTATTTCATCAAAAGTTTTGTGGCACAAAAGTGCAGCCAATCGATAAGTTAATCGATTTCTCTTTGTGCCACTTTCTAAACTATGCTTGCCTGCTTGCTTGGTCTGCGAAGGCCAACGATAAAGGTCAGCGAGCATTATGATAGACAGCTGAATAGTGAATCAATTCAATTCAATACACTTTACGTCAATCTCGACTCGTTGCGAAGGGTTTTGTGAATTTTCTAGACAACTTTGACGTGTAACGAGCGGGGGAAAAGAGAGCAATCGAGGGAGAAGGAGAGAGTGAAGAGAGATAGAGTGAATATGTTGGGGAAGTGTGAGGCATAATTAGGACGCATTAAATTAAATGATGCAGCCGCAGGTTGGTCGAGCAAATGGCAAGCAAAGCAGGCGAGGTAGAAAGGAAAGAAGGAGAAGAAGCAGGAGAGAAAGCAGGAGTAGAAGCAGGAGACGAAGCTGGAGAGAAGGCAGAGAAAAAGGAAGTGGTAGAGGCAAAAGTAAACTCTCTTTGGCATTTAGCAAATGTCAGGCACTTAACCTCAGTCGAGCTGAAGGACTTCCTCAGCCCCTCATCCCTATTTCCCTAATGCTCAAACAAATCCAATCAATGTAACAGACAGGCTCATGCATGCATGTGCAAGAACGTACGTGTGTCGCTGCGTGTCTCTGTGTGTGTGTGTGTGTGTGTTTGTGTAGTCATATGCAAATGAGTATTGGATGCCATATAAAATTTAATGTATTGCCTGCTCGCATTGCTATCGTTCTCCTTCTTCGCTGCTCTCTTCCCTTCCTCGCTTTACTCTCTTCCTCATCTTTAGCTGCTTCCCTTGTCAATGCGTGTTTCGATGTTTGGCATCATCAGCCGTTGATGCGTGTGCAGGCCATCAATCGTTGGGAATTAAAATTTTATTACGCCATATGGCGTTATCTTTGGCGCGTATACGTAATGCGCAACACACGCACATTACGCATACGCCAAGTGCACAGTCTCAGTCTCATTATTATCGGCAGCAATAAGCATTTAAATGCAAATGCCCCCACTCCCCCCTTTCCCTTGTTGCTGCCATTAACAGTTAAGCGAAGGCCAAAAAAAAAAAAGAGAGCGTAGAATGAGGCATGAATAGCGTAGTAAAGCAAGCGATGTTTGTGCAACAGTGCAACATACAAACTGCCACAGTATGTCCTTCTTTTTCTTCTCCTTCTGCTTTTATTGCTGGCTCGTCCTTGCACACACACACACACACACACACATAGCGAGTGACAGCGTTTTTCATGCGCATTTGGTCAGCATTCAAGGCGAGTGAGTGTGCAAGTATTTTATAGTTTGCCACACACACACACACACACACACGGACACGTGTGACCCCATCGTTCAATAACAACATTGTAACTCAAGTGCCCTCAACTCTCAGTTCTCTCCCTCTCTCTCTCTCTCTCTCCCTCTCTCTCTCCTCTCTGTAGGTGTATAAAGGGCCATACATTATGCAGGTTGTTTGTTATCGTTCGATAGAGTGTAAATTATGGCATAGTTGCCAGCGGGTCTCCGCACAGTTTAGACCGCGTTGCATGTGTGTGTGTGTGCACTCCTCTCCCCCCCCTCCACGCCTCGCTCTCTCTCACTGTTGTCCTGCTAAATACATTTATATATGTATGCAGCTTATGCAGAGAGGCAGGCACTCGTAATGTGCGCACTCCGACTGCGTTTACTTAAAGTTTTACAGTCTAATTGGAGCAACTCGTTGCATCTAACTAGAATTTATATGTTCATATTAATTCCAATTAAGTTGCAGCCACACACAGAGACTCAGCCCCCACCACACCCGTTTCAACTCTACCCACTTCAATACGAAAATCCTATTACGAGTAAATTCAAAGAGCTTAAAAGTGCAGACGACTTTGTACATATAGATGGAGTATATATACTGTGGATTTGCTGTTTTGCCTGTGAAATTGAAAGGAAACTTTTCAATGGCTTTCTACCCCACGTCACATTGGTGGCGTATCAATGCAACTTGAAGGGTTTTATGCAGATTTCCATTTGACTTTGTCTCTAAGATGCGCACACAAAAGATAAAACCGAATGCGTCCATTCAACGTGCTCTGTCTCCTCCATTGTATGGTGGTTCATGTGCATCCCCCGCCCCCTCGCTCTCTGCTGTCCACGTTCATGATTTCGTTGTGGTTCTTTGCCGTCTTCTTCGACTCGCCTTTGTTGCAGGCATAAAGTGTGAAAGCACAAGAAAAAGGATTTTGCTTCGAGAAAGAGAGAGAGAGAGAGAGAGACTTTTGTTTTTCAATTGCCATTTGCCATATTTGCGGCAATTGTTTCGTACTTCTTCTGGCTGCCTGCAGCTTCCCCTTTGCCGTGTCTTCGTTTTCCGTTGCAATTGCTGCAGCTGTCGAGACGTACTCCGAATTTCCGGCTTAACTTTGACTCGCTGCGGATTGCCGGAAAACAACAAGCAGACTTTAGCTTCGGTTATTGCGCTGCCGGCTATCTTATCAGTTGGTGTTTGTAAAAGGAGAGCTCTGTAATGGGAGAAGGATGAAGAAGTAGTAGGGGGGAGAGCCTTTCCTCTGTCAGCCTGTTATGTGCAGCCGTTGGTTGCGTTGCTGGATTCCACACTCGACACACCAATTGCAATGCACATACTGGGTGTGTGTGTGTGTGGGGGTTTGCCTGCAGCTGTTCAGCAGAGAGTGGGATACAAATGAGGAGAAAGGCTATCTTTGGCATGCCGAGACTTCTATATCCTTGCAGGTTCTTAACTACGTAATTGTTCCTATACTAGTGATATATAATGGTGCAGAATAATATGTCTCACTTTAATTAGCACTAAAGAAATTATGTCATTTCTAAATTCAAAGCAGGTCTTCATATAAAAACTTCCATTTTGGCCGATTATTCCTATGGCAGGTATATGTTATGATGGATCGATTTTGATGAAATTTAATATTCATATTATATATATAGAAAAATATCAATATAGTCAATTTGGTTGCCATATCTTGACAAAAAACAAAAAGCAGCCGATTTGTATGACAGCTAAACGATATATTGGTCCAATTTAGTTCATTTCGACTTATAAGTAACGTGCAACTATAAGAAGCATCTGTACCAAGTTTCATCAAGATAGCTTTAAAACTGAGAGAAAATTGTACGTTGCAACAAACGGACACACGGATTTACGGACAGACGGACAGATGGAAAACATCTACTGTTGATGAATACATAGAATACATAGACTTAATAGGGTCAAAGATGTCTTCTTAGGTGCGTTGCAAACAACTGAACACAACTAATATACTCTCTGTAAGGGTATAACAAGTCAGTGGAGCTTAAAGTGTAGTGTGCTTGTCTACAGGGTAGCTGACAGTCGTGCTTGGCAACTTTAAGGCTTGCTGCAGCTTCCATTGCAATTTTCATCACACGCACGCACACACACGCACACAGACACACCGAGATGTGCCGTATACACATGTGAGTGTGGCTCAAGAATATGGAATAAATTGAAGAGTTGTCGCCACGTGGGCAATAACTACCCCGCGTTGCCCCCTATACACTGTATACGCCGACTCGTATAGGCAGAGCAAGCACCTTTAGACAGTGGGTTATCGGCACAAGCACTGATGTTTAAATTACATTTATTTACATATTAAACAGCTATTGCAGCTTTTGTAACTAAGGGACCATACAAGCGGGTCTAGCCCTGTTTCTTGCGCTGCACCGGACGTATGTAGGTTTGCAAGTAGAAATTTCCGAACATGTACATCATGACGATAGCCTGGAATATCTGTACGATCAGCAGGAACTTGGAATAGCCACAGCCCTTGGAGAACCACAACACATAGTTTGCATAGAAAAAGAGTATAACAAACTGAACAAGTTGTGTTATTGTGATGTACTTCTTCCACCAGATGCTGGCCTTGATTCCCGGATACAGTGCTGAGAGGAAGTAGTAGAAGTACATAACTGTGTGCACAAAAGAGTTAACCATTCCCAGCGAGTTAACATGGCCTCCTGTTCCGTAGAATCGTAATACCAGATAACAGCCAATGACCATCATCAGATGATGATAGACATGAAGAACTGTTATCTGTTTGTAGCTCTTGCGAAGTACAAAGAACACGGTATCCAGTAGATCCAGTATCTTGTTTATGAAATACGCCATGTGCATATATCGCTCAAGATTCTTGTGCTCATGACCAAAGGGAAATGGCTCCATGCAGTGCCAATTGCAAATTCCCACAATGACCAAATAGTAGAATATCTGCAAAAGTGATTGAAAGTAAATTTAATGAATTCGGAATAGTTGATTTGGTACCTACAACTGCAAAGTATACTCCATTGTATATGACTTGTCCGATATTGTAAACATATAATACTCTTCTCAGATCGTATGGCTTACGATTCTTCATATATATCTTGCCATATTTAAGTACAAAAGCTATGTAGGCCACAAGAATCACAATAACGGGCCATGGTGACTGGGTGAGTGGCAGCGGATTGGGATCTGCGAGAGAAGAAGTCGAGTAGTTAGTGGAATGTTATCAAATTGTATTCGGACTGAGAAACTGTATCCTACCTGGATGAGGTCTGTCGAAAAGCCCGAGCATTGATACGGTTTAAGCTTGAACTTATCGTCGATGCACTTCAGAAGTTTTATTGCGATTGAATTCGAGTGTCAAACTGTGTGTTTTCATATCTAGCACAATTACGGAATTCGAAATGAACTGATGAATTGATGAGTGTTTTGCAGTTGAGCGTAAGAGTTTGAGTAGAGTGTGTGAAATTAATGAGAGAGAGACAGAGAGAGAGAGAGCGTAAAGCAAAGTAGAGAAAGAAATGCCGAAATAAATGAGGTTGAAAAGAAGAATGAGAACTAGAGAATCCAATAGCACTGAAAACAGTGCTGGAAATGTTGCAAACGCGAGTTCAAGGTCAATTCTAAAGTGCATAAAATTGCGTATTACGCAATTTGACAATATAAAACAATCACGCAATTTGTGGCACATGTGCTTCACGTGTTCCCCCCTCATGTGACCTCAATTTCGTAATATGCAAACCAAAGACGAATATATATCTTGAGAGTAGTTTATTGAAAAGTTTCTTAATCTTGCTTTCGACGCTGTACTGGCCGAATGTAGGCATTGATATAAAAATTGCCAAACATATATATCATGACCACGGCCTGGAGAATAACAATGTGGAGTAGAAACGATGGGAAGCCACATCCTTCAGAGAAGAACAACACAAACGTGGCATGGAATAAGAAGATAACGAACTGAGTCAGTTGAGTGATTGTTATATACTTTTTCCACCATATGCTCATCTTGATGCCCGGATATAATGACGACAGGAAGTAGTAGAAGTACATGGCGGTGTGCACGAATGCGTTGATCATTCCGATGGCATTGAAATGTCCTCCGGTTCCGTAGAAGCGCATTATTAAATAGCAACAGCTCACCATCAGCACGTGATGATATACATGAAGAAAGCTGATCTGTTTGTAGCTTTTGCGTAGCACAAAGAACACTGTATCCAGCAGATCAATTATCTTGTTTATGAAGTATGCATAGTGCATATATCTCTCTAGATTCTTTCTCTCATGTCCAAAGGGAAAAGGCTCCATGCATCGCCAATCACAAATGGGAAACAGAACGAGATAGTAGAAAGCCTAAGAAATGTTACACGGTTATTAATAAACTTTGAACTTCATGAACTTCTCTACTCACAATCGCAAAGTATATTCCATTGTATGCCACCTGACCAAGATTGTAGACATATAACACCCTTCTCAAATCGTAGGGATCACGATTTCTCATATATATCTTGCCTAGCTTGAGTACAAAGATTATATAACTTGCGAGTATAAATGTCACTGGCCATGGCGAGTCTGTCATGGGCAACGGATTGGGATCTGTACGAAATGTATAACCATTTATCATATATTCATAAGCTTCCATCAAAAGTGAATTTACCCGGTGACGGTTTGTCGAAAATTCCGAACATTTCTTTGGCTTTGAACGCTCAAAAAGACTCTTCAATGGCAACTGAATTCACTGAATTATGAGCTTGTTGATTTGTAATTTGTTGGTTTCGATTTTCTAGTTTCTTTTCGCCGACTCATTTGGGTACAGAAATTGAAATGCTTTCACGAATATTTACATACTACGCTCTTTTCGAATTAGACTGAATATACATATACCTATACGCAACTAGTGCTTTTCGAGGTATACACAGTCGATTGAGCTCGCATTCTGCTTATATACTTACGTTTCTGAGTATAGTTGTTGAGTACATCTTCGGATTTGATTAAGATTGAATACGAAACACATACATCATTTTGTTTTAAATTGTTTAAGTAATTGTTAATTTCGATGAAGCCAATGAAGTTGAATGAGCTTTATTGAATGTTAAGAAAATAAACGTAATAGTAATGAATTCATTTGCTTCATCTATAATATTTTTTTCATTAGATAATTTTTTTGTTTTGGCTCATGTATGATTTGATATAAAATTTGCCAAACATATAAAGCATTATAACAGATTGGAAAAGTTGGAAATATTGCAAAGAAAGCGGGAAATCGCACTCTGGATTGAAAATGAGCATATATAATGACTGGAACAGTAATATGATAAACTGAACTAGCTGAATTTTAGTAATATACCTCTTCAACCATAGAGTTATCTTCATCTCTGGCTTCAGAGAAGTCAGGAAGTAGTAAGAGTACATGCAAGTATGTACAAAAGCATTAAGTGTACCCATTAAATGATACTGACCACCAAGACCGTTGAGCCGCATTATCCAATAGAATCCCATGACCATCAGCACGTGGTGGTAGACGTGTAGAAATGTGATCTGCCTGTAACTCTTGCGAAGAATAAAAAACACAGTGTCCATCAGGTCCAGTATTTTGTTTAAAAATGCAAAATAGCAAAGCCAACGTTCGATGTTCTTAAGTGGGTGGTCAAGGGATAGGGGATTCATACACCGCAAATCGTATAGCGGTTGTACCACAAGATAATAAAATCCCTGTTCAGAATGTGCAGAGGAAGTCTGATATAATTTTTTAATTTTTACTAAAATAATCGCATACTCACAAAGCCAAACAATATTGCGTTGTACATCACTTGAGTGATATTATAGACAAGGACTAGGTTCCTAACATTATATGGCTTGCGGTGTTCCATGAACTTCTTTCCAAGCTTCAGGACGAACAGTAGGTAGGCCCCTATAATTATGTGCACTGGCCATGGTGTAGATATAAAAAGTCCGCTCTTATTTATGAAAGGATCTGCAGAGGAGCAAATGATTTAATCCAAGGATGAACCAGACAATACTGAGGATCTCTCACCTGCAGGAGGTTTGTTCAAAAACTCGAACATTTTGAACCAATATCTTAGAGCCTTCTAACTAGTTTTACAGGCAACAATGCACTGGAATGAATAAAATATCCATAGCATTATAGAATGCATTTTTTTCACAGTGAAAAGCGTCATGGAGGTTTCTGGTGTCATTGACACAAAGTATAAGTATTACAAAGTATTAGTGCAGTGTCTTAAACTGCATTAAAACTGCATTGTTTACCATTAATTATCAGTATATTTTTCAGCATTTCATGCTAAACCGTTGATACTCTGTTAATCGGAAAGGGTATTAAAAAGAAGAAATTTATAAGTTATCCAAAGCATAAAAGAATAATTAAGTGAGAGTCACGCAGTATTCACTATATTGCTTTTAAATACTAAGCTCTTACGGATCCAAAAGAAGAACTGTACAATCTATTGTATTCACATATTAAATTTGAGTTTTAAGATCACATAATTATACCCTTCGCCCATTAAAAATGGTCGAAAAAGGGTATACTAACTGTGTTTAAATGTATGTAACAGGCATAGAGTATACATATTATTGATCTGGATCACTAGCTGAGTCATGTATTCTGTCTGTGTGAACAAACACTTTTCAGCTATTATAAAAGAAAAAGATACCCAATTTCGATGGCAAATTCCTTTGTACTAGTTTATTTTTAATATTGTGTACCACGCCCACCGCCCCCGCAAATCAATAATTCAATTTTTAAAATCAATTTGTAAGCGCGTTGTATAATATACAATTTCTAATTTTTTACAAATACTAACATGAATGAAATATCTACGTATCCTTAAATTGCAATCAGATCGCTCAAAAAACAACGAAACTATTCAAGAAAGTATGAGAATAATACCAATGATTGCGAAGCTCAGCGCCATCTGTCGAGATTAACTAGCAACCACGTACATATGTTTACACCGGAAAATAAGACGAAGGGTATCTCACTGTCTCCTTTTTTTTTTAAAGAAAGAGTGTTGATAAGACAATGAAGAAGACATTCAATCTGTGCTATTACGAGTTCAATTCTTTTAATTAATATTTATTATCACTTACATATTTTTAGATTTTTTTTGTATGGGCTTCATATATGCTTTTATATAAAAGTCAGCAAACATATAAATCATTAAAGAAGATTGAAAAATTTGCAAATATTGCAAAAAAAGTGGAAATTCGCACTTAGAATTGAAAATGAGTACATAAATTGCTTGGAATAAGAGAATGGCAAACTGAAGCAACTGCATTAAAGTTACACTCTTCTTCAGACAAAGTTGGGTCTTTATTGCTGGGTTTATTGTGGTTAGGAAGTAGTAGAAGTACATGTATGCATGTACAAATGTGTTTAATATACCCAGCGTCATGTACTGACCACCGAAGCCGTAGAACCGAACCACCCAATAGACTCCAGAGACCATCAGTACATGATGATAGACGTGCAGAAATGTGATTTGTCTGTAACTCTTACGAAGCACGAAGAAAACCGTATCCATTAGATCCAAAACTTTGTTAATAAAGTAAGCATATATACACCAATGTTCAAGATACTTTCGCGGGTGGTCAAGGGGTAGCGCATTCATACAACGAAAATCGTGTACAGGATACAGCACAAGATGAACAAATGCCTGTTTAGAATGTGCAGATAAGATCAGATAGAGTCTTGTGTTGTATATCAAAATAATATTATACTCACATAGCCAAAAATAATTGCGTTGAAGGTCACTTGAATGATATTATAGACACGAACTATGTTCTTGATATTAAATGGCTTGCGATTTTCCATGAATTTTTTTCCAAACCTTAGGACGAACAGTAAATAGGCTGCCAAAACAATGTGTGTGGGCCATGGTGAAGATAGGAACAGTCCGCTCTTATTAAAGAAAGGATCTAAAATAGAGAAATCGGGTTTAGTCCAAGGTTGAGCAGTAAAACAATGAGGATCTGTCACCTGCAGGTGGTTTATTCCAAAACTCGAACATACTGATCCGATATATATTCAAGCCTTCCTCAGAGTTTCACAGCCAACAAAGTACTGAATCAAAATAGATTTAACACAGCAACTTTGCATTCTAGTAAAAATCTTGTTATACTTTCTGGTGTCATTATTGCAAAAAAAAAAAAAAAAAAAATTAAATGAACTATGCGAAACCACGTCACTGCAAATAGTGCATAGCTTCATACTGAATTCAAATGTACATTTTTTACCATTAATTATCACAACATCATTTCCGCAACATTTTAACATGCTAAGCCATCGGTACTCTGCTAATAGAAGAGAAAGGTTGAACGTGGTATGAATAGTCAAGTACAAGCTTAACATATTTGAAAACATTCTATGCATTATAGTGTCTGCATTGGATAACTTTCCTATTTTACTTGCATGTTTATTGAAGTCTTCGGCACAATCGCGTTATGGATCACACGAATATAATTGCAGGCAGGAATTATGTGCATGAACTTTATGCTAAGCTTCAGAATAAACAGTAAATATGTCTTTACAATATGTTATGTGAGTAGCACATGGTACATATAAGAATATTTTCTTATCAATAAAAAGGATTTATCTCTAGCCTCTATAATGGCTAAAATTCGACAGACAAGCAGGCGGACAGAAGAAAAGTTTCATACATTGATCTCTAACGTTCTGATATGCAAAAAGTCAGTCAACATTGGATACATTTGTTAACATTTAATATTCACTAACATTCACAGTTCATCAATATAAAGTACACAGTTAGTTAACTTTTATATATTTTAAGAATTTAATGGCTGTGGGGAATTGCATTAGTTCCCTTACCTTATTTAACATTCATTCAATTTTCTTTTTGTATGCTGTTACATAAAACTTACTGAACATATAAGTCATTAAAGAAGCTTGGAAAAGTTGCAAATATTGAAACGAAAGAGGGACTTCGCACGTAGGATTGAATAGGAGTATATAAACGGATTGTACCCAGCAAATGAGAAACTGACCTATCTGCATAAGAGTTATACCCTTCTTCAACCAAAGTTTGGTCTTCATTTCTGGGTTTAGAGTAGTCAGAAAGTAGTACGAGTACATCCAAGTATGCACAAAGGTATTGAGGATTCCCAAAATTTCAATCTGACCACCGTAACCGTAGTACCACATCCCCCAGTATGGCCCAAAGACCATCAGTACGTGGTGGTAGACGTGTAGAAATGTGATCTGCCTGTAACTCTTGCGAAGCACAAAAAACACAGTGTCCATCAGGTCCAGTACTTTGTTTAAAAATCCAAAATAGCAAAGCCAACGTTCGATGTTCTTAAGTGGGTGGTCAAGGGGTAGTTTTGGCATGCACCGAAAGTCGTGAATCGGATACAAAACGAGCCAGTAAATAGCCTGTTCAGGATGTGCAAAAAGATCTGTACTAATCTTGTGTTTTTTTCCAAAATAATCTTATACTCACAAAGCCAAACAAAATTAAGTTGTAGATCACTTGAATCATATTATAGACAAGGATTGTGTTCTTGACATTATATGGCTTGCGATTTTTCATGAATATCTTTCCAAGCTTCAAGACGAATAATAAATAGATCGCTAAAAGTGTATGTACGGGCCATGGCGAAGATATGAACCCTCTCTCTTCGAAGAATGGATCTGCAAAAGATTATAGGATTTAGTCCAAAAGGAATGGGCAAATACTGAGGATACCTCACCGGCAGATGGTCCAAGCTTAAACATGTTGATCCAATTCCGTTTCACTTTCTTCAGAAGGCGAGCAAATATAAACTGAACCAAAAAACTCTTTCCTTCCCATAGTTAATGTTTCAAGCTTTCAAAGTTAATGTTTGCAAATTAAACCACAAATTAAAACGCAGACTTCCGTCGTGTATGCTCGACTGTGATACACTCGCTTAACAATATTAGAACATTTATTTTCTTCAACCAGGTTTTTTAATAACCACTACCCATAAGGTAGAAGGCTATTTTAACATTGTGCCCACGGGTAACGTTTGTAACAGGCCTAAGGATGCGTGGCAGACGTCACAATCTATTTCAATTTTCAATCAGCATCTGTCTGTCTGTTTATATGTCTGTCTGTCTATGTGTCTGTCTGCTGTCTGTCTATCTGTCTGTCCGTCTGTCTATCTGTCTGTCTCTCTGTCTGTCCGTCTGTCTGTCTGTTTATCTATCTGTCTTTGCGTCCATGTTTGTCTGTCTGTTTGTCTATCTGTCTGTCTGTCTAGCTGTCTGTTTATCTATCTGTCTGTCCGTCTGTCTGTGTTTGTGTCTGTTTGTATGTGTGTCTGTCTGTCTGTCTGTTTATCTATCTGTCTGTCTGTGTTTGTGTCTGTGTCTCTTTGTCTGTCTGTTTATTTATCTGTCTGTCGGACTATCATTCCGTCTGTCTGTCAGTCAGACTTTTTGTCTTTCTGTCCTTTTGTCTGTTTATCTATCTGTCTGTCTGTCTATCTGTCTGTCGTTCTGTCTGCCTGTCTATCTGCGCGCAGATCGAGTTTATTTTAGCTTTTTGCCACTCCCCGTTCCGCCTAAGTTAGTCGATAAAAACCGAATTCCAAGCGTAATTTGAAAGCCGTATAGTTCATTTTTGGTAAACTGTTTACATGTTTTGCATAATGTAGACCGATTATGATGAAACTAAAAAAGCATTCATAGGTTACTGCAAATCTGCTTGATACTAAGTTTTTTAGTAAAAAACAATTTTTCCAATATTTTTTATGATTTCGATCCGTTGCGATTTAATTATATTGTCCAGCAATGAGAATCACCTATGATAAGATTCAGAGGGATACGTAGAATAGCTAAATCGACACAAAAATGGGTACTGATGAAGAATATATATTCATTTTGGAATCACTCTGCCTGTTGCACACTTTAGCAAGAAGAGTATTGAAAACTCACCACCGAATATGAATTCTTCAAATGGCTAAAGGGGAATAAAAAAATGTTTTATTTATGAACGTATTGAGTTGTAGTTGTATGCCATACATTGCAAATTTATTGTAATTTTTTACGATTATGAAACTAAAAATATGTGTTCACAACAACAGAGTCCGAGCTAATAAATTATAAAAGATTTATCTGATCTTAATATTTGTTGTCTTATATTCTTATATTCTTAACATAAATTTTTGAATTCACTAAATTTGTCTCAAAAAGCTGAATCAATTGAAAAACAAAAAGCAAAATACTTGTGTATTTATAAAATTATGAAGTGAATTATCTGAATGAAAGTTATATATGTTGCGCTTTAAAAAATGAGGCATTCGATTTACGATCCGTAACCATTATTAATTCGAACAGCATGTGTCTTTTGCAGTGGGCGATGTTTAACACACGAAATTTGCGATACTTTCACAGATTACGTATGCCAATTTATTTTTTCTAAACGAGAATTTTATTCTCTTTACGATGATAAAAAAATGTTTCTTGTATTTCCAACAACAACAAAAATATGAGTACTTTATTCAAAACGTAGACTTAAGAGATAAAAAAAATGACCACTATTAATTCGAACGCTGCTTAATATAAAAATTAATAAATATGAGAATTGTGTAACGTCACCTCTGGCCTGTATTACACACTTAACACATTTTGGCATTGACTTTAACAAGTTTTCGCAATGTTCTCGAGAAATCGAGCCACATCTCTTGCAACTTAATTTTAAGGTCAGAAATATTCCATTGTGGCTCATTTCGAAGCTTTCTTATCATTAGCCACCAAATATTTTCAACGGGGCTTAGATCTGGACTATTTCCTGGACTTTCTAAAACCTTCCTTTGCCTTTATTGCAGCCAATTTTTGGTTGTTTTGGCTGTGTGCGATGATGCTCCGTCCTGCTAAAAAGGGAATTTACCACAATCTGCCAGTTTTGGTGTTGATGGCAGCAAACTTTGTTCCAAAATATTAATATATTTTTCAGCGTTAACCGATCCTTCAATTAAATGCAGTTATCCTAATCCTTTGGCAGACACACATCCCCATACCATAATGCTTGCAGGAAACTTTACTGTCTTTTTAAGGCAGTCTTTATGGTATGCTAATGTCTTTGTACGGATGACTCGTTTTCTCTTATCGCCCGCACTAACATCGAATTTAGCTTCATCGCTAAATATGATGGTGTCCCATTGCATTTGAGTCCAAGACATCCTTTCACGAGCCCGAACCGTAAGCAAGGGTTTTTCCTTGGCCTACGAGGACCTACCTACTTTTAGAAATCATCCAATATATTTTAATTGCAGTCGTGTCTAATCTCGCTTGACAGCTTAGCCAATTTTCTGCGACCACTCTGAAGCCAAAAGTTTAAATGATTGGCGACGATCAGACTTAACAATTTTGGCCAGTTCCCTTTTGTCACGGGGTGCTATTGTTGATGTTCGGCCTCTATTTGCGATATTATTTTCAATGTTCACAGTTTTCTTGAACAATTGTATCACCCCATGCACCGACGATTTAGACAAATTTAATTGCTTATTTCTGTAATTGTCTTCCCATATTTATAATAATCTTTAATCAACGTTATGATTTTGGTGCAAATAGGCTTGCCACATGTCATCGTTGCTCAACTTTGACCGATCTGTTGAAATTTTACATTTTTTTTGCATTCTGCAATGTGTTATTATTTGTAGATTATAGCTAGATAGTGATTCCGTTCCAATGGATGCTTTTGCTATGCTCTTTTTTGAGATAACGGTTCGAATTAATAGTGGTCATTTTTTTTTTATTTTTTGAATAAAGTACTCATATTTTTGTTGTTCTTGGAAATACAAGAAACATTTTTTTTATCATCGTAACGAAAATAAAATTCTCTTTTAGAAAAAATAAATTGTCATACGTAATCTCTAAAAGTATCGAAAATTTCGTGTGTTGAACATTGCCCACTGCAAAAAACACATGCTGTTCGAATTAATAGTGGTTGGGAATCGTATTGTAGATAGCAGAGCTTCAGTATTTTATTTTATCTATTGAATTGATAAAATAAATCAAGTATAGTAAACATACAATTATAATTGCTTAATCTGTTCTTTAGGACTTTTAGGTCTAAGATAATTCGTAATATAGAATTTACTAAACATTATCATCATAAGGAATGCCTGAAAAAACATCATATATTGCAAGGAGTGCGGGAACTTACAATCGCGTCGAAATATCAACATCCAAGTCGAGTGAATCAGTAGAATCAAAAACTGAATAATTTGAATTAACGTGATATACTTTTTCCACCACAGACTTCCTTTCAGTTCCTCGTTTAGTGCCGATAAGAGATAATATAGATACATGACGGTGTGGACAAAAGTGTTTAGCAAAGCCAATACGCTAAACTGTCCCCCACATCCGTAGAATCGGGCGACCCAATAGATGGTATAAATCATCATCGCATGATGATAAACGTGCAGAAACGTGATCTGTTTGTTACTCTTGCGTAGCACGAAGAATATCGTGTCCAGTAGATCGATTATCTTATTGATATAGTATAAATATGTTACTTTTTGTTCCACAAACTTGAAGTGACTATCAAGCGGATAGCTTTCCATGCATCCCAGATCGTATATCTTCATGATGAAGAGACAGTAAACTGTAAAACATAAGCCAAGCCTTTGTGACATGCACGGAGTATAGTTCTATGGGAATACTTACATATGTAGCCGAACATAATTGCATTATATACCACTTGGAAGATATTGTAAGCAATGATGATCTTCTTTAGGTTATACGGCTTGCGTTTTTCCATAAATCGTGTACCGATCTTTAGCACAAAGAGTAAATAGGACGCAAGTAATATTGTTACGGGTATAGCAGATCCAAGAAGGGGCAGCGTCGCAGCCACAGGATCTATGACGGGAAGTAGAAAAATGTATCCTGTCGATGGTTTTCTCTCCATCGTTGAATCCTGTCAATTTTACCTGCTGGGGCCGAGTTGAAAAACGCAGCAAGATTTGAGTACATTTTCGTCAACGACATCCGATTTGGGGTTGCAGCGAAGTCCGACTGGCAACAATGATTGCCAGTGTAAAGTATTTTATGTGGAATGTGTACCCGGCACTTAATTATTCTGCATTCAAATTGTCAACATTATGCTTAAGCTGTATTTCGCTTTCGGGTATTCTCTCTCTGTTTCGTAACAGTCTTTTCGGCTCTCCAGAATGTTCAAAATAGCAGAGGGCAATAGCCTGTGAAAGTAGTCAGTGCTGAAGAGAATAGCTCGTTCGAAGATACTCTTATTATGAGGGGCAAATTAATCTCTTTAAATGCTTTCTTAATTCACACTTGCTGGTGTATTAAACAGTTCAAACTGTAAAGTGGTTCTTTAGCAATCATTATTTTCGTAGTGAGTTTAAAATAGATTAAGAACAAACGGAAATGTGGGAAGTGTTAAGTTTATTGCACCTGACTTTGTACTCACTCTCAATCCTACTGAATTTAAGTATATCTTTAATGAAAGAATTAATCACTGTATGCTAGAAGATGATATAAAGTATTGAAAAATGACAAACACAAGTTTCTTATTCACAAAATATAATGCAAAATGATTGAATTACAGTTGTAAAACCTTTATTCAATGTTTGAATTTATTGTTCTTAATTAGAAACAATAACATACATATAGTTTAGTACACTATAGTATAGTATAGTATTTTCCTTATGAGCAGGTACACCATGTTTCATTTATATGTCCATAAACTTAGCATACGTTTGATTTAATTGGTTCACTCCACCGAATAATTATTTAAAATACTTGATCTTAATTTCTATTTTCTTTATTTTCTTATTTCAAAGTGAATAAGTTTAGGGGTGAAGGTCTTGCTTTGCTTTGCTACATGTTTATAAATAGTAGATACTAACAATTCTCAGAAAGAACAATTTATTTTCATTTCTTTGCTAAAGGTTTGTTTGAGAGTATCATAGATAAGAAGGTAGCGGGTTGCTAGCATACTTCCTTTAGTTAAATGTTAAATATATGTTATGTTTTACATATTTGAACAAAGTCTAGTGCTGTCGAGCCATTCATGCGTTCTCTTCTTACATTTCTGTTGTAGTATCTCTGAGAGTCGGTTGTCAATTAAGTTTTAAGCGTACTTTCTATATATGGTGTAGCTGCCTTTAGCTCAATCATTTTCCAATTCATTATAGTATTATATAACGAAAATAATTGCCAAGAATCTGAAGAGTTACTACATCGTATTGGAAATATTTCCGTACTAAAGTGTTCGCTGTCGATTTGTGCTTTTTACTTGCAGCTGAAGGGACGTGGCACATTGTGTCGGGCAACCACAAAGAGCATTAGCGACAACAATGAAGTGCCAGCTGGAGCAGGAACAGGACAGAGGACACAGTCGAAGTCACAGGGACAACGCTGTCAACAGCAGCTGCTGCTGCCAATGGGTGTCGATGTTGCTGGTGTTGGTGTTGCTGGCAACCTAAGTGACGGCACTTGAAATCAAGTGACCTCGTTTATGATCTACAACAACAACAGCAACAATAACAGAAATCTAATTACGGCGCAACAATAAAACTGTTTGGGCTTGCTTGATGTTGATGATGATGATGATGATGATGATAATGACGCAGCGCTTCCTGTTTTGCTTTGACCAAACGAATGTGAAAAACTCAGTTTAAAACTTTAAGTGGCAAAAGAAAGAGTGCAACCTGAGTGTGCAACTGCAACTGGGAAATTTAATTAAGCGCACAAAGCTAGAGCAGAGAATCGCTGTTGCAGCTGCAGCTGCAAGTGGCAATAAATCAGCTGCAACTGCAATATCGACTGCTGCAGCAGCTGCAACTGCAACCAACGCGAGGCGCGAGTCACAGTCCGAGTGAGAGAGAGAGAGAGAGAGAGAGGGAGAGCTAGAGGGGAAGGAGGTTGGGGGCGTGTGCGGCCTGCACAGGCCAATTAGTCGCCGCCTCCAACAGCCTGTGGCAATAATTTTGGCTCCATTGAACGACAGCCGGCTCAGCCTCACTGATGACTGCCGCCAAGCGACGTGCGGCAGGCGGCAGCAGCACGAGCAGCAGCAGCAGCAGCAATGGCAATGGCACTGGCAGTGGCAACAACAGCAATGGCAACGGCAACGGCAACGGTAGCAACCACAGTAACAGCAACAACAACAACAACAACCACACTGAGCAGGCCTCGCACCATCACCATCACCATCAGGATGCAGGCAACCAGCAGGGGCACGAATACCAACAGCTGCTGCAACACCAACACCATCCGCACCCACATTACCACTCCCAGCAATACCACCAGCGACATCAGCAGCAGCAACAGCAGCAGCAGCAGCAGCAGCATGCGATGGCACAGCAGCAACACCAACACCAGCAACATCAGCAGACATCGACAACGGCAACATTGCGCGATTGTTCGGTCAAATTGCCGCTGGACATTCTGTAAGTATAATCGCTAGGACTGGAAGGGTAGGAGGGAAGAGAGGAAAGGAAGGCAAGGTGAAGTTCTCACTGAACTTTGCTCGCAATTCTTTCTAATTTCGCTTTGTAGTCTACGCAATTACTGCACTTATGCTAATGCCCAGACCTGTCTTATGCATTCTTGGATCACAAATTGCGAGTACTTTGAATATATATGCACTATTTGTATATTTACAATAGATTGCATAACATTCGAAACGTGTAATATAAACTCATTTTGTATATTTACAGTGGAATTATTAGATACCCATTTGAAGTTAAAATAAATTTAATCAAATAAGAGTAATATGAATACATTTTGTATATTTGTTGTAGACTGCATGAGATAAAACTTCATTTCATTCGATACGAGTTCACGGAGAATTTTATGACGAAGAGATTCATAACATTTTATACGAGTACTACGAATAATATTTAAATTTTTACAATAAAATTCATAGAGATCCGTTTGATGAGTAAGATTTAATTCCAAACGAATATTATAAATATTCTTTGAGTATTTATGGTAGAGTTCATTCATTTATTAATGAGGCAATCATGCATTTCGACACGAGTACTTTGAAGTTTATTTATATTTTTGCAGTAGACTTCGAGACCTTTTTGACGTAAGCATTCAATGCATTCCATATGCGTAATATGAATACTATTGGTTTTTTTGATGATTGCGATTCGTTAATAGAATTACGAGTGTTCTATCTGTATTTACACCAGAAATCATGAAGATCTTTATAACTCAAACATTCATTTTGTTCAATACGAGTATTATAAGTATTCTTTATATATTTTTTAAAAGATATCCACATGACATACCTATTCACTTTATTCGACAAGAGTACTATAAACATTATTTGCATATTTGTATTATAGAAGAATTTAAGAAGACCTTTAAAACTTATGAATTAAATTTGTCTACTACAAGTACTATGAATACCCTTTTTAATTCATTACATTCGCTTCAATTTTAATTATTGAATCCGTTAAGAACTTTAAGAACTCGCAATTAATTAATACAAGAGTTATAGCTGTAAGCAATTGTCCAGGCAATTGCACAAGTTGCAGCAATAGTAGTTGTTGTAGTCCTTGCTGTTGTTGTTATTATTGTTGTTGTTGTTGTTGTGGGAAGCCAGTGTAAATTCCGTTTGAGAGCGCGCTGAGCACACTGAGCTCTAAATGTGTGAGCTCTTAAGCCGCTTCCAGTTGGCCCATTAGTAGCCGGGAAAGAGGGAGACGGAGAAAGAGAGAGAGACAAATAGCGAGAGAAAGAAAGAAGGAGAGAAAATGAGAGAGAGAGAGAGAGAGAACGAAAAGGAGAGAGAAAAGGAGAGAGAGAGAACGCTTTAAAACAAAGTCAACTTGACCAGGATTTAAGCTAGCTTAAGCTGCCTGCGGGCGAAAGGAGAAGGGGGATTCGGGTTGAGGCTCGAGTTGGGGTTCTGCGGGTTCGGTTCCGGGTTCGCCATGGAGTTGAGGCTGTCAACTATGCTGCATGACAGCGGCAGCGGCAGCGGCAGAAAAACAACAGCAGCAGCAACAAATAATAACAATCAGACAGGCGACGTTGGGTCAGCTGCGTGTTAAGCCGAAGCCGTGAATACTCTAGAAAATTTTCAAGGGGTTAGGTTGAGGTTTTACCTAGGCTAGAGTAGGAATACCGCAGAGCTGCTTGGCAAGTAAGAGATGTATTAAGATACTTTTTAAGAGTTGTTTGTAATGTATAAAACCATTTATATGCTGTAAAATGTGCAGCAATTTTGATGAAATTCAATGAGGAAAGACAAATTTATATAAAGAGAACTGCCAATGAAAGAGTTTTATTTGCTATACAAGTAGTAAGATATAGTACTTCGAGCATGAGAAAACTTCTTCAGTTTATGCCAAACATGTTGTCCAAAAGGATTGCAGGGTTCAAAGGGCAAACAAGTGATGCACTGTGATTGCTTCTCGATTCCCAAGGTAGCCATAAATGAATATTTGCTGGGTTAGCTCTACAGCTGAGATCAACTCCAGCTTGGTCTCTCTCCCTCTCTCTTAACGAAAATAAACTTGCATATATACACGCTTATTAGAAGCTGCCACGCCCACTTTACACATTTCGTGACAAAATGGAAATACCCACAGCGCACGCATGCACAAAGGGAGCAGCGCAACAAACAGGCACACACACACAGAGGCACACGAACACACAGACACACACACAGGCACACACATACTACAACAATAACAACCTCTGGCAACAACTAAGACGACGACGACGACGACGACGACGACGACAATCAAAGGGAACGTTGCGTTTATGCAGATGCCAAGTCAAGTGGCAGCCGCCTCCTGCGGGCCGTGAAACGAGGCCAGTCTGGGCTGGCTTCAGTGCTGCAAATAGAAAACTAAAAGCATGCCGCACACCTATCTTGCTGTGCAAGTGTGTGTGTGTGTGTGTGCCTCGCTCTGTGTGTCGTTACTTTTAACGAGGTGTCGCATGCGAAAGTCGGCTAACAGGATGGAACGCCAAGCTGCCAGCTGCCAGCTGCCAACTAGCAACTGCCTGTTGCCACATTGCGGCACCTGCTGCTCTAAGGGGAAAGCGAGAGAGAGAGAGGGGGAGACGTTGCACCTGCCCCGCCCCTTTAGTGTATATGAAAGTGCACTTAGCCGGCGTCTGCTTTGGCTGCTGCCGTTGCTGCGGCGGCATGCTGCAAATGAAGTCATCCATTAGAGTACGACGACATTACGTATACGCGGCGTATGCTGCAACAGCTCATAATGCGAAGCGTGTTTGCTGCGGCTTAAGCGGAAGCGTTTATAATGAAATTCGCTTAAGCACTGACAAGGCAACTCACACTCACCCTACACCCTACAGCCTTGCACCTTCGAGCTGCCACGTCCAAGTATCGTGCAACTGAGTTTCGGCCATCGTGAGTCACACGGCGAGCCTTCGCTTTAATTACTCAACGGCAATCTAATTAGCCTGTCGAAAGACGACGACGCCGAACCCACTACGAATTACCGACCTACCTACCTAATGCCGACTACGGACTAGCATCGACGACTACGACTGCCTGCCTACCCGCCTGCCTGCCCGGCTGCCCGCCCGCCTGCTACTGACTTCCGGCAGGCGACTTCTATTGAAAGTGTCGTCCATTAGATTAATTGAGCACAGGCAAAGGACAAATCTGTACACTGAGCGAAATAGCTTGTGATTATCAGCTGAGCCAACATTGCTGATGACTTTGTGGAAATGAATACATTGGGTTATTTAGGTGTACACTCATTGAGCTGATTACATTGTGGTGTGGAAGGACTCTGCTTTCACTTTTTGCACTCGGGAAGGCAGTTAACCATTGGACTATATTTAGGTGGCAATATCTGGAGGGAGGGAGAGAGTTTAATCTGGTCTATTTTGAAGTTGCAAGGGATGAAGTTCAGTTTGGAATGGGGGAGATATAATAAATATAGATTGTAATAAAGCCTCCAATAAGAGTTAGGGTTGAAGATGTGCTAAAGATAGATTCTAAAAAAGATTAAAAATGGTTAGATATAGGCTACACATAGATTATAATATAGGTCTAAAAGAGGCAGATTTAAATAAAACTGAAAGTAAACGGAAGTATCCATAACCTTGTTAAGAATAGAATGATTTTTGTATGGAGTATGATGTTTTCAATGGTTCAAACTGTATATTAATGAAAATACCAATATATTGAAAAGTAAAGTATGCTTTAAATCGTGATCTCTGCCATAGTAAATCCCATTTAATATCAATAACCTTTTTATCAACTTATAGACTACAGAATATTATTAATTATTCATCCTGTTCATTGCTAGATAAAATTGTCTTCCCTGTTATGACTCTAGGCTAATATATGAAGAGAATATTATGAATTTGAAAACTAATATTTCAGTCGATAGTACGTTATTAAAACCTCCGAATTTAACCTAAGGCTTTATAAGTTGATTTATTGGCTTAAATTGATTAGGTAGAACAGAATTAGAATTATGAATATGAATAAAATTCATTACAGAAATATTACCGTCGACTTTCATAGAGTTTATTTGTGCAAATTTGAATAATAAAGTAAAACTAAACTTCGTTTTGTGCAGGGTATTGCTCAGTCATGTTCGTTACATAAAACCCTTTTTCCCTCACTCTTTTTGCGCATTACTCAAACTTTTTCTTACTCTGTACTAATCGCTTAACTAATCTTCTTTTTGTTCTCACTCATTGCCTCATTTACCATAGGTGGTTGCCCAAGTCGGCAATGCGCCCGGTAGGCGCTGATGCCTCGCACACGGACTGCATTCTGGTGGTTGGTGTCTCCCGTCCAAAGCTGGCCGTAGTCTTCCTGACGGTCATGCTGATCTCGTTGTTCCTCACCTTCCATGTGCTGTACGACAGCGCCGTGTATAACATTCAGGCAGCTCAGGCGGTGCATGAGAGGCATCGTCTCTCGCTGGTTGCCTCCGCGTCCGCTGCTGCTGCAGCAGCGCCGTATGCAGCAGCGAATGGGAATCATTTGCCGGTGTTTGTAAAGCCTGTAGCCAGTTCGAATCAGTTAAGTCATCCCATGGTCTTTCCCTCCAGCCGTGTGCACTTCCCCAAGACAAGTCGACGGCTGCCTCAGGTGAGTTGAATGAATGAGCGTGGCGTGTGGCAAGTTTCGATGGTGCTAATTACAACACTAATTTCAGGCGCTGATAATCGGTGTACGCAAGTGCGGCACGAGGGCGCTGCTGGAGATGCTCTATCTGCATCCGCGCATACAGAAGGCTGGCGGCGAGGTGCACTTCTTCGACCGTGACGAGAACTATCTGAAGGGATTGGAATGGTATCGCAAGAAGATGCCGCACTCGTTTCGCGGCCAAATTACCATCGAGAAGAGTCCCAGCTACTTTGTCTCACCCGAGGTGAGTTGAAAAGGGTGTTCAGAGGGTGCCTAGAGGAAGTATCTGTAGGGTGTAAATGCAGGGAGAGCAGACTCACCTCTCTCTCTCTCTCTCTCTCGTATTATAAATTTCGCACTCACTTTGATGTCTAATTGGCAATTAGGCTCTGCCCGTATCCGCCGCTGCACACGGTCGACCCTAATTATTAATTAACTGGCCACGAGGACGACTGGCGACTGCATCGACATCTATCAAATTAAAGCGAGCCTCCTCTCCGTCGATGTCAGCTTGCTCCGCTCACTACCTCTCTCTATCTTTGCCACTCTATGTGCCAATTTCCGTCTTCTACTCTCGTATCCGTGTCCGTGTCCAACCAATTTTGGGCAGCGGAAATGTTTGCAAATTCATTTGCCAAACGGCGTCATCTAACACACATCGCAGTTGTACCCCCAACTCACCCACCTAACCCCCTTGAAGTGCTGAAATTGGTTCAGTTTTTTTGGCACTGCTGTTTTATTATAGTAGTTGAGATACCCTGTAGTGGCTGTTGTATGGATTGATAGAGTGGATAGAGAATTTATTGCATTGGGTTAGGGATGGTTAGGGTAAGAATTCCGGTTAGTTAACAGTTAGCCTTATGGTAGGTTGGGTTTAGGATAAGTGAGGGTTAGAGTAAGTTGTGGTAAGTGTAAGTTAGGGTTAGAGTTAGGTTAAGGATAAGTTAGGGTTAGGCTAAGTATGAGTTAGGATGAGTTAAAGTTAACTTAGGGTTAGAGTAAGTTAAGGTTAGGGTAATTTAGGGCTAGAGTAAGTTTGGGCCAGAGTAAATTTGGATTAGTGTATGTTAGGGTTAGCTAAGGTTAAGTAAAGGCTTAGATAATTTAAGGTTAGGTTAACTTAGGGGTAAGGTATTTTAGAGTTTCGGCAACTTAAGGTTAAGCTAAGTAAGGGTTAGGGTAAATTACGGTTAAAACAAGTAACAGCACAAAGTTGATGATGAATTTTAGGTATCTGTTTTTAGTTGTCGATTGATTTAATATAAAACAACTAGGCAAATTCCTGAGACAGAGAATTAAGCCTACCTTACATCCTCCTACTGAATACATACTGCCAGGCAGTATTTAACAAATGTAAACTGCACCAGTAACAAACAGGAAGTAGTTACAGATATATGAGAAACTCTTACTGCGCTTCACAGGGTATACAGTGGTCAATCAGCCGCCCTTCTGTTCTTTTATTTGTTTTTCTGGTTCTGGTATTTTTTTGTATTTTGCCTCCGCCCGTAGCCCGCAGTGTGCCCCGCTACTGTTGCTGCTGCTGCTGATGCAATTTGCTGCTCGAGCCGGAAGTTGCATGTGTCAGTGAAATTGAAGCCTTTAGGTGAGGTGGGTTGTAGATATGGTTTGAGATTGGGTAGCTGCGCGGTATTCAGCGCGGTGTCAGCGCAATGCAATAATTCATTCAGTTTTGCTTTCAATTTGCGGCCGCAGTGCAGCTTTCAGCTGCAAGCAAGCAGCAGCAGCGCAGGCTTCCGTCAGTTAAATCTTCATTAATGTCATTATTAATATTTATTGACACACCCGAGCGGGCGACTGTCTCTAGGCCCTTTACCCCAGAGGCAGTACCAGACAGAGGAAGAGAGAGAGAGAGAGAGAGAATGAGAGCGAACCTGACCAGTTGCTTAAACTCGTGTTATCGTATTTTATTTAAATTTTACCCGGCGCAGTTTCAGCTTAAAATTAGCCTCGCGCCCTCCATAAATAATGCAGCTCCCCATGGTGTGCTTGCGCCAGCAGCAGCTCCTCCCCGCCACGCCCCGCTGCGCCTTGGCTGGGTGCAGCTAGCTTATGTAGCTCATATACATAACATTCTCCATGGCATGTATAGCATGTACTCGGTTGGGCTGGAGCTGTGGCGACGGCTATTTAGTCCGTTTTGCAGTTGAAACAAAAGGCCGACAAGGTTTCTGGTTCATCAAGATGAGGTGGGGGCGGGCGGTGGTGTTAGTGTTTGCCTAGCAAAGTCAAGCTGTTGTTGCCTTGTTGCACTTGTTGCATACTTTACGGCGCCCATTGAAATTGATTAACTTTATTTAGCGCGCCTCGTTGACTTTTATGATACCCTGTGCACACGGCAACGAGTGTGTGGGGTGTGCTTAGGCAAAGTGTGTGAGTGTGATATAGATATAAATAGATAGAGGGTGGAAGAGAGGGAGAAAGAGATGGATAGAGAGTGAGTTAGGTCAGTTAGAGTAGTTGGCATGCATAATTTGTGTGGTTACTCGGTGTGTGCTTGAAGTAGAGTGATGAAATTTTGTTTGTGGCTAGTGGTTTCTATAAAACTGCCTGAGCTGATAGGTTACTGACGTAGTTAAAGTATAAGAGGAGTTATGGAAGAATCAGTAAGAACTTTAATAAGTTTCTGTGAATTTAAATAAGAAGATGCAAGTATAAGAAAGTGAAAGGGAGAGAGGAATATAGACAAATACTTATTTAGTTGCTGTACGGCCAGAGAGTTCCCTGTCTCTAGCACAGCTATACAAGGTATCCACCAGCCCATCATTGCTCTCCCTCTTGCCTGCACTTGGCTGCCATTGCACGGCCCGTCGACGACGGCATTGTATGAGCATATTTTACGGTTAAATTAAATTGTTCACTGCACAGTGGGCACAGTGGACCTTCTTCCCTGCCCAACTGCAGTGGGGGCTGTAAATTCATTAGCTGCTTATCTGACAGAGTGACTGAGAGAGACAGGGCACAGAAGGTGTCTCTCTCTCATAACTTGACATTACTGGAGCATGTTGTTGACATCATCGCCTTGGCGCCTGCTTGCTCGGCGGCAATTCGATTCCATTTCCTTTTGCAGGTACCAGAGCGAGTGCGTGCCATGAATGCCAGCATCAAGCTGCTGCTGATTGTGCGGGAGCCGGTGACCCGTGCCATTTCGGACTACACACAGCTGCGGAGTCATGCAGCGACGGCCATACTGCCGCTGGCAGAGAGCAGCAGCAGCAGCAGTAGCAGTAGTAGTGGAGGTGCACCCGGCTCTGGCTACGGCGCAAGGATGCCAGCAACGCAATCGACACTCTACACGAAGCTGCAGGCGGCACATGGCTACGACAATGCGCTGGGCAGCGGTGCTGGAGCCAAGGAGACGGCCATGGGCACGGGAGGTAGCAAGAGGCGAGGCACTGCGGCAACTACAACAACCACGCCCACACCCAGCGCCGCCCAATTGGCTGCCAAGTAAGTGTGACTGTGCCTGTGTGTGCGAGGGCAAATGAAATGCAAACTGCAAATGAAACTGGCAAAATGTTTCCCTCTCTCCGCCATTTGTAATTTATAGTTTCATGTATTTGTCTTTGCTTCTTCTTCTTCTTCCTCTTCTAGGTCCTTCGAGGAGCTGGCCATATTTCCCAATGGCACTGTCAACGAGGCATATCGCCCGCTGAGCATCTCCATGTACCATGTGCATCTGCATCGCTGGCTCGAGGTATTTCCGCGCGAGCAACTATTGGTGGTGAACGGGGATCGCCTGATAGAGGATCCGCTGTCGCAGCTGAAGCGCATTGAGGCTTTTCTGGGTGAGTAAGAGAGGACCTTGTGTACATCACTAATGAGAAAGAATCTTTGTGTACCTCACTTGTGAGTTAGGTACTTTTTGTACCTCTTTGGTGAGTTAGATACCTTATGTGCGCTAGTGAGTTAGGTACTTCGTGAATCCCACAGTCAGTTAGGCACCTTACTGTACCTCACTATTGGGTAGGTAAGGTAAGGCACTTGTAAGTAAGGCACCTTAAAGACTTGATGAGTCCGCTAGGGACCTTCTGTACCTCACTAGTGAGTTAGATACCTTATGTATTTCACTAGTGTGCTAGGCACCTTATGTACCTCACTATTGGGAAGGTACCTTATGTACCTTACAAGTAAGTTAGGTACCTCATGTACCTCACTAGTTAGTTAGATACCTTGTGTATCTCACTTGTAAGTTAGGCACCTTATAGATCTGACTAGTAACTTAGGTACCTTCTGTACCTCACTTGCAAGTTAGTTACCTTCTGTACCTCACTAGTAAGTTAGGTATCTTCTGTACCTCACTATTAAGATAGATACCTCATGTACTTCACTAGTAAGTAAGGTACCTTCTAGTAAGTTAAATACCTCATGTACCTCACTAGTAAGGATGGTACCTTATATACTTCCCTAGTGAGTTAAGCACCTTATGAACCTCACTCGTCATCTATCTAAACTCCTTTCTAATCTCTGTCGCTCTTTTCCCTCCTTTCAGGCATTGAGCATCGCGTGCGCAGTGAGCACTTCTACTTTAATGAAACAAAAGGTTTCTATTGCCTGCGCTATGATAATGGAGATCGCTGCTTGAGGGAGACCAAAGGACGGAAGCATCCACATGTGGACCCTGTGGTGGTCTCCAGACTACGCAAGTTCTTTGCCGAATACAATCAACGTTTCTACGAGCTTGTGGGCGAGGATCTTGGCTGGCCAGAGGAGTAGAGGAGGAGGACTGATGGAAATGAATGTTGCACAACTCTAGGGGGCAACTCGTGCAACACAATTTGCCACTCTGTTTGTTGCAGCATTTAATTACAGGCGAAAAGCAAACAAAAGACCGCGCTGCGTGCAACAGAAGCAGCCGAGGCAGAAGAGGAGGCAGCAACGCCATATTTCTGCCTCTCTGCCAACCTGGCTGACAGTTCAATTATGCCAACCTCCCGAAATACTCGTACTACATAACAAACAAAAAAAAAAAAAAAAAACATAGAAAATCGAAGAATATCGTAGAAAATGTGTGCAGCAAGCCATGAAAATCTATGGGAAAATTGCGCCAGGCGCGCATATTTCGCATATCGGGGAAGAGAGAGAAAATATTCCCCGAATACAAAAAGCAATATCAACACAAGTGAAAGCTTGCTGTAGCCGTCTGTTTGTGTGAGAGCGAGAGAGAGAATGTGTATCTGAATGTGTGTGTTTGAGAGCATAAAAATTAATTAAGCAACTAAATGTGATTTTATAGCAAATAAGGCGATGGAAACTAATTGAAACGAATGTGTCTCCCCTCGCTGGAGAGGCTCTCGAAATGTATTTAGAGAGCGAATCGTTTGGCTGAATTGAAAGTGTGCATACAACAAGAAGCAGAGGAAGAGAAAGAGTAGGAGAAGAAGAACAACCACAAAACGTACATTTAGCATAGGAGTATATCGCATACATATCTGAGCTACTCAACCTATTATACAGACAGAAACACAAAACTAGCATTAAAATTAAAGCGATGAACGTAACATATCAAAAGAAGAATGAGACAAATTAGAGAGAGAGAGAAGTGAGAAGAAGAAAAGGCATCCAACCTTGAACTCAAAACATATCAGCAACAAGTTTGAACCTAGCAAGTAACTACAAGATATATATACAAATATATATAATATACATACGATTAGTCTAAGTTTACATTGAATTTGTTGTTAGAGATTGCGTTGATTTTGCACTTGATTTGCCTTAGTTTTAATTATAGCAGAAAATACCAAGCCCCTAGCGAGAATATACTAGATAATTGCACTGCCTAAATATGATATACATATATATAATATACATATATATTGTGCACCACCCCTTGAGAGTTGTAAGATTTTTTAAAGCATTTTTAGCAAATTATTTGTAACCTATGCTAGGCCAGATAACTACTATGTATACATATCAAGATTAGCTTATACATACTATACATAAACTATATATACATACAATATATTATACTTATACATTTCGTGTACTTTCGAAACTAATTGTGAAAGATAGAAGATACAATGCATATCAACTCAATGTGAGCAATTTAACTTAGGCTAATCCCGAACAGAAAATGGAAAACTATCCATCAAATTTGTGTGTTTGTATATGTAATAATGGAATAATCATTGTAATATCAGAGATTATCAGCTGACCCAACGTTTCAGATAGTTTATAATGAATTACGTTAGTTTCACTCTCAGTTCGACTAGTTCGTAGGGATCTTCAGCACACAGCAGAGTTACTCTCTAAAAAATAGAATGTACTCCTAACTATAACTACAAAGAACACAATCCGTGTGATCCATTCACAATTCCAGAACGATAATGATGATGACAAATGAACCACGAAGGAAACTAACCAAGCAATATATCAATTCAGAGATGAATATGAAGATGAAGAAAAACAAAAAGAACAAGACTGAAGGTCCTCCGCAGAATGTTTTCTCAATGATTTTTGATTTACGAAGAGAGTATAATATGCATACGTATAAAGAGTAAAACCCCAATCAATATAAGTAGCACACGAGACAACGAAAGTTTATAATTTGTTATATTTTTATACAAACAAAGAAACCAAAGAGACAGTTACCAAAGAAGCTGAAGAAGTAGAGAAAGAGAAACCAACACACTAGTTTGTTTTATGTGCTGAATTCGAAGAGAAAAACAGAGAGACAGAGAGAGATCATATCAGATCTCTGTAGTTACTACCTTTTCCTTTAACTACGCCAATTACTTAAACGATAAACTAAAGAAACCAAATACATATCAAGTGTTTAACTCAACTCTAACGCCTCCATTGACATATTGATATATGTTACCTATATATTGATGTATTGTCTACTTACATTTAATGTGTGTAATTTTAATGCAAGCGAGAGCCACATACATGTGTACATGTACTTACCATACATACCTACATATAGTACATGCGCATTCAACTTGCTAATCTATAATGTACCTTAAAAACGAAAAACCAAATAGAAATCGAGAAAAAAACTAAAGAAACCAAAAAAAAAAAACTACTATGTATATTTCTTTAACTCTCAACTCTTGACTCAAATCTTATTCAAATTTTCAATGTACATGAGACATACGACAAACGGAACATATCAACACAACAAGAACAAAAAACAAAGGCAACCAAAGAATGATCATTCAATGAATCCAAAGAAAAACGTATAAAGAAAAACAAAAAAAAAACCAAATCAACATTTTAAACTTTAAAACAATTTTACGCATGCAATGAATAAATGTATTAAAAACAATATGCAAATGTTTTATTCTTCCTAAGGCACAGCTAAGGGTTAATACTAGTGGAAAACTTTTTCTTAGTCGAGACACAAACCCGCACAGCTTTTGATGTGCGTAGAATTTTTCTATTAACGACTTTTGTCATTATCAGATTTGCCCAAATTAAAAGCTAAGCGAGTCGATTTAGTCTCTCTTTGTGCACTCACGGAATCGGTTGGACAACGAGCGAACTGCGCATTTTACATATTATAAACATTATAATATAGTTTCTGTCCTATAGAGTATATAAAAAGCTAACGACATGTGGCGTCGCATGGACTTTTACACCCGTCACGCCTCCGGGCACCATCAGCTGTGCGCTGGCAGGTTGTTCTCAATGGGCAAAGCACTCGAGCAGCAGGTGAGTGAAACAGCTGAGTGATAGAGAGAGTAACAGACAGAGAGAGAGAGAGGGGAGAAAAAGAGAGAGGAATTCGAATGAGTGCGCTTGTGAGAGAGCTTTGTTTACAAACAATCATACCCAGTTGGAAATTTGCAGCATTTACAGGCGCACGCCGAGCTCTACGAAACCTCGCCGCCGCGTGTGGATGAGGAGTGGCTACAGGCAAAGCCCTACACAGAGGTGCCTGGACCTAGCCGACTGCGCTTGATCTCCTACTTTCTACCGGGCGGTAAATTATAGTTTTTATTTAACCTAACCTAACCTAACTTGACCTAACCTAACCTAACATAACATAACCTAATATAACCTAACGTAACCTAACCTAACCTAACCTAACTTAACCTAAACACCTTCTCCAGGCAAACTTCACAACATGAACCTTATACAGTTGAATCGTCGCATGCGTGAGATGTACGGCGATATCTATCGTTTTCCGGGCATGATGGGCAAAGCCGATGCTATATTCACCTATAATCCCGTAGACTTTGAGCTAACCTATAGAAATGAAGGTGTTTGGCCCATACGCATCGGCCTTGAGAGCTTTACTTACTATCGCAAGGAGCATCGTCCCGATATCTTTGGCGGCATTGGTGGACTTGTCTCGGAGTAAGCTTATAGACCAGTTTGAATGATCTTTTATTGATTTATCTCATAGACAGGGCAAGTCCTGGGCAGATATACGCAATAAGGTCAATCCGGTGCTGATGAAGGTGCAGAATGTGCGACAAAATCTGCCACAAATCGATCAAATTGCCAAGGAGTTTGTGGACAAGTGAGTGAGCCACTCTTAAATTAAACTATATCTATAAAGATATCTCCCCTTGCAGACTGGAAACCCTACGTGATGCTCAAACGCACACACTGACCACCGATTTCCATGAGCAGCTCAAGATGTGGGCTTTCGAGTCGATTAGCTTTGTAGCGCTCAACACACGCATGGGGCTGCTGACCGATCATCCTGATCCCAATGCGGCACTGCTGGCTAAGCATATGTCCGACTTCTTTAACTATAGCTTCAAGTACGATGTGCAACCCTCAATTTGGCCCTACTACAAGACAAGTGGTTTCAAGAAGTTCCTGCAGACCTACGATCACATTACGGAGATCACCACAAACTACATCGAGGCAGCTATCGATCGGTTTGAGCATCAGAGTAATCAGGATAACAAGTGTGTGCTGGAACAGTTGCTCAGGCTCAACAAGCAGGTGGCAGTTGTGATGGCCATGGACATGTTGATGGCTGGTATTGATACGGTAGGAAGGTCCTAAGATGATCTGACGATCAATATTTATTGATCCCTTCTCTCTCACTCTTTGCAGACCTCTTCGGCCTTTGTCACCATCCTGTATCATCTCTCACGCAATCCCTCGAAGCAAGCGAAGCTACTTCGAGAGCTACAGTCTATACTGCCCAACGCCTCTGATCCTCTGACCGCAGAGAGCACCAAGAACATGCCGTATCTACGTGCCTGCATCAAGGAAGGTCTTCGCATCACTTCCATTACACCAGGCAACTTCCGCATTACCACAAAGGACCTAGTGCTCTCTGGTTATCGCGTGCCACGTGGGACGGGAGTACTCATGGCTGTCATGGAGCTGTCCAACAGTGAGGAATACTTTCCACAGAGCTCTGAGTTTATGCCCGAGCGTTGGTTGAAGACGAGTGACTCAGATGCACACTCTGATGCCTGTCCAGAAGCACGTTCCCGCAATCCCTTCGTCTACTTGCCCTTCGGCTTTGGACCACGCACCTGCATAGGCAAACGCATTGCGGAACTTGAGATGGAGACCTTGCTGGTGCGACTACTACGACGTTACCAGATCAGTTGGCTACCTGACACTCCACTGCAGTACCAGAGCAACATCATTCTCTCACCTCACGGCGATATACGCTTCAAGTTCGAACCAATTGAGGATGGTAGTTTCAGATAGAGAGAGATTTTTACTTTAAATATTATCGGGCAATATAGCGAGTGTATATATATATATAGTAAATAGTATATGTTAAAAAAATTAGAGGAGTACTTGGAGAGTGTTTTAAGGGTACTAAGGTCGCTTAGCGGATATTGCGACCACGGAATCGCTGATGGGAATGATTGAACTTCTTTTGCTGCTGATGATGTTGTTGTTGTTGCTTAACCGGTTGCTGTTGTTGCTGCTGCTGTTGTTGTTGCTGTTGTTGTTGCTGTTGTTGTTGTTGTTGTTGCTGATGATTATTTTCATCTTGTTGCTGCTGTTGCTTCTCCACTTCAGGCTCGATAAGGGACTGTCGAGCTAGGGAGATGTTCTGCCTGGCAACCTCAAGTTCGTTGTTAGCATTCAGCTCCGCCTCCTCCATCTCTGAATTGGGCGTGGAATGAGCTGAGAATGAAACAAACAAATAGTTGATCAGTGTCTATCGAAATTTACAGGGTATCTCCCACTACTCACTGGCAACCGACGTGATGGTGACGTTCTGCAACGGAGTATGTGGCTGGAAGACAGTGTTGAAATAAGTGGGCGAACCTGTTGATGAACAACAATCAATAGTTATCGAAATGTTATCGATCACTTAACGAATGCTTCGACCAACCGATGGGACTATAGAATATATCTTCAGAGGAGGTAGCAGGCGTTAGGGTCTCGACTGTGGGAGGCGATTGCGGTTTCGGTTGGATTGGTTGGTCGGAAGGGATTTCTTGTTGTGGGTCGGCGGCGGTGCAGACGGTCTTCGCGCTGCCACTGTCTGTGTCGCTGTCATCGTTGTCGTTATCGTTTTCGTTCTCGGGTGTGGGATTAGGATCGGGATTCGGGTTGGAGTTGGAGCTGGGGTTGGAGTTGGAGTTGGAGTTGAACTGGTCAGGGATGGCTGAACACATGCACGGAGTAACAGAAACAAAGGCAAAATACTAAATGTTTAAAATGTAAATTGGGATCAGGATTGCACTCTCAACCCTGGTGTACCAGGGATGGAGGCACTGAAATTACCTGCGGCAGCGGTGTTATTACAGATTCGAGTATTCAGAAAGGCGGAGCTAGCTAGACCCATCGATGACTTCCAGTCCAATTCCTCTTCCTTGCACTGTGAAACTAAAAGAGGAAGAGATAATGACAGGCAGAGAAAGGGAGAGAGAGAGAGAGAGATAGAGTGTATCAGGGTCTGCTCGGGAAAGTCTCAGGCCAAAACTCACAATAGAATCCCGAATTTGGAAGGACTAGAGACAAATGAATAGCTTAGGTTTAGGCTCAAGTATTCTTTCTGTATTTCAGTTTTCGGTTTTCAGTTTCCAGTTTTTTAGTTTTTCAGTTTTTTAGTTTTGGTTTTAGTTTTCAGTTTTTCAGTTTTTTAGTTTTAGCTTTAGGTTTTAGTTTGATCTACGCTTAAATCGATAATCGATACTTTCAGTTAATCTAAAACTTGAACTTAGGTGTCTAGGCAGATGAGAGGGAGAGAGTCTAATAACAGTTCAATGTCCATTACCAACTTCCTTCTGCTCCTTGCTGTTGCTGTTGCTGTCGATGTTGTTGCCATTGCTGGTTGTCGACATTATCTTTGTCCTGTCCAGCTTCTTCTCATGCTCCTGCTCCTTCTCTTTCTCCTTCTTCTCCTCCTGAGTCTTCTCTCGTTCAGGTTGATTGGCGTACAACGCCTTTTTGTTACGCTTGTGCTGCAGTGGGGGCAAGATTAGAATGAGCTTCGTTGAGGTTTCTTTGAACTGATGACTTACCTCCTCAGCATTCTCCTGCACCTCGCTGCTGCTGATCTCTTCGCTGCTGTGGGATTCGCTATCACTCTCGCTGCTGGTACTGCTCTCGATCTCGTCCTCTGGATTCGGCACAAAGTCGGAGTCATCCTCGGAGTTGGCATTGGCGTAGCTGTTCAGTATCTCATTGATGGTCAGGTTCTGTTCCTGCACGTTGTCCTCTTCCCGTGGTCGCTTCGAGACACTCTGATTGGGCTGCACAAGTTGCTGGAAGTATAAAGAGTTAAGGTAATCTAAATTGGAAGAGGGTGCTGCTCCTGCCTACCTGTTGTGGTTCATTGTGGTGCACACCTGGTCGACAAATGGCACGCGACATCCACTGACTAACTTTCTGGGTGAAGCTCTTGCCTGCCAGACTGGAGGCCGCCGTTTGACGATCCCTCATCACACGCAGTCCATGCAACCGGATGGCACGCAGCTTGCGACGACGTGTCTGTATGAAGTAGATCGTGTCACGAGGAGAGACGGGCCCGTTGCCGATCATCAAGGCGCCTACAGACAACCAGATGCGCGCCAGACGCAGCAGTATAATGAGCAGCAAGAAAGGCACCCAGGGAAGTGGACGTTCCAGCACGACATTACTGGAGTTCTTGTCTTTAAAGAAAAGAATTAATTGAAGTGCGATCAAGGGTACTTTATAGTCCACTTACCTTGGGGCAGACTCCACTTGGTCGTGTCCTCGAGCAGTTTCAGTGCACGATCAACACGCACGATCACAAATTGTCCGAGGCGTGTGCTGGCAAATCTCTCCGTCTGCTCACGCACTCGTGCATAGAAGCCCGATTGGCTTTGCAGTTCGCTGATCTCAGCATTCTCGATATGATCGTGCTGCTGCGTATGCTGCTGCTGATCTTTGGCCTGCGTCTCCTCCCCTTGTATCATGCTGGAGCTACTTGGTTTAATGGACTGAATACATAAACAAAATAAAGATTTCTCGTATTTCTTTCGTATGTACACAAGTATTCGGCGATTATCACTGATCGTGTGTGCAATGTGCGCGATCAGTGATCATCGTAAAGGTGCGAGGAACGAAGCTCCGGCGTGATTACTGGCTGACAACCCTCACAGATCTGCTCTACTTATAGAGGTAAGAGTACGAGAGGCACAAGAGGAGAAGGAGAAGAAGAAACGATCGAGATGACACTGTCTGCCACCTCTCGGGACTATCAGGCTGCCGCATCGCAGCGCACTTTCAACACAAACTTTTTATTATTTCGGTTTCTGTCTGGCAAAACTTATATTCATCGTATTCTCTCATCTTTTTTTTGCTTTCCGGCCTCAGTGACTAACAACAAAATGGAAATCAAAACAAATTAGGTAATACGAATGTGTTTAATTGAAGCATCTGAACTTTGTTCGCCTATAGGGAATACTATGAATAGTTTTGGACTGATAAGCGGCCAAGCATAGGAAACCTACTCATCGCAGAGCGGATCTCACTGTCTAGCCTGGTGTGTGAGGTGAAAAGTGTCTTGGATGCTTCGTATATATAGAGATTACAGGTTAGTAATAGAATTTTAAATAGTTGGACTGATTGGCATGAAGCAGAGAAGGTTTCAATTAGAAATTGTTCTGCCAAGGGAATGTATATGAGAAGGGAACTATAAAAATTTTAGAAATAAAAGAAATATTTTAAATATGCTTAAGTCAGCTCACTAAAATAGGTGTATAAGTATTATTTTTATAAATATCATTAAAATGTGTAAATATTTAAAAACTCTACGAACTTCTTAGCAAAACACTGTCTTATTATATTATATTATACCTATAAGTTGAAAGAAGTTAACTTCAGAATAAACAAAAATTATAATGATCATCTTGGATATAATCTTCAGTCTTTATTATCATATAAATTCAATTTTTAATTGATCGGATCTATCAGATAATTTAAGCTCATTACCGTTCTTTAGATCATTTCTCCCCCCTATCCCAACTATCTACGGATTGTTTTGCAATACGAAGAAGCTCACTTATTTCTATATGCAAAACATATAGGCGAATATTTATTATAAACATTTACATTTAGCATGGCGTTTAATTTGATATTTATAGCGCTTATTGCATCGTTCGGCGCACGGAAAAAAAAGAAGAGAGAATAAAAAGAAATGAATGAAAAGCGAAATAATAAAATTATCAAAATTTATTGGCGGGATCAAAGTGTATCGAAACTGTGTGCATAATCGACGACTGTACACACATACTAGCGCAGTCTCTCACACACATATACACAGAGTACACGCACAAGACGGACGGGGGCGAAAGAAATTGCAAAGCAGATGTGGGAGAAGTGAGAAGAAGGAATGCAAGCGAAAGTAATAAGGCGCAAGGCGCAAAAACTAACTGCGACGTTGAACCCAGAAGAGAGGCTAGAAGAGAGAGAGAGAAGAAAGTGTGCCCTGCCTAGCTGGCGTCCCTCTCCCCCGCCGCCCAAACACATGCTGAGATAACGGCGCACACGAAGAAGAAGACGAGCAGGAAGCAACTAACTAAGCATGACTTACCGGTCTCTTTGCAGCTCTTTCACTTTTACTTTTCAGCTGATTTCCTTCTACTTTTGATTTTCCTTTTACGTTTTTCCTTTTGTTTGCCTGCTGTGCCTTCTGTTTATGGCCAAGTTGAAGAAAATTGAAGATTTATTCCAGCAAAAGAACTGTTATTTTCGAAGTACTCAACAAAGCTTTGCGTAGCGCAAGATGGCACGAAACGAACGACTGCACAACTCCCGACAGACTGAGCAGGGCAGTGCGAGCCGAAGGTGATGCCAACCGAAGTCGGAACAAGCCGTCGATCGGCAGCTTCGATTGTCATCGTCGTTATCAGCTGTAATCGATGAGAGCAACAGTGAGGGAGAGGAACTTAGTGAGAGTGGGGCGAAGAGTGAGAGAGAAGCTGAGTAGGACTTCGGTTGGGTGGGAGAGCGTCGAACTGATAAAGCGGCGAAGCTTCAGTGCAGCGAATCTGTGGGAGAACAATGAAGTGAGAGAGCGACGAAATGGTAGAGTGACAAAGTAGGAGAGCGGCGAAATGGATGTGCAGCGCATTGGTCTGTTAAGTTAACAGTGGCGGGTTGAAGGATAACAGTTTGATCTTTTAATACTTAAAATTAGTTGAACACTTGAAACAATAATAAATAATAATGAAGAAAAAACAGTGTTAGTTCCCCAGTGCACTGGAGTGAAGAAGAGAGAGGGACAGTGCTCAATTTAAAGCTGTCCATTTTTCATTGAGTGAGCAGCGTCGTTGGCCCAAATAGGCCCTATCGGGTGTGCCAAACATTATAAAAATATTCGTCAAGTTCAACTTTTGATTAACTTGTTACCTTGGCAGCGCTGCTTGCGCCTCGCACTCTTCGCGAAATTATTGGAGCGTAACAGCGTGCAGAGCTCTTGAGTGCTTTGAGTGGAATGGAGTGCTCCGCGGTGCCCGCACAAAGCTCGCCAAGGATGCTTCAGTTGTGCCGCACAGTTAAGCTCAACACTTTGACTCGAGCACAGTTAAAAATACAACAAACAAAAGCTATAAATAACTGTCCCTTTAAAATGCAATGAAAAATTTATTTTATCATTCGCAATGCGTCGAAATTTGTTGTAAGCTTCGGCTCAGCTGGGAAATTATTGTGCCCCCCTAGCAGGGCGAATTCACTCAAGACACGCACTCAATTTGTTCCACTCATACTCTCTCTCTCCCACTGTCTCTCTGCCTCTGTGAGAGCTTTCGTTTGGCGTCGAGCAAGGCAAAGCTCTTTACGAAAATTCAGTTGCGCAAAAACTCTCCACGTTAGCGGACGTAAACGGACGCGTGAACGTAACGTCGCAACGCAACGCAAGGCGTAACGTAACGGGGCAGCAAAGCAAAAGCAAAAGCAAAGCGCCAATTCATCTCGCGTGCTGCAGCGAAGTTGCGTTGTTGTTGTTATTATTCTTGTTGCAGTGCGAGTGTTGCAGCAAAGCGTGTGTGTTGCGTGTGTGTGTGTGCAAGTGTGTGTGCAAGTGTGTGTGCAATTAGTGGCAAATATTTTGTGGCTGCCACAGTGAAATCAAAGTCAGCATCAAAAGCAAAGCAGTCAAAGAAGGAGTAACACACGAAGAAGGAGAAAGAGGAAGAGGAGGAGGAGCAGTAGAACCAGGCACCCCCAACAATGCGATGTAACCAGCAGCAACAACAACAACAACAACATCAAGGGAATAACCAAGCTCACATGCCTCCCAAATTGTAGTTCCTCACACACACACACACACATACAGAGAGGAACTCCCTAGCTAAAATGCGTAAGTAAAACACTCACACGCACGCATGCACAGACATGCACACACACACACACACACGCGTCGACTGACACCTTTTAATATTGTTTCCGTTTGCGTTCAAAATTGATAAGGATAAAAAGAAACCATAATGGGGTTCGGTATTTCTAAATAGGGATATGTGCCTTCCCCCTAACAGATGCTTGGGCTCTGCTGCTGCGCTGCGGCTGTGGCTCTGCTGCGCTGTTTCCACTGCTACCCTTGCTCTGCTGCTACGCTGCTTATGCCTTTGGTGCTGCGCTGCGGCTGCTTATCCCTTTAGAGCTGCGCTGCCGCCGCGCCTCTGCTGTTGTGGCTCTGCTGCTGCTAAGCTGCTGTTGCTTTGCTCTGCTGCTCTGTCGCTGCTGCTAAGCTGCTGTTGCTTTACTCTGCTGCTGCTGCTCCGACTTCTGCTACTTTCGCTGCTGCTGTGGCTCTGCCGCTGTCCCCACACTGTCACTGCGTAACTGTGTCTTCTACTGCTGCTCTGTCGCTGCTCTGCTGCTTAGGCACCTCTGCTCTGCCTCTGCTGCTGCGCTGCTGCTTCTTCTTCTGCTATGCGTATTTTTAAGCAGCTCAGTTCGCAGCATAGCGTAGCCTAGCACCGTCGTAATCCGTTATCCTTTGGGCCCCAGCCGGGAACACTTGACTTGTTCCCCTCACTCTCTCATCCCCTCTCCCTCTTCCACTCTCCCTATGCTATGCTTTCTCTCTGAGCCTCTCTTGAGTGGCTGTTTAGCATGCGGCCGACAGTACAGTGGGGCTATTTTTACATATGGCACGCTGCTTTGGCGAAATTAGTTCGCGCATAAATTGCCGTAGCAGCGAGGGGAGATCATAGAGTTGACAATTTAAGAGGGGAAAAAGGGAAATCAGTACAGGTTGAAGGTGCCAGGTGAAGGGGTGTGTTGAGAATTATGAAAGAATTCAAAAATAAAAAATGGAACATTAAAATTTTGTAAAATTTAGTAGGATTAAGATGAAAATTAAAAAATGTGTGATAACAGTAACAAATAAATGAAAAAAAGAATAATGCGTTAGGTATTTATTAATATTATTTTAGCGTAATCTGGTCACACTAGTGCTTTTTAGCTAAGAATATGTATGGGAAATTTAGATACTTTTGAGGTTTAATCTCTAAAACTAAGGCAAAAACGACAAATTATCTCGTTGAGATCAGTTCAGGATCATTTATCAGATCTTAAATTAATATAAATTGATAAAAATAAATAAATAAATTAATGAAAATGTACTATATGAAAATCTTGATTTAGAAACATTTATAAAATATAACAAAAGTGCAAGTGATAATTTTATTACCTAGAAGTGATAAAAATAAATAAAAAAATTATTCATAATATCTAAGGGAATAAATAGATTAAGTCTGATGTTTTTGCTTACACTCAGCATGTCTTACACCCAACTTAGTCTTATATTGTTAGGTGTAAGCTCTAGTCGATACTCTATCGTTTATACCTCTAACTGTTGCTTTTAGCATACTTCTCACTTACTTTAGTACCTACCCTCGTGTTGCTATTTTGGCGCCATGTTGGCAACGGGTTAGCCGCGTTGGCGATTCCACGCACCAAGCTCCTCTACGGATGTTGTTCGTCATGGGGTTATGGCGTCTTAACATGCCGCTGCGCTTCCGCTTTACACACACACACATGCAGACACACACACACACACACAAGCAGACATATTGTGCCACACATTGTGATGTATTACATGCAACAACTTTTATGCTGCTGGTCACTTTATGCTGGCTACAATACAAGTCTATATACGGTTCCCTCCCCCCTTTGTCAGCCCTCCCTGTCTACCTCCCTCTCTCCCATCCCCTCTTGCCTTGTCGCGTGTCAATTTGGTCTGATAATTTTTATTTTTAATTATTGCTTTGGGGCCTTTGCGCCCATTTGTCGCCGCTGCCGCAGCGCAGCAGCAGCAACGTCCGCCGCGTGGCAGAGCTGATAAATTGTGGCATTAGTTGACGGCATTTTTTGCGGCCATTTGACTTGTCAGCTGAGTCTGTGGCAGGAAAGGGAGGGGGGTTGTAGAGTCGTGTAACAACTGTCCCGCCGCCTGTGGCCTTGAGGCGACATCTGCGTCGGCTGCTGCTGCTGCCCCACAGCGTGTGTGCCACACAGCGAGGCGTCTCTGCTGAGCTCGTTGCTTGATTGAAATTGCTGCGACCCATTCGCAAATTGCTGCGAACATAAATGACAAAATTGAACGTGCCCCAAGAGAGTTAGACAGAGAAAGGGCGAAGAAGAAAGAGTAAACTAGATAAATAAATAATCTCATTATCTCCAGAGAATTTCGAGAGAGACGCGCCATTTATCAGTTGTCAGTTGTTGGCGCGTGCAACTCCCTGTTGCAAGTTGCTGTTGCATGTTGCTGTTGCACTCTGTCAGACGTGGCAACTTTTAATTGCCTGCCATGACATTTGCTCCAAAGTGCGGCAAGGCAGTTAATTAAAACGAAAGCTTGTGCGGCGAGCTTCACTCGCACACAGCTGAAGAGTCCATTAGCCGTGACTCACACACACACACACACACACACAGAGACAAAGACACGAAGACAAACGCATGACAGGCATCTCTGGCGCATCATAAAACTGGCCACATCATCATTGTGCGTCGCTCGTTTTGGGCAAATCCTTTTAAGCTTTGCCATTATCCTGGCCTCCTTCTCGCACCTAATTAAGTCATTAATGCTTAACCTTGAGGCCGCAACACGCGAATCACTTCTATAAAGCAGTGGCAGGAGATAGAGATTTGTGTATAGAGAGAGAGAGAGGGAGAGAGAGAGAGAGAGAGTTAATTAACGCGCTGCAATTGACCAGCGAAAGTGCAACCAATTTCGCTTTTTTACGACCACATGCATTTTTAACGAGGCGGCTTTAGCGCAATGAACACACACACTCAGCCAGGGGATTCTCCGGCAGGATTATGCCAAATTGAGCGCATAAAAGATGAGCTTACGAAGGGTTTTACTACCCACAAAACCAGACACAAACACACACACACACACATTTATGGACAGCTGATGATGCGGAAGTGAAGAGGTTAGATTGGATCTTTAATCATTGTTTACGTTGTTGGCTTGTGGCTGCGCTTAAATGTGCTTTCAGTATAAAACACAATAGTAAATATAAATTATGCAGGGCTCTAATGTGCTTTCAGGGATTAAAAGTAAGCTCTACGTATTGAGAGTACATGTTATGTAGAGGTTTAATGTACTTTTAGAACAGTCAAAGCTTTATTGTTTCATTTCCCTGCTTGCATTTGATCAAAACATTGTTAAAGCTCTCTAGACTTAGTTCAGTACTCCAGTTCAACTTGAATGTGCTTTTGTAGATTATACAAGCTCTTCTTTTTTATAGTGTAATGTTGCCTTAAAGAGCTTAATTAAAACCTTCAATTTTTATGCAGTTAAACTTACTGTTATAACAGTACTTCAGATAAATCAAAGCTCTACATAAATATGCTTTACATATAGAGATTTAACGTGCTTTAAAAAGCTTCACAGCATTTATCGATTTTTGCTGTGGAAGGACTTCGAGTACATTTTACTTTTAAGTGCTTTAATGAAAAAAAAATTCTCATACAACTAAGTTAACATACAAGATTTAGCTAAATGAGCTTTTATTAATAAAAAAGCATCTCTTAAATAAGTCAGAATATATGGAATGAATGTTGGTGTATATATCCTAAACGATGAGCTTTAATGTGCTTTCAGTGAAAAAGCACTTCAAATAACATTAAATGATATATTATTTGGAATTACTATAATTAAGATAGATGATATTAAGCTCTTATGGCCTTATGCCAATGAGAAAACATTCCCCAAAGAAGGCATTAGATTAAGTATCAAGTTTTACTTCAGTCAAATGATGCTTAGCTAAAGTTTCGCCAACTAAATGTGCCTAATTAGTTCTCTCGTTGCTACAAAAACTTTTCTCTGCTGTCTCTCTTTTTCACCTCTCTCTCCCTCGCACTCATTCTCCTCTCCCTGCTAATTGAAATTCAATTACAGCTTGTACAGTTGCGTGTTTCATCCGCTTTCATCTGATTCATCTTGTTCGTTCGAGCTGATTGGCGTTGCTTAAGCTCGTTAGTTGTTAGTTGCTGTTGTTGCTCTTGCCTCGGCTGAGCTGCTGCCTAGTCGAGCGTAAAGGCAACAGAATGAATGCATTGCGATTCGCGCATATTGCGCATACGTCCAGGTGGTAAAGCCAGTACCACCACCCCGCCCTCCAGTTGCAGCTCTCATGCATGCGAATTTTTTTTGGCAACAACAACAACAATAACAATCAATTGAATTTTGTTTTTGTATCCGCGAGGGCTGCCACAGCAATTTATTATGAATAATTCAACAGTCGACCGAGCAGAAAGAAAAATCATTTACGCAGCACTTGACAGCACAAAGTGCAAAATGGAAAGCACTTTCCCACCCAACTTGCCAGTGAAGGCAGTCAAGGCAGCTTGGCCTCAGTTCGCTGTTCTCTGTTTTCTTTCGGTTTGTTTGTTTTCCTTTTTTCCACTGAAAAGTTAGAAAATACAACGTGAAAGGTGTTAATTTCTGATGTGATAAGATCATAAATATGAATAGCAGCGGCAGAGGCAGCGCCCCCGTGCAGCATATGGCAAGCAGGCGCCATCGAAGTTTCTTAAAAATCCAGTGAAAATTCAAATTTCATTTTTGTTTACACAAAATTGTTGTTAAATTATTTTCACAAATATTTACAGAAAATACTGTCGCGCAAATTGCGCTTTTTATCTTTGACCTAAACTGCTTTCCCTTCCCCTCATTCTGGTTTAAATTCCCCTCAGATAATCTACTACCAAAAATCTATTCCAATAAGGCCAACAGAGGGAAACACTTCTGGGGGGAAGGGAGAGTCTGATAAGCGCCGGAATGAAATGCTTTGCGTGTTGACTGGAGTTAAAATACCAACAACAACAACAATAACAACAATCAGCACAATAATGGGCACAACAATGGGCACATGGAGTGGGTAGAAGAGTGTGTGGCAGAGTGTGGGTGAAAGATTGGGCATATAGAAGTGGCAACAATAACTGGAGCAAACATAACAATCGTGCGCCGTGAGCGATTCTATTTCGAGTGTGGCTGATGGCTTGCAGCAAGCACGTGTTGTTATTGTATTGTGGTAAATTAATCTGTGAACATTCAAATCAAAATTATAGCTTAGGGATTTATTGTGTAGATTACGAGGGAAGGGTAAAAGGGTATATGCAGAATATAAAAGAATTTTTAATGTATTTTTTGGGCATATGAGGCAAGAATATTGAATTGTTATGAGGTTTTAGATTACGTAGAGCTGAGCAACAATCATTTCAAGGCTTTTGAATTATTTGAAATAAAATTTTTGATTAAAATTTGACATTATAAAATAAAAATAATGATTTGTTATAGCTTGCAGATTAATTGTTGAGATAGAAAGAGTAAATGGGATTGAGGGGGTATAATGATTTAGAAACTAATATGTTATGTAGGAGGATAAGTCAATATAGTGTTTGAAAGAAGGAAAACAGATGTGAAGCTTTTTAATATAATATTTTATAGGTTCTTAAAGTATTCTGAAGTAAACTCCTGATGGAACTTTGATATTATAAAGTCAAAATAATATCATTTTATGCAGCTAAGTTTATGACTTTATAGAGAACTTAGCGATAACATATGCTATTCTTTGTTGTTATGTATCAATTCATGTTGAATATCAAATCCAGTTTGCTGAGAATATTTGGCATTTTAGCTTGAAACGTAGCTTGAGGCAGCTTCAATCTTAGTCTCATTCTCAAACCAGTTTCACTCACAACTCATTCGCATTCAGCAGACAAATCTCTTGCTCTGCAAGCCAAAAGTTTGCCAAAAGAAGCTACACTCACTTACCTCCCTCTCCACCCACTGGGTATACAGGGTATAACTAGCTCTGTTACCAACAACAATAACAAAGGCAGCAACAACAACAACTGCTTTAACAATCCATCGCACGGCGTGCGTCGCGACGCGTTGCTAGACAGCCGCATGACGCCAGTGTGCAGGGGTAGGCGCAGGGGAGAGGGGAAGTGTGGCAACAATCACAGCCACGCAGGGGCAATGACAATGACGTCACCTGCTTGCCAACAACAAGAAAAGGTCAAATAAACAGAGGCAAAGAGGGCAAAAGCCAAAGCAAAGTGAATTCATAAAGCGACAAACAAACAAACAAACGCAACGCAACGTAAAGCAACGACAACAACAGTAGCAACAACTTGCAACTGCCCCTTACCACACCACACTGAATTACACCGCCGCACATTGAACTAGAAATGTTGGGAAGCAAAATGTCGACAAAGTCAGCGACAGCGACATCGTCGGCCTCAACAGGTGAGCAGCACGAGGCATATTTAAAAAATGAGCAAAAAGGCTTTTGGCCGCACTTGCCACACATGTGTGGCACAAACACACACACTGACACATACGCCTACATGTGTATAAATAATTGATTATTGACCTCGAGCTTGATTTATTGGCTAAACTGAAACAAAAAGCCCCAAAACAGCAACAATGAAATATAGAAAAGGGCATATTGCATATGTATAATTGATGGGGGAGGGAATAAAGAGGGGTAGAGGGTAGAGGTAGAGGTAGAGGTAGAGGTAGAGGTAGAGGTAGAGGTAGAGGTAGAGGTAGAGGTAGAGGTAGAGGTAGAGGTAGAGGTAGAGGTAGAGGTAGAGGTAGAGGTAGAGGTAGAGGTAGAGGTAGAGGTAGAGGTAGAGGAGAGATGGGGAAAGACTGGACGAGAAGGAGAGGAAGCTAGTTATAACCGTGAGAAGGGGCAAGGGACATAAGGCAAAGGACCATTTAATGTCATTGCTGCTGCTGCATTTACTTGATTGCTTTGACAATTTTTCGATCGTAATACATGCAAATAATGTCAATGAAGTAGCCGTCGATGTTGCTGCTGATGATGATGATGATGACGAGGTACTTTATGGCTCTGCAGGACATACGTATACGCATTTCATTCCTTTGGCAATAAAAATGCTAATGGCAATTTCATTCCTGCTCATTTCATGTTTTGCCTGCGTAGCAAATCAAATAAAGAGCGACAGCAACAACAACAACAGCAGCAACAGCAACAATGACAACGAGGGCAGTCATTAAAGTTGTTGCCCACAGCATGTTGGCAGTCATAAAGTCGCCAACACACGCGGCGTATGTGTGTTAATCGATGAGTGCAGAAGTTTTTTATACAGTGCTGCGTAAAAGTTTTTTAACTGCCAAATTGCAGTGAAAACTTTGTACAACGGATATAAAAATTTATGTATGGCCAGGGGAATGTGCTGTGGGGGTATGCACGACCAGAGGATGTGACGTAAAGACTAGCATGAGTAGGAGATACGTTCAAGAGGGAACAAAGACAAGGAAATACGCAGTAAAGCAAGCAGAATTAAGAAAAATAAACCACTATCAAGGCAAGCACGACTAGCAGATACCCTGCAAAGGCAGGCCCGCTCTCGGAAATAATCAGCTCAGGCACTACAAAAGTAAAAGAGCCCACAAAGCAAGTGTTCCCTCTTTGTTTATTTAGGCAGGCGCGTAAAAGTAGGCAACACTTTTTGGTAAAGCACTTGGCACATTCTTCGCTTTGACTCCGCTTTTCTCACGACCTTGTTGTTGACTTAATTTATATGTATATTGACCTTGAGGCCCCCCAGATGAAGTTGTAAATATGCTGCTTACACAAAGGGGTGTGCACACACACACCTACACCCCTTACACACTCCATTTATCCTGCACGCCTCTTTCACCTCTTTTGCTTGCACCCTTTTTGCGCAATTTTAAAAGGTTCGCCCCAAAGTATGCAGCAATTTGTTATAAGCTATTTATCTCCTACTCTTCCCTTGTTGCCTGCTGCTTTCTCTCCTCGCTTTAAGCTTCAATTTGTCTTTCATGTTTATCTTTCTTTACATATTTTATATATATTTATTTCTATCTGCGCTGTCCCTTGGTAAAGTGAAAAGTACTCCATTTTCTCCAGCTTTCGCCACACTTGCGGGGTATGCATTTTTAATGCGGCAGCCCTAAAGTATGCAGCATATTTGCGCCAAACTAGTTACACTGGCGTCGCAAATAGTCGGACATCTGTCGCAGCACAAGGCACAAAGCACTGTCAAGCTGTCGCTATTTGCCAATATTGCTCCCCTGTTGGCGTGCAGCTGCGCTGGGGGAACGTTTTACGAGCTAGGGGAGAGAGAAATAGAGAGGGGGGAGGTAGGTAGAGGTAGGGCGTAGGTGTAAGGCGTGTGACCGCAGGGGCACAGCAGAAAAGTAATAATTACAATAAGTACACGCTTATTTGGACACAGCTTACACCCGCACACCCCATTCCCCCTCTTCCTCTTCCTCATTGGCAACTACTACGGGGTGCGGCATGCCGCAAGGCATTAAATTAATTAAATTGTGGAGTTCAGTAAAAATGCGACTGTGATGTCGTCGTCCTTGGCGCCTTGTGGTTTCGTGTGTTCTTTACTTATGCAAACACAGCGGCAGCTGCTGCCACAGTTGTTGTTGTAGGCTCTCTGTTCATGCATAACATACACATACATATGCAAATGGGCTGTCAGAGAATGGAAAATGCTGTGTAAGAATATTTTTAAAAGTGATTTTCATTCATAACATAAACCGCCGCCAGCAGCTGCCAGCGAGAAGCTTTGCGAGTGCGTAAAGCTTACGTTGTGTCAGTCTACGTACGTGTGTGTGCTCCCTATACGTTTGTAGGTGTGTCTGTGTGGGAGTGTGTTCTTCTGTGTGTCATTTATGACGTCCTCCAATTTAGTGTAGGGCAAAAGTTGCAGCATCGCAGGCAGCAGCCGAGTGCATTAATAATGCAGCAGACCGTGCCGCAATAATAATGCCACAAGCCAAGCCCCACGGGCGCTGTATGTATTAAACCATGCACACACTTACACACAGACAATACACCCACCTCTCACATACACACACAGATACACACGCTGCTGTTAAGGTTGCGCTCATGTTCAATGCCAAAAAACAAAACTCGCGCAGCACTTGAAACTGAGCATACAAAGCGAGAGTGTCTATGAATGTGTGTTTGTGTCTATATGTGTGTGTGTGTGTGTCTTTGTGTGTGTGCTGTTTGTTATCCTTGCTGTATGTGTGACCTATAGATGGCGCTAACAATAACAAGAACGGGCAAGTTGCGCGGCGAGCACGAAAAAAGTGTAGCAGTCTTTTAGGAGCGCTGCTGCTGTGCAGTTCGTGCCTCGCTTGGCTCGCGATGCGTGCGGGCATCCTGCGTATATCCCCAGTGAACTAATATAAATATAACGATTCTTGGACTGTCATAAAAGTTATGCAAAATTGCAAAAGCAATTCAAATGCAAATTGCGTGCAACAGAAACTGAAACAGTGCGAAGCAGCTTCTCCAGCTTGCAGCAACTTCAACCTTCAACCTTGCAGCATCTTTGGCTTGGCACCTACGTGAAACGCGCTTAATTATTAAGGCTTTGCGCTGATTGCAATGCAAGCCAAGTTGCCACACAGAGAGAAGAAGAAGCAGACAAGACCAACAACATTTGCACTGTGCCACAGCAAACTCAATCGCATCTTTCCAGTTGCAGGTACACTGAGCGAAGAGTAAGAGCAAAGTTGTACAAAAGTTGAAAAGTGAATTAAAGTGTGAACAAGTTTATAATAATACCAACTTGGGAGAAACTAAATAAAACATACGACATACGAAATCTAAAGTAGGGCAAGCCTGACTGTAAGATACCCTGCGACTAATTTTTGAAGAACTTTAAATATTGACTGACAACAACTTCTGAGTTCTGATTGAATTGATAATTGTGGAATAAGTGGATTTTCAAATAATCGATAAACATGGGCGTTGGGCGTCTCCAGTTTTTATAATAGCTGTGATCTCGTCGCTCAGATATACAAACGGACGGACAGAAGGACGAAAAGACGAACAGATGGACAGATACACGGAGGCACGGAGTGATAGACAGACATATGAACAAACAAACGGACAGACAGAGAGTCGGAAAGATAGACGGAGACATGTAGGAATGAATAGATAGACGGACAGACAGACAACGGACAGACATGCGGACAGACAGACAGACAGATGCAGTTTTGGATAGACAGACGGACAGAACCTAATCGACTAATCTTGTGATTCTGAATAAAGTTATATATACTTAGTAAGGTCTCCCTTGTCCCCTTCTACCTTTAAATACATTTACATGCAGAGTATACATACAGAAAATACCCGTTTAACCGATTTACACAGTTACAGGGTATACAAAGATGTGCTGAGAAGTTTTTGTCAAATTTTCTGCAGTATGTGGAAAATTTTGCTGTATTCTTTTGCCGAATTCTCCTTCTGTTTTCTATCGCTGTCGCCTCTCTTTGCCTTCCCACTCTCTCCTTCCTCTTACCCTCTTTCTTTTGTGTCCCCCAATTTAATTATGATGTGCTTCAAGCATGCTTGACATATACCAACTGCCAGTCTGTCTCTCTGCTCGTCTGTTACGCTGTGGCCGCCACATGATGTCATGGGGGCAGTTGGCTGCCTTGGCTGTGGCACGATGGATCAGCAGCAGCAGAAGTCGCGCATAAATTTAATTGATTTCACTTGTTAAATCGATGATTGAGTTGCCACGCAAGTTGCGTGCCACACACCACACTCACTCCCTCTCTCTCACTCACCCTCTCTCTTACTCTTGCAGCGCGCATACAGTACGACGAACGACCTTGCAGCAGCCGCCTGGCCGCAGCGGGCAGCATTGATGCCTCCAGCGCCTCGCCCCCTAGTGGAGTGGGCATCTCGCCGCAGGGTTCGCCACAGTTGCAACAACGTCTGGGCAAGCATCTGAGTAAATCTGCATCGGAGTTGAACGGACACGATTGTCACAGCAACAACGAGTCGCCGCATTTATCGCCCAAGCGTGCCAAGAGTGCTGCCTCGCAGCAGCTGGTGGGTGCCGGGGTAGGAGGCAGTGGCAGCAGTGTCAGCGGCGGCGGGGGCAGCGTCGGTGGCAGCGTGGGCGTGTTGCAGAAGACGCACGGCTTCTTCAACAACTTGCGACATCGCTGGAGTCGCGCCAAGAGCAAAGATCGCATTGGACGCAAGTCGCCGAGTGACTTTCTCGAGGAGAGCACTGATTATGCCGCCGACTACAGCTCGGAGAGCAGCTCCGTGACGCAGAGTCCTCGTCACAGATCCACCACCATCGGAGGCTCTCCGCTGGCCAGAGACTTCCGTGCCACGGCGAAGATGGCGCAGGTCATACAGCGCTTTGGTGGCTCCATGGAGGGTCGCATCGATGAGCAGCCCGAGAATGGAGGCGCAGCACATCCGGGCGTGGCAGGCTCCAGTTCAGCGTCTCAGCAACAGCTCGATGCGTTGCAGGTAAGTTGGAAGAAGGCTTCTTGTGTTTTAATCTCTTTTGATTTCTTCACTTATCGTTTGCTTTGTTTATCGCAATTGGTTTATCGATAATTTACTAAAAAATTGCGCAATTTTCTTTATGCTTCTTTTTCTGCAACTTGTGCCGCACGCAACTCTAACTGTAACAAAAAATCATGCAAACTAAACGGCGACTATCGATAATGCGCAATATATCGATATCGATAACGATAACGCACTCGCTGCCCACCACTAACCAGGCCGACGAGCTGCGTCGCAAGCGTGAGGCTCAATTACGACAATTCGTCTTCTTTCAGCTGCGTGTTCATCTCAAGTCCGGCTGCGACCTGGTGGCCATGGACAAGAACGGTAAGTGCCAAGTCACAACAGTGACAAGTGATCCCCCTTTGTCCACCCTCCTCTCTGGTACTCTGTCATGCGTCGCTCATGTCATGTCTACTCTCTCTTTTCCTTTGTGTTTGTCGACAGGACTGAGTGATCCTTATGTTAAATTCAAAGTGGGCGGTCGCCTGCTACACAAGTCACGCACCATACACCGTGACCTCAATCCCGTCTGGGACGAGGTGTTCATTGTGCCCGTCGAGGACCCCTTCCAGCCGATTATCGTCAAGGTAAGCACAGGGGGAGAGGGAAAGAGGGGTTGCCTTTGTGGCTGCATTGGGTGTGCAGTGTAAACTGAAATGAAGAAGAATTACTGCACTGGTAAATTGAGTTTAGGATGTGGACTAGGTAAAGGTATAACTAAAGAGTATATACTTTGTGTATATAGTAGTAAAAATAAGTAGTATTTCTAGTATTTATTGCCAACTACGCGTGATCAAAGCAATATTTCCAGTTTAAGCTACCTCAGCCATTATGATCAATGATTTATCAATCTAGTTTATTGTACTGACAGTAATCTATGCCAAAGCAATATTCATAGAACAAAATACCTAGAAATTAACTTCACATACAGCGCGTAAGTAAGATATATTGATATCATTTAGAATCAGTTAGTCATTGTTAGTAGAGAAATACATATATACCGTGCCTGGCAACCCCAAAAACTGTAGATTTTATAATGGAGTTCAAAAGCAAACTTACTTCGTGGGTCTGATGAACCTAATTAAACAACAACCTAATATTTTCTGCCTTTAATGCAGAACAAATTTATTTGTTTGTCATGTAACCTATTGTATCAATCTTTTAAAAACAGTACTATGCACTAATACTCGACGTAGCTGAAAGTCATTCAAATGTTATACTTCTAAAGCATATTCATTAGAATTCGTCTAGAATACTATTTTATCAAAGGAAATTTCTCTTCATTGACTAAACATGAGTTTAGAAAATGTAAAACCAGTGGAATATTCATTAATACACAATATTGTGAGCCTAAGAACCTCACAACTTTCCCTACTCCAACTAGCAATAGGCAAAACTTCATTTAAATACCAAAAAATTTAAAATTACCATAAAATCGTTTTTAAACGAGTTCCTTGTTCAAATTGCCAAAAACAACGAAATTCTCCCCAATATTCATGTGCTCCAAGCCCAAATCTAACCTCAATTGAATCTCTAATGCGCTTTGACAGCTCCCGTTTAAGTTGATGCGATTCATTCAACTTGTTTGCATTAAATTATTCCCTCAATCAATCGAATTACACCAAGCACAGCGTGCAATTCGTTTCGCATACCTACAGCCCCAGTGGGGACAGACAAAACCAACCAACAACAACAACAACTACAATAAGAAAGCGGGCCAACATGACATTCAATTTGGCAAATTGTTTCGGCATTCACAGTTCCGAACGTAAACATTGAATTGACCAACCAAAGTCCAATTTCCGTTACGAATTCCCGCAGGTTTTCGACTACGATTGGGGGCTGCAGGATGATTTTATGGGCTCGGCAAAAATCGATCTGACGCAACTGGAGCTGGGCAAGGCGGAAGATATCAATCTGTCGCTGAGCGATACCAACAACGGCGAGCCGGGACTCAGCATGGGCGAGATACTCATCAATCTGACGCTGTGGCCGCGTAGTCAGGAAGACAAGGAAATGGTAAGTCAGACGACGCGACGATTCGGAAGTTCACTGTCAGCTGCAATAACAACACACAGCACACAGACAGGCTTCGCTACCGTTGCGACCTTTCCCTTTCACGCAAATCCGATTTACATAACGCGTTCCTCACCTCTGTCACGATATCCGTCACGATATCTATCGTATCTGTATCCGTATCAGTGTCTTGTCTGCAATTTATGGCAATTAGCACTAGTCGAATTTGCTGACTAAGCGCAGCGCATCGCGCATGCAACTTCCGAAGACCTTCAACACCCTTCTCTACCCTCCTGCCAGCCCGCATTCGTACACAACCTACATTACACAGACCTCTGTTGTCTGCGGTTCCGTTGGGTGACTGTTTGGAGTGTTTCGGCGTCGCTTCGATCGCGCGACTTTGCTCAATTTGAACTACAGCAACAACTAGAGACGGGGAGAGAGAGAGAAACAACTTAGCAAAACTGGCAATGACAAAAGGAAAATACGCCGAATTATTGTGGAAAGCAAAGCTGAGGCAGTTAGGTCATGGCGAAGTTGGAGTACCCTGTTCAAAGTTAATGAAAGGTGCGCTTTACTTGGGTATAGTTATTAAAATAGCAGGCTTGGTGTGGTATTTCTTTCTTATCAGCAACGGTTTAAGTAAATGGGTCAGAGCGGAAATACTTTAAATGAAAGGAAGAGTCTGTAAAGCTACAGCGAATATTGTATGACCTAAGAACCTACGAGGTGCTGTCCTAAGAGTTAAGGTTCCAAGCAGTAGGTACCAAGAGAAGTTTATGTTCTATTAAGGAAATCAAACTCCTTTAATTTGTATAGCATATTTTGAAATCGAATTGTATTTAAAAACTTTACCTTAAAGACCTAAAAAAATACCTATGCCAAGACCTAAACTAAGACCTTCACCAAGACCTTAACTAAGACCTAAACCATGACCTAAACCATGACCTAAACCATGATCTAAACCAGTCCTAAACCAAGACCTTTATAGACACCTAAACAGAGACCTCAGTAGAACTTCATTTACTTGTGAAGTTTTATAAATTAATAAGCTAAAGAAGCGCGAGTTCATATACATAATACAGCCAAGTTCTTATAGCTAATACACCCCTGAGTATAGATCACTTCAAAACAGAACCCGTAACCTACTCAAAACTCATCCACCTAAATAAGCTTAATTAAGTTGAAACCCTCGACCTCGTTGCACCTTAATATCTACAACAAATGTTTAAGCCACAACCAAATTACCTTAGTGTTTTACTAAGTATATTTAGTGCTAGACATAATGGGTTATCCAGTGTAGCGTACTTTGCACCCTACCGCGCACTTGCTCGTAACTTCGACTTGTAATAGGCTTACTCACGGCTGCCCGCGCCCCATTTCAATTTGGTCTGAGCTTGTGTTATCAAAGCGTGAGCTTATCGCGCAACTGAACAGAGAGACCTACTCAAAATCATGTGTGTGTGTGTGGTCGTAGCGTATCATGCGACGTATATGCCCGACCCAAGGCTATCGCACACGGCGCTCTGTTGACACTGCTCGCACGACGCCAAAGGCAAAGCCAAAGCCAAAGTGAATTGGTCTCAGTCATTGCGGGCCGCTTCACACGAACTGTTTGTTGTCTGGCTGTGTGTGTGTGTAGTGAGTGTGTGGAGTGTGTGTTGCGGATTATGGATTGGCCTGGTCCAATTGGGAGTGTTACGCCGCGCATGTTGCTCAAGCGGCTGCGGAACAGGCACAACGAGATACGCGAGCAGCTGGAACAGGGTTGCGAGGAGCTCAAAGAGGTCTCTCTCAACTAGACAATTCAATTTCGATTACGTTATCGATATCGAATCGGAATCGGATTTCAATTGAATTCACTTATGTTTGCAGCACTTTCAACGCAATTCCAAATTGGCTGAGTCATCGAAGCGTTTGAAATCACAAATCTGGAGCTCAGTGGTGACAATTCTTCTGGTCAAGGCCAAAGATTTGCCGCTAGCCGAAGACGGCAACAAGTTAGGGGATACGCACTTCAAATTCAGGTGGGTTAAAGCTATAGAGAAGGTATCTCAATCATTTTTACCTCCCACTCCCACTGGCAGATTGGGCAATGAGAAGTACAAGACAAAGTCTTCCTGGACAGAGCGTTGGCTGGAGCAATTCGATTTGCATCTCTTCGATGAGGATCAGAACTTGGAGATTGCACTGTGGAACAGGAATACTCTGTACGGCAAGGCCAACATTGATCTTAGTGTATTCCAGCGTGAGAACACACATGGCATCTGGAAACCACTGGAAGATTGCTCCGGCGAAGTGCATCTCATGCTCACGATCAGTGGCACCACAGCGCTGGAGACAATCAGTGATCTGAAGGCCTTTAAAGAGGATCCAAGGGAAACTCAATTGCTGCGTGATCGCTATCGCTTCTTGCGCAGCTTTCAGAATCTACGCGATGTGGGTCACCTTACAGTCAAGGTGTTCGGTGCCACTGGGTTGGCTGCCGCTGATATTGGTGGCAAGTCGGATCCCTTCTGTGTGCTGGAACTGGGCAATGCGCGATTGCAGACACAGACGGAGTACAAGACGCTGACGCCCACTTGGAACAAGATCTTTACTTTGTAAGTGAAGGGAATCTTTACCTTACTCCCTTTCTTATTCCATTTCCTTTCTATCTCAGCAACATCAAAGACATCACGCAGGTGCTGGAGATCACAGTGTACGATGAGGATCGCGATCATCGTGTTGAGTTCTTGGGCAAGTTGGTCATTCCGCTGCTGCGCATCAAGAGCGGCGTCAAGCGTTGGTACACGTTGAAGGACAAGAACCTCTGCGTGCGTGCCAAGGGCAACTCGCCACAGATTCAGCTAGAGTTGACAGTCATTTGGAATGAGCTGCGTGCCGTGTGCCGTGCCCTGCAACCCAAGGAGGAGAAGCTCATCCAGCAGGAGGCCAAGTTCAAGCGGCAACTCTTTCTACGCAATGTGAATCGTCTCAAGGAGATCATAATGGATATATTGGAGGCAGCGCGCTATGTGCAGTGAGTAGGGGGAGGGAGAGAGAGAAGGTACTGTAGGGTAACCTTGCTAATATCTGGATTACTCTTGCAGAAGCTGCTTCGAGTGGGAGTCACCTGTGCGCTCTTGCATTGCCTTTTCGCTGTGGATACTCGCCTGCGTCTATGGCGATCTGGACACGGTGCCACTGGTGCTGCTGCTCATCATACTCAAGTACGGCAAGCGAGAAGGTGTCTTGTACCTGCTGCTAACCTCTTTCTCTTGCAGAAAATGGCTTATTCGTCTCATCACGGGCACCACCGATGCCAATGCGGGTCACTATGACTACGAGTACGATGAGGATGATGATGATGACAAGGAGAAGGAGGAGAAGAAGTCAATTAAGGAACGATTACAGGCCATACAGGAGGTCTCACAGACCGTACAGAATACCATAGGTTATCTGGCTTCGCTAGGCGAGAGCACCATCAAGTAAGAGTGGAGGGTTAACCCGTTCTAAGCACTCGACTAACCTCTCTTCCCCCCAGCACATTCAACTTTTCCGTCCCCGAACTTACCTGGCTGGCGGTAGTGCTGCTGCTGGGTGCCATCTTCGTGCTGCACTTTGTGCCGCTGCGTTGGCTGCTGCTCTTCTGGGGCTTCATGAAGTTCTCGCGGCGCATCTTGCGGCCCAACACGATACCAAACAACGAGCTGCTGGACTTCCTCTCGCGCGTGCCAGACAACGAGGAGATTGTGAGTTGATATATAGAAATAGAGTTTGATTAACTAACTACCCTCCTCCTACAGAACCAGTTCAGGGAGCTGCCACCATCGGCGGCCACAGATCAGGCACGCAACAATCCCAAGAAGAAGCTGAAGGGTTCATAGTCCATAACCAGCGCTGATGCGGCAGTGGCATCGCTGCAGTCCAGCGCAACAGGACCACATCATCTGATGCAGCAGATGACGACTCGCTTCCGCGCCAATACCAACCAACTGAAGCACAAATTCGGCCAGGCCAAGAGTCTCAGCATGAGCCAGGGCCTAGAATAGAGTATAGCACTACATATTATATATATGAAAGATAAAGATTATACTAAAGATAAAGGTAAAGATGAAGCAGATAAATCTAGAGAAAAAGCTAAAGATATTTCAATTAGAGTTCAAACTAAGGCAACGTCAACAAACTCAACTTATGCACCAAAGTTTTGCTTAACTTCTAAGTCGTACTTCAGGATACTAACTACAACTATGTTATATTGTTAATCTCAAGAAAAAGATATAGCAGATAATCTAACCTATTTACACACACACACACCGTTTTGTAAATACACCCACGAACACAGAACAGAACAATGTACTTTACTATATGATTATGATATACTATAGATCCAGTGAGTGTACCTAATGTTATTTTTTCGAATCTGTATGTATAACTATCTACCAACTACTTACTAATCGATCGTATTTACCAATCTACCTACCTATAATGCTAAAGCTAAAGCTTGAGCTAACCGAGCAATTCCTTTGCAATCGTACGAGAATGATTAATTATTTATTGTATATTTCGATTTGTGATATTTTCAAAGAATTGCAACTAGACATACTATGTGGCTTATCCAATATATTTACATTTACATACATTTATATATACACAGTCAACAAACACACACAGACACACACTTGCACACATATACCTAACTTTACTTCAAAAGTTCCCTACGATAATATTGTACTTACTTTTGGAATCCATTGCACGCGATTATTTATAAAGCTTTTTATATACATATATATGCATATTTAAATCTAATGTGAAAGAAATCAAATCAATTGTTCAAAACACTCTCTCGAATACCTACCTAAGCGATCTACCCAGATGTACCTCCTACCCGAGCCGTATATCAGAATTGAGTTTAGGTGATGCCATGAATTGTAACTCCGATAACTGCATGATATGATATATATACATATATATATGTAACTGCAAACAATTAGATAGTCAAACTATTTTATACTCCCAACAAGGCAACAAACAAAGTTTTTATATACATGTAACGATCAACCTAATTGATTACAATTACAATTACAAATTAATTACAAGTAATTAACTAGCACCTAAGTTAAGTTTGTTATTTTTCAAAATACAATACAAGAATATTTTTGGATTTCGCTCAAAACTTACAAAAAAACTGTTTTTATAAACCTAAAGAAGCATTTCAAGTGGGAAAGGAACCAAATTAAATCTATGAAACCTGAAGAAGGTTATATATATAATATTTTATATAAATCTTATGCAAATATGAAGATTGGCAGTCATCAACTCTGAATAAGATGAGTTTTAAGTGGGTGCTCTATAATCTTAAGCCCCCAAACTCATTGGCACCCAAAGCTCTTTTCCAGTGACTCCCAAACTTTTCTCTGCAATGATTGTCCAACCCAAAGCTTTGTGTTTATTTTCGTTGTGCGTTTATTGCGCTTTGTTTTGCTCGAATTTCTGTTTACTTTGCGTAAAAGCTCTCGCAACATGTGCTTCCAACTGGAATGATCGCAAAAAGCTTTCGGCTCGTGCTGGAATCTATTTACCTGTCGATCGTAAATAATAAACCCTCCACGAGAGGTCCGACTGGAAAGCTAGCTAGCTCGACAGCTGTTCTAAATTTGCTTATCAGCAGATAATTCCAGTTCAAAGCCTCTTCAACTGTTCCCCTCGATTAATTTGCTAGCAATTCTTATGCAATCGTCAAACTTTTCCACAGTCAGATAAAACAAATAGCAACACAGACACTTAGTACTATATAGATAATACAACTTTAATATAATTAGCATAGTTAACGAAGAGAAATGCACATATCGAAGAAGTAGTCAAGTTAGCGGGAGTCGAGTCGAACCCAACTCGGTGTGGGTTGCTCTTTAAATGCAAAACTGGTTGGTAGGTTAACCTTAACCTAGCAGAGGTCACTTAGTTCTTCTCGTTCTTCATGAAGTCGTAGACAACGGAGAAGTCCTTGTTGCCCAGGCCCTTCGACTTGAGTGTGCGGTAGATCTGGTGAGCCAAAGCACCCATGGGAATGGGTGTGTTCGAGGAGGTAGCCACTCCAGAGGCCAGACCCAGATCCTTGGTGATCAGATCGGTGGAGAAGCCGCCGGCATAATCCTTGTTGGCTGGTGCGGTGGGGGTGACACCGGGCACTGGGTTGTACAGCTCAGAGGCCCAGCAGCGACCGGTGGAGGAGTTGATAATCTCAGCGAAAGTCTTGGGGTTCAGGCCCAGACGAATGGCCAGGTTCATGGCCTCAGACACGCCAATCATGGAGATGGCCAGCATCATGTTGTTGGCCAGCTTGGCGGCCTGACCCATGCCGTAGTCACCGCAGTGGGTGATACGCTTGCCCATGCACTCCAGCACAGCCTTGACGGTGTTGTACTCTGCCTCAGTGCCGCCCACCATGAAGGTGAGGGTGGCCTGCTCGGCACCGGGAACACCTCCAGAGACGGGTGCATCGATGAAGCGGGCACCCTTGGCGCTGATGCGCTTCTGCAGGGACTTCACGAGCACGGGGTCAATGGTGGAGGAGTCGATGAAGAAGGTGTTCTTGTTGACGCCCTCGGCGGTCATCTCCTCGTAGGAAGCATCGACAATGTCGTTGTTGGGCAGCATGGTGATAACAAAGTCAGAGTTCTGGGCCAGCTCTGAGGTCTTGGTGTACACGGTGGCACCCTTGGCCTTGAGGTTATCGCAGGCAGGCTTGGAGATATCGTAGACGTGCAGCTTGTGGCCTGCCTTGATGAGATTGCTGGCCATGTGGCCACCCATGTTGCCCAGACCGACGAAACCAATGTTCTTGGAGCCTCCCTGGGTGGACATGCCACGCACCAGAGTCTGGTTCATGGCGCTGAGCAGGGACTGTGATACAATGCGGATCGACATGATGCAAATCTACAAACGGATAAATAGATAAGCAATTGAGAACCTGTTGTTATATAAGCAGCCAGTTGGAGGCGCGCCACACCCACCTGTGGTAAAAGGAACTAGAATGGATAAGCACTGAACGTTCTACACGATCGGATCACTGCCAGAAGCACACTGAACTGGCCGGCTGCCCAACAGGCGCCAGCAAGTGTCACGTAGTGCGACAGCATTCCAGCGGCTTCGTTAGGGTTGCCGAGTGTGTGTCGTGTCCCATGCGAAATCAACCTGTCGCGTTGATTGTGTCTGCTTTGGACGAGCCGACAACTCTGACAAATTGAAACTTGCTCTCTTGTGCTCCAGGGCGCTCTCTCAGTGGGAGAACTTCATGAACTTCGTATTGGGTTCTAATTGAGCGACACGCGCGAACTTATTATTACTGCAGACAACGGTAGGGTTGCCGAGCATTCATCGTGTGCTATGCGAAGCCAGTGTGTGGCTTTATTTGCGGCTGCTGCAGGCGAGCTGACAACACTGACGAATTGAAACTTGCTCTCGCGTGCTCTCTGCTGCTCTCTCACTTCGCGAACATCAGTTGTTCGGCTCTTTCGTGACGTCCACTTCGTGTTGGGTTCTATTTGAGCGACACGCGCGAACTTATCATTACTGCAGACATCGGGTGATGCTGACGAGCTGGGGGCACGACAACAGTGCGAAACAACAACAGCGTGCGTGTGTGTGGGTTTGGAAGTATGTGCGTGTGTGTGCTTGCTTGCGTACAGTTGGACAGTGCTTGTCAAACTGTATGCAAACAGCAAAAGCTTTATTTGAAGATATCTGCTGTTTGTTCTTTTCCTCTCTCTCCCCCTCTCTCTCTCTTTTCTTTTTGTTATTTGCTCTCACTATCAATTGAACTGTTTACTGAACTTGAACTGATTTCCCTTTATTTGATTTGTTATTATGTTCTATTTTGGCTTCCTTTTATGATTTATTATTGTATTCTATTACCGTTTTCCTTTTTATAGTTTTCTTTTCTGTTTTTCATCTTGTTTATGTTTTTCGATTCCTTTTTCTTGATTTGCCTTGGCAATTCGCCAACAGTTGCGCCAAATGTCGTGCATAATGCGCAACGCACGCGCAATTTCCAAATGTTTGCAAATAGTGTGAGAAGGAAATGAGTAGTCGACTTGGAAATACCCTGCGCAGAAAGATAACTGTAGAAAGTTATTTTATGCTTCTTATTCTATTCAAAATGATGACAAATGTTGCATGAATGAATTGGTTACCCTGCTATAAAATACTTTGCACTAGATACTAAATTATATTGAAATACTTTTTATACTACCCTTATTCTTATAATAACATATCCATCCTTCTTTATCTTTTCTATTGATTTATAAAATCTTTTAAACCCCTTTTATCCATATTGCAGTGTATATCATGCATGGGAACAACATGGAACAGGTATTCTTATGCTACTTAATCTAGAAATATGCTTACTCCTTCTTTGTCTTCTTCTTTCTTTACACATACTTATTATACCCCGCTTGCTATGCTTGAAGGGTGTATTGGTTACATAGTTTACTGTTCTGCCTTTGCATATTCTAGTTAAATTTTCCTTTCTACTTTTTCTTATTCTTTCTTTGCTTAAACCTTATACACCTCTTGTATATTTCCATCTACAGGGTATCTTTTGGTTATATCGGTTATTGCGCGCACTCTCGTTAACAGTATTTGCCCTTCACGCTTCGCTCTACACGCAATTCCAATAATTGAATAGCAAAAAAACTGAATAATCAAATAAAAATATTTCATTTCTTTGCCAATTTTTAAGCGCATTTCGTCGTTTGATAACTTTCCCACCAGATGCGCAAAGCTGCAAATATTGAGTTTGGACCCCCTTATGGTCGTTGTTGTTATTGTTGCTCTCGATCATTTGTAGTTGTTGCTTTTGTTGTTAGGCATGCATGAAATTGCAACTGGGGCTGCGTTTCGCAAATTTCGGCCACTTTTATGCGGCGCGCACTTATGCAATGCCAACTTCGTCGTCGTCGTCGTCGTCGTGTTATGGTTTATCAAAAAACCAGAAAGAGACAGCAATAAAAGTCTATATTATAGTTAAGCTACTAACTCGATTTCGCTAACAGAACCTGCTCTGCCTGCCTGCAGCTGGCAGAGATTGAGAGCTGCAACTCTGTCCGAGGAGATGCGGATGAAGTTGCAGATTGTGCAGATCGAGATTGAGATTGAGATTTGTCAGCTGCGTGATTTTGTCATTATAAATGCAGTAGATATTTTATTTATATCTGTGTCAGTGTGTTTATCTGGGGAGTGTTCCGCATCAAAATCGGAACGACATCTGCCTCCTCTCCCCGCCAGAAATCACTATAATAATAATAGCGAAAATCACTTTACATAATCAGCGCAAAGCACTTGTCAATTGTCAGTCAAACAGCAACAACAACAACGGCAGAGACAGCAATACAACAACAGCAACAACAGCAACAACAACAGGCACCTGCTTAGATAACATATGTGTGTATAAAGTGCAATTCAGCGTATGATTAACATTAACAACAGCAACAATAGCAGCAACAACAACAACAACAGCACAACTACAGCAGCAACAACATTTACAGCAACAACATGTACAGCAACAACAACATGCACATTAACAGCAACAACAAATGACCGAGTGAGAGCGCGTTTTTAAATAATTTACACCAAACAAACAGCAACAATTAAGAATGCAAAGCAATGAGTGGAGCACGACTGGCAAATGCCCTGTAAAATATAGGCAAATGAAGAGTTTAAAATTAAATGTATAGTGAATATACATATGGCACAATAGAATATAATAATTATAATAATATCATACTAAATAAAATTTAAAAATATAATAATATGTATAATTTTATATATTTTCTGGTTATTGTAAAGATAAAGAAACTCTCTCCATGATAAATCCTACAATTCATAATGAGAACTGGATTGATAATGCAGCTCTAAGCTTTGCAGGGGTACAAAGGATATTATATGAGTAGATCGCGGAACGGAGCTCCGTATCAAAATTAAAATATTTAATATAAACTAAAAGAAACTCAAATTAAGTATTATATTAAAAATTTAATTTAATTTAATTTCTTATTCAATTTTCTTTCTCAATTTTTATCGAAACTTATATTTGTTGTATATACATACAATAATAACATAAATCGTTCATACAAATAGGTCGTTCAGCCATGTACATAACACAGTAAAACTATATAAAAACTACTCAGATATAACTGAAATATAAGGAGCAATAAATTACTAAAGAATATTTTATTATAGTCCATTCTGCATAGATTTTATTATTAGGAGCTGAAAATGTACTTTGAATTTAATAATATAAGTGTTTAAAATATATAACTATATTAAATTTTTTCTACTAAGTAAAGAGCTAACTAAGATAGTTATAGAGTATATTTTCACGTTATATGATATTAAATGAAAGTTCTAAAAAAAGTTTAAAAACATTCATCCAACATGCATAATGTATATTACACTTAAAACTATACGTCCGACTTACCCCACTCACTCCCCACTCGCCATCTACAGGGTATCTGACAACGGCAACGCATTACTGAACCGCAATCCACATGGGCATGAAGTGTGCCCCATGACCAGAAAGGCGCGCTTGGACAAGCGCTCTGCCCCGCTTGGCATCGCGGCGCATCATGTATACGCAGCGTTGTGCGCTGCTCATTAGGCGAGTCCGCATTGCGGCTTGTACACTGTTGTTGTTGTTGTTTCCTCTTGTTGTTCGCTGCTGTAGTTGTTGTTGTTACTAATTTCCATGCAGAGTAATGTCAAAATAGAAGCGCACTCGAAGCATTAACACGAAAGTTTCACCAACAAAAGGCGGCGAGTTTGAGGCTGCAACGCACCCACAACATCAACTTCATGTTGCACTTGAGTCGGACAGCTGCCAGGTAGAGGGTGGAGGGAGGGGGGAATGTCGCAACAACCCTTTCGTTAACAGTAAATTGTGAATTGCGAACTGCGAATTGAAACTGGGCTTGGTTCACTTTGACCCGCTTGGAGCACGAATCTGCAAGCATTGCCGATGAATCTGCGTGACTTTGGCTTGCCTCATGCCTCAGCCGCAGTTGTCATCGTGATCTGAGCGAAGGCAATTGCCAATTTCGATTTCCGGCAGACACGTAATTTCAATTACGTTTGGCATTTGCAGTATTTTGGCAGTGAAAACACGCTCACGCACACTCTGATTGGCTTTCGCCTGTGACGTACTGAGTGACTGTCAGTCACTGTTCCCAAGCAGTAACAGTAGCAGTAGCAGTTCCCAGCACAGTTGCAGTTCACACATTGTGCAGGCCTCAGCAATTAACACGTCAATCGATTCGAATTCAATTTTTGAGCAGCTGCTCGAGAAACTGAAGAGCGGCAAAGCAAACATACAATTGAAATGCAATGCAGTCGGCGGCAGTGCAACCAACTAGGGAAAGGAAAGTGAAATTATACCCTCTTCCCCTTCCCCTCCCCTTTCCTACTCTCGCACTCACCTGCTGCTTATTCGTTTTCGATTTGTTTTCAATTTCATTTGGCTTTATTCGAATATTTCTAAGACTTTTAATACGCCGCATGCATAATTATCATGCGAACACACTCACAGCGCCACTCACACACTCACTCGAGTACTCACACTCGCGTACTCACATTCACACTCGCTGTGGCACTGGCCGGCAAGGCCTATGAATATTACAAGTATTTGAGCATTCAGTGAAATTGAAAATCGTTTTTTGAAAGCGCCCGAATTATTTGTGCCCCCCGACAAAGCAAACATTCCACGCGGCCGTTTACAGTCGTCGACGCGGGCAGCGACGTCGGCAGCGGGGAATGTTTTGCCACAGTTTTTCATACGATATTACAAAATTTTAATTACGCTGCTTGCTGCAGCGAGCGGCGGCGCCGGACGGAGCGGAAGCTCGAAAATGCTGCTCTTATATAAGATCATTAAGTATACGCTGCGTGTACCGAGAGTAGAACTGCAAAAAGAATTGAGGCAAGTGGTGCAGAGGGGAAGCAGTTAATATACGAAATTGGGTAAAGGTGGAGAAGGGGGAATATGTGACAAGAGGCGGGTCTAGGGGAAGTTGGAATGTTTCTGCAATTGTTGATTGTGGTAGACTTAGTTACAGTGTCTTGTATAGAACTGTAGAGTAGAGAGTTGTAGATGATATGGTATAGTAATGATAGAAAGGACATTATTATGGTCTGGAATACATTTATAATTCCAGACCATAATAATGTCTTATCGTTTAAAAATATTTAAGAAGGAAACAGAGAACTCAAGGTGGAAAAATAAAGCTGGAGAAACATCAATGTTTTCTGAAGTTTCTTATATAAAACTGAAACTTAAAAGATTTTTTTAATTATTATGTATATACAGTTTATTGTTTATATTGAAACAACATAACATGTCTTACTAAATAGTTCCCCTAGTCTAACATACCCGCTGCACGCGCCTAATGAGCAAACAAGGTAGCTAAATAAATATGTATGTATTTAACCCAAATCTGAAAACATAAGGAAGGAAACCTCAAGCTGCAGATCTGCAGCCGCATGTGGTTGGTGCTGCTGTCTTCTGTCCGTTGTCCATTGTCCGCTGACTGTCTCTGGGGCGCACTTGTAATCCAGAGATCCAGTTTAGTTTGCTGAGCAGATTTCGAACACATCTGACCAATGCTGGCCGCAGCAGGAAGTGTTTCGCGAGTGGTTCATGTGGCGTCGTTTATGGCGATCGCATAAGGCGCATTTTTGGCACCAGGCACGGGGCAGGCAGGAGCGCAGGGGCAGAGGCAAAGAGCTAGCACGGGGAAATGGGGTAAGCAGGCACACAAAAAGTTGTTTTAGTTTCGTGCACCAAAAAAACAAACCGCCGACGGCACTTGCAACCGCGACGCAGCGATGCCTCAATGCGTCGATGCGTCGCCGTTTCTGCAGCGGCCAAATGTGGTGGGGCAAGTTGCAGGTTGCATAAGCAACCTGGCGCCTCTGATGCACTGCCTCACTGCTTTGTCATCAACAGCGTGTTGCATCATCCTGCGTTTTCTCCACCAGATTCTACACAGGCTGCTGCATGCCCCCAAATTGGGTGAGTTGCTGGGAACAATTTTGGGCCGCAAATATTTATTCGCCTTTTATGCAAATCTTGTTAATGTTTTCCGCATACGCGCGCGGGGAAAAACGAAGCAGCTTGGGAACAATAAACAAACGGTTAAGGCTGAAGGTCGTCGTGGCAGGTGGCTCGGCTTGTTGTGGCATTTGCCGTCGCGTCTTGGGCGTGAGAGTCTAGTCAGACCAGGCCCCAGACAAGCCTCGCCATGCGATGCCGCGAAAAGGTCAATCCGAACTGTAATTGCAGCCCACGATCGAGAACTTCCATTGGGCCGGAAGTGTCTGCACGCTTGAATGCACTGTGGCCATAGATCATGTCCAGCCAGGCCCGAAATTGATTGACCGCACTATGCATAACTCAGCGGGAAAGTGACAACCCTGCTCCACCTGCAGCTCCTCCAGCCTGTCATTGCACTCTTCTGACAGGTTTCTCCGCCACAAGTTTTGGCCACAATTTGGCGAGTCATTGAACGTAACTCGCACCACTCGGACCAGCCTCGCACTCTGTATGCTAATTAACTTCATTTCCACGATCCATAAAAGTCTCGCAGGCAGACAAAAGCAATTGCAACTAGCGGAAACTTGTAGCGGGTCTGAGAATCTTTTAATTGCGTTATAGAAAACTATTTAAGGCCAATTTCTGACAAGACAAAGCGGCGTTAAGGCGACGGAGCTGAAGGCTGCCCAAGGCACTGGGAAGCAACTGGGCAAAGTGAATCTATCGATCTATTGTACTCGCATGTTCTGAATACATTTCAAATAAAACGACATATGTTTTAGAGTTGATTTAAGCTTGAGTAGATTATATTTTAGAATGGAAGTCTTTGGTTTCCTGGTAGGGTTTTGCGCAGTGGAAACTCTGCGATAAGGTTGAACAACTTAGAAAGATTCTGTTGATGTTGAAGAAGAAAGAAACGCTACTACAACTTTAGGTTTTTTGCAGATTCTACTACTGCGCATATCCCAGAAAATATAATTGAATAAAGTGATTATCACACAGCTTAGACTATATAACAATTTTAGCTTTTTTTTGTTTGGCTCTTCCTGGTGCTGACAGATTTCGAAATCATGAGAAGTTTCTTCTCTTGCTAAAGAAGAAGTCAATTCCCACTAAAACTTTTGTTTTTTTAGCTTCTTCCTTAGCTCCGTTCCCCTATAGAATGTATCTTAATAAGTGCTTACAAAATAGCTAAAAATCTATAACAATTTTATGCATTTTCCAGATATTTCTGCAATAAAGAGATACCACAATTTAAATATATTCGAGTGTTACTAAAGTAGAAAATAATTTTAATAAAACTTCAAGTTCTTTCAACTTCTTTCCTCATTAATTGCTTCCAAATTAAGTATTAATTATGAACCTAAAATGAAACTTAAATTTAAACTATTTCCTGGGTATATCTGCTTTAAAAATACCCCAAAATCTAATAAAGTTTCGCCTTTAACTGAAGAAGGAAACAAATTCAACTAAAACCTAAACCTTTTATAGCTTCATTTTTAGCTTCTTTTTGAGCTTCATCTTCAACAGTTACCCCCCACTAACTGCGACTAAATTAAGTACTAATTATTAAGCTACAAATATATTACAATTTTGGCTTCTTTTCTGGCTGTTATGCAGCAGACAATAAGCCGCTTTTGCCCTCCATGCAACAAGTCGAACAATTTAATCAGACACACAATGGAATTTCTGTAACAGAATCGAGGCAAAGCGTGGCCGACCTTGAGTGTACTCTACACACACACACACACACAGACACGAGTGTGTAAAGCCAATTAAAGCTTGCTATACGGATCTGTTGGAATGGCAATGAGTCAATAAACATCTAGTCGAAGGGGGCAGGTGGAACACATGAATCATTTCTAGCTCGTTTCAAGCTAAAAAAAACAAACTGCAAATCGATTTTCCCAGCTGCGACTGCAAGTTGCAACAGTTAAGCTAGTTCAGCCTCCGTTTTTTGTACTTCGACTAATTTGCATTTTTGGTGTAAAGTTAAAATTCCTGTGGCAGAATCATGCATCAAGTTTGTTGCCTAAGTCTTTTGTTTGCCAGCAAACCAGAAAGAGCAGCAGCCAGCACAGTTGCTACAGATACACAGATACAGTTAACAGTTTTGTGGTCAACGGCGAAGCAAAGCTGCAGCTACAAATTTTAAAAGCCACTTTACGACGCTGACGGCGACGGCGACGTTGACTGCGCAGCTGGCGTCGAAGAAAACGTTAAGCGTCGCGACGCTGCGAGAAACCAAACCACTCTTACTTACTTTTGGCCACAGACGCTTTTCATTTCTTCAGTCTGTTAACGGCACGCCGAGCATGCAGACGCGTTCAGCTCCGACTAACTGTACAATAACTGTAACACACTGTAACACACTGTGCACAGTGGAACCAAGTGGAGTCTCGAGTCGAATTGAATTTGCATCGAATTGATAGTGCGTAAGCTTCCTGCAGCGCGTTGTTTTTGTGTGTTTCGTCTATATATATACACCGATCTCTACAGTTATCCAGCTACTATATAGTGTGTATATATATGCTTAAATAGCAAGTGAAATTTGTTGTTCGACGCGTTCGTTGCACTGACGAAGATTTCTCGGCCCCGCGTCGCGACTCGTCGACATCGTCGTCGAGTCTTGTTTTTGCTGTTAATTCCGCAAATTAAACAAAATTAAAACATTAATCGAGCTTAAGCGGTGAAAGAGAAACACACACGCACACTCACACACACACACACATCTAGTTGTGTATTTAGAGTGCTGGCCACTTGCGGCAAGTTTGGTTGAAGCGGTAAGTAGCTGCAGAGGAAGCTGCCAAAAAAGGCGAATAGAAATTTTATCAGCCTAGACACACACACACTGAGAGAGCGAGAGAGTGAGGCACACAAATGAGGCAGAAACATAGGCACATACATTTGTGGCACACACTGCAAGCAACACTCATGTGGCACATAAACCACACTCAATCGTCTTCGTCGCTGAGGCAATTTGCCGTTTATTTTCATGCTCTAATTATTTGGAAATTTTTCTATATTTTTCGTTTTCATCTGCTGCATGCAACACAGAGAGGGAAAGAGAGAATGAGACGCGGCAGACGCTACTCAATAATGTAGGTAGTAAGCCACACTTGAAGTTGACACAAAAGCGCCATAAAGATAGCCATCGTGGTCCATTATATGCCGCGGGCTCTAACCCAATTTTCACTCGAGTGAAATTTTAGGGAAACACAAAAAAACAAGAGTTTTTTTGACAAAAGCAAGAAAGAAAATCTTGTTTATTTGACAATTTACATAAAAAGAGGGAAGGGAAGAAGAGGCAGAGAGGTGGTAGAGTGGAGGCAGGTTTGAGTTAGGGAGGAGGTGAAGATAAGGCCAAGACAAGGCAGAGATGAGGTGAAGACAAGGTGAGAAGAAGGCAACGAGAGATGAAGAAGAGACAGAAGCAGGCTTAGGGCAAAGAGGAGGCAAAGGTGAGGAAGTATTTAGGCAAAAACGAGGCAGAGTGATTTGAAGACTAGACAGAAAAGAGCTAACGCAGACAGTGACAGAGACATTGTCTCTGAACGGGGCAAGCTTGCTCGTATATTTTCGCTTTCAATGGCCCATCATCTTGGCCAACTACCCATCTAGTTGTGCGACATGTGTGGCATGCCCATAACGAAACTAATGTGCCGCATTTGTTGTTGTCATTTTGGCTTTTACCTCAAGTGCGCAACGGGCACAGAAAGCGAAACTTGCGCTCGCATTTGATATTTATTTTTATGCTATATTTATATATGGAATTCAGTCTCTATATACCGCGTACCTCGTACACATCACATATGTTTCTTATTTCTCTTTGTCGTTTTGGGAAATTAAATACTTTCTAATTACAATAAACGCAGGCTACGTATTTTTAGCCTTTGGCAGTGGCCGAAATCACGTAGCCAATGCCAATAAAAAAAACGTTCAACAAAAAGTCGCGAAAGTGTCAAGAAAACAAACTCGAACTGCGACGCGCTTTTTCTTTATTTGCTTAGCCCTCAATCGACAGTTATCGACAGCCCCCGTATGAATCCATAAATGAACCCCTGACCCCCTTCCAGACTCTCCCACTGCCACTGCACGGCGCGTGCCGCAGTGTTGTTTTTTTAAACGAAAGTGAAACGTGCAAATGCCTGCACATCGCCACAAGCCACAAAGCTGCCCCCACCCCCACCTACCCAAGGTCCGTCCCTAACTTGTCTGTCCCTTACTCCGGCCGCAGCCCGCCTAAGCCATTACTCAATGCCAGCAGCTACCGCAGCTGCGCACGTGCTCATCGCGGTCGCCTGGTGTGGTCGCCAGACAGACATGCAGAGAGAGATTTGCAGAGATTTATAGTGATGTTTGCTCAAATTGATGTTGAAGAATTGATTGGTTAGGGTAATTTCTTTCGTTTATAAGCCACAAAATTTGTAAAGAAGTTGCCTTAAGATTGATAAACTTAAAGATATTTCTCTCATTGAATAGTGACAAGATTTGCTAAGGTTGTTATTGCACTAATACGTAATTATCTACAGAGAGATCTTTCTCTCATTAAATAGTGACAAGTTCTTCTAAGGTTTTAAATAGTTTACCATAGCACTGAATAAGTCAAGCTCTTTTCAGACAAGCCTTTTTCAATTCTTTCTCTCATTAAATTGCTACAAAATTTACGAGAGATTTTAAATGATATTCCCTCAAGATCAGAATTGATAAGTAAAGATCTGCAGACATTGCTTTCTCGTCTCTTTCTCTCATTAAAAAGTGACGAAATTTGCATAGATCTTAAACGATGTTTGCTCAAGATTTTAAGCAGATGAGATAAGATCTACAGAAAGGTCTTTCTCTCATTTAAAAGTTACAACATTTGCTGAAGTCTTTAATGATAATTCCTCTTGTTAAGCACTGCTTAGTTAAGATATTTGCAGAAAAGTCTTTCTCATTTCTATTTCTCCCTTCAAACTTACACAATTTGCAGATGTTTAATGAAGTGACCTCAAGTTCAAAAGAGACTCTTTCTTTCTCTCTTTTAAAATTCGCAAAGTTTTCTAATGATGTTTCCTGCAGATCAGAACTGATTAGCTTAAATCTGCAGACATTTCTTTCTCGTTTCTTTCTCTCATTTAAAAGTTACAACATTTTTAGTTTGTTTGCTTAGGCATTGTTTGTTTTTAGAAAGACTGTCTTCAGCTTTCCCGGCATTCCGCTGCATATATTTATCTAAATCTTTATAGACTGTTCGCGGTTAATTATCAGATTATAATCTTTATGCCTCGTCTGTGCATGTTTTGAATTGGCTTTGCTTTCTTTGTCAGCTGCTACTCTCTGCGTGGTATTATATAAATCCAAGCTGATTATGACAAGCTGGCGCAACCTCACCCCCAAGTCGTATTAGTCTTTGTCTTTAGTTTGGCTACTGATCTGCATTGGAATTATGAATGATTAGCGCGTCCATAAACAAAAGACTTGGAACACAAACTTGGCCAAGCCCCTTGAGTCATCAAAGACTTAAGACACGAACTAGACAGCAATCATTGAAACACTTAATAAATTGATGCATCAGACCGCAGATTGGGGAGTACACTCCAGGTACTCTCCATATATCAACCACCATTCCCCCCCTTACCCCTTGCAGTGCGCGGAGATCAAAAGACAATTTTGCTGCACACGAAATAAATTCAATTGTCGCACCACAATAACAACAACGACCCGAAAGACATAAGCAAATACCCGAAGGCTGTTGTAATTGTTGCTGCTGTTGTTGTTGTAAATCGTGAGTTGCTGCTGTTGGTGTAGCCTCCTGGGTGCGCTGCCAGATCGCCCGATCGCCTGTCGATTAGTCAGCAAGCAAGTTTGTCGTGTCACAAGTCGCGGCCAATTTGGATCGACTCTTAGACTCTAGACTTTATGCTCTAGACTCGAGTCTCTGTCTAGGCCATAAACAAGTTGTTGTTGCTGCCGCTGTTGTTGTTGTTGCTGTTGTTAGATTGGCAATATTTTTTCCCACAGTCACACGTCGCGCCGGGATGTGGAGACTGATTGGCAATGTGTGCATCTGAATCTAACTGCGATCTAAAGACCGCAATTTAGTCGTATGTAGATTGCAGATTGCATAAGTCTGGCCAGAATGGCACACACACACTGCCACACACACACACACATACAGAGTGAACTCGCTTTGTTGTCAGTGCAACTTTTGCTTTCTTCAGGCAACGTCGACGATGACGACGACGCTCCACTTGACTTGGCCCGCTCGCTCAATTGGGGCCAGCCTCGTCTTGGCTTGGCGGCTTCTGTTACTGCTTTACAACACTTCAAGCTATATGTGTTGTACCGTTATATATAGTTATATATAGTTATTTGGCAATTGTCACATTGTTTTTTGGGCCCAGAGTTGGGCAAGAGATCGGCAACAACAACGCGGAGGGAGCTCAAGGTAATTAGCTCTGTGGCGCTTCTTTTGCGCAACGCGGCTGCGAAATCAATCGACTGCCGATCAAGTTGCCGTAATCCTACCTCCTTCTTTCCCTCTCACACTCCTTCTCACTCCTTCTCCTTTACTGCCTCCCAAATACTCAGCAATTTGTACAAATTGAACGAGCTTACAAATTTAACTGCATGTTTCGCTCATTAAGCGCTGCAGATCCGCTTGCGCAATGCAAATGAAGCTATCGACATCGATATTTATCGATACTTTTTGCTTGTGCAAATCATTTGTACAAACTTTGGCTCCTCTTCCCTCTCTCCTCTTCGATTCTTGCCTCATCGCAGCAAGTTGAAGACATGTTTACACGCACTTCCATCGTCGTCACGCCCACTGTCACTTTCGCTTTCAGCTCTGCATGAGTCAACAAATCACTGGACAAATCGAACTCCGTCACGCATCGGGAATAATAAATAGAAAAGATTTTCGGAATTTTCAATTAGTTTTCTACGCGATGTTAACGTTTTGTTTATTGACTCTGATGAATGGTGAAAATTAAGCTCGCTGTTGTTTTTTTGAATTTAACTCGCTTATGCCGGGGAGTATTAAAATATTTAAATGGTTTGAGCTCAGGGCAGGAGGGTGTTTGTGGAGCTAAGTTTAAGAAACTTGGTAAGGAGACTGAAGAAAGTAGTGACAAATTTTTTATAGTATTAAAATTATGCAATCATAGGAATAAACCTCTGAGAACTGAGTTGTAGGTGGACGTGACTTTATGAGACTGACAAAATAGACTAAGGAAAGTAAACCTCAAGAAATTCTACTGTAGTTGGTTGTAACTCCATGAGACTGACTAAAGAGATTGAAAAAAGTATTTAGAAATGTTTAATAATGTTATTAATATGCTTACTTGAGGATAAACCTTTAGGAGCTCAGATGTGTGTAGAGCTAACTTCATAACACTGACTAAAGAAATTATATAAAGTATTTAAAAGATAATTAGAAATACTCTAAATTGTTTCTTTTCTAATTAAAACATCTCAAACCTTATAAAGACTGTTAATTACTCTTCCTCTACTTCTCCTCATTCAATTCCTCGATGATATAATAACAAATTCTTAGCCACAGTCACAGTTGTTAAATGCCATAACAGATCTACGCGCTGACAATGCATAATTTGTTTGACTTTCTCAACGCTTAGGTAATGCTAATGCGCCCTCTGGCGGCCCATAAATTCTTGAGGTTGCGCAATGCTTAGCTGCTTAACGACGCGGGCGGCTAACAGGTGTGTGGAACGTGCAAGGTGGATGTAGGGGAAGGGGGAGAAGCCAGCGCTAGGTTCATTTGGAAAGCGAACGAAAATGAAAGTTGGCCGCGAGGTGCGTGAAATTCACATGCCGCCGTTTAATAATCTGAGGCATTTCACGTTTCTTTCTTTGGTGCCGCATAAAATTTGAGGAATTAGTCTAAGAAATGTAGGCAGCAACAACAACAGCAGTAGCAACAACATGAGTAGCAACAACAACAACAACAACAAGAGTGGCGACGACAAATCATTGCTGGGCACAGTCTGCTACGCCCACCACACTTGCTGGCAAAGCGGGCAAAAAGGCAAATTGAAATTGCATTTTCCGGCAGTCAAACTAGCCGGGGGCACTGGCCACAGAGCCTCCCCCTCTCCTCCTGTCTCAATGCTCTACCCTGCCACTCCCTCTCCTTCCATCTCTGCACACCCGCCTGCAGCCGTAAAATGCATTTCATTGTCGCTTTCGTTTTCATTGGAGAGTTCAATGGCATCGCTTGCCGCATAAATTTTGTCCCCTTCCTCAGCCACTGCTGCCCTCCCCACTCTCCCCGCTGTTGACGGCGCCCAATAATATTGCCATAAATTTGCCTGCACAGCTCCGGCTCTGAGTAATTGGCCCAAAAGGAATGTGTCGAAAGGAGAGAGAGAGGAGGAGAGGGGAGGGAGCATAACTTCGTCGATCGTTAAGTTCGAGTGTGTTTTATGTAGTGGGAAAAACTTCATTAAGACGAATACAAATTTGGGCAGTTGCATAAGCCTGCAGGTTGCGCCTCCATTGGTGGCTCCACTTTGCTGTGGTATTTCAATTAGTTCGCTAGTCAATTTGCCAACTGCCAATTGGCCCCTGTTGCAAATTGGCAGTTGGCAGTTGCCAGTTGCTGGTTGACTCATAAATTGCTTGGGTCAAAAGCTGACGCACATTGCCAAATCTGCAGTGCGTCGATTTGCTCTGATAATCGCGACGCCGCTGCTGCTGCAGTTTTTCGACTCCAAATGTATCTGTAAGATAGAGATACAGTCGGTGGTGCTGTATCTGCAGGCGTTGTCAGTGAGGCTGCTCCACACCCAGGCTCGACTGAAGCCAACAAAGCGTGGCCTACAACCAGCCTGAGAGTGGCAGAGTGAGGGAGACAGCAACAACAACGAGGCGTTGATTTGCAGTCCGACTGCAATTAAAAACTCAACTCAAAGTTGCCGTTGCTGTTGCTCTTGCTGTGAGCCTGTTGCTGTATCTCTATCTGTATTTATTGCCGTATTTGTTGCTGTATTTATTGCTGTCTTTGCATTTGTTTATAACTATTGTTGGCGGTGCATTGCAACACGACGCGTCGTGGGTCTCAGCCTCAGACTCAGTCGAGACTACTTAGAGCACATTAAGTACGCTCATGTCTGGCAAAATACTTGCTACAGGTCTGCATACATTATACGTATTGTATTATATATACCCTAACTGGGGTAGAGAGTGCTGTGGATAACTAGAGAACTTGGCAGGGAGTTTTGAGTTGGGGGAAACCTTCATAAGACTTTGCTAGCTGGTTTTAATCAGAGCTTAGAAATGAATATATGTGAAATAAGTAGAGTAATTGATGAAGTCAGAGAAAGGAATGAACTTTATACGACTGTGTCAACTGGTGAAGTTCCCTCGCTTTAGAGGGAAATTATTCTTAAGTTCTATTAAGTATAAGATGAAAGTAGAGATCAAATAGAGCAACTATAGAAGAGACCTCGTAACATATAGGAACTATATTTGAAAGACATTCATCTTCACATTTCATTAAATTTTTAAACGACCTTATAGAAAACTTTGAAGAAAGAAGCAAAAATGAGGTTCAAATACATGATGAAGTTTAAATACATTACTGTAGTTACCATATAAGTCTACATTTATTTAAGTAAAGATGTAGACAATTTGTTCTTCCATTTTATCAAGTGCTTAGAGCATATTGAAGACAGAAATTTATGCAAAGTTTATAGAAATCTCTCACCTAACTTTTCCTCAAAAGAAGCTAAAATTTTAACATATTTCAATTGTACCCAAAGCAGATTTGTATTCAATTCATTCATTCAATTGATTCAGTAAAAATATTCCTTAATCTATAAAGAACTTCTATACGAGGGTCGTTTGATAAGTCCGTGACTTTTTGTATTTGCCGAGCACCTGCTCTAAATACAACACTGCTCCTGTCAGCAGTTATCGATTAACAGCTGACTGTAAAATTTTGAGAAAGCTGCGTTTTTTGGTTTGCGTTTTATAGGCATTGAAAGCAGACGATCTCGTGAATTTTAACGAAAATGGAAAAAAGTGAATTTCGTGTCAGCATGGCAAAATTTCATAAATTGGGCTACGAACTGCTACCCCATCCAGCATATTCTCCAGATTTAGCCCCCTGTGACTATTTTTTGTTTCCAAACATGAAGAAATGGCTCGGCGGTAAGAGATTCGGGTCATCACAGAAACAAACGACTATTTTGAGGGCCTTGAGAAAACCTATTATTTGGAAGGAATAAAAAAATTGGAAAAACGCTGGACTAAATGTATAGAGCTAAAAGGAGATTATGCTGAGAAATAAAACGCTTCTTTGACGAAAAAAATATATTTTATTCAAAAAGTCACGGACTTATCAAACGACCCTCGTATCTATTTTATCAAATATTAAAGACACATTAAATAAATAATCTTATAGAGAATTTCTATAAATCTTTCTCCCTTTCTCGATCTTCACTACATCACCTTACCCACTTCAACTACACTTAGAGTATTTAAACTTCAACCTCACCTATCCCTCCCCATGTTGCAATAGTTTCAACACTAATTCAAGATTATTTGCATATTTTCTCGATTTGCAGTTAACTAAAACAAACCAAGCAGAAGCCGAAGAAGTAGAAGAAGAAAAGAAGAAACCGCCAGAAGCACCCGTTGGAGATTTGAGTCACTTCACCTTGTTGTTGTCGCTGTTTATGGTGAGTCTGTAGTTTTGTTTGTCGGTCTTGTCTGCGCTTGTGGGCGTGTCGGAGACAATTGATACACACCCAGGTAATCCACACACCTACAACACACTCACACACACACTCACACACACTGTGGCATCGATGAGGCAATGTCAATGCCACAAATTGAAGCTGTTATTGCGTCGCAATTGCGCTGAACCTTCTCGACGGTAAGCGGATTTTGGTTTTTGGAGCATGCCCAAAAAACGAGTGACGATAAATAAAAGTTATCGCGTTAAGAGGGGCCTGCGGTTATTGGTGGCACATGCATCCGGCTGGCAGTTGGCCAAGCGCGGCGCCATTAACCTGGAGGCGGCTTCAAGGCTAAGGCAAATGCGGGCTTCGAACTTTCCTTGAAAGGGAAATGGAATTGTGCAGTGTGCGATGTGCAGGGCAAAGTTGCATTTCACTTTCGTTGTGGGCTGAGATACATGCACAGAGATACAGATACAAGCGTAGAGATGCATAGATGCAGATACACCAACACAGATACACACATAGAGCTGTTTCAAGTGCACTCGTTGTGGCCAGTCGGCTGTGGCGACGGGTTTGACTGGCCTCCTGCCACAAGCTCTGACCGCAAGTGTGTCTAATTTCTATTATTTGCCTGTCAGCTAGCTGCCCCCCCCCCCCTCTCTCTCACTCTCTCTCTGTCTCACTCTTCTCTCTTACTTCTCTGTCTGCCTCTCACAAAGTCTCTGTCGCACTCAACTCACTGAACTTTCTTCTTTCACTGTGCCACCTGCAGACCCGCGCGCACTCCTATCTCTATCTTCCTCTCTCTCTCTTCTTCTTCTCCTTCTCTGTGTCTCTCCCCTTGCTCCCCTCTCTTGCTTCCTTTCCGTTGTTACGATATTTCGCATTATTTTTGCAGCTTTTGCTTTCGTTTAACCCATTTTAATGGGGTCTGCTCGCGGTCTACCTCGATCTGCCGCGATCTACCGCGATCTGCCCCTGCTGCGGCATCCGCCATGGACACATGTGCATTTCTCATTTCTCAACGGTAACAATAACAGCACTAGCACACACAAACACACACAGATATGCACACACACTCAGTTAATTCGCTGGAAAAGTGAAAACGAAAGTGATCAGCGCGTTGCAGTTATCCAGTTAGTCGATCAGTTGAGCTCACACATGCTCGTCCCCACTGGTCAGTTGACTTTCGTTTCTCTCAGTGTATGTATGTGTATGTGTGTGTGCCCCTTGATAATGATGATGCAATTATGTGGCCCAGTGAGAAAGAGACAGAGAGAGAGAAAGAGAAAGAGAGGCGAAGAAGATCATCATATGCAAAATCATCGCGCAATGAGGAAATCCATTGACAGTTCAACGATCATCGGTGCGATCAATGGAGCAATCATTGAAGCGTTTATCGATTCGTATCGCTGCATATCGAAATTGAATGAAATTATCGATCATTTGATTTGAATGCAATTTCTCGCAATGACCAAATGACAAACAAGTGCGCGATTATGGCAATTTGCCTGGCCAGCCAAGCCAGCTAGCCCCGACCAAGCCGGACAAACCCGTCGGCGCTTGCATTTGGCCAAGTCCAAGAGCGGCAATTACCAGCTGGAGCTGGCTGGAGCAACCTTTCACCTGATCTGCAGGTTTTTGCAGCCAGTCATGACTGATCAAGAATCAAGATCGAGTTGGCATCATAAGCAGATCAGATCGATCAAAACAGGGAGGGAGAGAGAGAGGAGAGAGAACCCTCAATGGGTTGCCAATTATGCAATTATTTCTACAGCACGAACTGAGGCAGTGATCTTGGCTGATCTTTGCTGAGATGGAGATCATAATAAGCAGCTTTTTCTTCGTACTTCTTAACTGAACTAGTGATCTAGCCCCTTCACCTCTTCTTAGCCTAACTGGAAACCTTTCTGACCCGTTTTCATTTAGCCACTTCATACCTGAACTAGAGATAGAAGCCCCCTTCTCGTTCACCTCTTCTTAACTGAACTAGAGAGCAGACAGATCCCCTTTCCCTTCCTTATTCTTACAAAATTCTTATTTTTACTGAAGACCTTCCTTCCCTTCACCTTTTCTTAACTGTTCAAACTGAGTGCCTCTACCTTCACACTTCAAAGCTGAATTAGAGATCTTACCACCCCTCTTTCTCATCTTCTTTTCTTAGAGGAACTAGAGACCTTTTCTTTCTATTGGTCTCAGCTGAACTAAAGATCTGACTAGCCCTATCTTCATCCCTCATCTTAACTGAACTAGAGATCATAGTAAGTCCCTCTATCTTCGCACTTCATAGCTGAACTAGAGATCTTTCAAGCCCCTCTACCTTCTCCTCTTCTTTCGACCTTTTCCTTCCACACTTCTTAGCTGAACTACCATAGAGATCTAACTAAGCCTCCTTCTCTTATCCTCTTTTTAACTGAACTAAAGACAGTACTGGACTAGAGGGCTACATTTTCCCTTCTTATTCGAACTACTGACTTTACTCACCCCTCTCACCACCCTCTCCGTTCTCTTCTTCCAGGCACTTTGGCTATGACGCGACGCTTGCAACTTACCGCCGTTTGGCTGGGCCTGTTGGCCACAGTCGCACTCGCCCAGACGCAACAGGAGTCGGCCAACAAATGGTCACGTCAACTGGAATCTGTGGGCAGTCCCGATGTGGACTCCCTGGACTGGGTGCCCTTGGCGCAGCCGCTGGACGAGAGTGGCAAGGATCGTTCGGGCAATGGACGCGTGTTGACCTACTCACAAACGTTTCCGCCCAGTGCACGCTTTGGAGAACTGGCCAAGCCCACAGGGTCCCAGTTTGACTTCCCTTATCAGTTCCAACGCTTTCCCAACTCTCCTGGAGCGGCACAGGCGCTACCCCTAAGACATCAGGGACCTCCTCCACTGAAGGCCAGCGCCAGTCAGGAACCCACGTCGCAGTCCTTCTTCAAGTTCGAGATGCCCTTCCACAACGATGGCAGCCCCGCCCAGGCGCAGTCACCGCCCACTCTACAAACTGGCTACCAGATTCAACACTCCTTTGGTGGCGCCAGTGGACTTAATGCTCCCTCCTCCATCTTCAGTCCCCCTTCGCTGTTTGGTCAACCCCCACAACAGTTCTCGGACTATCAGAAACCCTTTGCGCAGGCGCTGAGCAAGCCACTGCACCAGCAGAACTACATCCAGGACACGTTGCCAGTGAAGCAACATGGCAAACCTTTGCCCACGCAGGCATCTCTGCAGAGCGTCACTCCTCAAGTATTCCCCGTGGATCCCGAGCCGGAGAACCTCTTCGGACTGAACAAACCAGCAGCTCCTGTGGCAGCGCCTTCTTCGTCTAATGCTCAGCAGCAGCAGGAGGTGCAGCTGCTCTACGTGCCCTACGACACGCTGTACAACCAGCAGAGGCAACAGAACGGACAAGGCCCTGCCGGACTCGGCTCCAGCAACTTCGAGGTGAACAAGTTCAATGTGAACTCCGGTCTGCCTGCCGTGAATCCCTACCAGATCAATCAGTTCTACACGCAGGATCCCAGCCCCGTGGCCAGTGACTTCTTTGGCGCAGGCACCACAGCGCGTCCCAGCAGCACCACCACCTCTCAGCCTCAGCACATCTTCCAGAGCTACGCACAGCAGCCACAGCAGATCCCACAGCAGCTGCCACTGCCCACACAGAAGCCCAAGCCAAAGGCTCATCAGCCTCCGCTCGCCATGTTCCTGCTGCGTCCCAACACGCGTCCCTCGCAGTCGGATGTAGTTGCTGCTCTGCGCAATGCGCACTCCATCTCCGTCATCGATGCACCCTCGAAGCAGACGCCACAGATCTTTGTCGGCCCCGCTGGCATGCCCATTCCCGAGGGCTATGTCAAGTTCGATCTGCCTTATCTGTCTCAGTTGACGCAGTCGAGGGACTTGAACGATGTCTCCTTCTTTGTGGCTCCCCTCAGCTACCGCACGCCCAATGGCTTCAATAAGATTCTTCTGCCCGAGCCACATGTGGGTTCCATTGTGATCAATCGTGCCAAGGACGTCAGTGGCCCCCAGCGTGCTCCACAGTACGTTGCACCCGCGCTGCAGTCCACCAGGAATCCCTTCGAGAGCACCACGCCGGCACAGCGTGCTCCTGCCAGTCCAGCACCCACTCGGGGCAACAAGTTCAGCTACTACTACGTGCAGGATGGCATTCAGGAAGTCAACTCGCCCAAGCAGACACAGAGCGCAGGCAAGCAGGAGCGGCACAAGAAGAAACGTCCTCAGCATGTGGCACAGGAGCAGCCCGCAGTCTATCGTACGCCCGCCAAGACGCCCAATCCCTTCGACACACTCAACCAGATTGGCGGCGATGACTTCTTCAGCACACTGACCAGCAAGCCAAGCACGCTGCCCTCCACCAGCTCCACCTCCACCACAACCACCACGACGACTAGCTCAACCACCTCGACAACGTTGCCACCACAGACACTCTTCACCTACGGCTCACGTCCTCAAGTGGAGTTCACCAGCACCAATGGGCAACTGTATCCACAGTTGCAGCCCGTGCAGCAGGAGCAACAGCCACGCCTCACCACACGCCCGCCCACAGCAACCACCGCCGCCGAGGAGGAGCACCGCATGAAGCAATACTTCCGCCAGCAAGATGCCTTCCGTCAGCGTCCACAAACCACGAATCCTCCCTTCGAGCAGGTCCAGTACACGCCCACCTCGCTGGACTACGAGCCTCCACTGCCCACAACGACGCAGAAGACCAAGCAACGGGTGACCATCTACACACCCGCTGCGGTGCCAGTGACCACCTCCGATGTGGGTTACAATGTGGATCCACAGGCGCAGCCACCACTGAACCATCGGCCGAGCTACAACCAGAACGAGGTGCTGGACAACGGCAACGTGGAGTACGAACCTAACCCGTATCACATTCCCTCCGAGCTGCCTCCCTTGACTCCCGATATTCCCGGTCTGGTGAACAATCTGCAGGAGAAGGATAAACAGCCAGCGGCAACGACGCCTCTGAATGAACCTGAGCCGGAGACACGCCCCACAAGGCGTCCAGCACTGCGCACACGCAAACCTGCCGTCTCCAAGGTGGTTACCACCTCGTCTGTATCCTACTCCGAGTCGGAGAGCAGCGCCAAGTTGCCCACGCATCGCATCCGTCGTCCCTTCCCCAGCAGAGTCAATGCGGACAATGGTGAAGAGTCCACACAGACCACGACGAGGCGACCAGGCACCGCGCGCAACCCTCTGCTGCGCAACCCTAACCGCATTCGCTACCAGCCCACAACGGAGGAGCGTCAATCGCTGAAGATCAAACCCAAGAAGCATCACAAGAATTCCAAGAACGGAGGCAAGCAGAGCGAGGATCAGGATCTGGAATACCAGCGAGATGTGCTGAAGCAGAACTATCCCGTATTCAAGGCACCCTCACGTCGTCCCACCAGCCCCACAGCCATTCCCAGCTCCTACGATGTGGGCAACACGGAGGGACCTGCCTCGGAGACGCAGCAGGTGTACACGGTCACCCCGAGCAACAGCATTGATGGAGGAGATCAACCAAGTGTATATCCAGCTTCCCTCTTGGAGCCCATGCAGATTGCGCAGCACTACAACGAGTTCTCCAAGGATAACTACGGTCCTGGCTACTTCCCCAACCAGGAGGATCTGAATCCCACTGAGGCCTTTGTGCGTAATGAGGTCAGTCCCATCTACACCACGTTGGCAACGACGACGCCTTCGACAACGACTACACCCAGCACCACCACCACCACAGTGAGAACCACCACCACGGAGGAGCCAGTGACGACCACCACGCGTCGTTCACCCTTCATACGTCGCAATTATCCACGAGTGCGCACCACCACCACCACGGAACCCACTGTGACCACCACCACACCCTCCGAGGAACGTCCTTCGGTGAGTGGAAAGACTTTTAGACCTTGTTCGTTCTCTTTTTAACCTCCTTCACCCTTACAGATTCGTTCCCGCCTGCCGCCTCGTCGCGTGGTCAAGGTGCGTCAGCGCCAGCGTCGTCCCGCGCATCCTGCCTCATCCACTGCTACACCCGCTGAGGAGGAAGCGGAGCACAACACGCCCAAGGCAAATCTGCGCAAACTGAGTCGTTACAACCATGAACAGACCGAGAAAGAAGTAAGTGCAGGAAGTAATCCAATCGTACAGCCATTAAAGGTTCCTCCTCTTTCACGGCAGCAACCCGCACGTCGTCGTTACAAGCAGCCCTTCCAGCTGGAGGGTCAGGAGTCTCAATGGTCACCCAGCTCCGAGACAGCCAACTCCAACAGCAACTCCAACTCCAATAGCTTCAAGCCACTGAACCCCAAATATGGCTCCAAGAGTGAATCCCACAAGTTTGAGAACGAGCCGGAGATCGTCACTGCTGGACCCACAGATCAACCAGAAACCTACGAGTTCAACGTAGCTGCCAATCTGGCTGGATCTGGTGGAGCACAGCGCACCACGCCCTCGCTGAAGGCGCCCAACCTGAAGTGAGTTAGCTCTAACTGAGAGTGGAGACTCTAGCTGAGAACCTAATTTAGGCCCTAACTGAGGCACTAAGACCCTAACTGAGCACCTTACTAAAACCCTATTTGAACCTAAATAACCTAACCCAACCTTATCTCCTTTGCAGACCTGAGAAGTCCTTTGCAGAGCTACTAGAGGAGGTGATGGGCAAGGTGCCAGAGGAGTTAGCTACTGAGTCGCCCGTCAGCAGCAGCATCAGTCGCCTGAACCGACGTGGCAAATGGAAGAAGTCGCGCATCTCCAATGGAGCCGACAACGCAGAGAACTTCGAGACAGCAGAGTCACAAAACCTTGGACCACAGATCTACAACTCGCTCTACGCGGCCAACGAGAAGACAAAGGAGGAGGTGAAAGAGGTGGAGCCTAAGGCAACCACACCACTAACTCCCGTAACGGAGGCACAAACCGAACTGCAGCAAACCACCGTCAGTTCCATTGTTGATGTGGTGATCACCACAGCAGCAGCACCCACCACCCCAGAGGAGTACGAGGTGACCACAGCCAAGACACCAGATGCCACCACAGTGGCCACCACCCTGGCAGTAGCAGCCGATGAAAGCGCCACCAGACGCATGGACACAGCAGCCGATGTGGATGTAGAGGATCTAGACACACAGCCGAGCATCTTCTCTGAGGTGCGACAGCAGCTGCACGATCTGTTCGCCATCGATGAGAACGATGATGAGGCGGCGACAGCGGCACTGGCAGCCGTGGGAAAGCGGCGTCAGGAGTACACGAGCATTAAGCGCACACGCCCAGCCACGCCCACAGAGAGCACAACAGAGGCGGAGCTGGGTGAAGGGTTGTCCCTCACAACAGCAGCAACACCCTCAGAGAAGGAGAACTTCCACAAGGATCTGATGGAGCATGTGGTCTACGCGACGTCCACCTCAACGAAGGTCACCTCTGAGACGGAGATCTGCTACCGCGGACGCTGCATACGCTCCGAGGATCTGCCCTCGAACCACAAGCTGCACTGAGCTCCAGCGCAGGAGCTGAGAGTGTGGTAACCCGTGTAAATAGGATAAGAGCATCGATACGAGCGACGATCGACGTGGAGGCCGAGGCCTGTGAGAGGCTCTCAGCGCCCGCCAGAGGGCGTAGTCAGCAAGGCGAAACCAATATCCCCCCAACCAACCAACCTCCCTCCCCGTATCCGCTTGTAATTACTTAGCTTTAACTACGAATATGTCTAAAGAGTAAGCAGGAAGGCAAGAGAGAAGAAAAGGGGATGCAGAGAGATCGAAAGATCCGGAGATCCCAAGAGAGAGAGTTATCATAAATACACTTAACTATCGTAACTATCGTAACTATCTTATTCCATGTGCGAATCCCTCGAAATTTTTAGTAAATCTAGTAGATAAAGCGTAGTACAGATCATACAAATAGTTTAGCATTAACTTAATGAATAATACCACATAGGCTGCCTAAGTTTTGTACAATACAATACGACGAGAACTAACAAATGAATAAAGAATCGAAAACGTTAAAGAGTATGCGGGCATAAAGTTGATAAACTACGAAAATACTGGGTAAACTGAAGTAGTTAACTATATATAGGGGTATATCAATCATGTTGGTATATCTTGCTTGGAGATACTTCAGATGGCAGTCAGATATAAACGAAATTACCTAGCTTGTGCGTTATATCTTATCTCTTGAGAACCCAAACAGTTATAATAATAATGATAATCGTGATATGGTAGGAGAATTCCAGAAAACCAAAGAACTACAAAGAACTGTAGGTATAATGGGTATATCCCTTTCATGGATACTTCAGATCCAGTTCGATTACGGTGAACTTCCAACAATGTGCGTTATATCTTATCTCTTCGGAACTGAAGCTATTAATACCTCACTTTATTTGCTTCATACTAACGTAACTGATGTGAATCGAACCTGTTGCAGCTATTCTATATCATCGACAGACGATTAATATATTTCAAAACAACCCGCTTGGTATTCCTTATCTGAGTCTGAGAGAGACAGAGACAGAGAGACATCCGAGTCATTATGTCATTGGCTCGTTATCTCCGTCCGCCAACAATATGAGTTTCCGTTATACATCAGACATGGTACACCGTGATATATCGTTTGTTTCCTCACATAGAAAGCACTTTAATAATATTAATTAAACAGTTAGTTTGTTGTATATGGGTTGTATAAATAGCAATAGAGCTATGTCCGTCGAATACCCCATGCGGGTAAAAACTATAACTAAAGCGACGATCAATTCCATCTAATACCGTATATAGTACATCATCATTAGGTACATCAGTTACAATGCTCTGAAATTCGAGTTCAAGTTCGAGTTTTAGGAATCAATTAGACGCGCCCGTTCCTCATCTTCCTTGTCGTCAGCCCTGGTAGCAGTTGTGCGTGTCTGTTGTGGATTGTTCCAGGGCTGCACACTGGTGCGACCGAAGACAATGAAGACCAAGTTGCCAATGAAGTAGATGAACGCGGTCAAGTAGAAGACAATGCGCCACTGGCTGGCATCCGTCTGAAAGGCAGGGGAGGAGGAGAAAGATTAGTCAGGCAAGCTATGCATACCGTGGATAACTCACCTCGTTCTTGACGATCAGGCCCACGATGAGAGGCGCCAAGATGCTCATCACATTGGCCGCACAGTTGGTGATGCCCATCAAGGTGCCAGCGAAATTCGGCGACAGATCCATGTGGTTGACATGGAAGCCCAGATAGCTGGCCGCATTGGTGGCCACCGCCAGCGTGAGCAGCCCAATGACCAGTTTGGCACTTGCCTCGCCCCCCGATGTGATGAATCCCAGTCCAACCAAAGCCAGCATGGGCAGCCACAGGCCCAGTGAGTTGAAGAACTTCCTCGAGAAGTTCAGCGACATGTTGCTGCCGCGTCGCTTCAACCAATCCGATAGCCAGATGAAGCCACACGTCAGGATTATCATGGCCAAGTAGGGCAGCGCCGACAGTGGCCCATTGTGCTTGATGTCCTTGTGCAGCACGTTCTTCAGGAATGTAGGAATCTGAGTGAGCAGTGTCCAGAAGCCCCAGTTGTTGGCACAGTGGGCCAACAGCAGAGATATGAATGGTAGCGAAGTAAGTATGCGCAGCCAAGGCGTGCGCAGATGTGGCTGGAAGTCCTCTCGACCCGCATCCGAGGCACGACGCATCTGGCCAGAGGTCTCGATATAGCGTCGCTCATTAGGCGTAATTGTGGCGTGTTGAGCGGGTGTGCTGGCGCAAAGAAAGAACCAGATAAGCGACCACAAAATGCCCGCACAGCCTGAGATATAGAATATGCTGGGCCAGCCCAGCGGTGAGGAGGCAATGTACCCACTCACGGATAGCATGACCACAGTGCCGAACTGTGATCCCGAGTAGCAATAGCCAACGAGGCGTCCTCGCTCATCTGCGGGTGCCCACTTCGAAAGGAACGTGTGGGTGGAGGGGAAGATGACACCCTGGCAAAGTCCTTGCACGGCACGCAGTGCAATCAAGGTTTTCCAGCCACCAGTCAAGGCAACAAAGGGCGTCAGCAGTGCTAGCAGGGAACAGAAGAAGATGCCAAAGAACATCATGTACTTGGCACCCACCAGTGCAGACAGGTAGCCTCCAGGTACTTGGGTCACTACGTAGCCCCAGAAGAAGCTACTCAACAGGTACGATTTGATGCCCTCGTTCCAATCGAACTCCGGGAACTCTGGATTCGTTGCATTGCAATCTGTCATGGCCACAATGGCCACGGAGAGATTCACACGCATAGCATATGCCACGGCCAGGCCGAAGAAGACCAGTATGCATTGCAGATGACGCACTCCGAAACGCGGCCCTGATGGAAAGAGAGACAACGCAATAACGTAAGGTGAATCACTTTCTTCTTTCTGGCTTCACACTCACCTGTGTTCCCTATGCTATCGTAGCCTGTGCGACTGCAGCAGTCAAGGCAGCCCATGTTTATGTATTTGTGGAATGTGGGCGGAGATTATTAATTGCGTTCCTCTCTGCCTGGAATCACTGCAGCTGCTGCACTTGCTTCTGCGTAGCGGAAGTTGTTGTTGTTGCTGTTTTTGCCGTGTACGCTGCTGCTGCTGTGGCAATGTTGCTGCGTCTAAACATTTCGCGCAACTGATAACGCCGTCACGAAGGAAAAGTAAATAAACCCAAATGGATTCAATTAGACGACGCCAACGTCAGCGCTGCTGCTTACGTAGCGTTGCCCGCTTTGTTTTTGTTTTGCGTTTGCGTCGCGTCTAACAGCTGTCAGCTGTTGCTGTGTTTATCCAACGATAGTTGCGATAGTTGGGCACGAGCGTGTCAATCGACTTATCGATGCTTGCGCGCATTGCAAAAAGTACTCAAATACTCATTTTGGTTATTTGAAAAGTAATCGGATAAAGAAAACAAGTTTAAATTCGTTTTGTTACGCATTTTTGTTTATATTGTTGTGCGCAAATTAATTAATTAATTATTATTGTCTTCTTTTCTGCCTTTTTTAGTTTTGATTATTTCTTCGTACATCACAAGTTGGTTGTTTGTTTATTACTAATTAACTAATTTCACTAAGCGCCTAAGGTAGTTAAGGTATTATTTCTAATTCTATAGTTACACTTTGTTTTTATCTTTTTTCAAACATAACAATTACACCAGAGCCGAGCAAACGGATTACATGTGTGTGTGTGTTTACAATTTTATGTTGTGGTTTGTATATTTATGTACACATTATGGAAAATACTGCAAATAATAATTTACGCCTGCTCTAACACTAAACAATTATCATATATATATAGATTATATTCTGCTTTAATATCGCTAATGGAAGCACGCGATCATCGTTCGTCATTATGGCAATTTATGCTCTGGGTCCACCCTAACACTTATTGTCTAATCACTTAAAGATCTAGAGAACTTAATGCAAGAAACAACAACTATGACAATATCATGCTCCTTCTTCTCCTTCTCTTACTCCTTCCAGAACTTGCATGAGAAAGTCCTTAGTCTGGTCGTGGCAGGAGGCGTGGCTACTCAGTGGTTGCCATTCTGTGCACCCTCCTTGTACTTGCCAGCCAGGGGCACTCCTGCCTCCACACTGTCGGCATCCAGCTCGGGCGTGTCCCACCACTGCGTCTCCGTGCGTCCAAAGACTATGAAGAGCAGATTGCCCAGGAAGTAAAAGAAGGCAGCGACGAAGAACACAATGCGCCACTCGTACACAGTGCTTTTTTCCTAGAAGAAAGAGGAGGAGAAGTATTAGAACTCAGTCAAGGAAGCAGGAGTTGTCTAGTAACTTACCACATTGGGTACGATGAGGCCAACGACCAGAGGTGCCACGGCGCTCATGATATTGGCAGCTCCGTTGGTGATGCCCATCAGGGTGCCGGCATAGTTTGGTGACAGATCAATGTGATTCACCTGGAAGCCCAGGTAAGTGGCAGCACTGATGCCCACGGTCAGAGTGAGCAGCACTACAGCTAACTTGTAATTCTCAGGAGGCACATAGCCCAATGCAATCAGCGAGCACATGGGAATCCAGTGTCCAATGGTGTTGAAGAGCTTGCGGTTGAAGGACAGCGACAGTGACTTCTTCTTGGCCAGCACCTTGGACAGCCAGACGAAGAAGAAACTCAGCACCATCATCACAATGTAGGGCAGTGAGCCGAGCAGGGCGCTGGTCTTGATGTCGACGCCATAGATGTACAACATGTAGCGCGGGATCTGAGTAAGCAGTGTCCAGAATCCATACATGTGCGTGCAGTGGACAATCATCAGCGAGAGGAAGGGCATCGAGGTGAAGATAGCCATCCAGGGCGTGGGTGCCATCTTGTGCGATTCCTGCATCTTTCCCTCTGTGCGTGTCTCCTCGATGTACTTCAGCTCCTCGCGAGTGATGCTGCGATGCTTCTCAGGCGTGCTGGCTGCAAAGCACCACCAGCAGAGTACCCAGAGGAAACCGCAGGCGCCGCCGAAGAAGAAGATTCCAGGCCAGCCGGCGAAGGAGTCTGCAATGTATCCGCCTGAAGCCAAGGTGATGATCGTGCCAAATTGAGCTCCGGAATAGCACATGGTGCCGAGCAGGCCTCGTTCACTGGCTGGCGCCCACTTGGCCAGCATCGAGTGCGTGGCAGGATGGACTGCACCCTGGGTGAGACCCTCCAGCACGCGCACCACCACCAGCAGGACCCATCCTCCCAGACGTAGAGACAGTGGTGACAGTAGCGTCAATATGGAACACGCAGCTAGACCAGCCATGAGCAGCGACTTGGCTCCATAGCGCTGAGCAATGTAGCCTCCAGGGATCTGTGTGACTATATAGCCCCAGAAGAAGCTGCTCAGCATCAATGACTCTTGAACTCCCGTGTAGTTATAGAACTGTAGAAAGGAGGAGAGGGATTAGTAACAGTCTGGATGAGCAAGAGGTGTCTGCTGCTTACCTGTACGCTGAAGGGATTCCAACTGGAGCTGCTGTCATGGTCCTCAATCTCACTAGACTCTGCAGAGGAGTCCAGCGCACTTAGATTTGCCGCACTGGAACTGGAGTTGAAGTTACTTAAGTTGGTAGCGGTTTCATTGGGTGACCTCATGGCCACAATGGCTACCGTGAGGTTGACACGCATCGCATAGGCGAGCGTGAGGCAGAAGAAGCACAGGATGCATTGCACGTGCCGCACGCCAATGAGCTTGTCTGCAATAAGATGAAGTGAGTTGGAATCGATTAAAAAAGTGGTCAAACCAGGTAGGTACGAGTCTTATCAGTGCCTTCTCTCTGCCCCCTCTCTCTCTTCTTCTCTATACTCTGCTCTCTCCTCACTTCTCCTCCTGCTTCCTCTTCTCAATCTCCCTCCTTGACTGGCTCTTACTCTCGCGCTCTTTGTTGTGCTATGTGGGGCGCGTTTATTTATAAACCACTGTGTCAAAATCTTGTTGTGGCAGCGCAAATACACCAGCACACACGCACACTCATGCACACACGCACAACGCCCACTCGTGCTGGCTGCGTCTCAATGAAGTGCAACAGCGCCAGACGGTGCTGTACCCACGAGTCGCTGCGAGCAAACACGCGACTCCAGCAGCCATTTGCATGCCCTGCGTTCCCACTGGGTCGCATTCCGCAGGCTACCTGAGAGAGCAACAGAGGGTGAGAGAGAGAGTGAGAGAGTGCAGTGTGAACACTCTCTCTTCCTCTCTCTCTGTGTGATCGGCAGACTCGATCGAGGCAGCCGCACGTGACGATCTCTCTGCGCATAGCGCGGCCATGTGCAGATGTTGCTTTATTGGCACGAACAGTGGCACAAAAGGCAGGCACATTGCGACGGACAGTGGGCCGCAAAGATGTGCCAGCTGTTGTTATTGTTGTTGTTGCTGTTGGCCCAAACTGAGCTCGAGGCTTGAGCTGAGCACATTTATTTTTAGAACTCTCTCCATAAAAGGCTTAGGCGGCGCACTCTGCGCGGGCCTGTTGCAGCTGTTGTTGTTGGTGTTGTTGTTGCAGCTAAATTCGCAAAACTGTTTCGCAACAACAACAGCAACAACCTTGCAGCGAGGCCTTACACGGCATGGTGCGTCTATTGAACTGGCCGCGAGTGTGTAGCGAATTCTCGCTGGTTTCTAAAGCAACCAAACCCAGCCAGGGTCGCTGTCCAATTACCAACTAATTATGCTCAATAATTAATAACAATTGCCTGGGCCCAAAAATTGAGCTGAACTTTGAGACACTCCGCCCACAGTTCAATTCCAGCAAATTCTCTTCTCTCTCTCTCTCTCTCTGTCTTCTTCCCTCTTGAACTGATTCACTTTGTGCGGAGCTTACGCTTTATCTGACACGTTTTTCGATTTGTTTGCACAATGATTGTGTCTTTCTTCTCGCGACTTATTGCGACCCTCTCTCTCTGTCCGGCACCTAACGGTGTTGCGTCTGCTCGTCTGGATCTTTGTCACTCGCCTCTATTTAAATGTTAATTCACGCTTTGAGTTAAAAAAAGAATAAACGCGTCAAGCAATTAAGTTCGCAACTCGAACGTACGAACGAACGAACGAATTTCAACAGCAATACGATCAATAAACATTTATGGGCGCACTATATGAAAGTTGATTTTTGATTGATTGCCAGCACCACACTCGGGGATGGACTGTACCTCTCCCGTGGAACACAATGCTATACAATACTATATAGGTCTCTCATAAATAGAGCAGGTTTCATGGTCATGCGATAGGTTGCTTTGGGTTGCTTGGGCTTGTTTTGGGCATGGGGAAGGACATGGCAAAGTGCTGATAACCGATAACGGTCGATAACTGTGCTGCTAACGCAATAACGAGCCCGATAAAACCAATGAATATGGAACAATAACAAGAAATCTCCTCAGCACACAAACCCACATACTAAATACATTGTATAAACACATATACACGTATACATATAGTATATAGAGCATGTCTGTCCCTCTGTTCGCGTCTGTCTATCAGATTAGATAATTCCGACTAGTCATCGAGGCATGGCAGGCAGAGCAGGCGACCCATCGATGACAGTCCCATTGCTTGGGCACTCGTGCGGTACGTGCTTACCCCAGAAGAGACTAAACCGACGCAATTAGCCGCGGCTCTTAAGTCTGTTTCCCCCTTAAGTATCAGCTGTAATTCATTTTATTGAACTTCTATTTGTTTTCTAGCTACTGTTTATCAGCACCCTCTCACTGTCACTCCCTCGCTCCCTCTCTTACGCTATCTTGCTCTCCCTGTTTGCTTGTTAGGTAAGTAGTTCTATACGTGCTGCGTCATTTGAGGATAGTCCAAGCTAATTACTGACACGATCTACACGTCTCAGGGCCCCGCGATCTTCCCATCTACCGATCTCTCAGTGTCTACAACCCTTCTTCATCGTTTTTATTTAATTTCATTATCGCTCTTAAGTAATATGGGGTATGGCATGAGATAGACTAGAGGTTAGTCGAAGCTAATTACTTTACTGATCTCCCGCCCGCGATCTCTCGATCCTTCAAACCTCTTGCTCCTTCGAATCCCTTGAGCTCTCGCTCCTTCGAAACTCCTGATCACTCGATCCTTCGACCTTTCAATCCCTCCATCTTCCGATGCACCTATCTCTCCACCTTCCGATCTACTGATATGACGATCTGTGGATCCTCCGCCGATCTCTCCTTACTCTATTCAACTCTTCATCCTTTCTTTTCAATATCACTGGCACTCTTAAGTAATACGAGGTATAACATGAGGTAGGCAAGCACAAAAATACACTGCGACCGCTTCGACTCGTAGAGCTGTTCCCCCTACCCCACCCCTTCTACATCGACCACCCCCTCCCCCTCTCTCTCTCTCGTTCTCGTCTCTATTTTACTTTTTGTTTATTTTTATCATTTTCGTATAGCGTGCTAAAAATTTATTTGTCAGCCAAGACGAAATGAAATTCAATTTTATTTTTGCTTCTTTGCTTTTCTCGGTTTTCCTTTTGTTTTTGTCGTGATTCTAACACGTCGAGAGTTTGTCTAGAGTTCGATGGAGAAAGAGAGAGAGAAGGAGAGAGAGAGAGAGAGAGAGTGGGAGAGAGACACGCGAATAAACATGGCAAATATTTCATCAAACTTGGCTAACTTCAGTTGCAATTAACGCTCGCTTCGCTTGTGCTTTATAAGGCAATAGAATAGATTGCGGACTCAAGTGTTTCAAGAGGGGGTGTAGAAGGGGCAGGGTGGTGTAGAGGGGGCTCAGGGGTGCAACCACTGCACTCGCCAGGGGTGCAGCCGAACTGTTTCCGGCAACAACAAGGCAGAGCAACTGCAGCGAAGCGAGTAGAGTCGAGCGACGACTTACATAAACGCAGAAGACACGTGCGCAGATAGTAAAGGGAACAATGATAGGAGGGGAAGGGGGAGAAGAGGCGCCCGAGTTAGATGAAGACTGGTGATAAGCAGTGGGGGGAACTTGGACTTGGTTGATTTGATGGCACTTACCATTGGCGTATTTCCCAGTTTTCACCATATTCAAAGTGGTGGTCATGTGTGCGCTGCGGGTTATATAGCTGACAACAGTTCAAGATCTCTCTCTCTGTCGTTCGTTTAGCTCCTCTTCTCACAATCTCTTAGTTGCTCTCTTGCTCACACTCTCTGGGGAGTTGCAAGCACTGGAAATTTTCAGTTTTTTTTTTTTTTTTTTTTGAATAATTTTTACACAACGTGTTCCGTCATTAAGCTGGAGCACATGTGCACGGCGCGCGACGACGTGGACGGGCAGCGGGACGGAAAAGCGTATGAAGCAGTGACGGAGACGGCGACGGGGGCGAAGTCTTGGACAAAAGTCGCGTTGGCTTCTGCTGCTGCTGCTGTTGCTCGAGTTTTGTTAGCGCTTTTCGAATGTGTCGCATAAATTACAGCGACGTCTCACACGATGCGGAGGTATTTCACGGATTCAGATACAGATACACTAACAGATACAGATACAGATACTATATGAAGTGAGCTGCGAGCTGCCTGCCTGCCTGACTGACTGACTGAGTGTCTGACTGACTGCTTGTTACGCGTGTGTTTCACTGTCGGTTTGTTCTAGCGAGCGACTTCGACTGCTTGAATCGCTTGCCGCGGCGATTCTTTTATAAATATGATCGCGTTCGGTCGCCGCAGCTCGCTCGCCTGCGCGCTCACATCGCTCGGGCGTCGAGAGAGTTCGGGCAGCGCAGTCGCAGTCGCAGTCAGCGTTAGCGTTGTCGAAGTATCTGTCACTGTTGCTACTGTTGTTGTTGTTGTGGCAGGCACACACATGTGTGTATCGCGTGAATTCCATTTGGTTGTTGCTTTTGCTATCAGTAAGAGCCGAACACGCTGGCGCAGGCACACACTGGCACACACACACGTACTGTACACACACACATATGTGCATGTAACTCTCTCTGTCTCTCCCTCTCTCTCACTGTCTGTGCGTGTGTGTGTTACCTGCTCTCTCTCTAATTTGCCGGCCAATATGTAAACAACACCAACACAACGACAACAACGAGTTATCAGCACAACTCTGCCTCTCTCACGCCCCTCTTCCTCTCCCTATGTGTATTTCCACTGCACTTCTCTCCCTCTCTCGCTCTCTAGACCCCTCTCCTGTCTTCTCCTCTCCCGCCTCTCTCTGCTTTTCTGAGTATTGTTTTTATACGAAATCAGCCTTTGGGCATTGTAAATTGTAAAACGAAATTAGTCACATCCCATTTCCGTTCTCTGCTCTGCAGTTTTAGCCAGTATCCGTCAGATACATTTTTCGCATATGTACTTTAGTAGTTCCTTGAGGGTTTTAGGACTCTTTCTCTGTGCTGATAAGCCAGCAGAGCCTTCAGCGAGGTCAGCACACACACACTCTCAATCTCCTTCTCCGTGTCAGTTTTCCTTATCCCCCTCTAGAACTACTCGTCTGTGACATAACTCAAGCCTTGTGACAGCTGCTGCCGGCTAATGTAACAGTCGAAGCAATTTGAAAAATCTATATATGTCTATATAGCGATATATTATCGTGATTACACAATACATAACTCACAAATTGGCAGCCCGTTCAAGGCACTGATCAATGCAATTCTCTGCTCAACTGACATGTAATTGTGCTCTCCAAAGAGAGAGAGAGGGAAAGAGAGGGAAAGGGGAGACGGGGAGAGAGGGGAGCACAGTTAAGTAAGTCCAGGCTATCAGTTATCAATTATATTTGTACGACGGCATTGTTTAAACAAATTATACGTGCGTTATCAGCAAAGAGACTTTGATTTTTCGGACACAAACACAATCGGACAGCTTGACCAGCCCCCTCAGGGCCCCCAGAGAAATGTTCTCAATCCCGGACAGGGCAGGCAAAGTATTTTTATTAATCGGCATACTCCCCGATTTCGGCATATGTCTGTCGCCGTTTCTGCTGATAAGGCTCTCCAGTGCTACCGCATTTCGAAATCAGTACACACGTTTCTTCGGCACGTTCGCCTTGCACTGATTCTATTTTTTTTCGGCCAGGTTTATCAGCTAATTTAGCTTTAAATATGACGGGATTTACAGCAGGTTTACAGCCTTTTATAGCTGTTTTAGCCTGTGGCTGACAGCTGGCAAACAGAGTCTAGCAGCTAGATCTATAACGTGCTTATCTGTCTGAAGAATGAAGTGTCAGCCCAAAAGGGACAGGGTGAAGGATCTATAAATTACTTGGAAGTGGACTAAAATTGGAAGTTGATCGAGGCGAATTGCGGCCAATTTGACTTGTATTGAGTATAACACTTTCAGATGTCCGACTCGGGCAGGGCAATCAATCTAATCGGCAGATCTTATCACCTGCCTGCCTGGGTTGCCCAATGTGCTGCTGCATGTCACGCCCACAACAATTGGGGGCAAGTTGTGTGCGAGGGATCTCTACTAACTACTGCTGTGGGGCACTATCAGAGAAGGCTTATCAAATCATGAAATCCCGCTCAGTGCGACATTTGACAAATGGCAAACACTGAGCGCGCGTCAACAGTTTCGCTTGACGTCAGTCGAGGTACAGAGGGGGGCAGGGCAGGGCAGGGGGCAGGCTCAGGAATAGAGGGAGAATGTGGGCAGCTACTGGGCGTTGCATGGCAATTAAAATGCAGCCAGTTAGCTTGGAATTAATATGGAAATTGTGCTAGAGATACGTGTGAAAGCTGCAAGATAGAGGGATGTATCTAGATACAAATACTGGCGCATAGATACAGATACAGCTACAGCGAGATGCCATGGAATTTTTCGCCAGGCATTGCATGTCAATTGAGACGCGATAATAACAAGGAGAGACAAGAGACACGAACAGAGTCAACAACTTAGGGCGCATTACGTATACGCCGTGTGTAACAAATCGTATGCAGAGCTAACAGCATAGGAAAACAGCTGCTGTGTGCATAAACCCATATTCTATTCTAGCTGGAATTGTTGCGGTTCAGCAACAGGAGTTGGAGATTTTCCATGCCCCCCAGCGAAGGTGTTAATCAGGCCTAAAGGGTAAGCGCCTCATTGTGTTGGCTCAGGGCCGCAGTAGACAGCTAGGGGGTGGGGAAGTACTTCCTCTGTTTGCCGTGTGTCACCCAGCGTCAAATCGGTTTTGTCAACCCACTAGACAATCACCTAAAGGGATTAAGTCAATAGCACACTTGGCTGATTCGCGCCCAAAATATTTATGAGATATTTGTGTAAATTTCTATTGGCAATATTTGCCAATCTGGCTCGATATCAACAGCATATAGCATAAGCAAATGTGTCGCATAACATATATATATCACATCTGTCAGTCCTAATTGAATTGTATGCACTCAATTGAGATTGTTCAATTGGCGTGAATTAGCATTCATCGGGCGCATGGAAACTTTTCGCTATACTTAGATCTCTGGACTGGGTCCGATGCCGACTTGCTGACCCATACACCGTCGCACTTAGCACCTGGCCAAATGATAATAACGGGCGACAAGCCCAACTAGTTGCCACCTCATTGACAGAGGTGTCTGTAATTTCGGGCTGTTCCGGCCCAGGGCTGGGCAGTGCGGGCTCTGTCTGTGTCTGCCTGCCTGGCAGCGTGTCAAAGACGATTTTGATCGCATCCGCAATCGAGAAAGAAAATCATTTTAATTGCCACTGCAGTTGGAGGATTCTGCTGCCCCCACACTCCTCCCCCTTCTTTACTCACTGTCTTTCACTTTTCATTGCCCGCTCGCCGCCTCTTTGGGGCAGCATTGTGAGTGGGCGTGCGTGCTTGGTCGGCTCACGCGGCACGTAGCTGCTGAAAATAGAACATTTTCAATTTCAGCCACTTGAATATATTCACATACACTCAACCAGCGGGTATGCCAACTTTTCGCACAGTATATCCAAGAATTCTATGCTATATTATAATGAGAGATCGTCTAATTACCTTCAGATATGTTTGCTATATTATAGTAAAGTTGCTTCATTAATTTCTTTATTAGTTCTTTCAATAAAACTGGGTTCTGTTTATCTTTAGATCTTTAGTCCTTTGATTAGATCTTTTCTTTAATTAAAGAAACTTTCAACTATCGTTTAATCACATTTAATAGAAAATCATTAGTTTATGACCTTTATTCACTTGTTCACTTCAAGAAACTTTGATGGATCATATACTTAAATTTCATTAGAAAACTTTGAATAACTATAATAAAAAATGCGAGATCTTCAAGTTTATGATCGTAATTCATTTTATACAACTTTTATTCAAGTCAATTATCTTTAAGTCAGCATATTTTCCGATTTCATTGATAAACTTGGCAACAGAACATAAATTACTAATAATTTTCTAAATATAAAGTCCACTATTTATAACAAGTTAAGAGGTCTGTAGCACCTGCAGCAAATTAGACTTGTCACGTGCATTCCATAATTTCCCCCGATTCATTTCGTTATATAGTACTTATTTCGCAATGTTCTTATCACAGATATCAGACAGAGTGTAAATTTGTTTTGTTGTACCCGTCGCTATTCGCATATTTAAATTTATTTTCCCTGAACATTGTCGCAAGTACATAAAGCAATAAAAAAAAAAAAGAACAAAACGATTGTGACAGGCGCCTCTCAAGTGCCACAGTCAGAATGACTCGTGATCTTGTTCGCCTTTTTACCGTTAAAGCTATTTCCGTTCCGTAATGGAAACGTGCATCCATACTTAGAAGTTGATTCACTACGCAAACTCTCCTCTCTAGAATAGGTTTACCTGCCGCCGCTGCTGCTGCTGCAGTCTTATCTAACTGATGCGACTCCCCTTTATCCCCCCTTATCCCAGCCCATTATGACAGTAATTCGTTGGAAAGTAAATCTTATCATGGGTTAGTTGGACTTTTGGGACTTTGCGACAACAGTGACACGCATTTAATTTATCACTGTGACATCATCATCATCTCCAACACGGCACGACACCAATGGCTGTGGAATTATAAACGGGGTATAGCACTTTTTTATACGGTAGAAGGGTATAATATCTTTGTGGTAACTGAAAATGTGTGTAACATGCAGGTCTGTGACCCTAGAAAGTTCAGGATCGGTACGGCTTTTTATTCATCCGTGTTTCTGTACATCTGTTCATCTGACTGTCTGCTCATCGGTCTGTCTGGTATGTCTTTCAGTCTGTCTGTTTGTATGTTCTTCTTGTCGTTTGTCTGCTGATCTGTTTGTCTATTCGTCTGAATGCGTTGCTGTCTGATCGCTTGTCTGTTTGTCCCTCACACATAGGTCTGTCTGTTCATCCTGTCTGTCTGTCTGTTCATCTGGCAGACCGTCTGGCTGCCTGTCCATCCGTTTCTTCATACGTCTGTTTGTCTGTCTGTTCGTTTGTCCGTTTGCCTGTCCGCCTGTTTGTCCCTTATACATCTGTCTGTCTGTCTGTTCCTCCATTCATCCTGCCTGTCTGTCTGTCTGTTGGTCCGTCTCTCTGTCTGTCTTTCTTCCAATTCGTCTGTGTATCGGTCCTCTGTCTGTTCGTTTGTTTGTCCTAGTTCTCAAAGCCTTTTAGAGCTAGCACTATAAAATCTGACAGTTACATTTTTACAAATCCGTCTTGATAAAGAGTATTTCACAGTCGAGCATACTCAACTCGAGCTTTTGTGCTTTCGTCTTTATAGCCAACTACTATTTGCCTTTGGACCCGTGTAAAAGTGAATATGGCTTGTTTAGTCACAAGGCAAATTAATTCATAAAAAGGCTTGCTGCGATGACTACGCAAATTCGAGCTAATATGATTCTGTTCCCCTGATTGGGTGGTGGTGAAATATTCCTAAGGTATTAACAATGTTCATTATCAGAAACATTCGGCTGATTTGCACGCGAACAATAAAAAACAACAACAAATACACTGCTCTTTAAAAAACATATATATTATTTTCTTAATATGATGAATTGAAAACAACGAACGGCGAACAGAAAATAGCATTGAAATTGCAAATAATTTCGCGATAACCTTAGCCGCAAAGAGAGAGAGAGAAAGAGGGAGGCAGGAAGAAAACAGCAGAGAGCGGTATGCAGAGAGGGAATGATAGAGAGAGCGATAGTGCGAGAACTCTCTGGTGTTCGTGAGAGAGCGAGTGAATTCAAGAAGCGTGAACCGGCAACAAAAACAACAACTCTGGCGCCGCACTGTGTTAATTTGTTGCCATTTTTATGCACGCACACAGGCAGCGCAGCGAGGCGCACCCACTCTCTCACACACACACACACACACACTGACTCACTCTCTCTCACACACACACACACAGACACACTCTGGTGTGCGCTCTCTCGCTCTCTGGGCGATCTTTGATCACGTTTCTCACACGTTCGGCTCGCCGCGCACAGCCGACTTCGCTCCACGTTCACGTGATGCGCAAGTGTACAAGAGCAATCGGCTCTCGCCCGACTCTCGCCCGACTGCCACCGCCGCTCTCTCCCCCTTCCCCCCTTCCTCTCTTTCCCCTTGTGTTGCCACACGAGAGCTTTGTCGTATCATATCTGTGTTTGCATTTTAGCTTCGCTGCTGGCTGCTCTTTGCTCGGCCACCGCAAATGATTTGCAAAATTCGATATTCGGAATGGAGTATAACGCCTTATGGAATGACGTAAACGTGAAGCCTGGAATAAAAATAAACACGAGAGATATATAGAGAGAGAGAGAGGGGCATGGAGGGGGCGCGGCAGGTAGCCCCCACAGCGCGATTCAGCGATTTCACCACTGACGACGCTGGCGTCGCTCATAAACCTTGATTCATGCCGAGTTGGCAGACAATTAAGCACTTCAGATTCGCATATCGTGCCCATTCGGGCCCATTGTACTCCCATAACGAACTATATACATACACACATGAATGTATGTATGTATGTATGCTCTATTGCAGCTCAATTTGGGAGATGGTTCCGCTGTTGGTGCCGTTGGTGGCGCCCGGGGCGTCAGCTGATATGACAAGTGCCTTATTATTTGCTCTGTGGAGTTGATAACATCTCACATATTTTGTCGCTCGCTCGCTTCCCGTCGCGTCGCGTCGCCTCGCTCTGAAAGTCATATAAATAACTGCTTTAAATTCGTGTTTAATGGATTTCATTATCTTTCGCTTTTTTTTTTTTTGTTGGTTGTTCCAACAAAGGCCAGAGTATACCGCGAGAGTTGCGACTATCTGGGGTGCTGACGTTGGTGTTGGTCCGGAGATTTAGCACGTGCCCCCGAAATGGAAATTGCCCAGAATACAAAGAATCCTCTTGTGAAATTCTTGGAAGTCCTCAAAATCAATTACAGATCTCATTCACTCTCTTTGTACTGCCGAAAGTACAGTCCCTGCATAGCTCAATGATTTTTGGGGGTTTTCTTTTCAAGTTCTTCATTTCTTTATGCTTATTTTCCTGGAACATCTTTTAAAAGATATTCTCCATATACTTTGAATTTCCTGTATTCAGAGCTCAGCTCTATGCTGGTTCAAGATTCGTTTAGAATTGCTAATTTGTAAGTTTCGGTACCGAATAGGGTGTCTGATACTATTCTAGAAATGTTTCATAATCGCCAAATATTCAAGTCGCCTGAGCTCGTGTCCACATGTTCCTCTGTTGTCGTCGTGCGTGCGTTCGTGTGTGTGTGTGTGTGTTTGAGCAAATATACGGTCCATAATATCGCGTGCATGTATTCAAATTCCGCTTATCAACAGGTTCGCCACAAACGATCACACGACCACGACGACAACCACTTCCACTTCGCAGCCATGCGCCGCAAATGCGGGCAAGTTCGTAACCATAAAATGTGCACAAACATTTTATATCAAAGGCGTATTACGGGGGGCTTTAGCACTCAGAGTTGGAGCCCCACATAGTAAAGCATGCCATAAACCCGTATTTATGAATATCATTATATTTGCGTGCTTACAGCCGAAGCTATTAACGGATTGAGTATTAATGTATGCAGTATAAATTTTCTCGATTATTCATAGCGGATTTATTTTACACACGTTTTGATTTCAATTTCACTTTCAATACACTCGAATGCGCCCCTGTTTTGGAGCTACACTTTTTTCTGCTGGAATTCATTCATTAAATGGGGTACATCTATGTGGACAGCCTGAGAGTATGCTATATTTAAAGTGGGGCTCCTCAGGTTTTGTAAATATTTCCGTTAGGGGGCGAACCTTAGCAGTTCTAGCAACCACTTCAACTTAAAAGCTCTTTCTTCAGCTTATGAAAGCAGTAGTGCCGTCAAATCTTGCATTTGTTCATGTACTACAAATGCATAGGGCTATCTAGCTTTATTTTTAAACCGGGAAATAGTTTTTTAGCTATTTTTAAATAGCAACTCTGTGCTCAGGTCTTCTTTACACTATCTTCTCTTCGCTTAATGTTCTACCAACACTGGTTGAAAACAAAATGAAGAGTATCTTACTGAGCAAAGGAGGGAAGAATAGAAAGCAATAAAAAGGTCGAAAATAAAACAATATAAAATAAACAAACTAAACCGAAGATATTCATTGAAAAACTAAACTGAGAAATATATAACATTATATAATAAAAGAAATGGGTCATCTATGCTTAAAGCATCATGAATGTTTCCACAGTAGTCTATACAACTTTTAACCAAATCAATTAATTGTTTATTGTCTACATTCTTATGCAACTATAGATACGAGTACAGGAATTTAGAAAGAAAATAGTATATATCTATGTATATATCTAGTTTGTACTACAGTTGACTAGAACCATCACTTCTGTGATTCCGCTTGTGGTGCAGAATATAGTGCATCGTTCCAGGGCTGCACACTCGTTCGGCCAAAGATCATGAAGACAGTGTTGCCTACAAAGTAAATGCCTGCGGCCACGAAGAAGACTAAGCGCCACTGATGAGCATCTTGCTGTGGAAGGATAGACATCAAACAAATTAAAAAGGGTCTTACGTATTGTAGAACGTGTAACTTACACTATCGGTGACAATGGCGCCCTTAAGGAGGGGTGCGACAAGTGCCATGCAGTTGGCGAAGGTATTGCAGATGCCCATCAGGATGCCGGCATAATTTGGAGCGATATCTATGTGATTAACCAGAAATCCGACCTGCGCGGCAGCGGTTAATGCCACAGTCAGCACGAGTAGAATCACTGCCAAGGTGTCCTGCTCCTTACGCATATAGCCCAAGGCAATAAGCAGACACATTGGTCCCCAAGTGCCAATGGTGTTGAAGAACTTGCGGTTGAAGTTAAGCGAGATTGACTTACTCTTTTGCATTTTCTTCGCCAGACCAGCGAAGACAAAGCTTACCGAGAGCGATGCGGCATATGGTAGCGCGGAGAGCAAAGCATTTGACTTGATATCCTTATCCAGGACGCTCTTCATATAGCTGGGAATCTGGGTCAATAAGGTCCAGAATCCAAACCCATAACATGACTGAACAACAATCAGCGCCCAAACGGCTGGTGAGGTCATGATGTTCGACCAAGGTATGGGCTGCTTGTGATGCGGCTTCTCGGCATTCTCAGCTCGCTCGCTGGCATGCTGCAGCTCTATGAATTCCCTTTCCTCTTCTGATATCTGCTTGGAAGCAGCAGGAGTGCTGGCTCCCCACACGTAATAAGCTACAGACCAGATGCAGCCAAGTCCACCGGAGGCATAGAAAATAAAGGGCCAGCCACCGTAAGAGATCAGGAGGCCACTTGTAGCCAACATGAGGATTGTGCCAGTCTGATTTCCAGAGTATACAAAGTTACCCAACAAGGCACGCTCCTTAGGGGGCACCCAAGCAGAGATGACCGTATGCAGCGAGGGAAAAAGGGTTCCCTGCAACAGTCCCATGGCCAATCGCACACCACAAACCCATTTCCAGCCACCGAAATTGGCAAGCAAAGGTGTCAGCACCGTAAGTACCGAGCTAATTGATAGACCCGTCAGAATCATGACCTTGCCACCAAATCTGCGTGCTAGGGGTCCTGCAGGAAGCTGAGGAATTAAGTAGCCCCAAAAAAAGCTACTCAACACCAAAGATTTTACCTTCTCTGACCAGCTGAATTCCTAAGAGGGTTGAAAAGGAGATAAGTGCACACGTTGGGGAATATTATGTAAACTGAGTTCATTACTGGAAGTTCTGTCATCGCCACAATGGCCACAGAGAGATTGACGCGTGTGGTAAAGCCTACAGTGAGTGCGAGGAAGAGCAAAAGGACTTGCAAGTGCCGCATGCCATATCCTGAACCTGCACAAATGAAAAATTTGGGTTAAGGACTTCAACCTTAGAGCTTGAAGCAAACTCAGAGAAGGTCTCACGAGTTAGATAAGATTCCTAACTCAGCTTATCTCCCGCACAACAAGTGCAGAGTGACAAGGTCAATGTAATCTCATCCTTACTAGGCGGTAGACCTACTTTCATCTTCGTGACGACGATTCTTCACCATGTTGCTTCTGCTTCTGTTATCCTTTCCACTTGCGAAACCGTTCGGCACGAGATCTTCTCACTGACTGGCAGCTGATGATGGATCTCACGGGTTCTTTGAGCCACAAGTGCCGACGCTTCATTGTTTGTAATTCTATAAATCGTAAAAGTAAATGCATAATGTTTAAACAGTGATTAGATAGCCACGCGGAGTGTTAAAAACAGAACAGAAGCAGAAACAATCATGCTGTCACACTTCAAGACAGAGAGATGTGAAGAAACGAGACCCCGTAAGAAAGTTTACCTAAGCTAGCAATGACTTGGCTCATCTCTATGATATATGAACTTCATTGATAAGTATATCCTAAGTCTCGTGGTTTATATGGCAATAAGTTTCGTGGTTTTAAATTTTCCATTTTTGTGAATCTTGATTGTGCTTAGTTACTATAATGTTGTGATTTCTTTAAGATTCCTTTAATATTATATCTATTAGAGGCTATTACTGTGCCTCCACTTGAGCTGCGGAGTATTCAGGATCATTCCAGGACTGCACATTGGTTCGGCCGAAGATGATGAATACAGTGTTGCCCACAAAATAGATGGCCGAGGCTACAAAGAACACGATGCGCCATTGATGAACATCTTTCTGTGGAAGGAATGAAAAAGAATAGAAACATATCATAAGGAATTAAAGTATAAGTAAATATGGAATGTAACTCACGCTATTGGTGACAATGGCACCCACTAGCAGGGGCGCGATGAGTGCCATGCCGTTGGCGAAGGTGTTGCAGATTCCCATTATGATGCCGGCATAGTTTGGAGACAGGTCTATGTGATTGACGAGGAATCCCACGTGACTGGCAGAGCTTATGCTGACAGTGAAGATGAGAATGATGATAGCCAGGGTGTCCTGATCACTCCGTACATACCCCAAGGCAATAAGCAGGATCATGGGTATAAAACTGCCGATGGAGTTGAAGAACTTGCGGTTGAAGTTGAGCGAGATCGACTTGCTTCTCTCCATTCTCCTCGACAGCCAAGCGAATGCGAAGCTTATCGTTATCATTACGATGTAGGGTAGCGAGGAGAGCAACGCGTTTGACTTGATATCCTTTCCCAGGACGTTCTTTATATAGCTGGGGATCTGAGTCAATAACATCCAGAAGCCAAACACATAAGCCGATTGAACAACTATCAGGGCCCAAACGGCTGGTGATGTAATGATTTTCGACCAGGGTATGGCCTGCTGATGATGAGGCTTCTCGGCGTTCCCAGTCCGTTCACTGGCATGCTGCAGCTCTATGAATTCCCTTTCCTCCTCCGATATGTGCTTGGATTCAGCTGGAGTGCTGGCGCCCCACACGTAATAAGCAACAGAAAAAACGCATCCAAATCCACCGGATGCATAGAAGACGCTGGGCCAACCCCCGAAGGAGATTAAAAAGCCACTTACCGCCAACATGAGGATTGTGCCAAACTGGTTTCCGGCGTAGCTGAAGTTACTCATCGAGGCACGCTCCTTGGGTGTTGCCCAAGCAGAGATGACCGTGTGCACCGAGGGAAAAAGGATTCCTTGACATACTCCCATGACCAATCGCAATCCACAGAGCCATTGCCAGCCACCGAAGCTGGCAAAGAAAGGCGTCAACACTGTCAGCACCGAGCTTACAGCTAAACCTGTCAAGATCGTCACCTTGCCACCAAATCGACGAGCTAAAGGACCTGCAGGCAGCTGAGGGAATACGTATCCCCAAAAAAAGCTGCTCAGCACCAAGGACTTTACCTTCTCTGACCATTGGTATTCCTAATAAGGTTTGAAGAGAGATTGTTATATACTTTAGGAACTTCATATTAATCGAGTTCCTTACCGGAAGTTCCATCATCACCACAATGGCCACCGACAGATTGACACGTGTGGCAAAGCCCACGGAGAGGGCAAGGAAGAGAAATAGAATCTGCAAGTGACGTATGCCATAACCAGAACCTGCACAGCAGAAGAAAATAAAAGATTGTCACAGCCTGAGAACTTGTTACATCATAAGATGATAAGAAGGTGTCTTCAAATCTGGTAAAAGTTATAAGAGATTATCTTTCACTGATAAACTTCTGTTTATCCATATAGTGATTGAAGTAATATGCAACTTCTTGCGATCTTCTTTCCTTCTTTTCATATGTTAAACCTACTTTCATCTTCCTTGCGTCGATTCTTTACCATGTTCCTGCTGCTGCTATCTTTATCACTTGCAATACCGTACACCTCGAGATATTCTCACTAACTGGCTGCTGGTGGTGGATCTCGCAGGTTCTTCGTTGCAACGTAAACTCGTAAAAGTAAATATTTAAGGTTTAAAGATAGATTAGATTGTGGGTAGCAGAGTGTTCAAACTGAAGACAGAAGCCAAAACAACCATGTGCAAGATGTGATAAACGAGAGATCAGCTTTGTTCAACTATGTAACATGAACTTCATTGAATGATTCATTCAATGATTGAAAGATAAAAATTCAGTGCATCTTTGTGAATAATGAAGTGAATCTTTATTGTGAATACTGTAGTTATAATATTGTCGTGATTCCTTTAAGTGAAATTAATACAGTTACTAATACCTTTATCTAAGGACTAATCTTATAAAATAATCAACGGTAAAATATTCAGTTGTGCTTGTGCTCATCAGATAGCACAGTTCGGAGATTACAAACGTGATGGTTGAGGTAAGTTTCTTCCGAGAGATAAGCCTTATGGCTTATGCAGAGATAGATCCCCCTCTGCAGCCCGTTAACAGGCCTCAATGTTCTTTGACTTTTGAGATTCAGAGTTGCGACGTTTTTTGGCAGAGGGATCATTCCATTCTTGGACTTCAGCACTACCGAAGGTGATAAAGAGAGCATTGCCGACGAAGTAAAATGCGGCAGCTATGAAGAACACCAAGCGCCACTGTTCCACATTATCCTAAAGAGATGAACGAAGGTCTTTAGAATCATATTATGATATTTATATCTATGGGTAACCTACCTTTTCTGGAACTATGACACCCACTAAGAGTGGTGCATTGAAACTCATTATACTGGCGCAGGCGTTGGTGATTCCCATCATAGTTCCGGCATAGTTGGGCGACAGATCAATGTGGTTCACCTGGAAGCCAAGATGGCAGGCAGCATTGATGCCCACAGTGAGAGTGAGCAGCACCACAGCAAGCGTATCCTGTTCTTTGGTCATATATCCCAATGCAATGAGCAGACACATGGGAATATATTGGCCAACTGTGTTGAAGAACTTGCGGTGGAAAGACAAAGACAAAGATGTCTTGCTATCCATAACTTTGGACATCCACACAAAGACGAAACTCAAAATAAGATTCGCAATGTATGGAAGTGAGGAGAGCAGAGCATTCGACTTGATATCCTTGCCCAGGATGTTGTTCATGTAGGTGGGAATCTGTGTCAGCAGTGTCCAGTGGCCCCAGGCAGAGGCAGAGTGTACTGCAGTCAGGGCCAGGAAGGGTGCCGAGGTGAAGAAACTCATCCAAGGAGTCGCCTGTCGGTTGTTGGGCTGCTGCGAGCTGCCACTCAGTTCGCTGGCCTGTGTCATCTCAATCATCTTTACCTCTTCAGGTGAGATTCTCTTGGACTGCTGTGGGGAACTAGATCCCCAAATATAATAGGACAGTGCCCAGAGGAGACCACAGGCGCCTGAGCCGTAGAAGATACCTGGCCAACCAACCGATGAGGAGGCAATAAGTCCACTTGTCGCCAGCATAATGATCGTTCCGAAATGTCCTCCTATATAGGCATATGTGGCCATGCTGCCTCGTTCCTTGGGTGGGATCCAGGCGGAGATTATTGTGTGCGACGATGGGAAGAAAACACCTTGGCACAAGCCCTCGACAACGCGTAGATAGCACACCAAGTCCCAACCGCCTATTTTGGCGCAGAGTGGCGTCAAGAGATTCAATGCAGAGCAGATGGTTACACCAACCATCAAGGTGATCTTGCCACCAAAGCGACGGGCCAATGTGCCAGCAGGTATCTGGGTGACCACATAGCCCCAGAAGAAGCTGCTAAGTACCCAGGATCTTGTCTTCTCCGACATGGGATATACCTGAATGATAAGGCATTATAATTTTACTTTATCCACGGAGATTTCCGTTCTCCGAACTCACAGGAAAGTCGGGATTAACCGAGGCATCAGTCATGGCAACTACAGCCACGGAAAGGTTGACACGCATCGCGAAACCAACTGTAAGGCCCAAGAAGATCAGAAGGATTTGCACATGGCGCACGCCAAGTCCGACACCTGGAAAAGAAAACAATTGTTAAATGTTAATTATCTAAAATGATCTTTATAAAAATGTGTTGAGTGGAATTGTTATGGGAAAGTTACGTCTGTCAGTGTGACTTTGCTCGCAATCTGTTATGCAAACATAGTCGCGAGCTGAGATATCTAATGTTATTTTATATTATCTAGTCAGATAACGTGTAATATATTTACAACGAATTATCCCAACGACATGTGCTACTAACATACGTAACAATCTAGTTACGCCTCTTTTCTGATAAGCTACAAGTCTAATTAAGTGTCTCAAAATAGCCTTTTATATGAAAAGGATAGCAATATAAAACTAGGAATCCCAAGATACGTATTCTGATTAACACAACTTTTAGTAGGAAAAAAATACTTAATCCGATTGTCACAACTATAGGTAGAAAAGAAGATACGTATTCCGATCGTCACAACTTCCTGTTGTACAGAACTGTCTGTTATCAGTCGCCTACCTTCTTCTTCAAAACGTCGATTCTTCGCAATGCTGATGCTTCCCGCCATTATAGAGTACAACTTCTTATAATGCTTGAGATTAAGAGCAAATCCCTGGATTGCGTTACTGCAAGCCACGAGATCTTTTTGCAAACTGACTGATTAGTATTTAGATGAGCTCCTTATAAATGATTCTCATCCGTAATATCAGATCGTCTTCTTTGCATAAGATTGTGTGTTTGCGTATGTTTTAAGGAGTTGTAAAGTTTGTTGACAATTTGATAAGATAGATAAGAAGGTGTGACGAAAACTTGAAAATATAAAAGATTAATTCAAAGTACGTAAGAAAGTGAATGTACCTAAGACTGCGTGTCAAACATCGAACGATCTATCTGCGACAGGTGTCCCTAGTGAAACGCTGTCACCATTACCATTCACTATTTTCTGGTAAATGAAGTCTTGATTGACAGCATCGACACAGCCTAAGACCCACTTCCTTCTGGGCTGGCCGTCAATGAAAAGTACAAAGTATCATACTGTGACCCATTCAGATAACCAACAGACATACTGGGAATTTCTTTATGACTGTGCTTTATTGATAAGAAAACTTAACGAAAATTAAACTAGGGACAGAGTCTTATAATTAACATTCTTCCGTCTTCTCTTTGGTTTCTGATTTGGATGTAGATTCTCGACGTAGACTTGCGGGCAGATCATTCCACTCCTGTATATGTGCCTGGCCAAAGATCACGAAGAGACCATTTCCCACAAAGTAGAAGCCGGCGGCAATAAAGAACACAATGCGCCATTGATTTACGTCTTTCTACAAAAAAAAAAGGATATTAGGTAAAAGGCAATGTACTATGGATAAGCTACGTACCTCATCTGTGACGATAATGCCTTTAATGAGTGGCGCAGCGATGCCCATAATGTTGGCAATACCGTTACTAATACCCATCATAACTCCGGCGAAGTTGGGCGAGAGATCAATGTGGTTAATCATATAACCCAATTGAGTTGCAGAGTTGACACCCACTGTCAGGGAGAGTAACACCACAGCCCAGGTGTCCTGCTCCTTTGGCACATAGGCCAGAGCAATGAGCAGTACCATGGGAACGTACTGACCAATCGTATTAAACAGCTTTCGACTGAATGCCATCGATAAGGACTTTCGCTTCTGCAGACTCTTGGACATCCACACAAAGAAGAAACTCAGTACGAACATCAGAACGTAGGGCAGGGAAGAGAGCAGCGCATTAGCTTTGATATCCTTTCCCAGAACTTTCTTCATATAGCTGGGAATCTGTGTCAGTAGTGTCCAGAAGCCCCATGCGGAGCAGCAATGGGATGCAATCAGAGCCAAGAAAGGAAGCGATGTGAAGAAGCCCAACCACGGTGTGGGGATGTGCTCCTTAGGCTGATCCGACTTGGTATCCGCATCGATGGCCTGTGTGTGCAGAATCATCTCACGTTCCTCGTCCGAGATGCTCTTCGAATCAGCTGGCGTACTGGCTCCCCTGAAGTAAAACAGGATGACCCACAAGCATCCTGAGCCTCCAGATGCATAGAAGATGCTCTCCCAACCGAACAGCGAGGCCAGCATGCCACTGGTAGCCAACATGACGATGGTGCCGAACTGTGCTCCTACGTAGGCATAAGTACCCAGCATTTCTCGTTCCCTGGGAGGTGCCCAAGCGGAAATTAATGTGTGGTATGAGGGATACATCACCCCTTGAGTCAGACCCTCCAGCAAACGAGCAGCACAGAGCAGCTGCCAACCGCCGACTCTGGCACAGAACGGCGTAAGGACATTCAACACGGAGCAAATGGTTAGACCCGTGAGAACAGTTACCTTACCACCGAACTTGCGGGCCAACAACCCAGCGGGTACTTGGGTGATCACATATCCCCAGAAGAAACTGCTCAACACCAGCCCTTTAACTTCTTCGGACCAGTGGTAGATCTAAGAGAGGGAGACAAGAAGTTGATTGACCTAATCGGGGCTGAAGGAAGGGAGGTCTTACAGGCAATTCCGTCATGGCCACAATGGCCACAGAAAGATTTACTCGCATGGCGAAGCCAACCAACAGGCCGAAGCAGAGTATGAACATCTGCACATGGCGCTCACCAAAACCTTGAGCTGTAATTGGAGATAAAAGTTGTATTACATAAAAGAACTATAGGATTGTGAAATTCCTAACAGCAGAAAAATCAAATGGGAAGAAAGACGAGCCCCCAAGTCAGATAATGCGGCTATTTTTGTACTTTCAACTACAGTTGCTGCAATTTGTGGATCAGTAGTCCAAGTCGTAATATTATCTTTACAGCTGAGAATATAACTGTTTGTGTAAGTGGGAATAACGTCAACTGAAGACGAAATCTTTGGGCTTTACGCCTCTTGCGACAGAGTTTGCCGAGAAGCTCTTACGTTGTCATACTTGATTAGATATAGGGAGAGATTAGAGAAGATTTATGGTGAAAGAAAAGAAAGAAAAAAGTCTACCAGTTCGATAAACAAGCTGCTGGGTTTTTCAAGTTGAAGGCTTCTGACATTCAGTTAAGTTTTTTGTGTACAAGGAGGAACTTCCGACAAGATTTTAAAGTGTCGTAATAGTAACCTTAGAAGGAATACGATGACTTAGTAATCCTTACGATATTATCTGCTCTTCGTGTAGGATTTCGCAACCTTAACCTCTACAAATGTGCTAAAGACACCTTTACTTACCCTCATCTTCGTAGCGGCGATTTTTCGCCATACTGATGCTGCCAGCCATTATTTGTGTTGGGTCAGTGTAGGAAATATTTCTTTGGGTTATTCCTCTCTGCTATCGTACTCCACGGCACCTGTGGTCCAACCAACTGAATGATAAAGACTGTATATTTTTGAGAAATCATCTTAGTTCAGTGGCATCTTCTTGCCGTAAGATCCGCTTAACTGGCGCCCGCTTGACACCCTGTTGAGCTCTTGACATATCTAAATAAATGATTAGATTAAACAAAGGTGCGACTGAGGCCGGCAGGTGCATAAGTCACTGTTTAAATAAGACAGCCTGCAAATACAGTGCCTCAGATAAACATCTTATCCTAATATATTTTAGGTGCTCGTGTTCACTTGAACCTTAACTTACTCAGCATCTTTCTTCTTCAGTTCAGTAAAAGAGCGTGATTGTAAATTAAGATATTATTTTATTTTCGTTTAGGTTTCTTCTTTCATCATTTGGTTTATATACACGGTTGCAACAAGGCCTTAACAAGGTATGCACTACACACTAGACTTAACATAAGCAATATACAAATACAAAACAATCGCAAGTCCGATACATTGGATCGGATTGCAGTTAATGCAGATTTACAGTTTCAGTTTGGCATCGATCGCCGATCGATCCGTCCCTCGATCTGAAGCCCACAGTTGGGCTGGTCAAGTGAAATGGATGACTAGCGCTTCTTGTCCCTCTCTTTATCTCTCTCTCTGTCTCTTTAATGCTGAGACTCGACTTGGGGCGTCGAGTTGCGTCGGGGCTTGGGAGCAGGATCGTTCCAGGGCTGCACACTGGCACGACCGAAGATGATGAAGAGACCGTTGCCCACCAAGTAAATTGCGGCGGCAATGAAGAAGACCACACGCCACTGTTCCACATCGTGCTGCAAGGAAAGGTAAATTGTATGTTAATATACCCGATCAATCAGTTGATGTATGCTTGACTTACCTCGTTGGTTACAATGAAGCCGACCAGGAGTGGCGCAATGATACTCATGATGTTGCCCACGCAGTTGGTGATGCCCATCAGGGTGCCGGCAAAGTTGGGCGACAGATCGATGTGGTTCAGCTGGAATCCAAGGTAGCAGGCGCCGTTGAAACCGACAGTCACCGAGAGCAGACCGACGGCCAAGTTGCTCTGATCAGCATCCACATAAGCCAAGCCAATGAGGGCGCACATGGGCACCCACAGACCGAGTGAGTTGAAGACCTTGCGGCTGGTCACGGTCGACATGCACTGGCGCTTGTTGCACTGCGCTCCAATGGCCGAGAAGATGAACGACATAATGAACATGCAGAAGTAGGGCAGGGCCGAGAGCAGAGCGTTCGACTTGATGTCCTTGCCCAGCACGTTCTTCATGTAGCTGGGAATCTCGGTGAGCAGAGTCCAGAAGCCCCAGTTGTTGGCACTGTGAGCCGCAACCAGCGCCAGGAAGGCGGGTGAGGTGAGGAAGGCCAACCAGGGTGTGTGCAGTTTTTCCTTAGGACCAGCCGACGTAGACTCCGACGCCAGCGACAGCTCGATCATCTTAAGCTCCTCCGGGGAAATGCGTTTGTATTCCGATGGTGATGCGGCACCCCAAATGAAGAAGAGCACAGCCCAGACACAACCAACACCGCCGGAAATGTAGAAGATGCTTGGCCAGCCAGCGCTGGAGGAGGCCAGTAGACCACTCGTGGCCATCATGACAATGGTGCCGAACTGGTTGCCCGTGTAGGCGCAAGTACCAAGAACTGATCGCTCACTGGGCGGAACCCAGGCCGAGATAAGTGTGTGAACGGAGGGGAAGATCGTACCCTGGCACAATCCCTCGACGACACGCAGGGCACAGACCAACTGCCAGCCACCAATGTCGGCGAATACAGGCGTGAGGATGTTCAGCACGGAGGAAACGGTCAGACCAACCAGCAGGGTGATCTTGCCACCGAACTTACGAGCCAGTTGACCCGCTGGCACCTGGGTAATCACATAGCCCCAGAAGAAACTACTGAGTAGCAGCGATTTCGTCTTCTCCGGCCAATTATATTCCTGCAAGGAGATAAAAGGTACAGGTAAGTTGAGAAATATACTTGTATATACATATATATATCTTTGTTAGTACTTACGGGAAAGTCGGGATTGGCGGCGGAGGCATCTGTCATGGCCACCACGGCCACGGAGAGGTTGACACGCTGTGCATAGGCGCAAGTTACGGCCAGGAAAAAGAGCAGAGTTTGCAAGTGACGCACGCCCAGACCGTACTCTGTAAATCAAGACAAGAATAGATTGCGATTAACAACAACTGCAACGGGCTGCAAGCTACATAATCGAGTGAGTGAGTGAGTGAGTGGCAGTGTTACGTATACGTAATATTGAACTTCAACTTGTTTCGTATAAGTTAATCAATGGGTGATTGATCAGACAGACAAGCACGCCTCGAAGCAGATTAGCTCATTATCAGCAGTCGCCTGTAGGTCGCCTGTAGGTCATTAGCCTGTTTCCCGTTCCCGTTCACACTTGGGAGGCTTCTGCGTAGTGCTCGAATGGAATTAACCCAACCAAGCCCCTTTCCTTCTCTCCCCCCCTGGGCGCTGCTACTCAGACCCACGTGGCTGGGAAGGCAGTGCCACTCGTCGGGGTGTATATATATATATATATTATATAGTATGTATAACGTTCGTACACACAGACGGCCTTTTACCACCTCTTTTATTAGCGCACGCTCTTGTCAGAGAGTTGTAATTTAGCTCAAATTTACCATCATCCCCTATCTCTGCGAGATAAACCCAGTGTGTACCCGAAAATTATATCAGTCGCAGCTACTGGGCTGCTCCCGGTGTTGGGGCTTTCTTCACTGGGAGGCAATATCCCGAAAAAATTCCATTCACACTGATTGTTTATCTTGCAAACCGAAACTGGCGCCAAATTGACAACTCACTTGGCGTCATTGCCGGTGCTAACGCCTTGTTGTCGGCTTAAGTGCGGCGATAAGGCGCGATAAAACCACTTTGCAGTACATTTATACGGTTAAACCGAAAAAGGGGGCTCGTCTCTGGCGTAGTAGCTCCCATTATCGTGCGAGACTAAACTAATATTTCATCACAAGAATCTCAATCGAATTCAAACTGAAACTCATTTGCCGAGCTCTAGTGAAGCGCAACGTTAAAGATACTTGTTTCAGGTACTGAGAACATGATACCTCAATGCAGTTCAAAGAATTTAACCGACATTGCATTAAGAACTAATTGCAACTTACTCTCCTCATCTTCGAAGCGACGATTCTTCACCATATTGCAAGGATCGCTTGGGATGCTTGGGATTGAAAACTGCTCAGTAAACTAGACTACTGCGTCGCACGGAGCCTGTTCAATAACTAACATAACTGATTGATGCTTTATAGAGAGCGCCAGACGAAATCCGAACACCAGACAGACGAACTGGCTTGACGAGCTACCACCTCGCATACATAATAGCGTATTTAAACTCGTGGAAGCCTGATACACATAGAAAAACAAGGGCTGCCTAGTATAAATATGAATATTTGCGCTGGGCGTTGGGTTATTAAATATAAACCGGTCCAAATTGCGAAATAATGATTCAATTAGATTATTTTCTATATCAACTGAAGGTTAAACTAATTTCATTTCATGTAGATTACTGTCTGCCCCTTCTCCCTCCGCAAAGCTAAGCCAGCATCGATTCGCTGCTACCTCCGTATCAACCTTATCTTCTTGATGTACCAAGCTATTTTAGTCTTGGACAATCTTGGAACAATCTTTTACACCTCTTTGCTGGCAATAAATTACATTTAGAGCTCTATCTGGAACATGACATACATTTTGCGCCTCTGAAATATGGCTTCAAAGCTTATCAGCGTATTTAAAAATAGCCGCTAACCGTGACGGAGCGCGACTAAATCGCAGTTGGCAATGCCGCGCAAAGCTTTCACGAAGCTCAACCGTAGCGAAAGCTCGTTTGTTATTGTTTACAACAGTAACGAACCGGTTAAGGTGAAGAGAAGAGCTTTAAGCTGCGGCTGCAGCTGCTACTGCTGCTGAGAGTGCTTGCATCTCGATAGAGTTGAGTGATCGCGGTTAGAGATTAATGCATTTGTAATTGGAATCGTAATACCGATTATTAGACGGTTTTTCTCACACTTCTGAAAGCGTGGCACGAACGTCTCGTGCAAATGATAAACAGGCGACAGGGGTCGTGCAGAGGGTAGAAGGGGGCGTGGATGGAGCTCATTAATCGTGTGTACATTGGGTATCAAGGGCTCTAATTGAGGTCTCTGCTGATAGCTCGTTTGTGCAAATATTGCGCATACATGAGTCGGGGAATATCCTCAAGTGGTTCGATAAGCGTGACCACTTAAGAACAACGGCATTAATATGTTGTTTTCTCGCTAAGAGCGACATGGGCCCGTCTAATACCTACGACTTTGAAATGTCCATCAGATACAGTTAATGATAATGGGCAGAGACCGCAGAGATAAAGCGAACAACGCATGCCACTCGATGCCAGGCACTGCTCCATGGGGCACCGCATGCAGAGCATGCATAGCATTGACTCTGCGGAGGGTCTCCTATCAAAGTCGTATATCATGCTCTCGGCTCATGCAACTGTTTTTGGCAAACACAAAACAAACAACAAATCGACAACGAACTCGAAATCAAAAACGAAACTAGCTGAGCGAGTTTCGCGTATCTCTATCTGCGGCTATATCAGCAGCGTCGCCAGCAGCTGCGTAGTCTATAGCCGTGCGAGCTATCGGTGCGACGTTCTCAATTTGCCAGACAGCATTGAACTTGGCACTCTGTCTCTGCCTCTGTGTGTGTGTGTGTGTGTTTTGTGAGTCTGTCGCACTGGTGTCAACATAATCATAAAACCTAACGCCTTGTCCCGTCCCCTGGAGACGTCAAGAGTGCAGGAGAGATAGAGGAAGAGGCAGAAGGGGGGGGAGATATATTTATATGCCTGCCGCCGCCTGGCGCCTACCTTGCCGATTTGAATAATTTGTAAATTGTGCACAAAAATTACATAATCGCAAGTGCTTAATTTATGTCTTTGCGGAAGGCGCGTATGCGTAATATTATAATATTAAATATACAAAAATAAACCCGGGCCTGTAATTATACGATATGTGCGCCTGTGGCGAGTTCAAGTACTGCAACGTGGCCTGCCTTCGTGCGCGCCTTCCTGCAATTAGCAGGCGATCCCTTTTAATTGTTTATATTAAAATCAGATACAGCGCACTGACGAACAGACAGACTGCCTGCCTGCCTGCCTGTCAGTTAGTTAGTAAGTAAGTTAGTCAAAGCAGGAACAAAAACTCGCTAAGAGTTTAGCAAATATGTGAGATTTATGTTTTCGCCATATACGAAACTAATTGCTCGAAGAAAGTATCTCTCGCTGAGTGTGTGTGCGAGTGTGCATGTGTGTGTGTGTGTGTGTGTAACTGTAGCTCGCATCTCAGTGAGCTGACAAGTGTGTGCTTTATCTGGAGCGCCGTCTGTCGCTCATTAGTCGATTCTGTCTAAACTGGAATCTCGCGCGAGAGGCTTGATAAACTGACTGAACTGCGGCTGTCTCCACTGTCTGCCCTCTTGGCCCCGCAAGCAGGCTCGTCTATCTGTCATCGTTTCATTGTTCACCGACAAACAGACGGACAGTCAGACAGACTGCGTGGCGGACAGACGGAGGCAAACACAAACATAAACTGTTTGCGCCGGCGCTCTGTAAATTTGCATACAAACTTTGACGTTTTACGGCCGAGCTGAGATTGTTGTTGTGATTGTTGTTGTTGCTGTGCTTGTTGCTGGCTTCCTGTCTACATACTACGTAGTTTTGGCAACACTTTTCCAGGTCAATCTCAGCCATAACTCCCGGGTTTCTTTATGTCCAGCTGCCTGCTGCCTGAGCAATTAGCATTAACTAATAATATCATAATATAATTAAGACGCCAACTCTAATGCGAACTTAATTCCACTCACCGCATCGTTTGGCTCGGACATGGTACGCCTTGTAGCGCCCACCTGACCACCTGACACCACTGAATCACCTCAACCAATAACCACTTCAAGCACACACTTCAGCCAAACACTTCTTTCTTACAGCACTTGAGCACAGTTGCACAATACCATATAATAGGTAAGTTGCGAGTACAAACTAATCAACAATTTCACTCTATACACTTTTTATGACACACGAAATCGGCTTAAAGCGCAACAATTTCGAATTCAAATTTCACTGTAGCCACCGCACGACAAAAAGGTAAACAAAAAGAAAAATAGAAAAGCAAAAAATACTTAAGAAAATATTTGCACATGCTTGGGAGGTGAAGACACCGCGCGGATAAACAATTCAAGAGCAACTGTTGACTCTCGTAATTAGGCGAGGGAAGCACGTGTGGTTCTATGAAATTAGAGCCTCATTTATCGCGTTTGTTTGGGTAGCTGATCTTAAAGATTCTGAGCATGATATTGATGTGGGCTTAGGCATGATTGGGACAGGTTAGGTGGGTAAACAATGAAAGATATTTCGGGATACGCCAATTTGAACAAGTTTATGACCATCAAATTGGAATTAGGAATGATTTTAGTAGTTCCCACAGTATTATGAATATATTTTGATCAACTTGTTATTTATGGCTATAAAATTAAGAATTTTTAGGTAGTTTCCACCCATCATATAAATGTTTTAATAGATTTATTAATGCTCATATTCAAAATTTGAATTGGGAATGTTTTATCTATTTTCTACATATCATTTTAATATTTTTTAGTGCATTGTTGAATTTAGTATAACCTCTTTTAATTCTCATTCAGAATTTGGGAATTTAAAGCAGCATTTAACACGTTTAGAACATAATAAAATGTGTTAAATTATCTTTTAAAATAACTCAGTAATTGTGCTTGAATAATTAATAAATTGTTAATTTCATTCTCCAATTTTTTAAAGATTTTTTTTGCCTATTTTATAAGTTTTTCACATTTAGAAAGACTTTCCTCACATACTGCCTATACATTCTTGCTGCTCCTTATCTCTACCACTTACTTGGAGGTCCTTCGGCTTCCGTTTCCTTTTTGTTGTCCATTACGGTGCCGTTTCCGGTCTCGCTGACGCGCATTGTTCCCTTGCTGCCACAACACGCGAACTTCATCTTAACTTTGGTTACTCTTTTTGTTTATTGATTTTTAAAATACTATTATTTGCAGTTAGTTTTATTTGTTTACTCGTTATTCCGTCGGCAGTTTTGTATGATTTATTTGATGTGCTTTTTATAACGTTACTTCTATTTGCTTTTAGTTTGCCTGTTTACGACCTTCGCTCATTAAATTTGCCTTTATTTATGGTTGGTTCGATTTAATGTGCCGTAGCAATTGGGTCGCAATGTCCCCCGCGGTTGCTTTGCCCCTCTCGACTGGACGCCCTCGCAGGCCCTTCAACTACTGCCTGGAAATTGGCAGAGATTCGATAGTGGCTAAAACGACGATCGTTAGCATGTTCACCGTCCCGAATGCGAATATATATATATCTGTACACTATATATACGGATTGCCTTTGGGCTTAGTTAGATCGGATCACAATCGATTTGAATCGTTTGGGAAGTTTGTTTTGTGTTGTGTCCGATACTCGATACTCGAGAAACCGCACTGAACGCTCCGTCGACGCTGGCCTGTCCATTTATATGGCTCTCGGGCTCGGACTAGCGCCGCTCGACGCTTTCTACGCTCGCGCACTCGAACACGCTCCCGGCGTGCGTTGTAAGCGTCGACAGAGACAGAGACAGAGGCAGCGACAGCGGCAGAGCCATCAGCTGTGACATCAACAACAACAGCGACAGCGACAGCAGCAGCACCTCCGTTGTCGACGTCGCTGTCAGCGCCAACTTCGGCGTCAGCTGCGGCACTTGAGAGCAGCGCGTAAACTCCCAGCACACTTCTAGCCCGTGAACAGTGCGTTGGGCTGGTGCTGCGTTGTCTTTTGTGGGGCAGAGCAGAAAATCGCAGCGAATCGATTCGGAATCTTATCGGAATCTTCTCTCTAGATTAGACATTGGACGAGCACGAGCTTGTCAAACGCCACCAGGGACACCATGGCGGTGCCTGCTCTGGCCCTGATATCGAGTGGCATTTCGATCAGCCCCCGAATGGTATCGCTCGGATGTAGTGCCAGCACTTGCTGCCATAATGAATATACAAGCGTATTACAATTTCTGATAGCTGCTAAGATAGAACTCTCTGCTATCTGAACCGAACACTCGAACCCAAACCGAACCGAACTAAACCCAAATCGTATCCGCAACGATACCGAGCAATGGAAAATTTTCCAATGCTGAGGTACATTTGCTTGTCTACCTGTGCGCATTGAGACCTTTTGGGAATACCGCGTATGAAGCAAAAGGTAAGTCCCCCGCGAAGCCGAATCAGCTGCGCAGTAGTAGAAGCCACGCTTCAAACAGGTTGCCCCCCTCACACAGACACACACATTTACACACTCTGGGCCCAATTCGTAGTGCCACTGACGCACATTCCTCGGATGCCGAGCTAGCTTGACATTCGCTGGGTGCACCGTGCACTGAGACTTTCACTTTCTCCAGCAATTACTGAGGAATGGAAATGGAACTGTTCTTAGGTCCGGCCCGGGTGTGGTCTATGGCGAGACTCTAGGGAATTCTTGAGCGCGAATAGTTCATGCCTGGCTGCTCGTGTGGAATTCACATTGTTCTGTGTGTGTGTGTGTGTGTGAGAGAATGTTTCTTTTTTTTTTTGTTTGTTGTCATCATATTTTATTTTCGTAATTTCATTACTCATTCGCGGAGGTGGCAATTGAAATTTTTGTATTAAATTAACATTTTCATGTCATTCCAGTTAAGCGAATAACAAGCGAGACAGAGAGAGAGACAGAGTAAGAAAGAAAGAGAGAGAGAGAGAGAGAAGCGCACAGATTAGGGATGCATGTATCGTAGTTTTGCCGAAGGTCTTCTTGTTGGGGGTTTTTCGAACCGCAAACTGGTTCGTAAACAGACACAAAATGGTTTGTTTCAGACAATTCATCAATATTTATCAATCTTTCTTTTTGAGTTCCAATCAAGCCTCATGTGACACGGGTTGTTTGAATAATTTTCAGAATTTCCCGAGCTCTTCAAAATGCAACTCGAGCGACTGTCTGAAGTACTTCAGTTCCGGCAACGCGCGGCCAAGTGCCGATGCACTTCACGAGCGAAAGGGGGCCTGAACAATCATAACTTAGATTGAATAAAGTTCCCGAAACACACATTGAAAGGTGATGCAGCAATTTCCTTATCCCACGCCACGCTATGTTGTAGTGCCAGAGCCACAAGTATCGCATTATATCGTATATATACGATGATGATAATGATAATGCCGCCGTGTTTCGACCGTGTTCTTTTTTTGCTGTTTTGCTGTGCCAGCCAGATAGGCGGGTGCTGGGGGGCGGGGCGCACACACGAAGCGAATTGGTTCGCCATAATAATTACCCCCCAGCGAATGCGATTGTAGCTGCAATTGCAGTACGAGCTGCCCGTGCCCGTGCCCGTGCCCGTGCCGTGTTCATGTTCGAATTCGCCAACTGAGGCATCTCGTAATTACGCTATTGACATATTTCCTACAACAAACACAACACACCAACAACACAACTAAATGAACAGTTTGAATGCATTTGAAATATATTTATTTACCGCCTCCCCCCTTACATAAGATCTCACTAATAGTTCCAGTTTTTTTCTCACAGACAGACTGAGCATACCAAATGAATTCCGAATATCGTAAACTTATTTAACACATTGCAGGGCATCTGCTCGTCGTAGTATCGTAGTGTAGTATGCAAAACGTGCCTGAACTTGACCATAGCCAAAGTCAGTGCGAACGAGCTGTGGCTAGTTCCTCAATACCTCATATCGGCCGATCAGGCCGGTCACATGTGTAACCAAGTTCAAGTGCCCAGTTGTGCCACCCGCTCAATGGAATGACTTAAATGCTCTGGCTAAATTGGCAACTATCGGTATTATTCGGTATTGTCAGCTGCGACGAGCGACGCATGTTAATTGCGCTCTGATCGCCGACTAAACAAACGGCAAACACTCCACACTCGAGTGCCACACTCAATGGCATTGATTAGCCCCCCTGCTTGTGCCTCCCCGAAAGTCCCCCTGAGTCGCAGACTTGCTTAGCCATTCGTACCACGATTAAACTTGTTGCGATTTTGGTCTGCGGTCTTTCAACCAAACCGCATTACGTGTTTACGTCTCTCTCTCTCTCTCTCTTTCTCTCGATCGGGGAAGTTGGCAACAACTTTAGATTGTAAATTCTCGATAATCCCTAACACATCACTCAATAAGTCCGTAGGATGACACATATATCGGGTTGCTATGTAATAATCCATAATTTTCTTACGCAGTACTAACCTTTAAAAGATATCTGTCAAAATTTCAGGACAATCGGACGATTACTTTTTAAGTTACACAGGTTCAAGTGACGGTACTTTTGTGTTTTTCAGAAAAATGAATTCAAAGCAATTTCGTGTTTTGATTCTGCATTGTTTTTTGATGGGGAAAAATACCATCACAGCCAAAGCATGGCTTGATAAATGTTACCCGGACTCTGCCCCATCGAGGCAAACGGTGGAGAAGTGGTTTGCGGAATTTAAACGTGGCCGTACAGACACTGACGATGCTGAACGCTCTGGAAGGCCGATTGAGGTGGTTACTCCAGAAAATATCGAAAAAGTCCACCGAATCGTTTTGGAAAACCGAAAAGTTAAATTGCGCGAGATAGCTGACACCTTGAAGATATCAGAAGGCAGTGTGCACACTATTTTGCATGAACGTTTGTCCATGAGAAAGCTCTTCTCGAAGTGGGTGCCGCGTTTGCTCACAGTGGACCAAAAACAACAACGCGTCGATGATTCTGAGAGGTGTTTGGAGCTATTCATGCGGAATAAAAAGGACTTTTTGCGTCGGTATGTGACAATGGATGAAACATGGATCCACCACCACACTCCAGAGTCAAATCGGCAGTCAGCTGAGTGGACTGCAGCAGGAGAACCACGTCCAAAGCGGCCAAAATCGCAAAAGTCGGCTGGTAAGGTTATGGCGTCTGTATTTTGGGATGCGCAGGGCATTTTGTTCATCGACTATCTTGAGAAAGGAAGTAGAATCAACAGTGAATACTACATAGCATTATTAGTGCGTTTGAAGGAGGAAATCGCCAAAAAACGGCCACACATGAAGAAGAAAAAAATGATCTTTCACCAAGACAATGCACCGTGTCACAAGTCCAGCGCAACGATGGCCAAATTGCACGAATTGGCCTTTGAATTGCTTCCGCACCCACCGTATTCTCCAGATTTGGCCCCCAGCGACTACTACCTGTTCGCAGACCTGAAGAAAATGCTCGCTGGAAAGAGATTTGGCTCGAATGAAGAGGTGATCTCCGCAACTGAGGCGTATTTTGAGGCCAAAGACAAATCTTTCTATAAAAAAGGTGTCGAAATGCTAGAGCGGCGTTGGACTGATTGTATCACTCTTGAAGGGATGTACGTTGATGAATAAAATCGAATTTTGCCAAAAAAATGTGTTTTTCTTAGTTATCCTACGGACTTATTGAGTGATGTGTTACATATAGTACGATTAATACAACCATTGTATGCATATACTATATGCTAATGTGGTGCCCATAATAGAACCATTTTCAATTGCTAATCGTCTACCTGACGCTGAGTTCCCCGATTTTGGTCAGCCCGTAATGCCATTAATCACCATATATACTCGGTATATACTCGTATACCCAGACAGATGACTGGTTTTTCTTAACAGTCACTCGCGCTGATTGATTGCTCAACACACACACCTGGAAGTGGAGCATAACATCTTGCAAAGCTAAGCAACTACAACAATGGGAGCCTAAATTCGCTCAGCAATATTATCAAGTACACGTTAAAATGTTAAATGTTCCAATCGATATTGGAAATACTGTTTACAGCCATTGACGCGCGAATTGCGTCAATTGTCAGGCAGTGAAATGTCTATTGATAAGCCCCGTTGGCAAAGAACTTCAGAAATCTAATTCACAAATCCAGCTAAGTCGCCCCGTGGCGAACAAAGACAGTTCCGATGAATCAACTGACTTTGGTTTTTTCTTGCCACACAGCACGTTTGTACTCAGGGCGAAAAACATGGGTAAACCATAAAAACCAAACGTGTGTCGAAGTACACATACACTATCTTTTCCTTCCAAATCAGTGCTAATTAATGCAGAACCTTATTGATAATAAAACAATTTTCAAACTGCCTTATCTCGGCTTCGATTCACAGCAGAATCCCTCTACTTGGAGGGAAGTAATCTAATCTGGAAAATATTAATTTAATTAAAAGCTCATCAGTGTGCGATTTATGGGGTAAGTCGTAAAACACTCGACCATATCAGCTACACGGTAGCTCCTTAATAAAAAATATCAGAACCCCTGTTCGAAAACAACAGAAATAGCTTGGTAGACCGTAGTAGTAACGCGATAAGCTGAAATTGGAACAAGAGCGCGTGAAATGCGAGGAGAGTACAATGAATTGTTCCAAGAGGGGGGAGTGGGGGACAAGTTAATTGTTACAGGTGCCATTAAAATACCTTTCCACACAAGCGGGTTCAAACTATGCGACAGATAATTGCCACATTAATTTCAAATACTTTGCTAAAAATGATCGAATTTAACGACCTTAAAAATGTTGGTTGCTGACCGACCGGCTTGAAATGGGACAAAAAATCGCAATTAAAGAGTTAATATTTTCTTGCATACTTTAGGGCGTCGTTTAAAAATAGAGTTGTGTAATGCCTTGAAAATAATTTGTTAATAATAACAAAGTTTTTATAACAATTATATTCAAATAATTGAAGTATAACTTTTTTTCTTTACATTACAAGTTGAGGCAAAATCTGCAAGTTAATCTAGTAGTAACTATTATGTAACTTATGTACTAGAAAGGAAAGTTTAATAATGAGAAATAAAATTATATATGCTTGTATAAGTATAAGTTCTACAACATTCACAATCTCTTCATGTTTTCGATTTATATTTAAACATGTCAGACCTTGTCAAAAGGAAAGACTTAGGCAACGAACTGCGAGTCTGTATGGAGCAATAGTTTCATGCAGGCATAAAGAGACGCTATAAGACCACTAACAAATCAAATTTATAAGCATAATCCTCGCAAAAATCGTCTTTAAACAAAAGAAAACAAGTTTTTAGTTATAACCAGTACTTACACTGTGTTCGAAGTTAATAGTTAGATTCTTTATCTTATCTTTTGTTCCTTTCCAACCTCACAGACCACATGCCACTATCAAGTCAACTGATAACCATGAGCAACCAATCACAAGCAAGGCTGCAAACAACCAATAATAAGAGAGTTGCGTAATTTTTTGCAGTGTATGCAGAGCAAAGTGTTGCATACTTTTTGGCAGTTTTAAAAAATGTTCTAAAGAAGAAGTTTGTGGGGAATTGTTTAAATTACTTTTCTAACTGAATCGACTGCTGAAGCTTATTAGAAATTATATAAAATTTGATTTGTATATCTATTGATTATTCAACATTTCTATATATTTGTATAACATATTTATTAGAGAGCAGTCCGACTATCTGCTTGTTTGCTCACCAACTTGCTCCTTCACAGTGAAAGAACTCAGTTGTGTGTGCAGAGAAGAACCACGCATGCAACAGGCATAGTTAGTCATCTTTTAAAGAATTGGGAAAGTTTTATAATTAGATTTTGTGGCAATTCCCCATATCTGCACACCGTACAGTCAGATCAACTGCCTTTACACTATACAATATATGTAATTTGAGTTTCATTTAATGTTCCCAAGTGTTGAACATATTTGTTGAAAGAGGGTAATACCATAAAGAGATATCAGTTCATTATTTAACTTATTTATTGTGTGTCGTATTATCTGTAACTAGCTCAGTGGGAATTTATTGCTTATTACTGTAAATAGAGCAGAAACCAGAAGTGTTGAAATACTTTCAACGTTTGCTCATCTGCCTGAACTTAGTACAGGACTGTAGACAGCTGTGCAATTACCTCAAGGGGAAACTATTGCAAACTTCTTGAGTTTCCCCATAACTAGGGGAACCTCGCATAAAGTGTGTGAATCATCTACAGTAATAATAGAGTATCGCATTGTGGAAGGTAAACAAACAGTGCAAACTAGAACGGGAGCTGTACTATATTTATATTGAATCGATGACTTGCAACTAGCTGACAACTCGTGCTTATCGCACGCGACAACAACAACAGCAGCAGGTTGAGCATTATATCAATCTGGTGAACTAATTAAAATCCGATTTGATTTTATCAGACGATTGTTAAATCGTTACCGGTATTATTGAACTTGGGTTACTGACTGATAAGATAGCCAAAGACCTGCCCCCGGGCCATACACACAGAGAGAAAGACTATCGAACTCACGTGTTGTGCAGTGCATAGAACTGGCCCTGACACAGAAACATCTTGCCCTGAACTTGGTTCGCACCTGGCCGCGCAGGTACACAAATAAAGCTCGCAGGTATATCAACTAAATACTATAAATAACGACGCATAAGTTGTTATCACACGGCATTTCATCAAACAGCTGTGCCAAATGTTTTCTTTGCCCTGTACAAAAGCACGTCCAGCTCCCCCTTAGTTCCTCTGCGATTGCTTCCCACCTGAAGAGATTGTGAGGCGATTGGTTATATTAAATATATAAATCTATTCATATTTATAAAGAAATGGCCAGATTAGATAGACGAGGGCAACAGAATGTTGAATGTTGTGAGTGTGCTCTGAGGTGGACTCTTGGGACTGGCTATTCAACTCGACACAATGGAGGAGCACTTCGAGTGCCCAAATCCGTTGCGAGCACTCGCAATCTGAAAGCGTTGGCAACGAGGAAAACAAATTGATTGAAATCTATTAATATAATTTACCTAAGCTCTCTCACATTTATGGTCTTATAAATAAAATAAATTACAACCTGCTTATATTGTTTAATACTGATTAATAGAAATAATGCCAGACTGCCTGATCGCAAATCAATCGATTGCCTTTGCCGTGTAGCGCTCTGGCCAGCTGATTTGCTGTTCCAGCACTGGATCGATGGGCGGGGCAATGGCGGCGGCGGGCGCGCGTTTCACACTGCATGTCTCTGCATCCTTGGGCGTCAGGAAGTCGTCCGCATCCCAGGGCTGAGCCTGTGCAGTGCCCCAGATGAGGAAGACGCAGTTGCCCACAAAGAAGATGACGGCTGCGAGGCCGAAGACAATCTGCCACTGGCCGCGGTCTTGCTGCAGAAGAGAGAGAGAGAGAGAGAGAGAGAGAGCAATAATTAGAGAGTGTTCTAGAGTCTCCTTTTCCACTTCTTCCTTACCTTATCGGAGACAATTATACCCGCTATCAGTGGCGTCAAAATGGGTATCACATTGGCCACTGTATTGCTGAGGCCAATGAGGATGCCTGCGTGATTGGGCGACAGATCGATGGTGTTCAGCGAGCTGCCTATGGTGGCGCCACTGTTGACGCCCACGCTGAGTGTCATCAGCACAATGGCCGCATTGGAATGCTCCTCTCCCAGGAAGCCGATGACAATGAGTGCCACGGCGGGTATCCAGAAGGAGAGTGTGTTGAAGAGCTTCCGCACCGCGGTCAGCGAGAGCCACTTGCGCTTGAGCAGGACATCGGCAACGATCAGATACACATAGGAGAGCAGCCACATGGCCAGGAAGGGCAGCGAGGAGAAGACTGCATTGCTCTGGATATCCATCTTCAGTACTCCGTTCATGTACGACGGGATCTCCGCCTGCAGTGTGCTCAGGCCATAAGTCTCCGAGCAGCGTGCAACCAGCAGCGCCATGAAGGGCACCGAGCAGCAAATGGCGCGCCAGGGAATCGGTATACTCCGCTCGTGGAAGTTCTCGTTGTGCTCCAGCGAGGATTCGATGTATTTGCACTCCGCTTCGCTGATGAAGCGTGATTCAGGCGCATTGTTGGCGCCAAAAATGAGCCAGAGAACGCACCAGAAGCCGCATAGGCCACCGGAGACATAAGAGATGCCTGGCCAGCCGATGGAACTGTTGGCGATCATGCCACTCAGGAACATGGCCAACACCGTGCCGCAGTCTGTGCCCGTATAGCTGAAAGCACCCAGACGATTGCGTTCCTCCGGCGGGGACCACATTGCCAGGTGCTCGTTGACACAGGGAAAGATGACGCCCTGGAAGAGGCCCTGCAGAATGCGAATGCCACAGAACACTTCCCAGCCGCCCCAGGAGATGCACCAGGGCGTCATCATGCTGAACACCGCCGTGCCACAGGTGGCAATGAAGAGCACCACCTTGGCACCGAAGCGACGGCACAGGAAACTGCCCGGACACAGGGTGAGTATGTAGCCCCAGTAGAAGCTGGACAAGATGTACGACTTGTGTTTCTCGCTCCATTTATATTCCTGCAAGGACAAAGAGCAGGAGGTCAGTAAGAGGCCAGTCACTGCAGGAACACACTTCGATCACTTACCGGAAAGTTGGGATTCGTTGTGGCCGCATTGGTCATGGCCACAATGGCCACGCTCACGTTCAGTCGGGCTATGTGTATGACTGTGAGGCCCAGGAAGAGCAGTATCGACTGCAGATGCCGTATGCCCACCCGCGGCCCCTTGGACACTTTGCTGCTCATGGCGTTAGCTGGATTTGCCTTGATTATTGGTGCCTTGACTGCACGGCTTGCCTACTCGATTGCTTCTGCGAGCGGAGGCAGCTGTAATGGCAACATTTATACGACTGTTCGTCGGCTCTCTACGTGGTACTCGCGGCTCAACCAGGCAAGGTACACTCACTGCTGCCTGCCAAGGGGGGCCTAACTACCTTCGGCTGGCCACAGTTCGCGAATCATTCATCCACAAATCGCACACGGCTTGACGCACATCCCCAACCAAACTACCATTGTGCCATTTGTTTGACTGTAAATATTGATAGAGTAGTTGACAAAAAAAGAAGAAAAAAACATCCAATTGGCAACAATGACGTCTCATTTGCCGGAGAGTTGTTTATGTTTTTCACTCCGAAGATTTACGGGCCCAAAGCGGTTCACGTTTCAGCTGTCGACGACAACGTTAGCTAGAGCGACAGCTGGCAGTTAAAACAATTGGCGGGATTGGCTGGGATCGCGTGAATGATCGGCTGAATATTAACCATGATTATAATCGAATTGTCCGAGCAAACAATGCGCTGATAACGCGATGGTACTAGCCAAGTAAATAATATATAGTGATAACACTCTGAAGCATTGCTCAAAAATAAATCGTCTGTTGAGTGGCGCACACTGAACGAAATTGCGCAGTCTATCAATAAATCAGTTCTAATCATTATTAACAATTTATTATATTTATATTCATTAGTTTCCTGCCCCCTTTTCTCGCAGTGCACACTTCAGCACCATCCATAAAGAAACTCCGACTCGCCCAAAGGGGAAAAACAATGGCAGCCACAGGCTTAGGCATATTATTTATAACATTTTATTGGCTTGTTTTAAATTCAATCGAACCTAGTCAAATAATTATCACTAGACCAAAAGTCGGGCGATTATATTAGCTAACGGAAATAAGAACAGACACGTAATGATCTACTGTTTCGAATATATTTCAAACAATTCTCAATGGAATTTCTTACCAGTTAAACTAACTAGTAGTCTCAGTACTTAATAGTAAAACACTTAATATTCCCGCTAATTTATGAATGAAAAAAAGCACTCCATATAGGGAACGTTTTATGTGCGAACTACTGAAAAGTTAAACAGTTGACAGACTGTTCTAATCTCAAGCCCGAGCATAGTTTATGAGATAATTACCGCAGCACCCATTGAGACAGCACGAAAGGGGTATATTAACACGTTATCATTCAGGGAAATAGCAAAGCTTTGAGTTACTTATGTATTTCTTATCAAAATCAGAGAATAAAAGAGCTGAAGTTCGAACTAGAAAATAGCTTGCAAATATGTTAAAGAAATAGGTTATATTTTTGTTATTCCTTACAATTTTAAATGGAATTATTTAAAAACAATTTTTTTGGCTATTGAAACTTGCTACGTCGTTCATTTTGAAATGTTCTCGATCGATCTTATTAGTATATTATTATTAATATTATAGTATCTACTCCACAAGCACATCGTATGACTCAAGTGCAGGTTGTTGGTAATTCCCTTCTTGTCGAAAATAAATAAATAAACAATCTTGATACACGTGGACTTTTCTAAATAATCTTTATTCTAAAATAGTTCTACTTGACGAAATGGAATGCTACAGCAGATAGAGCTAGTTGAGTTGAGTACATATTTTATATTATTACTTTTTCGGGCTGTCATAAGCTTATCATAATTTTAATGGCATACGCGCGTCGCATATTGTTTAGAAGTTTATGATGTGATTTAAAATAATACTCGACGAAGTTCATTTTCTGTTAGATTGCGGACTATCGGTTCCGGTTAACGGTCGAGCGACTTCTTCTTCGTTTCGTGGTTTTTTGCTATCGGTGTCGGCGTTGCCAGTTCGGGTTGAGGCTTCTGAAGATAGTCTTCAGCGTCCCACGGCTGGGCGACGGATTGTCCGAAGACAAGGAAAATCAAATTGGAAACAAAGAAGACGGCGGCGCAGATTATGAAGACAATTTGCCATTGAGAGCGCTCAGTCTGGAAAAAGAAATACAAAGTCAGTGAAATGAAAGGTCAGTAAAAGATTTGGAATTGTTACTTACATTGTCTTGGACGATCTCACCCACGACCAAAGGTGTCACGAGGCTTATCGCGTTTGACGCCGTGTTGATAATTCCCATCAGGATACTGGCATGGTTGGGCGACAGATCTAGCACGGTCAAAACGATTCCAATAGTGGCGCCACTGTTGAATCCCACGCTCAGCACCATCAGCACAATTGCAATGGTCTTCTGCTCCACGTTCAGGAAACCGATACCAATAAGCATAGTTGCTGGTATCCAGGAGGCAAACGCGCTAAATGTCTTTCTCAGCGACGTCACCGAGAGGCACTTTCCTTTCAACAGAAAGTCGGCTAAGGCAAGATAAATGTAGGACATCACCCACATTGCCACAAAAGGCAGGGCGGAGAACAGCGCGTTATCCTTTATATCCATCTGCAGTAATCCGTTCATGTAGGCGGGAAGCTGGGCCTGCAGCGTACTTGTGCCCCAATTGTCTGCACAGCGAGCCAACAGGACTGACAGGAAGGGAAAAGACGTCCAGATCGCACCCCAGGGTATGGGAATAACCGCCTTATGAAAGTCGTTATCGTGATTCAATGCTGACTCAATGTAAAGTCTCTCTGCCTTGCCTATGAATCGGGACTCAGTCGCATTGTTGGCCGCAAAGATGAGCCAGAGTATGCAGCAGCCCAAGGCAAGAGCTGCGGAGATGTACGAGATGCCTGGCCAACCCAGGGCGCTCTTGGCGATCATTCCACTGAGAAACATCGACAATACATTGCCACACTCACAGCCGCTATTACTAAGGGCACCCAGTCGATTGCGCTCCATGGGCGGAGACCAGCGGGCTAAGTGCTGGTACATACAAGGAAAGACGAGACCTTGTGCACATCCCATAAGCACGCGGATGGCACAGTAGGCTCCCCAGCCGCCCCAATAAATTAACCAAGGCGTCACTCCACTACATACTCCCGAAATGAAGAGGCCCCAGAACATGACGCACTTCACTCCAAACACTTTGCACAGGTAACTTCCAAGGAACTGCGTCATGATGTAGCCCCAGAAGAAGCTGGACAGAATGTACGACTTCTCCGCTTCCGTCCAGTCGTACTCCTAAGGATGAGTAAAAATGAGTTTGGGCATAGAAGAATACCTTTCATGACTCACTGGAAAATCTGGATTCGTTGACTCTGCATTGGTCATTGCCACCAAAGACACGCCCACATTAAGGCGACCCAAGTAAACGGTGGTGAGGACTAAGAAGATGAGCAGTGCCTGGACATGTCGTATTCCCACAACGGGACCTGTGATTTAAAAGGTATTTGTGTGAACTGATCTATGTATGCGCTAGTTCACATTGATCGAAAATATATTATATAATCGATTGCTTCGGTATTGCAATGAAATCGGATAATAAGCACCGGATTTATTCAAGTCAACATTCTCTATAGATTCGACTAGCGCTGACGTCAACATCGCGGCTCATGTCTTCAGCTCATATTAACAGAGCGAACGATATCGTAGTCGCTTTTTAAATAATCAATCACCTTTATTCACTTCAGAGACCATTTAATCCTTTAGCTATTTTGCAATTTTCACACTTTAATTCTCTGTCTTTGTTTAGCTTTCCAACGCACGTGTAACCCGCTGAACTGACCGCAGTCGAATAATTCTAGCTTGAGCCGAGCCAAACACTTTTGGCTACGATCGCATTAGGCTTAAATAACAAACCGGTTCAATGAAGTAGAGCTTATCAAATCTTGTTAATGGGTCACCTTACCAATCCTTCTAAAACCTTGCCACTTCGAGATTCGCACACTTCTTGGTTATTATGCTTGTTTCATTGGTCTAATCTGATAAACAAAAGTTTTTATTTTTTCTTGGAAGCTGAGAAGAACCGCTGCATTTTTAAACATGTTATGTCGATATTATGAATTCGGATGGAAAGTTTAGGAGCTAAAGTACGAATATGATATTCTATGCAAAATAGTTAATATGCCAGACGCAAGTTGCATCATTTATTCGTGGAGCCCTAGTAATATAAAGGGCATTCAACCTGGCTTTATAGTTGTTTTAATTCTTTATAATATTTTATCAATTATAATTGCACTATGAAAACACGTATTTCTTAACAGACTTCTTCTCGGTTTCCAGCTCGCTTTGAGGTTGCAATAGATAGTCTTCGGCATCCCAGGGCTGAGGGACGGACTGGCCAAAGGCGAGTAAAACACAATTGAAAACTACGAAGACGACGGCAGAGATTATGAAGACAGTTTGCCATTGAGCGCGATCAGTCTACAAAACCGAATATTATATATATTAGTAAAGTATTTAAATATTCAAGATTAAGAATCGTTACTTACATTATCATTAACGATTCCACCCACAACTAGGGGAGTCACCAGGCTCACAGCGTTTGCCGCTGTGTTGATAATGCCCATCAGGATACTGGCGTGGTTGGGTGACATATCTATGACGTTCAAAACGATACCAATAGTTGCGCCACTGTTGAAGCCCACGCTCAGCACCATTAGGACAATTGCAATGGTTTTCTCGTTCACATCCAAGAAACCGATGCCAATGAGCGCCGCAGCAGGTATCCAGGAGGCAAATGCGCTAAATGTCTTTCTCAGGACCGTAGCCGAGAGCCAATTTCCCCTTAACAAAAAGTCGGCTGAGATGAGATAGATGTAGGACATAACCCACCTAGCCATATACGGCAGGGCGGAGAATATCCCATTATCCTTGATATCCATCTTCAGAAATCCGTTCATGTAGGCAGGAATCTGAGTCTGCAGCGTACTCGTTCCCCAGTTGTCTGAACAACGAGCCACGAGAACAGACAGGAAGGGAAGAGACGTCCAGATGGCACGCCACGGAATAGGAATAATCTTCTTATGATAGTCTTCATCGTGATTCAATGATGATTCAATGTAGAGTCTCTCAGCCTCGCCAACGAATCGGGATTCAGTCGCATTGTTGGCCGCAAAGATGAGCCACAGTGCGCAGCAGACCAAAGCAACAGCTGCGGAGATGTACGAGATGCCTGGCCAACCTAGAGGTCCTTTGGCAATCATTCCACTGACGAACATGGACAATACAATGCCACACTCGCAACCGCTATAGCTTAGAGCGCCGAGTCGATTACGCTCTATGGGAGGAGACCAGCGGGCCAAGTGCTGGTAGACGCACGGAAATATGACACCCTGTGCAAAGCCCATCAGCACACGGATGGAACAGTAGGCTCCCCAGTCGCCCCAGGTAATGAGCCAAGGTGTCACTCCACTACATAATCCCGAGACAAAGACGCCCCAGAACATGACACACTTCACTCCAAACACTTTGCACAAATAACTTCCAAGGAACTGCGTGACGATGTAGCCCCAGAAGAAGCTAGAGAGAATGTACGACTTCTCCACCTCCGTCCAGTCGTATTCCTGAGGATGAGTAAAATTAGTTTGGGAATAGAAGACAACCTTTTATGACTTACTGGAAAATCTGGATTCGATGACTCTGCATTGGTCATTGCCACCACAGATACGCCCACATTGACGCGACCCAAGTAGATTGTAGTGAGGACCAGGAAGATGAGCAGTGCCTGGACATGTCGTATTCCCACTGCGGGGCCTGTGAATTGAAAGGGATTTGTGAGATCTGAGCAATTTGTACTGACCATTAAGAGGGTATAAAGCATCTCGAATTCCCCCTTATATAGCCATAATCTGACTATAGCTAGCTATAACAATCACCTTTAATAACTACAGAGATCATTTAATCCCTAAACTATTTTGGAAGCTTTGGACTCAAATTCGCTATTTGCACAGTTTCGCAACACACGTCTAATCCGCTGAACTGACCGCAGTCAAATGATTCCATCTAGACGTAAAACGCGACACAGCATTATGGCTAAGATCGCATCAGGCCTAATTAACATACTGGAACAATTTGGGTGAACTTATCAATTTTTATTTGATGTTGATCTTCGATTGTCAATCCTTCTAAAACCTTGCCACTTTATCATTCATACATTTGATAGAAATTATGCTCTTTTATTGATCTAATCCGATAGTCAACGAGTTTTATGTTTATATGGAAGCCGAGAAGAGCCGCTAAGTTTTGCATTTTTGTTTGAAAGATAAGATAATTAAGAGTATCCGATATTGGCAAACTTTGCTTTAGCTATAATATTTTGGATTTAACTTAGTTTCTGGCAAAAACGTAAGTTCGATCATTACTCGGACTCCTAAGATTCCACAATTTGGGCAATATTTTATCGGAGTTCATTATATTAGTAAAACACATACTTTTTTACAGACTTCTTCTCTGTTTCCAGCTCGGTTTGAGGTTGCTTTAGAAAGTCTTCGTCATCCCAGCGCTGAAAGACGGACTGTCCACAGGCGAGCAAAATACAATTGAAAACTGCGAAGACGACGGTAGAGATTATGAAGACAGTTTGCCATTGAGCGGGATCAGTCTACAAAACAGAATATGAAATCAGTTAAATTAAGAAGATTAAAAATCGTTACTTACATTATCATTGACTATTCCATCTACGACCAGGGGAGTCATCATGACAATTCCAATGATTGATAAGTCTTAAGCTATTTACCTGAACTAAGGAAAGCTCTATCAGTTTTACCTTTATAATTTACGGAGATCCTTTTATCTGTTATCTGTTTTGCGACCTTCAAACACTTTCTTAAATTGACTTCCCGAAATACATTTAATGGCTAGACAGACCGCAGACGACTAATTGCAGTTAACTTTAACAAGGCGAATTACCTGCACGATTTGGGTGAGCTTATCAACTCTAATAATCCCACGATAAGAGCACGTTCGGTCGAATGCTGGCAAAACAAGCTCAGCACTTTCCTTGATAACAATATCACTGCTCTGACATACAGACGTAGAGGGGAATGCATAATTAAACTTAATTAATTAATCTACAACATTTAGGGTTATAGGACTTGATAGTGCAACAGGCACAAGTTTTTTAGATGATTTTTGATGATTCTGAATTAACAAAAAACAATTAATTAAAGAAACATAAAACATTTGTTCGATTTAATTATTTATTATGTTAAGTTGTACTTCACCAAAAAGATTCCTTAATCATATATCTAAATTTGTGTGGACCTTATATGAGGACAATCAAGCAGATAATTCAAGCAAAAAGCAGTTTAGCTGCTGAGCGACTTCTTCTTCGTGTTCGGTTTATCGGTAATTGCTGCTGGCATTGCCAGCTCAGGCTGAGGTTGTAGTAGATAGTCTTCGGCATTCCAGGGTTGGGCGACAGATTGACCGAAGATAATGAAAATACAATTAAAGACAAAGAGGATGACGGCCGAGATTATAAAGACGATTTGCCACTCAGTGCGATCGGTCTGGTAGGGTAAAACAAAAAAATAAGTGATTATATAAAATATCAGTATATCAAGAGATGAAACTCACATTATCTTCGACTATCCAACCCACTACTAGCGGAGTGATAATGCTCATCGCGTTTGCACCTGTGTTTGTAATTCCCATGAGGATGCTAGCATGATTTGGCGAGAGATCAATGGTGCTAAGTGCACTGCCGATAGTCGAGCCACTATTGAAGCCCAAGCTTAGAACCATAAGGACAATTACAAAAGTTTTCTGTTCCAAGCCAAGGAAACCGATACCAATGAGCATAGCAGCAGGTACCCAATAGGCGATGGAGTTGAAGATCTTTCTTAGGGCCGTCACCGAGAGCAAGTTAGCATTCATTAAGAAGTCAGCCAAGATCAGAAAAATGAAGGACGTAATCCACATAGCCATGAAGGGTAGCGCGGAGAAAAGCGCATTGTCCTTGATGTCCATTTGCAAGACTCCGTTCATGAAGGCAGGAATCTGAGCTTGAAGCGTACTCAGCCCCCAACACCCTGCACAACGTGTCACCAGCAGTGCCAGGAAGGGAACAGATGTCCAGATAGCCCGCCAAGGAATGGGGATAACAGCTTTATGATAGTTATCGCCGTGATTCAATGATGACTCAATGTAAAATTTTTCAGCTTCGCCAACGAAGCGTGATTCAGTGGGATTGTTCGCCGCAAAGATTAACCACAGCGTGCAGCAGCCCAAGGCCGCAGCGGCGGAGATGTACGAGATGCCCGGCCAGCCCATGGGTCCATTGGCAATCATTCCACTGACGAACATGGACAGCATATTGCCACAGTCGCAGCCCGTATAACTGAGAGCACCCAGTCGATTCCGCTCTTCGGGGGGAGACCAACGGGCCAAGTGCTGGTAGATGCACGGAAATACGACACCCTGTGCGAAGCCCATCACCACACGGATGCCACTATAGGCTGCCCAGCCGCCCCAGTAAATAAACCAAGGCGTAACTCCACTACATACACCCGACACAAAAACAGCCCAGAACATGACTCTCTTTACTCCAAACAGTTTACACAAGTAACCTCCAAGGAACTGGGTGACTGTGTATCCCCAGAAGAAGCTAGACAAAATGTACGATTTCTCCGCTTCCGTCCAGTCATATTCCTAAAACATCAGAATATTTTTAAATATCTTATTACAGAAATGTCATTTAAACTTACTGGAAAATCTGGATTCGTTGTCTCCGCGTTGGTCATAGCCACCACTGAAACACCTACATTGAGGCGGCCTATGAAGATTGTGGTAATGACTAGGAAGATAAGAAATGCCTGCAGATGTCGTATTCCCACAACAGGACCTGAGATGGAATAGATATTGATGTAAACTGAATTACGTATATTTTACACTCTGACTTTTCTATTAGGTTTGGCAACCCAAAAACTTGCAAGTCAGTAAAGGGGCAGTATTTTGGACCTCTTTTCACATTTGTTCGCTCACCTTTATTCACAACCGAGGTCATTTTTTTCTTTTGCTATTTCCGAAGTTTGGAATCCTTACTCCTTCTGTTTGAGCTGCGAAACACGTTTAACCATCCCAAACGACGGCAAACGAATAGATCCAGCTAGATTTAATATGAGCTGCATCAGTCGAAATAAGATATATGAGCTTATCAACTATGATAATTCCATGATAAGATAGTGCAAGTGGCTGAGATCTTTGCAATTATCACTTTAAAACTGTCCCATTTCTCAGAAATGTATGCACTGATGACTTAGATTATTTGCACATAATAGATTACTAAAATCTTAATCTTTATTCTGAAATTGTTGTATGGTAGTTTCCGAAATCCAAAATAAACTTATGCTGCTTGCAATAATATCTTTTACATTTGAGACAGAAAGACGGACAGACAGACTAGACGGACAGAGAGAGAAGTAAAATTTGATAAGGCTGCGACACACATATCTTGATTTGCTAAATTGCATTGTAAGCATTCAACTGTACAAATATTGAATAGCTTATAAAAAACTTAGTCTAACACCGGCTAGGTAGGAAGATAAAAGTCTTTAACATCTCTTTAATTATAAATTGTTTTTTTAATTCATCGCTTTACGAAGAAGACGGCCGAGATTGTGATTAACAAGACAAAATATATGAAATCAATCAGAGATGATTAACCGCAAACGAATTTAACGAATCTAATCTCCCGTATGATTTGCGTTAGCTTATCAACTCTGATTATCCCACTATAACGAGGAGCACGTGCGGACGAAATACTAACAGGATATTCAAAGGAAATCCTTACAAAAATAGATTGTGCTATTCAGTTAATAATTATTTATATTCGTACCTCACAAAAAGGATGAACTGAGTGTATATCTAATATTTATATAAATCGTATGTTATATGAGGACGATCAATTAAAGTCACAGGCTAGCTGCTGAGCGACGTTTTCTTCGTGTCTGGTTTGTCTGTAAATGCTACTGGCTCTGCCAGCTCGGGCTCAGGTTGCAGTAGATAGTCTTCGTCATTCCACGGTTGGGCGACAGATTGACCAAAGATAATGAAAATACAATTGAAAACGAAGAAGATGACGGCCGAGATTATGAAGACAATTTGCCACTCAGTGCGATCAGCCTGGAATGATAAGACAAACAAAATGAGAGATAATATAATATATAGTTCAGTTCTAAATCAAGAGTTGGAACTCACATTATCATCGACTATCCAACCCACAACCAGCGGAGTGATAATGCTCACCACGGTCGCCCCTGTGTTAATGATTCCCATAAGGATGCCAGCATGATTGGGGGAGAGATCGATGGTGCTAAGTGCACTGCCGATGGTGGCCCCACTGTTAAACCCCACACTGAGCACCATAAGGACAATCGCAAATGTCTTCTGTTCCACGTCTAGGAAACCGATACCAATGAGTGTAGCAGCAGGTATCCAAAACGCAAATGTGTTGAAGATCTTTCTTAGGGCCGTCACCGAGAGCAAATTGCCTCTCAGTAAGAAGTGGGATATGATCAGAAAGATATAGGACATGACCCACATAGCCACGAAGGGTAGCGCGGAGAAGAGCGCGTTGTCCTTGATGTCCATTTGCAGAACTCCGTTCATGTACGCGGGAATCTGAGCCTGTAGCGTACTTAGTCCCCAACTCCCTGCGCAGCGTGTGACCAGCAGTGCCAAGAAGGGAGCTGATGTCCAGATGGCACGCCACGGAATGGGAATAACAGCTTTATGATATTTGTCGTCGTGCTTAAGCGATGATTCAATGTAAAGTTTTTCGGCCTCTCCTATGAATCGTGATTCAGTCGCGTTGTTGGCCGCAAATATGAACCACAATGCGCAGCAACCAAATGCCACAGCGGCGGAAATGTATGAGATGCCAGGCCAACCCATGGGACCCTTGGCGATCATCCCACTGATGAACATGGACAGCACATTGCCACAGTCGCAGCCACTATAGCTAAGAGCACCCAGCCAAATCCGCTCTTCAGGCGGCGACCAACGAGCCAAGTGCTGATGAAAACTGGGAAATACGACACCTTGGGCGCAGCCCATAATGACACGAATACCACAGTAGGCTCCCCAACCTCCCCAGTATATTAACCATGGCGTCACTCCGCTACACACTCCTGAGATAAAGATGGCCCAGAACATAACGCTCTTCGCGCCGAACAGTTTACTTAAGTAACCTCCGAGGAATTGTGTGATAACATAGCCCCAGAAGAAGCTAGATATAATGTACGACTTCTGCGCTTCCGTCCAGTCGTATTCCTAAAATAAAAGACTCTTTAGAGCGGTCGTATTTAAGAAATGTTACTGAAACTTACCGGGAAATCAGGATTCGTTGACTCTGCGTTAGTCATAGCCACTACTGAAACGCCTACATTGAGGCGCCCTATGAAGATTGTGGTAATAACCAGGAAGATGAGCAACGCCTGCAGATGTCGTATTCCCACAACAGGACCTGCGAATGAAAGTTGTTCATGTAGGCTGACCTAAGTATATTTAATACACTGACTTTTATTGTATATTTAGTTTTTGCTTATTTAATACGAGTAACTCAATATTTATTTTGTGCCCCGCTCGAAGAGCTTTAAAAGCACTCCCGTGCCTCCAATATTCGGCAAATGAAATTTAGCCGATTACCGATAAGATTTCGATAGATTGTAAAGAAAGTTTATACACACAAAACTTTTAAGTCAGTAAATAGCATCACTAGAAAATGAATCATAAATAAACACTCAACATTTACAGTCATTAACTTTTAGGTTTCCCTAAGAATTTAAAAACTACACAGTTTGTAAAAATATACAAAGATTTTTCTGTATTTTTGACTATTACCCAATTTTACTCTCTCACCTTTATTCACAACGGAAGTCATTTTTTTCCATGTACACTTTCAACAATTTCAAATCCAAAGCACGTTTTCAACTTAGAACTGACGGCAAATGACTGAAAGCAGCAAAATTTTATATTGCCGAATTAGCCAAAATAAGGTAAGTGGACTAATCAACCCAGATTATTCCACGATAAGATGATTAGTTAAGTAGCTACTATTCACATACTTGATTGGTAAAACCTAATTAACAGTTAGTATAAGATCCGTGAGATTGTGCACTTTTAATTATCCTTTAATGAAATAATAATGTTTTTATAATCTTTATTCTTAAATGGTTATAGTTTTCGAAATGGAATGCTACATAAGTTATAACTAGTTGAATTAAGTATATCAAATATTGACATAACTTTTCGCGATAATTAACTTATCATACCGTTAAAGATTTTATGATGAAGTAATTTTCTATTGGCTTACGAACTATTAGTTCCGGCTATCCAGGAAAACGATTAACTACTAAGCGACTTCTTGTCTGTTTCAGACTTCTCGGTTATTGCCAGTTCGGGCTGAGGTTGCAGTAGATAGTCTTCGGCGTTCCAGGGTTGGGCGACAGATTGGCCGAAGATAAGGAAAATACAATTGAAAACAAAGAAGACGACGGCCGAGATTATGAACACGATTTGCCATTCAGTGCGATCAGTCTGGTAAGGGAAAAAACAAAAGATTATAAATATGTCGATTACGACTCAAGGCTTGAAACTCACGTTATCTTCAACGATCCAACCCACGACCAGCGGAGTGACAATGTTGACTACGTTCGCTGCTGTGTTAATGATTCCCATAAGGATGCTGGCGTGATTGGGAGACAGATCAATAGAACTCAGTGAACTGCCGATGGTGGCGCCACTATTAAAGCCCACGCTTAGGACCATGAGGACAATCGCAAAGGTTTTTTGTTCAACGTCAAGGAAACCGATACCAATGAGAGTGGCAGCAGGTACCCAGAACGCAAATGAGTTGAATATCTTTCTTAGGGCCGTCACAGAGAGCCAGTTGCCTGTCAATAAGAAGTCTGCTAAGATTAGATAGATGTAGGACATAACCCACATAGCCATGAAAGGTAGCGAGGAAAAAAGCGCATTGTCCTTGATGTCCATTTGCAGGACTCCGTTCATGTAGGCGGGAATCTCGGCTTGTAGAGTACTTAGTCCCCAATTCTCAGCACAACGGGTCACGAGGAGAGCCAGGAAGGGAGCTGATGTCCATATGGCACGCCACGGTATGGGAATAATCGCTTTGTGATACTTTTCGTCATGTTTCAATGATGACTCAATGTAAAGTTTCTCAGCTTCGCCAATAAACCGTGATTCAGTCGCATTGTTGGCAGCAAATATGAACCACAGCGCGCAGCAACCGAATGCGACGGCGGCGGAGATGTATGAGATGCCCGGCCAACCCATGGGACCCTTGGCAATCATTCCACTGACGAACATAGATAGCACATTGCCACACTCGATCCCGGTATGGCTGAGAGCACCCAGTCGGTTCCGCTCTGCGGGCGGAGACCAACGAGCCAAGTGCTGATGGATGCAGGGAAACACGACACCCTGTGCGCAGCCCATGATTACACGAATACCACAGTAGGCTCCCCAACCGCCCCAGTAAATTAACACAGGGGTTACGCCACTACACACTCCTGAGACAAAGATGGCCCAGAACATAACTGTCTTTACGCCAAATAATTTGCACAAGTAACCTCCGATGAATTGTGTGATTACGTAGCCCCAGAAGAAGCTAGACAGAATGTACGATTTCTCCGCTTCCGTCCAGTCATATTCCTAAATCATTTGACTATTTTAAGCTGTTTTATTGAGGAAATGTCAATTAAACTTACTGGAAAATCCGGATTCGTTGACTCTGCGTTAGTCATAGCCACCACTGAAACACCTACATTGAGGCGCCCTATGAAGATTGTGGTGATGACCAGGAAGATGAGCAGCGCCTGCAAATGTCGTATTCCCACAACAGGACCTGGGAATACAAAGATATTTATGTAAACTGACTTACGTCACAATGGAATACTTTTTTGCCCAATTCACAGTGATTTATTTAACACAAAGTTGCTCAAAGAGGTCTCGTTTACGTTAAACCCATATACCTAGTACTCGCGTGCCTCCAATACTGGGGAAATAAAGTACAGATAAGATTTCGTTGGAATATAAATTAAGTTTATAAACACAAATCTTAGAAGTCATTGAAGGGCATCACGGGAAACTAATTCATAAAAGAATACCCCACATTTTCACTTATAAACTTTCAGGTTTCTCCAATAATTTGAAAATTGCACATACATTAAGTGGTTAGTTATCTAAACTCTTTAATTCTTGATTACTTTTCACTTTTGTTCGCTTACCTTTATTCACAACGGAAGTCATTTTACCCTTTTACTATTTCAAGAGTTTCGAATCCGAACTCTTTTAATTTTCGTTCCCGAAACACGTTTAACCCTCAGAACCAACGGCAAATGAATAAGTTTAACTAGATTTAATATAAACTGCATAAGCTAAATTAAGGTGTACAATTTTTAAAGTGAGCTTATCAACTTTGATTATTCCGTGATAACATGGTTCAAGTTCCTAGGGATTTTGGCAAGAATGACTTTGAAAACATCAAACTTCTCCGAGATTTATGCGCTGATGACTTAGCTTATTTTTTACATACTTGATTGATTTAACATTAATAATGTCCCAGCGAGAGCAACAGTCGAGCGCACTCGACAGTACGATACCCTTCACTCTGTGTTGAAATGCCGTAAGGAGTAAACGTGGAGCTTCCGCCTCGCTCTCGTCTGCCTTCCTTGTTAACTGACATAACCACTTAGTATTATACCCATATTTTCTTTAAAACCTTCTGTATTTATTGCCCAATCATAATCAAATTTAGAGGAGAGGCAGATATATATAGCTAAGTATATAATAAAGTCAAAGGATGAAAAAACGATTCATTTAATACGTCGAACTGAAAATTCAAATTATTGATTCTTCTATCTTCTTTTATCTATTTTCTTAGGGGTCTTTCAGAATCAAAAAAGGCAAACTTAGTACTTTGTTCTTTTTTCTCTTTATTCTTAAATAGTTGTACTTATCTATATAGAATGCTACAGAAAATATAGCTTTTTGTGTTAGTTGTACTTATCGAAATGGAATGCTACAGAAAATATAGCTTTTTGTGTTAGGTATATCAAATATTAACATTACTTTTGCGGCTAATCAACTTATCATAAAGTTAAAAATTTTATGATGTGATTTAAAATAATACTCGACGAAGTTAACCTTCTATTGCTATGCAATCAACAAGTTCAATTAACTGCTAAGCGACTTCTTCTCCGTTTGAGGCTTTGCCGATATTGCCAGTTCGGGTTGAGGCTGCAGTAGATAGTCTTCGGCGTCCCATGGCTGGGCGACGGACTGACCGAAGACGAGGAAAACACAATTGAAAACGAAGAAGATGACGGCCGAGATTATGAACACGATTTGCCACTCCGTACGATCGCTCTGTTAGACGAAAACAAAAGCATTAAGAGATGATTAAAGGGTTAGTTGAAAGTCAAGGGTTATAACTTACATTGTCCTCTACGATCCAACCCACAACCAGTGGCGTCACAATGTTGACTGCGTTTGCCGCTGTGTTAATGATTCCCATGAGGATGCTGGCGTGATTGGGTGACAGATCAATGGAATTCAACGAGCTGCCGATGGTTGCGCCACTGTTGAAACCCACACTGAGGACCATGAGAACAATCGCAAAGGTCTTTTGCTCCACGTCAAGAAAACCAATACCAATGAGTGTAGCAGCAGGTACCCAAAACGCAAATGAGTTGAAGATCTTTCTTAGGGCCGTCACTGAAAGCCAGTTGCCGCCCAGTAAGAAATCGGCTGAGATCAGATAGATGTAGGACATAACCCACATAGCCATGAAAGGCAGGGCGGAGAAGAGCGCGTTGGCCTTGATGTCCATTTGTAAGACTCCGTTCATGTAGGCGGGAATCTCGGCCTGTAGAGTACTTAGGCCCCAGTTCTCGGCACATCGAGTCACCAGTAGGGCCAGGAAGGGTGCTGACGTCCAGATGGCGCGCCATGGAATGGGAATAACTGCCTTATGATAGTTATCGTCGTGCTTCAAGGATGATTCAATGTAGAGCCTTTCAGCTTCGCCAATAAACTTTGATTCGGTCGCATTGTTGGCAGCAAAGATGAACCACAGCGCGCAGCAAGCGAAGGCCACAGCGGCGGAGATGTATGAGATGCCTGGCCAACCCATGGGACCTTTGGCGATCATTCCACTGACGAACATAGACAGCACATTGCCACACTCGATCCCGGTATGGCTGAGAGCACCCAGTCGATTCCGCTCTGCGGGTGGAGACCAACGGGCCAAGTGCTGGTGAATGCAGGGAAAGATGAGACCCTGTGCGCAGCCCATGATGACACGGATACCACAGTAGGCTCCCCAACCACCCCAGTATATTAACCAAGGCGTCACTCCACTGCACACACCCGAGACAAAGGTGGCCCAGAACATGACGCTCTTCACACCGAACAGTTTGCACAGGTAACCGCCAATGAATTGGGTGATTATGTAGCCCCAGAAGAAGCTAGACAGAATGTACGCCTTCTCCGCTTCTGTCCAGTCGTATTCCTGGAAAGAAACATGAATGTTAAGAATCTGTAAATTCAAAAAGTGTTCTGTAACTCACTGGGAAATCCGGATTCGTTGACTCTGCATTGGTCATAGCCACCACAGACACGCCCACATTGAGACGACCTAGATAGATGGTGGTAATGATAAGGAAGATAAGCAGCGTCTGCAGGTGACGTATGCCCACAATGGGACCTGTGAATGAAATGGAATTTGTAAGAATTGATTTATGATAAACATCATTTTGATGAAGAAGATGGAATGTATTGCGTATACCTAGCATTAATGATAAAAAGTATCTACGTCATAGAGACAGTGTGATGCAATGTCATAATAATTTATTTATTTATTAAAAAACTCAAACACATTTTAGGCGCCTTCGGAAGAGCTCTCATTTTCATTCAAGAGCTCTACACGCGTTCATAGTCCACCTGCAATCTGACCACATACCATATACCACTCGCGTGCCATCGGTTTTCGACAGTTAAAATATGGCCGATTTCCGATTAAATGTGGGTAGATTATAAATTAAGTTTATACATTCATAAATCTTCAAAATAAGTGAAGGGCGTCACGAGCAAAAGAATTGTAAACAAAGACTCTAATTTCGCAGTTATCAATTTTCAGATTTCTCCAAGAATTTCGGGAACTACACACAATAAAATCGCGTTCCACTTCCGTTCACTCACCTTTATTTATTTCAGAGGTCATTTTGTCCTTGAATTAGTTTGGAATTTCCGTTTGATTCCTTATTTGTTGTGGAGAAAACACGTTTAATCCGCTGAGCTGACCGCTAGCGAATAACTTTGGCTAAAGCTAAAAAGAACCGAAGGCACTTTAGCCAGCATCGATCGCATTAGCCCAGATAAGGTTAACGATTTTTCGTTAAGCTTATCAACTCTGATTATCCCAAGATAAGCCTGGCGTGTGTCAGAGATTCTGCCTTGAATAACATAATAAACTCTTTAAGAAAAATACCATTCTTCTAAGATATATTCACTGACCTAAGTCAATAACAAGCGGGATCCAGAACTGATCACTTCTGGCTTCTTATCGAAGTCAATTAAAAACAGCTTGAAATGCGAGTGAGCCACTAGTCTAGCAGATAAGACCATTATTAACTTGAAGTGCTCTTGACTCTTAGAAGTATGCAATGATTTCGAGAAGGTATTAGCACTTGCTAGTTATTGCGATTATCAAGCCTAAAAGTCGGTGCTAATATAGGAAGTTAATCCCTTCGATTTGATATTTGTTTTTTAGCCTGTTGAGAGATTATAATTTCTATGTTGTGTGGCATTATTTTTAATCTAACTGAAAAGTATGCCACATCAGAGATATATACACTTTGACTAGATAATTTATTCATGCAAAAATGTTATCTATATCTATGTCTGTTAACTGTCTATTGATAAATGAAAACAAGCTAAAGTCATTTGCGCACGATAGTAAAATAACTGTTGCAAAACCTTATAATTCCCAACAGCAAATTCTGCTGTTTTTATATCTGCAATGTCTGCTGTCAGTCTGGTGATAAATAAAAACACATCAGCACCATGTTCGCTTATGTCAATTTAATTGGATTTGCTTTAATACCCTCTATACAATATTTGCCCAAAGGGGATCACTTGTGCTGGCTTATACGAGGGTCGTTTGATAAGTCCGTGACTTTTTGAATAAAATATATTTTTTTCGTCAAAGAAGCGTTTTATTTCTCAACATAATCTCCTTTTAGCTCTATACATTTAGTCCAGCGTTTTTCCAATTTTTTTATTCCTTCCAAATAATAGGTTTTCTCAAGGCCCTCAAAATAGTCGTTTGTTTCTGTGTTTCTCTTCATTTGACCCGAATCTCTTACCGCCGAGCCATTTCTTCATGTTTGGAAACAAAAAATAGTCACAGGGGGCTAAATCTGGAGAATATGCTGGATGGGGTAGCAGTTCGTAGCCCAATTTATGAAATTTTGCCATGCTGACACGAAATTCACTTTTTTCCATTTTCGTTAAAATTCACGAGATCGTCTGCTTTCAATGCCTATAAAACGCAAACCAAAAAACGCAGCTTTCTAAAATTTTACAGTCAGCTGTTAATCGATAACTGCTGACAGGAGCAGTGTTGTATTTAGAGCAGGTGCGCGGCAAATACAAAAAGTCACGGACTTATCAAACGACCCTCGTATATAAAGAAAACTTGAATCTTTATCTGTTTTATGTATTTTAGATATGTGAATGTCGATCAAAGAAGACTCTCTTTTGTCTGATTTACCCAGTTTTCAACAGCTTCGAGCCATGCTGACTAACTACGTCAGTCGAGATACGATTGGGCGTGTGTATAATTGGTTGCTTGTAATGCGTTGGTAATGAAAAGATTAGCGCCAAGTCCTTGTCCCGTGTCTGAGTGCTGGTGCTGGTGGAAAGGCGTGCGCGGCGATAAGAAAGCCCCATCAAATCCGTTGAGGCCCACTCGAGTTGTGGCTTATCAAGTAATGTGTCTTGGGTACGGCTATTAACTAACGGCTCTCTACAACTTATCAGCGAGCCCCATGTGAGTGATTCTTAATTAGTGCTAGTACTACATACAGTTATCGCGGTTAATGCACCAAACTCTCAACTGATTAGTTCCGTTTGACGATCCTCTCGATTGATCGATTCCGCAAAGACTTTCCTTTCATTGGCCTCTATTGCCTTGGCACTCGCCCGCGCTGTTTGGCCCTCCTCCTGCAGTTTATCACCATGTTGCTTGTCCAGGAAATCTGCTGCATTCCAAGGCTGATTCACCATCTGACCAAAGATTATGTAGACCAGGTTTCCCACAAAGAAGATGACGGCGGAGATTATAAAAACCACTTGCCATTCCACGCGATCGTGCTGCAAGAACAAAGAGTAAGTCAAGAGATCACCTGGAGATCAGTGTTTACTTACATCATTCTTGACTATGATGCCCACCAGGAGGGGCGTCAGAATCGGCACAACATTGGCGCCCGTGTTGACGATGCCCATCAGGATGCCAGCATGGTTGGGCGACAGATCGATCGTGTTCAGGGCGCTGCCGATGGTGGAGCCCGCGTTGATTCCCACGCTGAGTGTCATCAGAATGATGGCAAGCGTCTTCTGATTGCTGTCGAGAAAGCCGACGCCAATCAGGCAAACGGCAGGCACCCAGGAGGCAATAGAGTTGACAATCTTGCGGATGCCATTGAGAGTGAGGATGCCACGAGTCAGGAACAAGTCTGCCAAGATCAGCCACACGAAAGCCAAGACCCACGAGGCCAGATAAGGCAGTGCGGAGTAGAGCGCATTGCTCTTCATGTTCATCTGCAGCACGCCATTCATATAGGCAGGAATCTCGGCCTGCAGTGTAGAGTAGCCCCAGGACTGGGTACAGCGTACCAGGAAGAGCGACCAAAAGGGAGTCGAGGTCAAGATGGCTTTCCAGGGAACGGGGATTTTTCGCGATTCCTTGGCCTCCTCCACCTTGTTGTTAGAACTAATCGAAGTCACGATATACTCTCGTTCTACATCACTTATAAACCTCGACTTGGCAGGCGAATCAGCGCCAAAGATCATCCAAATTATGCACCAAAGCCAGCCCACGCCACAGGAGATGTAAAAGATGCCCGGCCATCCCAGGCTGGAGGCAGCCACTTGGCCACTCACGAACATGGCCAGCAAAGCGCCAGCATCCAGTCCAGTGTTGGCTAAGGCGCCCAGACGATTTCGCTCCGCAACCGGACACCAGTTGGCCAGATGAGCGTGTATGCAGGGGAACATGAGGCCCTGGAACAGACCCATGCCCACACGTATGATGCAGTATGCTTCCCAGCCACCCCAGTCCACGCAGAAGGGTATCAGCAGTGCCAGCGTAGCCGAGCCAATGGTGGAGATGAAGATGGTTATTCTGGTGCCAAAGCGACGGCCCATGAAGCCACCCAGGAACTGCGTCATGATGTAGCCCCAGAAGAAACTGGACAGTATGTAGGAGCGTTCCATTTCATTCCAGTCATATTCCTAAGGGAAGGAAACCTTATTGATTTAGATTTACTAGGTAGTTCCCCCTTGTTTACTCACAGGAAAATTAGGATTGGTGCTCGCTGCATTGGTCATGGCCACGACAGCAACGCCTGCATTGAACTTGGCTATGTAGTTAACCACAATGCAGAGAAAGAGCAGAAATGCCTGTGCATGACGCTGACCCAACGTGGGACCTGCAATGGCAAATGAGTATTAGAGTCCATTCACAAGCTCGTAGTTTCCAACTGCACTAATCATTCAATAATCAAAGTCGCGCAGTTGTTAATTAAATCTAATTTTGGGAACTGATTTCACTTCATAATCCCCAAGTCATTTTGGGCGTAATAAAACCGGTGGGCACTCCAGACGTTCTCGAGCGATGATCATAAATTACTTGAAAAACCCAAAAAATTGTTTTTTTTTTTTTTTTGATAATATTCTTTGATTTATGCAACATGAGGCATGTAATCCGCGTTTATTTTTAGTCACTTTTGTTTTCGATTTTACTACGATCGTAAAGGATCTCAAGTTCGCTCGTAATTACCCTTATTCTGCTTTTCACTCGTCATTCTTCCGCTTTAGCTGAACTTGAACCGCACACGAAACGGTCCGAAAAGTAACTCAACTTGGCATCTGCGCGCAGCTCGCTTTACACCTCACATCGCAATAGTTTATCTGACCATGGCCATGGTCTTCGACTGGAATCAGCACACTCCACACACACAAACAGAGAGTACGCTACCACACACGGGCAAACACAGACAAATACGATTGCTGATTGTAAGTGAGAGCAGCATGCGCAAATACCTCTATCAATGGGCCACGCACACACAGCCACATACACACATTCCCACACCCACTTACGCACACTTACTAGATTCGATTATTTGAATTCGGTTGCATAGATAGTGCAGACTGATTAGAGTCCACTCTTGAACGTGAACTCGTCAGACAGTAACATTCATGTGGGGTACTATGAATACTCTATGTTCGCATCGAGTGGCAGTATAACTATGAATTTGGTGTTTCATCAGGCATAGGCTAACGCATATACCCCAGTTGCAGTCGCAGTTTCCACGGCCAAGGATTTACGCGAGTGAATTATCTTATCTGTTAATGAGACCTTTATCACCGTGTCCATTATACACTTCACAACTATGAATGACAACTGTCGTGGGTATCTACTCTGCCAATCAGGTGAATCCCAATGGAAAACTTTGACTGACGAAAGTTGTAGTCGAAATATTAGAAATAATTAAATAGTTAAAGTTAGGCGCGTGCCGGGAAAACGACAAGGAAAGGCAGAGGGACAGCGAGAGGCAAATTTACATAGATTGGCAGGGCTGTGCAAGGTGTTGCCAGACTCAGGAATGTAGTAAGAAGAGCTGTTGATAGTCTGGCAATATTTACAGTGTTTGAAAAGGTTGGGACTTAAGAAACCCTTACTAGAGTCTCCCTCCGTTCTTTCAGCATCTTCAATAGGAAATATGTATTTGGAATCTCCTCTATATCTTCTTCATCTTAAGATCTGCCCCCACCAACCTCCCCTGCAATAACCCAACTCGGTATTGTGTAACAGTATCTTCGCTATGATTTTTATTTAACTAGAACAGCTTAGAGCTAGAGTGCTTAGCGCTTTCTATACATAACAGCTCAGCTGGCGCTCAGCGCGCCTCCTCCTCCTCCTCCTGCAGACGCAGTATATCCGCCTTGTTGATGAAGTAGTAGCTCGGCTGTCTACCTTTGAGATCCTTGGCCGTGCGCTTGGCACCGTTTTGTATGAGAATGCGGCTGACGCTCTCGCAGAAATTGGTGCCCAGTGCGTAGTGCAGCACAGTGCGTTCCAGCTGGTTGAGAAAAGAGAAGGTATAAACCAAAAGAAAAGATTTCCCTCTCTCTACTCACATTATCTGTGACCTTAAGTGCCTCGGGACAGAGCGCAACCAGATGCTGCACCATCTCCTCGGACTCCTTGAGCACAGCTATGTGCAGAGCAGTGCGACCTGCAGCGGAATGGAATACATAGTTAGTGGCAGATCTACTCTAGTGCTACTTCTCCTTACCGTAGTAGTTCTTGGTCTTGATCAACCACTTGGCATTGGGCATGGCGGTCAGCACTTTCAGCTGCGTCAGGTCCTTATCGCGTATCACCTGATGCAGCTCCTCGCGCGCCTCCTCCAGGGAACGCAGGCTGTTCAAGAAGTCGACAAGGGCATCGTTCTGTCGCTCTGTGGCAACATCCAGAATGGACTTGCCACCATCGTCCTCGATGTCCAGTATGTGGTCGTAGCCCTGCAGCGCTAGCTGCTCAAAGAGCGCCACATCACCTAGGAGAAAGAGAAGAACAAGGTGAGCAGGAGTGGAACATGTTGGAGACTGGTCACTCACCCGACACCGCCTGTGCGAGCACGAATCGATCGATCTCTACCGCGTTGTTGGGTTGATTCGCCTGCAGCGCCACATCCCTTGCCGTGCGGTAGAGCTCATCGCGGTAGGTGACATCGATGCGGGACTCCTCGATGAGGGTGTAGAGTGCACCACGGCGATGTGAGCGAGCGCAGGCAAAGTGCAGCATACTCTGGCCATGCTCATCCCGTTCCTCCAAGTGCTGCATGGCCAATGCGGCTGCCTCGTCGTCCTCCTCCTCCTCCTCGTCGCCCTCATGCGCCGCGGCCAGCGAGCGTGCATCCAACTCGATGATGTCCGGCTGCGTGTGACTGTTGCGACTGCTCGAGAGCTTCGAATTGGAGCGGGCCAGAGCGGTGGAGTTGCTGCTGGCCTTGCTGCTGCCCGAGTGAACGACGGCTTCGGTGAGGGGTTTGCGCTCGCCCATGAACTGCTGCAGATAACCGGCTAGGTAAGCCACAGGGTCCTTGGGTCGCTTATTGGCAATCTCCGTGAGGGCCTTGACCAACGGATCAGCAAGGGCTGCAGAGCAGAGAGAGAGAGTAAGTAGTGTATAAAGAGTAAGGGGGTTACCTGGAGGTACTCACTGTCTGCTAAGTACTTTCCCTGCTCCGTCTTGAAGATGGGATTGGCCTGAAAGCTGACGGGCTGCGCCTGACCTGCAGAGAGACAGACTGGCATTAGTTATGCAGTACATCAGGCTACCAATAAAAGAGAGAAAGAGACTTTAACTAGCCTAGTAGTACACAAAGCGAGAGAGAGATAGAGAGAGAAAGTCTTCCTCCAACTGAGTCCCATGATCGAGAGAGAGAACCAAAGATGCTTTGCAAATCATATAGAAATCGGGACGAGACACAATTGCTAGTTGGTTGGGTGAGTACGGGGGGAATACGGGGATGGTCTACATAAGGGGGGGTACGTACGTGATATCTCAAGAGAACTTTTGCGTGCGACGGTACGGCCGAAGCGGAGGAGGATGTGGATTTGTTTGGTGGCTTTGCTGTTGTTTTTTATTGATTTGATATTGTATTTTGAAGCTTGCTGATTAAAGACTAAGATTATCGATCGACCAGGCAAGCAATCTATATAGCTAGAGTATATATTGAGTATATAGCATGTATATATATATTACATAACGATAGGTTTTATTTGGTGCACTTCTTGCTGTATTTACAATACAATTGCATTATGTATGAGGCGTGCTTTCATTTGTAGCTCGTATCGTATCAGTTGCGATCGACAATGCTGTTCTTCTTGCGCTTGAAGATCTTCACCAGCATGGTGGCAATGTGCTTGGAGTTCGTCAGCGACATGTCCTTCTCCAGCGACAGTATGTTGGTCACTGCGGTGCAGTAGTCCTGGAACAGCACGTACTCCACGATGCCCAGGCTCTGCATGTTGATGAGACGCACCGTGAGCTTGGACAGGCGATTGGTGACCATGCTGAGGCCACGCACAGAGCACAGATGCCGCAGATTGTCCATCTCCTTCATCAGATTGGGCAACTTCACGATGGTGGTCATCTTGAGCCCCGTGCCGAGGTAGGCTGGACGCGACTGTAGGTAGCCCAGCAGGTAGCTCTCCTTGAAGTGCAGCTGCGTCTCCAGGTACGAGATGGCACGACCCACTCGCGTGTAGGCAGCTCCCATATCCGCTGGCTCCTTTGCAGAGCTGGCCGAGATCACTCGCAGATGCTCTTGGCAATTCAACCACACGGCCATGTTCTGAGCCGAGTTGACATACACGCCACGCCCATAAGGCCATAGGGCGCCATTGAAGGCAGTTGACTCCGCTGCCTGCACCAGATCTTTGGTGTCCAGCAATGGTATCATCAGCCCCAGATTGCTCAGCATGCTGGCCACCTCATTGTTTGCCTCGAGCAGCTCTGTCAGTGTGTAGTAGCTGCCCGACTCCGTTTCGCCAATGGCCTCTGCAAAGTTGGCCGTGAATATCTTGCCCATCATCACTCGCTCTGCCTGCTCTATTTGCCCGATGGTCAGGTTGAGTGGCAGCTCCAGTTGATCCAGATTCCTTGATGCCTCCACTATGCAACGTGTGACCAGCAACGACTCATCATCATACACAAAGGCAGCCGTGTTTAACCTTTCCCCATTGTCCATGGGGAAGTAGGCGAGTCGTGGATGCGGTTTGAAGTCAGCATCGATGCTCAGACAATGCATATCCTTGAGGAAGGGCACCAGGAACTCCTGGAACACCACAAACACATCGAAGTCTGGCGCAATGATGCCACAATTGATATCCTCCTCCAGGTGCCGCAGCTTCGAGGTCTTCCGCATCGCGGGCCACAGCACATCGAAGAGATTGTGATCAAGTCGTGTCTGCCTGCGCTTGATCTTCTCGTAGACGGCGCGCTTGAGAAAGCGACTCAGGTAACTGGTCACAGATAACTGCAAAGCCGAGGCACTCAGTGGCTTGCGATGGGACAGCGCTGAGGCTGTGCTCCCACTGAGCAGCTTGCCCGACTCCGCAATGACACTGTAGCAACGCTCCAGCGTGCGTGAGATTTCCCCCTCCTGCAGCTCACGCCGTGCGCTGTGCAGGTCGTCGGGTACTGTTTGCGTTGTATTTGTTGTCGTTGTTGTTGTTGTTGTTGCGCAGCGTTGGGTGTAATTGTTGATGATTATCAGTACAGCACAGCGGGCTAGTTTGTACACCAACACAGACACACACACAAACACGGACACACACGGACACATAGACGGATACAGAGAGAAGCACATGGGACTTGCTATTGTTGTTGTGCCCAGGGAGTGCTGAGAAGAGGCGCATGTGTGCTGGGCTAGGTGCCAAAAAAAGAAGAAAGGTGTAGCTAATCAACGCAAATCGAGGCGAATGTGCAGGCGAAGGCTTGGCAAGTGAGGTTAGGGTGAACGATTAATGGAGTGAGGCCTAGGGTGACTGGGAATTCCAGGGCAAAGAACTAGTAAATTGAATAGAATTGAATGCTATTCCCATTGTTATCTAGATACAAAATAATTAGCTTAGACTATCTATGAATTTATTAATTAATAATTCAAATGATAAATACAAGAAACTTTGGGAATTAAAACAGCTTTTTAAGTGAAGAACTATTTTTTCTTTTTCTAAAGAATTAGATTAATGTTCTGAATACTTTTAAAGTATATTCAAAGCCTTAAATAGTTTTACCTAATATAATAAACATGTAGCCCATACATTCCCAATATTTTGTTGATAAATTCAAATAATAAAAGACCCACATTTAATATTAAATGGCATCTCTACACTTATACCCTCTCTAAACTCTAATTTATCATTCACAGTCCTATTTTCTCTTCATCTTACTTCTGTTTTACTCATCTTTCTTGCTACTTATCTGCCAGCAAGTCAATCTTTAGATTACATACCGAATATATCATCAATATTATTGATAATCTCGTTGAAGAACTCTCGATTTGCCGCCATTTTGTTGCCGTCCGCTGTCCGCTGTCCGTTTCCGACTGCGAGACCAACTGCGCGTGGTAGCCACCAAAAGTTGACTAACCAAAGCGGACCGACACGTTGTGTGAGCGAAGGACGAGTGCGTGTGTGTGCGAGTGTGTGTCTATGTGTGTGTGTGTGTTTGTGTGTCGTGTGTGGCAATGAAAATCGATGTTCGGCGGGGGCAGAGTCATCGAGCCCAAACCGATGCCGGAAGTTCAAGTTGGCAAACAAAACGTATTTAATTATTTCACTACCAGTGCACAGCAACTGAGTGTGTGTGTGTGTGTGTGAGTGAGGGTAATTGACTACACGTGTATGTGTGTGTGTTTGTGTGTGCAACGAAACTGCGTGTAACAACAAAACGCTGCTAAGCCAGCGATATCAAAGCAAAACAAAACCGATTTCATATGCAAATCAAACGATAGAAGGCAAAACGAAAGTGAACAAAGCGAAATCGAAACATGATTGGAATGAACTAGAAACGCACCTTGATCGTTGAGCAACTGGTTCTCCAATTCCTCGGCCCCGAACATGGTCAACAGTTCCGAATAGTTGAGCACATCCTGCGACTTCTCAATGTCCACATAGAACTCGGGCGTGTGTCCCAGCTGCGTGAGAATTTCAAATGCGCCTTCAGCCTCATTTCATATTTATAATGTATTGATTCAAGTTCGAGTTCGAGGACTCGACCACGCCAAGTTTGTGGGGGCCTCGACTATGCTACGACCTACATACATATATGTAGATGACAATGTATGACACTTGAAAGTCAAGTCAAGCAGCAGCGCCTTGACCCATTTGAGGTAAGCCCATGAAATTTTCATTTACACTCATTCTGAGCCCCATCAAGGCAGCTGCTGCAGTTCCCAGTCGTTAGTATTTCGTGGGAATGCCCAGCGTAGTTTGTAGAAAGTATTTTAGGAAACTCAAGTATTAAAATAGATAGTAATTTGGTCAGAACTTAATGCCCATTGAGGGAAACTTTACAATGCGTAATGGGTTTTTCAAGGTCTCGCAGGGGGTTAGTTTTAAGTGACTCAACTGGAGGTGAATGAATTTAAAAGGTGACTTAGGTTTGGTTTGAGGAAAGAACGTTTTCTTTATTGGAATTTCTTTAAAGATCATTCACAAAGTTCTTATGCAGATTGTATGTTGTATAGTTGGACGATTCTTCAGTATTAACTTGATTTATAGAGTAACTTTAAACTGCACTAGGCTGGCACTGAAATTAGTTTGCTTAGAAGTAGTTTAAGATTCTGATGGAAAGTTCTGAAGTTCCAGAAATATGTTCAACAAAGTTTATAAAGAACTTCAAACTATGAAAGAGGTTCCCTGTGAGCACCTTCTACATATTATGTACAGCATAACCAGCGTGTTCTTTTCTACAGAACTGCAGCTATAAAGTAAGACAAAGCTGAGCTAGGATACAATTTAACTTATTAGACTAAGATGTAGATATATAAAACATGAATCTAGAAAGAACGAGAACCTCTTGTGCCTTAGTTTAAAACAAACTAAAGAACTTTAAACTAGACACAAGAGTACCCCATTTCCCACAGTATAGACCTTTCTTTAAATACACTCAACGTGGCTCTATAAATATTGAATTTGGAATTGAAATTGGAAAGTGCGTGTTCTCCATAATGACGGTGGCTATAAATTATGCCTAAGCCAAACCTGAGGCTACATACCTTATCCAGTGCCTTTGGATTGGCGCCCAGTTGCGAGAGCACGTTGTAGAAGTGACCGTTGTCCTTAATTGTGGCCGCATAGTGCAGCGCGGTGCGTCCGTCATTATCCGTAATTGCCATGGTCTCCGGAAAGCGTGAGGCCAAATAGCGCACGATGTCTGCGCGAACGAGAGGGCGGAAGCAGCGTAGAAAAAACAGAGCAACATGTACAAAACTGTGACATGGTTACCCTCCTTCCCTTTTCCCTCATTCCCCAACTTACCAGTGTGTCCAAAGAGCACGGCAACGTGCAACGCTGTGGCGCCATTCGGGGATATGTCGTCCTTTGCAATGGCAAACTTCCGGCGATCCAACGCCTGCTGCAGTGCCAACAAACTGCCGTCACGTGCCGCATCGTGCACGCGATGGATTTTCTCCTGTGCAGCCGGAGCAAGTGCAGCAATTAGTGGGCAATTGAAAAGAGAAACAGGGAAGCTATAGTCGAGACGGCTTGATTGTTATATACCCGCTAGGCAAACTACTGCGAAATCTGCTATTCCACTAAAGTTAATACCCTTAATAACTTCTATGTTGACTTACTTTTCGAGATTAAATTTGGAGAACTTATTAAGACTGTGATAATTATTGCACACAGCAAATATGAAAGTTCTAGCTTTTAAATTTAGCTTGAAATGCGATTTAATATTGATTAAGAAGGCGTAAGAGGGCGTGGTCCAGTTTTTTATTTAAATTTAGCTGCTTGCAATAGTAGGACGTACTGTCACCAAATTTGATACTCCTAGCACTTATAATCTCGGAGATATAGGCGCTCATACGGACAGACATGGCTATAAAGTCACTATGCAAGTAAATCTATACTTTGTGGGTTCGTGCATGCCTTCTTCTGCATGTTATATACATTTTCAAGTGACACACGCCTCTAATACCCTCCTCCCTTATGCCTAAAGGGTTTACAAATGAGATGAGCTTGCTACCTACCATATAACTGGGCACATTGTTGAGAAAAGCCTGTATCTCAGGCTCCTTGGACTTCAGTCCCAGCAGCTTTCCACCCTCGCCGTTCAGCACAATCTCGGCCAGCTGTTCCAAGTCGCCAGACTCAATGATCTGCTGCAGACGCGCATCCTGTGAAAGGCAAAAGATAAGCTACATTTGGCACGCGCACAAGGACAAAGTTCTGTGCTGGGATGGAGTGAAAGCGCTAGGAGGGGTGCAGGGTGAACGGAAGAAGTAGGAGAGAGAGATAGATAGACAGACAGAGTTAAAGCTGCAGTAGCGCGTGTGTGAGAGAGAGAGAGAGTTAGAAAAGGGCAAGCCGCTTATACTTCATCGACTTCATAAGCTGCAGTTTGAGACTGAACTGTAAAATCCTCAGAGGCGCCCTGCACAAAGCCCTCGATGGCCATGGACGAGGTGAGTGAGTCGCCGCCATCGTTGTCCTGCTGCTGCTGCTGTTGCTGTTGCTGCTGCACCAGTTCCTTATCCACCGCTGCTGGCGTGGGCGCTATCACATCCTGCAGAGAATTTCGCTTGTAGTTTTCTGTGGAGTCGGACTCGGAGCAGCTACGGTGCGGCACAAGGTTACGACAAACAACAAACAAGACATAAACAAACACAAGGACACTACGGGGACTACGACAAAGTTGGTGCAGGATTAATCGGTGCAAATAAATAAACAGTATACTCGTATATCCCAGGGCGTATACGCAATGTGCATGTTGCGCATACGCCACGCAGTGCAACTGACGCTGTTTATTACCCGCGACGGATGCCAGATAACATCAAAATAACATATTAGTTTTGCAGCGCAACGCCCACACGGCACTGTAGGGACTGTGGCAACTATATATGCATATATATAGCCATATATATCATACGATATCTAATGCAACGTGCCTGCGCCTCGGCTTGACGTTTGCATGCTCAGTTGCCATTTGAATGGCGGCCTGACAGGCGCGCATGAAAGTGAAATGACATGGCATATGCACAGGAAGTACAGCACATTATATCGCATATATATATATATACTATATCCTATATAGAATAGTATGTTATTGGAGGCATATCTGCCTCGAAGCAGCTGCTGATTTTGGCCAATCGATTTGCGCAAAACGAAATGAAAATTGCCAATGATTTGATCTAACGAACGAACGAACGAACGAACACACACACACAGAGCGAGCGAGCGAGCAAGAGAGGGAGAAAGAGAGAGATAGAGATAGATACAGGTAGACAAAAACAAATAGGTTAAGTTGAGTTTGAGTGCGATACGAAAACAAAACACACAAGTTGCGGTTATTTTATTGCAGTTTGTCGTTTCTCATTTTTAATTGGTTATTGATTAAGTTACGTTCATACGGTTAAGATAGCTATATAGTAGGTATATATATAGAGAGAGAGAGATATGTATGTTGTATGTCTGCTGGTTGCGTTTACAAAATATACACGACGTGGTTGTGGACGGGGTTGGGTCATTCTCTAAGCAGTTGCAGTTGCAGTTGCAGTTGCGGGTGGCGGCTACAATTGATTGAAAATTGTTGAGAAATTTGTGCCAGCAGCTGGTTTAGCTTGGTTTGGGTATTTTAAAGTTTTGCTCTTGTTCTGTACAGTTCACAGTTCACAGTGTGTCACAGCAAACATCAATCAATCAATCAATCAATCAATCTACTGACTGCACCAGTCGTGTGAGTGTGTGGCAAGCATCTACAGCGTGCCCATCTGTACCTCATCGTCGTCCTCCTCCTCCTCTTTCCCTTCATTCTCATCGACAGTTTTCTCAGCTTCCTCTGTGTGATTTCCATTCTCCAGTTGTGTCGTTGCCGTTTCTATTTGTGCCTCCGTTTCCTCCGCTGCCTCTTCTACGCCATTCACAATCGCTTCAGTCTTTTCAGTTGCATTTTCCTCACTCTGCGCTTGCTTCTCCTCCGGTTGCTCTTCTGCCTCAGCTGCTGCAGGCTCTTCTTCTGCTTCTTTCTCTGCCTCTGCCTCTGCTTCTGGTGCTGCCTCTGCTTCAACATTCTCTGCTTCTGTTTCTCCTTCTGCTTCTCCTTCTCCTTCTGCTTCTTCTGCTTTTGCTTCTGCTTCTCCTTCTCCCTCTGTTTCGTCGTTTACAGCTCTTGCAATATTCTGTAAAGGTAAAAAGTGTCGACTGATTGCTTTCCCATTCTGAGTTCCTTATGCTAACGCCTCAATCCCTCGAACTGAGAAAGCCGTGTCCATTATATACAGACAGTGTGTGTGTGTACGCATGTGTGTGTGTGTGTCTCTGTGTGTGTGTGTGTCTGTGTGAGTATGAAACTGCAGCTCTTTCCCTCTGTACACAGCAAAAGCGCAGGGTGCAAAGCAGCTAAAGACTACAAAAAGACGATCTCAGCAAGGGAAGCTCAGCTAGTTACAAGCCAAAACTTAGCTAGAATGCAGCTAGTTCCCCGCCAGATCTGTGGCAGCAGCAGCAACTTACCTCGGCTTCGCTTTCGGTTTCCCCAGCCGCATCACTGGCATCGCCTGCCTTCAATGCTGCAGGCGTTTCCGGTCGCCGCAAGGGCGGAGCAGCTTCCGTCTCCGCTTCCGCTTCGCCTTCGCCATCGGCCTTGGACAAATCATCCTCCTCATCATTGGCACTGGTACTGGTGCGAGGGGAGGGGGGGGGAGCATGTCAAAATGCAAAAAACCACTCAAAAAGCCATGCCAAACAAACAAAACAAACCGAAGCGACCCCCGCGCAGAACAACAAACTTCAAAGCCAGCCAAACTTGAAACACCCGCCCAAAACTCTTGGCACGCCTTCTTGCGCCCACACTGGCCAAAGGCCACATGAATGTCAAGTCACTTACCCATCGTTCGTGTCGAGCTCCGAGGTGTTCTCAGCGCTGTCGTCCAGCGATTTACGACCATTTGCAGGGCCATCACCTGCCCCAATGTCAGCGCCGCCGGCTTTGAGGTTCAGTTTCTGTAACAAGCTATTCAATTAGCCAAAGGAAAGTACCTACCTCCCCTCCCCCCATCCCTGCCTGCGCTGCCTTACCTTGCCCTGCTTGCTGCTGCTACGACTGGCATCCCCACCAGCACTGCTATCGTTGCCATCCTCCGAGCTGAGCGCCTCCCAGTCCACCACACTGTCCGGACTGATGCGCGGCGCCTCCGGCACGAAGACCAGGAAGGCGCGTTCGATTTCGTGCGGCTTATGACGGTAATATGAGGGCGTCTTCATTTTCTGCAATAAAAGGGCTTTTAATTGTCCCCCTCCTCACTCCTCTCTTCCTTTTGCCAACTCACGTAATCCAAGGCCTCCTCATCGCAGCCTGCTTGAGTGAGCAGCGTGTAGCAGCGCATGTTGTTCTTGGCACTGGCAGCCCAGTGCAGCGGCGTCTTGCCTGTGATATCGATCTCGTGTGCGCCCTCGGGCCAGATGCCTATGAGATACTCGAGCATCTTGGTGTGCCCCAAGCCGGCGGCCTTGTGTATCACATTCAGCCCGTTGCCATCCTTGGCGGTGACGAGGGCAGAGGGCACGGGTGGCTCCAGTTGCTGTTGCAGAGTCTCCAGATTGTTGTCGATCACGGCCTGATGCAGATCCTTGCTGGCATTCTGTGGGGGAGAAAGAGAAGAGAGATATGCACTTCAACTGCAATCATGCTTCCTTCTCTTCCATTGCTCACCATGACATGCGGCACTGCGGCGAGGAAACGCTTGACACGCCCATTATTGCTCGCCTGCTGGCAGAGGCGTTGCCCCTGGCCCGCCCACAATATGCGCGTCAGCTTGCCAATGTCCTTTTCGTGCATCCAGATGCGAATGGTCGATAACTTCACCGAGAAATCTATTAGCAAACGAAAAATTCATTTAGCCGCCGCTACCCAAAAAAAAACGAAGCTCAGTTCAATTCCCTGCCACGCCCACCGCCCCCCGCAGTTTTCGATTTCACTTTGGGGCCGTTTTTAGTTACCAATTTGGATGTTGCCTTCGTGCTTGCATGCAATTTGCAAGTAAAACTAAATTAAAAAGTGAAATGCGAGCAAATGCTCAACTTAAAGTCTCAACAACTTTTCCTCGACTTTCCCACGACTTTCCCTCGACTTTTCCTCGACTTTCCCCAGCACTTTTGGCAACTTTGAAAACGCCTTGCGCTCGTCAAGGTCGTAAACGTAACGCCCGCTTCCGTCTTTGCTTGAAATATTCAAGCCGTAGCTGGGTAAGGCGACAGCGCTGCTGCTGCTGCTGCTGCTGCTGCTGAAGACCGAGAAATATTACTCATACGCACCGTCGTTGTCGCGCCGCTTGCGTCCATTCTGGCCCGCCGCCTGTCCGTTCATGGGCATAACTGCAATTGGATCAGACATGTTGCACAGTTACAATACACTTACAGATCTATATATCGTATATATATATTTGTATTTCTAAACGGTCTATGGATTTATCGATATGAGTGAAGGCTTTGCCCATCAATCATTCAGTGTGTTTGAGACTAAAGCACAGCCTACTCTACTCTATTCTACTGACTGACTGCTGTCTGCTGTCTGTCGTGCTGCTGTCCAGTTGCGCTTGTGCTGCTGCTGCTCGTATTGCGTGTGCCAGCTTTGAGCCACGTTGGCCAACTAAAGCCGCTGACCGTCGAAGGTGTTGAATTTAGGACAGCTCAATGTGTTATTTCTCATTTCTAGCATTTTTTTCACCTGCTCTACTACAACTACTACTCTCCTTTCATTGGCTTTTTTGCCCTTTTCATCGCTTCTGTTGTGCCATTTGCCATGGTGGCCAAAAAGGAGGCGAGTGCGGAGCGCGAGAAGGGGCAGGTAATTGCGTCCTGTACGCGCTCTTCCGCTCGGCGGGTGAATAAATAACAGAGGTGGGTGGCAAAGGAATGTGAGTAGGAGTAGAAGAGGGAGAGAGGGAGTAGGAGTGGAAGTAGAAGTATGTGTGTGGCAGGGTATATATGTATATGTGTGTATGTGTGTGTGTTTGTATACTTGTGTGTGTCTAGCTACTACTTATAGCTCTCTTGGCTTGGGTAAACAACAGTTTCATTAGCCGCGTATGTAAATGAAAAAGCGCTAAAAAAGCATTTTTATTACAATGACTTTGCTTTATGCTGCACACACATGTGTAAGCTACATATGTGTGTACCTGTGTGTGTGCTGGAGTGTGTGTCTTGTAGGCAATCAAAAGGCAACAACTGCCACGGAAATGACGCATTAGCGATTGCCACTTAATCGCCTTGCACGGAGAGAGGGGGAACTTGTTGAGCCTGCGACACTTGTAATGTGCCCCCATTTGGGGCACGCAATATGCAAATTTTGGCCATGTCTGCGCTTTGTCACGCATGAGTGAGAGGCAGAGAGACATAGGAAGAAGGGAGGAGGGAGTGAGAGGGAAGAGAGAGGGAGGAAATGCCGCAGTTTGCGTGCCTTAATTGGTTGCCAAACATAAATTGTAATTGACTCAATTAGGCGCAACTAATGCAAATGAATGAATGAATAGACTGACACACACTCACTCACACACACATACACGCACACTACTACACACGCAGTCAACTGCTACTCACCCTTTGGCGGCGATGAGTGGTAATAGAGGCCGTGAAAGCGGCGTCTTCGCTTTGGTGGCATTGCGCTTCGTTTGCAAATCTTCTTTTGCCTTTCAGTATTCTATTAGAGTCCGCGACTCTGCACGTTACTCCAGTCGCGATTCATGCGGCACATTTCAACACTGTTTTTTTTTTGTCAACACTAGGGATACTTATTGCTCTCGCCTGTGTGGTCCGTTTGCGGCGTCCGTTGTCGTTGCAAGTTCAACGACGTCTGACTTGCAACGGCCTGACAATACGCATTTTGTGTGGTCACTTCGCAATGCTAACAGTTGTTGTTGTATTGCTTGCTGCTGCTGTTGTTGTTGTTGTTGTTTTTGTTGCTGTGGCTGTGCTCTTGCTACTGTTTGTTGTTGTGGTGCTGTTTGTTGTGGTTGCGGTTATTGTTGTCGCTTGTCAATTGGCCAATTGCAAGTTACGGCTTGCGTGTCTGCATATGAAATAAGCCAACAGCAGCGAAGTGCATTCGTGGAGATAGTATACTCAGTACGGTCACCCTAATTTCGGGTAAAACCAACAGAACCTAAAGCGTTTTACCAGGAACTCATTTATGTTTCGAGAACTGCAAAAGTGTTAGGAATTAAATGGGAAACAATTTCTCACGAACATGGGCACTACATTCTTATGAATGCATGGTCACCCTAATTTTGTGTGAAACCAACACTAATAATGTGTTCTACCAGCAACTCAATGTGGCACATAATTATGCTTGGGAAAGTGCTAGCAATGAAAGGGTTTCTAAGTGGAAACAATTTCTCACAAACATGGAAACTTTTTATTGCGCTCATTAGTTGACGTATTCCTCTAATTTGTGGCAATTATTAGACAAGCCTCTCTTCACAAATTGTGGGTGTGTCTATCCTGGATATATTTCAACAATTTTCAGTTATTTTCCAGCACTCCACAGTCACAATAATAATTGTAAAAGGTATTCAATGGAATTTCCCATTAAATGTTCATAAATTACTCATAGTTTCCCCTTAAATTGCCATCAATTTCGAATGAATTCTACTATTCGACACTCTGCAGATATCCTTCTTTAAAAATTGATAATTTAATTTGCCCAACCTCCAAAAACTAATGCACAAAACTTGTATGGATGGCGTGTTGGGGCCAACGAACACGCAGTGTACAAAAAGCGTAGCACACTTATCAGGTGTGCACAGCTGCAGCAGCTGCAGTTGACTCACCGCACTCGTTGCATACTTATGCGGGCAACGCCTACGCGCTGAATAACTAAACAATTCAATTGCAGGTTAGCGGAGCAAGCAACGAACGACAACAACTATAAAGTAATTAACACACAACAAATCAATAATTCGATTTCGAATATGATCGAAACTGGCACAGCACCAACACACACACACACATATACACACGCAAAGAGAGAGTCAGGTGGAATTTATGAAAGGTCTTCAAGGTCCCCTGCGCGTACGTGGCAATTGTAGCACGTGCCGGCGACGCGATGTGAACTTTCATTGAGCACAACAACTGCAAACGGAATGAAATATTGAATTGAAAATTGGGAAACAGCAAAACGAGCAATGACTAATTGAGACAACTGCCGATTGTCCGCTGTCCACATTGTCCGCATTGCGTGTGTCCAGCTTGAAGGAGGAAGGAGACATTAACTGACACACTTAGCTCGGGATGCGTGTGCTGGCTAGCTCAAGGCTGTACGGGGTATGTGACCTAATTTAATGAGTCCCCAAGGACTTCGACTGGGAATGGCAGCAGTGAAATGTCAATGCCGCATTTGGAATTCCAATTAGCCGCCTAACGAGGCCACAACTCGGCAACTTAGTACTTAATGCTCAACACATTTGCGCATTATTTATGTGATTGCAACAGGGCAGGGCAGCGGGTGCATTGAACTTGCAATGTGCCGGTGCACGCTGGTCAACGTACGTTGACGTTGCAAGAGTTAAGGCCAAAGGCCAAGCTCACTGACTCACACACTCACTAATGACACACAGAGGCAACAACAATACGCGCACTTTGCCACACTACTTCTTGTACTTGCACTTGCAACTGCTACACAAATTGCCGTTTTCCTTTCGAACAATTTTCCACACAAATTTCACTTTTCTTTTTGTCGTTTTTTCTCTTTTTTTTTGGTTTGCACGGGGCGCGCTTTACTTGACGACTGCGGCATATTCAGCGTTTTGTAGGTGTTTTTATCTAATTTCTAGCGCACGCACACCAGTGTCTGACTGCCTGTATAGGTGCCTGTGTGTGTGTGTGTGTAGTTATTGTTGCTGCTATCCCTTTTGCTATCGAATATTGGTGATGGCTGTGCATGCAAACGCCAAAAATGGAAACACCACAACGAGTCCTAGTTGGGCGCTGAGTGAGTGTGGGCGTGGCAAAATACTTCTTGAGTATGCAGCCAAGTGAGTCTCTCTATGTGTATGTGTGGGAGTATAAGGAGTGCGCAGATGTCTGTGTGTGTGTGTGCAGTCAGTTGTCGTGTGGCATTCCACACACTTTTTAAATATTCTTTTATCTTTTTTATTTTTATTAAATCATACGGGGAAATCCATTTGCCCCTTTGTGTCCTCACTAACACTATTAGTTTAAAGATTAAGTGTGTTTTAAAAGCGTGCTCTCGAGAGAGAATTCGAACCGTCCCCCCCGCCGACAGGGGGTTTAACAGATATCAAATTGATATTGTATTGCATACCGAGCGGCACTTATTTTCTGTTAGCGTCAAAATTAAGCTGTCAATTTTTTCGAATAACGGCATTTTTTTTCGTTTTTCAATTCAAAATTGCAACGAAACTAAAGCAGATAGCGACTTGCGGCTTTTTCCATTTCGTTCTTTTTTTCTTCATCTTTCAGTGCACACCGCTTGGAAGTTCGTAGAGTGTACAGAAAAAGGCGCCAAAGTAGTAGCCTCACTTTTAAGATTCTCTCGTTTCTTTTAAGTAAAGACCGTTTTAAACCCCGCGAAAAGGCGCCTGGGGGCGGAGGGGCGGTAAAAAACAAATTCAAAATTTAAATTTTAAAATTCAAAAAATTTAACATTTCACTGTAAACAGTAGCGCAAAAGTATGCCACGAATTATTTGCAGTTATTGCGTGAGGTATGGAAGTTTACGTAGCCTACTTTCGCGCGCTCGCTTGATTAATTCTTTATATTGCGCTGTTAAAAACGCATTTATGACGCACCCCACGCCCCCCCCGTCCAGATTTTAGAAATAAAACTTTCGTTATTTCAAATAAAAACTGTTGTATAGCTATGTTAACTAGGCAGAGTACTGCTTGCATTTCATTGAAATCCCCCGACACGATCCCATCTTTAATTAGCATGTGCAGCAACCAGTCACGACCAGAATAAAGCCAGTTTTCCCACTAAACTCTTCGTCTTTCTCCCTTTTTGGAGCCCCAAAAAAGCTAGATATCACAGCAAAAAAGGCCAAGTGGGCAGCACTGGAATAGGATTGGGTAGAGTGGAGTAGAATGAGCGATTTGTAACCATTTCTATGTCGCACCCCCAACTATCTATATATAAAGCCAAAGGCCAAGGGATAAATTTAGCCACTACACGGCGAACATTCAGTCACACTCACACACACGCACGAGACATATATTTGAGCTATTACTTGTACAACTTGCAGCAACTTGGGACTTATAACTAGACTTACACAGTTACAGCTTGGTTATTGAGAGGGGCAGTAGGGGGATAAAGTATATCGTATGTATATATAGAAAATATAAGCTAATTCTCAGTTGTCAGTTCGTCCGTGGAGACGTGTATGGGATTGGACAGTTCGATGTGCTCGACGGCAGCAGAGGAGGCATCACCTGAGGAAGAAGGTATAACCGATTAGGGACTCTACTCATATATAGAAGTACCTCCCCCCTCGACTCACCCAGATGCTGCCGCTCAAAGTCAATAATACTGCTCACAATGCTGTTGAGTAGATCCTGTGTGATGGTCTCGGTGATGTTGACAGGATCGTAGTAGAGGAAACTGCGCTTCTTGCGCCTGTTGCTGCCACTGCTGAAGAGTGCCAAGCTGATGTGCGACTGCTGCAGTGGCAGATTATCCGCACCGAACTCCAGGCACTTGCCATACACACAGTAGCGTCTGCCAACCTGCGAGCAACGTGTGCCCAGAGGGAAGTAACCCTTGGCCCCGTTTACCAGATAGTAGCGATACTTGATGAACTCATCCTGGCAACCAACGTGACAACTGCGATCGGGTTCCTCAATGCTGGCCGAGATCTGTGCGCCATGGCCGGACAATCCACGCACCTTCATGCGGAAGCGGGCGCAGGTTTGTTCCGCATACTCCGCGGGGGTGAGCAGACGTTCGCAGGGCTTCACCTTGTGCGTGCAGAGCTGTATGTTGTCCTTGCCTGTGTGGGTGGAGCTCACTGCCTGCACGCCACGTGAATCGGCCATACAGCTGGAGTGGCAACCAGACTTCACTTGCCACTCCGATTGGGTTAGGGACTCTGCCACCAGCGACGCAGAGGGAGGTGGAGGAGCCTCGTTGCTGTTGTAGTTGTAGTTGTATTCGGCATAGTTCTTGCGCTTGTATGGTGAGGGAATGTGATTGTCCTGTCCATGGAAGCTGCGCATGGCCACCTCTGCAAAGTAGGAAGAAGGAGGTTAGACAGGGAAAGGAGAAGGGGAGGATCATACTCCTCTACTCACCATTCTCATAGCGATTGCGTGGCTTGTAGTTCACATTGTTGTTGTTATTGTTGTTGTAGTAGCTGCTGTGCTGCTTGCTCTCCAGCTGCGTGGCATCGCGTTGTGGACGTGGCTCACGTGTGGCACAGAAGCCTGTGTCCATTTTGAAGAAGTTGCTGGTGGCATTGTCGCAGGAGAAGCGCTCACAGCGTCCAGCAATGCAGTAGGCAATGTCACTGGCGCCATGATGCTGCGCACGGCAAGTGGTGCCATCCGGAAAGGTCCAGCGACGTGATTTGGTGCCGTTGCTGCGTGTGCGGCAAAAGACTTTGCAGGAGTCCTCTGAAGGGAGGGGAAGAAGAGGGAAAGACGGTGGGAAGAAGGGAGGAGGGAGGAAGGAAGGAGGGAGCCAAGAAGGAAGGATCCAAGAAGGGAGAAACCCAGAAGGAAGAAGGCAAGAGGAAAGGAGCCAGGACGGAAGAAGCCAAAGAGGAAGGAGCCAAGAAGGAAGGAGCGAAGAAGGAAGGAGCCAAGAAGGAAGGAGCCAAGAAAGAAGGAGCCAAAAAAGATGAAGGGGATATACGAATATTAGTATAGTTCTCATTCAGTAACCTTCCCTCAACCCACCTATAGAAGCACTCAATTGCTGCCCCTCGCCAGTCAGCTCATTGTCCGACTTCCTCGCCTTCATGCAGACCTGCGTGGCATAGGCTCCTATGGTCTGCACGGGCACACTGTAGCACTGCTTGGCACGGCAAGTCTCGAAGCGTCGATCGCGTCCCATGCAACGTTGGCGATAGTTGAGGCAGCTGCGATTGTACGTTCTCAATCCCGTGCTGCCTTCGAGCAGGCGATGTGAGGCGCCATAGAGGCAGCCCGAGGCACACTCACTAGCCTCGCCCCAATCACTCCACGTGCTCAGGCCCAAGTGCACCTCATTGTTGGTGGCGCTGCTCTTGTACTCCTGCAGCTGTGCGGACATTTTACCCGCCTCGGAAGCAAAGCTAGCGCTGTTCTTCTCGTAGCTGGGCTTGGACACTCCACTCAGCTGTTTCAGTGAACTCATTGCTGCCTCCGGTGTGGGACGCGCCACGCAGTAACCACCGCGGCACCACTGCAAGAGAGAGAGAGTTAACTTAGTAGTTACTCCTACTAGAAGGTGCCTCATATCTACCATGCTATCGCCACACTCAGTGCCCTCCAGTGCTGGATGCGAGGTCCAGGTGAGTCGCTCTCGCTGGCAGTGCAGATCATGGCAAATGTCCGACTTGCTCTGCGTGCTCGCCCTCACCGAGCTCTGTCCGTACTTCAACATGCACTGCTGATTGGCATCGAAGCGTTCGCCAGGCAACATGCCCTCAGCGGAGTGATCCAGATGCGCCTTGAACTGTCCACGATCGAAGAGACACTCAGCTTGGCTCTGACTGGGAGGGAGAAAAGGAAATTGAGTAGGGTTTGCAGAGGGATTGTTGTCACTACCTACGCTAGAAACTCATCCAAATAGGTGCGGGAGCACTTGGACCAGGTGATCTTGCCACTGCCCAAGGTGGGCGACATGATATGCAGACTGGGATCGCAGCTGTTCTCCTTGGTATCATGACGCATGCCCAGGCTGAAAAGAGAGAAAGAGCAGGTAGAGATTAGAAGGAGATCAGCTGCAGATCAGGCCTCTCTAGCACCCTCTACTCACTTGTGTCCGATCTCATGAGCCACCACAAAGACACTCTCAAAGTGCTTGCCCTCGTTGATGGTGCAGGAGGAGGTGGGCGTGCACATGCCTGCCACAGGAGCCAGACCCACCACCTGACTGATCACCTTGCCATTCTTCCCCAACACATAAAGATCCAACCCAGTGAGGATCACCGCATGATCGTAGTGCAAACTATCAGCATCCGAAGCGGGGTTGAGACTCTTCTGCCACAAACAGAAGTTACTCAGGTAAGTATCGATGTCACTAGAGCGACGCAGCTCGGGAGGATCCTTGCGAAAGATCTCCAGACGCTTCAGCACAAAATTGATGCGTCTGCCGAGCGTGGGATGATGGTAGAGCAGCTGCACCCCATTGATCATGGCCAGCACAAAGCGTATCAAGTGACTCTCCGTGTCCTTGGGAAAGTTGCGCTCCATGTGCCGATAGAGATCGCTGTCCACGAAAATCGCCGTCTCAATGTGCAGCTCATGTGGCGCTGGCCAGCGACGAGGGGCACCTCCTCCAATGTGCCGGCGATGACGCGGCGTAATGGAATTGGAACTGGCTCCTCCTCCGCTGCTACTTTGATGATGGTGATGATGATGACGCGGCTGGTAGCGCAGACGAAGCTGCGATTGCTGCTGCTTGCTGCGATGCTGATGCTGCTGCTGCTGCTTCTGCTGGCGTCGTGCTGCCTGCTGCGGCTGCGGTTCGTTGAATTCCGCTGCATCGGGCTCGAACTGCAGTTGACTGTCTAACGGTGTCGTCTGTGTGGAGTTGTTGTTGCTGTTGTTGCTGTTGCTGTTGCTGGTGCTGGTGCTGGTGCTGTCATCGCTCTTATCTAAGCGCGCCTGGTAGAGCACATGCGACGCTGGGCCAAAGCGCGCTGGCAGTGGCTGAATGACAAAGTTGCTGGCATTCTGCTGGAAGACACCACGCTGCAGGGGAAGGTGGGAAAACAATCGAAAATTGATTTTTGATTTATCGAAAAATCTCTAGTTATTGATAGAAAGTATCTACACTAAACTAAATGATGAACAGACATTATAAGTTTGAAATACATGCGAAAGGTTATCGATAAATAATCGATATCCAATCGATAACAACAGGATGACGCTTATAAGCATGGTAACTATACTGCGCTCATATGATACTTTAATTTAAGCGTTTAACAATCATATAATAATCTATAAATGCAATAAATAATCGAAATAAATAATTCGATACAATCGATAAATAATCGAAATCGTTGAAAATGGAAGATTAATATTTCTCAATTGTTTTATATGTTTATCTAAGTCTTTTAGGCAGTAAAATATTGGAAATACTCAGAAACTAAAACGATAACTATTCGATAACTCTCTTCAAATAAGAAGTTCGGGGAATAGGGAACCTTACTCACCACACTCTGCCCGTCGCAAAGGTCCAGCGCTGCCCACGAACTCCTATAGAAGCAACGCTCCAGACGCTGCAGCAACTGCGGCGAATGCTCCACAAACTGCGACGTATTCGCCGTGCGGCGAATAAAGATGAAGGCGTCGTCGATCAGCTGCTGCGGCGTCTGTTCCAGCTGCAGCTCGGCCTCCACTTTGCCTGCTGTGCCGCCGCCGGCTGCAAAATGAATTCGCATTGCAAATTTGAATTTGAAATTTCAATTGGAATTAATTAAACAATCCGCAACTGGAGCAGCACGAGATGCCGCCTGCTGTTGCACGCATTAACAGCAACAACAACAACTCACCTTGTGTGGTGCTGCGACGCCGACGTCGCTGCTCATTGCTGCTGCGCTGCTGCTCCTGTTCTGCGCTGCGTCGCGCCAGGTGAACTAATTTGAATGTGGGCGCTGCAAGGTAAACAAGCAAAACCAGAGCCAGGTGAACCGAGCGCACCAGCGAGAAGAATGCGAATTCCGCAGAATCAATAATAAACGTTTGCACGCCCCACAAACAAGATACCACACCACGCCGCCCCGTTCCCACTGTCCAGCCACGCCCAAATCTCGCACAGCAGCTACGTCATCGCACTTTGGCAATTGTGCATTGAATTGGCGCGTGCCAACTATTAAAGCTAATGCTGTTGCTTTATTACTTTTTAATTTATGGCATAAACAATCGAAACGCACCTCATAATTAATCGATTACTCTTTAATATCCTCTAAATTGTATACACAGTGAGTTTAGAAATGAGCTGTAGTTTTAGCTTTCAAATATGTGCAACATGTTATCGATTAGCTATCGATATGTTTTCGATAACGACACAATTTACATTAGTTTATGCCTGTAAGTAAGCTAACTGACTTGTTACCAAAAGAAACCCCAATTCATGAGTTAAGCAATCGATAATAGTGGATACATTCGATAAGTAGTTGATTTTAGCCAGAAGTTGTATAGAATAAGCTTGATATGCATCCACAGCATCAAGTGACATTCTCTGTCTTTGCAAGTCGCTGAACTCTTGAAAACTTTCCACAACTTCAACAATAACAAATATTCGATAGGCAGTCATTAACTCATCAAGTCTCTTCAGTCGCTTCAATGAACTGTAACTGGCCAGCTGCCTTTGCTTTTTTGACCCCCCTATAAATTTAACCTGAAGACAATCTTTTTTATTCCCCTTCCCTCCTTTGCCTGCCCCCTTCTGAAGCCTGCCTCGATAAGTTATCGTAATTACACGTTGCACTTCTCATTCTGCATCCATTTGCCTGTCAGCAGCGTTTGCCATTGATTTTCTACGCTGGCCCCAAAACCAAAAACTTTCCACACACACACACAGACTAACACAGATTTATCAGTTGAGTCTGCTTTAAACTGATCTATGCTACTGAGTTTAGTCTTCTCTCTAATCTTTCCAATCTGCTGAGCCCAAGAAAGAACTTACCTGCTTGCGTGCCGAAGAGCAGCGCCCGCTCATGGTCCGCCAGCTGCTCCAGCAGTGCGTTCTCGTCCAGCTGTAAGAGAAAGAAGAAGAGTGAGAAGGGTAGAGAGAGAGCGAGGGAGATGGAGAGAGAAAGGGAAACGCGAGAGATCTCGCATTAAATACCGATTTTATGCAAACGAAAAGTGTAACAAGCGCAGCTCAACAAAGCGTAAAAATACCAAAACCAGAAAGTCGCTCAGTGCCCCCTTACTACCTCCTCCCTCCTCCTCCCTCCGAAAAGGGTCCAAAAACCGAAAGACCAGAAAAACCCAAAGAAAATGCAAACACTTTCACTGCACGCAACAATGGGAAATTAGTTAAGGAAAAGCAAAGCAATCCACCCCCCTCCAAGAGTGCGAGAGAGAGAGAGAGAAAAGCAGCCGCAAAGCTGCGGTGAGATTGTATCGAATATCGGAACTGTAATCGGAGCAACTGCAAGCGCATCTGTATATCGGTCAGCGCTGGCTATAGTCCCCATAACTCCGATTCATGGTATTATTTAATTTAATTTGTTGTTACATTTGGAAAAAGCGCGTCGCAGCTCAGCGCGGCCAGCGATGCGTGAAGAGCGGCTCGCTGGGCTCCAATGGGCGGTACGGTGTGCCACTCACCCCCCGCTACCCTCCTACCCCTTCGACGAATTAAACGCGCTGCAAAGGTGTTGCACAAATTGCTGTGGGCGTGCGATGGGGTAAACAACAACAATGCTGATGAGAAGGGGTGTGGCAGAGTGGGCTGCGATGGAGGAAAGTATAGTGAAGATAGATGATAAAGGGGTGTCTACTGAGAATAGGAACACTTTCTTCTTTCACTAGCGAAGTAAATGAACAGTGAAGAAGACATTCTAATGTTAATCGTTATACGCCTTTAATTATCATTGTTATATTAATTATCGATAAATAATGGGAGGTGTGGCAGTTAAATTCAGGCTTTAGAAAGGGCACAAACGTGCGATAACGATATTCAAAGTCATATAAAGTCTTCTACACTGTGGACGCCAGTTCTATTAATTATTTATGTTTTTGATAATGTATCGATATATTATCGAGCGCAGTTCAATTTATATGGGTAGAACTTTCGAAAATAATTAAATGGGACATATTGTATACCTTTTAAGTGCAGTTCTATATTTTATCGATTAGTTATCGATAACTTTTCATTACCCACACTGCCCAAAATAAGTTAATGGGGATTTTATAGAAGTCTAAGCTTGAATGTTCGCTTATTTATCGATAGAGTGCAGACGAGAAATCTCTATCATGCTCGATTTTATGGTTTATCGATAAGTTTTCGTTCCAACACTTATTAACTTTTTTTCTACAAGCCCCAAATTCCTATTTCAACAGCAATTCTATTGTTTATCTGTAAATATTCGATACATTATCGATAACTGCTCAATCGCTTTGTTTGCCAACGCGCAACCTGCCCCAATTTACCAGCTAATGTCGTGGCCAGGCACAGGCAGACATGACCTGGGCCCATACTACCCACACAACCCACACACACATACACACTCCGTACTCCCTACTCCACACTCCTCGTCCGCTGCTTTTCATTCACTCATTCATTCGTTCGCCCATCCGCTGCATTCAAACAATGTTCGATAAAACGACACTAATTGACGGCAAGGGCAACAGCACCACGACTGTGATGACGATGACGACGACGACGACGAGTGCCGGAAAAGCAGAGCAAAAACAGCAACAGCAACAACAACGGGGCAAATGGAAATGGAAGTGGAAACTGCCAGCATCAACATGGCCCTCTGCCTCATGCGAGTACCCTCGGCACACACTCGTACACTCGTACACTCGTTCACTCGTTCATTGTGTATTCACACTCGTGCGGGCCGTAATCGCCGCCGGCTGATTATGTGATGAAATTTTGCGTGACCCATGGGCAAATGTGAAAAGCAAAAAGAGGGAGAAAAACAGCGAGGAAAAGCTACAGGTGAAATTTGGGTAGGCAGACAGGTGAGGCAGGTGCCCAGGCAGGGCAACAGGTGAGCCAAGTGCCCTGCGCAAGTGGCAGCGAAGAGTGCGAACTACCAAGGGTTCTGAACCCCTTAAAGCGTAGCAAGACAAGCTAGTTAAGCACCTTCTCTGTATCTACTCTACATACACATCTATAAGGTACCCTCTATATAGAAGTACTCCAACTAATTTAAAGTTGGGTCAATAACTCGGCTGTCTGCCACGCGCAAAGCTGCGAATTTTCGCACAGCTGCCAAAAAATAAGTAAAAGAAAAGAAAGAGAAGAACTCAGTGGCTACACATAAAGAGAGAGAGAGAGGGGGAGGGGCAGAGCTGGCACCTAGAGTGATTTCTCGGTAGTGCTTCGCATTCCACACAGTGCTGTCGCCTTTGGCTAGTTTTTAGCTAGGAAAGATATTTAATTGAAGTGTGATGAACCTCTAGAATCGCGGTAAAATAGCACTTCATATAAGATTCAACTATGTGTGTTCATAGATTCATATATCTAGCTATATCTTCACTTAGATATAAGTTATTCTGTATTCTATCACATGTAAATCAATATTCCTCATGTTGATAGTATCTATCTATCTGTATCTATCAATTTTAAAGCATCATCTATAATTATCTCTCCTCAAGACAAATTCTATTATTCATTTCTGGCTTTTAACAGCTAAAACTTCACACAACTTTCTCTATCTTCATTACTATAAGTAATTGAATAATTTGTTCTTTCTATATATGCATATTCATCTGTTTATAGTTCATTTACTTTTTTTTATCTAGATTTCTCACTCTCCAAAAGCTTAAACCGCTAATTCTGTGCGCCTTTCCCGCTAAACATCTCTTTTCGGTCAACTCTATTGAAATGCGACACTTGACCAATTTGCAGGGATTCTGCTGAAGCTACCCTCGCCAGAAGACACCCGCCAGCTGTTTGGAGACGCTTGGTCGCCACTACCAGGAGGAAAGAGGAAGACAGAGAGAGAGAGGGAGACAACAAATGTACGACAAATGTTTAAGTTATGACAATTTTATAGCTCCTCCAGTGAGGGGTCATTAAACGTCTCACATTGCACTCGGCAGTCGGCATTTACAGCTGCAGAATTGGCTCATTGCCACGCCCACCGAAGGGGGGGGCAGATATACATGTTCATGCTTGTACGTACTTGCATATGCTGACGCTTCGGCATGAATCATTTGTGCAGCGTGTGCAGTTTCTGCTTTGGCAATCACCTGATTCTGATTCTGATTCGTTTATGTTTTTTTTTTTTTTGGGTTAACTCGAATAACAATTCCGCCCATGGGGGATGATCTCAGGTATCGATAGTCGTCAGCGTCATCGTCATCGTTGTGACATTAATAATGCATTGTATGGTCTCGCAATAGTTTATCGTAATCGATCAAGACTCACCTCAATGCCATCCAAGCTGACGCTCTTTCTGCGCCGCAGCTGAATGTGAATTGCGCTGCCGTTGGCGTCGACGTCGACGGGGGCAGCGGCAGCGGCAGCGACAGCGTCCAGCCAGCAGAAGATGACCAAAACAATTAGGCAAAAGCAATTTCGATTGCGATTACTATAACGCAGTCGCAGTCGACGTCGAGGCTGAGACTGACGTTGACGCCGATTAGCAGCTGGCGTCGCAGACATAACGACGCTCCTCTAATGTTGACAACAATTAAGCGATGTAAAGCTATTTACATTTATTGTTGCTATTGTTGTTGTTGATTGTTATATTGTTGGAGTTAAGTTGAGACTGTGTTGTTGTTGCATTTACCACGCGAACAAATTGCCAGTGTTGCAAAATGTGTGTTGATTCTGCTGCGCAATCTAATTTAACTTGCGTATTTGCGTCATAATTTGTACTAACATTTTCTGCAAAATACAAAAACAAATTTTACATTTTCGATTGCAGCAGCGGCAGCAGCAGCGGCGGCAGAGGCACAAGCGCAGCAGGGCAGAGAGAAAAGTGAATGCACGCAGCGACGCAGGCGTCGACAGCGACTGCAAGCTGCTTCTGCTGGCGCCTCTACTGCTGCTGCTGCTTGCTGGCAACTTTTACGGCAGTTAATTTAACTGTTTATGCACTAATTAATTGCAGTTGCACACTCAAACACACACACGAATGCGCTGCTTGCCTTTACTTTCCAGTTTTTCTACTGTGCGCCACTTTTTATATTATTTTCCACACAAATTCAAACCACAGTTCGTTGCTTAAGTTCTTTGTGCTATCGTTATCGATTAGTCCTTGAAATGGCAGCACTAGTCACTGAAAGTGTTGGCAAATGTTTGCACTTACTGATTCTTAGTGATATCGATTACAGTTCATGTGTGCATTGATTAGGCCTTTGAAGTGGGCACACTTGTCAGCACAAGTGTTGGCAAATGTTTGCACTTCCTGATTGGCGCAGATAACCAGGCACGTTGACTGGCACCACTGGCGCCTATCGCCGCACACTTCAGACTACAGTCGGTCAATTGGCAAAGCGATTAAAATTCATCGAGTGAGCTTAATTGTTGTTCTTGTTTGCAGTCGAATAATGCTCGCTTTTGTTTTCATATTTATACGCATTTATTTTGTTTAAACGACGCGCAGACACAACACACATCACACACAGACACACACACACACACACGCACATACAGTGCCGCTTTCAAGCAGAACGCCGCGTAGAACAGTTTAAATGAGATATTTATTACCCTTTTTTTCAGACGAGAGTAATAAAAAATAAATCAAATTAATCGCTGAGTGCGCTGACCGTGTTTATTTCTTTTAGTTTCAGTCTCGTCTCGTGCCGGAGGTCAAGCGATTTTCCAATAAAACAGAACGAAAGAGAATGAATATTTAAACAGCGCGCGCAACTCTTCGTTCGGTGATCTTTCTGCGGCAGCGCCACATTCGCGAATGATGAAAAATCACGACTGCGGAAAACTTTAAACGAAGCCGAAGGGGCGCGCACGATCGGCCCCCAAGCGCCGTCGGCAGCGACGCGAACCGAACGAAAGCAGAAGCAAAGAAGTGTGAGAAGGTGAAGGAGAGTGAGAGGGGCGGTTTGACTTGGAGATGGAGTTGTTGTATGCTAATGAGAGACCCGACTAAGGAACGGAACAATGGAACGTCACCGTTAAGTAAAGCAGCCGAAAAATTAGCAAAAAAAATGCAGAACCAAACGGTGCGACGGCAATTGTGAATTGCTTTGTTGTTGTTGTTTTTCGGTTCTACGGTTTGTTGTGTTTTTGTGGTCAAGTGCCTGAAAATGATGTTGCAGCCCCGGCCAGACGAAAACTTGACACTGATCATCACAGTCGAGTAAAAAACAAAGCTAGAATTATGTTGCATTTCCGTTCGGTTTGAAGTGCCAGCGCGAAGAAGAAGAAGCAGCAGATGGAGAAGAAGATGCAGAAGACGTTAAGTGCATTGCGAAGGAAATCTTAAATCAGCAATGCAAATGCAACTGGCGCTAAATTGTTGAAAACCATTTACAGCATCGCAGCCAATTGAGAAGATCAACTTTTAATTGATGCAATCAGTGTGGAGAGACAGTGATAAATCACCAGCGGGCACGATACAAGCTGTAAATACTTCACTTCTTTAATAAAAATTAATGAAAATGTGCTAAATTATTCAAAATTAACTAATTGTAAAGTTCAAAACAATTAGGCAAATTTAAATTTTAGCGCCTTGGTTGGGCAGCACTGTTGCCTCGCGCACAAAAGCTAACTGTTACAACTTTGCTCTCTTGCAGCACTTAACGCAGTGTTGCTATTTACCACGAGTAGCGCGCATGCGGTCACACAGTTTTGGCGCCAAAATCTCCCTAACCCGCATTGGTCACATCGTTTTGAGCACTTGGCGTTCATTTTCAAATCCAAACGGCAGCGGTTTGCGTTCGCATCGTGCGCTGAGCTCGAAAAAAGTAGAAAAAAATTGTATAAATTATATATGTATTTACAAATCCGTATTCATGTAGTAGCACTCGCTGATACAAAAGTTTTAAATTATAAATAAAATACTTGAAGAATAGTAAACAAAAAGTTAACAAATTTGCGTGTATAAAGCAAAGAAAAAAAACGATCAAAAACACATCGCTGATTAATTCGTTTATATTTGTTTAAAGAAGACAAAAAAACACATCAAAATGGTGGGCGCAACGATGAAAATGCTTATGGACGAGGTTAGTAACGCTTGAAACAAGCATTTTATTAAATTTCTTCCTTAGCGATCGCAGCGTCTGCGCCGCAGCCGCCATTGCAGCGTTAGGCAGCGGCGACGCACAGCAGCAGCACAAAAGGGAAGGGTAAAAATGCCGTTTGTTGCCTCTGCTGCGACCTCTGCTGCTGCGCAGCGGTAAACGCACTTGGCGCCTTTTTTGGCATAGACAAACTTGCGGGACTTTTACCGCTAATTAGTTGTCTCCCTCTCCTCTCTCTCTCTTCTCAATTGCTTTAATAACTTGATTTCAAAATGGCTGCCCTGCGGCCTTTGACCTTTTGCAGAATGCAAGTGAGAAGTACAATCAAATGCAAGTGAAGAAATTGACAGTGCCTGCAAACAGTGAGGCAACCACAAAGCGTGCCGCACTCGGCGATCTACAGAATCGTGGACTGAATCGAGTCCTGGCCACCAAAGATGTGGCGAACAAGGAGTAAGTGCATCCCCCTCCCCTTCCTCCCTCTCTGTGACTATATGAGGAATCTTTCACAGATTGAAAGATCTTAAATTGACAAAAGCGCGTGTGGACACGCACTGGAAGAAACAACCCTTGGGCGTAAGCAATACCAATGCTACCAATGTGCCTGTGGCGGCAGGAGTGAAGGCAACGGGTCCACTGCTGCGTTCCAACTCTATACGCACCAATGTGGCCGCCGTGGCTCCCTCCGTGGTGGGTCGTCCTGCCGCCAATGCGAACAGCAAACGTAAGTAGCGGCACGTGATGTTGACCCTCGACCTCTGTCTAATCCTCCACTGCTTCCTCACTCTCCCTGCAGTTGCTGCCGCTAGCAAACAAAAGTCTGGCTCGGATGAGAAGCTTAAGACACTGCGTCGCGAGGATAGCAATTTATCCCACAAATCATTGACGCAGTTGCGCGCAGCTCTCGCCAAGAATGAGGGGCAGAAGGTACTGAAAAAGGAGCCTCCCGTGCAGGTCAAGCCCGCAGTGCTTAAGAGAGAGCCCGTGGTAGCCAAACCGGTGGCAACTACTGCAGCTCTTAAGGTCAAGGAAGTTGCTGCTGTGCTGCCCATGTCCCCGGGCAGACTGAACAAGCTGCGTCGCCAGCCAGCAGCAGCAGTGCCTGAAGTAGTTGCTCCAGTGCAGCCAGTTGCGTATTCTTTGTCCGGCCAACGCCTCAACGAGGTTGAGGACATTGATGCCGATGATCGTGAGAATCTTATATTGGTCTCTGAGTATGTCAACGACATATACGACTATCTCTATCAGCTGGAGGAGGAGCAGCCCATCCACAAGGATCACTTGGCCAACCAGCAAGATGTTTCCTACAAGATGCGTGCAGTGCTCATTGATTGGATTAACGAGGTGCATCTGCAGTTCCATCTGGCTCCAGAGACCTTCCACATGGCTGTGGGCATCATTGATCGCTACCTGCAGGTGGCTAAGAATACCAAACGCAAGTACTTGCAGTTGGTGGGCGTGACAGCACTCTTTATGGCAACCAAGTATGAGGAACTGTTTCCTCCCGCCATTGGTGACTTTGTTTTCATTACGGATGACACTTATACGGGTCGCGAGATCCGTCTGATGGAGCTGCAGATGCTCAAGGCCATTGATTACAATCTGTCACGTCCATTGCCCATTCACTTCTTGCGTCGCTTCTCCAAGGCAGCATGTGCTGAGGATGCTCATCATGGCATGTCCAAGTACTTCTTGGAACTCGCCGCCATGGACTATGAGCTGGCCAGCTATAAGCCCTCCGAGGTGAGTAGAGGTTGGAGATAGAGTATATAGTGTAGTATATCTATTCTTGAATAGGAATTTAGTCAAATCTGTCTGTATGACCAGCTATATCTCAGAGACTATAAGAGCTAGGGCTGACAAATTTAGTGACAATATATCTGATGATTGCACGTATATATAACTACTTCAGTAATGTGCCACGCCCTCTGCCGCCTCCATAAACCAATGAAGACTACAATATACCCAATTTCTAATGCACTTTTCTCCTCTTCCCCCCACAGATTGCAGCTGCCTCACTGTTTCTGTCGCTGCACTTGCTCAATGGCAATGCCCGAGTCGATACAGGATTCAATGACAAGCACTGGACACCCACACTGGAGCATTACTCACGCTACACAGCGAAGCATCTGCGTCCGATCACACGACAGATTGCCAAGCTGGCGAGGGATGCTCCCACTGCGAAGTTGCGCACCATCTACAACAAGTACCAGGCCAACAAGTTCCAGAAGATCTCGTTGCGTCCCGAGCTCAGCAGCAAACTTCTCGACTCGATTGTCGTCGGACTGAGCCAGAAATAGAATCCCGCCACGCCCCCCGTCCCCACGCAAACCTCAAAATAACACAATCGATTTATAGAATTCGTAGAGTTTTTTAAGTTTTTAGTTCAATTTGTTTTCTAATTTAAAAAATTTGTGTATTTTTACGTGTTCTCTTTGTGTAATAATTCATCATCAAATTGTCCCCATTTGTATACATACATGTTCATTCATGTTTCATTCTGTTTTTTACGTGTGTGTGCGTGTCTTGCGTTTGTCTCCGCGCGGCCTAAGCTAGAAAAAAGGCGATCAACAGTTAAGGCAGTTTCCATGATATTGTAATTCCCATATATTCCTCTGCTCCCTCCCCGCAACACGACTGCTGCTATATGTATGCTTCTTATATATACATATATGCAAGCAGGAGCGAGCGAGACAGAGAGAACTGCCCCTCCAGGATGGACACTGAGAGCACCAAGGAGCAGATAACGGTGAGCAACGAGCGCATTTGCTGGCTGAACATATCGGCGTTGCCTCTCAAAGTACTTTTAAGTCGAATTCTAATCATATAAAAAACCCAATATATCATACCATATATATATATATAATATAGATACGTACATCTGATAATTGTAGGAAGAGAGAGATAAAAAGAGAAAAGAACGTGACTAGTTCTGACGATTCTATGCATATTTTACTGTACTCTTAGGCTAAGCAAATTGTGCATTGGAAATTGTGCTATGTATTTAATAAAATTTTATATAATATAAAGAAAGTTGCCAGTTCTGACTGCAATATGATATACTATCAAGAAAACTGAGGTTTCTGCCGGGAAGTGAGATAAAAATCACACGCAGACATAGAAAAAAGGAGAGAAAATAATGATTATATTATGTATAGAAAGGATAAATGAAGTTTTTGCAGTTTATTTTAAGGGGTATTTGCAGACATATTGACGATATCATGCCTAAAGAGATGGTAAATGTGCTTAGAAATCAAGCATTATATTATTCAAAGAGAGATTGTTGAGATTACTATCCTGATTACCCATATATGCAGTCTTATATCACAAATATAATGTACAAATGTGCATCTAGTTGATATATGTAAACAGGGAGAATACATGTCAAGAGGCACGTCCTACACACTCATATTGTCACACATCTCTCTATGCAGACCCACACACAATCCTATCATATACATAGATAATACAAGTACTCGTATATACGAATTTCATATAATATAAATAACATAGAACCTTCTTTATACATATACTTACACAGGCTCCTGACTCCTCTATGTATGTACACCCCAAACACATTTACAAATACAATAAAGATAACAGAACCTTACTTCTATAACCTAACTCCTAGCTATACACATATGTATGTACTCAATACTACCACACACATATTACCACAAATCTATGTATGTCCACATGTAACTCATACAACGATCATATGTACCAGATGAAGGAATAGAGAGAAGGTTATGCTCTTTATGTAGGGTCTAGCTTATACATAAAATAAATAAGAAAGCAACTACACTACAAGTTCATAATATAAATAACAGAACCTTCTTTCTGTCTGCTCCTTTCTATGTTCCTTCTTCCACACACACATACATTATCACACATTCCACACATAGAAATATCTTCATTATTTTTGCCGCGCAGTGGCAGCTGGGGGGGAAATCTGTGAGAAAGTTGAAAACCGGAACAACAACAACACAAAGAAACAATTATCAGACCAGACGCAATTGCGACCCCTATGTACATGCACACACATACATACATAAGCAGCACTGCAGGCTGTCCACTCGCAATCCTCCGGAACATAATGAGAAACGAAACACTGTAAATTTGTTCCCTTTTTTGACTCGTTTCTCTTTCACCGTTTTGCCTTCGATCGCAGGTCAGTTTTTTCCTCCCTTATGCGCGCTGTTTCAGCTCGAGTGTCTGTGTGTGTTACTCACGTGTGTGTGTGCGTGTGTTGACTTACGTGTGTCTATTGCGTGTGTGCTTTGTATTCTTGTTTCTTGCCCATCGCCTTTGAAGTTGTCTGCACGCGCACGTGTCTCTCGCTCTGTCTATGTGTGTGTGTGTATCGCTCCCTCTCTCTCTCTATCTGTGTGTGCGTACGTGTCTGTGTGTGGGTGTCGCAGTGTGTGTGTGCTCTGTGGCTGTGGCCGAGAGCTCGACTACTTTCGACTCGGTCTCGTCTCGTTGCTGGGGCCGCTGTGCGCCTGTTCGAAATTTAAGTTTGACGGTTTTATGGCTCTCATTAATTTCGACACTTTTACGAGCAAACAAATGCCTCGCCAACAATAACAATAAAAAGAAAGCGAAGAAGCAACAACAACAACAGCAGCAGCAGCAGCGCCAGCAAAGGGAAAGGCAGTCGAGGCCCGCAGGCCCAACATGGCAAATCACAGTCATTTTTCGCTGTCGCCTTCTAGGCAGGCCTCTCTTTATGTCCTGCCACACACACACACACACACACACACAAACTCCTGTTATGCCTTTATATTTATGGGTTGTGTGCAACAGGAACAGGAGCAGGAGAAGCAGCCGGAGAACTGGCACCGTTTCTAGCCTTGCGCCCTTTTCTGTGTTGCTGTTAACCAAATATGCAGAGCATGAAGCGAGAGCGCAGGGGAACTAGGCAAGAATGGACACAGAACATCCCAAATATATCACACATACATATCTGGAGTGCTCTGTCAGGTAGCTACAGAGGCAGCTACTACCCGCTGCGAGAGGTTGCAAGGTCAGTAGTGCACACAGAAGGTTGTGAGAAGAGAAGGAAGAGAGCGCGGGAAATAGTCTGGGATCAGCTGGGACTGCGACAGAGATTAGCTTAAGGTACTCTGTCTGGCTGTCTGTTGTCCTGCAGTGTAGACAGGGAGAGTAGCAAAGAGGATCTTAAGTGTCTCCTGATGCGCTAATTAAGACAGGGAATACCAAGAAGGTTCTTGGTAAAGAGCTTCGCTAGGGATTAAAGTTATAATCTTAAAATGGAAAATAGATATGTTAATTCAGTTGCAATTTCCAGCTAAAATTTCAACTAACAAGAGATCGTAATCTTAGCGGAAAAAAGCTAAATTATATTAATAGCACCAACTAAACAAAACTTTACTTGGATTTCAACGGGGAAGTTCAAAGAACATAAGTAAAATGCCGCCGATAATCCAATTAAAATTATAATAAAGCATTGAAAATAGTAGGGAACGCATCTTTAGGATTTTTCTAGGATTAATATGGTAATATTCAATCGAAAATTATATGTAAATTTAGTTTTCTGAATTTCTATTTATTAAAGAAATCGTAATCACAACAGAATGCAAACTATATTGCGTTTAGAACATTTCCAACTGTAATTTGAAGAACCTTATAAATAAAGGTCAGTAAATTTTGTAGAATTGTCTTAAAGAATTTCGAAAAATTCTGAATTTATGTTGATGATAAAAGTAAATCATTGTCAGCTTTATCTAAGAGTTAAATTAGAAACAGTACCGAAACTAGTCAAGGAGACATCATAAGAATCTCTTGATTAATTAAGATGGAAACTAACGAGATTCTTGGTATAAGCTCTGATCTCTATTCTAAAACTAGCTGAAATAAGTTAAGAGCATTTCCAACTGAAATTTTAAATCCTTTTCAAAGATTTCCAAAGCTCTTCTCAACTTAGTAGTTCGTTAAAAGATTGTCTAATGAAATTTCCATAAAGTTCCATTTAGTTAAAACATCTTCAAAGTATATAATTTAAGATTAAAACAGATCCTTTCATCTCCAGTTAATATTAAAGTAGATCATCCATCTTCAGTTAAGAGTATAATTTAGTATCGTATTTATTTTCATCGTTTCACAATCATCCACAAACGGAGTTTTTCGACTATTCTCGATTACAATATTCAAAATATTGATTATATAGTTTTAGTTAAGGCTATAACAGTTGAGGGGGGATAAAGATGATATTTATCATTTTGACTCGTGGCTAGACTTATGCTGAAATTCGAAGGATCGTCCTTTTGTCCCTTGGCTGGCGATTCCGAGTGCCTCGTCCCGCACTCTCTCTCCCGTTTTTGATTGTGGCAAAGGAAAAAACACATCGGAATCGCAGCCAAGGAAAACATGAATGCGCAAAGAGAAATTTCTTTTAAGTTTTATAATTTTTTGTTTTGTTTTTATAATTTCTTATGGTGTAGATTTCTTTCTTTTCTTTTTTTCTTGATGTTGTTGTTATTCATCATCATCATCATCATCTTCCACGCGCAGTTTGGCAGCTTCTTCAGAGAGTAATTTAATTAACGTGAATTCGGCTTAGACATAATTCATTTATTTGCTTGCAAGGTGTTGTTGTTGTTGTTGATAGATTGCCCCATAACTAACTGCATCGCTATCGCTGTTACCGATATATTTAACCCTGGAAGGTGGACATGAACTTCTGGACAATTTCCTTCAGCTTGGCATCGGCAGCCTGAGAGATCTGTCCCTCCTTGGCAATGGTGTCCAACAGACCCTGCTCGGTGGTCTTGATGTGCTGCAAGAATTCCTTCTCGAACTTGGTGATCTTTGCGGGGTCCAACTTGTCCAAGTGTCCGCGCACACCGCAGTAGATGACAGCAACCTTGGCGGGGGCGATAAGAAAGGTTCACAGAGTTAGCAGAGATTACCCACCAGGAAAATCCAACCCCTTCCTTACCTGATCCTCAATGGACATGGGCACATACTGGCCCTGCTTGAGCAGCTCGGTCAGACGCACACCACGGTTCAGCAGCTGCTGGGTGGCAGCATCCAGATCGGAACCGAACTGAGCGAAGGCAGCGACCTCACGGTACTGGGCCAACTCCAGCTTCATGGAACCGGCGACCTGCTTCATGGCCTTGGTCTGGGCAGCGGAACCGACACGGGACACAGACAGACCCACGTTGATGGCGGGACGGATACCCTTGTAGAACAACTCAGTTTCCAAGAAGATCTGACCGTCAGTGATCGAAATGACGTTGGTTGGAATGTAGGCGGACACATCACCGGCCTGGGTCTCAATGACGGGCAGGGCGGTCAGGGAACCACCTCCCATAGCGGGGGACATCTTGGCGGCACGCTCAAGCAGACGCGAATGCAGGTAGAACACATCACCGGGGTAGGCCTCACGACCTGGGGGACGACGCAGCAGCAGGGACATCTGACGGTAGGCAACAGCCTGCTTGGACAAATCATCGTAGATGATCAGGGCGTGCTTGCCCTTGTCGCGGAAGTATTCACCCATGGCGCAGCCAGAGTAGGGAGCCAAATACTGCAGGGGAGCGGCATCGGAGGCGGTGGCCGAGACGATGACAGAGTAGCCCATGGCACCGGAGTCGGTCAGACGCTTCACAATCTGGGCGACGGTGGAACGCTTCTGGCCAATAGCGACGTAGATGCAGTACAGTTTCTTGGACTCATCCTGACCCTCGTTGAAACGCTTCTGGTTGATGATGGTATCAATGGCCAGAGCGGTCTTACTGCAAAGAGAAGCGAAAAGATCAGTGAGCAATGAGCATAAGAGAAGGAAGCGGGGGAGTCTCTGTCTTTGCTTACCCAGTCTGTCTGTCACCAATGATCAACTCACGCTGACCACGGCCAATGGGCACCAGGGAATCGACGGCCTTGATACCAGTCTGCATAGGCTCGCGCACAGACACACGTGGGATGATGCCGGGGGCCTTGATGCCGACACGGAAACGATCCTTGGTGTTGATGGCACCCTTGCCGTCAATGGCGTTACCCAGAGCATCGACAACACGGCCGAGCAGTTCATCACCGACTGGGACGTCGACAATGGCACCGGTACGCTTGACAATATCGCCCTGCTTGATGAGCTTGTCGTTACCGAAGACCACAACACCGACGTTGTCGGGCTCCAAGTTGAGGGCCATGCCCTTCAATCCGGAGGAGAATTCCACCATCTCATCGGCCTGGATGTTGTTCAGGCCATAGACACGAGCGATACCGTCACCAATGCTCAGCACACGGCCAGTTTCCTCAAGATCGGCCTTAGGTGCAACGCCCAGGATTCTCTCCTCCAGAATGTTGGAGATCTCCGCGCTGCGCTGTGTGCTGGCAACATGGAACTTGCGGGCAGCAAGAGTGGCAGCTGGGTACGCAGCCTTGCAGGCAACCTACGAGGGAAGATCAAACAATTTTATTAATATCATTTCATTCCAATTTGGCCAACATATTAAGTGTGTGTTGTCTTATGTAAGGAGTGCGAACGGGGGGACGACAAGAATTGAATAACCACATGAGCGGCACTGTTGCTATCTCGCTCTAACGCACAGCATGCAAGGGGTCGCAGGCCGGGCAGAGTAGAGTACTTAAGAAGTTTAAATTACATTGTATTTAAGTATTAATATTCAATTTTAGCGTGTCTCGGCTTCTCAATTGTTATTGTTGTCTTTGTATGTTCTCTTTCCCTTTTAAGATTGATTTTCTTGCGGCACATAACCTCAAAGTTAGTGCTGCCAACAACAGCAACAGCAGCCGTAGCCGTAGTTGACAATTATGTAACCTTTGCAAGGAACACAAATTTCTTATAAATGTCACTTTGGGGATTTAGGAAATAATTAGAACTGTCAACTGTCTTCTCGCAATTAAAATTCTTCATACTTGTTATGTAATTCGCGGTTAGGAAGCGGCGCGCTGATTTTTTTCGGCGCATTGCGTAACACACAAGAAATTATTATGGCAAATTTCACTTATTTATAATTATGATTAGAATATCGGACAATATCCAGTAGATCGCGGTATCCAGTTGGAAATTATATATGATGCCTATTGAACTGCTAATACTTTTTTTTGCCAATTGGGTTTGGTTATGTGGGGCAACAGTTTTTTTATCTTTCTTTTTGCTACTTTTCGTAGTTAGTTTTTTGCACTTTTAATACCTGTGTGGCCGCCTTGGGCAAGCTGCGAGCCACCGATGACGCCAAGCGGGCAGATAGCATCGACATTTTTTTTTATTTTTTAATATTTAATATGCCGCAGAAATATTGGAATTCCTACACCAACTGCACACCAGTCTCGTAGGTAATTTTTCACAAAGATGGTTGCCGTTCGGCTCACGTTCGCTGCACGTCTGGTGTGGCCAGAGAGGTTGAAAATGGACCAGCGATAGTATCGATTGCTCGCGATGCGACAGTGCGGCGGGTATCGATAGGAAAGTATGCGATATTTATTCGTAGTTTGCAATCAGCTGGTCACACACAGTACGCAAAGACGATAAAAAAGCTTACCTCAGCCCGAAAATGTTTAAATTCTGTTATGATTTAATTAATATTATTTGTTTAATTCGCGGAATTTTGATAATATTAACAATTGTAATGTTAAAAACAGCACAGTATTTTGTTTACGATCGCGAAAGTATGCAATGGAAATCGTCGCTAGGCTTACCACAATTCCGAAGTAACATATAAGTACGAACGGCTTTTTCGAAATTATTTCCTGCTTGACTTAACTCTAAAAGAATTCTGTTAAGCAAGCAGTGAACTGCTTGCGTTTTAGTCCGATCCCACAACACGATCCTTTATGTTATCTACACATAAAACCACTAGAGGGAGCCACTATTTAGTTCTGTTAAAGAAACCAATTATATAAAATAATCTATATATTTAACTTTTCAATGTAACGATGCAGTCGCATTTAATATTAATTTTTTCTAAAAAATGGCTAAATTTCCCGCTGTAACTGTTTTCGTGCTGGTCACATAATAGAACTTTTAAAAAGCTGAATTGGCAACACTGGTGCGCAGACAAGGAAAAGCTAGTTGGAAAGCTCTCACGAACACGACGAGCACGACACGAGAGCGCCGCCAGCATCCTGCTGCGAAACTCTACACAAAGAAGAGCCGAAGAAGAGGAAGCTCTGGCCGCTGTTCAGTACCAAATTGTAGAGGCATCCGAGAGTACATTGCCAGTCAGTCCGCATCGGCATCGCAGTCCGTGTCGGAGTCTGTGTGTGCGGTCCTCCGGTCCTGGCTGTGACTGTGACTGTGAACGCAGCGCGTTGATGAAATACAATAAAGTGAATACTATAAAAATGTAAATGTGAGCCCCGTGTGGACTGTGGGTGCAAGAAGGAGAGAGAAAGAGAAAGAAAGAGAGAGTGAGAGAGCGAGTGAAAGAGAAAGCTTAAATCGTTTAATACTATAAAAGAGCGAAACGAAACAAAACGTAATGCAAAAAATAAAGAGGAAACTGTAAATCGCATTAAGTAGAAACAGTAGAAAAAGTGCCGCGGTGAAAATTCTTCAATTTGTGCGGAAAAATTTCGGTTAAATTGTAACTGTAACTGTAAAGTGAGTGTACCGCAGGTAGCTGCTGCGGCGCGAGCAGCTGTTTGCGAAGCAGCGCAGAAATCAATTAACCAAAGTCGTTGGCAACGCGTAGCATCTCTGAATCGGAATCCAATTGGAATTGAATACACGTGCTAAGTGCGAGCGAGCGAGATGAATTATGCAAACAGAGCAGCAACAATAACAAAGAGTGCTGGCGTTGCCAATTATTAAAAAAACACAATAGAGAGACAAAGACAAAACATAAAGGGCATTAGCGGTTCGCCAAGAAAGAAAGAAGCAGCAACAACAAAGAGTGCAGACAGGCAGGACAAAGAAGAGGAACAAGGAGAAGAAGTGAAAAGTGAAAGCTAGAAATCATCAGTTAAAAAACTGGAAGTTTTGTGTTTGTCTTTCTTTCTTGCACGGTGGGCAACAACAAAAACAACATCAGCAACGTGTGTGTGCGAAAAAATTTGTCATCAAGGGGGCAACCCCCGCGCGCGCGTAGAACAAAAGAAAACGTAGCAACGCGTTCCGAAGCAGCGGCAGCTGAGGCAGTGACAGCGACAGCATCCCAACACACACACACCCGTACATAGACACACTGTTACACCGACAGACACACACACACGTACACAGACGCGCATAAGCTTCGCACTTGACTTGAACATTAAACGTGTACGTCGACCCCCCTCCCCCACCACACTCACACACACTTCGCTGCGTGCGTGTGTGTGTGTGTGAGACTTCGTGCTGTCTCCCTCCTTCCCGTCATGGAAATTTACGAAGCTTACTTTATTCTGCTGCTCATGGCGCTGATGCCGGCGCAACGGCAGCGGCAGCGGGCAGCGCAGCTTATCGCGGTTTGCATTCGCTTGTAAGACGACCCTCCCCCCTCGTCCAACTGCCAATTTTTGACAGCTGTCGCATGCGAATGTATTAGTGTGTGTGCGGCATAGTTTTCTACACTTGACAGCAAGGTCAACGCAGCAGCAGAGGTAGCAGCAGCAGCAGCAACGCGTCGCCGTCATGCAAATTGAAAAGCGCCAAAGCAAAAACAAAGCCAGCTCTGCCAGCGGCAACGGTAGCAGCAGCAGCGGCGGCAGCATAAAAAACTGACGTCGTCGATTCGCCTTCGCCTTCGCCGCACATTGCGAAAATGTTTGAAAAATATGTCGACACATATGTGCGTGTGTGTGAGCAAGTGAAATTAAAATTCCCGCATGCCTAATGAATTCTCTCTATGGGTGTGCGAAATGTGCCCAACAACAATAACAACAACAAAAACAACAATAACAAGAGCAACAACAGCAATTTGTCCCCCTGCGTAGTGTTGATGAACGCCGCATACTAAACAATGGCGCGTTAACCAGTGTGAAGCAACAACAAAAACAACAATAAAAGCAAGAGCAACAACAAATCGAAAGTGAAACTTGCATAGTGAGTGAGTAAGAGAGAAAGAGAAAATACAGTGCAGAAAAAGAGTGAAGAGTGTCGTCGCGAGTGTCGCGCGTTGTGAATGAACAAGTGAAACAGAACAAAGAATAATAGAGAGGATCATCCAGTGTTGGTTAAGCACATGCGGCGTATCCAATTGGAGTTGATTTACGGTGAGTATCGTTTGAATGTGGACTGTTTTATATTACTTTTGTCATTGATTTATAAAGTTTATAAAGCGTTTGAATTTTATTTTAATTACAGACTCAATTTTTATTTATATAGCAAGATTCACTTTTTTGATTTAAATTTATTAGGAAACTGAGTTTTACCAGGGAAGTCGATTTTTAAAAAGATTCTTCGCTGTTTTCTTGTGTTGGTGAACCTTTTATGATTCTACATTCGACTTTCATTTGAAAGGTTATTATGGAAATTTCTAGTTCTTATGGAATTTTCTAGTAATCTCTATACATTTTGCCAGTGTCAATGAATCTGTAATGCGTAATGTGTTTCTCGACATTCTGTGTAGGGTATTTACTTTTCTATTTGCATTGTATATTGCTTTATAATCCTCCATCCCTCATTAATCAGGCTCAAACAGTGTAAATAATTTATTTCACCTTTAAAATTGAATTGGATTGCAAGATTGCTACCATCATAGAATACTAAATGAATCACACAGTCTGTGGATTGATTTTAAGTCCAAGCACACACACACCCACACAAAAACACACCCACACATTTATGCAAATTGTAAGGCAAATTGATTTTACCCACACAGAAATGGGGAAACTATAAGGAACTACTAGATCAACTTTTATAATAAGAAGAACAAACAGTGCAAGAGTTGTTTAAATAAATACGCGTGTTTGTGTGTGCGTGTGTGTGTGTGTGTGAGTGAAGTGTAGATGAAATCATTTCGCCATCACTTTCAATTTATTGGAGGAGAGAGGGGATGAGGTGTGGGGGGAAAACCAATTAAAATTATTTGCCAGCCCAGCCAGGCAAAGGGCAAAGGCGCAGCCGAATGGCAAATAAATAAACGTGGCAGCTCTGAAACTGAAATAAAATGAAATGTAATGAAGAAATGTGAATGGCTACGCACAGCGCCCACACACACACTAGTACACACACCCACATACAGATACACTCGCACAGCAAGAAGACACACCCCTCATCATGTCGCCCACTTTTGGCAGTGTCAGCCCCATCGTAAATAATGCCGGAGCCTTAGAGAGGCGCCCATTTTCAAGCTTATGCTTTGACTGTGATTCTCTTGCTGTCGCTTTGCTGATGTTGTTCTTCTCCCCGTGTTGTTGTTTTTGTTGTAGCTTCTCCTGATTCTGGTAAGGACCAGGGAGCTCTCGTCCATTGCAGCGGCGCATAAAAATGTTAATTTATGTTGGCTGCGCCTCACAGTTTGCATATATACAAATACATCTGCATATATATTATGTGTGTCTGTGTGTGTGTGTGTGTGTGTATAAAGGCTGTACTAAGTGTATGTCTGTGAGTGTAGATTCGCTTTTTGGGCTGTTCATTTTCGAAAATGTTGTTGTACACACAAAAAAACAAGCTGTAGAAACTGGAAAGTCTGGCTATGATGAAAGTTGTATACTCTAAAGGAGGGAGTGAAGTAATTGAGAAAGGAATAAGTTGAGAAGGTATAGGTAACTTTTGTTGCTTTCTTGTGTTTTATTATAGATATAGATATACCGATCAGGAAAAGTCCAAGATCATTTGAAAAAGTATAAAGCTGATTATACAATGAGAAACTATGGTAAACTTATTTAAGAGAGGTTGAATGGGAAGTACGATTGCTAATCAGAGTTTCATATACTACTTTTATATTATAATATATACGTCACATATTTATAATCCTACATTATATTTAGATCACCTCCCGTCCTACAAAGTATTCCCAATTCGATCTCATTCACTATTCGATCAAGTTCTGCCTCGAAATATTCATCCTTTCCGACTCTCGTAATTTACAATACCCCTGGGAAAGTGTATGCGAAAAAGTGAATAAAATAAAATAGAGATTGCCCAGCGCGGGATGCAGATAAAAAAATAGTCAGTTTGCCTTCCTTTTTTTGCTATTTTTGGGTTCGTACTTCGCATTATGCGGCACTGTGGAACGTGACTCTCTGACCCCAAGAAAAAATATGAGAAACAGAAAGAGAAACAGAAACAGTTGCCAATTATGTTGTACGCACTGTTGTTGTTGCTTTAAAGATATTACTATTGACATTTTTCAACACTGAAAAGGCTGATGAAAGGGATAGAGAAGGGAGGGAGGGGGGCATATTTCGCGCAATTAACAAGTTGGCGCTTTAAAATGGCATTTTGGGCGCTAAAAAGGATTCTCTGCGATTCGATTCCTGGGGGAAAGATTGCGTGGGGCATGCGTGCGTGAACATTTAATTAAAGCAACTTATTAAGTATGCAAATTTCCGCAAATGATTAATTTGCATATTTATGAGACTAAAATGAGAGCCATAACAGGCAGCAACAACAACAACAGCGAGAGCAACAACAACGAGAGCAGAAACAACAACGGGAATCTCCGACAGACAACAGCAGCAGCAGCAACTGTCAATAATAATCAGGCGTGTGCGTGGGTGGGCATAGCAAAGGGGGGGGGAGTGTAGCGAGGGGGTTTCGCTGCAGCGCTGTAACTGGCGTAATAACAATTTGAAATTGAAATTATGAATTTAACATGAACGCGCATGAGTTTTTTATGCCTCTTAACTGCAGCTTAAGAAGTTTACATAGCGCTGAGCTAATTAGGAAATGGAAGGCATGGATGAAGCAGATAGAGAGAAAGACAAAGAGTGGGGAGGGGAAGGAATAGAGCTGGGTAAAGATGGGGGAGGAAGAAAGAGAGGGAGGACTATATGAGAGAAGACTAGGAGACGGAAGACGATGAGAGGGGACAAGAGGAGAGGAAAGATAACTAGAGGGTAGAAGACGAGAGACAGAAAAGCAAGAAGAAAAGCTCGAAGAGAGACAAGAAGAGTGGCAAAAAGACAGGCAAGAAGAGAGGCAAGAAGAGAGGCAAAAAGACAGGCAAGAAGAGAGGCATGAAAAGAGTGCTAAGAAGCCTCTTAAGTCCTTTAAATCATGCAGAGCACATGCATAAAGTCAAAAGGCATAGAGAGTCACAGTCACTGCAAATTCATGCACTTAAAAACCACCTCATCCTTCCCTACTCTGCGTTCTCCTTCTCTTTTCTTGCCTTTCCTGCCCTTCACCTCCCTTTCTTTCCTTGCCTTAAACTGCAGCTTCCAATAATCTAGTGTAGCTGCCTCTCCTCATCTTGCAGTCTTTACTCCCCTCGCATATTTAGCCTTATTCATGTCAAATTAAATACCCGTTTGATATTTCAAATCAATAAAACTTAACGTGGCATTGATATGCATGCGTATATTTGCTGGATTTTAATTAATTAATGCAATGAAGTTTGAATTTGTGCAACAATTTCGCAATGAGAAAATTATCATGTTGCATACTTTTCAGCACGTTGAGGAGAAAATTGCTTTTAGCTACCTTGCTCCTCACTCTGTGCTTCCTTCTCTCTTTTTCCTCCCTCTCCTCTCTCTCTCTCTCTCCTCTCTCTTCTCTCTCTCCTTCCTCTTCTCTCTCTCTCCCTTTTCCAATTGAATTCACTACTTGCAATTGAATCGCATTGAACTCTGTGAATGTTGAAATGAAATTCGAATCGTTGCAGCTGCTAATGCAGCAATGATTCCCAGCTTGCCCTCTCTCTCTCTCTTCCTCTCTCTCTCTCTTCTCCCTGCTGCCCTCTCTTGCCATTTCTCATTCTCTGCTTTATGCAGTCACTAATTAATCATATGGCAACCGCGACGCATCGTACCTCGCTGCGTCCAATTAAGTGCATTTCTTCGTTTCACTTGAGCATTTACCTCCCGCCCGCTCCCCTGACACGACCCCCTCCCCTCGACACTGTACTTCTGTGCGTCTCGTGCGTGGCTGTGTCCTCTACGTGCTCCAATTAGCATGACAGCAACGGCGACGACGTTGGTGGCGGCAGTGTCCAACGGGATTTCCCATTTGGAGCCACATTTCGGCAACGTGCTCGCATTGCGTGTCAATCAATGGGGGCAACAACAACAGCAACAACAACAACTATGACATCCTTTTGATGCTGCTGCTGCTTCTGTGCTGTCCGCTAATTCTTATTGCATGTCACACTTGACAGCACAGGCCCGCCCACACTCGCACACACATACTTTTGGCACACACAGCATTTTCCACATTTTCACATTTTGTCAGTTTTCCATTTGCGCATTAAGCTGCTTACAAAAGGAAATGAAACTCAAACGAAAGAGACAGTAAAATGTGCCCAAACAGGGAGTGAGTGGAAGAGAGACAAAGAGAGAGGGGGAGAGAGAGGTAGCTCCGTTGAGGCTTCACTGTAGCTAATTACCTATAGAGAGTATGAGATTCTATATAGTATATACACTAAGTATATGTGCGTTTGTATTTGGCACTTTGTTTTGTTTGCCACGCCCCCCCGACCCGCTCACTGACGCCCAGCTACAGCTGCTAATTGATGCTGCTGCTGCTGCTGAGAGGCGACGTTGCCACATTTCGCCATGTTGCCACATTTCACGTTGGTGTTGTGGCAGAGTCAACAGTTTTTAATTTGCCAAACAAACCTTATATAATTAATTAAAACTAAGCGCAAGTCAGAGAAGAGGGAGGCGTGGCAAGGGGGGAGGCGTGGAGACAAGAGAGTGAAAGGCAAGAGAGTAAAGTAGGGGGAAGGGGGGAGGGGGTTAAGATGAGAGCGAAAGCGAGGTGGAGGCCTGAAATCAGAAATTAAAAAGTAGCCTCACAACTACAGTACAGCCTGCTCTTCTTCTCCCGTCCCCTTGCTACGCCCACACTTTCACTACCATTGTTGTGTTACCCCCTTCCTCTCCCACTCCCCCCTCCTCGTCTTCCCTGTTGTTGTTGTTGTTTGTGCTTGTCTGCATTCATTTTGTTTTAATATGCAAAGTCAACAGCGTTCTGTGTCAGCCAAAGGGCAAAATCAACAAAACTATATACACACACACACACATACAGGTTAAAGCAGTGGGAGAGGGAGGGAGGAGGGAGAGAGGGGCCAGCACATTGCAAGCAGCAGCAGTTGACTGGCCAGTGGCCGCATTAGCACAGCCAGTCGGGGGCCATGTCAACTGACCAGGGCAACTGAATTGGACCAGTCTAATGGGGGAGGGATAGGAGGCTGAGAGGGAGAGTTGATGCAGCAGGGGGCCTGGGGAGTTAGCTGCCGCTTTGGCATGCGAGAAATTTGCATTGCCATCGGTCAGCTGACTGCCCTCCCTCTAAAGTTGTGCCCCCCTCTTTTCCCAATGGCTGCAGGCCATTACCTTATTCGGCTTAGAGCCTCGTGTGAGGCAGCTGCAATTGGCATTTAATAGGCGCGTTGTGGGTTGCGTCACTGCAGGCACGCACACGCACAGACATACGCACACATACTGTCGCACACACACACAGACACACGCAATCGCACCTGGACAGTTGATGAGCAAATATGCTGTGCGGCACATGTAACAGGTGCAAAATGTATTGCAACCACGTCAGCGGTAGAGAGACATTGAAAAGAGAGGGAGAGAGTAGTGAAGAGAGAGACAGGGATAGAAAGGGAGGGAGCCAGAAGGGAGAGTGAGAGAGGGAAAGAGTGAAGAAGAGAGAGAGAGAGAGGCAGAAAGCGACAGAGAGACACTTGGCAAGCATAGCAATTAGATTCGGTTCGATTAAGATGCAACTGCAGTTGCATTTGCAGTTGCTGCTGCTGCTGTTGTTGCCGTTGCTGTTGCAGTTCCAATTGCGCTTGCAGCAGCAGCAGCAGTCAAATGCGAATGCGAATGCAAATGCAAATGCGGAACGAGGCTGCACTTGCTTTGATGCAATTACTTCGTGCCGTGGCAACTCTAGCACTCTACTTGATGTGTGGCATGCTGCAAGTGCTGCAATTTTTCAGCTAGTTGAGATCGATTAGTAGCTCTTGGTAATAGGCGTGGCATGCCTTCGCTCAGAGGCACATTTTTGCAGGCAAGTGTTGACTGCGTTGCTGTTCTGACTTGTAAAGTTTAAAGATGCCAAAGAACTAGTTAGGTTTTGTAAAGAAATTGAGAAAAGTAAAGGAAGAAAGGTAAAGTAATTTGAACATTTTGTACAGGAAGTATAAGTAAAAGGTAAAAATAGTCGAAGAACTAGTTCATTTTGTATTGAAATCCAATAAGAAAGATGCAATACGGAACAGAACGGGTTTATTTTGTAAGAACACTAAAGAAGATGGTTGAATTTGCGCATTTCGAGTTAAGAAAGTTTGAAATATGTATACGAACTAGTTTATTTTGTGGTGGAACTACTAAGTGAATCTGTAGATGCTAAAAAGTTATTTCATTTTATAATTTTCTAGGTTAAATCAATTAATTTTGTGCTAAAGCTCTTAATATCTGATAAAACTGCGGAAAACAGTCATAAAGTTTGTATGAGCTAGTTCATTTTATAGAACAATTATGGAAAATTGTGTTAAGGGGGTCAGGAAAAAGTTAAAAAAGAAATAGAACAAAGAGAAGAACTAGCAGGAATTCGGGAGATGCTTGCTAACTAGTTTGCTATTAATTAGAACTGAAAAACTGTGAACATTTATGAACTAGTTCATCCCAAAATGGATGCTAATAATAACTGCACAATAGATTTGCTTGCGGTCTCAAAAATAAGCACTTTATTCTGCTCTGGAAATAGCTACAACTTGATCCACTTTAGAGTGCCAATGATGCTAAAATTAAATGTAATTTCTCATTAAAAAGGCCAAAGAACTTTTAGCGGCAATAGTTTGCCGCCAGTTGCAAATGAACTAGTTAAGAATTCTCTTTGTCGCGCACTTAATGCGAATTATGTAAAATGCAGCGTTAAAAATAAAATTTAACGGCAAATTACTTGTGTGTGCTTTGCGTGGGAGTCGCGCGTGTGTGTGTGTGTGTGTGTCCGTGGGAGTATAAGTGGGTGTATGGGTGTGTGTGTGGCAGTGTGCGTCTGGCATTGACAGGTCGCCGTCAATCAATGCCAGACTACGTCGTCGTCGCGGTTGTGCTCGACGTTGTCGCAGCCGCAAATTGTGCGGCCTGCGTCGCCTACGCCTACGTTCAGATTGCACACGCTATATACGTTTATATCTGGCAGTCACATGTCGATATGTATTGCCTGCCTGGCCCCCTTATATATTTGCGCATCGTTCTGTTTGGGTTTACGGGGCGTATGACAATATGTAAATATGTTTTTAATTGGTTTGTAATTATTATTGTTGCGGTTCTCATTGTTTTCGCTATTGTGCCCGCTATTGTTTTTCTATTATTTCTGCAGCTATATAGCCATATACGTATATGAGGCTATATCCGTATATAGCCCAACGATTTTGTTATTTGTTTAATAATTAGTGCATTAAATGCATTTTAGCTGCGCATGAAACCAAAGCTCATAATTGAATTGCAGGGCAAATAGCACAGCAAACCACACACACACACCAGTCCAAACACACACACACACACATACATGTACACACACTCTCCTCATGCGTGCTTGATGGATTTCCATTTGCTAGGCCCATATATGAAATGGATATGGAAAATCGATTAACAGCAGCCGCATTAGCACGCGCTGCTCTACCCCTCTCCCTCCCCGCTGCCCCTGCTTAGCCACTTCAAAGCTAAAAATGTTGATGTATATGAAATGTTTACGATATCGACGGGAATCATAATTAAAGAGCCGCAAAATGTGGAAATGCTCAAATAAAAACGAAGAGCGAGCAAAATGTGTTGCCTACATTTGCGGGCACTTAACGCGTCACAAGAGCGTGCGTGAAGGGGGAATGCGGGCGGGCAGTGGGTGTGGCACATTAAATGCAAAAGCAGAAAGCGTAAAGCTGCGTAAAATTGAACTTTGACTTTGGCAGAGCGATCAAAACACGTGCAGCCTACCAAAGTTGGTCACGCTTCAGATGCAGATAAGCAGCAAAGACGAGAGTTCCCCTCTCCCTCTCTCTCTCTCTCCCTCTTTCCTGCAGTGTCTCTCTCTCTCTCTGCTGGTCGCTTGGGTCCACTGCAATCACAATAAAAACCGCACGCATACGCACAATTTTCATTATAATAAAATGCCGCATAAATATCTAAATGAGCAATAAAAATGTTTTATGTGCAATGCGACGGAGCGCATAAAAGAAGAGCGCGCTGCCACCTAAGACACACACACACACACACTTAGAGGGGCGCACACATGATGATAAGATGGCAGCACACAGATACAGCTGTGATTGTGTGTGGAAGGGAGGTTGGAGGAGTGTAGGGAAACAGCTGCAAAGAACTTGACCTGCCCTTGTCAAAGTTACACGCAGTGAATGGCTGCCACTGCCTCTGCTCACTATCTGCCCACTCTTCCCTCTCTCTCTTACCCACACTCTCTTCTGCTTCCTTCTTCCTACTCTTCCTCTCACTCCCCCTCGTTTGATTCGTTTTGGGTTCTGTCAGTTTCAAATGCGTTTTGTAATTCATATTTTGCATGAAAATGCCAAACGGCAAAGTGTCATAAACTGCTTAAAAAAACGACAGCGGGGGCAGAAAGAGGAGGGGGGAGGGCAGACAGTCGATTCACATGTCTAAAATTCATATTTAAAAGAGCAGTCCTGGCAGGGGGAAGAAAGCAGGAGGGGGCAGGGACGAACACAATAAAAACCGACATTAAAATGCCAGAAAAATATACGTTTTTTCGATTCTAACAGGCTGTGCGTCATGTTTGACTGGGGCTGACGTTGGTGCGTGTTGGTATGTGAGTGTATATGTGTGCTGAGATGTGTGTATTGGTGTGTGTGTGCAATACACAAGTTAAACTTTCAAATCATGGCTATTCAACATGCATATAACATGTGCCATATACGATAGATGCGATGCCATATGCAAATGAAGTTCAACTTGTTTGTCTGCTTAAACTATAAAAGTATGTGTATATATCCGGTGTATATGCAGTGTATATCCTGTATGTATATATATGCTATATAGACTTCGTGGCGTCCTTTATTAATGGATTAAGCATGGCGTGCCTGCAATTATATCTCGCATTCTGCTCGACAAGTAGCGGCTGCAAGTGTTAAAACCAGACGACAGAGTAATATGAACTGCGCTCAGTACATTACTTTATGTATGTGTGTACATATTTGCATGCACAGGCATGTATGTATGAGTGTATGAGTGTGTGTGTGTGTGTACATACATGCGTAATGCCGATATCATTTGCAATTTTCGTTCTTTTTTGTGTGCTGAATAAAGCTGCGGGTAAATTGCCAGACGAGTTGATTAATGCATTTTACTACAGGTGAAGAGGACAGAGAAGAAAGGGGGAGGGGGCAGAAACAGTGGCAAAGAGTGGCTGCAACTGCGGCAGCTTACTTAATGACAGTGGTAAAAAGTTCGACAAGGGGCAATGTGGGAAGGGGCATGCGGCGTATACGTAATGTTAATGCAATTTTATCGCAGGCTTAAAAAATGTTAATTTGCATGAGCCTTCCTGCCTACTTCTGCCCTCTTTTCCTCTCTTCCTCTCTCTTTGTTTGCACTGCAATAAGAAACTTGTAAGCCTCATGAACAACATCTGCAAATTGTGACAAGAACAACAAGAACAATAACAACAATTGGCAGCAAAAAACAAGTGAAGAAGCAGTCGTCGAAGAGAACTGTTTACACATGCCCTTTGTAAGAGAGGCTGCTGCAAAGCAGGCAGAGCTGAGGAAGGGGGGGGGGGGGAGAAAGAGGGAAACGGGCCTCTCCGTGTGGCTGAGAGTGACGACTTTGCAGTCTGTGGCGCCTGCTGTGTTGTGAGGCTGCGTGCTAAATAAATCCACTGATATCCTTGATATGCTCAGCTAGCAGAGGCGAAGGGAGGAGGGGGGGGGGGTAGGCAGGGAAGAAGGTAGAGAGAGGGGATGCTGGATAGCAGCGTCAGCGGCACACACTGTATCCTGTCAGCTGCAGCGGTCGAGGCTGTTGTTATTGCTGGCACTGCTGCTGTTGCTGCTGCCCGGCGGACATGTAAAAATATGGCACACGTTGCGTATACGTCACGCACAACATGCACAAACAAATGAAGAAGCTACGGGGCAAGCAGGCCAACAGCACTTGCTGCAATATACTCTACCTGCAAACAGATTGTAACTGTATATAGAATATATATATAGTATTTATCTAGAATATATTCCAAGTACATTTCCACTTCACTTGGGGTCACTTGTGAGCTGCAGCTGAGGCAGATTGAGCCTGAGTTTGATACTAAGTTTGCTGTGTCACGTAGTGCAAGTCAAGTACATATTAGAATAATACAAGTTTCCAGTCTTGTTGTCGAGTCTGGTCACACTCGGCAATTGCCTGTTTCTATGCGAGCTTGGGCTTCATTCCAACTGATACTCCGTATAATAATGTACTTAACGGCACTTACAACACACTCTCCAATAGTCTGCCATGCCCACACTCCTCTACCCATCATTCCCTCCCCTCTGCTTCCCTCTTCCCCCCACTGTTTCTCTCTACGTCAACATTGCCAAAGTTATTTTATGCAATACAAAAGGGAATTGTGCACAGGATACGAAAATGTGAATGGGGGCAAGTCAAAGAAAATGTCGATGAGCTGTGTAAGAGAAACGAGAACGAGGCAGGAAACGAGCTGAAGATGTACTGTGTGTGTGTGGGCGTATAATGTAGTGGAAGGGGGAGGGGGTATACGTATCGTTAGGCTCATTTATTTATTATTTCTGCTGATTGAAGTGCCATCAATAACTGTGTGCAAACAATGCAGAATCACTTGACCAGGCACAGTATATACTCTATAGAGAGAGACCTGACTGAGCTTATGAGTGTGTAGGGTTGCTGTTTAAGCGGCTTTAAAGAGTTGCCCTGCCGCTTGCTTTATGCATAAATCAAAACTCTTTTTTTTTGTGCCTCGTGTAGCTGTTCCCACGTGTACCATTCATTTTTGGTTTAGTTCTTCTTGCTGTTTCTCAATTTTCTTTTGTTTTTTATTCTTTTTGCCAACATGATTTACGTGGCCAACGGCTGAGCCGAGTCGAGCCGAGGCTGAGCTCAGGCTGAGCTTGGCCCTGAGTTGACCCCTTGCCTAATGATGTCAATCTGTGTGTGTCTCTGTGTGTGTGTGTGGAGGACCCGCAATGGCATCGCCTTTTAAAGCCCGCATATTTTGGTTGAGTTTATTTGGCCAGCGGCCCGCACACATTCATCATAAAAAGCGGAGTGGAAGGAGGTGGGTGACACGGAAAAGCAATCGCATATACAAAATGTGCGCATATTTCATGCCTCACAGAGGTAGAGAGGGGAAGGGGGAAGGGAGGGGGGGACAGGGGGTTGTAGGTCGTCAGCTTTACCAAAAAGGGTCGTTGCTCTGATATGAGGCCTGCTTGCCAAAAAATTACATGGACCATTGGTCAGCAACAGTAACAGCAACAACACGGGCAACAACAACAGCAACAGCAATATCAACAACAGCAGTAACAACAACAACAACTTGGCTACAGTTGTTGGCAGGCAGAGCAACTCGCATATTCATAAAAAACACCTTTGATGTATGAAATTTTGTTACCGTTTTCGCTTTACCATTTTTTTTGTTGGTCTCCCTGGCGTCGACTACACTGTTTGTTATGCTGTGTGTGCGCTGTGTGTGTGTGGTGTGTGTGTGTGCTGTTGCTGGCATGTGTTTGTGTGTGACACAGAAAGCTGTTTGTGTGTGCGAGGTGCGAAAATATGACGTAAGCAGCAACAGCAGCAGCAGAGGCAGCGACTGCGACTGCGACAGCGACCATTAAATTGGGTTATCGCAGTGCTAAATTATGACACGACCAGCAGATACCCTTTATGCATATGCTACTTTTAATGCAATTCATTAGGCAACAACATTTACAACTACACGGACTGCAGATACCCTATAAAAGTTAATTAAGCTCATTAAAACTTCGAAAAACATGGCCAACTCTGAATGAAGACTACACGACCTGCAAATACCCTGCGTAAATTTAAAAGCTCAACTCTACTGCAGCAGTTAACTTTCTCGGGTTTAAGTAAGAATGCACGACTGCCATATACCCTTCTTTGACCTTTTATAGACGCGCTATTTTTATCTTGATTCATTTACAAAATTGGTTACCCTTAAAAACAATGGCAACTCTTGCGGGCAACTGCTGTGCTTGCCCCTTAATCAACTGGCAACACACAACATACACACATACCCTGTACATGGCATAATTAAGAGTTTATACACAGCGTTAACTTTATGGCATCGTTTCAAACGAAGCTTGTGCACTGCTTTACGATACCCTTGATACCATGGCGATTTTAACGACTACAGGGTATAAAGTGTAACAACAACAGCAACAACAACTACAAGAGCGGAATATACTCGACAGAGAATCTGTTTATTTTTTGCCTCATTTTCGTTTTCATTTTCATTTTTATCTTTGCCTTTTTTTGATTTTTTGGTTAGTCTGTTTTTTCTGCGCTGCGCTGCATGTGGCCGCCACAGGGGAAATGAGATTTGCGCCTCTCTCCGAGGCGAGTCCTGTCTGTCCAGGCGAGCAAGCGGGCAGTCGGGCAGGGTGTGCCGCGTCCTGCTTCATGTCAGCTTCAAATAAGTACGTGGGAATTTGGACATGCCGTGTGCCAGTGCCGGTGCCAGTGGCAGCAACAGTAACAGCAGCAGTCGGGGGCACCTTTGTGGTTGCACAGGGACAACACCACACAACAACACACACAGCAGCAGCAGCACAACAACACTCACAGCAACACACACTACCTCTCACTCTCTCTTACACACACGTGCACAGCATCAACCACAAGGCAGACAAACAAACAAGTGAATTTTAAGCTGAACTGGCAACTGGCTTTGGAATGCTCCCCCTTCCAACCACTGTTGCTATAATTGTAAACGTGCTATAAACGTCTGCAATGTCTGTACAATAACTTGCCATAATTTGTTAAGTTCTCTTAACTGTCTAAGCACTTTGCTAATCACTTAAACGAAAACCAAAAACCAAAAACTTTTCCCTTAATCATAATTATCATCATTTGCACAGTTAGTGCTGGCAATGACTTGCGCTTGGAGCTGTTATGAATATACAGATGTAGGTTGGGTTATGTGTACAGATGTAGGTTGGTTTATACATAAATATATATATTAATATATGAACAAACTAAGGTATTAATGAGCAAGTTTTCTTAGATTTCTCTTTAACATTTTCTCTGTCTTTGATTTATTTCTCCTACAAGTAATGTTGTCATCAATATGAGTAGCCCTTTGAGCTGTTGTTAATACATAGATATATTTCGTTTATATATACAAATGCAGCAAATAATCTTGTCAAATTTGTTCCACAGATTTCTCTGTTAAATTTCCCCTGTCTTAAAGTAAAGTAACGGCACCATAAATATTTGTATTATGCAAGCTAAAAGCTTTTTCATGTGCCCGCACTGACACTCCCCCTTCTAATCACCTAGTCTATTATCGTTTAAGATAAAAGATGATATCCTACAGTACAGTGTCGTTGTCGAGTTTGCTGTTGAAATGCTTTTACTGCTCAATTCATAATTTCATCTTTGTTCAAGAACTGTGAACTTAATTACTGTAAACTAAACTCGAGAGCATTTCTCGAGAGCTTTCGCCCCCTTTCTTTCGTTTTGCTTGCCTCCTTCCTTCGCACTACTTGACTGGAGCTTCTTTTCTGCTGCGTGTCCATTTGTGCTATGAGTTTTTGGCAATTCCCGTTAGCTGACAAACTCATCAAAATTTCACAGCCACTTGGGAAGGCAGAAAAGCGCAAAATTTTTATTGTGTTTTCATTAGGCGTCGAAGGCAAAGGCGAAGTCGTCGGCCTCGTCGACTCTGTTGGTCAAGGAGCGTCGGCAATTGACGCTTGGGACGCACGCAATGAGGAGTCAGCTTAGTGGGAACAAATGGGCGGGGGGGGGGTCGTGACCTGCTGGGGACTCTTTGGCATTGAGAGAGAGAGAGAGCGATGCTGATGAAAAAACTTTAGCTTCGAGTGCTGCACGACCTGAAGATGGGCTTTCTTGAAAATTTGATAATTAACCTTTATAAACTTGAAATACTCTACTGGGTATACCCTACTCCCGCTGCACTTCTGGCTACAGGGTATGGCGACTGACGAGCACGCGAAAAACTTAATGAACTACATGAAAAGCGGACGCGGCTGATTGTTGCCATGTTTAGTGTATATACACTCAGTGCCTTGCTGTGTGTGTGTATATGTGTACATGCGGGTGTGTGTGAATATGCCGGTGTATGTGTATGTGTATGCTAACTAAGCTTTGGGGCCATTGGGTGGCTGTCGCCGCTGCTGCTGCTGGTCGCTCTCTCAAGCATGCTTAGAAAATCTCCAGAGCACGTTTCCGGAAATAAATAAATAAAATCCTAAAGGAGACAAGCGGGCTGGGCAGGAGGGCAACAGGGGAGAGATGGGGGCGAGGTGTAGTGGGTGGGCAAGCAAAATTTGTTGCCTACTTTTTGGGGGCGAGTGCGGGCGGTCAAAAAGAAAAGGAAACAAACGAGCTTTGCATAGAAATTTACGTGTCCAAAAAGGAAAGCAACAAGGATATAACGGTAGCAGCAACAACAACAGCAGCAGCAACAACAACAATAAATTCCCGTAAAATTTTAATGATACAAATTATTTGGCAAGAGCAGAAAACAAAAACAAAAAACAACTCGAAATGTGGCACAGAAGGCAGCCGCAAATGTTTTATTATTTTCTTTCACATAAATTTGCTTTTAGCTTTCCACCTCCCTCTCTCTCTCTCTCCTTTCTCCTCTCTCCCTCTCCTTTCTCCTCTCTCCCTCTTTGTGTACGTGTTTGTCTGTTTGTCTTGCCGTGTCTTACTTGCTGCACTTGATTTGTAATTTAATATTAATTAAATCGTACAGTCAGTAAAGCATAGAGTCGTCTCCGTGTCGAGTTTTGTGCCCCATCTGCAGCAAAACCTGAGCAACTTTTCTTGGATGCTGGCCAAGTCAACGAACCGAGTTGAGTCAATAATTTTATTGCAAAGACATTAAAATTTTAAATGTCTACCCAGCTCGTTCTAACAATCTTCCCCCTCTCTCTCCCAAACTCCATCAAAGCCTGCTGCTGTTGTTGTGGATCCTACATACTTCATTCTATTCAAAGTGTTCTGTCTCTCTGTCTGTCTGAGGCACCTCTTCGCTTACGGCAACTTTGCGCCTTTGGATTTTGCGTCGTCAACAAGCAGAAGGACCTGCTCTCTTCTCTTCTGCCTGTCCACGCTCTTCCCCTCACTTGTTGTTGTTGTTCTTGTTGTTGTTGTTGACTGTGCCAAAAACTTTGCCACAGGGAGTTCTGCGAGGCGTCTCCATGAAGAAGAAGAATCGACTCTGCTGCTGCTGACGCTGACGCTGACGCCGCTGCCTTTGTGTTATCGCCGCACGCAAAGATGCGTCCCGGTCTGTGTGTGTGTGTGAGTGTGTGTGTGTGTGTGTGTGTGTGTGTGTGTGTGTGTGTGTGTGTGTGTGTGTGTTTGTTTGTGTGTGTGTGTGTGTGTGTATGCGTGTGTATGTCTGCATTAACGAAACTCAATTTCAACTTTTCACTCTGTTCATGTGGAAAAGTTGCCAGCAGCCCGAGAAGTCGCAACCAGAGACGGAGTTGGAGTCGGGAGAGAGACAGAGAGAGAGAGAGCGAGATGAACAAACTTTGTACCCTGTGGAAAATGTGCTGGCAAAATATGCGGGCACATTGAAAAGCATAAAACTTGAGTGTTCCAAAAACCTGCCTAGCTAAATTAATATTGCCAAAGTTAGAGGTGGAAACCTAAGCATTAAAAAAGTGTTTCCATTTGTATAGAGTATTTGAAGTCTTAATATAGAGCTTAAATGTTGCAGATGATAATACACCGCAGTTATACAGATATTGCAGGGTATTTAGGTAGTCGATCAACATCAAGTACGCCCCGCTTCACGCGTGTACCTCATGTTGTTCGCTACTGTACTTATTTGATATACGCATTGTTGGCATTGCCCGACAAGGAATGTTAATAAAAGGAAAGAAGAACTGGGCGACTTGGTAGTAATGGCAGCCGGGAAGTGAGGGGGTAGGGCGGAGGCGTGGCACAACCTACGAATGCATAACTCAAAGCAATAGCTTTGTAATATTATCGCAATGCACAATTAAATATGCGTCGATCGAGGAGGCGAAACTTGGAACATAACTTGGCCAAGACAACGCAATTTATGTGGCCAAAAGCTTTGCCAAAACACAGCAAAAGAAACGACAAGAACGAAAGGGAGAGGAAGTAGAATAAAGAGGAGGATGGAAGAGAGGGAGGGCGCCGTATCGGGAAGTTGGCTGAGCTGGCCGGAAACCGGAAGCAGGAAGACGCCATAAAGGCAACATTTTTCATTGCTACGCTGTCGCTGACTCTGTCTTTCTCTATTCCTCTCCTTCTCTTTTCCCTCTTTACATCCCTGCCCCCACTGCCAATGCAAACGTGTGCAGTCTGCAATGAGGCGCTTGGGGCGTGGCCACGAAAAAAGCCTCTAATTAGATTGAAAGTAAACTTTTTTTGTGTGCTTTGTTTCTTTTTTCTCATTTTTGGCAAGTCATCGATAAATCAATGCGATAAGTTTACGCGCAGCTCTCTTCTCCCGCAATGACTGTGAGAGAAATCGCGGCTCGACAGCTGCTGAGTTGCTCCCCCCGCCCAGTTGATTGATGATCCACGAAATTACAAATTACACAAATGTTATGCGAATTGTCAGATAAAAACCCACTCGCCGAATCACTTAAGCAAAACACACCTTATATTCCCAGGGGGAAAGGGGAACCCCTGCCCCTGACCAAATAAAAGCGTCGATAGAAAGTTGATTGATTGTGGTCGTCAAGCAGAGTTTCCAAACTCCCCTCCCTACCATTCACAATTAGAGTCTCATGCCATTTAATTGAATTGGTTTTTTATAAGCCGCTCCCTAAAGTATGCAGCACAAAATACGTAACACAAAATAAGAAATCTTTTTGGTCGGGTATATTACAGTCGAGTACACTCAACTGTTGTTTAGGTGCTTCTTTGTTTTTATAATTGACAAATTGAAAAACCACTTACAGTATTTTAATGTAAGTAAAATCGGTTATAGCTTGTTCTAGTTTCCAAATTGTGAAATTATATCAAATTCGAAATCATTTTTTGAACACTTCGGTTATTACTTTTTGGACATAGCCTGAACGAACTCTTCGTAGCTCAATTTACCATCGGCATCCGCATCGTAGAGTCGCAATATTTCATCAAGTTCTTCGTCTGTAGGCATTTCATCCAGATCAAGAAAGACTTGACGTATTTGATCAATGGTTATAAAGCCAGTGTTCTCCTTATCGTAAATTCGAAAAGCATCTCGCAATTCTTCGTCATCCAAATTGCCGCACAGACGTCGGCCTACACAGCTTGTGAATTCTTCGAAATCAATTACTCCATTGCCGTCGATATCGCATTCGTTCACCAACACGTGCAGTTGGCTATCTGTCGCTTGTTTACCCAAAGCAAGTATAAATTCTCCAAATTCCTTAACCGCAACAGAGCCATCGGCGTCTGTGTTCAGTAAACTAAAGGCCCATTTGAAAACTCCTTCCTCATCGGGGTTGAGTTGCATTTTAAAATTTAGTTACGAGGAATTTGTGTATGAAAATAAAGAACTATCACATATGAAAAATGTATTAATCTGATGAAAATGTAGAATAATCTAGGAATGTAGAAAAACGAATGCCATGTTTAAGGTAATTTTACTGCTATGCACCTAAACTGAAAATGATATGTATGTCAAGCTTGCTGTGATGTTTTTAGCCAACAAATGATATTCCAATGAAGTAACAATTTTTAAGCTAGTTACGGGTGCTTTAGAAGTCTAGTTGAAGAAATAACATAATTTGTTTAATTGTTTAAAATTGAGAGTAGCAGACGAGCGTACTCTTTAATCTGTGTTCAAACTGTATTCAATTATGTGTATACGTGTCTGCCACGCCTCCTACCTGTAACAAAGTTAGTATACCCTTTTTAATCAAATTCAATATTTAAAAAGTATTATCAGTGATGAGAAGATAAGGAGGAAAAGACGTGACATTTTAAGTTTACGGTAAATTTTATTTGTTACATTGAGTCGCCCTGGGATTACTCGACTCCGGGTGCTCAATACTCTGACTCTTGCTAGTTTATTAGTAAATAACGTCTTGAAAATGTATCCATTGGTCAAGAATGGGTCATCATCTCCACGAATTCTTCGAAGCTCAGGCGACCATCTCCATCGGTATCATATTCTCTTATCATACTCTCGATTTCATCGATTTCAATTCGTTGATTTAAATCGGCAAGTACATTTTTCAGATTCTCTGGTGTTATAAATCCACAGTTTGTTTTGTCGTAGACGCCAAATGCGCTACGCATAATTTCATGATCTTGATGTGTTGACATTATATGGACGATCGTTTTAACAAAGCAACCGAAGCTAATGTGCCCGACACTTCTACGATCGGTCTTATGTATCAAGTCTACTATCTCTTGATCGGTCAAATGCAGCCCCAAGCATTCGGATACATATTGGATCTCTTGTTCAGTTATCCTACCATCTTTGCTGAAGTCCAAAATACTGAATACATCCTTGAATATTTCTTTATCTGCGAGATTCATGGATCGTATGACACTTTAAATTTTGAAAAAAAAAAAATAAATAAATAAATAAATAAATATACAAGTTAAAATCTGTTTGCTGTGTAATGTCCTGAGTATACTGAGAAGCTCATTGGCTGCCAGTTACCCATCTCGCCCTTGTGGGGCAACGCCTACTGCTTTCATTTATTTGTTTTTATTTGTTTCGATGTCTATTAAACATTTATAAAATCAAAAGGAATGAATAACTGGAGTGGATAAGTTACAATAAAATTATAAAGCAATGTTTTATGAATTGCTGATTGATTTTCAAGTTATTCCCTGTAAAGTATGCAATGCAAAATACATATAAAGGTTATATGTTATGTGTGGAATAAACGAATAGACTTTTTTTTGTCCGTATGAGCGCCTGCATCTCAGAGACCCTAGAGAGTAATGCTCTCAAGTTTGGTGACATTACAATTGATGATTGTGTCCAGTTTATGTAAGTCTCTGTATTTTGCCACGCCCTCTTTCACCTTCTATAATGAAAAATCGAAAAGCAAGTGTAGTTTAATATTTAGAATCTTCATTTAAGGTGCATAAGCTCCACTGTACTTTCCCTACTTGAATTCATTTGCTTTTACTGTAAGTTGTCCAACTTATGTGCCAGGCAAACTAACAACAGATGCACACAAACACACACACTAACATGCCCAGCTCGATAGAGCATCAATTACCCCTGCCATGTGAACTATAATAGAAAAAAAAATGCACAGTGGGAAATGGAAAAGAGGGAGAGAGAGTGTGGGGGCAGAGGGAGTAGGGAGTGTTGTGTGACAGCGACAGAGCTGCCACGATGGCAGGATATTAGAAAAGCCACACGGCCGATGAGGAGCATGTATAGTGACAGCCAAGTGCCACATAATGGCCAGCGATGATAATGACCAGCTTGGCAGATCTGACCAGATACGAGGGGAAGAAGGTGGTGAGGAGTTAGGAGGGTAGGGGCAGGGGTGGATGCTGTGTGGCAGCTGATTTCAAGTGTGAAAATAATATGACAGCAGTAATCAAGGCGTCAACAGACGCACAGACATTTCTTCAATCAGACTGAGCATCCTCCCCCATCAATCTCCCGCTTTTCCTCCTCCCCTTCGCCGTGGAGCTGTGTTGATATTGATTTCAGATGCGGTTAAATGCGGCGTATACGCAACATGCGAATCGAAACGAACGCGTGAAAAGGCTGCAGGAAATGGGCAAAATATCTGAACGGAAATGTCTGAGCACATTGCAATCGGTTACAGGACCCGGTACCCAAACCGGGAACACAACTGGTTCTCGTTGTAGGGTCTAAGTTGTCCACACCCATCCCTACTCCCCTCTTCCCTCCTCTCTCTTGCCCTGGAGGGGGCTCTTAACACATGTCACAGGCCATAATTGCGAAGGCATACAGAGAGACACACGCAGGCAGAGGGAGTAGGGAATGCCGAGCGATGAGAGCCGCAGACAAGCTGGGAATGAATGACAATTGTTTTGACACGGACGGCACAGGAGGGACAGCCCTACTGACAGCCGGGTGGCGGTGCGGTGCAGTGCGGTGGGGGGAGGTCTGCGGGGGTAGCTGTCAAAAGCAGCAGCAGTAGCAGCATCAGCCAAACGCAGCTGCAGGAGCGACAGTCAAGCCAGAATAAACACACACACACATACGAACTTGCACACACATGTGTGTGATAAAATTCATGGCACTCTCTCACACACAGACACACACACACACATTGGCACACACAAATTGAATTTTTCATGTTGCATCTGTCTGTAGAATTTATGCGAAAATTATTTTGTTGTACGTTTGCGTTGAAATGCAACTTCATCAAGCGCATCGCAGTTGAGTTTAAGCAAATTTCAATTATGCAATGCAATTTGGAGTATGTCATGTGTGTGTGTGAGTATCTCTGTGTGTGTGAGTGCGAGAAGGTCAGCACAGCGGACATAAATGGTTTAACAGTTAATTTTACATTCAATTAAGTTGCAGCTCACTCACTCTCGAGCGGGTCAAGAGCCAAGAACTCGAATCCGTTTAGCCAATTTAAAGCTGCATGTGTGTGTCATAGTGTGTGTGAGTATGAGTGTGTGGCAAACAGTGTTGCAAGCAAAGGCTTGATGAGAATGCAACAAACGAATCTCTCTCTCGCTTTAGTTGACTGCACTTCACTTGCCAGTGCATGTTCGTGTTGTCCGTGGCCATGCCCATTGATTAATAATCTGGGCAAAAACGCCAGTCTGGCTATATAGCTATAACTACAGCTATGTCAGTACCAGCTTCAGTTGGCCACAAAACCTGCCAGGATAACACATATTTTGCCTGCGCCAGCAACATTTTGTGTGTTGTTGTTGTGTGTGTGCCAGACGAAGACGGCGACGACGTCGACGAGGCAACTGACTTGTTTATGATTGTCTAGGTATTGTGCAGGGTTGTTTAGTGGTCGAGTGACTATGTTTAGTTCGAAGATATTATATATATGTGTATGTCTTATATATAGCTGTGTGTGTGTGATATATCAGCACTAATTATGCAGAAGAGATTTCAATTCATTCTCTTCAGTTTAACTCATAGTCGTCCCTTCATAACTAGACAGTTTAGTTAGCTAGTTTAGCAAGAATTATATTTATCAGTTTTCAAATATTTATATGATATTCATTTGCCAACTACAGGGTATCGTTAAGTGCTATCAGCTGTAGCTTACTCCCGCCATTGCCATTTTTTTATTGCTTCTGACGTCGTCGTTGTATTTCATTTTGTTTTGCTTTTTTGCACGAGGCGAACCTTTTGTTTATTTGCGCTCCGGCGGATCACAAAAACTGTAATAGCAGCAGTCCGGGCAGAGCGTGGTAGGTGATGGCAGGCAGCAGAGAGGAGGGGCAGGCAGAGGGGGAAGGGAAGCAGTAGCCGCGCAAGGCGAACGCGGACGCAGGCACCTCGACACAAAGGCGAAGCAGCGTGCAACTAAAGCGCAGCTAACGAAAATGTTTATGTGCTGCTGGCAGTGCAAGAGTGTGAGAGAGAGGGAGAGATGGAGGAAAAGAGAGAGAGGGGGGGGGTGAATTGCAGTGTGCACGTATGTGCAGTTATAAATTGCAACTCGTGCGCAACGTTTGCCAGTCAGAGCTGAGCGAAATCGGCATTCAAGATTGCGTCACAGAGTGAGCGAGACAGACTGAGAGTGGGACAGGGTCAGGGTGAGAGAGAGAAAGACAGAGAGAGAGAAGAGGGGGAGAGGGGGGATAGGGTGTATGTGCTACAAGTTTAGCCAGAAATAGTTTGGGTGCTTGCCTGGTTGGATAGTTGGTTAGTTGGGTTAGTTGTGTTATGTTTGTGTGTGTGTGTGTGGCAAAGCCACGAGGCAACGAGGTCGAGTTGCAGCAGCAGGTGATGCATCTGCGGCTGTCCTAAGCATGCGAGAGAGAGAGAGAGAGGGAGGGAGAGAGTGTACGTCTGTGTGTGAGTGTGTGTGTGTAAAGGGCGGAAAATAGTTACAGTAATAGAATTAACAAAACACCAGAGCAGGGCACAATTAAATATTTGTGCGGCCAGCCATGGCAACAATGTGGCACGTTCGTGTTGTTGTTGTTCCTGTCCCTGTCGCTGTTGCACACGCAGCTGCTGCCAGCTTGTTGCAGTATTGAAAAATCTCCTCTAAAAATCGAGATTGCAATTACACTGAGGGAATTTAAACATTTTCAATTGCATCTGCGGTTCGCTGCATTTATGCATATTTGCTGTAGTTGTTGTTGCTGCTGCTGCTGCTGCATTTGCATATTGCAGGTAGCAGCAGCAGCAATGAAACGCTTCAGTAAATCGTGAAAAACTATGCGGGAAATGTTAAATAATTTACGTGCTCTTCAGCAATGGTAGAAAAAGAAGAAGAACTTTTCTGCTGCCGCTGCTGTTGAAATATTTCTCATTATAATTATAATTTATGCCGTTATTTCTGGCAGCTTAACTCTAAACAATTATGAACAGAGCCCCTGCGCATCCGTTAACAAAGTCCCCACGAGGGGAAGGGGAAAGGTGTCTCTCCCTTTTCCCCTTTCTCCCTTTCGTTTTCTCTCCTGTGCTGCCTATTTTAATTTAAGGGGGATATTTATTAATTTCCTAAATGCGTATTTTATTGGCTGCACAATAAATTCGAGTGACAGCTTTCGGCAGGGCAAGAGAGGGAGAGAGGGAGGGGGGTTACTAACATTTATCATGATGCTTTGGCAGGCCATAAATCATGGCTTCAACACAAATGTTACACAAATGCGAACGATGAACGCTCTCAAAAATAATATAATAATAATAACAACAAAAGTAACTTAAGGGGATGGGGCAGGGGGAGGAGTGTGCCAAGGAGAGGGAGGGGGGTGGTTGTAGGGGCAGACATAAAATATGTCTCTTCTTAAAAGCGAAATAAATTTGGACAGCACGAAATTGGCAACGTCGCGTATTGCAATTTCGCAGCGCGCGTCAATTGTGGTCACTTTGTAGGGGAAAAGAGGAGGAGGGAAGAGGCGTGGCATTTGCCCATCAGTTTGGCAAGTTGTCAGTGGCATTGATGCGCTGTGACAGTCACGGCTGACAAATGTGCACTTGGCTTAATCTGCTGCGACGCCAAAGGCTTCTCTTTTTCTCCCTCTCTCTTATTTGCTGTCTCTTTCTCTCTCTCATTCATTCTTCCGCTCTGCTTCTGGTCTTCTTTTGCCAGCACAATTTGTAAATATAATTTATTATTTTTTATAGAACACATGATTCTATTCATTATATGAAAATTTTCATTATTCCGCTCCAAAAAGTATGCTATATATTTTTGCCTAGAGCACACAACATTTATCTTTTGAAATAAGCTAATTTAACTTGTTGAAGTACAATAAATAACTTGAATTTATTTTGTTTATTTTGTACAAATAAACAAAACTTTTTTCGGGTCCCAAAAAGTATGCTATCTTTTTAACAGCTTCGCAACTTTTTTCCCTCAGCCCGAGATATAAAATAATTATAAGGGTATTAATCAGTCTTACGTGTCACACTGCTGCTGATGAAGTCTTCTACAAGTTTTTTTTTCGGGCACCCTCGTAGTGGTTTAGGATATCAAGGGAGCTGGAGAAGGGAGGGGGGTAGGGTGATAACCCAAACGGGAAACCCTTCTAGCTGCTGTTGCCCTCGCGCTGTCAGCAGCTTTGTAATTAGTTGCCTTTTTCTTTACGCTTCGCACTCATCGCAGTTGCAGTCGACGCTGCTGCTGGCGGCGCTGTCGCTGCTTATGTCAGACGTGCGAGATTGATGGCGTGTCATTTTTTAGCTGCCGGAGATGCGAGATGGACAAATGCTGACCATCATTTTGAGCTGACACGTAGTCGGCATCGCATTTCACATCATGGAAACGGATACGCTTTAATTAGCCAAGCGTGCACGCGCGGAAAATGCGGAAAATGTGGCGAAAATGTGTACGCACGCGGCATTGTGCGGCACATTTGGGGAAAAGCGCCGCGACACGATGCGATGCGGTGCTCCAATATTGACAGTCGGAAAATGGGGGAAATTAAATTGAATTGCATTTGCATGCAGCATTCAGCATTCGACTGTTGGCAGTTGCAATGCCATTTCAGCTAAGCCCTGATCGAGCAAGGGGGGATGTGGCGGGGGTGGGGTAAGCCCCCTTGGGGCATATGAGTACGACGATTGTAATAATATTGACTAAAGTTTCGATTGAAGCGCATATTGCAAATAAATATAAGCGTTTTTATGGCTTCATTCAGAGTGTCGCCTGTGGCGCTTATAGAAAATAGTCAATGTGGTTGGGAGGAAGAAAGTAGAAGAGGGAGAGAGAAGAGAGAGGGAGAGGCAGACAGGTGGAGCGAGATGGGTCGAATAATATTACCATATTTTCACAAACAGTGACAGGCGAGCACACACACAATGTGTAGCAACAAAATTGAAGAGGAGAAGCAAGCCACTAGAATGCAGCAGAAACTCCACAATACCGTAGACTTTACAGAGTATCATAAGTGCAGGGCAGCAAGGCAGCCATAGTAGTTTAAAAAACTTCTTAGAAGCCTGAGATAATAACACTTGCACAACTACAGCATACCCTGTAAAGTGACTCTAGCATGTAACAACAGCTCCCTGATATTGTCGCCCTTGCAGGGTATTATAAGTGCAACCCAGTGGAGCAGGCAAAGAGTTGACAAAACCCCAAAGAGGTAAAAATTTAACGGGAATTGCAAATGCTGTTGACACTTGCACAACGCAAACAATTGTTCGCAATCTGCTGCTGTTGCTGCTGCTGCACTCTCACCTTACCCACACACACACACACAACTACCTGTCTCTCTCTCCCATTCTCTCTCTCTTCCTCTCCCGTCTCGCTCTAGTCTGGTTTGCGTATTTGAAAGCTGGTTGCATCGAGCAGCGTTTTGGCAATTTTCATGTTTGCATAGTTTTGGCAACACTTGATTGCCTTTTGGCTTTGCCACACACGACACTCACACACACACACACATAGACATGCACACTAGCACACACACTGGGGAGTCCACCTGGTGTGACAGTCTGACAACTTGATGCTCTGACAGTCTGACGGTTTTTATCGCTTTTGGGTAATCGAAAACTTCACCAGAAATCGGATATGCAACTTAAACTCGCTCTTGAGTTCTTGGCCACGCCCCGCAAATTAGCTGGGCGTCTGTGACACACACTATGTATGTGGCTGTGTGTGTGCGTATGTGTGTGTACCGCACATAAATCATATTTGGCTTTGGGCTATGCGGTTCAGCGAGAGAACGACAACATTCAATCAAAGTGCAGCAAATCTCCCAAATTTGTTATTCGTCACGTACGAGTGTCAAGTCGTGTCTGCTCTCTGTCTCCTTCCCCCACTACCCCTCTCTCTCTCACACACTCTCTGTGTGTGTGCTGCGTGCGTGTGTCAAAGGTCATTAAGATGCTTGTTTAATGTCGCATTCATTTAAAGTCAAAGTTAATACAAACATTCGTTGAATGTGAATCGTTTCGTTGTTTGGGGCTCGTGTTTGTGCTTATGGAAGTAATCGTTATCGTAATAGTGATCGCTATCGAAATCTCTGCATTTTTGCAGCCAACCAACGACAGCAGTGCCCCGCCCTGGCAAGTTATCAACTTTACACTCAACTGAATATTTCCAGTTTTGGCATTTCCTTGTGCGTCGTCGCATGGCTTATTAAATATTAAATTGATAAGGCTGCGACGAGGCTGGAATTGGAGGACTGGGGCTGGGGGCTGTTGGACTGACAGGCTGACAGGCGAGTGTGCTCTGTTCCCCCACTCTCCCTCTGGCTTCCCTCTCCCCTTCTCCCCTTTACAGTCATTCGCGTCTCTCACGCTTTGGGCCTTTTTTCATTTTTTCGGGAGTTTTTGTCCCAGCTGTGTGTGTGCCGCATTTGTTGCCTATTTCTTTTCTATACCCAGCAGGGTTAGAGAGGGAGAGAGGGTTGTATAGGCTTTAAATGGTACAACGGACACACTAGCATGGTTTTATAGCAGCTCTTATAGCTACCTTTATCATTAATCTTGTAAAAGTTTTACCTGCAGAAGTTTTGTTTTGAATGGCTTTATTCATAGAGTTGTTTTATAGCAAACATCTTTTATTTGGTTTTGCTAGAGAGTGTAGATTATCTTATCAGAACTACTTGATTTATAGCAGATTTACAGTTCAATTGCAATAGATTTACAACAGACTTACAGTAGATACATAACAAATATATAGTAGAGTAAATGGAGAAATTTATAGCAGACTTATAGCCGATTTATAACCGATTTATAGCAGATTTATGGTAGATTTATAGTAGATTTATAGCAAAATGAATTCCAATTAAATCAGATTAAGTTCGATTTATAGCAGAATAAATTTTATTTATAGCGGAATAAAGCTTTATCAACAAGTTTATCCGAATTTGATGAAACTATGTCTGTTTAAAAAATTAATTTATAAGATACCCTGACTAAAAGACAGTTTTTATAGCAACTGACTGTATATTTGTTGCATCTTTCATTCAGCTGTTGACAGGGTATCATGGTTAACTGACTTCTTTGCTTTGTTTTGCCTAAGCGGCTTTGACTGGAAAGAGTCAGTGTATTGTTGTTGCGCGTGTGTCGCAGTGTGTGTGTGTGCAGCTTCAACTAGGGACCGGGGGACAGGCAGGAGTGGGAGGGGCTTGGGGAAGGGGGATTTGGTCTGCAGATGCGAAACTCTTGTATGCTAATATTGCGGGCATATTTTTCATGTCGCAATCATTTTCTGCGCTCGCTTTTTGTTTTGTTGTTCCCCCCTCTGCACTGTTGTTGCTGTTGTTGCTTAAGCGTTGATTGCAAGCATTTGCATAATTTAAGATTGTTCTGTTCAGTAGCACTCGACGAGGGTTCCCCGTCTCCCCCTCCTACTTTCAGATTTTCGCATTGTGTCTCGCACTGACGGCGCATGAAAATGAAAATTCCCAAGCTTGGTCGCGCATCTTTCGCTGCTTCGCGAAATTAACATATTTCTTTGAAGCTCTGCTAAATTATTAAGGATATAAATAGCAGGACTTCTTCTCTAGCCCGACAAGCAGCATTGTTCGCATTGTTGTTCTTATTGTGCTTGGCAAATATTGAAAAAGTTTCTCATTTCCATTTCAATTTCTCATTGCAGCCTTGAGGACAACGACAGGACACGGCAACTTGAGTGGGAGAAGTAGGTGGAGAACGAGGAGGTGAAGGAGTAGTTTATGCATCCGGAGTTGGTGCAACGGGAATGTCCACAGCCAAACGGCTGGTGCTCTCGCTACGTAGAAGGAAACACACAAAGGGCCTCAACTCGGCCACAACATCATCAACACGGCTGGTATCCGCCGGCGCATCGCCAGGGCATGAGCTGGTCGAAATTTCGATTGTCTCCGATCATCGATTCTCCTATGGCGGCTGCATTGTCAAAAGCAATAGCACCAACGACACCAGCAGCGTTGACGCTGCGGTGGTCCGTTCGTCAACAGGTGAGCGGCAGTTAATCACACTCTTGAATACATCATATACACTTACAGAAAACAGAAGGCATAGGTATATAAACTACTTACCCTTCTCCCCACTTCCCTTTCCCACTCTCCCTTTACAGGAGCTAACATATTTGAGTATTGCTTTTGTTTCGTAGTTCCCTTCTACAAAGTACAAAGCTTTAACAAAATTCAGAAACAGAAAAAGAATCGGCAAATTGAACTTTTGAACTGACTACCCCCACCCCCACCTCACACACACACACACCCTGCTCTGCATGCTGTGTAGAACTCATTGCCGCATCCTTTGCCCGATTTATATATCTACTTAATGCTTATACAGTTTTGTAGTGTCAATGACACACACACACACTAGATAGTACACTCTATACAGACTACATAGCATACTCTAGCATACACACACACGCACACACACACATAGAGCGCCCTCTTTGTGTCGCTGCCTTTGCCTTTGTCTGACCTTTTCGTTTAGCTGCTTTTTTCGGCAAAGAGAAAGAGAATCTCGAACGACAGCTGCAAGTCGCAAACAACTTTGCCATTTTCTCATTGATTGGCATTTGGATAATGCCAGACAAGCAACTATATATACACACATACACAGAGAGACGCGCACATACAGCGACAGGCAAAGCGTTACTGCAGTCAAAGGTGCGCGGTGCGATGACATTCCATTTGCATATTTAATGCAGTTGAATGACTTGCAAATGGCGCAACTTTAAGGCCATCTCCCTCTCTTTATCTCCCCCACTCTCTCTCTCTCTGCAGGATTATGTTATGAGCAGCTCTATCTCTTTTTTTCTCTCCCCTAGCAATCACTGCTTTGAGTTTCACCTTTCCCTGTTCACCTTTTAGCGTGAAACTCCCATAAAAAATGCTCATCAAATCAAGCTGGCGACAAACAAAGCTCATTTCGCGTGCTTACCCCATTATATGCACTGGCTACCATGGCGTGTTCTATATATAGCACACTTACTTACATATATATAGTATATACTATATATATATGTATTTATAGTAGTTCTTTTGCACTCTCCTTCTGCTTCTGTGCTTAAGTGACTCAAAGAGACGTCTCAATTCAGTAGAAAATGTGCTTGGAAATAGTTCTTTAAATAGCGCTGTTTATTGCGTTTCTAAGTCAGTTTGCTGAGTCATAAATATAACAGTCCTCACGATATGCTGTGTAGGTTGTATATACCACACAATCTTGGTATATGTTTAGTATATGTTGATGAAGTTTAGGTTCAACTGTGATTTGTGATTTGATAAGGTAGAAAGTGCTTTGGACATGCCAATTGCCTTGCTATGTTTTAACTTCGGGCTTGTGACTTAATGAAGAATATGTGCTGCACTTGCTAGACTAATTTACTAAGTCTAAAGGAATGTTATAGCGCTTTCTAGGGTATCTACAATTTGTGGAAAGTTGACATGCTTAGTTTACTTTCTCTCTTTGTGTTTCTCATAGGCAACTTAGTTTTAATAAGAATTTAAACTGTATTCTGACTTGCACTGGGGTTATCCTCAGACGTGCATACCTCTTTAACCTAGTTATAGGGTATTAAGTAGTCGTAAAATACAGATAACTTAAACGACTTCAGTTTTTGTTGATTTTCTTATGTATATTTTCTTAGGCTCAACTTTAATTCAGTCTAGGCTTGATTTAAGGTATTCCCTACTCGCTTATACCCTCCCTACTTAACTTTAAAGTGTATATTAGTAGTGTACACCTCCTCTAGACTGTCTATAGGATATCTACTAGTCATGCACACTGCACAGCCTTTCTTTTTAGTCTAAAATCAACTCCTATCGAGATGCTCTCTGCAGTTTCCGCTCAACTCCAGTCTCCCCTTCTACTCTAGGGTATTTGCTAGTCTTATACAGCCCTTGCCCTGTGCCTGTCTTGTGATGTGTGAAACCCGACTGTGATTTGACAAAGCGTCTTAGCCGAAGCTACTTAGCTGAAGGTATCCCATCGCATTCCCCCTTTCCTCGCCCCTCTCTCGCTCGCTTTTCCTTCGCTTGTCTGTCACAATTGAGCCACAAGTCAGTCCGATGTCGGCCTGTGCTGGCCCTGCTGCTGTTGCTGCCGTTGTCAGCTGCCTGTGCTGCTATTGGTAAACGTATTTGTCTTCTAGTTCTACTCATTGTTGTTGCTGTTGTTCTTGTTGTTGTCGTTTGTCTTTTGTATGGCAAGCAAAATAAATCAATCAAATGACAAATATGCTTAGACAATTGCCAAGCAGAGGCAGCATCAGCATCAGCATCAGCCTCAACCTCAGGCACAGCCACAGCCCTGTCCTAATTTCATTGCCTCAACAGCCGCTGCAAGTTCTTCTTCTTGAGGCTGTGTGCGACCGCACAACACGCACAAATACACACACAGAGACACACTCACACACACAGAGAGATACGCAGACGTTGTCTTAGCCAAGCCACAGCTTCGTTTTGCGGTTTTGCTTGTCACATTTTATAGGCCGCATATGTTGCGACCATTTTTCTTCTCTCCCTTACGATGAACAAGAAGAAGAAGTAGAATAAGTTCTCCATGTTCTTCACTAGTTTGTTGTTGATTGCGGTGTGGCACGTTCACTTTGGCTTACAGTTAATTTTGAGTGAAATTCAATTTATCATTGTGTGCGTCGCCATAAATCCGAATCTGAATCTGAAATTCGAAATTCGAATTTCGTTTTGCCATTTTCTGTGGCTAACGAGCTCAGCATTTGCCTTTGCTTTACAGCAAATGCGATTTATTTCGTACAACGTTCTGCTTGTTGTTGCTTGCAACATGAGCGTGCAAGTTGTGCCTGCAATTTGTTCCGGGGCGCCGGCTAACGCGGCGTATGCGCAATGCGTTAAATGACTCCTAACTGCAGTGACTAATAACAAGTGTATATGTGCCGGTCGACACTTGCCCTTTTCTCTCTCTTTCTCGCGCTGTGCCCAGCTCTTCTCTCTCTTTCGCCCTTACTGTGCCTTCTCGCTCTTCCCTACTCTGCCCTCTCTCTCTTAGTCTCCTTTCTAGTTCGCCACAAAGTTCTGCAGGCATTTGCTATTGACATTTATCGCATGGCGGCTTGAATTTAATGACTGTTAAGTTGTTTGCGTACAAAGTGCACGCTCTAACGCTTGTCCAGTGCACAGGGTATGCACGACTAGCAGTTGCGCTGTAAATAAGTGAGTGGTTAGTGAATAAAGTCTGTATAAACTAGTTTAGTGTGCAGTTCCTACCATCTATATAGGACAAAGCTGTTCGAAAACACACCATACAATGCCAACATTATTATTTCTTACTAAACTACCCTCTTTACTTGCCTGCTACACAGGGTATGTGTTGCAATTGTCAACCACAGCAGCCGCCATGAAAATAATGAAAGCAGTCAAGTTATTTACCAATTTTCTGCTTAACATTCCACTACCCTCTACACTCAACTTGCTACTGGGTATACAGCTGTGAACACAGTCTAAAAAAAATATAGAAAAGTTATACAAAAATTCAAAGTTTAACCTCCCTCTCGATCCACCCAACTACAGGGTATACTTGCCTGCAAATATCAACCACAGCAGGAGCTAAAAAAATAATAATAAAAGCCTCGGCAACTTTTCAACTTTTCTGGACATATTTTTTATATGGCGTTGACAATTTTTATTATGTATTTACGTATGAACATTGCTCTTTTAAGACCATGATGCGCTGTCATCCAACCCCCCTCCCCCTCCATCTCTCTACCCCCTCTCTGTGTGTCTGTGTGTGCGAGCCGTGTCCGTGTCTGTGACAAAGGCAATTCGGCAGCAGCTTTGATCAAACTTTTTGTTGGTTTTGCTGCGTGTCTCTCTCTCTCTCTCGCTGTCTCTCTGTCTCACTCACTCGGTAGCTTTGCTAAATTGAATTTGACTTATGGAAAAAGGAACGGAAAAATGTTTAAAAGCTGCACGTGCAAAACTCGAAATGAACAACAAAATGGCCGCGTTTCAACTGCGGGGATTACTTTTACTTTTATTGTGCAATGCCAGCTTTATTTGACTGTATTAAAATTCCACTTTGGGGTATGCCAAACTGGGCAGTTTGGCAATGGAAATATTTGCTATTTTGCATGCCCCGCGCGAACATTGAAATATGCTTTGAGCGGGGAAAAAAGGCTACCTTTGGCAGGCCGAAGGTTTAATACTCTTGCATGCTCAAAACTGATGCAATTTTTTCAATATTAGACAGATATTTAACAGATAGACAGACAGACGAACATATACGAACATATCGAATTTGTGCAAAAAGCGTTGCCTACTTTTTGGGCGCGACGTAATAAAAGCCAATTGGAGAGAATTGAAAGCTAAATGCATCAGGCTAAATGTATCACACTGTGTGTATGTGTGTGTGTGTGTGTGTGTGTGTGTGTGTGTGTGTGTGTGTGTGTGTAGTGCCAGTTGAAAGCGTATTTGCTGCTCTCAACTTGTAAACGATATTGTCATTCACAATGGCCGGCAAAGTGCTTGTGAATGCGCTGGGAGATTGCTATTGGCTTTGGCTTTGGCTTTGGCTTTGTCTTTGTTGTCGCTTGTCCTGTTGAATTCGCTTTAGACTCCTTCTCACTCTTTTCTCTCTTCGTCTGTGTATGGCATAATTGAGCTTAGAGGTCTTATGGCAGCTGCATCATTGATTTGGCTGTCCCCGTTGCCACATGCCACATGCCCCAAACTGACGCAGGCAGCTTTGGCAAACGTCAAAGTTTTGTGCAAAGTTTTTTGTGTTGTTCTTATTGCACGCTCGTTGCGGCAACTTGTTGTTGTTGTTGGAGTGTTGCTGCTGCTGTTATTGCTCATGTTGTTGTTGCTGTAGGTCTTCAGCAACAGCAGCAGCAAGCAGCAGCAAGCAGACAAAGCTGAATTGTGCTGGCGTTGTGAAAGTTTTTCCATTTGCCAGGCGACTCTACTCGACTCGACTCGACTTGGTCTCGCTTTAAGGCTGTCCCTCTGCTTACTCCCTCTCTCTTTCACGCTCTCCCTCCCTCTCTCTCTCTCTCTCCCGTCTCTGTTGCCAGCTCCCTCTCTGTATAATTAGTTTTATTTACCTGGCAGCTGGCGCACACGCAAATTTTAATTAGAATTTATGCATGGGCCCAGGTTATCAGGTGGCGCACTGTCCAGTTCAACTTCAACCTACGCCACTCGAAGCGATTAAAGTGAAGCGAGTTGAATGTAATTCAAGCCGCCATTGCTTTGATTGCAAATAGTTAAGCTAGGGATGGTGAGTGGACATAGGAGGGAGAAGGTGCGGAGAACTAAGGGCGATAGCTCTTGTAATTCGAGTATTTCAATTATAAAAGCAATTGTGGCTGCTTGATTGTTCGCCATATTAGTTTACCTTTTTGATATAGCACTTTGTGTTAGCAGTGTCAAATGAAAAGTGCAGTTAGTGCAGGGCATGGGGAGGAGGGGGAGGTATGAAGTGGTGCAGCCAGGGGGCAAAGGGAGGGGTCATGCTGTTGCCGCTGCTGTTTGCTATCAAAAATAGTTGCAGCAGTTCGAATTGCCACAATGTTGCACAGTAATAGTGGCGGGGCATGGCTTACGGCTGCGTTTTAATTGTCAACTGCGTTTGAGCCAAACGAGCTGCACACTGTACGTGGCACGCAGCATGCAGCACGTTGCGTATACGCCACATCAGCCGGCCACAATGTTGCGCTCGTTGCAAACTATGCAAAGCAAGAGGGGGAGGGAGAAGGGAAAATGAGAGCGTGGCAGGTATAAAGCGGCACAAAGGGGCACTTAAAGTGCGGCACAGACTGAGAGAGAGAGAGAGAGGGAGGGAGAGGGAGGAGGAGGGAAAGGGAGAGAGACGGGGAGAGACACTCTCAGCTGGCAAAAGCTTTGAAAAGGTTTTGCTTTGTCGGCGTGTAATGCAATTACAAATGCCGTCAGTGCTGCTCGGGCTGGACCAGGTAGGTGTTGGCCAAAGCAAGCGACAGCACAGACAAATGAGAGGAAGTGAGAAAGGGAGAGCTTGAAAGAAAAGGAGACAAATAGAGGGAGACAGACAGAGCTGTAGCTGGCCATTGCTTTGCAGTGCTCAAGTGCGTTGACTTATCAGCTAAAGTGCAGTATTAAAAAAATTATCAAAGCAGGCAGCAAAAAGGGAAAGATAGCAAAAGATAGGCAAGATGATAGAGGAGAATTAGAGAAGTAGAGGGGGGAAGAGCAAAGAGGCAGAGAGTGGCATAATACGGCAAATGGCAACGCACATTGAGTGACGCTTAAAACACGCACTCACAAGGACCGCAAATGCTTGAGCAGACAAAGCCTAAAAAGCTTGATCTGAGCAGCAGAGAGCAGTGGAAGGTATAAGGCAGATGGCAGGGAAGGGAGAGGAGAGAAAGGGAGAAGAGAAGGCATTGAAGCTGTATAGCAGGTGGCAAAGCTTGCCTAAAATGATGTATGCGTTTTTAATTAAGCTCAAAGTTGGCACTGAAAAGTTTTCTAATGAAGTGAGCTATGAGCTGACAGCGCGCGCTGTCCCTCTCTGTCTCCCCTCTCTCTCTCTCCCCTTCTGTCTCCTCTTCTCTCCCTATTAGTTGCTGCCTTTAAAAGTTCATTAAAGTTGCATAAGCTTGCCCTATCGATCAGAACAAGGCATGACAAGCCGTTGCAGGCAGAACTTATACGATTTAAATAGTTGGCAGGCATTAAAGTTGTAGTGAGTGTGCATGTGTGTGTGTGCTGTGTGTGTGCCTGCTACAATTACAGCACAGCGCACACATTTACCGTTACCGGTGACAGTTGTGGCATATCAATCACTTGCCTCAATGCCTGCAGAGCATAAACCTATTATTTTTCAACCACACAGACATGTCTGTCTGTCCGTCTATCTATCTGTCTGTGTGTGAGTGTGTGTGTGCAGAGCAGAGATTGCTAAGCTGGCTGGCATACACATGTTTGCCCTTATCAGTGGGTTGAGAGAGAGGGGAGGGTAGCCCGGTCAATTGGCAGCGATAATTTGGCAGTGCCAGAGTTGCCTTTCCCTCTCTCCCTCTCTCTCCCTTCCGCATATGCTGTGCTGGATTAGCTGTAGGGGATTAACAGCTAACCAGACCGCAGACGTTGCCAGACTGCGCAATTGCAATGGCCCACAGAGAAGGGAGTAGAAGAGAGGAGGAGGGGCGTGGCTCTGCTGCATCAGCATTAAATGTCAGCTAACTGCGTCGCGGGCGCGAGAGTGCAAAGTTTTTAAAGAAGCAATTTGGCAAATTTATGTTGTAATTATCCTTCCCCTCCCTCTCTCTCTCTCTCTCTCTTTCTCTGTCTCTCTCTGCAAATGCCTCTGGCCCCGACTGGCCGACACCGCAGCAAATTAAGTTTTGCGCTTTGCTCTCTTGCCGCCTTCCAAAAAACCAAGGGGGAGTGGCAAGTGGCGTGTGGCGTGCGGCTGACGATGGCAGCAGCTAAGCGGATTACAAAATATTTTTTTTCACTCTCTTGGTGTCTCGCGTGCGTTCCCTCTCTCTCACTTTCCGCCTCTCTCTCTCGCTCTCTATTTCTGCTTGTCTCTGCATCTCTTTCTATTATTTCTGCTGCTGCTTCTTTCGCTTCTTGTTCTACTTTTTCTTATACTTCTTACTTTTGTTTTATTTTTTACTTTTTACTTTTTTGGCCTTTTTTTTGGCCTTTTTTTTTGGCCATTTTTTGGGTAGCTTGCTGATTGGGCACGTGGCGCTGCGGCAAATTTGCCTTCTTACAATGCGATAAGCGCAATTACAGAAGCAAAATTATAAGCAGCTAAGACGAGAGGAGAGAGGGGGGAGTGGAAGGCAAGCAGGGGGCGGGCCGCAGTTTGCAAGTTGCTGCACGTTTGGCACAAGCTGCAACACACAATTTTGATAGTGCTTCAATGTGCAATGCACTGGGCGTGGCAAAGAAGGCAGCAAGAGGAGCAGGCACAGGCGGGCAGGGGAGGGCAGGGGAGTGTGGTGGAGTCTGTGGTGCGACGCATGCAGCAACTGTGTTGCCAGTAATCGCATTTGCTTGCCAATAAAATTGTTACCAAAAGCACAAATTGAGAGTTCAGCTGAGTTACGTGTGCACATTTTATGAACAGAGGGGGATGGAGAAGGGGAAGGCAGAAGAGGAGGTTACGGGTTAATGGCTGCTGATGTTCCAGGGACATGTGTGAATATGATTGCCGTGTGTGTGTGTGTGTGTGTGTGTGTGTGCGAGACCGCGCCTGCATTGATAGTGCAGCCCTGCGGCAAACTATTACGACCGCAATCGAATCACCAATTTGGAGACAGACAGACAGAGCAGCCCACAACCTGAGCCCAGTGGGCGTGACATATGCTGCAAACAGACAGACAAAGAGAGAAGAGCAGGAGAGACAGACCATAACATAATACTCAAATTAAAGTGCGTCCAGGGAGTGGATGGAGAGGGGGGGGAAGGTAAATGCCGACAAATGCTGCGACAAATTATGAAATGAAAATGAAAATGAGAATGACCAAAATGAAGTCAATTTTTATTGTGTAGAGCAGCAAACTGAACCCAACCGGACGGCAATTGACAATAAAAAGTTCAAAGTATGTATTTGATGATGTTTTCAAAGGAATTTACACACACACACACACATACACACGCAGTCGCACACTCAGAGAGTTGAATTGTGGGGCAAGAGAAAAAGCTGCCGAATGAGAGCAGAAATTGCTTGACATTAAATTCAATGCGATTAGGTCACACAGTAATACACACACACATACACAGAGAAATACACACACACACTCACGGAGGGAGAACGAAACACAACACATATGTAAGGCATGAGCAGCGAGGGTAGTGCAAGAAGTAACAACTCGCTAGCAGTTTAAGTGAAGCAGGAGAGAACTTTACAGCGTCTTAAATTTTGTTTTACATTGCTTCTATCAGTAAGTTTAACATACTGTGCATCATTATTAACATGACTGTTAAGAATTTCGTGTACCTGTAACATTTAAAAATGCTGTTAGAACAGCTTTAGACGCTTCACCTTGTAATAACATTCATGCCAATACCCTGTAAAAGCTCATGTAGAGCTACTGTTAAATGAACACGGACAACATTTTATAATTTAGTAGTAGTTTGAAGAAAGTGATGTAGAAAAATTGATGTTTACTGGACTTCTTTTATATGAATCATCTATGTTTATCGATTTGAAGCTTAGACAGAGTTAACAGACAGAGTTACTTCTCTATTCATTCTTTGCATCTCTGTTAACAGAACTGTAAAGTGTTTCGTTTAGTAGCATGTTGTTAGAGCATAACATTTGTGTAGCCGCTCTTAATATTATCTTAAGAAGAAACTGAACAGAATTATGAAGTCCCTATAAAGCAGCTTTAACAAACTTTATAACAGTCAACAGTGAAAGTTGCTTTTAACATAGTTCCTAGGCTCTGTTGACTCTGCATATTGCCAGTTTCCATTCCATCGTTTTGGTCATATGGTTCAACAGCCTGTTGAAAGATACTCCTATGCAGCACTGCTGTAGTATTAACATTAACATGCGCAGTTTTAAGTCACTGTTAAGTAACATATGTCATTAATAACACAACAGTGTTATTCCAGTTCTCATCACTTACAGTTGGCAGGCATAACATGTGCAAAACACACTTCATTTGCCCAATTCACTCAAAATGAGTCCCTTATACAGTCTTTACTACCTTCTGCAAACTCCTCTGGCAACCCTCGCTGCTCGTGGCGAACTTCTTTGCTTCTCATTCTGCCCGCACTGATGTGTGTGCACTTAAATTTGATATCCTTTGTGCGCTCTGCCCCGTTGGTGCTGCTGCTGATGCTGCTGCTGCTTGGCTCGAATTGACTGCGACTTGAGGCATTCGCCATGCGGATTCACATGCGGATTCACATTCACATGCACACACTCACACTCACACACACTCAGACTTACACTCGTTTTGGTATTCGTTTGCAGTTGTGCGTGGTAGGCGTGGCTCTTGTTGGCTCTTATTATGTTTGGGCTTTTTGCCGTTTGTCCGGTCTGTCGTCCGTCAGGCAGAAAAAGAGGAGCAAGGGTGGAGCGGAGGGAGTGCCAGAAGAGGGGAGGGGGCGTGCCTTAGTCGCATTGCTGTTGGGGCCATTAATGCACAGGCATTGGAATCATGTGACCTAAATACGCCTGCCCCCAGAGCTAATGGCATAATGTGCGGAAGCTGGAGCAGTCAGAGCAGCAACAAAAACATCACACAACAACAACAACAACTGTAAGCAAACATACAACAAAAAGGAGGAAGAACTGGAAAAAAAACTCTCGTCGGGGGCAATTTCTCATCTGCCGCCCCAGCGGCGACGGCGACGGCGACGGCGGCATCGACTTTGGCTGCCACTTTAAAAGTTGCCCACAAAATGAAATTGAAAAGTCAATACACAGTGTAATTTGTTGTTATTGTTGTTGTTGCTGCTGTTGTTGCTGCTACTGGGGCAGCCCTTTTGGCAGCTCATTCAATTTATTTGTAATTTTTTAACAATTTAACCGACGAAAATAAAGGAAAACTTTTGCCACGCACTTGGCGAGGGCAAAGAGTGAGACAGAGAGAGCTCTAAAAACACAAATACAATTACCAAGCACAGTCAGCAGAGAGGTGGAGGGGGGGGGGGAGGATGAGCAGCATAGACAGCAATGTGGGCGGGCCATGCCCTCGCAGTCCCCCTCCCCTCTTGCTCTCCCTCCTCTGCGTGCTTAGAATGTGTAATTCATTTGAAAGTTGAGCGCGCGTAACTGTCGACAGAAATTCATTTAACTTTTTGGTCGCAGGTCAAAGGTCAAGTTGACTGGCAGTACGTACTAGCTGCTGTTGTTGTATTTGTAGTTGTGGCTGCTGCTGTTGCTGCCACTGCGTGTTGTTGTGCAGTTCGTCAATTAGCGACGCCGCAAGCGGCTTAGCTTGAGCCGCAGCAGCAACAGCAGCAAAAGCGATTAATGCATTAATTCCGCCTAAGTCGCTGCTACAAAAGTGGGCGTGGCCAGTGGGCAAGAAGGAGTAGCCAAGCATGCTTACACATGCAGCACTGGCCACATAACATACGGGGGCAAGTGTAGCCGCCTTCCCTCCTCTTCCTTCCTTGCTCCCCTGTTGTCTGTGGCAAAGTTTTAATTATAGTTACAGCTTATTGTTGTTGCATGCCACACACACACAGTTGCTCAGCTAGCTTGAGGCATTTTCTTGCTGCGTCGGAAATTGCAACTTGAAGCGGTTTTAGCTTAATTTCAGTTGGACACACACACATGCATAGCATGCAACATGCAACACACACGGATGCAGACACCGACACAGAGACATGTGTTGGCAGGCCTGCTCTGTAATCACAGCTGCAGCTTTCTCTGTCTGGCATTTTTGGCATTGCTCAGCTCAACAATGAAGCGAGTTGATGCTGTGCTGCTGCTGCTGCTGTTGTGGCATGTGCAGCATGCATTGCTTGCAACTTGAAATTATTTGTGGCATGCAAAATAAACTGCAAACATTTTGAAGCCCCAAAAAACAGTTTGCCTGCCCTCTCTCTCTTCCCCTTCTCTCTGTCTCTCTCCTGTTCTGACGTCAGCACTGGCCGTGTTTGGCAGAGCTTGATTGATTGATTGATTGATTGAGCAATTGATTGAGTGTGCCGCAAGGCCGATGAGGATGTTGCATGCAACTTGAAATTCGATTCATTTGCGCATTTTCTAAAGCTCAACAACAACTTGAACTGCTGCCCAAAAAGGGCACAACATATAGACAGGCAGGGGCGTGGCACTTGTAGGGAGGGGAGAGGGAAAGGAGAAAAGGGTGGCAAGGGGAAAGGGGGACAGGCGCAAGTGGGCTTCAGTTTTATCGCTGGCCAAAAATTAAAATCTAAGCCAAACACACAAGTTGCCGCACAAGTTGGCTTTGTGCTAATCACATCACGTGCGGCCCTTGGCGCCAGCAAAGCACACACACTCACACACTCACACACACGCACACATATGCAGGCACACATATACACAGCCTGGCAGTGTTCCCAGTGATTGTGTTTATGCAACTATCTTGGGCCGCAAAATGTGCTTTTTGGCCAAAAGCGAATGACAGCGCAGGCCTTCTTGGCGCTTGCGGTATTTGTCGCAATTGCCGTTAACTGGCAGCGCATGTGTTGGTGTGTGTGTGTGTGTGTGTGCGTGTTTCATTATCAAAGCCGAGTTTGCCACTAAGCACGTCGTAAACAATAAGTTGGCCCAACACGGTTATTGCCTTGTGGCGCAGGCACAGCCAGCAACACTCAAACGGGGCCACGTGTGTGTCATGTTAGCGTGTGTGCCTGTGTGTGTGTGTATTAGTGTGTGTAGTGCGCGCCGGCACATCTTTATGGCATATATAATTTTTGCTTAAAATTATTTAATATGCCGCACTGTCCTGTTGCTGCCACAGTTGCCTGAGCTGAGAGGAAGAAAGAGCTAAGGGAGAAAGGAGCGAAGGGTGTCAGTGTGAGGTGTGTGAGTGTAAGGGTGTGTCTGAGTGTGTGTTATTGATAGGCCAGCGGCTCATGTTATTACCGGCTACATTTTCAATTTGGGGCTGCCTCTAAGTTGGTCTAACTTATTAGCAAACTTCCGTTGAAACTAATTTGCCTGTTCCGCTCAAAGGGAATTTTCACAGTGTTGATCATAGTGTTTTTCCCCTAGCTTTAACTGAATTTTCCTTCCTTTTCCACACACTTTTTGTTGCCGTATTTAATGGAGTTTTGCAAAGCACTCTCCATAGAGTTTTTTCTGCATTTCTGATAGAATTTAATGCAAACTAAACACTGGGAATAGACAAATATTGTCGATAGCTTTTTGCCCTAAAAAGTATGCAAGGGAAAATGAAAATATTTTGGTAGTTTATTTTGCAGCTAATTCGTTGGTATTACAAATGTTTTTGCCTGCAGCTGTGCAACAAAACAGTTAACTATTTGAGCTCCCCGACTTCCCCCCCTCCCCTGAGACGCACTTGAACTATGCAAATATGCAGCAGGAAATACACATGCAGAGTGGCACACACACACGCACTTACACTTGTATCTGTGTGTGAGCGTGTGTGTGCTGACGCATGTGAGAAGTTTCACTGCTGGCAATTGCCTCTGTTTGGGTTTCTGTTTCTTCGTTTCTCTACTTCTCTGTCTGGCTTTGTCTGTCTGTGCAATTGACATTTTAACTGACTGCTAAGTGCTTGTTGCTTACTCCACCTCGGTCTCTCTCTCTCTCTCTCTGTCGCTTGTGCTAGTGCTGTCTCTGTCGCACACACTTGGTTCCATTTACTCCTTGTGCTTGCATTCTAATTTAAATTAAACTAATTTGTAAATCTTAAACAAGGCAAAGAGAAGGCGAGAGGGAGAGGGGGAGAGTGAGCTGGCAGCAGCCTCTTAGTGCCACTTGCTGCAGTTGTATGCCCTCAACATGCCCTTGCAACAGATAACACACACAAGCACACACGCACACACACAGACACACTTACGCACACACTCTCTGTGTATTTTTAACCCAAATCCATTAGAGCAGTTACTCAAGAACGCTTTAGATATTTATGTGCTGCGCGCAGTTAGCTACAGCTGCACACACACTTAGACACACACGCACACAGGCAGTCACAGACGGAGGTCACAGCGCTCTCAGCGCCAGGAAACATCAAGTAAATACGACGACGACGACGACGTTGAGCAACGTGGAACGGCAACGGCGACTGCACTTGGGGGCGAATAACGCTGGCAAACAAATACGCAAACATTTATAAGATTGCTGAGCTCATAACGAAATGCACTTACACACACACACTCACACACGTACGCACGCAGCGGGACAGAGAGAGAGAGAGTGTATCTATGTGTCTGTGTGAGCTAGGCAGAGGCAGCTTTAGTGTCAACTGCGGGAGATGCATCTCCAGCTGCTGCGGCAGCTCATCTGCCATTCATAGGTCTGCGATGCAGCTACCCTCCTCCTCCCTTGCACCCCTCACCTCCTCCCTTAGGCATGCCCATGTGGCAGGCAATGTATGCTAGCTACCTTGAGAGTAGCTACTGTGTGTGCCACAAGCTACGGCAGACGACGACGCCCTGTGGCGCCTTAATAGTCCCACGGCTGCTGCAGCTTAAGACGCACGCAAAGAGTTTACGTTGCTCTCCTCTCTCTGTGTGTGCGTTTGTATGTGGCACGTGGCAACTTGCAACGTTGCAACTCGTGCAAATCACCGCCTGCTCAAATGGAATGTAATTAACTGCATATTTCAGGGGAAATTAAGATATTGCCTCGACTCGACTCGACTCATTCTGCCTCGCCTCGGACGCTCTCCCTCTCTCTCTCTCTTGGTCTGTCAGTCAACTGCAGTTCGGCGCACATGGGGCCCGCATCACGCACAACCAAATATACACATACACAGAGCACATACACACACACAGAGCGCTGAGCATACAGACTGCCCGCGCTCGCCCGCATTGCACTGGCATCCACATGTCCGCGCATATTAAAAGTTTAATGTAAATGTAATGAGCGCCAGCGCATGCAAATGAACAGTTTGGCTTCAGCCAAATACCCCATACACTCACACACACATACACTCGCACACACACTCGCCTGCTAATGAGCGCATTCACTTAAAAGTGTTGAAAAATTTAAAACGTGTTTAGCGCTGGTCGAGTTGTATTTCAGTTGGAGCTAAAGTTGCTGAAGTTATTAAAAGCATAACGAGGCTTAAGCGCGTTTCTTTGGTCAACACACACACATACACACGGACATACGGAGCTGCTGCTGCTATGCGCTGTGCTAATTGAATTGCCTGACTCTGGCAGTCTCCATCTCTCTCTCTCTTTCTGTTTCTTTGAACACCTGCCTCCTACATATATAAGTGTATTTACACGCACGTGCGAGCAAGTACCACGCCCCCCCTGCCCCTGTGTGTGCGCCTTAATACGCATTCATGCGTACAAAGAGGCGTATGAGTGCTGTGATATCTTGCTTGCTATCAGCCTCGCCCCCTCCCGATGACGACTATGACAAGCACGCCATTTTCAGTTTCTGTTTCAGTTTCATTTTCAGTTTGCGACTTTCTTTTTGTCACCTTTCCGCTTCGCTTTCTCTCTCTCTCTCTCTCTCTCTGTTCTGTCTCTCTCTGGCGTTTAATTAAATGAAGTCGTTTGCATTAATGTTCTCATTACGTATTTGCCTACGGCGCAGTTTGGCTCAAAGAGCAGCTCAAGACGCTGCCAATGCTGCGAAGGCAGCACGAAATTCATTATATAAATGGAGCGCAGGTGCTGCTCCACGCCCGTCTTGCCAAGCTTGTCCACGCCGCACTGACATATGCATAGCTGGCTGGGACCAAGGAGACGGTGGTGGAGGAGCAGCCACGTTGGATGTGTGTCGCTCCATCGCACAAATATTGGATTAGAATGCGCACGAAACAAGGCGACGCTTCTCTCTACTTAACGCTGATTGCAATCGTTACGTAATTGCAGCTGCGATATAGCTGTGCCTGGCACAGTACTATATAGTTCTATTGATTCCAATTAGGAAACTACGAGCTGCACATTTGGCGCAGTTTATTTGATTAAACAAAAAGTGATATTCACTAGAGTGAATAGGCAAACAATTCCGACTGAATTGGCAAAAATTTGATTACTAAATGTGCTGTAGAGACCTGCATGAATACATTCATTTAGTGTTTGGCAGTACACAATAGTTGTGTGCTGCCTTCATGCAGAACACTAATGCGCTGGGCTTTTGAGAGTGTTGCCAGCACAGCTTTTTCCCGACAAATCTAGCTATTTTTTAGTTCAAATTAAATTGTCGATTATCAAATGCGCTAAAATGTAGGCTAAAGCGGGTATTTTCAAAGTACGCTCGAAAGTATGCCACAATTTTCATTCAAACTCCATGAGCACATTCAAAACTGCGCTAGAAAGTAGGCAACTATTTCTGTGCTAGGCATTTTCTTGCTGCACAAGGAAGTATGCTACAATTTTATTTAAAACAAGAAACTTTATCAGTATGGAAACATTCCAGTCTAAGCCTTGTTTGTGCTCCTACTTTGAATTTGTGTAGCATATTTTTCATACTTATACTTTCGAACGCTCCTTCCTTTTCCGGTCAACTATTGACTCTTTTTCACTGTGTTGGTGTGTGTATCCAGCAAGCGCTGCTGTTGCCGGGCAGCGGCGTCTAAATCTAAAATTGAGTTCTTTATTGCTTTTTCGAGACTCTGCTGCGGCGCCGCCAATTAAGGTGCTCGAAAGCCGCACAGACGCGGCCCCAGTTTGTGGTAATTAAGAACACGAATTGCCAGTTTCTAGTTGCCTCAGCTCCGGCTTGGGCTCGTCGTGCACATCTGCGCTGCGTTGCTGGGTCAACAACGTAGCTAGCGTCGTTTCTCTGTCTCTGTCTACTCGTATGTAAGAGTGTGTGTGTGTGTGTGTGTGTGCGCGCGAAAGGAATGAAAAACCAATCCACACAAGTGGCAGGTGGCAGGTGGCGGCTTGCAGGTGCCAGCTTGCAGGTTGAGCTGTTGGAAGCCATGCTGAGCGTGGAGGTGGTTGCTTTTTTTCTGTGCGGACAATGTGAGGTCGTTTTTGTGGATGAATTGGCAGTTTTGTGGAGGCGGTTTTGATTTGATTTGTAGCCCAAACTAGCAAACAATCGAACCGTGCAAAGACAGCAGCACCAAGAAGATGGCTGCCAACGGGGCTTGCAGTTGCGCCTGACCCCCACGATCCATATAATAATAAATCCAATCCCGATGATGATATACATTCGTATAGATGCTGGGAAGATCCCTGTACCCGCAGCCCAGAGCATGCGAGACTATGCCTGCCAAGATACCATTGCAAATGAGCGGTCCGCCCGTGTCACCTGGACAGGGGCCCACTGGGGCATTCCTTTCACCCACATTGCCGGCACAGAGCATATCGTCTTTCATTTCTGATATCATAGAGCGGCAATACTCTTGCGTATATAGAGTCACTTCAAGCTCCATCAGTTCGGAGGCCAAGGGGCCATTCTGAGAAGGCAGTGTGACATAGAGAAAGCGAGAAAGGATGGAGATGGAGGGACTACACTTACCTTAAAGAGTCGCCCCCAGCCAAGAGTAACGCATTTGGCCCCGAACGGTGGGGGAACTATCATTTCAATTGCCACATCTAAGCCAGGCGCATAATATGCACCATGGAACGGCTGAGTACGAAGTATGGCAATGTCGCTGTAGCTGGTCATGGTGAAGTTAACGTGCACAGCCAAAAAGTCAACCACCATCGGGATTGCGCCAGTTGTACTGTTCAAACGAAAGACATTGCCCCCCATGACGATAAAGTCGCGTGGCTGCAACGCCACTTTATGGCGATTCGTTACACACTGTGCCGAGGTCAGCACAAAGATGTCGTTCAGCATGCAACCGGAACAGAAGTGACTGTCTCCGAAGTACATCTGCTCGGAGCGGGCTCGCAACGAAACCACAAGTAAGCTGAGATGCGAAGTTTGTCGTATGCCACCAGCAATGCGCTTATCGCGGTGATGCTGGTGCTGATGCTGCTGCTCCGTGCTGCAGATGAGGCATAGCCAGAGGAATAACTTGAGAGAATGATGTGGTGATCGATACATGATTCGTACACGGAATTAGAGACGACTTTATTTTACTCGTAGAACTGACTGTAATATCAGAGTAGAAGGTGAAAAAACGTATACGTAGAAGAGTATATAATAAATACGTAGAGGGGACAACGACAGTGGGCTCCACTCTGCAGTGTTCGATGGATCCAGTCTATGTGAAACCACACGTCAGTGTAGATCGAGGCCATTCCTTCATGGCCACAGGCCGTAAAGTACGAGGCTAAGCCATAGACCGTGTGATTGTGAACCATGGGGGCACCTGCATCGCCGGCACAGGGACTTGACTCCGCCAGTTTGTTGCTCGCACAGAGCATATCAGGCGTTTGGTGTCTGACCATCAGCAGACACTTCTCTTGGTCGATGAGCTTTACTTTGATGTGCGACAGTTCCGCAGGCAAACAGCCGCCCTGGCCAAGGGATGAGTGAGTGAGATGGGGATGAACGAGGAAGGAAATTCTAAGTTTTATACTCTTGCAGGTTCTTCTCTTAACTCAACCACTGCAACGGTATAAGATTGGGGAACGAATGTGATGGCTTACCCTGTAGAGTCGCCCCCAGCCAAGAACCATGAGTTCCATATCCTCGCCCGGCTCTTCTGTGGGCAAGTTGGCAATCTTGATAGCTGGATTAACTGTTGGCCAACTGATCACCACCTCCAGCAGCGCAATATTATATTTGGCATGTTTCATATATTCCAACGGCACATGGAACTTCTTAACGGGCAATGTGAGGGAGCGACTGCCTCGAGTTAGCCGATTGTAGGTGCCAGCAACAACGACCACAGAGCGTATCAAATGCATCACCTTCTTGTCACTGTTAACAGACGGGAGAACGGGGGGAGGCAGTTGTAATGATTATGCCCACATAGACTTACCCACCTCATGGTGCATGTGGCCACGGTCAGCACGAATTTGGGTGCGATAATGGCGCCGTTGCAGAAGTGATTGTCTCCAAAGACTCGATGTGGTCGCATCGAGCGTATGGAGACAACGTATTTGCTCATTTCCGCGGTCTCTTTGTTGCGAATGGCATTTGTCAAGCGTCTTGCTCGGCTTGCTTCGCAGCATGGCAGCAGAGGCAGAACCGTTGGATGTAGCAGCTGGTAAAGCAAGTACAGTAATGTATACAAAACTGTAAAATTTTGAAGGTTCATGACAGCTGTCAGATGTCGGATGAGAAGGAAAGCAGAGTGTGGCGTGCGAATCGTTTAAAGAGTTCCTTAATTCACACATTGTTGAATAATATAAAAAATGAAATAAATTTGATTGAGTGGCAAAGCAAAGAACCCTGGCCCCAGATACAATTCCACTTCATACAATGAAAGCAAGTGCTCAGGCAACAAATTATTTGTACTTAGGTATATATTAGAAGAACAGTATGATACAGTTAGATGTTCGAACAGTTACAAAAACAGGCCAATAATACCTAAAATAAATTATAGTAAAAACTGTAGCATACCAGCAGGCGCAAGCAAGCACTGCAACTACGAAAAAGTTTACTTCAATAACTTCTAAGTTTATTGTTCGATTGCCCTAAAATTTGCAACATAGTTAGGCAGTATAATAAGTTATCTAGGTGGCAAAGCAGTATAAATATATCTGATACGTGATGCTTGAAATTCTAAAAGATAAATTTCTTTTTTGGTTTACGAAAACAGTAGGCGTGACAGCTTAATTATGAATCCAACTTTCGAAGCTGTGGTTATACAGATACTTTCATAATCAATCTGATGTCTGTAGCGTTTATACGAACTGAGTTCTCTGTGTTCATACAGACACACAGAGGGAAAAGGATGAATAGGTATATTTTGTGGGCTCTGACACGCCTCCTTCGAGTTGTTACACTAATTTGCATTGAGTTAGCAGCCTTAATGAGGTCTCTTTATGAATCTATATGTCTTAAAAAATAGAGAATCAAGTAGCAATCAAAAGATCAACGAACAATAAGGCTTCAGCGACATCCTTAGCTAAAGTCATCATTTTAGGAAGGTGCTCATAAGGAGTCCTCATTTCGCAGGTCATTCACAAAGGTCACAGACTAATTTAGACTGTGCCAATCGCAGCTCAATTAATAAGAGTATTTTTCTTTACCTTCTTCAGGATAATGAAGCCTTATAGAAGGTTCCAGTTAAGTGTCTTTCTAAATTCAAACTGCTGTCATTTATGAGAGGAGTGGGGCGATACTTGCAGAGGCAGGAAAGGGGAAGGGTAAGAACATAACTTGGCATATAGTGTAGCGGGTCGAGATACTTTCAGTTGAGCTGCGGCTGCTTCTCCAGCTGTTCCTCGAGCATCGCCGGCTGCTGTTGCTGCGGTTGAAGTGCTCCCTTTCTCTCTCTCTCTTCCTCTGCCTCTTGGTTGGGGCTCAACCCGCCTCAATGTCACTTCGCCTGACAGCTGGGGCCACTAAACAGTTGACTATTGTAATTTCCAATGTGTCAGCCACTCGATGCAGGCAGGGTAGAGCCGGGGGGGAAGGGGGTGGGTTGTATGAGAGGGGCTCAAGTTTTTATTGCGTGACTTCCTTTTCGTGTCGATTCAAGTTTGCGGGCGGCAGCAGCGGCGGCCACTTTCAGCTACTAGTTGCTAACTCTTGCCCCTCTCTTGCTCCCCCCCACACTCTTTCCCTCTTTGTCTCTTTAGGCATGTGACTGTGTGTGTGTGTGCATTGGTGTGTGTAGCATTCTTTCGAGCATGTTTTAAGCAAAGTTTGCTCAGTCAAAACTTTTGTCAAAGTATTTTTTGCTCAAATATTTTCAGATGCTGCGGCAGCTGCAGCAAATAATTGCGGTGCTTGAGAGAGTGCTTCCTAGGGAGTGGGTAAATGAGAGAGGGAGGAGGATGGGGGAGGGAGGGGGTAGGCAGAGGCAGTGATGCGGTTGGTCGAGTGCGGCCTGGAACAGAGTTTGTTTGGGCGCTCTCTCTCTCTCTCTCTCTCTCTCTGGCCACATCAACTGGACGTCGCGCTGATTTGTGGCAGGCAAATTTATTGACAATTCATGACGCCATGCCACGCCTCCCCTCCCCCATGCAGCACTCAGCAAGAGCAAAAGCGCGCAAAAGGCAAACGCAAAAAGCCGCTCGAGCGTTTTGTTGAACTTTGGCGCAAGTTTGTCGCCAAGTTTCGACTGTGGCGGCCGTTTCCGGCTGGCGGGCCATGACAAAGTGCTGCCCATTAAAGCGCAGATATTTCATTTTTTCATTTTTCATTTTTTATCGCCAAGCAGCAGCAACAGAAACAGAGGGGGAGAGGGGAAGGGGCAGGCAGAGACAAAGTTTAAATTAATGGCACTCAACTATTAGCAAAATTAAAAAGTGCCCAGATTATGTCTGTCAACTCGAGTGGGAGCAGTGGGAGCAGAACGAGGGCAGCTCAAGGCGTGCAGAGAGAGAGAGAGAGCGAGGGCAGCTCTAGGCGAAAGCTGAGGGCGAGGGCTGCTCGAGCAGCAGCAGAGGCAGAGGCAGCAACTTGCAACAGGCTGGTGGGCAAAAGTAAGGCAAATACAATGAGAGCCAGCTGAATGTGTGTGTGAAATAGTGCCATTTATGTTCTCGTGTAGGTGTATTAGTGTGTGTGTATGTAATATGTGTGTGTGTATTAGTGGGTGTGTATTTGTATGCGTCTATTCGTGTGCATCTCCTTCTGTCTCTCGGTCAGTCTCTCTGTCTGTCTGCCGCTCTGTTTATCTGTCTCTCTGTCGCTGTCTCTTTCCCTCTGTCTCTCTGTCTGTCCGTCTCATACTGTTACTGCTACTGCGACAGCTGCAGCCAAAAAACTTTTGCAGCGCCGACATGAAAATGCACTCACAAAATGGCCGCCAGGCAAAAGAGACAAACTCTAACTGTAACTGTAACTGGCAGCGTCTTTGGATTTGATTAAAAATGCAATAGAAGCTTGGCAACACTCGAGGCAGCAGAGCAGCAGCAACAGAAGCAGCAGTAGCAACAGCAACAGCAGCAGCAGCAACGCCAGCAGCAGCAGCAACAGCTTCTTCAGCAGCAGCAGCAGCAGAGGCAGCGCCATTCGCCTGTCGGCGTCACCTGCAGTTAATAAATTTACGCTTGGACACTTGATTTGTGCGCTTCGTCGTCGTTGCCTTCGTCGTCGTCGTCGTCGTCGCCATTGTGGTGGCAAATTAAGCGAAGCCCAAATTAATTTGAATTTATTGCCGCGCAGCAAGTGCTCACTGAGTGCAAACTCATGTCGCTCATACGCCGTGTGTAACAGAGCAGAGCACACACAAATTAATTAAAACAATTTTGCATTCGAATGGGGTCAGTAAGGTAGAAGAAGTGCGGAGGGGCAAAGGGAGTGTGGGGGCAGGGGAGGGGCCTGCCTGCCTGCCTGCTAGTCTGATGCATTGCCTTGTGGGCTGTAATTGAATTAAAGACGCCACGGCATGGCAAGGCAAGGAAGACAAGGAAGGCAAGGCGAGTCAAGGCAGGCAGCTCAAGTTGAGCGTGGACAATAATTAAAAGCGCGCTTTGGCCAATAATCAATTGGCAGCACAGCTGGAGACAGGTACAACTGACAGTTGACAAAGCCAGGGCAGTAACAGGCAGTAGCGAAGAGAGGCAGAAGGGGGACACTGTAGAGGGGCAATCGAGTAATAGAAATAAATTGGCGCCGCACGCTGTTGGCAGCAACTTCTTGGCCATTGTCTTTGCCACGGCAGTCAAGTGGCACTTGTAGCGAGTGTGTGGGTCTGTCTGTGTGACCGTATGTGTGTGCATGACTGTGTGATTGTGTGTGTGTGTCTGTGTGAGTCTCTTACTGTGTGCTCATGAATTGCCAAGTGAGCCAGTGTTGCCAGGCAGCTGCTTAAACCTAATGAAGCGCCATTTCATAGCAGCTCAGCGAGTGCGCCACTGTGTATGTGTGTGTGTGTGTGCATCCCTTTTGCCACATCACTGCCTTCCCTTACACCTTCTCCACTTGCTCTTCATTGCCTTTTTTTGCCTGCATGCTCCATTAAGGCGCACGTAATTAAATCTAACTTTATTAGCACTTTTACTCGAAATGAACGAATCTAACAGCGCGACGTGTTTGCATGCTGCATACCCTTTGCCCACTTACGCCCCTCCCCTACCCTCCCTCAACACACTGTCCACTCACCACTTAACCACTGGAACCACTTAAATACCTGCTAAATGTTGCCCACATTGTCCAGACGTGTCAATTGCCCCAAATGAATTTTGGCACTGAATAAGTGATGAAAAGTGTGGCCAGAACTCAATTAGTGTACACTAGTGAATGCTACCAATACAGAGACATATATATATATATATAGTACGAAGAGAAAGACTTAAGTTATACCTTACTATATCCCCCCAATATATCACATACTCTACACTAAGTTGTTCGATTCTTGTTGTTGCTGTTAATTGTTGTCGTTGAATGTTGTTGTTGATTGCAGTTGTTGTTAATTAAAGAGGCCCAGTCCAGCCACCACCACCACCACTACCAACACCACCTGTAGCCACCCAACACTACACGCCCCTCTCTCTCTACCCCTCACTTTCTCTCTCTGTCTGTCTCTTTCTAATGTAGCAGCTTCCCCTTGAACAGAAATGCTTATAATGGATAATTTGCAATTAATTATACTATCTGCTCACATTTCTCTTGTTTTCCAATAACAACAATAACAAACATGAAATGAAATATGGCCACAAATTGAATCAATAATTAAAAATACAACAACAACAACAACAACAATTGCAATTGCATGAAGTGCGCGTAAACACGCAACTGCCACGCCCACTGATGCTGACGCTGATGATGAACGATGGCTGAATGCGGCAACTGCAACAGCAACAGCAACTGCAACGTGGCAACATGACAGCAAGAGAACAACAACAACAATAACAGTACAGCAAAGTAAAGCAACAAGAGAAACACAACAACAATAAAAAGTACAACAACAACAACAACAACGACACAAAGATTAGGGCATAATGCAGCCGCGGCTATCGCTCAACGGCATGTTGAACCCTTCGTATCCCTCGCTGATGCCATCGCCGCGTCCGCTGTACAGGGATCACAGCTCGCGTTCGATCAATCCCCTGACGCAGTATGAGCAGCAAATGGCCGAGCTCGATGGCAGCTTCTATGGTAGCAATGCGGCCTATTTGGGTGCCGGCATGGGCGGCAGTGCCGGAGGCGCAACAACATGCACCAATCTGACTGTGGGCGGTGCCATGTCCACAGGCAATTCAACTAGTCATGGACTAGGTGGTGGTGGTGCAGGTGGTGCTAGGGCCAGCAGTGGTGGTGGTGCTGCTGGTGGTGGTGGTGGCGCTACGCGTGGCAATACCGCTGCTGGTGCCTTTCACACAACCGAACTCTCAATCACACCAACAATGGCAGCTGATGAGCAGTTTATTGATTTGGGTAGCCTGCGTCGCTTCTCGATCGATCGACAGAGCTTTCTTGGTAAGGTGCAGTTCGTGTGGGTGTGTATACGGCGCTGTGTGTGTATGTGTGCGTGCGTGTTATCTCCTCTCGCTTTATCCCCTTTAATTTGGACTTGTGTAGCATACTTTTGCGGGCAGCAGGAAGTGCAGGGCGGAAGTTGAAATTCCTTGCCTACATTTGAGCGCAGTCCTTCAAAATTTCCCTTTTCTTGCTGCTCCCATTTGTCGTTGCATACTTTCGCGCGCAATTGGCAAACTTTATGAAATTGGTGACTTATTATTGCTCAAAATTTAACATATTTAACAAAATTAACAAACAAAATTCAACCTTTATAAATTGATTAGTATTAGTTTTGTATGTTGTTGTGAACACTCACTCAATTTTAACCGTCAGTCTCCTGCTTTGCAGATATAGGCCCTCGGCTGGGTATGCCCCAGAGGAAATTCAGCCAGAGTATATCGCAACAAGGTTTCTTCACATCACACGACAGTTTGGCCACACCATGCCACACTCCTCGAGCATCCAACTCACAAATGGCAACCGTAAGCACTGCCTCCGAAATGGATTTACTGCACAACAAGCAACGGCACAACAAATCACGAGGCCGTCTGAAAACGGCAACAAGCGGCGATCAGCCGCTGCTGCTGGACACCTGGACGCGGTCCACAGGCCGCGGTTCGCAGGATAACACGCTAGAAGGTGGCGGTGCCACCAGCATTTTAATGGCCCACAATCAATACGGTGGCAACTACTGCAACGGTACAGATCGGTAAGTCTGAGAAGGATTCCCTTCCTTTCTTTCCACTCTTTAATCTTTTCTTCTTCTTCCCCAGTTATCCACGTTCACGTTCGCAGCAGCAATCGCATCACAGTGGTGGCGCACAGACGCACCATCCATACCAGCTGCATCACTCTGCCTCAACAGTGTCGCAGCAACACCCGCAAACACATGGACAGGGGATCGCCTCAGGGGGCGGTCCCGGGCCGCCTCATGGCGGAGGGGGCGGCCATCCACACCAGTCGGCACACAGCGCTGCTGGTAGTGGCCCAGCGACACCAGCGTCGTCGTCGCATCATCCCAAACCGCATCGCACTGCCTCGCAGCGCATACGCGCCGCAACAGCCGCCCGCAAAATGCACTTCGTCTTCGATCCAGCGGGGCGGCTCTGCTACTATTGGTCCATGGTTGTTTCCATGGCCTTCCTCTATAACTTTTGGGTGATAATTTACCGCTTCGCCTTCCAGGAGATCAATCGGCGCACGATTGCGATCTGGTTCTGCCTGGACTATATATCGGATTTCCTTTATCTGGTCGATATATTCTTTCACTTTCGCACGGGCTATCTGGAGGATGGGGTCCTCCAGACGGACGCCCTCAAGCTGCGCACCCACTACATGAACTCGACCATATTCTACATCGACTGCCTGTGCCTGCTGCCGTTGGACTTTCTCTACTTGTCCATTGGCTTCAACTCGATCTTGCGCAGTTTTCGACTCGTCAAGATCTATCGGTTTTGGGCCTTCATGGATCGGACGGAAAGGCACACAAATTATCCGAATCTATTTCGATCCACGGCGCTGATACATTACCTGCTTGTGATATTCCATTGGAACGGCTGCCTCTATCACATCATACACAAGAACAATGGATTCGGTTCACGTAATTGGGTATACCATGACTCGGAGTCGGCGGACGTGGTCAAGCAGTATCTGCAGAGCTACTACTGGTGCACCCTGGCGCTGACCACCATCGGGGATCTGCCCAAGCCACGCTCCAAGGGCGAGTACGTCTTTGTGATATTGCAATTGCTATTCGGCCTGATGCTGTTCGCCACTGTGCTGGGGCATGTGGCGAACATTGTGACGTCGGTGAGTGCGGCGCGCAAGGAGTTTCAAGGTGAGTAAGAAAACATTTAATACATGCATTTTGAAAGGGGTTCAGGCCAAAGAGCCAACTACATTTATGCAATATGGCTAGAAATTGAAACGAAATGGATATGGCAAAATTTAAACTATTGTGAATTGCTTTATTTAAATGGTTATTAGATTTCGAAGGTGTAATCGAGTGGAACGATTGAGCTGAAGTCCAGCAATAACTGAAGTACAATTGGAATATGCAGAAGTACAATTGGAATATGAGTAAAGAAAGGAAATTAAATTGTGTCTAGTGTTTAATTAGTTACAAAACAATAAATTGCAATCAGTATGGTATTCAGGTAGCAACAATTAAGGCAAATAACACTCAGAAGGCATCAGAAAATAAATAGAAAGTGTCTAGAAACTGTTTCGGAAAAGTTATAAATTGAAACATTGAAACACTTACAATACATGTAAGATTATTTAATAGTAACTCAATATACCTTGCAACAGTTTGAAAATCGTATAATTAAGAAGCTGCTGAAGTCCTTAAACTTCTCATATAATATTTTGGGTTGTATATTTTTTCTCATCTTTCCAAGATTGAACATGTTTTCATTCGCCTCATTCCAAGAAATTTTGCTTGTCTTTCTTGTTCTGTTTCATCTGGCATCATTAACACAATTTACAAGAATCTTATCAGCACAATTTAAAGCCGGATATAAGATACATATGAACATGCACATACATGTCTGTCTCTTACATATGTCAGTGTGTGTATGTATGTGTGTGTGCAATTTGTTGTTGTTTTTCTTGTGGTTTCAATATTTACGAGCTGCTTGATTAAACTGTTGCTCAGAGCGAGCTTAGAGAGATACGTACACATATGGGGACGATAATCCGCCGCAACGACAGTTGAGGGAGAGACGGCCAAGACAGACGGACTGAAAGAGGGTGGGGAGGGGAAACAGGGAAACCAAGAGATATACAGGCAGATAAAGATACACAGGAACGGAACCTGAGGGCAGAAGTTGAAAACATTTGACAGAACATACAGAACAGAACACAGAAAGAAACATGCAGAGACACAGAGAGAGAGAGAGAGAGAGAGAGAGGAGAGAGAGATACAAACACAGAAAGCAGCAGAACAATGAGACGAGCGCACAAAAGTATGCAAAACTTTTTGGCTTTGCCATTTTAGCTGCTTAAACGGAGGAAAATTTGTGAGTGTATACGTGTATGTGTGTGTGTGTGTGTGTGTCTCTGTCTGACTGTGCTCAAGTGCTGCCGACTTAGAGACGTTTTGCGACAGAGAAAGCAAGAGAGTTGAGCGAAAGAGAGAAGCAAAGACAACTCCTTGAGCTGTGGCACTGCAGGTCCTTGTCTGCTCAGTAGGCCATGCTGCCATTAGCTAAATGAACTCGTTTATTTGCCCCATAAATAACTCGACCAAATGCAAGTGTCGCCGCCATTGCAATCCTCCGCCCTGCTCCTCTCACTTAAGCTCAAGCTCAAACTCAAAGAGAAGCAAAGCGAGGCAAACGTGAAAAGCCAAAGCCAAATGAAAATGAAGGCGAGTTTTCTTTCATTAGGCGACGTCAGCTGAAAATATTAAGGACACTCAATGGCAACGCCCAAAAGGGGCGACAGCATCCACTGGACAGTGGTCAACTGGAGCAGACTTGGGAGAAGAGGAGGGAGGAGGCAAACAAAGCAATTGATGGGCGTGGCAATTGTTGGCAACTCACATTGCCACGACTGACGTCGCTGCTGGTGCCGCCTGGCAGCCAACATGTTTACACAACACTTTTCATGTGTGTGTGTGTGTGTGTGTGTGTGTGTGTGTGTTGCATGCACAAGGGAGCACAATCGAGACGGGGGCGCAGGCGGGGCTGCGGCAAAAAAGTCAGCAAGCAAAGCTCCAGCGGCTTAATGGACAAAACGTGCTGCTGCATTAATTTCTGGTTTTATGCACTCGCTACGTATTTTTTGTTGTTTTTCTCCAGTTTCATTTTCGTTTTCATTTTCATTTTTGTTTTTCTCATATTTGCATAAAGCAAATCTGAAATCTGAAATCTGAAAATTTTTATTGCAAATAGTCGAGAAACTCTTGGAGTGTAACACAATTATTCCTACGCCCTCGGGGGCTCATGTCGGTCATCAAGAGCTGAGCATCCTCCTCACTGATCTTAACTCCAAAGCAGCCCATTACAAAGTGCAGATCGAGTGCAGTGAAGTATCCCAGGCCCATGCGATTGAATGCTTCGAATGCATGCCTCAGATTCTCCTCACTCTCAATGTCACGCAATCGTGGCACCATCATGCGTACAAAGTCATTGAAAGAGATCTCAATAGATTCATCATGATGGCGATCAATTGCGCGCAGCAGATCGTACAGTTCTGCTTCGGTTGTGTCCACTCCAGTGTCCATTAGAGCCAAACGGAACTCTTTGATTGTGATGAAACCATCGTGATTGAGGTCGTGGTTATCGAATAAGTCGCGCAGCTCCTCTCGCTGTGCATTGCTAAGGTCGCGCTCCATTGCAGGAGCAAAAAGAAAGCCAAAACAAGAAACAAGCAACAGAACGAAGAAACCAAAAACTAAACGAAAGAACGAACGAACGAGGAAACGAATAATGAAAAAGCAAAGCGACTGACAATCAACTCGAAGGAGCCTCGCAAGCACAACTCGAAGCTGGGGCTAATAAAACACTTAGGTGACCGTTGCGCATCGCTGAGTCGGCAACTTTTCACGTAGTTTCCCCTCCCTCCCCCTTCCCCCGTCACTCCTTCGTGCCCCCGCATAATAATACATCATATAACCATGGACATGCAACGAGAATCATCCATCAATTTGTCAATTCAGCGCTTGCCGCTTCAAGTGCTGCCTCTCGTTGCCGGAAACGTTAGCACAGGCAGTGGAACGAGGGGAGGGGGGGGAGCAACTTGTGCTGCCTGTGAGCAAGCAAAAAAAAGAGGGAGAGAGAGAGAGAAAACCGCAATAAAAACATGACCAAAATGGAATGCAGCGCATCGTGCGACGCTCAAATACACTTAGAGTGGACCACAGCGCGTATGCGTGATAGGAAAACACAAACATGGCGCATACGCAGTGTGGCATAACGTTGAACTTTAGTAACTTAAAGCTCAGGTCAGCGCTTAATCCAAGCTTAAGCTCAGCTTGACAATGCTTTGATTGAAAAGCTCATTAGGGAATTAACTGCATTCTGTCTCTCTCTTTCCTTTTGGAGCAGGAACAATATGCTCAGTGAGGCCTATAAGCTTAGTGAAGTCGCTTGTGCTATCAACCTTACTTTTCCCCACTCCCCCCTCTACTGCTAATGCGATTATTAATGAGCAAATTGCTTTCAAGTTGCGATTAATGCCCTGTTGCCGCATTAAATGCTGATTAACCCAACGGCTTGACATTTCTTTGGAACTCCCTCTCTTTCTCTCTCTCTCTCTTTCTCTATCGTTGATCTCTGATAGCTCAACTTTTTCTGCCTCTTTTCTCTTCTCTTTCCCCCCTTGATTGCTGGCAATATTGCAAATTGCGCTAGTCATCGCAGCGTAGCAACACTTTGCCCAGCCTGACGATGGCCTTCTGCTACATTAAGCAACAGCTCAGCACAACAACTTAAAAACTTATACAATATATATAGATATTTACTTAGGCATCGTCTCAGCTTATGCCCCCCCCTCCCCTCTCTCCCTCTCTACCCTGCTGGGCTGGGCATGAAAATTGATTTTCAAATAGTTGGGCAGCCTTTTTCTTTCAAATTTGATTGACGTTATTACATTACATAACATCACATCAGGCACACACACACACACACACACACAGAGAGACTAACACAAGCAGCTGGTTTAAGTTATTCATCCATTTAGCCCCACTTACGGTTGCCTGCTAGCCAGCAGCCTCCCGCCGCACCCCCTTCCCTGCGGGCACACCCTGTCTGCAAGTCTGCCAGTCACTCAGTCAGAGGCTGCCCCCGCAACGTGGCAACAACAAGTGGAAAACTGTCATTATATTTGAGTTATTGATGGTTTTTCAAAATCATTTTAGCAACAATGTTGCTCTTGGCATACACTAACACACGCACACACACACACATGCCATACACTCTTACATACACTCACACACACTGTCACACACTCGCCTACATTCACGCTTAGTTGAACGAGCTGCGGCTGTGACTTGTTAACGCCAAAGCAGGCGTAAACTTTATGCTGCAGTTGCTCCCTCTCTTTCCCTTTTGCACTCTCTCTCTCCCTCTCCCTTGTGGCTTTGCTGCCATTCAAAATTATGTTAATTTTTGCTGGCAGTGCTATGTAATTATTATTGTAAATAGTTTTTTATGCAAATGTTGCCATCGTCGGCGCGTTTGATTGATGCGTTGAGCTTGTCGCGCTGCTGCTGCTGCTGCCGTCGCTGCTGCAATTGTTTACAGCAATTAAAACAATTTATGCGCTCAATTTGCGCACACACACTCGCACACATACATACAGCGGCACTACTGGCTTAGCACTTGGAGATTTGTAGTGCTTTACGTGCGGGATTTGCAGCCATTTTGACTTGAACCCGTTTCAGCTGCTGCTGCCGCCGCTCTCGCACTCTCCTCCCCTCTCTCTCTCTCTCTCTCCCTCTCTCCAGCTCTCTCTTTCCCTGCCTGTATTGCTCTCTCTTTTTATTGCTTTTTTCAGCGAGCAATTGTTGCTGTTGCTCGCACAATGAGCGCGTGTCTAAAAATAGCAACGAGCGCGTGCTACGCAGCGGCTCGAGGCGAAAGGCTAGAGAGGAGGGAGAAGGGGGGCAAAAAGGATGTGGCTGGCTGCTGTAAAGTGGAGAAAGGGGGGTAGATTCTGCAGGCAGGAGGGGAGGGGGGGGGTGTTGCTGGCGCTCTTTTGCCTTTTGCCTTCGCCGTCGTTGTCGTTGCCATTGCCATTGCTGGCGAGCAGCGACAGCAGCGTCCATTATCCACTTTAACTTGCCCGCCCTGAGTGTGCGTACATGTGTATGTGTGTGTGCAAGAGAGAGTGTATTAGTGTGTGTGTGAATTTACTTGCTGTGTGTGTGTGTTGCTGATGTTGTTGCTGTTCGTTTCGCTGTTTGCTTACGCTTGCCACAGACTCAGCTACAGCTACAGCAAATGCTTCGTCGCGCGCGCTCCTTGCTAGCTGTGTGTGTGTGTGTGCGTGTTTGTGTGTGTGCTTCACTCTGTTTATGTGCCTGTGTGTGTGTATGTTTATGTTTGCTGCTGCTTATGCCCTACAGCTGTAACCGTGAGTGCGTCCCTCGCTTGCTCTCTCTCTCTCTGTGTTTGTTTTGGTTTGTCTGTGTGCGTTGCGCTGCCTGTGTGTGTGTGTGTGTTTGTCTGTGTGTGTATTCCAATCAATATTGTAGACGCAGTTGACGCTCTGTGTGTGTGTGTGTGCGTTGGTCGCTTTTGCCCATTAAGCTGCATGTACTGCCAACTTACCGTTGTATTTTTAGAACATGGCTTTTTGTTTCCCTCCCCCTCTCCTCTCCTCCCTCCCCACCCCCTTACGGCTGCTGCACGCCTCTTTAAGGGCAAAATATTCCATTATCCTTGAGAGGGCGAAGGCTTTTGGGTGCAACATGAATTGCACCCACTGTGCACAGTGGAGATTGCAAGACTAAAGCTGCAGCTGCAGCTGCCATGCGCATTGCCTCAGCGTCCATTGTTATTGTTATTGCCAAATGCCGTTGCTATTGTTACTGTTATTGTTATTCTTATTGTTATTGTTAGTGTTATTGCACTGCGCGCTGCGCTGACGTGGCAACAGCAACAACAACAAATCCGCAAGTGGCCAAAAATGCATTCATCCTGCAGCAGCAGCAGCAGCACCACAGCCTATGCATAATTAATGCTACAAATTGGTTTCTAGAGAGCAACTCACTCTATCTCCCTCCCTCTCTGTCTGCAGCTGCTAAGCAAGTTATCTCTGCAGTTGCCACGCCTCCTGCCTAGCCTCGCCGCGCCTCGTTTCAACTCCCATTGAGTGAGCTGTGAAAATGCAGCTCATATTTCACAACGTTTCGAATTCGTTAAGCACTTCTTCTCTCCATCTCCATCTCTTTCTCTCACTGCAGTCTATAATCTGCACTCGTGCAAATATACTATATATATTCTATATATATATATAAAGCTGTATCTAGTGGGCAAGCTTATGCTGATCTGAAAAAAGAAGCGCACTCTGCAGCAACGTCTCAATTCGCAGCCTGATTTGCTTTTAAATAATTCGCACTCGCACTAGAGTCTCCCTCTCCCTCTACCTCCCTCTCTCTCTCCCCTTTTTTCTATCTCCCTCTCTTCATGGCAGTTTACAGTTTAAGCTGTTTTCTCCCCCACTCTATAACGCACTCTCTGCCCTGCTTCCTTCCTCTTTCTTCCCATCTCTCTCCCTCTCTCTTGCTGGCTTCTTCTGCTGCTGCTGCACTTCCTGCCTCATCCTGTTGCAGGTTCTTTGTCCTGTGTGTGTGTGTTGCTGCACATGCACACGTCACAGCGTTGCTCTTAAGTGGTTTCTAGTTAGTTTGAAATTTTCACTTGGCCAGTTATCCCTCCCTCTCTCCCCCGTTTCCCTTTAGTTTCCCCTCGCAACGTCGACTTCATTCATTTCTCGCTCTTTTTTGTTTTGCACTGTTGGCTTTTTGTCTTGGGCTTATGAAAAGGCCGGAAGAGCAAGTTTTTGTCACGCATATTTACTGTTTGTATAAACTCGTATGCCTGCCACGCCCATGCCTGGCTGCCTCCCACATCCTGCCCCCCACCCCCCCTCTCGCTGTTCAACTAACAGACAATGGCAACAACTTTTGCAGCCAGATTTTTTATTGTTACTGCCACAAAAGGCTGCAAGTCGCAAGTTGCACATATGAGACGCCAACTTTGCAACATGCACTTGACTCCTGACTCCTCCCCCCTCTCTCTCCCTCACTCCCCTTGCTGCCCCTGTCAGACTGTCATAGATTTCGCTCATATATTTGTCGGCGACAGGACACAAAGCGATATCAAAACTCAATTATAGCTACAGATTAGTGCCGAAGGTGGTGCCCCGGCGAGGCGGCGCCACAAATTGCGGCTAGACTGCAACTGCACAGCAACAGTGCAGCTGTGCAGCTGTGTAGCAAGCAAAACAACAAGAGTAGCCTGTGGCAACTGTGGCCAAGCGAAGCATAAAATGAAAAATAAATAAGAAATAAACGCAAGAGCAACAGAAAACACGCAGCACAAGCAGATGAAGATGAAGATGAAGATGGAGCAGCAGCAGCAGCAGAAGGCGATGCAGAAAAAACCAAGCACACATAAAATAAATAACAGTTGAAAGATGCGTGTGCTGAGCTAGCGAGACTAGCAGATATGCTGTAGAATTCTCAGTAGAATCCTTTCCTTGTAGAGACTGCAAAGGCAGCCAAGCTACTCTCTTTATTCTCTCATCAATGCAGGGTATGCGAAATAGTCAAGAAAATCTGTTGGAAATTGTGCGGCAAGCAGCTGCGAAGCCAAATGCAGTTTGCAACATGCCACACGCCACACGCCTGCCTGGGCCACGCCCACTTTGAAGTTGACTTGAGGGCAAAATGGGCAAATTAAATTTTGTGTTGGCAACGGAATGGAAAAAAGCGTTGAAAGTTTGCACTGCGTGTGCGTGTGTGTATGTGTCTGTGTGTGTGAAGCTGCACAGGAATTAAAACTCAAATCTTGCTGGCTCACTCTTGCTCCCACTCTCTCTATTTCTCTCTCTCTCTCCCTCTCTCTTTATTTTTCTCTCGAGTAATTGCAACATAAACAAAGTGAACAACTAACCGCAATTACTCAGCCGAGACGTATGACAGCAAACACACACACTCGCACACACTCTCTCACACACACAATGCCATGATTTCTTGTTTTTTTTTTGGCAATTTCAATTTATTTTTTCGTTCACACACACACATACAGAGACACGCAGCTACACAGCCAGTGAGTGCGCCACGGAATATGCAATTAATATTTAGATTGATTTTCAATGGTAACAAAACCCACAAAGCGTAACGTGACAAGCATGCCCGGCTAGGCAACCTTCCTCCCCCACCTCTCCCCCCTTCAGCTAGCTCTCCTCTTCTTCTTCCTCTACCTATCATTCTCTTCTATCTCCCCCCACTTCCCTATTTCCGTGCTCTGCTCGGAAACCATTTCGGAATGCTTCCAGTGTCAGGCAGCCAAGCAGAACCGCAATAAAAATCGCTGTAATTTTGCATGCTGTCGCCTGGCAATGCGTGTGTGTGTATATATGTGTGTTTGTATGTGTGTGTGTTTGTGGTGTGCGTGTGTGTGTTTGCTGGTGTGTGACATGTGCCAAGATGCTGCTGCGTTGCCAGGCGAATAATCCAACGCAAGTTGTGTAAAGCACAAAGTAAACGAATGACAATCGATAACCGATAACCGATAGCCAGTATGCCATGCGCAATATTTCGTAGCACACAAAGCCCCAAAGTATGCAATAACTTGTAAACGTGCAGAAGAAAGAAAGAGAGAGCGAAAAGGAGAGATAGAGATGGAAAGAGATAGAGAGAGAGAGAGAAATATTTTTCTGGGTTATCTATAACAAGCTTGTTATCAGCAGTAATTGAATAATTTCAATAGGTACGACTTAAATTCAATGAAGGAAAGTTGAATTGAAAAGGGAGAGTTATGGAATGGAAAGAGCACTAGTTAATTTCTGCGATATCTGCTTACTCTGATCTAAGTTAGAGAATGTAGACATCCCTTAGGTTATCTCTTTTGTCTGTGCTTGTTCATTGTGAGTCTCATAATGAATGAGGTGAGTTATAGACTGAAGAAACTTAGTTATATAATCGACTTCTCGGTTAATTGTTTGAGTAGCTGAAGTTCCTGGAATTTCTGCGTGGGAGACGTCGTTCTTTTCTCCTTCGAAATAGCCAGTAACAATCACTACTTCACTTACACCATCCGCTGTGGGTCTCTTTACAGCCTTTATCAGAAGGTTCTGAAGTATAAAGTTGGTTGGAGAATAATGTTTATACTGTTCTGTTGTGCTAAAAGTTTACTTACATGATCCACATGCCAGCATGACAACATGATCCCTACGAAAGTCCATGAACAAGAACCAGGTTGATCAACCCCTCTAATCTCTGTTCATTCTTTTTTAATCTATAACTATAAAAAAATAAGTAGAGTTATAGAACAGAGAAATACCTGGTAAACTCTAATTTCTCTACCAGTTTAATCTCTAATTATTTACGAGCAACCCGTAGCTTTCTCCTCATTCAGGTTTTAAAGGCCATCAGCATAGATTTGTATACATTCCATTTGGCTCATCCTCGTGCCTTGCCTCATCGTTATGATTATGCACACTAACTAGTGCAGTCCACACGGCACACCAGATGCGTTTCTTCGCAGCTTGGCAACGTTTGCTGCCCAGTGGCGCTTTCCAACCGTCTGAAATTGTGCGTACAGCCCAAAGGGATATAGCTGGCTGTGGATAAACTGCAGCAGAGAGGAGAGGAGAGGAGATCCTGACCAGGCCAATCAACTGATTCGATTCGCAGAGTCAACAAACCGAAAGTAGCCAAGCACTCCGAGCTGGGGCGATGTCGTTGATATGCCGCGTGGCAGCTTAGCAGCAATGTGATATGTTAAGCAGGTCTAAGCTGCAATCGATAACAGACAGGACAAGTGATAAGTAAAGACCAAAGCACCTAAACGAATGATTATAAAGGTTCTCGGAATTATAGATATAGTTTTAGGAATGGAAGCTAAAGGTTACATGTTCTACTAAGTAACAGACTCCAATCATCAGCTGATGGCGCAGCATGTTTGACGCCTCTTGGGGTTGCCCTCGGCCAGCTGACTAATTGCCAAGCTTATTTGTCTTAACCTACGATAAGATTAGACAACAAATGCCAATTTGCGATGATAAGTTAAGCGAAAGTGCTTCAAACTAAATCAAATTATGCGAATCAAATATAATAGATAAGATAAGTTTATAATAAACAATTCGGGGAAACTGAAAGGTCTTTCGTTGACAGCACAATGTTGCTATTTTCGTCTACGACGTTTCTCGGTAATCAGTGGGGGGGTTCTCTCTTGATAATAATATATAATACAATAAATATATAAGAGGGAAGCGTAGTTGTTGTTGTTCGTATCAAAAGTGAAGTCAATCAAAAGTCGATAGGGACTTTTCGGAAACGGTAACAAAAGTATAAACTGATTATAAAGCCATATTGCTTATCTATGGCTGTTTATCGCTTGTGACCAACTCAATTTATTGACGATTGACCGCAATTAGTAATGCAGATGCGAAAACCCCCTTAAGAATTTGTGATTATGAGTGACTAAATGAGAGAATGACTTTGCATCTTTGGACTTCGCGTTATAAACTAAACTAGTCAATTTATTGCTTAACTCTTTCTCTAAATTTAAATGATAAAACATTCTTTAAACTTCAAACAACATTTTATTTAGTTGACAAGAACCTGCGCGGTTTCGTAGGCCGTCGTCTTCAGGCAGATGCGTGAGCTGACTTTCTGTGGCTTCTGTTCACAGATGGGGCTCGACCAAGATGTGCAGTTCTTAATGCTCAGTTTGTAGTCGGACACATTGTATACACTAGCATAGAGGGAGAGACAATCGCCGAGAGCCGTCTGGGGTTGACCCGTTGCCCAGGGTAGATAACGTGCCTGTTCGCCAGTGTTCTGCCAGTAGTAGATACCCTTCTGGCCGAACGAATTGCCCGAGCTCCAGTACTCCAAGGTGAAGGATGTCGTATTCTTTAGCCAATTGTTGAGCAGTTGCAACTGTGTCTGGTTCTGCAGGCTCACCAGGCCGGCGCCCAGGGTATGGCAATAGCGATCTGCCTCGTACCAACTGTACCACTGATTGCCGGCCAAGAGGCACTTGTCACCGACCAGAGTGAAGTTCTTGGCACACGTGGAGACAGTCACATCGGCACTGTGGGTGAACTGCAACTGTGTGAGTGCAAGGCCGAGAATGGCCAGAGCAATTAATTGATGCCACAACATGTTGAACTAAGCGAAACAGCAAACGAAACTAAACTGAATTGTCCAAACTACCGGGAAGTGCTTCTTATATACAAGTACCAGGGCAGCTTATCGTGTCCAGCGATATGATAAGCAGCCTAACGCTCTGATTGACAACACTCAAGTTTAGCGATAGCCGAAGCTATTAGTTAGTCATGTATGTATATTTAGTAAAAAGTACCGACCACACAGGGTACTTCAAAATTGGAAGAAGTGTATCCTACTGTCTGTTGCTCCCTCAACTTGGTTCAATTGACAGAAACCTCATCGTACTCGTAGGCACTTGGCTTGAGGTAGATACGCCAGTTGACGTGTTTCTGTTCACACACGGTGCCCAATAGCTTGGTGCAGTTCTGAACTGTCAGCTTATAGTTCGGAACAAATGTTCCATTCGTGAGCAGAGAGAGGCAATCTCCGCTCTTCGGCTTGGGCTGATCCGTTGCCCAAGGCAGAAAACTTGCTTTTTCTCCAGTGTTTTGCCAGTAGTAATCCCACTTCCTCATAGTCTGCAGTTTATTGCCCGATGTCCAGTGCTCCAAGTGGAAGACCATGGTTTTGACTAGAAACTGATTGAGCAGCTCCAACTGCGTCTGATTGTGCAGGCTCACCAGGCCGGCGCCCATAGATTGACAATATCGATCAGCCTCGTACCATGATTGACCATAACTGGTAAAGGCCAACAGGCACTTGTCCCCAATCAGTTTGAAGCCTTTGCCACATCTGGGCACAGTTACGGCAGCACTTTGGGTGTCCTGCAGCTGCGTCAGCGCCAAACTGAGAATGACCAGACCAATCAATTGATGCCACAACATGCTGCACAAAGCGAAAGTAAACTGAATTATCCATTCTCCACGAAGAGGCGCTTATATACGAAAATCAGATATATTGTGGGCCTGATAACCGTCTTTGCACACTTTTATTGCTGTTATTAGCTAGATCTTTTTAGCTATAAAAGGTGCCGACTACCCCCAGCAATCACAGTTTATATTAGTTCCAAGAAGTGAAGAGAAAGCCAATCGTGTGTGATAAACTGTGTTCATTTAGATATCATTATAGTGTGAGCAATATATTTCTGTAGATAGAAGACAATTGAACTTCTTAGTTGATCAGAATCTGCGTGGTCTCGTAGGTGCCGGGCTGCAGACAGATGCGGGAGGTGTAGTTCGCTGGCTTCTGCTCGCACACATGGGCCACCCAGGAGGTGCAGGGCTTGACAGTCAGACGGAAGTCGGAGACACCCCAGTTGGTGTAGTTGTTTGCGTAGAGTACCAAACAGTCGCCAGCATAGACCTGAGGCTGGCCAGATGACCAGGGCAGATAGCGAGCAGGCTCGCCAGTGCTCTGCCAGTAGTAGTCACCCTTCTGGCCCAGCATGTTGCCCGAGGTCCAGAACTCGGCAGTGAATGAGGCGGTGGCATTGAGCCATTGGTTGATCTGTGTCAACTGTGTCTGGTTCTGGAAACTGAGCAGACCGCCGCCCAACTTGCGGCAAGCACGATCAGCTTCGTACCAGTTGCTCCAGTTGTTCGCGACCAACAGGCACTTCTCGCCCACACGGGTGAAGTTCTTGTTGCAACCAGCAGAGGAGGCAGCATCACTGCTAACAGACTGCAACTGGGTCAGTGCCAGGCAGAGCACGGCGAAGCCAATCAATTTATGCCACAACATTTTCGTTATTTTAAGTTTTTCGATTTACGTTTTGCGAGTAACTGCCACAGACAGTTGCAGATGCTGCTTTTATAGCTCCGACCCTAGTCTAGGGTGGCCAGTCTGGGCCAGCTTATCACATACTCAATATGATAAGCAGCAGGTCGATAAGCACAGACGGCTAGTGAAATTAAAAACTGCCACTAGAAAAGATAGTAGGCGGGAAACGATTGTTTTTAATTAAAGCCAAGTTCGGCTAAAATTCTTGCGAATTTTAGAAGCTGACTCATGAAAAGTATTTTGTTATTAATAACTTTGGTTATTTGTTGACTCTTTTTACAATTGAAGAGCCTAACAATATTTTTAACCTTTTTTTCATTCAGCATAGTTCCTCTTTACGATTATACACTGCTTATAGCGATCTTTTAACTTTTCCATTATTTTATTAGTTCGATTTGTTCTTTGCTTGAAGAAAACTCTCAGTTTGGGTGATCACTTCTTCTTTCGACAGAAACTTCTTTCTAGTGAGCATTCTTATAAAGTCTGAGAACATGAAAGAGTCGTTGTGGGTCAGATATAGAGAATTTGGTGGATGCGGTAGCAATAGAAAGCCCAATTCATGAAGTTTTGCTATCTTTTTCTTTGACTTGTGACACGGTACACTGTCTTTCGAAAACAGTTCTTTATTTATCTTTGGAAACAGTTCTTTATTTATCTTTGGATGCGACTATTCCCCGGCAATTTCTTCCCTTAAACGTTCCAATTGCACTCTGTATGGTAATAGTCACTCTGTATGTGTCCAAATTGATTTTAAGACGAAATTGTAAAGAAGTATATACAATATACTTGTAGTCCAGGCAACAAGAGCAGTCTACTCCCATGTCCAAACATAGAATTAGTTTTCCCCAAGAACTCCAGCAGCCCGTAAATAACACGGGTTTGGTCTGCACTGGACCCGTGAATGATTGAACTCTGGCACTTTGGCTGACTGATTAGGCGACAAGGTATTGAAATTTCAGCAACGGCGACTGTCGACAAATGGCCAAATGATAAATGAGTGTGGCAAGTCGAGTGTGGCAAGTCGAAGGATGCCGCAGTCAAGTGAATCGGGCGTCAGAGGCAACTTTGGCATTGTCTTTCATGGCGCTGCTTGGACGCGCTGGCGTCACTTGCATTATAGATGAGTTGTGAGTGGCAAACTGAGTGTGTGCTTGTGTGTGTATGTGGGTGTATGTGTGTGTGTGTTGTGAGTGTGTGTTGCCTGGCGGGCCGACAAGCAATTTTATTTATTTGTTTTCAATCTGTTTGCTTGTTTGCCAGTTGGTTTGCTAATGTTTACACGGTGCAAACAACGAAAGGGATGAGGGAAAGGGAGAGTTGCCCCCATCCATGCCTTCTATTCATTTCACTTCGCGTAGAATCTTCGCTTAATCTCTGAGCACAACTACACACAGCCAGGAAGAGAGACAGCCAGTCAGGCAGGCAAGCAGGCATCCCCAGCCAGTTGCCGCAGTTGTCAATCGACAAATTGTGTCAATATTTGCTGGCTGCGACGTTGAGCCAAGAAGAGATTTAATTTCCTCTCATCGAGCACTCACACACAGACAGAGAGACATATAGACAGACATACAGAGATACCAAAAGACAGGCAGAGAGTAGAACAAAGACGATTGCCAGTCGCAGTAATTCCCCAGACACGTATGTATGGCAACTCGTCAGTCGTTCTGTCAGGAAGTTTTTAAGAAATGTGCCGCGTACTCCCTAAGGATGCCCCAAGATACCCCAGGACAGCCAGCAGAGACAGAGTATATACGCAGTCTAGCTGCCTTGATGTATGTACGCTGTGCTCAGGGAATATGCGACTTAAATGAAGCTACTTCCATTCAACTCTGAGGCGCATTTGTCGCTGCCAACTGGTGCTAATTAGTTACCTAGAAATATTGCGCATACGCCACCGTTGGGGGAAAGTGTGCTATAGATAAAATACATTGAAATTTATGCAAGAGCCAGCAGGAAGCGTGATTGGGCGATTAGTAGTGGGCGGGTCAAGGGGAGGTTGCATATGGGTCGATTTGTATGCCGGACATCGTTTCAATTTCAAGCTGTAATCCAGAGCACAACAAGCTAGCATACATAATAAGCAAACGCGCACAACATTCCGTCGGTGTTCACGTTCTCCATTCTTCGTTATTATTTTGTATTTTCAGCCAAGCTGGACGGAGTTAAGACGTACATGCGCATGCGGCGTGTGCCGAATCATCTGCAGGTGAAGGTCATCAAATGGTTCGATTACCTGTGGCTCACGCAAAAGTGCTCGGACGAGGAGCGCGCCGTATCCTGTCTTCCTGATAAATTAAAGGTAAATAATCCGCCCAAAAACGTAGCAGATGGTCACACAGTTGTGCCGCCCCCCTCTCACTTCTTCCCCTTTCCCCTTTATCATTCGTTGCCACCCCTAACAACACGAATTGTCCATTTCTGTATCATGTTATCGTTTTTGCTTCTGCTTTTGCTTTCACCTTTTGTCCCTAATTCCTTTGCCAAACAGTTGTTTGTATCTGTATCTGTCTCTGTATCTGTAGTGGTATCTGTATCTCAAGCTCTTTTTTCTGTGTGTATCTTGCAGGCTGAAATAGCAATTAACGTCCATTTAGATACACTTAAGCGGGTTGAGATTTTTCAAAACACCGAAGCCGGTTTCCTCTGCGAGCTGGTGCTGCGCCTGCGGCCCGTGCTCTTCTCCCCAGGCGACTACATTTGCCGCAAAGGTAAGTGCGACAAACTGTCCATCCCTTTCTCTCTCTCTCTCTCTTTTACACACTGATTGTATTCTCGCTCTTGCAGGTGAGGTGGGCAAGGAGATGTACATTGTGAATCGTGGACGGCTGCAGGTGGTCGCCGACAATGGCAAGACGGTGATGGCCTCGTTAAAGGCAGGTTCCTATTTCGGCGAGATTAGTATACTGAATATGGGCACCGCAGGTAAAGAGCTTGGTAAATATCCCGTTTTAGTGCGACAGGCGGAACAATATCAATGACAGCAATACGTAATGTACAACAACAACAACAACAGCAAACACACACACAGACACAGTCGAATCAATCAATCAATATCAAATATTGCCCGAAACTAATCAAGAAAATAAAACTACAAATTGTTTATATGAATACATTGTATATTCCTATAATCTTAGTGCTCTCTCTCTCTCTCACTCACTCTTATACACTGTTATGTACATGTCTGCCTATGTGTATGTATATGTATGTGTAGTATACTCTTCACATTAGATTAGCAGCACCTAAGTCCGCCCCCGACCCCGCTCCTCCTCCCTCACTTCAACCCTTTAACTCTTTATTTCGCACACATTAATTGATAGCTATGCCACGCCCCCTCTGCCCACTGTTAAATGGAGCAGTCGCAAGACGACGCAAGCTCGTGCTGCCACTCGTTTAAATCCCATCAATTGAATAATATTTGCCATACCCTTTACCTGTAAATGGGGTATATTACCTATTACATATTTCACATTATTTATTAAACTTATTTATTCTCATTTGACTTTGATTTTTAGTTTGAAAATACCTTCTCAAATTCCCCCTCACATACAGGGTATTTATTAGGCAAACAATTTACATATTTTCGTACATTTTTTGTTATTATATCGTTATCGTTTATATTGTTTTTTCATTGTTTCTCTCTGCTCTGTTTTGCATTTTTGCATTTTTCGATTTTTCACTTGTCAAATGTTTTTATGGCCCCCCACAACCCTAAAAAAAGTATGCAAAGCACTCTTATCACACACACACACACACGCGTGTACACTAGAGTTTCAGTTTTCAGCCTGTCTCCCCCACTCTCTCTCTCTCTCTCTCTTTCATGCTACACTTGCCACAATTAATGAATGCCAAATGCAATTACAGCACCTGCATGTGCACCCCTTAGACACCCTTCTCGCCCCTCCACCCCTTACAGTTTTTGCACAATTATGCAATGCAATAAAGTACAATGAAATCGGGCTTAAATAAAGTTCAATTGTCGGCAATAATTGTGGTTAATGCGCCGCGTTGCACACGATGCGAGCGCAGGCAGGCAGGCAGGCGGCAAAAAGTAAATTCTAGTTGAAATTGCGACACTTTAAAGCGCCACCTGGCGTGCGGCTGATGCACTCGACTGTAAACAAGTTGTGTACACAAAAACACGTGCACACACACCCATACACACGCATACAGGCAAACAAACTTGGGTATACAGGGCGTATAATTAACAACAATGGAGCATTTTATCGCAGTGCATGCATATTGCATACTTTGGGGCGCAGCTGCCTAATTAAATTGGCACAAACTTGCAACAGAGCAACGTGGAACCGTGCAACCGTTCAACGTGCCACACTGACAACTGGCAACGCTTAATTCCATTTGAATTGCTGACAAAAGTTGCAGCTGCCAAAAAGTTTCAACTCTCAATTAAAGTCCGTCTGAGTGTCCGACTGCTGCTGTCCCTGTCTCACTCTCTCTCTGTCTGTCTGTCGTTGTCTCTACAGCTGTCTGTCTCTCCATCTCTCTGTCCATCCAAGACAATTGGCCAAGTTTGTGCATTCGCATCGCTTTCGAATGCGATTTGAATCGCTGTGAATCGATTCGTTTTGTTCTTCTTTGCAAGTTTAGTTTGTTATTTACACACCGTTTATTGTTTTAATCTTTCGCATGATTTGAGCGCTTTTAATTCAATCAATTCAGACATTGTTTACACAACTATCTTCTCCTTTTCCTACCTCCTCTCCCCTCTGTCTCTCAAGTACTAAGTGTGAGTATGCTGCAGTTACCTGATAAGTCTCCTGATTTCCATTAAGAAATATTACTCAAACTATATCTGTCTCTCTCTCTCCTACTCTCTCTGTGTGTATCTCTCTCACTCTCTATATGTGTACCTGTCTCTCTCTCTCTCGTTGTTGTATTGCTTTGCCTGGCCGTAATTTAAACGTTCTATAATTGTGTAATCAATATAATAAGTATACGACACGTTGACTGACATTGTAACCAAATAATAATAAGTATACGACACGTTGTTAACACAATTTTAATACAAAATGTATATTTTGTTTTACATTGTGTATTTTGTTTTGTTTTGTATTTTGTTGATTGTTTGTTGTGCCACCCAAAGCATTCAAATTGCACGCCAACTTTATATGATATGATGACTTCCCCTTTTCCCTGTACCAGTTTCCAAAGGCAGCCGCGAACTGTCCTCTCTCTCTCTTTTCCTCTTGCTCCCTCTCTCCCTTCTCTTTGCAAAGTATGTACTCACTTTAAACTAAATTAAATCATGATTAACCCCCTGTTGCTGTAGTTCAGTGCCATGTATCGTGCCCCTATGAAAGTGTCTTCAGTGTGCCCCATATTCAATATACAATTGTGAATGCAACACACTCTACCCTCAGGTTGGCATGCAATTTTAATGTCTTTGTATGTGTGCAGTCAACAATAAGAACAACAACAATCGAAGCAAAACAACAGCAACAAAGAAGCAACAACAGCAACAATTGTGCAAGATATCGATATTAAACTTTTGCTCCATTCCCGCCCTATACCACATCCCTCTGCTCTCTCTCTCCCCCCTCTGCCTTTCTCTCTTACTTGCAACTTCTTGCTGCACGTGCTGTTGCATGGCACAGGCAACCGACGCACTGCCAGCGTACGCTCTGTGGGCTACAGCGATCTCTTCGTGCTGAGCAAAAAGGACATGTGGGACGTGCTAAAGGAATATCCGGCAGCGCGAGTGCGCCTCGAGTCGATTGCCGTCAAGCGGCTGGAGAAGTACAAGAAGGCGCCACTGGAGAAAGGTGAGTGTCGCCAAACCAGCAAGATTATATGAGCCCGTTATTCCCCTAGCACACACACACACAGGTACACACACACGCACACCCTTTTACAGTTGAAATTTGCCACAAAAAATGAACTTAGTTTGAATATGAATACTGAATACGAATACGAATATTCCCCAATTGAATAACACATGAAAATCGATTGTTTTTGCTTTCCCCTTGATTTTCTCCCCCTCTTTTGTCGTTCGTTTTTGTTCTTCTTTCCCCACATTTTTCTCTTCTCTTTTCGCATTTGATTTTATTGACGCAGTCAAATACTTTAATGTAGTTGCCATGGGCCGCTGCCAGTCGACGCCGGGCCTGGTGGAGAGCTGCGGTCGCACCACGCTGGAGGATATGTGGCTGCCACCGATGACCACAGTGGTGCAACATCATGTGCAGCAACACCAGCAGCAACAGCAGCAGCAGCATCTGCCACAGCAGCATCAGTCGCATGGCTACAGGTGAGCTGAGCTAAAAGTTTCTCTTTCTCTCTTCCTTGCTAAACCTTTTGAACAGCCCTCGCAGCTATGCGGATCATCTGGTGAGGTCCACAGACTCACCACGTTCCGTCAGTCCCAGTGCACATGGCAGCGAGGAACGGCCACGCAGTCGCGCCACCTCACACCACTCGATGCGTCCCCAGTCGCAGCCGAGTCACACAGGTGAGACAAGGAGGGCAACGAAGCAGAGTGCAGATAGTAACCTGCCTTCCCTCTCTCTCTGCACTCTCTCTTTTTATTCTAGGCCACATTTGCGACTCGAGTTCGCAGCTGGAGTGCTATGGCGCAGGTGTAAGCGGCGGTGGAGGCGGCACAACGCCCCTGCTTGGCTCCCATGAAGCTCTGGAGGATGAGATCAAACGGCTGAGAGAACGTCTGCATACCGTGGAATCAGAGAATCAGGCACTCAATACAAAACTCTCGCAACAGCAATGGGATCTGGAGAATCGCCTCGCTGAGATTGAGATGCAAATCTGCGGCGTCTCCTCGACATCCAGTGTGGATCCTGACAACGAGGCAGAGGAACTGGAAAGGAATCGCGAGAGTATCATATAACACGGGAGCGTGCTGCCCCATCAGCATCAGCCGATCGGTATGGTGTACATATCATGTTCCTCATGACTCCATGAACCATCGCTCATTCGACGTAAAGAAAACAGAAAACGAAAATGAAAAGAAAAGCAGAAAAAACAAAGTGGAAACTGCGACAACTGCAACATCGCCTCATAAACATTTGCATCTCTCTCTGTCTCCATGTCTCTGTCTGTGTGTCACGCCCCCCTACACGCAATATGTTGTACATGTATTTGTGTTTCACTCTCTGTCTACCCCTTTCTCTCTCTGTGTGCGTGTGTGTATGTTTGTTTGTTTGTGTGTGACAACTTTGCCTTACTAACTGAATGAACAAACGAACCTCGCGTACAGGAGCAGCAGCTGCTGGCACAAGCGACCAGGCACAGCAGAAGGAGCAGCAACAAGGGGAACAGGAGCAACTGCAGCAACAAGGTGGACACATACTGCGGCGCCTGCAACGCGCCAGCAACAATGCAACACAGACAACGCAGCAGCAGCAACAACAGAAGAGCGCAACCAATGCCAAATACTGTTCGCTATAGAAGGAGCGGAAGAGAGAGAAAGAAGATGAAGAAGAAGCAGGAGAATGCAAGAGAGTCGAGATATCCTTGTGGATCGCTTCGCGCTTGTGTTAGAATCATTTACACACCACTCAATGGCACTGCCAGAATTGTTGTTTAGCCACATTGCACCAGATCAGCACTGGAATGGTCAGCATAGGTAACTGCAATATGTGTACATACTAGGGATAAGTCAGAGCATTAGCTTAGTCATAGGTATACATATATATACATAGTAATAGTAACTAGACTAGGCTTAATCCATTTGCTAGTTCAGTTTGCATTTCTCTAACCCCGGAAAGAAAGAGCAGAAACTAAGTAAGTGACGAAGAAGAAGCAGCATCGTATCGATTATCTCTATCTCTATATATACCTTAAATACCTTTTCCACATACATATACAGACATATTTAGTTATATAAATATACTCTAGTATCATTAGGAATAGTTTCTTCTTCTACTTTTAATCACAAGAAATAAGAAATCCAATGTAAATACTTTCCAATTAAGAACTCAATTAGAAGATATCATATGCAGAAAGAAAACTTCAAAACAAAAACAAATTCAAAACCTTTAATATTATATAGTACTATATATATATGTGTAATGCCCCCGACGTGGAAATAATTAGTGTATTGTAAAATTTGCTATATGTAATTGTAATTTGAAAAATTTACTAGATGTGTATATGGGAAACGATTTACTTTAAAATTGAAAATAATATTTAAACAATTTATGATATGAAGAAGAAAAAACTAAAGAAATATTTGCAAAATATTTGTACTATTGGAAAAGAACTGCCACAGCATACAACAGACACTGAAACAACAACCACAACAGTAACCACAATATAACAATACATTATACACCACATTAACCACATTACCATACAAGAAAAAGAAAGAAAGAAAACTCAAAGCAAACTTAATAAATGAGTAGAGATCGGTCGAATAACTTTTATTGCAATACTATATATTGTACTACTATATTAGTATATTGTGTGTGGAGTATATTGATATACATATATGCTATGATACGATATGATATATTATAATATTATACGGTATTGTATGGGATACTCATCTGAATGATCTAAATGTATTGTAATTTAGTTAGTTGCCAAGCTAAACGAATGCTGAAAAACACATTGAAGATGATAGAAAGAGGATGATGAAGATGAAGATGACGTTCTAGATGTTGATGATAAAGAAGGTTCTGTAGCAGAACTATGCGATGATTTGGAGAAACCCATAATATGGGAACGCACTGCAGGCTTAAGTGATCGGAGACCGAAGAATTTAGATTGTAAACTCTAGAGATAAACTATACTTATGTATCTAGTTACCATTAGATGTGTACAAGAGAAGACCAAATAATATTCCAGAATTGTTCTGTGTCGATACACGCACACTATAGATACACACAGATACACTTCACATACACACACACTTCATACACACACAAAGAAACACTGAAACCAATTCCAATGTAATAATTACGAGTATATACGAGAAAAAACTAAGCTCTTAACTTAAGTGTATCAATGAGAATGCGATTGATTGCTAGATTGATTGATAAATTGATTGGTAGATTGATTGCTGCGAGCGCATTCCATGTAGAAAAAGCAAAAGAAGATGTAGACGAAGTAGAAGAAGAAGACGGAGATTGTGGAGTAGAAGAGTGAGGAACGAAAGAAAGAGAACTAATTCACTTCATGCTGATGCCAAAAGATAAATAAAAAAAAGGGAAAACCAAAACAAACACACATTTTGTTAGCATTACTCTTAGATTTTTCTTCTTTCTTTTTTGGGAAAAGCAACTACAAGTACATAATTCCTTATCATAGTTTATACCTAATTGTATTTCGAAACATTATTGCAATTTATTATAAAGCAAAAACCAAAAAACAAGAAAAACGCAAAAAACATAAAGTTTATTCATTAATATGCCTACATTAATAATTACAATAAACATAAAATGGGGTTTCATCTAAGACGACAAAAAAAAACAAACACGCAATTTTGGAAGAGATGAAGGAGAAGAAGAAGCAAAAGCAGAAGAATACAAAGAAATTACGCTAAAAGATAAAAAAAAACAAAGCAAAGTTGAAAGTTGTTGAAAAGGTTTTTTCAGTTAGTTTAGTTAGCCCAAGTGAGAGGAAAAACAACACGTTATTATTAAATAATAAAATTAAATTTTATTGCTTCTTAGCATGCTTAATAAAATAGCACATAAAACCCAACAAAAAAAAACCAATGAAGAAAATGAAGAAATCAAACTTCTTCAGCCTCTCTCTCAATTCCCGCTAAAGTCTGCGCATGTTTGTTGGCTTTTCTTTGGTTCGTTAGCCGGATTTGTTGTTAGGGGTAAACGAGGGTGGGAAGAGGAGAAGGAGTTGACATTGAAACTACATCGATTTGGTTGTGTTGTTATAGGACAATTTTCAAAGCAGAGACGACAGCAGGCAGATAAATGTAAAGCAGGCGGGATGCGTGTATGTGTGCTATAAATAATTTGTAATTAATTTAATGCATTTGTGTATTGTACAATTACTAAAAAACAAAAACAACAACAAACACAACATTTATAGCTTTATTTTGTGACTATAAATTAATTAATTAATTTATAAGAGATTATACAATAAATCCAATTCAGCATTCAGCAGACTTCACAAAAAGAGTAAATAAACAGCAGAAAAGCAAACAAAACCAAAGCAAAACCAGAACAACAGAGAAGAGAAAAAACACCAAAGGCAACAACATTTATATACATATATATGAAATCCAAAAAGCAAACAAAAAATTAAAGGCATTTTTAAAGATAATACATACAAAAACAAAACATATTCCGAAGCAGTCAGCGCCGATTTGCAGCAAGTGAATCGAGCTTATTATAATAATACAAGAAACAGATTCAGATACAGCTAAAGATATATGTTAGCTAAAGACTTGCAGATCATATTAGAGAGAGAGCGAGAGAGAGCATTTTAAAGCCGTGTGTGTTTTGCCAGTAACTCTGAAGTCTAAAACAACCACAACAACAACAAGAACAGCAACAAGAACAAAATAACTGACAAATTCAGCGCAAACAAAGGGTAACAAAATACAAAATCGAAAAGAAAATGAAAAAACACAAAAAAAAAACAAACAAACTAATTGATGAAAAAACGAAACACACTCAAAAAACAAAACACTAAAAATACAAATAAAATCAAAAACAAAAAAATTCTTGAGATATGAAAGAAAAGACAATGTTGTTCTTACTCGTGGGAAGAAGGGTCGCTATTGATATGGGTAAGGTAAGTAGGGGGCAGGTGTATGGACTGGGGGGAGAGGGATTTATAATGGCTCAGCTCAAGCTGCGTTTTATCAATAACTTTTGAAATAAGCCGCACAAATTGTTCAATTATTGTTTGGAAAAACCGCAGAGTCATCGACAATTAGCGTGCAAGTCCATTAAACAATCCCCCCGAAGAGAAGAGAACCCAAATGCGTTTTGTAAACGGAAACGCCACTAGAAGCTGCCACTCCAACTTCAAACAGAGAGAGACGGTCGTGCCTCTCTCTCTGTCTAGCGAATTGAGAGCCCAAAACAAAAGCGCAAACAAAACTGGCAAGCAAAACAAGCCGCAAGATCGCAACGAAACGAGCGAAAGAGAGAAGAAGAGCAGAGACGAAACGATGACGTCGTCTGCCTTTCCAGTTGCGGCCAAAAGCTTCGCTTCGTTTTTATTTTTTTCGTGTGACTGGAAACCGAAACTGAAACTTGGCTTAAAGCGCGCTACGAATATTTCAGTCGTTGTGAGCAACTCGTGCGCGTTGGACGTGTTTTAAAACTCTCTTCCCCCTTCAAACGAAATAAAAAGCAAAAAAAAAAGAAAAACAAACCCGAAAAAAGAACAAAAAAGGGCAACTGCAAACTGCAACCAAGCCGAACCCCCCGCAGCAGCCCACGAAGGTAGCTAGCCCAAACGAGCGTGTACAACAACAACAACAACAACAAGTGCTAAACAAACCACAAAAGAAATAGAAACGAAAATAAAAGCTAAAACTAGAACTAGTCGTAAAAACAAGAAAACATCATAAACCAAGTGATCGTAACTAAGTTGAAAGTTTAAACAAATGAAAAGTTCTACATTTACTACGTTTTTTTTTAGGTTTAAACAAATGAAAAACTAAAAAAAATGCTACTGCTTTTTTTTATTATTTCCTCTGAGTTATGCCGAGTGTCAGCAAAAATATTTCTATGCAAGCTTCGTGCGCTGTTTTGCGTGTTGTTCTAATTCCAACCGCAAATTAGAGAGACACACACATCTATACACACACATACCTATGCACACATGACTATACACCTTACACATGTGTGTGTGTATCTTTCTGCCCCGTCTCTACTCATCTTCTATTGCTTCGCCATCCATGTTAAGCACGTGAACTTCGAGCTAGCGTGTGAAAAACAAAAACAACGGCACAATCGAACAGTGGCGCGAATTAGGTTCACAATAGACAACGATCCCCTCGACTCCCGCATATTCCATTCATGCTGCTCCTACTACTACGCTGGAATCTCTCTGGCCAAATACCAAAAGTCGCGGGCGTTGTCTCGCGCATATTTTTGTGTGCTGTGGCATATTTGCATTTCTGTTGGCCCATTACGTAATCCCTCCTCCCCCCTCCCTCTGCCAAATCAATGCTACGAAGAGTAGCACACAGACAAAACCGAAAGTTTTTTCTTCACCCAATCTGGTTTTACTATTGGTTTAGTTTGGTTTCTCGCGTCTCTCCCCCTTCTCCGTTCTCTTCCCCCGCGCAAGCTGCACTTGCTGTTAATGGTAATTGGCCGTAATAGATTGTGCTGCCTGCTTTTTTTTAGAGTCCAAAGTTGAGGGAGTGAAATAATGAGCAAAAATTAAAAATGAATGAAAAAACAGCAGAAGCAGCAGCAACAACAACAAGAACGACAACAATAGAACACACGAGGCGTCGCGGCTGCGCTTTGGTGACGTCTAACGGCATAAATCAAATGACTGAAGACACAAACTTGAAGTGTGTGCGTCAAGAGTGAGTGAGTGAGTGTGTGCAAGCATGTGAATGTGTGTGAGTGTGTTTCTGACTGTGTTTGTTCTGCTGCTATTTATGAACAGCAATAAAAGCTGCCAAAAATAAACGCTCGCACAGCAACAATTCATAGGAAACGCGCTGTTAATGAGCTGCCAGTTAGCTCAAGGCGTGTTCGCTTGGGTTATATATGAGTATGTGTATAGTTATAGATAGTAAATAACTGCCATATAGCTATGGCTCACATGCCAGGGACAGCAGCAAACGGCAGACGGCAGACAACAGGCGAAAGCATTGCGAAAGCAATTGAAAACTTATTAAGCCTTAATAGTGCACTTCAAACTATTTAAAAAGCCACTGAATTCAGCAATTAAAGGGACAGTGTTGGCAAATGCAGGTGGCATTACAGGGTGCTGTTAATAGAGCAGCTGTGAAGCACTGACTGCTATTAGATTTTGCTTGGAAAGGCGTTCTTACAGAAGGGTTGTTATGTTAGAGTTTAGGTCGATAGTGGTTAGATAGTAAAGTATATAGTTATTTATAAAATAGATAGTAACAACTCAAATACTAGAGTTGACAGCTAAGAGTAGAATTACAGCAATGGCGACTACTGTTTACAGTTGTAAACAAAGAGCCTGATTTAATGTTAAGCCAAGAGGAGCTTTAACAGATTGACTGTTAATAGAATAAGAATAACTAGGAGTTTTAACAGAATGCCCATCAGCTGTTGTTAAAAGTTGATAACCAGTGTTGGTTACTACAAGTAGAATTACAGCAAACACAGCTGTTCTTAACAGAGAGCCTGGCTTAGATAAGAGCTTTAACAGAGAGACATGAACAGTTCAAGTGTTACCCCTGTCAACAGAGAGCCTGCTGTTAGAACTAACATAAGGAGGCACTAGAACAGAGAACAATTCGTGTTAAGGACTGTTTTTAAATATTTACAGACTGCCTGCTGTTAATACAGGCCAGCACAGTACGGCGTCTGTTGCCTGCTGTTAGAAATAACATAGACAGTAGCTGTTAAACAGTGCTACCACTTAACATACAAAGCAATTTCAACAGTTTCGCCAATTTTGGTTTATAATTTGATTTATAAATATAATGCAAACTGTTTCAAGTATAATCGTCAATTGTTCTGCCTGCTACTCAAACTGTAAATCACTCGCACACTTCACTCTCCACACACACTCACCACGCACACACACAATTCACAGTAATTACTTCGAGCCATAAGCAGCAGACTTGACACCGAGCTTAGCGACGCCAGCACAGCACAGTGGAACAGCGTACAGTGAACAGTGTAAGCCACTGTACACAGTGCCTGGTGTGTGTATCGCACTGTAAAATCATTCACAATCCAAATCAAACTTGAGAGCTCGCCCACCTCTAGAACGAGGCGTTGAACCACCGAGTGAGCGAGCAAGCTTCAAGTGAGCGAGGTTTCATGTGGGTGATGATGATGCCGTTGCCGTTGACAATCATCATGATGATGACGACGCTGACGATGATGTCGGGGTTGAGCCGAGCTGAGTGCGATTGCCTGGGTGTGTGTAGGTGTTCGGGCAAGGCGAATTTCGGACAGCAAATCGTATGGAATCGAATCGAATTGAGAAAAATTTGTAAAAATGCCAACAACAGCGAAAAGGAACCGCCTACACATGCAGCACATGCAAAAAACTCAGCTCAACTTGGCCAGTTCCCACAGCTGCTGTTGTTGTTGTTGTTGTTGTTGTTGCTGTTTTGGCGTTTTATTGTTTGCCTGATTTAGTGGGTAAATCTAAACGAAAATATTTTCGACAAACGCTTACGTAATGCTCTAGGCATGGCCCTAAAACTAAAACTGGGCGTGGTGTAGCTTGTTTTCTGCGGGGCCTCCGACGCTTACAAGACCCTTGAGTCACGTCTGAGATGTTAACAAACAATGACAACAACAACCACAGCAGCAACAACAACCACTAACAACAACTAAGGCAACAAGCGGCAAACAAATGAGGCAACTAGCTAAACACTTTCGTTGTCTGTTGTTTGCTCTCTTGACCAACTGTGCAAACCCCTCATCGCATTGTTGTTGTTGTTGTTGTAGTCGAGGGGAAGTTGAAGTCGCACCGTTGTACCCATTCCCATGACCTTGCGCAGAGTGCCTTGTGCTAACCTGGTCTAGCCTGGCCCAGTAACATATAGTCAGTCAGCTTGCCTCGTCGATTCAGAACGCGTGCTCATTAGCCGCACTCGCACTCACAACTAATTACGCTCGCCTCGGGTTCATTGCCAATGCCAACAATTGCAATCACATGACATCAGCTCAGCTCAGCTCGGATCAGCTCAGTTCAGCTTCCAGTTCAGTTGACTTGACTCCGTTTCAGTCAAGTTCAATATGTACTACATAAATCCATAGGATCTTACAACGTTATTGTTTATGCGAGCATCACAAATTTACTTCCAACTATTTTGCTGCTTTACAGTCTTAATTTATGCAATGTACACTGCGCCATTTCAACAGCTACCTCGTAATGTACTTACATACCTATACCCTGTAGGCAGTGGGTTAATCTGACAGGGAGGAAAGAAAACAGAAGCCCACTCGCTCTTACTCGATTTAAAAGACTTATAGCTGTAGTCAACTGTTTTTACAGGGTAGAAATCCATACACTAATAGGCTTAGCAGTTTAGATTCGATTGTATTACAGGAGAGATCACTCCAACCGCTGAATTTCTTGTCTACAGTTCCAGAATCTCCTAAGATAGTTTACTTTTCTTCTTCCTACTTCAAAATCGAAGAACAACAGAACTATATTGACTTCTGTAGCGCTTGAACAGCTTAAACTACCTCGTATTGTAAGATATTGGTTCCTACGACCTTTACCCTGTATACAGTGGTTTAACCTCAACGGTTTACTTAGAACTGTGGTCAAGTTAAGGCACAAAACAGAAGCTGCCTCGCTCTGTCTCAAATTTAAAAGAACTTCCTACTACATCAACCCCTTTTAACAGGGTATCTACCTCGCAATCATCTGTACCTCGCTCATTCATAGTTCTGTTCAATCACAGCACGCTGTCACACAGAGCGCACAACTTGTCGCGTTTCTATGGAAGATGCGTGATGTCATCATCAAAAAGGTAAACACGTTAGACGCAAAGTGTTTCTCAATATGCACAATGAAGCACACACAATTTTTGGGTATTTGAAATGTGATATACGATAAATACAGTGGAGGGGAGATCTATGTATAATAATCCATAAGCCATAAGTTGGACTGTTGCCCCAAAACCGGATTTCCGATAATTAAGGCCTTTGGCACTTCTGACGCCTCGTTGTCTTGTGCCAAAATGCAAATGTTGTGCAAGTTGTGCAGGGGCGGGGGTAGAGCAGGGGAAGGTGGAACAACCGCAATGTTGTTTTTGGCAACGTTTGCTAATCGACTTATCAAGCGGCCAATTAGCGTGTTGCAAGTGCCTTTCAATTTGTACGAAAATTGCGAAAATTCCTGCGGTAAAAGTAAGTGAAATTGTTCACAACGATCAATGGGAAGAGACAGTTTGGACAGTGCCGCAGACAGATAGACAATTGCAATTGTGTGTCGAGAGTTTTGGCCGCCAAGTGCGTTCCAGCAGCGACACCCACCCGCTGTGGCCCCCTCCCCCTCGCACTCCCACTGTACACACTTCGCACTCCCATCCCACTGTGCTCGAGTCCGAATGGTAGCGCACAATTGTCTATGGGTTGTAAGCAGAAACCTTGACGGCCTTCTAAAGTCGCTCAACACAGCTCTGTGTGTGTGTGTTTGTGGTGTGTTCGGTTGTTGTGAAAGACTTACAGTTTCCTACGCTGTGCTCTAACAACAACCACACACTGTAACAGAGTCTCTCTCTCTCTGTCTCTCTCTCTCTCTCTCTCTTTCTGCAGGTCTGCCCACCGCGCACTCACAGATCGCAAAGTTTTGCGGCGAAATTCCAAACTAAGTGAATTTTTTGTGTTGTTGTTCTTCATCGTCGTTGTTGTTGCTGTTATTTTTCTACATTATTTTTATTGTCAGAGTCTTTTTTTTCAATTTTCCTTTTGGCTCGCTTCGTTTTGGTTTGGAACGAACGTAGCAAACCAGTTTCTCCAGCCAGATTCGGACTTGGATTCGGATTCGACTTCGGATTCGCATGCCCACATTTTTCGCTCTTGCTTGCTTCAACGAAGCTTAAAGCTTCGAATGACGTCATTGTTTTTGCACTCCAGCCAGTTAGCCCCTCCCCCCCCTGTCCCCTCTTCTCTCCTCGTGCTGTTCGTGTGTTTGTTTTGGCCCAGAGCAAGTGGCCCCAACTCTCGAGTGGAGGCAACCACTCACACAGTTTGCGTTGGGCAATGATCGCGTGCGCTCGCAAATCGAAACTGAAATCGAAATCGAAATCTCGGACTCGGACTCGTAATCGCAACGAATCGTCGCGTCGTGTCGTTGCGTTGCTCAATTAACATCTTAATAGAATATTTCCCCCATTCCACAAAGGTTTAAAGCAACAGCGAGCAAAGAAATCCAATCAAATTAGAAACATGAAACAATCGCCGATTGCAGGCGCATGAAGAGAGAGAGACGCAACGGAAAGTGAAGTGAAGTGAAGTGAGGAAAGAAGGTGAAGTGAGGTGAGAAGTGAGCGCCACAATGGACGTCAAAGACATCAAGGGCGCCAAGGTGACGCACGCGGGTCTGCTCAAGCACAACACAGATGGCAGCACCGAGACCCAGAAGATCACACATGCTGGCCTGGTGGCACGCAGTCCCGAAGGCACCGCAGCCAAGGGCATGAATATACGCGGGAATGAGGATCTATGGGTGGAGATACAAGCGAATACTTTTCGCAACTGGGTCAACGAGCATCTACGCGAGACGGGCATGCAGGTGAGTCTAGGGTAGGGCCTTATGCAATCAGCTGAGATCGTTCAAGCGCAACGACGAGAACAATGCGGCGCGATCGTTTGTTGCTCAGTCAATGGGTTCGGATCAGTTAATTAGAACTATCGATTACACGCATTAGATCAGCACTCGATCAGTCAGTCAAGCAGGGCCTGGGCACATTCCACAGGTGGCATATTATATGTATATGTTTCTTCCGCATGACTATGACGGCCTTAAATTGCCTTAAAAGGCTGCACCACCCCGCTTTGAGCAATCATAAAACTCAGTTTAACTCGCAACTGACTCAAAAACTCAGCACGATGAACGCCCACACACACGCGACGTATACGCAACGCCCACGATGACTTCAATGGCAAGATCGGGCTGTGTATGTAAATAATGAGCGAGCGAGCACTCGAAGGCAACTCTCGAGACTCGTAATGCGTCGGTCAATAATTACATTCGTACATTCAGACATTCATACATTCATTCGTGCAATTGCACATGACGAATCGACGCTCTCGCATGCATTTTATTTGTCAATTTCGAAAGCCAAACTCAGCTGGAGATCGGCGACAGATCGAAGTCTTATGATTTATTTTTGGATTTTTTCACACGAACTGGCCTGGCCATATTTGGGTGCTTGAATGCCAAGGCCACAAACGAGGCTTACAAAATGAAAAACAAATTAGTAAAGAAAGCGAGAAACAAAGCGCACATGACTGTTAAATACCCTGTAAATAGTGGCGAGTTCATTTAGAAACACTGGAAGTTATTTAATACTAATGTTAAGTGATAAAAGGTACAAAGTTCACTTGGTAAGGGAATAAGTTCGTTATTAACGTGAAATGAATGATTGAAAGCGAGAAACAAAGTGCACATAATTGTTAAATACTCTTAAAAAGGCATTAACCAACACTGAAAATGGTTCAGATGAGTAAATAATCACCTAAATCATGATATATTTTAGTTATTTCTACTAATTTGCCAACAAAATTCTTTGGGATATGATTCGTATGCTAATTTTAACTTCTTTTATTGAGTTGAACTAAGAAATCGATCTCTACATTTTTCTAAAAATGCCTAGCTGCTAAGTCAAGCACATATTGCCTTCCCACAGAAAAATCAATGAATTTTTTAACCGATTTATGAGTTCTAAAAGTCAAGGAAGTCCATTTTGAATAGTGTTTATAGGGTATACAACAACTTTAGGAGCAGTAGCCGCATCACACGTTCGTATCTCATTCACCCAGTTACAAAAACAAGAGAAGAAAAAAAAAGACAGTCGACAGATCATTTCAAGTTTTATGCATACATTTTTGAGAGATGAACTCAGGCAAGGTACGGTCAGAGCAGGCCAGGCAAGGCAAGGCAAGGTCGTGCAGCGTCTTGGGCCAGAGTTCGTATACGAGCGAGCTGTAAACAAAGCTAATTGAGCACGCTATAACCTGACTACACACACACACATACTCGCACACACTCGCACACTTTCATGCGCGTATTTGGGTCAGAATGCCAAATTGAGGCTGCCTCGTATGCATTTTATATTCTAGCTTACGCTCGATGTGCTGCAGTATTATGGCTAATGAAATTGCAATCGACTTTGTGTGTGCGACATATTGTCGAACAAGTATAGCAAGCCATATACTCGTACATAGTATATATGACACCACCCTGATACACTATTATCAAGAGCATTTCATTTCATTGAGATGATGATTTATTTATTTCACATTTTCAACTTTGATATCTGTGCGAACTATCGAGCAAACTCAAGAAATATTTACTCCATTTTCACCATTCACCTCCCCCCTTTGCCTTGTCGCATGAGATAAGAAATTCGCCAGACAATTGGAATTTATGAGAGCACACTCTGATATTATCCACTCACTCTCTGGCGCGAGCACATCTCTCGTAAAATAGAAGTCAAGAGACTTGCAAATTTAAAGGTTATGCGCACAACAACAGCAATAACGGAAGGCAGCGGCAATAGCAATAACAACAACAACAACAATGTATACTATGTGAGAGATTTTTTATGGGCAGCCCCAGTGAATATTTCGCTAGGAGCACGAACGGAAAACAAAACAGGCGGAGACACGCGATTGTCTCCATGGCGCTTCTCGGTTGTGTTGCGTTGGGTTTGGCTGACAAGCTCAAGATAAAAAGCTTTATGTCAAATGCTGAAATTGCAAAGACGCATGCGGAGAAAGCCAACTACAGTAACTATAGCCAGGGCTTACCGTGTGCCGAGTGCGATGAGTGCTGCGCCGGAATCCCAGGCATCTGAGTCACCTGCTCCGTCAGCAGGTAGGTAAGGCGGCAGCTCAGCTTCGCACGCTATGCACACAAAGTGGGCCACAGCTAGCGGATGCCTCATGTTATTGTTTGAGCTACAGTAAAGATTCGTTAAGCAGAAGAAAGGGCAGAGAGATTCAACCTGCCATGACGCAGCTAATCCGAGTTCTCTATAAGACTCCTTTATTATTCATTGCGGCTGGCTGTACTGCGACCTTATAAATGAGTTGTAGCCTCTTCTAAGACTAGAGCTCCTCTTGCGAGAAGTCCATTGTATGTCCTACAGAGTATATAGCTCCTTTGCAGTCCAGTTTCTTTTATAAAATCAATAATTCTTACTGAACTGCTGGTGCTTATCTTGTTCACACTTAGAAGGTGTTAACCCATTTAGGCACTTATTGGACAAGTACCAAGCACACTGTGAGTATGTGCTCCGATATCTCGATGTATCGAATGCACAAATCTCCCTTATTATAAATTATATTATACTATAACAAGGTAAGTTTAGTGTGCCTTCACTGTCTCTTTGATTGTTGTCTTGCTGTCTTGATTGCCCATTATGAAAGTTGGCTGACAAGCAGTCGCCATGTAGGTACATTAGGGGAAACATGCATAGTCGTGTTGCTGCCCAGACAATGCTAATTAACGCCCATTGAAACTGTTGTTGCGAATTTAGATAAATAGCAAGGCACAAAAAACTGAACCTTAGCTGCTATAAGGCATAAATATAGATTGGTAGATACATATACAGACAGAAAGATACAGATACACATATAAATAAAGATGAATTGACAGATATATAAATATAAACAGAGGTTTAGATATGTATATAGATAGATACATAGAGGTTTATCGATATAAAAATATATATATCAAACAATTGTACTTACTCCTTTAATAGGTCCACGACTGGGCGACGGATTTCTGCGATGGCACCTGTCTGTGTGCCCTGGTGGAGAGTCTGCAGACGCGTCCGCTGAAACCCTCTTGGAATCGTAGGCCTGCGAATCAGCATCATTATCTGGAGAATGCCACCACCGCACTCAAGTCCATCGAGGCGGATCACATTAAGCTGGTGAACATTGGCAATGTGGATATTGTCAATGGCAATGTCAAGCTGATTCTGGGCCTCATCTGGTCACTGATTGTGCGCTATCAGATCGGACGCAGCAAGTTCCCACCGCGCAAGCTTATGCTTGCCTGGCTGCAGGCTGCGCTGCCCGACTGCAAGATCACCAATCTGACCACAGATTGGAATAGCGGCGTCAATCTGGCCGCACTGCTGGACTACTGCCAGCCGGGGCTGTTCCCACACTGGCGCAGCCTGGATCCTAGTCAGAGTGTGCGCAACTGCACCAACGCCATGAATCTGGCGCAACGCGAGTTCGGCGTGCCCAAGGTGCTGGAGCCGGAGTATTTGGCCTCGCCGTGGCTGGACGAATTGTCCGGCATGACGTACTTGTCGTACTTTATGAAACCCGGCGGACCTGGTTACAATGCCACCATGCGCTGGGTCAATACACAGGTTAAAGATCAAGTGAAAAACTTCACGGTGAGTACAATATGGCGACACAAGGCTACTAACAGCTGATTAGCAAAATGGCGCCAGCTGATTAACAGCACAATAACATTTCAATTAACATGCAGCTGCAATGACACTTTCGATTTCATTTGAAATTCCGATTCACTTTCTACATATTTGGTATTTTTTCGATAACAATAACATTGCATTGAGCTTTGTAATTAAAAGTTTTATTGAGTTTGACAAGGCAGCAGCATCCATTATTTGATGCGCAATTGACAATAGAATTGCGTAGTTAATTTTGAATGGCCAAAACAAATATTATTATGGGTGTGTTTGACCGCACACGGCAACTTAAAAGTGGCTTTTAATGTTTGCGTACCATGATCGATAACTTGAAAGTGTCATCAGCGCCAAAAGTAAAACACACTTTGCAAGTTTACCAGCACTAAAAAAAGAACAATATCATTGTGTTTGCGTTTTAACTATTTGGTTAATTAATTAACTTGCATTTAAGTTTATTTATTAATTAAATTGTAATTTGCAGACCGATTGGAACGATGGACGCGTGTTGTGCGAAATCATCAAGGGACTGGGTGGCTCCGCACCGGCGCCAGACAAGCTCAGCACGGATCCGTTCCACTTTGAGAACAACATACGCAAGGCTGTCGATGCTGGCGCCAAGCTTGGCGTGCAACCCATATTGACACCCAAGGACATGGCCAATCCGGAAGTGGAGCATCTGGGCATCATGGCATATGCAGCGCATCTGCAGTGGGTGCCGCCGCGGCCGCCGCTCTCCGACCTGGTCAACGTATATTTGGAGAGCACATCCGGCCGTGTGGGCGAACCGGTAGGTGGAGGGGACATCCCTCACGGCTTGGTCAGACGACGACGACAGAAATTAATGCTTAATATCGATTTCACACGCAGACCCATTTCCGCATCGACGTATTGTCGCGGGACATCAGTCTGAGCTCGGTGCGTTGCCATGTGGTGCCGCCATCCGGCCACCCAGGGCAGCCTGTGCGATTGAATCCACATGGCGAGGGTGTCTACGTGCCAGAGCGCTATGGCATGCACGAGATTGTTGTGGAAATTGGCGAGGACAGTCTGGGAGGTCATTTCTTCCGTGTGTTGCCGCGCCTCATGCAAGTCGCGCCTCCGGGCATGGCACCTTGTGCATTGGGCAGCCTTGTCGAGGTGCTTGTGAACGCTACTGGCGCCCCCAAAACGGAGGATATTCTGGTCACAGCAGTGTCGCCCACGGGCATCTCGCACAACTGCCCGCTGAAGAAGATCGACGAGGGACACAGTGCCATATTCAAGCCGGACGAAGCGGGCATTTGGGAGATTGCCATCACCTACCAGGGCCGTCACATCCAAGGTGGACCCTTCACATGTGCCGTCTTTGATGCCTCAGGCGTCTCTGTACATGGCCTGGATGGCGCTATGCCTCTACGTGCGCACACCTTTGAGGTGGATGCACGCGGCGTGGGCGTCAATGGTGAACTCCACGTGGATATTGTGCACGACAAGCACTCACTGGTCTGTTCCGTGGAGAAGATAGTGGACAACAAGTATCGAGTAACCTTCATGCCCCGCCAGAATGGCAAATACCGCGTGTACATCTACTTCAATGGCTACGACGTCAAGGGATCGCCCTTCATGTGAGTAAAGGTTTTGATCTTCATGAGATACTTGTGACTAAACCTCTCTCTGATCTTGCAGCATGCGCGTGGGTACCAAGGGACGTTCGGGTAAGACACGCAGCAGTCCGCTGCATGAGAGCAAACATCGTTCCGAGAGCCCCTCGATGCACTTCATATCTACGACGAACACACGACACAACGACTACCGTAACTCGTCGCTGTCTCGTCGGGATCTGCACAATACGCACAACTCTGCAGAGCGCACGAGCAGCTACTCTCCACAGTATTCACCCAAGCTGGACACAACCGACTACCACACTTCCAGCTCCAGGTACTACAAGCGCGAGAGCGAGGTAAGTGATCAGTCTGAGCTTCTTCTTCATCTACTGCACGTGGTATGGGCTCCTCTTGTTAACGCTTTGCACACACAGTCAATCCAAGGATTGTACATCAAAATTCGATTATTTGGCTAACTCCACAAACTAACCAGCTCCCCCCCTGACACACACTCAAAATTGCCTTCGACAGGAGCAGAACCATGCCACATCCCCCACACCACCCCCCTTGGTCAGTGGTTCGCCCACTGTGAAGTATCTGAACTCGAACGAACTCTACACGGAGACCGCTCGTCGCGACTCGAAGACCTCGAACAGCAGCTCCACGAAGAACGACTACTACTACGACAAGGAGAACGAGCTCTACAGCCAGCGTCGTGTGAGTGCCAAACCGAAGTTGGCACCACCACGAGAGGAACGTGAACTGCTGAACAACGCGGCGACGAGCATCAGCACCAGCAGCAGCAGCACCTTCCAGCGGCATCAGCAGCAGCACCAGCAGCTGACTAGCTCACTCAGTCCAATTCCTAGTCCCACACTGAATGTAACTAAATTTGTTTTGTTCTTGATTGTTTGCTTAACTTATCCAACTGAATCCTCTAGAATCTGTTTTGTGTTACTCCCCACTGGTATTATCTTGATTATCTGCTAATCTCATTTATCTCTTCGGTCTCCTCCTCCTTCTCCATAGACGCGCTCTAGCGAGCTGCACTCGCACAGTCCACTGACCATCAAGACGTCGAATCAGTACGAGAGCTCAACGCGCAACATAACGAACAGTCCGCGCCACGCCTCCTCTGCCTCACCGGTGCAGCGCTACTCCCCGAACAGCGCTTACATAACCACAGCCACGCATCGCATTGGCAGCCCGGTGACCAACACGCTGAACAAGGTAAGAGGCTTAGACACCTTCCAACAAGATAAGAACTTACTCTTAACTACTTCATTATCTTTTGTAGAATGGCTACGAATCATCACGCACCGTGGAGAAGTCTTCCACCTATAAATCCACCTCGAACTATGTAACAGATTCAAGTGTACGCGCTAGTCCCTCGCTCTATGGCACCACGGAGCGTATGCGTCGCATAGGTTCGCCGGAGCCACGCATCGATCATTCCTCCAATGTGCGCGTGTCGTCGATTAAACCCGCCTCGGCTAGGCGGGACAGCTGGGATGTCATCAACAAGACAAAGCACATGCTCTCGCACAATTCGCTGGAATCGTTGGCGAACATGACCGAGACGCAGCTGAACACGGAACTAAACTATGCACGACCTGATCTGGACAACGAGACGCAGCGCAACACGCAGTACAACAAGTTCGCGTTGCACAAACAGCAGCAGCAACAACAGCTACAGTCGGACTATCGCCGCGACTCACCCGATGATGTGGATCGCTATAAGTAGGAAGAGTGCTAGCTAGGTTCCTCAAAATAATACTTATCTGTGTCACTCTCTGTTCCTCTTCTAGACCCAGTGCCATCACAGTCAAGTCACACTCGAACAACACGTACACAGATCGTTCTGGCGGCTATACGAAGACAGTCAAGGAGTCCAGCGAACATGTGGTCACGGAGAGTAATGGACACAGTCCAGGCGGGCCAGCTGGCTACAGTTCGCTGTCGCGCTTTCGTCCCATAGACAGCAATGCAACTGGTGCTCGTGCCATACGTGTGCAGGATATACCCAATGGTTCCATAGGACGTCCTGTTGAATTCGAGATCGATGGCTCCAAGGCAGGCTCCGGAAATCTAGAGATTCTTGTGAACGGAGGCCGTGTCACATCCTCGGTACGCTCGCTGGGCGGACAGCGTTTCATCGCCAGCTTTACGCCACATGAACATGGCACACACACTGTGCAGATCACCTTCAATGGCGAAACAGTGCCAGGTGAGTCGGAAATCATCAACATGTGTTATGCAATGAATGTGATTGAATGAATGAATGGATGGAAAAGAAGCTTGGCAAGACGAGTGTGTGTGGGCGGGCGGGTGCTACTGCTTATAAGGCGAGCTCGCACTCTGGAATGCGGCAATTCTTTTGAACAAGATTCGATTTTGGCTAGATGAGAAGAACGAGCTGAACTCAAGTAGGAATGTGATCTATGTTAGTTGTAGTTGGACTAAGAACAGAAGAATTTGGAAACTGATCTTAAGTAGGAAAGTTCTAGGTTAGTTTATGTTAAACTTCTATAAGGCCCATAACTATTTGTAAACTGTTCACAGTTTTAAACCAATTTGATCATTATGAATTGGAGCAAGAAGGTGTTGATATTTAGTAAGAAGATGGTGATCTTAATTAGGACTGTGGTCTAGTTACAGTGCCTCAGCGGTTTCTATAGAGAACACTCTTTATAGGGCATAGAACAAAAACAGATATTTAGAAGAAATTATCTTTATTAATTGCAGTTGAGGGTTGTATAATTATGGTGATGTTTAAGTTAGTTAAAACTGTTCTTATATCATGTTCAAGTATCGTACTTTGTATCTTGTACCCACTTCGATGTCATCAGTTTTTCAACTGTTCTCACTTCCAAATCACTTGCAAATTTCGCTCACTTCACTCTCGCACTCTTACCACTGTGCGGCGAATTCACTCGACGCGCTCATGAGCGATCAATCAACGCGCTGTGCTTGCTCTCAGCTCAGATCACTTGTTGCTCGCCGTGCTCACCTGTGCTGCGCTCCCTCTCCCTCTCTCTCTCTCTCTCGCTCTCCCTCTCTTCTACGAGCTGTCGCGCTCTCAGCGAGCTGTTGAACAAGTTTTAGGCATCTCAATTGCAGGTCCGAGTTGCGTTGGCTCAGTCAGAGCTCGCGTTTCGAACGAAACTGACACGTCGGCGCATAGAACTGCAATAAAAGTGCGCAACGCGGAACGGTTAAAGCCAAGAAAGAAAAGTGTAAAAGAAAAAGAGAAAAACAAAAAGAAGCAAAGTAAAGAAATTTCCGTGCGTGTGTGTGTGCAAAATCAAATAGAATTGTTTGTATGCAAAAAGGCAACAAACAAAAACATTGCCAACGGTTTGCTGGCCAAAAGAAGAAAACGAAAAAGAAGAAGAAAGAATAAAAGAACAAAAAGAGGGAGAACAAACAGAACAAACACACAGCGAAGTTTGCGTGGAATGTGTAGCGAATCGAAAAGATTTTTTGTGTGAGATTTCTATGGCAAAGAAATATGCTAATATATCCCCCGGACATCGCCATCGCCGTCGTCGTCGTCGTCGTCATCGTCGTAGTCTCCAACCAACTTGCCCTCGTCGCATTTGGGTCTCTTCTGGTTATGTGTGTGTGTGTGTGTGTGGGGCGCGCGCTACGAAAATATAAAAAACCAGTTTAATGAACCTTTTAAACTGAAATATTTTCAATGGGACTAGACAGCTGGCGGGATTTAAGGCTTGGCTTTTGGCTTGAATCACCTCTAACAGCAACAACAACAACAAAAAAAACTGTCGCCTTTTTTCCGAATTTTCAATTTTCCATTTGAGCCGCCATTTTGTTTAGCAAAGGCTGCAAAGGCTGCGCTGCAATTTGGTGCGTTTGTTGGCCAAGTTAAAGGCAACACACACAGTGCAAATATGGATACACAGCACACACACACACACACATGCAGAGGGGGAAAGGGGCGGCAGGAGGGGGCGTGTGTGAGCTACGCTTTTTACTGCATTCTTTTTTCCGCTGTTTGCTCTGCAATTTTCAATCTGTTGTCTTTGTTGTTTCCCTCCTCGGCCTGCGCGCTTTGTGTATGTGGTTCAAGGCGCACTTGTTGCATGCCTCGACGTTGTTGCTTTGCTGTTGTTTTTGCAGCAGGAAGTTGCACGCCCTATGACAAAGCCAGAGCAACGTAGCACAGGCAGGCAGGCCAGAAAACCCGTTGGGATAGGTTGCACAGTCGTGGAACAGGCTGAGGCAGTGACAGGGTCTGAGGCAGAGACAGTGGCAGGTACAAGACACACACACGCACACACACAAGGGCGTGCCACAGGTAGAGATCGGCCGCAGAGATTGCAATTTCTCAACGTGGCAGCGGCAGCGTCCGCACTTTCCCAGCACGATAACAACAACAACAACAACGACAAATATTTGTGCGTTTCGTTTCGTTTTCATTTTGCAGCCTCGTATAATGAGCTCTGCTGCCACACCTCTCTCTCTCTCTCTGCCGCTCTACCTCTCTCTTTACCACTCTCCCTCTCTCTCAGCAACTGTAAACAGAGAGTTGAGCTCAAGCTAAGCCGAAGCTGCGCTTTTACCCGGCTACCGCTTAAAGCCATTTCCGCTGCCAAGCAACAACAGCAACAACATATTGGCATACATGCCCAAATTTCACAGCTCTCCCTCTGCCCCAGCCCCTCCCAGCGCCGCCTGCTGCCCCAGCCCTGCCCTCTTTTTTACGATGGCAAAGTGAAATTTTGAGAGTTAAAGCCGCAACTGGTTTTCAAGCAACAGCAATGACGACGACGACGGCGAACAATTAAAACAAATGACAAATTACGAAAATATTTCGCGACGCGTCGGCGGCGGGAAAATGGAAAACAAGTCGTGAAAAACGCAGTGATAAAAACGCGATTAAAACGTGACTTTGTTAAACAATTTTGTGGAATGTTTTATAACAATTTCTTCTGCTTGTTGAAATTCGCTTAGGCCACAAGAAGAACGAGTACGACGCGTTAATTAATGCAAAAATAAATAATAAAAGAAGCAGAGCAAGAAGGGAAAAACATAAGTTTTCCAATAATAAAACAACTCGCTGACATAATACAATATAAAATAATAATCTTGCAACGAGTAACCCCATAACAAAAAAGTGTTTCAAGTTCAGACGTGCCGCCAACAACGACAATTGTGAATTGATATACAAAAGAGAAATAGGTTCAATCTCGCGTTTTCAGAGAACGACAACCACTACGAAATCTTGCACTGTCTTCAGTCTTCTTCCTCCCCGTCGCCCCGCGCCACTCAACGTTACCAACGCCGCAACGTCAGCTTGATTCAACTCGACGCCACAAAAACGTAAATCTTTTATTTAACCGCAACAAATCTATAGATATATATATATATTGTATATTGTAGTATGTGCCGTATACAAACCTATATAACTAGCATACAATCTGTGTATATATTGCTTAACTACGTTTAACGGTCGCTGTCAGCGCGTGTTTTCTCTGTTCTCCCATCTGACTTTGAATTTTTGTGGCGACAGCTGGCTCGCTCTGTTCTGGCCTGGCCCGGCCTGGCTTGGTTTGGCTTGGCCATCTAACGGTTGCATGCCGCAGTCACGTAACCGATTTTCTATACGCAGATTGAGAGGGGGAAGAGGAGGAGGATAGGGGAAATAGATACGCAGATACCTCCGGCTCTGGCTCTGGCGCTCACTGGGGCGCATATGCATATTGAATAACAGCATTCTCAGCTCTCGAAGCTCGTAACTGTTGCACTTGTTCTCCCCAAGCTGTGCTGCAAAAGCCGGAAAAGTTGATCACAGCAACAACAGCAACAACAACAACAAAACATACCGACAAAACCGGCTAAGAGATCTCTGAGAGGCAGATAGGCGAATTTTAGCTACTCTTGAGGCTGTGTAGAAGGTTTGGGAGCTCAAGAATGTGTGGAATTTTAAGAGTTTTGCTTGGTTCGAAGAGTTTTAGTAAGATGGAACTGTAGAGTGGTTTGTAACCAGCAAAATCTTTGTCTATACAATGCTATAAGATCTTAAAAAAATAAATTTGGCATAGTTTTTATAGAAATAAAGCCAAGGAACTTTGCCACACTAAGATACTATGAAATCAGTTTGAGGCTTATCTTTTCTAGAGATAAACTTAGTGAACTTTGTAACAATAAGTTTGATATTTAGTGAACTATGAGAATACATATGTTGTAGTGAAAACTTAGTGGCTTAGAAACCACAAGATTTCTACATAGTTTGGTGAGTTACAACATAGATACATATAGATACATGTAGATATAGACGACTAGAATAGTTAGGCTTTGAACTGAAATTTGCGTTTTTTTTTTTCATAATCTTCAAACAAGATCTACACAAAACTTGCTAGCTATGGTAAACGATTGCAATATATGCTACAAACTTGCAAGTTATTGATGAAACAAATTTGGTTTTGCCTTGCTCGACAAAAACCCAGTTACAAGTTTGATATTTAAAGTATTTGGCAGTAGATTGTAAAAAATAGTTACTGACTTAGAAACCACAGCGTTTCCTCACAGTTTTGGTAAGTTTCATTGGTTTTGATGGATAAAACTAAAGAATGATTGGCTTCATAAATAGGTTTTGATAAATTTTCTAACCTGTAGAAGAGATTTACATAAAGTAGATAGATAGTTCGGTATACACGTATATGACTAAGATTTTTTATATAAATTGACATAATAACAGTAGAGCTCTTCTAGAAAAAACATAAAAGCTCGACCAAAATAGGGCAAGTATTTTGGGTAGAGAAATTACTTGTAGTAGATTCTAAAGAGCTTAAAGTGGCTTGAAAACCCAGCCTTCTTTGTATAGTTTGCTGCGTTGTAAGGGTATTGTATGGAACAAACTAAAGACTGTTTAGCGCCGAATAAATTTTACATAAATTCCCCAAACTTTAAGCTAGATCAATACACAACCAACTCGGTCTTTCATACCTTCCCAAAAAAGAAATGCTCTTTTCACCTTTTTAAAGAAATTTCTCCAGTCAATAAACTGTGGAATAAATGATACCGAAATTTCCACATAATTAGAGCATATTTACGCCATAATCCACGTCAATTGGAGAGCTAACATGCACTGCAGTTTCTCTACGAGCTGCAGCTGCTCGGCAGCTGACTCAAGTTGCAGCTACAGTTGGCTTACAATTTTTGACTTCTATTGAAAGTCAACTGCGATTTGAAGTTTCAAATCTGTCGTGCTGTTTGCGTACACTTGAAAAACTTTTGCCATATTACCCTGGCAGCTGCCACAAATCGTATTCGATCTGCGACGCTGACCGTTATCATTATGTGGCACTTGGCTGTCACTTAACATGCTCCTCAATGACAGCTCCTGCTACAGCTCCTGCTCCAGCATCAGCTCTAGCTGTAGCTCCTTCTATTCCATTCTGTTATCCTGGTGCCAATGCAGAGGAGTCTCCTCTGCTCTTCGCTCCTGTCAAGCCATTTGCCACTTCTGTTTGCACTTTTTCCATATGGCGTTTGCCAACGTTGTCCGTCTGCATGTTCGTCTATGCATGTCTGTGCCTGTCTCTGCATGTGTGTGCGTGTGTGTGTGTGTATGTGTGTATTTGTTGTTGGTTATCAATTTAGCGCCTGGCACACATGTTGCCCATAATTTGCAAGTGCGCACTTTATGAGCTTGTCTAGAAGCTCGTTCAACTTTAGTGGCACATAAAGCAAACGCTGCTTGCTGTGCTCCTCGTTCACAGCTCACACACACACTTACACACATAAATTATTCACACACACTGGCACACACACTCTTTCGCAGCATGCAGTTGTGCCACATCTTTCTGCCATCGATTTCTTTGCTCATTGTTTGGGTAAGCGAAGCATCGCAGCAACTAACGGTAACTGGCAAGCTCGCTAAAAAAAAGAGCAGACACGGTCACACACACGCAGGCACACACACTTACACACAGTCTGCAGTGTCATTGGGTCATACATTGGGGCAGGCAGTGCCCATAAGGCATAGCTCTTCAAGCATTGATGAGGGCAACCAGTGTAGCTGCCTTTTATCTTGTAGCATTGCACATACGCCATGTTGACACTGAGCTGCTCTTGAATTTGGCCACTGTGATATGGTGACGGGACTGTTCTGAGACATACTTTATCGAGGGGGTGTAGATCAGTCTCTGTATAAGACTTTGCAGTAGAAGAAGGCCTTCTTTTATGGGCAGCCACATGACTTTGGATTATCATAGAAAGAACTATAAACAACTTCGAAAAGCCTTTCTTTCTCTCTCTCTCCCCCTCCTCTTCCCATTTTTATTGCGTATTCTTTGGGTTGGGCTTCAGCTACAGATATGCGTAAAAACTTAGCCAAGATTTATAGAAAGTGTCAGATTGAAACAAGTCGCAAACTAGTTTCACTCTAAGCCAATTTACTAGCAAAAGACTGCAGATCGAACCCTCTAGTGGTACTGCAGGAATGTCAGAAGAAGCAAGACAAATATAGACAGATATAGACAGAGGGAGATAGACAGAGAAGGAGAGAAAGAGAGAGGCAAAGGGGCAGGCAGATTAAGATAGATAAATAGAGACAGAGACAAACCACGTCTGCGTTTAATTTATGAGCTTGGGAAACTTTAAGTTTGCCTTATTAGATCTACGGCTAACGGTATTTAGCATAGAGTTACGCCTGATGATTAATGCTGCTTCAAATTGTGGCAAGAATAATCACTGCTGCTGCTGCCCATTGAGACATTGCTAGAGAAAGAAAGAGAAAGGGGGCAGGCAAAAGATGGGGAAATAAAAGAGTTTTTGTGTTGGTCAAGACAAAATGTTACGTTAAATGATTTGCGCAAGAAAGCAGCAACAATAACAACAGTAGCAACACTAGCAACAACTACAATAACAACAACAACACAGACAACGACAGTAAAAAGTGCCAACTGGCAGCAAGTTTCAAGCGACAACGACAGCGCAACAGTTTGATTTTCCATCGAACCCCACGCCGCGACGCTGCTTCTGTTGCTGCTGCTGTGTAGCAATTTTCATGGAAAGCCATAAAGCAAAATGTTGGCAAAAAACAGCAGCAGAGGCAGCGACGGCAGCGACTGCTTAAAAGGAAAAGTGCAACAGACCAACAAAATAACAAAAGAGAAATGTGTGGAAAGTTGCAAACAAAAGTAAATTTTATTTAACTTGCAACCAAACTGCAACAACAACAACAAAGCGCCAGCGCAATGGCGAAAAATGCCCGTGAGACGACGGCGGAAAATCAATAAAAACACATAAAATTGTAGATAAAAGCAACATTATTAAACATTTAACGAGCTGCTGGCGGTAATTGCCAATCGACTCGGCGAGCGAACGAACGCAAGTTCAGTTTGCTTGCTACCCCTTTCCGTCTTTCCCCCTCGTCTCCACACTCTTTCTCTAATGCCTTCGAGCTTGGGTTGCAACATTCTCGCGCTATGCGGCCAATTAATGTGTTATAATCTGCTCAAGTTAAGGCTGAGCAAGTGGCGCAAATGCAGATACAAAGATACAGGCAGTTGCAGATACATTATGAGATACATGGGGCAGAGAAAGGGGCAGATAGATGGGTGGAGATAAAGATACAGTGGCAGCTGTAGATGCAGCTAGAGATTGAGGGGCAGATATAGATACTGAAGGCAGTTACAGCTTGAGATACACAGGCAGAGGCAGCTTGAGATGCAGATACAATTAGAGATACAGATACAGTGGCAACTACAGAGGCAGCTACAGATTGAGGGGTAGATACTAAGGCTGCTAGAGCCTAAAATGTAGATACAGATACATAACTACTGCCACAATTTGATATACAGATACAAGAGGAAGTCAAAGCCTAGATGGAGATACAAAGACAGCTAGAGATAGAGGTCGGCATGAAGAGACAACAAACAGATACTTCAATAGTTACATCCTGATGTGCAGATACAGCTACAAATCCAAAGACAGACGCAGCTAGAGGCTTAGATACAGATACAGTGACAGAGGAAGCTATTTCCTGAGATACATATTACATACTTCCTGAAATACAGATACGTTTACACTAGCATAGATACAACTGCAATGTTAGCTAAAGATATATCTTACAGGGGAAAAGAGTTTAAGATAAAGATATAATTGCAGTTGCAGATTGAGGGGCAGATACGGAGGCAGCGCCACCTTGAGGCAGTCAATGCCTGGGATACATTTACAGAGGCAACTAAAGATACAGAGGCAGATACAGATACAAGCGCAGAGGCATTTACCGCTTGAGGCAGCTACAGCTTGGGATACTCGTACATAGACAGTGGCAGCTACTGCTTGAGATACATTTACAGATACATAGATAGCTCGGCAGCCATAGATACATCTGTGAGTACGCACTTGTTGCTGGCAACGAGGCGGCACCGATTGTTGTTGGAGATTGTTGTGGAAATTGCGACAATTATAACGAGACGCAGCGGAAAACAATGCGCTGCGCATTGCGGCAAAGTGGAAAACCTTGTCTTGCATCTGTATGTGGCTATGCGAGGGTTGCCGCAGCAGTTTGTAGCACAAGTTTGATTTATCCACTTAGCATAACTTTCTCAATTTACTCTTCTGTGCCAATTTCCTGGGTTGGTTGCTCAAACTAATCTTTCTTCTCCTTCTTCTTCTTGTTGCAGGTTCACCGTGGCACGCTGAGATCATGTCCTCACCCGGCCTCACCGCTCTGGGCGAATCCACACGCCTTGTGCCCGCCAATACGCCGGCGGTTTTTGAGATACTGCCGCCTCCTGGACAAAGCCTGAGCAAAGGCGAGTGCGTGGCAACGGTGCTGACTCCCAACAAGTCAAAGCTGAATGCCAGAGTCACCCATGAGGCGGCAAATGGTGCTGCACGCATTGAGTTCGTACCCACCGAGGTGGGCACGCACATCATTGACGCGTCCATCAATGGCACTAAGATCGCTGGCGGTCCTTTGATAGCAAAGGTCTACGATGCCAGCCTGATCCAGGTGACCGAAGTGAACGGCGGCGTTGTGGGTCAACCCTGCCAGTTCCGTGTGGACGCCAGTGCGGCTGGTGAGGGACAACTGGAGATATCGATCAATGAGGGTGAGGTGCCCAATCATGTCCAGGTTGTCGGTGGCGGACGTTGTCTGGTCTCCTTCACGCCGGAGCAGGCCAAATCCCATTTGATTGACATTAAATTCAACGGCGAAACAGTGCGTGGTTGCCCCTTCGTCTGTGCCGTGGCGGACACCTCCCGTGTGCTCCTCAATCTGAGCAATCTTGAGCTAATTCCCGTCAATCGACCCTCCTCCTTTCACATCACAGTGAGTGGCGGAGGTGCCGCCGAGTTGGCCGTGAGTGTGCGTGGTCCACACGGCGAGTTGCCCGTGCGCGTCACTGGCGACATCCACGCTGGATTCACTGCCGAATTCACGCCCACCAGCGTAGGCGGGCATTCGATCAATGTGGAATACAATGGCTTTGCTGTGCAGGGTACCCCATTCCTGGCCAAATCCTACGACGCCAGCAAAGTTGTTGTCGGCAGCGTCTCACGCGGCACCATGGGGCGACCCGTGCAGTTCACGGTGGACGCGGGCGATGCGGGTGAGGGCAACCTGGAGATAACAATATCGTCAAAGGGACAGAACATACCCACACAGGTGCATCCACAGGGCAGTGCAAGGTAAGCAGGAGTACCCCCTTATCTTCCTCCTGGAATTGTGATTAATATTTCTTGTTCTTTTTTGGCAGATTCTCCGTTTCGTTTGTGCCCACGGAATCGTGTGAGCACACCATCAATGTGTCGTTCAACAAAATGCCCGTCCCTGGCTGCCCCATTACGGTGGGCATCAGCGGGGGCGTGGCTGGGCCACAGGTGTCGCTAGGCGGCCCTGGGCCAGTGCATCAGACCAACTCTTTTGTTATCAATCACAATGGCGGCCGTTTGGAAGACATTGAGGTCAATGTGGAAGGTATGTAGTCGGCAACTGACTAACCCCAGATGAGGGGGGAGTACCCATCTCTCTCCCCCTCTCTCTCTCTCCTTCGCTCTCTCTCTCCCTCCCACTCGCCCTGCATTTGTTTGTGTATGTGGCTCTTGTTTTGCATTCGCATCGATTATGGTTCAAGTTTATTTGTAATTGTATTTTAATTGCTCGTTGGCTAAATGTTAATTGGCTGAGTATCTGATACGGCTTCAGCTTGCACACACACACACCACACACACACTCTTGACATACACACACACACACCCACCCACGTCATATTGAACTTTCCCACGCACATTTTCACACTTTTACTGCCTCACAATGTACGGAAATTGTTGTTGAGTGTCTCTCAAGCATGTCAAAAATCAAGCACACACACTGCCACACACACACACGCATACACACACAATGGCATGCCTCATTTGAGTGTGACTCCCCTCCTCCCGTTCCCCTCTTCATTGAGTAGCTGTAATTATGCGTTATATTTATCATTTGGCAATCGCTTCGGTTACATCTTGAGGCAGCTTAGCAGAAGCTTTTGAAGCAGGCGAAGGATTTGTGTCATGACCGCAGAGTGGGTAGGGGCGTGGCAAGAGGCAAGTGTGTGTGGCGTGTGTGTGTGCCTGTGAGAGAGTGTGAGAGCCACTTTAGAATTGCATTAGATACATTAGAGCTGTAAATACACTTTGCTGTGTGTGTGTGTAAGCTTATTATGCCTGTCTCTGTGTGTGTATGTATGTGTGGTGCCTGTCTCTGTATATGTGTGTGTGTGCTTGTTGTGTGCCTCAGTGTGCTGCATCGTGTACTGTAACTAGTTTCTTTGTGTAATTCTTGTTCTTGTAATCTTAACGCCCTTTGATTGTAATAATTTTGCTCACTTTTATATCTGTATTATATTTCAGGACGGCGAAATCTTTTGTACTAGACTCTATATATTGATATATTGATATGCATATAATACTTACTATATATCTAACTATCTATCTATATATATATACGCACACACTTATCTATACGTATACGTAACTCTCTGAGAGTACTTTCTAATCGACTCGGCACGCTCTACAAGAAGTGATGTATATACAATACTCCCTCTCTCTTTCTATCTCTGTCCGTCTAACAGTCCGTCGTACCAGCCCGAGTGACCCTAAGCAATAACTATATATAGAGTACTCTAACTAATTTCGATCTATCTTTATCTTTATACTAACGCGTCAGGCAATTGTTTACTAATCTCAAGAATTCTTTATTTGATTTGTACGAAGCGAAAGTGCAACCAGCAACAACAATAATAATAATAATAAAAAACCAACAACAACAACAACTATGAAAGTTAATTATGATTTACCCAACAGGAAATAGTTCATCTTTGTTTGTTCTCTAGGCAGTTCTGCAGTTTGTATATATAGTCTGTATCTGTATAATTATGATATATAGTATTATAATCTTTTGTTCCCCACCACCACAAAAAAGCGCCGCTGTCTCTGACCAACATGCAACATGCAACATCATGTCTACTACTAACCAAGTTTTTTGGAAATCTTTAAACTCTTCTATATAGTAATCTATCCCATACTAACCCAAGGTTCCTGAACTAACCTCAGAGTTGGCATTCATTCTTTGCTGTTTACCCGTTTTTTGAAATCGTTTCAATGCCGTCACTAATTTGCAACATTTTTCCAAATTCTTTCAACAAAACAAAAACGAATTACCCCATAAACAATTCACTAACCATACCACAAACACAACGACAACAACTCGTTCGCTCTATACGAATTTCAACAACAAAAACCAAAACAAAAAACCTTCTCAAATTCGTTTCCGGCCGCGTCGCAATCGAAAAAAAAAATACAAATAAAATACTAAATTAATACTTGAACAACTTAATACTAAACAAAAAATACCAATACCAAATGGAAAATCCACAATCCTTTGTGGCATGGCTGCTGCAGGTCCCGCTGGGCAATCAGTGCCAGCGCAGGTGCATCAATCCGCCGAGGGCGTCTTCAAGGCGGAGTTTGTGCCACGTGTGGTGGGCGAGCATCGTGTGAATGTAACGGTAAATGGATTGCCCACTGCCGGCAGCCCCTATGCCGCCAAGGTGAGTCAAGTCACTGCTCCAATCCTGCCAAGAATTCTATGAGCTAATCTTCTTACTCTGTTCCCTTGCAGGTCTATGATGTCAGCGCCATCAAAGTGAAGAATGTCAGCAGCGGCACAGTGGGCAAACCAGTCACTTTTCTGGTGGAAACTTCACAGGCAGGTCCCGGCAATTTGGAGGTCACTGTCAATGGCGGCCGTGTGCCCACCTCGGCACAGGCACAGGGACAACACACCTATGCCATCAGCTTCACGCCACGCGAGGCCGAGAGTCACACAGTGGAGCTACGTTTCAATAGCCAGGATGTGCCTGGTTCACCCTTCACCTGTCGCGTGGCTGCAGCAGCGCGTATACAGTCTCCAGATACCATGGATAAGGTCAGCGTGGGCAGGCTCTTTGAGTTTGTGGTGGAATCGGACACCAAACCCACTGTGGAGGTGCTTGGTCCGGCCAGACGCAGTGTGCCCGTGAAGATCGATGCCTTGGGCACCAGCACACTGGGCTACAATGTCAAGTTCGAACCCATGGAGGTGGGTGATCATTCTGTGGAGGTGCGTCTGCCTGGCGGTGGCCATGTGGAGGGCAGTCCCTTCTTGCTGAAGGCTTACTCCGCAGAGAAGGTGATCGTGACCGATATCAGGCCTGGTGTGGTCAACAAGAGCGTCAGCTTTGGCATCAATGCTTCACAGGCTGGTGCCGGCAATCTGGAGATCATTGTAGCTGTCAATGGAAAGAATGTACCCAACTTTGTGCAATCCGAAGGCAATGCGCGCTTTAAGGTGAACTTCAAACCCACCGAGGCCGCAGCTCACTCCCTCTCCGTGCGATTCAATGGTCACCCTGTGCCAGGATCACCCTTCAGCTGCCACATTGCCGCAGCTCCATCGAGTTCTCTGGGCTCGCCACGTGCTCAGGCGCTGGGTGAATGCCTGAAGCAGGCTGCTGTGAAAATGGATAATACATTCGAGCTGGAAGGATTCGATGGCAACGAGCCGCAGATCTTTGTCACTTCCCCAGCTGGAGACAATGAACATTGCCAGCTGAGTCAGCACGATGGCGGCAGCTACAGCGCCTCGTTCCGTCCCAGCACGGTGGGTCGTCATCTGATCAGTGTACTGGCCAATGATCAGCACATCAATGGATCACCTTTCAGCTGCAACGTCTTCGATGTCTCCAGAGTGAGCATCAGTGGACTGGAACAGCAATATGGACCAGCTACACTGGGTGTGCCTGTTACCTTCAGTGTGGATGCAGCAGGCGCAGGAGAAGGTACCTTGGAGTTGGTAGTGTCCACCGACAGCAGCACCGTCAAGGCTGAGGTGGTGGCCTGTGCTCGTGGCTTGTACGATGTGACCTTTGTGCCCCAGAGCACTGAGCCGCACTACGTCAACATTACGTTCAATGAGGTCGCCGTGGATGGCAGTCCCTTCCGCGTGGACATACAGCAGCACACACAACACATACAGATTGGCAGCCTGGCATCAATTGACTTCCCAGCCGATGATCAGATTGTAGAGATTCTCTCGCCCGATCAGAAACCAGTGCCTTATACCATCAACCGGCAGACGGCGGAGTTCCGCACCCACATGACAGGAAACTACACATTGAGGTTCATTGATCGTGAGACAAGGCAACACATTGGCACACGCACTCTTTGTGCCTTCGATCCCATGCTGGTCAAGATCACCGAAGTGGGTGAGGCACTCTGCCATCGTCCGGCGAGCATTAGTGTCTCCTTGAATGAGGCTGGACAGGGTGATCTGTCGGCCCTGGTGCGTTGTGGCGCCACTGAAGTGCCACACACCATACGCGGACCCAGCAAGACAGGAGTCTACGAGATTGTCTATCAGCCAACACGTGTGGCTCCGCACAAGATCAGCATACTGTTCAACGATGTGCCCATTTCGCTGAAGCCACTGGAGATCAATGTGCTGCCCGCCAGCGCTGGCAAGGAGATCAGTGTCAGCGGATTGGGACTGTATCAGGCACGTGTGGGAAAGACCACTTCGTTTGCCATTGACACCGTGAAGCGTCCAGCACGTGAGTTCGATGTGGTTGTATCCGGACCAGGCGGACAGGCGCTACCTGTGCGCTGCTACCAGACAAAGAACGGACATCTGCAGGCGGAGTTCAGCATCAACAAACCGGGACAGTGTGTCATTGGTAAGTGGAGCAGACAGTGCAGGCAGTAGATCCCTTGCTAATCTATTATCATTTTCTCTTGCAGAGGTTCTCCACCAGTCCAAGCCCCTCCCAGGCAGCCCCTTCACCTGCGAAGCCTTCGACGCCAGCAAGGTGAGCGTGCAGGGTGTCAGCAAGGAGCCGCTGGCGTTGCACAGCTCCAACAGTTTCACCGTGCGCACCGACAATGCCGGCACAGCTGAGCTGGAGGCGTTCGCCATTTCACCAACCAATCAGAGTCTGCCTGTGCTCATCACGGAACAGAACGAGGGCATCTACAACGTGGAGTTTGTCCCCTCGCAGCCAGGCAACTACAAGCTGACATTGATGTACGGCGGGGAAACCATTCCAAGCTCTCCACTCACCTTCCATGCCTCTGCCAGTGGAGTGAGGAACGATGCACGCGCCGCTGGTCATGGCCTGGAGGTGTGTCATCGCAACAAGGAGGCCTCCTTTGTGGTCTATTGTCCCATTGCGCCCAATGTGCAGATCGAGCGGGCGGATGAGTATGGCGAGAGGATTGAACCGAAGATCAAGGCGCTGGGCAACAATGAGTGGCGCATCTCTTACGTCATTCTCTCCGTGGGCAACTACGAGATTCGCGCCAGTTGCCCAAATCGTGGCAGTCTGCCTGGCTCACCGTGGCGTGTCAGCTGCGTAGAGTCCACAAAGGTCATACCAGTTGGTGGCTGGGGTACTCTGGTGGATCACGATGGACGTTTGATTCTCCCTGCCCGCATCATCTTTGAAGTGGAGAACGCTGGACCGGGCAAGCTCGTGTGCAGCATTGATGGCATTGAAATACCCGTGGAGAAGATGGCTGATGGCAAGATGTGCCTCAACATCACGGGGGAGAATCTAGCGGCAGGTGAACACGATTTGGACTTGACCTGGAGTGGCCTGACCATCACTCAGTGCCCACGCAGCGCCTTTGTGACGGGTCAACAGGCCGCGGATAAGGTGGTGCTCATGGGACGCGGACTGGCTGCAGCACAAGCTGGCGAGGCTGCGCACTTCACCATCGATGCAACAAACGCGCCTGCTGGACGACCGGAGGTTATATTGATTACACAGGACAACACAGCGCTGCCAGTGAGCCTGGCACAGCCACGTCCCAGCGAGAACATCTGGTTGGCATCGTACACGCCACAGAAGTCCATGACGGGTACACTGACACTGTCGGTGAAGTGGAACGGACGCCTGGTTAAGGGCTGTCCATTGACAGTGGCCGTTGGCTCATCCATGGATGCCTCCAAGGTAATAGCCTCCGGTGAGGGACTGCGACATGGCATTGTTGGCAAGGATATCAAGTCCTGGATAGACACACGTCGTGCTGGTCCCGGCGAGCTCACTGCACACTGTGCTGGTCCACGCAAGGTTGCCTATTGCGAGCTATACGATCACGGTGATGCCACATTCACGTTGAACATCAAGCCACAGGAGCCGGGTCGCCATCTGTTGACCATCAAGTACGGCGGACAGAATGTGCCTGGTTCACCCTTTGCGCTCAAAGTTGCCGGAGCTCCTGATGCCAGCAAGGTAAGTGATCCTCAGAAATCTCTTGTGTAATAGCTGCTCACGACGTCTCTTTTCTACAGGTACGCGTCTATGGCCCCGGCATAGAGCACGGCGTCTTGGCCACCTTCCAGTCTCGCTTCATTTGCGACACACGCGGCGCTGGCGCCGGTCAGCTAACGGTGCGTGTGCGCGGTCCCAAAGGCGCCTTCCGCGTGGAGATGCAGCGCGAGAGTCAAAAGGATCGCACAATCTTGTGCAAGGTAAGTGGGAGAAGTAATGAATCCCTTCACTCCTTCCATGACAAACTCTCTTCTTCTCCTCTACCTTTAGTACGATCCAACGGAGCCAGGCGACTATCGCGTTGAGGTGAAATGGGCTGGCGAATTTGTGCCCGGTTCGCCATTCCCCGTCATGATCTTTGACACTGAGGAGGAGTTACGAAGGTATCTGCAGGGCATATGAGGCCAGCTCAACCACCATGTCATCGTCTTCCCCAGTGGTCTGAGCCCTCCTCCCACCCCCATACGGTATCAGCCGCAGACGACGTTGCTGCCGCCACATCCGACGCAGCAGCAGCAGCAGCAACGACGTGCAAGCTGTGTGCCGCTCTAGCGGAGTGTCCACTCCATGCAAATATGACAACTATAACCATATCTATAAGGAAGTACTAAACTAGAGATTAATTCAAAGCGAGAGACCGAACGACACGAAACGTAACGAGGCGAATGCAAATGCGATTGCCTGAGTGAAGGCGCTACGAAGATAGCTTTCTGTTCTTGTAGTTATAAGCACACAGTTCTATTATTATAAAATATATAACAATGTTAAACATACATAAAGGTACTGTACAAACAGAACTACTACTACTTCTGTTTTAGTCGAAATTCTCCCAGTCTTCGGGAAGAACGTATTCGTTGGTGAACTCACTGCGATGAGCGCGCAGAAACTTGAGAAGATTCGCCTCAACAAAGTGTTTGCAAGTGGCTTGGAAATCAGAATCGCCGATATTCATTGCCTTCATACCGCTCTGCTTCTGTTGCAGCAATGAGATGAGCGTGTCGCGGTTCTTCGATTGCATCTCGGGAAAACGATCGTGCATTATACACTCGGTCCATGGCTGCTCAAAGAAGGTTAGGAAATCGTCAATAAAACCGTTCTTGAAGCGCGCCACTAGATGGTTCAACAACAAGTCGTGTTTGCCAACAAAGTATTCCAGGAAAAAGAGATCCTTATGGGGCTACATTTAGAGTATTTAAGGTAGATAAAAGATCATATATATATATATATATTATATATACTCACATTGCGAACAACACACGTAATTTCCTCCAGAATCAAGGAGGTGCTCATGCGAATACGACAGAACTGGTTATTCTTGTACGTAGACATAATGTGACTGTATTTATTGTCCAGCTTGCCAAGCATGTAGCGCTTTGGCACGATCACCTTGACCAGCATATAATCCAGAGGAAACCGTGCATGGAACAGTTTGGGTCGGCTGAAACGTTTCTCTGTGGTATATGGCTCCAAACTGAGCTGCATTATGTCCAGCAGCTAAAGAGGAGAACAGTTTCAGTTAAGATTATGACACGGCTTTGATTCATCTCACACCTTTTCGGCCATTTCCAGCTCACTCGTGTTTGCGTATTGATAGAAAACCGGAACATTGATAGACACGTTCTTGCCAGCCGCGAATATACTGGGATCGCCTGTGCAGAAGTTTTCATTCACAAGAATTTTTCTGTCCTTGATAGTAATCTTGCTATCTCTTAGCACTAAAAAGAAGATTAAGAGAGAGATCGTAAATTAAGATTAAACTTAAATGATAATAGTTAAACTTACTTTTCTCAGTTGCAGAGGACATATTCATCTCTAAGAAATTAATAAAAATGTTACACTTCAGGGAGAAGCGCTTCAGAGTGGAGTTATGCACGAAGTGCACAGTTTGAATATGAAAGTCCTCGTCGAACACTTCAAAGCCATCTAATTGAGACGACTTGTAGACCTTTATACCCAAATCACAGACCATTTCCAGCAGTATGTACTGAATGTTCATATCCTCCATTGGATTGTTCTCATACTCGAGCTGGATGCTCTTGTGCGGCTGCACGAATACAATATCGCTAGCTGTGCATTCGTGATTCAATAAGAAATTAATGCACTCGTATACAGCCAGATTGCAGCCATAGATGACGATGTTCTTATCAACCAGATTGCTGTTGACAAGCTCATTTAGCATAAAGTACAGCAGAACCTTGTCGAGGCGTGAATTGATCTCCACATAGTTGTAGGGCAACGCATATTTCTTCCTATGGATTTTCTCCTCCACTTCTGGAGGTAGTCCGTAATCCGTATCACACAATAATATCAGCTTCTCGTAGCCGATCTTGCAGCTGTTATCCAGTTGAATAGTCTTCTCCGCGCTGTCAAGAGATATAGTAGGAGTATATTCCATATATCTACTCTTACTTACCGATTAATTAACTTCACCTCACCGGGCACAAAGTTCACCCAATTGCGCAGATCCAGTCGCTTTGTGGCGTCCATGACGAAGGGACAGCAGTGGTCCATATCCAAGTAACATGGGTCTGAGGTACAAATCTGGCAAATTTGATTGCGATCGAACTCAGACTCAATTTCGCCATGCTTCACAATAACAGTTACATCCAAAAGGGGCAGACAGTTCGCTTGGCTGACGTTCTTGAAGCTGAAGAGATGAAGAGATGGCAACGTTAACCAAAGGAGTGTGTTATATATTATATAATATATTCCTACTCTGGGGTATTCCAGCCGAAGATCATGAGACGCAGCAGTGCCTTGCATACATCCGAGAAACCCACAATGACGAGCGCATTCTGATTACCAAAGTACTTGGATCGCGATAGATTGTGGCGAAATACATAGAAAAAGTCGCGCATGAAGTTCAATTGCAACAGCTCCGTCGCCGCAGATTCGCGGTTGAGGCACGTCCTGCTGTTCGTGTCCATGAACCAGTTGCGTTTCATGCGGCGCGGCTCCACGGGCATCATCTTCGACACCAGATCGTTAGGCAGCACGCCTTTCTGCGAGAAGGGAACAAAACAAACAGAAAATATTATGTAGAAATCTTTACACTCGTAATACGCACGCTGATCAAGAATATATAATATATAATATATAATATACCTACCGTAAACGGCTGAAAGTAGTAGATATCACGATAGCCTGTTCTTAGCGAGACCGTACGCAATATCTCGTCAGACCACATAGTGAAATAAGGATGTAGACGTAGCATAATGAGCTCACCCCTCTCGAATGTGAAGTTATCCTTGTCGAAGGGCAGCATGTATTGCTTATAGACAACGTCGTAGCCGGCGAATGGACTGCATAACAGTTACACGTTAGACTCCAACCGTACAAAGGTGCAACATCAACTTACCGCAACACTAAGAACCCAACAGTTGTGCTATTCTCGCGTCCGACATTTCCAGCACGTATTATAAAGAAATTGAACTCAGATTTTTCATTATACAGCACATCGTAGGCGACCTCCTCGATAAACCTTATTATGTGATTGGTCATCGATTTTGCCGAGTCTTCACTACTACTATCATCATGATCTAACGATTTGATTTCTGGGTTTTCGTGCATTTGAACTAGGTCGCTGGCCCGTGGTGGTGGTTCAAGGAATTCACGAATCTCATCTAAGTCATCCTTCTGGAAGGGATATATTTCGATGTCCGTATTGATGGAGATGCGATGTGCCAAAAACATTTCATCGGTTATACTGCTCTTGGGACGATGTGGCACCCGCTGCGCAGTTCAATGACGATTAGTTTCCATCACTGCAAGATGTTATCAGAGATGTGCTGCTCACCATGAAGTACTGCAGCAATGCAGATAGACTGGCCGAGATCTTGGAGCCCATCGGCACAGTCACCACACAATAGTCGTACTCGGGATACGCACTGAACATGGCGCACAGGTAGTAGAAGGCATACTCCATTCTTAGACCGGGATGCAACAGGAAATTCTTCAATATGAACGCCTTGCAGGCACGTTTTAGCAGGGTGGCAGGGTTGACTTTACGGTGTAAGTGGCTTCTACGTCCTGGCATATCGAATGATATCTTAAGCGTCTTGGTCTCCTTGCGCAGATAGGTGCTGCCGCGTTGAAGCTCTGCAAGAAAGAAGCCAGAAAGAAGTCTCTCAAGTAGTTGCGAAGACACCTCAAGCTTTCGCTGCACCTACCACCGGTGATGTACTTGAATGTTGCATAAAGACGATTGTATTCCGATAGAAAAGTACATTTTCCGGTGAAGCGAATAAGCCTGCGATCTAGCGTATAGTGTTGCTGCTGGGTTGAACTGTGGATCGGTTGGATCTGTATGAGTACTTTGACTATCCATCGAGAAATTTGAACTTCAAATACTTACTATACTTCGAATGCCACCGATGTGTGTAGCGTATTGGGTGTATATGTGACGAGATTGCCCAAAGATTCCAGGTCGAAATTCTTGATAAAATTCTCGATGTCAACGTCCTCAGAGAGCCACATCATGCCGTTGCTGACACCAGTGGTGACGTCCTGCAAAGCAGTAAGTTATTCTAATTCCACAATAGCCTAAGGGCGCATTCGCTACGAACCTCTGTCACAACAACCTTGTCATTTTCTATGACGTTGCCTGAAGTGCCCAGCAACAGTTCTGCAATAAAGTAATCGCCGTGATCCCTCCGCATTTCAGGTGAATCGACATCAATAATTTCCACAATATCATCGTTATCCTCTGCCCTGCAATCATGAATAGACGTAAGAGAAAAATTCTGTTATTTCTAATTTTTGCTTGGCTACTTACAGGGCGCGACGAAAGGATATCACCGGCATCAGGTGATCACGCCTTATAATGATGATCGTGGGTAGATCCTTGCACTTGTCTATGTCATAGTCTATGGGGTAATACACTTGTCCCAGCTTCTCGAGCAGCTCGTAATCCTTGGGCGGGTATTTCGGCGGTCTGGTTATGATCAAGAACACAATTTTGTGCTCTCGATAAAAGACTTCCATTAGCACCTCTTTAAGGATTCTCTCGTGCTTGTTATAGATGTAGAAATTCAAAAACATAGTGTTCATCAATGTAACGGGCACATCGACGCTGTTGCAGGAAGGGATCAAGATCACTATCTATAACAAACAGAGGAATCGACGCTTACTTACCAGAAACGACACCTGAGCCACTGTATCCACAACTCATTGGAGAGCACTGGTATATTGGGATGAATACCAAACTCACTGTAAGCCAGTAGACGCATCGGATCGTCTTTCACGTGCACGACCATGCGATGGGCTCGATAATCGTTGAAGAGATTGGTCAACGGTATATCCATCTTGTCGCCAAAGTGTCGCGCCGTGGCGGCATTAAAGAGCACTTCAATGAGATCTAAATCCTCTTTGCCCGCGGTGCGGATCACATACGACTCCTGAGGTACAGCGTCCATTCTAAAATCAAAAATTTAGATACAAGTTTGGTATTAGTTTTAGTTTTGAATTATTGTTGTTGGTTGACACTGGATTTTGACAACTGTCTAAGTCAAAGTGTTACAACTTCAAAAATTTCGGTTGACCTTCTCCAGACTTAGGTTGATAAGATAAGATAATAAATTAATCTCTAAAAACCAGAGTGAAGCAAGCTCAAATCTGCGTCGTCTTTGCATCTCTAATCTTGTGCATTGTAATGGTGCTACGCACACCAGCACAGAAATCCTCAGGCAGCGCGTACTGGTGGAAGAACTCGCGTTGATGACGCCGCATAAAGGACATCAGATTGCGCTCCAGTATATGCGTGTTCACCTCGGTAAATTCCTCTGTGGTCATCGCTTTGTTCTACAGAAAACAAAGATGACTGGACATGATGAAATACCAAGGACTAAGTATTGCTTACCCGATCAGTGCTCACCAACATAGGCTTCAGAAGCTTGTGGTTCTGAGCCTGGAAATCATCAAAGCACTCATGCATTACCAGCTCTGCCCAAGGTTGCTGCAGGAACTTGAGCAGGCAAGGAATGTAGCCTTCCTGGAACCGCGCTAATAAATTATTCAGCATGCTCTCGTGTTTACAGCAGAAACTCTCCAGATAGTCAAAGTAATCACTCTGAGACCAGGGAATACGTAGCAGGAACGGCAAATCGAAGTGAAGTAAGTGTTAACACTCACGGTTTTGGTCACCACAACAATCTCCTCCACCATATTCTTGGGCGACATCACAATGCGACAGAAAGTCTTGTCGTGGTAGGTGCTCAACGGACACCAGCTACAGGGTACCACGTACGAGGCCAGGTAACGTCGCGGCATAGTCAACTTGGTCACGTAGTAGTCCAGCGGCAACAGGCCTTGATAGTATGTGGGCTTTGAGTAACGATACTCAAACTTTTTTCCATATGGCCGCAGACCCATGTGGTGAAGCAACTGAGGGAGTAGGTAGATTAATGATCAGCTCTATGTGGCACGTCCGTGTGGTAACTGACCTTGGCGGCAGTCTCTTTGGCCGAAGTATTCTTCTGCTGATAGTTAATGTAATCAGTGATCTTTATGTAATTGCCAACTGCATAGATATCGGGATCGTTTGTGCGGAAGTTCTCATTAACCAAAATGGCTGCGGAATTGTTGCATTGCATTTGAATGCCGGAACGGGTTAACCCTGTCAGAGATAAATGGGATAAACAGGTTAGGTTAGGTTGGATAACTAAGTTAGGTAGATAATAGACTAAGTATAGATGAGGTGGATAAAAAGGTTAGATGAATAAATAGGTTAGGTGGATAAATAGTAAGGCAGATGGTAGGTTAGGTCATTTAATAGGTAAGGTAGATAAATAGGTTTAGTGGATAAACAGGTTAGGTCGTTAAATAGGTTAGGTGGATAAATTGGTTAAGTGGATAAATAAGTTAGGTGGTGATAAATAGGTAGGGTAAATAGATAGGTTAGGTGGTGATAAACAGGTTGGATAAATAAATAGGTTAGATCGTTAAATAGTTTAGGTGGATAAACAGGTTAGGTCGTTAAAAAGGTTAGGGAATAAATGGTAAGGCGGATAAATAGGTTACGTGGATAAATAGAAGAGATTAGGAGGCAACCACGATCTGCATGAGTATACAGTTCCACTTACATTGCATGGTGGGTAAGTCCATGTATCCTTCAATAAACGAGATGAAGAGGTCGCAATCGAAACGAACTTCCTTATCCAATTTACCGGAGAAGACCACCTCGATGATGAATTGCGACTGACCATGCCGTGTCCAGTTCTTGAAAACAAGATCGTGATGAATTTTGACCCCCAAATCCGTCAGCATATCATTGACAATATACTGCACGTTCTTATCAACCCATGGTGATGTGACCTTCTGCTCCACTTCGGTGCCAATGGGGCAACGAGGAATCACCAGTACTACCTGCTTGGCAGAAACACCATGCGACAATAAGAACGACATGCACTCATAGGTCTCCAGATTAAAGCCATGTACGACTATGTTATAGTTTGACTGGTATTCATCTAACAACAGACGCATCTTGTAGTACAACTTAAACTTGTCGAGACGATTGTTGATCTCGATGAAGTTGCACGGTACACCAATATCCGGCTGCCCGCATCTATCTAGGCAGTGCCTTAGGCAATTGCTTAATATTAGATTATCGTACACGATTTCGCAGCCATCGTTGATTTTAACGAATTTCTTCTCCCTGGAAAAGACGTTCCGGTAATTCGGTAATGGATAGGGTGCGCAAGCGTAGCCTCACCTGTTTATATAGTTGACGGTGCCGCCAATGAAGTGCACCCAATAGCGCAAGTCCATGCGCCTAATCGTATCACGCACGTAGCTTGGACTATTGTCGTGACTCATGTAGCACCTTCTTTGGTTTTTGCAGTGCTGACACTTAAACATCTTATCGTACTCAGCTTCAACTTTGCCCGGCAATGCAATGACCGTGACCTGCAACCGTGTGAGGCAGGTGTAGATCTCCGAGTTCTCATGGCTACAGAGAGAGAGAAAAACAAAAAAGAGAGAGATGAGGAAACCACCGGCTGGAAGGTATACCTACTCCATGCTATTCCATACAAAAGCCAACTGTCGCAGAATTGCTCTAGTTAGGGGTGTGAAGCCAATGATGACAAGGCGGTTCGTATTACCAAACCACTGACTGGGCTTCAATTTGTGGCGGAAGATTATCAAATGATCTGCACGAAAGTTGTAGGTGGGCACGCCTTCGATCGGATGTTGATGCTCCCGCAGCGGCTCCGGCGGTTCGTAAAAGTACTTCTTCAACTGCCTAGGCTCCAGCATCATCATTCTGGTCTTCAAGTCGTTCGAGAAAACATGCTTCTACAGGGCAATGAAGGATAAGGTAATATAAGCATATAGCCAATCTCTGATCGATCTCTGTTCACCTCGCGCGGTTGGATGAAGTAGAAGTCGTAATAGTTTGTCTTGGCCGCCAGAGTGCGAAATATGATGTCGCTGGCGTTGTTGAACAGCGGATGAATCTTCAGCGAGATGATCTCGGCCCGTGCGCTTCTCAGCTGATCGATTCGAGGTAGATGGTATTGTTGCTGCAACTGCGCATGGTGCAGGAAGCGGCGCAGTATCACATAACCAATGGTTGTGTTGTCCTTTGCCGGCCTCGAAGAATTGCCGCAGCGTATAGTGAAAACGTCGAAATCGCTGTCTTTATTCGTCAGCACGTCGTGCATGATCTTCTCGATCACCCACAACTCATGGCGAACATGAGCACGTGAGTCCACCTTGCTGTTGTACGAGAAGCTGCTTTCCGATTTAGCTTTAGCGTCCTTTGGGTTATCCATAGCCAGGCTTTTTATAGTCTGCACATCTTCGGCATGCAAGCGATACAGGCTGAAAAAGTAATGGGAAGTGAGAGCTAACCTAGAGTTAACTTTAACTTACCTCAATTCACCAAACATTATACTGCGATGCGTTATGTAGAGGTCTCCCAGATGAGGATCTTCGGAGGGACGCTGTGCCACTGGCTAATTGAAGATTGAGAACTTGTAGAGGCAATGTGAAGAAGCAGCTATTGTAGATTACTTGCCATAAAGTACTTGAGTACTTCGAGACTAGAGCGCGGTATGCTGCCGCTCTTCGGAATGGACATTATGCAGTAGTCACGATCGGGAAACGCACAGAACATGACGCTCAAAAGGGTGAAAAGATTTGCCAGTGGAAGATCTTTGTGCACGCAAATGTATCGCAGCATAAAGACATTGCTTGCTTTCCGGATGCCATCTTCGCCTTTCTTCAGTTTGTGCGTGTTGTAAAAGAGACTGATTTGCGTAATATTTTCTTTAATATAATGCCTAGTCGTATTAAGCTCTGTGGATAAAACGAAAGGTGGTTTAAGCACTCTTTCTTTCTCTCGTGGATCGAGAAAACCTAAACTTACTCTCCAAAATGTAAAGAAATTTCATGTAAAGCGCCTCACGCATATAGAACTTGTTCTTTCTAACATTGAAAGCGGTGTCGCTTTCACGGTTGTAGCTAAGGTGCATCTTGCCCCAGCTGGCCAGGCTACAATTTACATGAGTTGAATTCAAGCTGGTTTACAATTGATTGTGACTTACCTGACACCACTGTTGTTGTTCTGTAGACCTCCCAGTATTGTGGTCCCCTCTATATCCGCTATAGCATCTGCGGAGAACAGATTTGCCTCTGACTTGCACTCCACCGTACTAAGTAGAACACAGAAGTTGTCTTAGTGTGAGATAACCTCGTCCTACTTACACCACATATTCGGTTTGGGAGTCGTAAGGTTTCGATGGGTTGAACTTGAGCAGATTTCCAAAAATGTCCAGGTCATAGTTTCTAATAAGAAAACGGTTGTCCAGCCCAGATTCAAGCCACACGAAGCCTGCGACTTGCGGTTCATCCAGACCGTTCTCCAACTCGGCCACAATCAGAACATTGTTTTTGGCATCCTTGTCCGTACGCATCAGCTCCTCGGCCACGTAGAATTCACCATGCTGGGCACGCATCTCTGGATTCTCATAGGCGTGCATCTCCACAATAGAATCGTTATCCACGGAACTTAAGAAGAAAGAAATTCATAAGATTCACACTGTGAACACTCTGAACACTCTTACAGCGCCTTGCGGAACGTGATCGTGGGAAGCAGTGCGAGTCGCTTGATCATTAACAACGACTGTGTATTGCTGTTCCTAAAGTCGAACTCCAGCGGATGAAAGCTTTCGGCATATTTCTCCAGATCATCGTAGCTTTCGGCATAAACCTTGCTTTTTTCCATGTTAGATACTTTGATTGTGATCAAGAACCTAACGCAGTTCTCAATATTGAACAACTCACGTGCCACCTCGGCTATGATGTTGGGACACGTTTTTTCATATATGCAGAAGTTGAAGAACATGCAGTTCATCCAAGAAATCTCATCCGTGATGCTTCGGAAGAATACGACAGCAGGTTATCGCAGAAGTTATTCCAATTATTTACGCCATCAGACCTTACCAGTATCTGGTGTTGAGCCACTCCAGCCAGCTGTCACTGGGCAAAGCATAAAGGTCCGGATAGTTCCTGAACTCGGCATAGCCTAACAATCGACCGTCTTCTTTCGCCTCGTACACGACCAGACGATGTGTCTGATAGGTGCCAAAGAGTGTTGTGTTGTACTTCTGTCGCTTGTTGCCGAACCACTTAAAGTCGTCCTCGTAGCAAATTGTGGAGATCGCGTTAAGATCTTGTGTCGTTGCACTGCGTATCACATACTGTGGACTCATTTTGCCGCCTATTAACACAAACAGAAAAGAACTGTGTGCGTGTGTGTTTGTGTGTATTTATGGTATTGTTTTTTTTATTTTTTGTAAATATATTTGTTTGTGTGTTGTTGTTTGTGTGTTTTTTTGTGATTTACTGAAGCTTCATAACATTTGTATCGATGTCTACGGGGACCTCGAGACCATCGATCTTATAGCACATGTCTCAGGCATCTTTACAATCCTGCTTCTCTTCGCTCTCGTCGTCACAGCGAAAGTACGAACAGTCGTGTTTCGTATGGTAGTTAGCGTGGAGCATTTGATCAAGTTAGGATTATCAAACAACCTCATCATCAGCAACCGCACCGCTCATGTTGCGATTATTTTCTGTTTTCTTTCAAGGGTAAAAAGACTTCAGTACTTACCTTCATGATACACGTTTCCACGTTTAGACTGTCTAGGTTGGAATATTCCTCCGAGTTTGCGTTTGCCATGACACGATCGACTTATATAGCTGCAAGCGAGCCCATTAGTAGAGCGATCAGTATAAAGTTGCTGTAATCAATTGTCGAGAGAAGTCTGAAAGAGTTACGCATCAAGGCAGAGCTTTATATTGCTCTTTTGCAATTTGATCACAATTATTTAATTAACTTAATTAAAAGTTAATGCATCGTAACGCCTCATTTAGTTAACGTTAATATCGCTATGCATCCAAATATCCCTCTATCAACTTTAATTAAGATATTTGAAAAACCTATCGGATTTTGGATCAATCTTTCAATTAATATTATACATGTAATATTATAGATTTTAGGGAGATACACAAACTACTTCTTTTAATATTTTTTCATAGCATACAGCAGCTTAAATATGAACTCTAAGTTGCAACTCTTTCTCCCCTACACACCCATCGACTTTCCTTGTTCGTATATTTTAGTTTAGTATTTCATTTCAACTCCAAAGATGTATTTGTTGTTTCGTTTTACGATAAGATAATGGAAAAATTCGTAACATTTCAGTCAAAAATGCTTTCGGGCATTTCGAGACCATCGATTTCATAGCACTTCTGTTTGGCATCCTTGCACGAGTGCTCATCCTTACCGCTATCCTCCCATCGGAAGTATGGACAGGCATGCTTCGTATGATAGTCTGCGTGACACACAAACATCAATGTAAAGATCGGTCGACAGGAGTTCTTAAAGACTACCTTGAAAGCCGGCGAGTTCTTGATTATACCGAATTCTCTTATAACTTTGTGAGCAGAAAGAGAAGAGAGAAGTTAGTGGATGTCTTCGCAAAAGGGAATCTGCTCTTACTTCGCTTGTTGCACTCATCGTAGGCCTTGATGTAGTACTCCTTCTCTTTTGGTCGATCGGCGAACACATGCTCAGCATCCATTTTAACCATTTTCATATTCAGAGTATCCCCTTTGCCTATATACTTGCTCTTCTTGAAGTAACACTCGATTAAGCACTATAAATAGTCACAGAGATTAGTAAGTTTCTTTTCTAGGTTCATTTCTGTACTCACCGAAAAAAATTTGATCACAGATTCTGGATTTTTTTCGTCTATTTCCTCCATCTTCGATGCGTACATTGTCATGCACTTGAGCAAGTTTGGATGTTCCCCCAAGGTCATCTCGGAGCAGCATCCGCTGCGCTAGAGATGGCATAGTCTTTTGTAATCTTTAGCAGGTTAGAAAACTTCAGTCCTTACCTTCTTGCTACAAGTCTGCTCGTTGAGGCTCTCCAGGGCATTCGTGTCCTCCGTGCTATTCTCGGCCAGGACAGCTCCAAGCAGAGTGATTAGTAGAGCGATAGTTAGAAAGTTTGGGTAATCCATTGTTGAGAGACCACTGAAAGAGAGAAGTGTTCCGGGCGAATCTTTATAGTCTTCTACTGCAATTAATTAATAATTATTTAATTAACTCTATTAAAAGATAACGCAAATGTAGCATTCACTAAGGCAATGGATCGTAACGGTGCCCAACGCCTCATTTAGCAGTCCTAAGTACCGCAATTTAATTGGAACCTCATCTGGTATATAAAGCTTGCTGTGATTATTTCCACACTAAAACTGGATTATGTTGGGGAAAGTATTCGTTATCTACCTAAGTCTGATGTGGTTGGGTGGCCTGCAAGCAGGCAGTATCCCGGCCACCGAAATCGACTGTGATGATGTGGACGCTGTGCACGAGGAGGACATTCACTACTGCTGCCAGCATCCCGATGGCCACAATGAGCTGATCGAGCGTTGTGCTAATCAAACGGGCTTCAGGCTGCCCAAGCGTGATGAGGAGGCAGAAGTGGACATACCAGCAGATCGTTTGATGGGGGCGAATTGCTTCTCGCATTGCGTTTTCGAAGGCTTGAAGTTCATGAAGGACAACAAGGTGGATATGCAGACAGTGCGGGAGCACTTTAACACAAAGTTTGTCGCTGATCCCGAATATGCCAAGGAAATGATCGAGGCCTTTGAGATGTGCAAGGAGATGGGTAAGTTGTGGACTTATTTCTACTATAACACTCCTTTAATCTTTGCTCTTATGCAGGCGGTGAACACAGTGTGGCGGTGTTCATCAATGGGTTTCATCCTCATTGTCATCCCTCGACCAGTATTATCTTTAGCTGCGTTGTGCGACGCTTCTTCCACAATTGTCCCGTCAAACGTTGGTCGTCAAGTCAGGAATGCCAGACGGCCCTGAAGTATCGCACGGCGTGTCCCGACTCATTTGGCACCTTTTGAATAAAGAAATGAAATGATTTTGATATAATAAACTATAACTAACTGCTCAAAATGATGATCTTTCATTGATTATATGATTTATAATACTCTAGGAATTCAGGTTATAGATTAGAGAGGTTCTATATATCTATTGCACCTTTGGAATTATTATATTATATATATTATTATACTCAACTTCCGTCAGTCACACTTTCTATTACATACAACTAATAAAGTTTGCTGATACATAATTATACAAATAGTTATATATTCTATACTATAATAGTGTATATAAAAAACTCGAATTGCTGCTGAATTCTTCATATACTTTAGTAGTATAAAGAACATATATATCATTTATATATTTATAAATTTACATAGTGGTCAACGCATCCTTGCACCTCTTGGAGAAGGCCAAGGTCTCTTCGCACTCGGTAGTGTTGGACCAACGGCTACGTGGACAATTGTGAAAGAAATTGTGGATCACGCAGGAAAGGATGATGCTGGGCTCAGGTTTGCAGGCAACGTTCTTGTTGAAGGTGCGAATGATCGGTAGATTAAGGAACTGCGAAGTGGCCTCCTCGGCTGAAAGAACAAAGAAACTATGAACAATTTCATCTTTAGATTATTCCCTACTTCCAACTTACACTTTGAGTGGCAGTGATCGAAGGCGGAAACCATCTCCTGTTCGTACTCAGGATCAGCGCTGTGCACCTTGGCGAATACAGTGCGCACAGCGGTCATGTTAAGTTTGTTGTCTGCATCCATGAATTTGTATTGATTAAAGACACACTCGGCCCAACAGAAGCTAGTCATCACCTGGTCCACAGTGAGATCCTCCATGGCTTCCTCCTTGGCGGAGGGTAGCTTGAAGTTGGTCTGCTTGGCGCACATTTCAGTGACATCATTGTGTCCATCCGGATGCTTGCAGCAGGTGTGTATGTGATCCTCGTGGATGCGCTGCACGTCCTTGCACTTGAAAATGGCCAAGGTGGGCTTTGGAGGGATAGGAAGATGAAGTTATAAGGGATATACTTTAACTCTGTTGACGATTGACTTACCTGCTGCAGCAGGGCTAGAATCACGAGGGCAACAAGGCACAGTCTCAGCATGGTTACGGTTTGGAAATCTGTCAACTGGCGCCGCCTTTATATAGACGCCTCCGAAATCAATTGTTGAGCTTTAATGAGCTATGAAATGGATGGACATTAAATTAATGCACCTTCTTAACTTGACAACCACCAGGTGGTGGCAACTAGGTCGTCATGGCAGCCGACCGCGTAGCTCTCGTTGTTTTGTTTTCATTTTCTGTTTCGTTTTTCGGTCGCGCAAATTGTGCGCGTAATTAGTCGAGTGCGACCCTTTGAAATTGTTAAGCGGCTTTCGGGTAAATCAATAGAAACACTTAAGATGGGCAAAAAGGGCAAAGGAAAGGGTAACAAGCTGGCCAAGATGTCCGAGGAAGAGCGTGCCAGGTACTTGCAGATGCGCGCCGATGCGGAGGAGGAGACACGACGTCGCAAAATGCAGCTTATTGCGCTCTACATGAAGGTAGGTAGCGTCATTACGAAGAAGCTCTTCCAACTAATTTCATCGATTCCTTCATCTTGCACAGAACAAACTGAAGCGCGAGGATGCCTTCTGCCGGCTGAACATGGCCAAAATCAATCAGGAATGGCGCAGCATATTGCGGCAGGTGAAGATTCAAGATCTGCGACGTGAAATTGTCGATGTGGAACAGTTCTTCAAGGAGGCACTGAAGCGCAAGGATCTGGTCATAAAGCGACTCATTGGGGACATCAATTCCACCGAGGATATGTACGCCAATCTGCAGCAGTCCCACATGGAGGACGTAAACAAGATCATAGGTTGAAATTCATCTTGATTTATTGCCAACACCATGTGCTATAATCCCTGTTCTAAACTAGATATACATCGCAGCCGCATCGAGTTCTTCAGGTCCATCTATGAGGAAGATAAGCGCACAATGCTCAAGGAATGGAAACAGGATTCGGCACTGTTCCGAGGCATGCAGACGGAGCAACAGGAGCAATTGGAGTGCGTCTTCTACCAGGTGCAGGAGACAACCGACAAGGCTGTCAAGGATAATCACGAACATTACATTGATCGTGTGGAGGATCTCAAGAGCGGCGTAAGTGCATTAGATTAATTAAAGAGTAAATTTCCATATTCTTCCCAGTCATCGCACTGTGCCTTGGCGTACTCCGACATGCACTTGATCAGCTCCCGCGACTGGCTGCACTTGTTGCTGTTGTAGCGTGAGTGCTCCAGATAGCGAAAGCATTGCTGCACCGTGTCCATGTAGAAGTTGCGCAGCTCGCGATCTCGCAGATCCTTGGTGAGCAAATAGCTGACCTTGCGGCGATCCGGCTGACCGCTGGCATCCACCTAGGGAGGGGTGTAAATAAGAGGAGGAGCTGAAGATTGAACTTAGAGGTTGCTACTCACCATGTTCATCTCCTCGAAGAAGCACTGTGCCACGCAGGGACCCATCTCTGAGGTGTTATTCCCCTTGTTATTATTGTTGTTGTTGTTGGAGTCGGATTGCTTCGAGCTGCGCCGCCAGCGACTGTCGTAGCTTTGCTGCTGCTGTCGCTGCTGCCCCTGTCCCTGTCCCCTCTCCTGTCCATAGTCCTGTCCATTGTAGGAGCTATCAAAGTTATATCTCTGATTCCCATAGTAACGGTCATTATCCTGATCCTGATTGTTGCCTCCGTTGTTGTTCCCGCTGCTGCCACTACGTTGCATGCAGCTGCGCACAATCCTCTTCAGCTCCCCATCCGTGGCGCCCTCCTGGGAGCGGCACTTCAAGCCGTTGACTCCGCAGCAAAGACCGAGCAAGATGAGCAACACTGGACGCATCTCTAAGCTCTGTTTGAGCTCAGGCCGCATGCCTCAGTGGCTTTATAGCCCCAGCAGCTGACAGTTTAATGAGGGTGCTTGACTGGCACACAATGCGCGACTCCGAGCCGACACTAATTGGCCTCAAACATTTCCAGATGCAATTGCGACTGGAACAGATCACGGGCAGTGGCGAGTCCAAGCTCGAGGGGCTGTGGGAGGATTATCAGTCTGTGCTGGCCGGCTACGGCAAGCACCTCGAGGGCTTCTACTCGGAGTATGTTGATCTCAAGCAGCGCGACGATGAGGCTGCCCAGCTGATCAGCCAGCAGAGCTATGAGATCGAGAACCTGATTGAGCAGCTCACAAATCTGCGACTGCTCTCCGAGGAGGAGCAGTTCAAGCAACAGGCGCAGCTGGATCACAGGCAATCGATCAAGCAGCAGCTCACACAGCGCATGCAAGAGCTGCGTGAATACGTCGATAAGGAGGTGGAGCAGGACCACAAGCGCTTTAAGCTCATGTCCGTGGAGAGCTACAATGCCATTGAGGTGAGTTGAAGTGGAGACAGCTCTACACACTTCCATTAATCCATTCTGCAGACTCTCAAAGGAATACTCAGCAAGGGAGAGACCCTCTATCAGCTGGCGCGCATCTGCGCCAAGATGGAGACGCAGCGCGAGAAGATGTTTCAGCTGCCACAGCTGTCGCGGGAGATAATCGAGATACGTGAAATGCATACGCCAGACGAGGATGCAGTCAATGATCCACTGAAAGTAAGTCGAGGATTAGCTTGGGAGAGCTTCACTGAACATTTCTTACCTTAGGACGAAATAGCCGCATTGCCGCAGATGGAGACGTTCTGGCGACGTGTCAACAATGTCTCCGTCGATGTAGCCTGCCTCAAACAGCAGAAGCGCAATCTGGAGGCAGCCAATGCGGAGCTCAAGGCAGAGTTGCAGGATTATCTGATCAATTTGAACATTAGCAACGGATCCAACAGTCACATACATGGATATCTCTCCCGGCGGCCCAAGAGCATGTCTGTGGATCGTGTGACTCAAGTGCGTCTGCAACCGAAGCTGGTGAAGAGCGCCATGGCGACAACGGGAGGCAGACGACCTCCGCCGGCTCGAGCCGTCGGTGAATATGTGCCCCATCATGAAGCAAGCCACTCCAGTACGATACGCTCACGTAGCCTGCTTCGGGCTGGGGCAAAGGGCAGAGTCCAGTTGGCTCAGATTGTATTGCCAAGTGCGTTTACAGATTAAAATATGTTTCATTCACTTTTTAAATTTTACGTTCGATATAAAATGCAATCTTCCCGAAATATTATAAAGCGCCTTGCGGTTAATCGCTGCCCCAAACCTGCGCTCGAAGACTTAATGCATCGGGAAGAACCTAAACCAATTCCTTATTGGCGGCAGCCCCAGCTGGCAAACTGCTGTCGCAAGCTGTATACGAAGTGGTTCAACCTGGCTGGGGTCAAACAGGCCTTATCGACGCAACGTCGCAAACTAAACTTGTCGTGGCTGAAGTATTATGGATTGAAGAACAGAAAGCCGATATGTATTGAGGAAACCGACTCTCCCGCTCTTCTCAGCCATGGAAGCCCTCGTAGCCACGACCTGGAACAGACTCCTTGCACCGTACGCATGGAACCGACTGATACAACTAAACCATCGGAAATTTGTATTCCATATTATGATCTGAACAACACGTACGATACTTCCGATGAGCCGCCATTATCCAAGGGGCAAAAACAGAGTACCAGCTTGTATTCGAGTGTGCGTGTTCAGAGTCTTGTCGTGAAAGCGCGGCGTTAAGCCCAGAAGAAGCTGATGCAAATGTGGATATTGGTCCTGCACATACAGTATATCGAGATCTTTTAAACAATAAAAATTAAACTTTTCGGTTCCGCTTGGCCAGACTGTTATAACCAAAATGGTAGTTTCAATGGCGTTGCCACGGGGTTGCAAATGGAAGTATTCTGTGCCTGCCAGATAGTCTTTAATGAAATTATTCAATGGTTGCCATATAGTTGGTAATAGAAGTGTGTAGTGCTGCCAGATCGTTGCTATTCGGTAGATTTAGTATTTTGATCAGTATGTTTTCCTTGTTCGACTGCATACCTGTTTCATGCCCACATTGTTCCGCAGTTTTCCACAGACACAACCCACGTCCAATAGTCGCTTACACGGAAATTACATTAATCACAAAGAATAGTTGGAGTTTAATTAATAAAACGTCGCTGAAGCTGCTGCTTAATCAAGCGCATAAATTAAAAGCAATGGGCAAGTGAATGCAAACAGTGACAAATGCCCGCATTCGGGGTGTAAAAATTGGCTGTGTTTTTTACATCTGTATCTATATCCAGCCAAGTTTGACTCGTGTATGTGTGTGTGTGTGTAAGTGCATGTTCGTACGCTACGCACTGTTATAGATACAACAACAAGGCAGCCAGGCAGTCAGCCGTTAGTCGGAACGAGAAAGAGAGAACGGCAGAGGGAATGGGAACGGGAACGGGAAGAGAGAGGGAACGGTGAACAGCAGGAGCGTGTTCTTGTTCTTGTAAAATTACCAAAAAGAAATTTCATTCGGAAAATGCGGAAATGAGGCTGAGCAAGAGAAACAACCCCGAAAAAGCAAACGAAATATACCAAAAAAAAAAGAATGATAAATGAGAGAGAGAATTGCAGATAGATTCGCATTTGCAAAGTGATTAACAAATAAAAACAAAAACAAATCAAGATACAATAAGAAGTTCACTCCAGAAAGAAAGTGTGAGAAAAGAAAAAGAAAAGAGAGATAAAAAAAACTCATCAAATTTGTCGCTGCATTTGGATTGTAAATTTTCGGTTTTGGTTTTGTGGGACACACGAGATAAACATAAAGAGAGATAAATACAGAAATAAAATTAATGGACAAAAGTGTATAGAGAGACAAAGAGTGCTGTCTATATAATTTTATAGTGTGTGCCCCGAGAAGTGTTTGTTTGTGTGTGTGCGCGTGTGTGTGTGTGTGCTTATCTATCTGCATATGTCGACATTTGCGCCTTCGATTTCGTCTGTAACTGTAACTGGAGCAGACGAGGAATCCATTTCAGAATAAAGATAAAGATAAAAGCTACGAGCAACGTGCAGAGACAACAACAACAACAAGGTGAAGAAAACCAGCAGAAGAAAAGCAACAACAACAACAAGAAGAGCAACAACAACATTAAGAATACGAAAGGTTTGTAAACTCAAGACAAGTCTTTGTGTGCCACGCCTCCCCCGCACATGTGCACACACACTTGCCTCGTGTGTGCATGTGCATGTGCGTGTGTGTGTGTGTGTGCAGCACTTCATTGAGCTTCGAATCGAGACTAACAGCTGCCACATTCTTTATCCATTTGCATTTGTACATTAGCCGAGCAAACTCCCAAACATGATTGCCACATAATATTGTAAATACAATATATAGTCTCGCAATATATATATAAATACACCACATCGACTTCAACTTCAACCCACATCTGGAGCACTAACCATCATACAGCATTAAACATAAACAAAATGCCCGACAGGCGGCAGCTTCCACTGCTGCTGTCGCTACTTACGCTGGCATCGCTGCCAGCTATACAAGGTAAACCCCTCGTAGATCATCCTGAACCATCCAAAATACCTAACTCACTTGCCCTGTCTCGTGTATATAGCGCAATATCAATCACCACGCATCATCGAGCATCCCACGGATCTGGTGGTCAAGAAAAATGAGCCTGCCACACTCAACTGCAAGGTGGAGGGCAAACCAGAACCCACTGTCGAGTGGTTCAAGGTGGGTTAAGAAGGCATCTCGTCGCTCATATAGTGAACCTCATCTCACACTGTTGCCTCTTCCTTCTCTCTTTTCAGGATGGCGAACCCGTCAATACCAATGAAAAGAAATCACATCGTGTACTGTTCAAGGATGGCGCCCTCTTCTTCTACCGCACCATGCAGAGCAAGAAGGAGCAGGACGGAGGAGAGTATTGGTGTGTGGCCAAAAACCACGTGGGCAAAGCCGTCAGTCGACATGCCTCGCTCCAAATTGCTGGTAAGACACTCGACTTGTTTACCCACTGTGCCACAATCTGTTTTATGCCATGTTTGACACCTCTCAGATACAGATAGAGAAATCTCTTTCGCTTGCAATGCACTTTACATTGCGTAAGACCCGAAAAAAGATATTTAAATTAGAGAGTGTTTCAGTTTTAATTTAGTTTTAGTTTTTATACCCTTGCAGAGGGTATAGTCATTTTGTCAAGGAATTTGCAACGCAACTTAAGAGACATCTTCGAACCTTTTAAAGTTAAGATACTCTAAATCGATGAGGCGAATAAATAATACGCATATAAAACTCATTTAAATCGTACCATTATATTAAACCAAGTATAACCTATCTCTCCGGCTTGTATCTTACTTCTCACCTGTAATTTCTTACTGTGTATTTGCAGTTTTGCGCGACGATTTTCGCGTGGAACCCAAAGACACACGCGTCGCTCAAAGCGAGACGGCGCTGCTGGAGTGTGGGCCGCCCAAAGGCATACCAGAGCCAACTATTATCTGGATGAAGGCAAGCAAAAAACCGCATATTGTGCAACATCTGTTGCAATTGCAACTATATATCTAACTAAATATATCTATCTCTGTCTCTCTTTAGAATGGGGTGCCACTGGATGACCTAAGCACCAAGCCTTTTGGTGCCAATTCACGCATTCGAATTGTGGATGGAGGCAATCTGCTGATCAGCAATGTGGAACCTATCGATGAGGGCAATTATAAGTGCATTGCGCAGAATCTGTTGGGCTCACGCGAGTCTAGCTATGCCAAGCTGACTGTGCAGATCAAGCCCTTCTTTATGAAGGAACCTAAGGATTTGACATTGGTGCATGGACAAACGGCTACGTTCCATTGCTCTGTAGGTGGTGATCCGCCTCCGAAGGTGCTGTGGAAGAAGGAGGAGGGCAACATACCTGTGTCTCGTGCACGTATTCTACATGATGAGAAGAGCTTGGAGTTGTCCAGCATCACACCCAATGATGAGGGCACCTATGTCTGTGAGGCACACAACAATGTGGGACAGATCAGTGCCAGGGCTACGCTCACTGTGCATGGTAAGACTATTAGTCCATAATGAATCTCTAACTCATTATTAATCGTGAGTTCTTTGCTCTCCACAGCACCGCCAAGTTTCTCCAAGAAGCCTAGCAACAAGAAAGTCGGTCTGAATGGACAAGTGCAGTTGCCTTGCGTGGCCACTGGCAATCCGCCTCCATCTGTATTCTGGAGCAAGGAAGGCGTGTCCACATTGATGTTTCCCAACACGACACATGGAAGACAGCAAGTCACAGCCGAGGGCACACTACAAATCAACGATGTGCAGCAGGAGGATGAAGGATTCTATGTGTGCTCCGCGTTCAGTGTTGTCGACTCTTCCACTGTGCGCATCTATCTGCAGGTCAGCACTGTGGATGAACGTCCGCCACCCATCATACAAATTGGACCTTCCAATCAGACTTTGCCCAAGGGTTCTGTGGCCACAATGCCCTGTCGCGCCACTGGCAATCCAACGCCACGTGTCAAATGGTTCCACGACGGATATGCAGTGCAGACTGGCAATCGTCACAGCATTGTACAGGGCAGCTCATTGAGAGTGGATGGTAAGGCAACTGCTAGAAGTCTTATTGGACGCATTTCTCATCCTTTTTCGTCTTTTACAGATCTCCAGCTAGGTGATTCTGGATTGTATACCTGCACCGCTTCCTCGGAACGTGGCGAATCCTCGTGGTCTGCTACCTTAACGGTAATTTTAGACTCTATCGACTTACTCTTTACGTATTCTAATTGATTTGTAATTTTGTTACAGGTGGAAAAGAGCAGCTCAGCTGCGCTGCATCGCATTGCAGATCCCAGCACTTATCCTGCTCCACCAGGCACACCCAAAGTCTTTAACGTCACGCGCAGCAGCATCTCATTACGCTGGGCTAAGAGTCAGGAGAAACCTGGTGCAGTGGGGCCTATTATAGGGTGAGTATCTCTAGAAATTGGAGAATGTTTTCTTGTATTCTAATTAATATTCCTTTCTCTCATCTCCAGCTACGCCGTGGAGTACTTTAGTCCAGATCTGCAAACTGGTTGGATTGTTGCAGCACATCGCGTGCCTGATACGCAAGTTACGGTGGGTTTGAGCTGTCTAGATGCAGACAAACAGAAGCTAATCCTATTTCATTACCTTCAACAGATCTCTGACTTGACACCGGCCACATCGTATGTTTTTCTGGTGCGTGCTGAGAATACGCAGGGTGTCTCTGTGCCCTCGGGTCTATCGAACGCTATAAAAACACTTGGCGAGGACTTTGATGGAGAACCCTCCAATGAGCTTTCCTCAGCACGTCACATACTTACAGCCAAGGTAAGCAGCTAGTACTTCTATAACTATGAATGATCTAATATATGAATTCCCTCGCTTAGGTTGTGGAACTAATCGATGCTACGGCTGTCAATGCCAGCGCAGTGCGTCTGGATTGGATGCTTCACGCGCTGCCCAGTCCGAAATTTGTTGAGGTGAGCTTCATATCTTCTCAACAGTTTATTTCAATACTAACTAGGTTCTATCGTTTCAACAGGGTCTGCACATACGCTACAGAGATGCCAGTTCAAATAGCACGCAATATAAACTGGTCACAGTGATGGATGTCTCTGCAGAGTCGCATGTGGTGAACAATTTGAGAAAGTACACCAGATATGAATTCTTCTTGATTCCCTTTTTCGAAACCATTGAGGGGCAACCGAGTAACTCCAAGTTGGTGACCACCTATGAGGATGGTAAGCAAAGCCAATCACCTAACTGTTCCGTGATCTAATCTGAGTCCCTCCTCTAGTGCCCTCTGCTCCGCCGGATAACATACAGATTGGCATGTACAATCTAACCGCAGGTTGGGTACGCTGGGCAGCTCCACCTGCGCAGCATCACAATGGCAATTTGTATGGCTACAAGATTGAGGTTAGTGCTGGCAATACAATGAAGGTGTTGGCCAATATGACACTGAATGCCACCACCACATCGGTGCTGCTCAACAATCTGACCACAACGGCTGTGTACAGTGTGAGATTGAACGCCTTCACCAAGGCCGGCGATGGACCCTACTCGAAACCCGTAAGTAGACAGGGAACACCTGAGGTAACAGTCTTCTCACTGTATTCTTCTGTCTTAGGTCTCCCTGTATATGGACCCCACGTATCATGTGCATCCGCCGCGTGCGCACCCAAGTGGCTCTCATGACATACGTCATGATGCTGGCAATGATTTCACCTATCACTCCAATGGCATGGCCAACACGGAGCCCAACAATGCTAATCCTACAACACATCGCAAGACAACAACTTATCTGCAAGGCACATGGCTAATGGTGATTGTCATCATCATTCTGCTAGCTGTGGTAGTGGCCACTGCAACTGTCATGGTTTACTTTAAGAGACGCCATCAAATGACCAAGGAACTGGGACATCTAAGTGGTGAGTAGGGCGTCCCTTAATGACTTTCCTATAACTAATCTCCTGTTGTCTTCCCCTAGTTGTGAGTGCCAATGAGATCACTGCATTGAATATCAACAGCAAGGAGAGTTTGTGGATTGATCGTGGCTGGCGCACAACGGATACGGATAAGGATTCTGGTCTAAGTGAGTCCAAGCTGCTGTCGCATGTGAACAGCAGTCAGTCTAACTACAACAACTCTGATGGAGGCACCGACTATGCCGAGGTGGACACACGCAATCTGACAACCTTCTACAATTGCCGCAAGGTGAGTTAACTGATCTCTACCAGAATTTCTTCAACTAATCTCCTACTCTTACTACAGAGTCCCGATAATCCCACACCATATGCCACTACCATGATCATTGGCACCTCCTCGAGCGAGAATTGCACCAAGGCCACTTCACTGAGTGCTGACAAGGATTCGGGCACCCATTCCCCTTACTCGGATGCATTTACTGCACAGGGTGCTGCAGCTGCTGCTGCTGCCGCCGCCGCTGCGGCTAGCAACAAAGCGAACTATTTACAATATCCTACAGAGACAATTAACTGGTCTGAGTTTCTGCCACCACCACCAGAGCATCCGCCTCCGCTGTCCTCCAACTATGGCTATGCGCAAGGCTCTCCTGAATCTTCGCGCAAGAGTTCCAAGAGCGCCGGCTCTGGCATATCTACAAATCAAAGGTGAGTAAGATGAAATCTAATTGGAAGTCAAGTGGAGTCTAAAGTAAATCTTTTTCTGCAGCATTTTGAACGCCTCTATACACAGCAGCTCATCGGGCGGCTTCTCCGCCTGGGGCGTGTCTCCTCAGTGCGCCGTTGGTTGTCCCCAGGAGAATCTGTATAGCAATCCACTCAGTGGAGTTGGCGGCACACAGAATCGCTACCAAATCACGCCCACTAGCCAGCATCCGCCGCCGTTGCCACCGTACTTTGCCACAACTGGCGCTGGAGGCGACATGGCTGGACGCAACATACATATCCATTATCCCACGCAGCGACACGCGGTCAGTGAGTATCAGGCTGGGCTGAGTGCCACACGCTGCGCCAACAACAACAGAGCTTGCAACAGCTGTGATGCACTGGCCTCGCCCATGCAGCCTCCACCATTGCCGCCCCCAGTAGAGGGTTGGTATCAACCGGTGGCGCATCCACATGGCAATCAGATGCAGCCCACATCCTCGAGTCATCAGATCTATCAATGCTCCTCCGAGTGCTCGGACAACTCCCGGGCCTCGCACAGTCACAGCAAGAGGCACCATCAGCAGCAGCTGCATTCGGACAGCAGCGCCGAGCACAGCAGCAGCAAACGCTCAGCACATCGACGGCAGCAGGGGCAACATCTCAGCCAGCTGCAGCAGAGTTCCTGCGCGGAGAGTGAGAACGAGAACATGTTGCCGGGCTATGAGAGGCAAGAGCGACAGCAGCAGCAGCAACGGAACTACGCCAGCGACTGTGGCTGCAACAGCTCCCGCGAGGGCGACACCTGCTCGTGCAGCGAGGGCTCTTGCCTCTATGCAGAGGCTGGAGATCCCATGGGACCAGTGCCCAGACTGATGACTGCTAAAAATACTTAAACACGGAAGCACTGAGAGAATGGGGAATACGATTGGTGTTAATGGATCTTGCGTAGTATTAATATAGGCATCTAGTCGTAATATTTCATTCATATCGATCTTAGCACGCGATACTCCATAGCATTTTACATACATAACATATAGACATATATATACTGAACGATATATAGGGGAAACAGCGCGATCATCCTACGAAACGAATACGTACTCGATATAGTAACTATACAGTAGAAGCAGAAGCAGACAACTAAGGAAGAACAACTACAATCAAGGTGCACAGCTCGAATCGTAAGCATTATAGACGGAGTTTGGGTTATAGACAGTCGAACTGAACAAGTTAGGGTCCCTCGCTAATTCTACTAATTTTGTGAAAGATTTTAAACTCCATTTGAAGAGGGCGCATTTAGTATAGAGACAAGTTCGACTGCAATACACTCACACACACATGAATACACCCCTATATACATACACCCCTATATACACACACACACCCAGTGAACCCTAGACAACATGTACTTAAGAAGTGAATCGCTGTATAAAGAACGCTTCGAAACGAAAATTGATAGATTGATAACTTGCTTAACACGAAATACGTACTCGAATAGAACTCAAGAATAGTAAACCTAAAACACACACACACGGAAAGTTTTGATAACCCCCTTCCCAGATAGTAGTTAGATCTAGTAGATATGTATACATGTATTGCATTGCTGGCCCTAGTCATAGGCTTGATAAACGTTAGTTACACATACATGTACTCTCAGAAAAACTCAACTCAAAACTCTTTCATATCTACGATCACAATCGAGCAATTATCCTATGTTCCCTGAATTTGCATTTAAATATAGACGATGATAATGAGGAAGACAATGATGACGAAGAATAACGTAAAGAAGTGAGAACAATGAACGGCAGTTGCAATGTTTAATGGTTAGTGCTTTTCTATAAACACACAGTAATACTTCATAGATAACGACTTGACCTAGCGAATAGTACACTTAACGATAAACGTAAACCTTATAAAAACAATTACGACTATATACCTTATACATACTATATATATATACACTCAACGAATAGCTAAAGCCAACCAGACTTCGGTGCCATCGAAGACTACTTCATGTGCCCCCCACTTTGAAGACCCCACACACTTGTCCGCTGTCTGGGGGCTATGTCTTTCATTCTCTCTCTCTCTCTCTATCCATTTCTCCGTAACGAACATACATTTTTACAAGCTTGCATTTGAAGAAAGTCTAAAATGTACCTGTGATATATAACCCCATTAAAGTATTTTAATATATTAACATTATTATTATGATTTTTTTAGTTCTTTTTCGTTTTTGTTTTGATTTTCGTTTTGTTTTTTTTTAACGCAACGAAGAATGTTTGTTAAACGCAAGGAAAGAAGAGGAAAATTCGAAACACACACACACACACATAGACATACTTACCATACATTTTTGGGTGTTTTTTAAAGAACAAACCTAGCATAATTTAGAACCTAGGCACGTACGACATTAGAAATGCAAAATATATCAATAAAAATCCAGTGAAAACGCCCAACTTCGGTTCGTCCGAAGACAAGCCGCCGCACACTTCTCCCTGTTCGCACACGAAAATTTCCGATTCGTGCTCGGATTGTTAAGTTCCCGAAACGGGTAAATACTGAGAAGAGAAGAGAAGAGTGCGTGTTCGGTTCGAAGTTCGATCCATTAGAGACGACTAAATTCAACGAAATAATATGAAATTAACAGAACTACAATAATTACTACACATAATACATATAACATTAAATTATTTAGCATATATAGCACATAGAATCGCGCATGTATCAAAAAGAAAAACAAAAAAGAAATCAAAAGAATGCTTTAGCATAGTTTACACTCACCACCCACACTTCCTTGCGTGCACCCATCCTGAACCTACTATATACATATATCCTATAACGATGCGGTGCTCAGGCATGTACATACAACAACACTACACTACACGCAATGCATACACTACACTACCCAACACATATTTATGCCCCCTGCCATACATAAGTATAATATATAGTATATTATTGAGCCAACTTGCTTGAGTTGTACCGCCCTTCCGTAGCATAATGAAGCATAGTTGGGTTATTGGGTTTTAATAATATAATAATAATAATAATAATGAGAATAATAATTACCTTTAGCCTAGTCTAGTTATTAACTACGTAATAATACGAGTATTTTAAAGTCATAGCATAAACGAATTTTAAGATTTGCATTTAAAAAAAAAAGAACTAAACTAAACAATATTAATTTTTAGTGCGTACTGCCATATGTAAACGAAATTTTGGAAAACCCAATGAAACTGACACAAGTCTACTTACCATACATAATATAATATATATACAATACTATATATACATATAGCATTTAAATTACATAAACAATAAAGGAACATTTTACATATATATGTGGATAAATCGAGAGTATTTACTGTGTGGGTGGTAAAACATATTTCATTTCTCTTTTCCTGGAATATCACTAAGAACTTCTCTTTACTGCACTTATATCAAGAGTATTAACTGTGTTTGGGGGATTGTGATGGTATAATAATATATCATCTCTCTTTCCTAGAATATCACTAAGAACTTCTTGAACTTCTCTTTACTGCACTCACTTTCTATCTAATCTGCGATTACTTTAGGCAGCGGGAGACTTTCCCGTGAATATTTTGGCAGTTTCCACAGTTATCTCAGCCACTTTTCCCGTTGCATGTGAACGCCCTTTTTCGCCTGAAATTGTCCCAAAAAAATAGAGCTGCGGAACTTGGCACTTGAGTCGAGAATGCGGTTTCAGTTTTCCATTTCTTCGTATAGTCAAGAGATTGCCATTTAGGGTGCGAGGCAAGTGTCGAGTGTGACAATAGAGATCTATTCTTATAGCGCACTTGCCTGGCACTTTTACCTAAGCACACCCCAGGGCACGACAATAGGACACCGCATTGTTTCGTAGATCAAGATATGAAATATATACATTGCTATATATGAAACTATTCTGATTAGCAGACCCCTTGCTGTTGATTACGGAGACTGGCCTTGGCATAGGCTATCGACGTCTAGGGAATCTCACTCGATCTCGATCCGTCACAGTCATCACAAACTGTTATCAAACACGGCTAACCCTTAGAACTGAGTACGGTCTGAGTACGGTATGCGGGCAAGTACAAATTGAGATCAGATTGCGATTACATTCAATTACAGCGCGAATGCGGCATCATCTCTTTCTATTTGAGGATCCCACAGTACTTGCACTGTGCTGTAAACTGTATCAATTTGTATAACAATCGGTTAATTGTGCACGATATGCGATATGTGTGGGTAAATTATAGTCCAGTTGAGTTGAGATGATCGATAGATTGAGTAATTGACAACTTGATGTAGAATAAACTAGGAAGAACAGCAGTTCAGGGTGTACTAAGTAGGAAACTAAGAGTTTCTTAGGGAAGCCAAGTTTAGTGAGATATAGAAAAGATTAGTTCTTTCAGCGAGACTTAACTGTACTAATTTAAGAAGAAGCATTCTCAGTATAAGAAACTGTAGAGAGGAAAAAGGAAGAAGAGGTGTTTCTTCTGGTTAAAATACATAAGGAACCTTACTTGTTTAACAATTCTACAAGAACTATTCAGGAAGAACAATTATACACTGCAAGAAGTATAATCTTAAGAAAAATAAGGAGGTAAGAGACGGAGTTCATTCATCTTTAAGTACTAAGCTACCATATGAGCCTTATATCATGTATAATTTAAGATATATTCAGAAAGAACAATTCTGAATAGCCAAAAATGTTAAAGAAGGAGCTTCTGCAAGTCTACATGATTGAAATTTCCCACTTACCTCTTATTTCTCAATATTAAAACATACTAAGTGAACCCCAACTAAACTGTTGCTAAAGCTATAAACAGGAAGAAGCATTTTCAATAACAGGAAGTTGAATCCCAAGACAGAGGTAGCGAAAAGAAGGAGTTCCTTCAGCTTTACTTGTAGAACCATTTTATGAACTATAATTTAAAATACTTAAGGATCGTTCTTTTTAATATATCAACTTTCGGACAAATAGCTGATCGTTATATTGTATGGCTAATAGCTATAAAGAATTGATCATATTCACAGTAGCCCCGCACTCGCATGGGAGACACACGCCTCCAGTGGGGGTAAGCACAGTCTTTAGGGCCAATAAAGTCATTTCTGCGTGTAATCACGCAGTTCCTCTCTGCTTAATATATAATAATGATATGCTTATGTACGTGACAAGTACAGACACACACTATACATGCATGTGAGTGTGTGTGTGTGTGCGTGTGTGCAACTGGTGGTTACCAGTTTTTGGGCTCGACTGAGCAGCGACTTTGCAATGGGGTCGCGGTCGCCTGATTTGCACTTGCTGCGTGGGCTCCCCCTCCCTGCCACCGCGCCCACATTGCGAGCTGCCTCTGCTGTGGCTCTGCTGTTGCTCTGTCTCTATTGCGTGTTGCATCTACCTGTGCAGAGGCTAATGATGATCATAGTGTGCGAAACGCACCGGAGGCAGCCCAAAAACCAATCGATTATTATCTGCCGCACTATATTTCTTCTTTCTGAGATGTTTCCAGCGAACAGATTATTTTTTTCGTACGCCTTGACACGTTCAAAGCAAAGAGGCAGTCAGAGATCTTGCGGCCCTGGCACAGACCCAGGCCCAGGCCCTTTTGGCCAAACCGGTTTGACAGGTAGACAGAAGAGAGAACAAGAGAGAGATAGAGTAAGACAGAAAGAGGGAGAGAGAAGTGAAGGCAGGAATCTGAAGAGGCAGAGGGAGAAGTAGAGGCAGGAATCTGAAGACATTCCTGGCTGCACACGCCTTGTTCCCTCGACAAGGATAATGCCAGGGACTGTACAAGACAGCAAAGGAGGGAAAGAAGAAGTTATATAGAGAGAGGGATGGAGACACACACTGAGAGAGAGGGGGAAGAAGGAGCACTGCTTCCTTTTCAGTCTGTGTAGGCATTTTCTTTTTACTGCCCGATTCCCTCGAGGGTGCATCTCTCTCCCTCTCTGTCTGGATGTGCGGGTGTCGGTGCCCGGAGCAGGTACCAACGCAGATTTTCCCGCAGTTCTGCTTTTTTAAGATTTTCAATGTCGGCATCGGCGTTTTCCTTTTTTTAAGGGTCCCTTCTCGGGTCCCGGGATCGTAGCCAGCACATGTGTCCGCATCGCATCGCATCGCTTTCCTAGTATCAATAACAATGCGTGGTCCGCTATTGTGGCTCGGCCTTTGTGCATCCCAGCGGGTTTCCAACTCAGCTCTGCTGCAACTCGAGCTGCGTTTGCCCTCGTCTCCCTCCTTTGCCTTCTGCTTCGTCGTTGCCGTTGCCTTTGCCTCTGCTTTACTTTGCTTTGCTTTGGGTTTGAGTTTGTGTGCGGCAACGTTTTGGGAGATATCGTTAATATTTTCTTGGAAACCGGGATTGCTGTGCGTCGCAGGTAGAGTCAAAGATACACACACAGACACACACAAACACACACACTCATACAGAGTGCACAGCAGATAAAGATACAGAGGCAGAGGCAAAAGCAGGGCCAGGCGAAGGAAGACGGGGCAAGAGTGGCTAGAGAGGGGGAGTGCGGGAGGGGGCATCATGGCAGACAGGTACCTGCTACGTAGATCGTGCTCGGAATGTGCATCGGCATCAGAGTTTTTGGCACTAAGCCGCCGTAGAACATGCGCACAATGCACAAAACCTTAACTATGCATATCCAGAAATTGCAGCAATCAACTTGGGCACACAAAAAGATTATATTTTATACATCTTTCCCTATGGATAACATTTTCATAATGCAGTTATTACACTTTTTAGCCGAGTACCCTAACAAAAAGTTAATTATTCTGGTCTGAAAAATACTAATGAGTAAGTCCCTGAAATCTTTAAAATACCTTGGAGATAAGAAGCCAAGAATTAGTTAAGGAATGTTCCAGTATATTGAATTTTCTATCATAACTAGCTACATATTTTTGCTTTAGTTTATTGCTAAGCATATTTCAAGAACTTCAACGTTGTTCCATATTTTCTTAACAAAAAGATTCAATTAAGATAGAAGATGTAAATTTAGCCGACTCTAAATTGTATTTTTAAACACCTTAGCAACTATTCTATGCAAAGAAACCAAACTTCACGAACACTCTAAATTGCAAATAACCATATGTCCGATTTTTTATAAATTTAAAATATTTTCTGTCTCTTAAACCCTTAATTTGATTTGATAAACATGAAAAAACTGTCAATTTTAAAATTCATTTTTAAACGCCTATTAATATAATTAAAACTTGGACACATTAAAAACAATATGCCAAACTAATTTCTACAATTGTTCGTCCTTTTAAAACATTTTTAAGCATTTTAAACCTTAAAAACGCAACAATCCTCAATTTGGATACAAAACCAAAATACAGCCAACTTTAAATAACTTTTTTAAACACATTAGAATCCACAATTTAATAAGAAAACTCACTTAATGTATTCTTAGATCCTTTAACTACTATTTATAGAATTCATTTCTAGTATATTTTCTAAACTTATGCAATGTTTAGCTCTTTAAATCCTTAAAATGCATTAAATTCCCGAAATTTCTTTGCAATTTTGGCAGCCATTAAAAAAAAGCTAAAATTGACCGTAAACAAGCCAAATAAGTTGACTCAGCACCCGAGAGAGAAGAAAGCGAAGGCGGTCGCCCATCGAGAGAGAGAGAGTGTGGGAGAGCAACAACGACAACGGCGAGAGCCAAAGAGCGAAGCTGAATTCAGCAGCCCTCCAGCAGGGCGTGCGTGTGTGTGTGTGTGTTCGCGAGAGAGCGTAGGAGAGAGCATGGGAGAGTGTTCGTGTGTGCGAGAGAGCACTCGCGTGTGCTCGTGTGCGTTGGTGGTGCAATGCTTCGGCTCTCAGTGGCGCTCTTTTAATGTTGCTGCTTGTCGCTCTGCGGCTCATTCTGTTTCTCGCCCTCGAACCGTTAAGACGTCGCTGCGGATCAGCACTATCGCTCTCTCTCTCTATCGCACTCACACCCGTTGTCGTTGTCGTCGTCGTCTTCGTCGTGGTCCGGTTAGAAGACTCAACGCAGAAAGAAGAAACACAGTGCACAATAGAAAACACAGAGAATATAAAACGGGAAATTCTCCTAGCAAATGTGAAGTGCGACGCAAAAAAAAAAAGTGAAACAACCGTAAAGAAATTGAAATTGAAAGTATAAAGAGAAGCAGCAGAAGAATAAGGAGACGTACAACAACAGCGCGTGGCAAGATCGACAAGCTGCCACTGCCACATAGAATGGCCACTAACACAGAACTGCTGCCGTTCCATCATCAGACAACAATATCGCTGCAAACAGCCGCCGCACTAACAAACTATCATGGCGGCGGCGTCGGAGGAGGAGGCGGCGGTGGCGGAGGTGGAGGCAGCACAGCAGGAGGAGCTAGTGGAGCTGGTGGTTCGGCTACCTCCTCTGCCGCTGCAGCCGCCTGGCAAATGGATGAACTGTATCAACAGACTGAGCTGCCCGGCCCCATACGCAATGCCCACCACCTGCTGCGCTTTACGCCCTACGCACTGCACCATCGACCACAACTGCAGACATTGCCCCCCGCGCTGTACTTGCAACATGCAGCCGCGGCAGCAGCAGCCGCAGCAGCAGCGGCGGCAGCAGCAGCAGCACATGCCCAGCATCATCATCACCATCACCATCATCACCAGCACAGGGCCGCGTCGCCAGAGAGTCCGCCTCCCGTGGAGGGCACACACATCAGTAACCTGTTCCCGGAGTTGCTCGAACAGATCTTCGAACATCTGCCTGTAAGGGATTTGGGGCGTGCCGCACAGGTGTGCACCGCCTGGCGAGACGCCGCCTATGCCAAGAGTGTGTGGAAGGGAGTGGAGGCCAAGTTGCATCTGAAACGTTCCAGTCCGAGTCTCTTCAACTGCCTCGTCCGGCGGGGCATCAAGAAGGTGCAGATACTCTCGCTGCGTCGCTCTCTCAAGGATCTGGTGCTGGGTGTGCCCGCACTGACCTCGTTGAATCTCAGCGGTTGCTTCAATGTGGCCGACATGAATCTTGGACACGCCTTCAGTGTGGATCTGCCCAATCTGAAGACCCTCGACTTGTCCCTCTGCAAACAGATCACGGACACAAGTCTGGGCAGGATTGCGCAGCATTTGAAGAATCTGGAGACACTCGAGCTGGGAGGTTGTTGCAACATAACCAACACAGGGCTGCTCCTCATCGCGTGGGGCCTAAAGAAACTGCGTCATCTGAATCTACGCTCCTGCTGGCACATCAGTGACCAGGGCATAGGTCACCTGGCGGGATTCAGTCGAGACACTGCGGAGGGCAATCTGCAATTGGAGTATCTTGGACTGCAGGATTGCCAGCGCCTCAGCGACGAGGCATTGGGGCACATAGCACAGGGTCTAACCTCACTAAAGTCCATCAATCTGAGCTTCTGCGTCTCGGTGACGGACAGCGGGCTGAAGCATCTGGCGCGCATGCCCAAGCTGGAGCAACTGAATCTGCGTTCGTGCGACAACATCTCGGACATTGGCATGGCCTACCTGACGGAGGGGGGCAGTGGCATCAACTCCTTGGATGTTAGTTTCTGCGACAAGATCAGCGACCAGGCGCTGACCCACATTGCCCAGGGATTGTATCGGCTGCGTTCCCTGAGCCTCAATCAGTGTCAGATCACGGATCAGGGCATGCTGAAGATTGCCAAGTCACTGCATGAGTTGGAGAACCTCAACATTGGACAGTGCAGCAGGATCACGGACAAGGGATTGCAAACACTCGCCGAGGATCTCACCAATCTGAAGACCATCGATCTCTATGGCTGCACACAGTTGAGTTCCAAGGGCATCGATATCATCATGAAGCTGCCCAAGCTGCAGAAGCTCAATTTGGGCTTGTGGCTGGTCAGATGATGCGTTCATCATGACTGCAATGCCTGCGCCGCTGCGGAGGCCAAGAAGGCGGACGAGGCAGCAGTTGCAGCAGCTGCAGTTGGACAGGATTAGTGTGTGCACAGTATTCCTCTGCATGTATGTGTGTTCCTTCTCTTTATGTGTGCCCCCTTGCTGTGTGCCTCATCTGTATGCCTGTGTGTGTGTGTGTGTGTGTGCGTGTGACTTTTGCGACTTTGTCTGCTTCTTTTGCTTTGACTTTGTCTTCCTTCTTCTACCTGCGTGCCATGGCAAGGCACGTAATTACACACACACACACGCAGAGTCAGCACAGCAGTGTTGCCAGCATTTTTAAGCAAATTAAAGCTAGATGAGAAAGAAAAAATACTGAACTTAAGAGATTTGCAAAAACAGCTAAATTTTAACGCAGTTTCCGCCATTAAAAAGGCTGAACAGCGCAGTATTATCGTTTTTATCCCTAAAAAAGCCAGATTTGACGGGAAAAAATAGTGGCAACACTGCAGCGCACACACACTAGGAGAGGGGGAGCACACAGAGAAGGAGATACACTGAAAACTCATATAGCTTTCATTTGCCATACCCCACACACGCTGTACTAAATTTTTTACGTACGAATTGAGTAGAAACAGCAACAGCAAGAGAAACAGCGCTGCGACGCATCATAGGCAGCACCAGCAGCAGCAGCAGCATAGCATGTATGTGCGAGTGAGAGCGGCAGCAAACAACAAACGCCAACAGCGACGGCAACAGCAACAACAAAAAGCAAACAATGAACACAACACACACCAACAAACGTGCATACTCACACACACATACATACAACAAACACGCAACATTCACACACACACACACAAACACATACACACTCGCAAGCAAGCAAGTCAGCAACATCGTCGTCGTCGTCGTCGTCTGCTGCGTCGCATTGCGCTGTGGCAGCGCTGCCGCAGGTTCCTAAGGGGCTGGCAGCGGCGGCGCAGCTTACACGCAACGCAACGCAGCGCAGCGGCGCAACGGCAACGGCGGCGATAAATAAAATAAAACAAGAGAGACGAGAAAAAAATAACACGAATGCAGGCACAGGCAGAAACAACAACAACAACAAAGTGCAAGGCGATGGAGACGCGCGATAAGCGTCGTCGCGGCAGAGGCCGAAAGAGACACACACACACACACATACATGCACATGTGCGTGAGCGTACGTACGTACGTGTGTGTGTGTATGAGTGTTTAATGCAGGCCGCAGTTAAACAGATGCAAATAAATTTAAATAGTTTATTTTAATTCACGCTTCGCCAACAACAAAACAAAAAGCAGCGCTGCCAGCAGCGCAGTCGACAGCGCTTTAAGCTTGCCAGTAGCAACAACAACAACGACGACAAAGTTTTGCTCTCTGCGTCTCTGTCGCCGTTGCCGTCTCTGCCTTTGTTAGAAATGAATTTTTTGTTACTGCCTGCCGTGAGTGTGTGTGGCAGTGTTGCCAGAACAGCCAAATTACATATACAAAAAAAAGCTGAATAGTATGGAGTAGCAATACAAAAATAGGCTGATTGCATGGGATTTGTCATTAAAAAAAGCTAGAGAGAGCAACAACTTTAAAAGCAACGAGAGTTGACAGAAAAATTGCTAAAATTGCAGCACTGAGGAGTATGTGTGTGTTTGCATGTATGCATGTATGTGTATACGTGTTTGGCCCAACGAGATTCTTTGTGAGTTGAACTTTTTGTTGTTGCTGTTGCTGTATTTCACTGTCTCTCTTTCTGTTTCCATTCTGCGTTCCACACTGTTTCTGTTTCTGTTTTGTTCGTTTCGCATTTGTGTTTAGTGCAGCGTCGTTAGTTATGCCGTTTAATTTAGTCGATGATTAAAATGAAAACATGTTAATAGGAGACACTTAACGCGATCTTAGCTTTAGTTCTCAATTAGTCAAATAACAAACTCAAAAGAGAGAGAGAAAATGAAGGAGAAGGATAAGAAACAGTTAATGTTAGCGAAAACAAATACCAGCAGAACACTGAGAGAAGAAACAAACGTTAAACAAAATTGTGTAAATTTTTTATTATTATTGTTTAATTTATAAGTAAGCGAAGAGAAGAAGAAGAGAATAAGAGAAAAACCACAAAAAAACGAACTAAAACGATTGAAAAGAATACGCGATTAATTCTTTTTTCTATTGTGATATAAAATATATATATAAATATGTACTCTGTATAAACAAGACAAGAAATTATACTAAAAACGAGAATTACGTAATTTTATTTTTAAAGACACAAAATATGATAAAGAATGAAAGAAAGAGAAACAACAAAACAAAAAAAAACTATGTTAAACTTGAGAACTATGTATAGAGAAGTAGTAGCTACATTATGTATTTTAATTAAGTCTGCAGTCTTTAGTCTTCAGTCTTCAGTCTCCAGTCTTCTTCTTCTTAGTTCGAAATACCGCAATATTTGTATGCCTTATTTGGAGGAGATGTACCCCCAACCAACTACATCATCATGTTTGTACACCCCTTACTATGTTGAATTGTAATGTTTTCATTTAGTTTCAGATTTTGTCAACTTAGTCTATAAGTTTGTAATATTGTAATATCGTTTTTGATTATGATGAAGAAAGAACGAAAGAGAGAGCGAGAAAAGAAAACACACGAAGAAAGCGAAATAAAAATACAAATATGTAAAAATTCAAAAAAACAAACTTGTGTTGGAGAATATCTTCTTCTGCTGGAAGGGACTGGCATTGGAGAAGGGGTCTGGAATGGGGGATGTGTGTAATATAAGATGTACGTTTTTGTATATCTGTATATATGTAAGGTTTTTATTTTAGTATATTTCTGTGTGTTTATATATTGATTTTAGTATGTTTGGACACATTGATCTTAGTATATTTGTGTACATTGATTTAGATATATTTGTATATATTTATTTTATTTTATTTGTATACATATATGTATGTTTTTTGTATATGCATTCATATATACATACATACATATATACGTATTGTGTGTATGTGTATATATTTTTTTACTCTATTTGGAAATATTGATTTTAGTATATTTGCGTATATTGATTTGAATATATTTGGACTTATCTATATATATGTACGTATGTTAGTATTTATCTATATAGTATTTATTTAGGTATATTTTTGTATATTTATCCTGTTATTTTTATGTATATATGTATACATACATATGTATGGATTGTATATCTTTTTATAGTATTTTTTTAAATTCTTTTGTATAATTCTTTTTCTGTGTATTTATTTTATTTTTCTCTTCTATCTCTGCCTCGCTCTCCCCTCACACTCTTGCTCTACCAGCAATTAGCATCGGGCGTCTGCAGTTATACTAACTTCCTCTCTGCCCCTTCGTACTCCCTCCCTCCCCCCGGGAACTGATGCTTGTCTCATTTAACAAATGCATTGCGAGTATTTTGCTGCAAATTTATTTTATGCAAGCTTTGTGCGTGCGATGGATGAACAAAGGGCGCAACACGGACGCACACAAGTGCAGCAGGGGCAGCAGGCATCGATGCAACGGATAGGTACTTACTATATAGGGATATATAATATACATACATATATAATATATGTACTTATATGTAGGTATATATTTTGCATATATCTGTGGCATCTGTAAGCGGCAAATGCGGTTATGCAATGCACACACAGCTGCACTGTGAGTGTGTGTGTGTGTGTGTGTGCGTGTGTTTGTATGTACTGCAATTATTTATATTGCCCTGCATTATGTATCAGCAAGAGCGGCAGCAGCACACGGCAGTATATACACACACACACACGCACGCACAACAAACACACGCACACACACATACTGGTCCACGCGGAGATACACATAACGGTTTACTTGCTTGCTAACTGCTTAAATTTGCATTAAATGTGCGTATGCATACGTCTCTCTCCCACTGTGTGTGTGTGTGCGTGTGCGTGTGTGGGCTCCACATGATTATGTACTTGTGTGCATGTTCGTGCATGTCTGTGCATGTCTTTGTGTGCGCCACATACAGCGACCACCCAATTGGAAATTTTGCCTTAATGCTGTGCAATCAATTGCAGGCCTCGTCTCGCCTCTGCACGTCTCTCCTCTCCTCTTCACATCTCGTCAGGCCTCTCCTTGCCTTGCCTGGTCACACCCCAAAACAAGCCACGTAGGCGTTGGCGAGCTTTAAGCAGCTTTTAGCCCCGCAAACGCATCAAAGACAAGCTTTAAAGCTGATTACGCTAGTTTTAAGTGCGATTTGGGTGAAGTTAGGAACTATGCAAGGGGATTTTGCACTTCTAAAACATAATCTGAAGCTGAAAAGTGTGAAATAACTTAGGTTAGGTTGAAGCTTTCAGTTGGTAATGCAGCTGAAAGCTTTGTTTAGAGTTTAAGCTGCATTTAAAAGCTTGAGTTAGATGTTTTTTAGAATTTTTTTTCCATCAAAAATGTTTCGTATGCGGATTAAGTTTGTAAATATTTCTCACAAATTGTATTTATTTGTCTAATTTGAAATTTATAACTGAAATTTAAAAAAAAATACTCAAAAATTGCTTTTAGAAAACTTCCTCTCTATATTTAAAAAACTTTATTTTAAAAGCAAACAGTTTTTTTGAATTAAATGTATTATAAGATATTGACTCAAGAAAACTCCAAAAAGATTTGTAAACTAATTTCTACATGATTAATCAATATAAAATAAGATTGAAGTTTTAATATAAATTATGGCTGCTTTTTAAAAATAGCATAATTTTTAATAAATGAATTGTTAAAAAAGAAACAAAGTTGAGTCAAAGTAATTTATTCAATGAAAATCGGAAGAGATTGGGTGCTGTAAGTTAATAAAATCACAAATCGCTTCCCGATACAAAGTATACTGAGCTAAAATAAAACTATAAAAACACGAAGAATTCTGGCATAAAATAAATGAATAATAATAAATGCATAATAATGGATAAATACTGTTAACTTTCAAGGTTAAAGCACGAGGTTTTTTGTTACAATTTCCGAACCCTTATTTCATAACAAGTCTAGCAGAGACCTCGCCCCTCTGCCTCCGCCCCTGCTCTATCTAGCAAGTCTATTCACGATTGCTCAGATCTAGTTTCTTAGTTCACAATGCAACTCAAGCTGCGCCGACGACAGCGACGGCGACGACGACGTCCAAACTCGACTCAGACTTGCCATGGAAACCCCCCTGAGCGCAGTCGGGGCAAACACACACACACACGAGTGCGACGACTGTGGTGAGTTGTTGTTGCTGTAATACTGTTGTTGTTGTTGTTGTTGTTGCCCTGGCTGCTCTGCTGTGTGGTCTCTGTCGTGTGTCGCCGCCGCCGCCGCCGTCGCCTGGGCAAAATGTTGTTTAACCAACATTTGCATTCTATGAATTTTGAATCAGCTACGAAGTCAGAGCCGAATTCGAAGTCGAAATCGAACCGAGTGTGGCACTGCCAGTCGAACTGCGAGTCGAAGTCGAACTGGCAGTCGAACTCTCGCTGGGAGTCGCACTTGGAGTCGAACTGGGAGTCGCAGTTGTCTAGTGCAAGTTGAACTAACCCAAAAATTCGATGGCAAACTTGCAGTCACGACTAACTGTGAAGGCGGTGGCGGAAGAGGGAACAGTTGAAGGAACTGTAGGGGGGACAGTAGGGGGAAGAGTAGGGGGAAAAGTGGGGAACAGTAGGGGGAACAGTAGGGGGAAGTAGTGATGATGGAAGGTAGAGCAGTAGAGGGAACAGTAAAAGGACTAGCAGAGGGAACAGAAGAGGAAGCACACTTCTGATAGGGGAAAAGGAGCATTAGATGATACACTAAAGGGAAGAGGGAGGCAGTAGAGGAAACAGTAGAGGGAACAGTAGAGGGAACAGTAGGGGAAACAGGAGGGGGAGCAGTAGGAGGGGGAGCAGTAGTGAGGTAAAGGAGAGAAGTAGAGAGGATAGAAAAGGGAACAGAAGAGATAACAGTATAGTGATCAGTATAGTAAACAGTAGAATGCAAAGAGAGAACAGTAGAGGGCGCATTAGAGGGAACAGTTAAGGGAACAATCTAAGGAACATTAGATCAAATAGTAGAAAGAACCGTAGAGAGAACAGTGGAGGAAAAGTCGAGGAAACAGTAGTAGGAAGAGATGAGGTAATACCAGAGGCAAGAGAAGACGGATCATTTGTAGAGGAAAAATCAGAGGGAGCACTTGAGGGAGCAGTAGAGGGAACAGAAGAGAGAACAGTAAAGGGAACAGTAAAGATGAGTAGTAAGGAAGGCGCAGTACAGGTGGAATGGGAACAAAGATGGAGTAGGGTCAGTAGAGGGAAGGGAAACCAGTAATAGAAGGAGGGAAGGGGAACAAGTCCAAGCAGCCTGCGCTTATCTTATCACAGAGCAAACACACGGCGCAGTCAGTGGAGAATGCAATATGCGTTTGGCCAGCGAGAGCGCGTAAAGCGAATGCGCTTATCGGTCAAACGTGGCTGGTGTGTGAGGGGATTCCTACGAGGGGGCAACAACCGCGAGGGAGACGCAGTGGAATGCTTAGAGCCCGCTGGCTGCTGTTCCTTGCCCACTGTCCCCGTGCACTGTCCTGTCCACTTCCCTGTGCACTCCCCTGTGTACTCCCCTGTCCACTGCCCCTATCTACTGCTGCCTGACCCCCTGACCACACCTGCTGCGAGGTTAACACTGTGCCCGGCCCGCTTTCCTCCATCTCCTAACCTCTATCCTCTGTCATTCCCTGCCTGATCTAGTCTGCTCACCAGCCTCTGCCCTTTGACACCTTTTCGCTGTTGCAATTCGCTACTTTCAGCCTGCTCCGGCTTGCCGGCTTTCCCCTAATCACTACTCCCTGCCTGCCTCCCATAGGCTCTGCCCGCTGCCTCCTTCTCACTGCTGTGGTGCTTCCCTTCTTTTCCAGCTCTCTTCCCAATGTCCCCTAATCTCTATTCATCGCTTGCTGCACTCCTCTCCCCACTCAATACTCTCTTTGCATTTCACGCCCTGCCCGCCTTCACCTCTGCCCATTCTCATGCATTCCCCCTTTCTATGTTCCTCTTCCCTTGCTCACTCCTTCTCCCCTCTCTCTTTGGCTTCTCCCCTTTCTTTTTCCCATCCTCCTCCCCTTGACCACTGCAATTCGACGAGGCAGTCTCATTAGCATGTCGCAGCTCCTGCTGCCTGTCCTGGCACTGGTCCTGCCAGCCTGCCTTCTACTCCGTCTACATCTGCTGCAGCCCCTGCCCCTGCCCACTGCCCCTGCTTAGTCTGCTGTCTCCATTTATCAGCATTTTCCACACATTCGCATGAGACGAATTCCCAAAATCGATTTCGCTGCTTACACTTTGCGCGAGCCTCAGCCCGTCTGCTCGTCTGCCCTTTGCCCTCTGCCGCTGTCGCTGTCTCTGCCTTTGCTTGGCCTCTGCCTCTGCTTTTGCCTCTGCCTGTGACTTTGCCCTCTGCCTCTGGCTTTGCTTGTGACTTTGCCTTTGCCTGCTGCCCGCTACCCTCTAGCGCTGGCTTTGCTCGCTTCCTCTCGCCTCTGTGTCTGCCGTTGCCTTTGCTTTTGCACATTGTCCTCACCTCATTCCTCTGCTGCTGGCTTTCCCTTTACCCTCTGCCTCTGCTTTTGCCTCTGCCTCTGTGTTTGCCTTTGTGTTTGTGTTTGCTTGAGTCAGATGCCTTTGCTCGAAGTCAGGCCTTGTTGTCTTTGCTCTCTTTTGCCTTTACAGTTGCCTTTGCCTTTGCCTCTGCCTCTGCCTTCGCTTTGACTCTGTCTGCTGCCTTGGCCTATGTCCACTGCATTATTCCACTGTCTGGTGCCTTTACTTTACTTTACTGTCTGTCTTTATATTTTCCCGCTGCACACAGCCTTTGTTTTTGCTTCAGTTTTTGCCTTTGCTCTTCTTTTGCTGTTTCCCTCTGCCCATGCGGCTGCCTTAGACCTTCTTTTACCCTCTGCATCAGGTAGAGCCTCGGAAATATCAGTGTTACGACGATGAACATTGATGATACGCAAAGCCTCAGCCAACATAGATGTTTCTCCAGCCCCTGTTGACTGTTTTTCATTCTATGTCTGACTTTGCGCTTACTTTGACCTAACTTTGGCATAACGAATCCGCAGTCTACTCTTACTACTTTCATTGCTTCTGTATTTGCCTCTGCTTTTACCCACTGCATTTTCCTTTGATTTTGCCCTTCTTTCTGTTTATGCCTCTGCCCCGCTTCACCCTCTGTCTTTGCTTTTGCATCTGTCTTTGCTTATCCCTCTGTGCTTTCCATTGCCTTTGCTTTTGCTTCATTCTCTACCCTCGGTATATGCCGTTTCCCGCTCCTTGCTGCTTCTGTCTTTGCCTTTCCTGTTGCTCTCTGCCTTTGTTCGATTTCTTTGTTTACTGTATTTGCCTTCGCTTCAGCATTTGTCACTGTCTCCTGTCTGTCTGCATGTGTCTTCTGTTCCTTTCTTTGCTTTTGCTCTCTGGATTTGTCCGCTAACTTTGCCTTTGCCTATTGCCTTTGTCTTTGCTTTTACTCCCTGCCTTTCTTCTTTGGGCTTTGTTGTTCGCTAGTGTCTTTGCCTTTACCTCCTATCTTTACTTTCTTCCTTTACCTTCTGTCTTTACTTTCTATTTTTACTTACTGTCTTTACCTTCTGCTTTTACCTTTTGTCTTTGCTTCCTGCCTTTACCTTCTGCCTTTACTTTCTGCGTTTACCTTCTGTTTTCGGCCCCAGTCTTTACCTCTGTGCACTGCTTTTACTCTCTGCTTTTGCCTACACCTCCTGCCTTTACCAACTGCCCTTTTTCGCTGCTTTCTCCCCTCCCATTCACTTCTCTTCCTTTCCCTTTGGCGTTGTTGCTGCCGGCGCATAATGTCACACAGGGAGTCGCAACTGAGACGCAGTCTGGCATCCAAATGTGTTCCTTGCCGCGCACACACAGGCAGGCACACTCGCTGGCATACACACACACGCACACCAACACACACACACACTCTCACATACCAGCGCGTACTGTGAACAACCCTTCGCACGCCACGTTCGCCCAGTTGCGAGTCGAGGCGAGCTGCGAACCCCCGTTTTCAAAGGACCAACTTCAAATGCCGAAAATAAATGCCTCAGTCCCTTGTGCCCCGTTGCCGGTGAGTTTCCCCTCCCTCCCCCCTCTCATGTGCCTGCCACTACGCTCTTTCTCCTACCCCTGCCGCTGCTCTTTTCCCGTGCCTCTGCCTGCCTTGCCTATTCCTATTCCGCTCGAGAAATGCATTCATTGTAAAAAAGCAGCGCAAGAAATTTTAATCCAACGCGTTTCCCTTACGTGTGTGTGTGTGTGTGTGCGTGCCGTGGATACACACACACACTGGCCGTAAATGCCGCCCAAGGTGACCAGGGGCAGGGGCAGGGGCAGGAGGTTTGATGAAGCACCACCGCGGCAAGGTTATCACAGCGAAGCAGCCCAGCGCGGAGACGGAGTAGAAGGCACATTCACATCCTTGTCAGTGTCACTCTCTGCCTGGCTGGCTGCCTGCCTGCCTTACCTGCCCTTGCCACTGCAACCGGATGTTGCACACACTCGCTCGCAACACAATGCAAAACTTTCCCCTTCGCGCCGTGAGATCAGCTAGAGAAATGTCAAGATTTCCTAGGCTGCAATATTGAAACAGGTGTCCAAATTGCGCTGAGATTACAAATAGTTTCCGTTGCAGCCGTGCGGTGGAGAGAGAGGGGAATAGGGCTACACATACCAGTGAATGTTGCGAAGGTACCGCTAGAACTAGAACTGCACTGAGAGAAATGAAGTGGTGACTGTGCAGAGATTGGAGGAGATTGTATGAGAAACTTTGCGGAGATTGGTTACAATTTCTTTTGGAATCTCTTGCTATGGAAAGCAGGTGCTGGTACACTGAGCGAAAAGGGAAGTATCACACTGTTTTTAATTTTTCGTTAGTTAGAATACTCTCTTCAACAGTAACGACAACACCTTTTGCAATACTTTCTACAATACCTTCTACAAGACTCTCTACAATATTTTCTATGATAGCCCCTACAATAGCTTTCCATCAACACCCATAAAAAGAACCTTCTACAGTACCCTCTACAATTATCTCTGCAAAACCCTTTACAGTACCTTTAACACTATCCATTACAACACCCTATTCAATACTCTCTATAAAACTGTTTTTTATGACACCCTCTACCATATCTTCTACAACACCCTGTAAAATACCCTCTACGGTACGCTCTACAATACCCTCTGTCTCTCTACAATACCTTCTTTAGCACTCCCTGCAATACCTTCAACCACAGTCCTTATACAGTACCCTCTACAGTACCATCTACAATACCCTCTTCCTTTCTACAACACCTTCTACAATTCTCTCTGCAATACCCATCAAAAATACCCTCTAAAATACCTTCTACAGCATCCTCTACAATACCCTATACAATACCCTCAGCAATACCCTTTACAATAAACCCTGCAATACCTTTTCTACTATACTTTCTCCTCAACACCCTTTACAACTCTTTCCTTCAGCACCCTTCACTATTCGCTTGGGAACTCCTCTGCATTTCTTACTACTCCAGTCGTCACAGATTCTTTTTCCTCACGGAAGTTACAGTACTGCAATCTGCAAAATGTCAACAAGTCTGCTCAATCAGAATAACTGATGATGATCTAGTCATTCATTCCCTTTACTCATCATGATCTACTCATTTATTCCCTTCAATCATCATGATCTACACTAATCTATCATTTATCGTATTGTTTGTACTTTCAGCTTTGGCTTCCTCAGAGAATCTCTAGAGAATCTGTAGAGTTCCTACTTCAGAGCAGATTCTTCTGCTGACGTTCTTGGCTTGATGTGGCTCAAGTTTTATTTTCCGGTATGGAAAACTCTCAGTAAGAACTTATGGAAATCATTGGGGAAATCTTTGTGGATTTCCTGGAAGCAGTTGAGAGATAGATCGAGATGAGCTGCTGCTGTCTTTGCTGCATTTGTTGTTGTTGATTAAACAATTTAAGCAGTTGCGAAATAGTTTAGAAAGGGAGAACGAGGGAGGGAGATGGTGGAGAGAAGAGATGAGCAAGAGGGAGATGGAAGTTGTGAGATGCAGTAGAGATGAGAAGGAGATGCGAGGGAGATGAGTAAGGAAGATGAGTAAGAGAGAGGGAAAGAGAGAGGGAGAGACAGAGAGAGACAGAGGGAGACAGACAGACAACAACAACAAAAGTAGCAATAACAATAACAATAACAACAACAACAATAACAACACAATAACAACAACAGAAAGAGCAAAAACAATTCGAGTCGAGTCGAGTCGGAAGCGCGAACAATGCGCAACGAGCGAGCGAGCAAGCTAAACTGAGATACAGATACAGATACATTTGCACAGATACAGATACACTTACACAGATACCGATACAGATACAAAATACTTATTTATAATTTCGATGAATCACCGAAAGAGACGAGCAACAACAACAACTACGACAACAACAGCAACGATGACTGCATGCCTCGTTGGAGACCGTAGAGCGTAGTAGAATCTCCAATCTCCCTCCTTCCCCTCCCTCCCTTTACCCAGTCAGGCAGGCAGCTGCGAATGCGAGCGCAAAGCGCAGTGGAAAGAATGCACAAAGCGCAGACGACGATCGGCAATGAGGAGCAACAACAACAACGACGACGAGTTCGAAACCCGGTGGAATATGGAAACTTGCACTGCAAACAAACGAATAAAGCACAAAAGGGAAGTGGAGAAGGTAGAAGAGAAGGTGTGAGAGGGGAGAAGGTAGAGAGAAAGGGAAGAAGAGAAGGGAAGAGGAAGCAGAGCAGAGGAACGCGGCACAGCAAAGCGACAATCCACATTCCACAAAGCTCTCTCGGGCGTAGATAAGGGTTTATCGTCGTCGCCGTCGTCGTCGTCGCAGCCCCGAGACTATGCACAGCACCAGGTAGTGCCACTTTATCGGGTATTGCTATGTGGACAGACTCGACTCGGGGACTGTGCGGCAGCTTCCTTTGGCATTCGACACGTTCTGACTGCGTTCGACCCCAATTCGGGTGAGTGGAGAGGGGATTGGAGAGAAGGGTAGAGAAGAGGGGAAGGGAAGTTAGGGCAGCTTGCAAGGGGTCTCTATATGTGACATGCTGTTGTTGCTGTTGCTTTGGCTTCTTCGTGCGCTCTCTCTTTCTCTATTTGCCTCTCTCTTGCTCCGTCTATCTTGCTCTTTGCAGACTCTGCAGCTGCTTAAAGCCTTCTTACTTTGTTCTTTTCTCCCTCTCTCTCTCTTGCTCGCTCTATCATGCTGTCTCTCCTGCCCTCTGAAGATTCTTAAACTTACAGTTCTCTTCTCTCTGTCTCTCTCTCGCGCTCCCTCCGTTTTGGTTTCTGGGGGCTCTGCAACTGGAGAAGGCGTTCTATCTTCGTTTCTCTGCTTCAGCTCTTCTTGTCTTCTCTCTATCTTCCTTTCTCTGTCTCCCTCACTCTCTCCTTTTCTCTATCCCTTACTCTCTCTGTCTCTTTCTCTCTCTCTCTCTCTGTTTCTCTTTCTCTCTCTCTCGTGCTCCCTCCGTCTTGCCTTATGGGACCTTTGCAACTGGTAAAGACGTTCTTTCTTTGTTCCTCTACTGTTGTCAGTTCTTCTTTATTTCTCTGTCTCTCCCTTTCTCTCTTCTTTTCCCTCTCACTCTCTGTCCTATTCTCTTTCCCTCTCTCGCTTGCTTTCTGCAGACTCTGCAGCTGCTTAAAGCTTTCTTACTTTGTTCTTCTGCTGTTGAAGGTTCTTTCCTTTCTCTCTCTCTCACTCGATGGCTTCTTTATCTTTTTATTTACTCCATCTATATCTCTGTCTATCTCTCTGAGTTTCTTTCCACTCTCTCACTCTTTCTTTCTCTCTCATTTTTTCTCTCTTTCTTTCTCTTCCTATTCCTCAATCTCTCTTTCTTTTCGTTCCTTTACTAGACTTCTTTTGTTGAGCCTCTTCAATTACAAACTCCTGCTCTCTGTCGATCTCTGTTTCTTCCTCTTTCTGTTATGCTGTCTTTGCTGTTGTTCTCTCCATCTCTCTCTACGTCTTACTCTCTTTTCCTCTCTCTCTTTCTTTCTACCTTTCTTTGTAAACTCCTCAGTGCAATCTCCCGCTTCTCTCTTCACTTCTTCAAGTTCTGCCGCTGCACAGGACTCTCATCCGGGCAGCCTTTTATGCCCCGCCGGAAGTACTTATTGTCGCCATTTGACGTGACAACGACTTCCGCTCGTCCTTCCAGAAGCTCTTACCCCTCTTCCCCCGCTTCTCCCCTGCTTCTTCTGTTCTTTTTTCCCCTCTTCCCACGCATCTCACAGGCCACGCATTCCTTACACTCTGCTAAAGAAATTTAGACTCGCTTTCAAGTTGCCTCCAGACGTGGCACTATTGATTATTTTGGGCCACATTGCGTGGCTACGTTGCGTTCCTGTCCAGCCAGGGCGGGTGGACAGCTTGCTGGCAATACTTCTGCCTCTTTTGGTACCTCTGCCTCCGCCTCTGCCACTGACTATACCTTTGCCTCTGCTGCTGCTGTTGCACATCAAAGGCTTCGCGGCCGCATTTGCATTTTGGCGGGTTTCCTCCCCTGCCGCTGCCTGTGCCCCTTTTGCCACGCCCTCAGCTGAAGGTCTTGCAACAAAAGCTGGGAAAGACCTTTGCATATGCATGTCAAGAGCCCCAGCAGCAGCAGCAGCAACAGCAGCAGCAGCAGTTGCAGTTGCAAGTTATTGCTGTTGTTGTTGTTGTTGCTGCTGTCGTTTGTTGTCGTTTGTCTGGTTTTCTGTGTCAGCGTCAGCGTCAGCCACCTGCCCCGATCAGCAACATGGCCTTAGGATCGCTGCCCCCACTCCCCTCTCTCCCCACTCCCCCCTCTTGCACTTCTGCAGCCAGACTCGTTTTTGGCACAGACAGAGCACGGACAGAGACTTTGGCAATTGGCAAGCGCTGCCGCCTAATTGCAGCGCGCTGCCGGCATTCGCTGCCGACGTCGCTGTGCCACGCCCCAAATGCATTGCATATTATGCTGGCTGCTGGCTGCACTGCTGCACGCTGCCACGTTAGTTGTACAACAATTTTGCGCAATAATTTCTGAACAAAAAATACAGAAAATTGCATAAATAAATAAATAAATAAACAAAATGCGTGCAGCAAACCGCAGCAGAGGCGGTGGCTGGGGCAGCGGCAGCGGAGGCAGCAGCGCGGTACGCACTTCCGTTTAAACGCAAAATGGCGATGCTAAGGGTAAGGGGGAGAGAGGCAACGGAGGGTGATAATGACGACAGTAGAAGCACACTGGATAATGAATTGGGAGTAGAATAAGGTAGAAAAGGAGCTTGATCTGATATTATATATGATAAAGATTAAGTTCATAGGGGATCTACTATATAGTTTATAAATCTATTATAATACGAGTACTGTTAAAACTGAGAGTCTACATAGGCAATACCTTCATAGCTTAAGCTCCATTAAATGCTCAATTGGAGGCCTCTACATAGAGAGCCTAGATCTATAAATATTCACCCAACATAAAGGTTATTTATTTAAAGTCAACTATTTAATTAAATATATAAAAATAATATATTATTAAAGGTAAAAACATAACTTATTCTCGGAAAGAATTTAATTAGAATTAATTGAATTCAAACTGGGGTAAAAATGAAAAAGCCGATCAAACAAGGTGGAAAAGATATATTCGGCATGCCGTAGGTTCTATAAGCTTGATGGCTTTAATTCCTCCGACTGTTCTAATACTAGTTATATATGTAATGGTGCAAAATTGAATATGCAATATGATTTCTTACTTTTATTAGCACTCATAAGTCAATTCTGTATTTATTCTATAATAATATTTCCTTTATATTGCTCTGCTTCAACAGTTGTAGACTTATTTATATACGTTAGTTCTACAGAGAAGATAAACAGAACTATATCTTCATATCTATTCTATCTACATTTGTATTAATTCTATATTATATTCTCCTCCTTCTGGTTCCTTCTAAACACCCTAACTTAAACAAAACACTAATCAATACTGTCCAGATCTGCAGAGTAAAATCTAACCAAAAAAAAAACGCACTAAACAAAACCAAAAATAATCACAAAAATTATGTGCGTGCTGCAAAAATGCAGAATCATGTCAGAATCATCTAGTGCAACGAGGGGGGAGGCGTGACAAGGGGCAGCAAAGGGGCACATGCAAAGTGCAAAGGGAAGTGGGTGGGGAGGAGGTGGACTGCAATGTGGGGAATGTGTATTATTGTATATTGTATATGCTTAATGCGAGGCCAGACGACGGCGGCGGTGGCGGTGGGTCAGTGGTTGTGGGCGTGGGCGTGTGGGCGTATGAATGTGGATGCGGCGGATCTGAATGTGGGCAAGCTGTGGTGGGGGGGTTGGTGAAGCAGCGGGGCGTGCGGGTTGCCGGACAGGAAGCTTGATAAGTTGGCAGCACAAAGGAAATGCATGAAATGTGCAACATGAAAAGCAGCGGGGTCAACACAGGGCAGGGGCGCGGGGGCTTAATGCAAATGCAACTCTGTGTGTGCGTGTGTGCATGTGTGCGTATGTGTGTGCGTGCATTATATGCGTATAAATTGCATACGCAATACGCAGCGCATAGATAATTGCGACGCTTTGCTATCGCGACTGACTCAAAGCCCGCAAAAGTAGGCAATGCATTTTTATCAGACAATGCAAGCGTGTGTGTGTGTGTGCGTGTGCATGTGTGTGCGTGTTGTAATTGTTGCTGCAGTTGCTGCCCAGTTGCCAATTGGCTGCATGCACTAAAATACGTTGAATTTCAAATGCGGCACTTGGTGTGCTCATTCAGCGCAAGCCAGCAAAGAGAGCGACAGAGAGGGAGAGTGCCGGAGAGCAATGAGAGAGAGCAAGTGTGAGTAAGTACAAGTGAGAGAGTGCCTGAGAGCAGTGCTGCCATAACTTACGACTGAAGCATAGCTAAATTATATGGGAAAGAGCTAAATTCTATGGAGTTGCAATAAAAAAGCCAATTTGAATGAAGTTTCCGCTAAAAAACAGCTAAATAGAGTAACATTTTCAATTCTTATATTAAAATAGCCAAACCAGACGGGTATAGTAGCTATAAAAAATCTTTTTTGTCGAGAAAATAGCTAAATAAGCCAGACTTGACGAGAAAATAGCCAAAAAAGCCAGACTTGGCAGAGTAAATAGTCAAACTGGCAGCACTGCCCGAGAGAGTGCCAGTGAGAGAGCGCTTGCTAGACGTAATGTGTGAGAGCGCTTTAGTGAGAGAGTATGGAAGTGAGAGAGCACCTCAGCAAGAGAGCACGTCTTCGTGAGAGAGACTGACTGAGAGAGCACTGCTGTCCCCGCTCTGCCGCCTGCGCTGCCTCACCGCTGCCAACGCCAACGTCTACCCACCACTGGCAGGCAAGCAACGTTGCCGTCGACGGCGACGCACGGGTAGGGGGGAGCACAGCCAGAGCGCGCCAGCAAGTAGCGCATTCATCTGCACGCGACTGCGCCGCCTTATAAACTGCGCACTTGCTTGGACGCGCCGCACCATCAAGTCACGTATTTCTTCGCTGCGCACGCCATGCGCAGCTCAATGCGAAACATTTTGGTGGCTGACGCGCCATAAAGTACTCAATTCATTTATCTTGTGCGCTGCCATTGGCTTTGCGGGGACTTGATGGCGCGCCGCCCCAGCAAGTATCGGGAAATGTCAAACGCTGTGCGCTGTGCCAACAAATGCGCTGCCTGATGGCTCCCTCAAATGGGCGCTGCCCTGCCCCCGCGCCTCCCGCCGCCTTGTCGCCCCCCTTCTCCCCGTCAAGCTGCCCCAGTGTGCTCCCAGCCAGAGCTGGAGCTAGCTGCCTGCCTGGTCGCCTTGCCGTGCCGTGCCTTGCCTTGCCTTGTCGTTGCTGTTGCCGTCGTCGTCGTCGTCGCCGTCGTCGTCGTTGTCGTTGCCGTCGCCTCCGCCTTGCGGGTTGCCAGGGCTGCGTCATGGCAACTGGAAACTGCTTGCGAGTTGGAGAGTCCGTGTATGTGATCCATATGCTCCATATAGGGCGATTTCTTCTGGCGTAGGCTTTACCTAGAACTCGTCATTGGGCTTTATCTTGCCTTGCACTGCGAGAAATTCACTGTGAGTTGTGGAACAAGTTTTCATTTTGTTATTGATTTTCTGAGGCATTTTACAGGGTTGAAAATTGTAGAAATATTTTCTGAACAGGTTTCGAAGATTCTTAAGTATTTTACTGTATGAAAATATTTAATTAAAATATTTAAGGTTAGGTTTTACAAATACATTGATTAGGCTATATATTTTTGGTACTAACTAATTAAATATGTTGCTCTTTTAACTAGTTATAATAGTCTTTATTTTTTAACTTAGTATTTTATTCATATTTCAAATTTAATATATTTTTTATAATATTTTTTTTCAACTTTAGGTTAGTTTTTAGCTTTGAAGGCCGAAGTATTGTAAATTATAATTCTTTTTTTTACATTTAAATACTTCTCGGTGTCTTTTTTAACTTTAATATTGCCTAAATTCATTTCCAAGTCTCCACATTCTTCTCTTTTAACATTCTTGTCTTCCAGTTCCCTCGTCTCGCACAGTGCACAAAGTCTCAGTGCGCTTATCAGTCTTGTCAGCTGTACAAACTGAAATATCATTTAAGTTTTGTTCGGCGATAAGAAAGTTTTAGGTTTTTCGGCAGAAATCGCTGTTGTTTTGGTCCGACATGTCTGAGAGATTGGAAACTGTGTGAAATTGTGTCATGTTAGTTTCCAAAAAATATCATAAGACTCGCACACGCGATATAGACAGAATTTATGACGCACTTCAAAGGTTTAGCTATAGAACGTTAGCCTGATTTTGATGTTTGCAATAGAATTAATCTACAAAGAACAGTTAAGATCTACAGTATAAGTATACGGAAATTATTAAGCCTGTGTATGTGAATTATATAGAATTTTAGTCTGTTTAAAAAGTATAGATATCAAGTTTATCGAACTCGATTAAGAACTTTAGTCTGATTTAAGTTAGTGTACACGAAAAAAACAATTGAGTTATAAGCTACGTAGAGCTATAGTGTGAATTTTGTGTTTTGTAAGTTTATTTATTAAGTTTATCAAACTATATATAGAACTTAAGTCTTATTAAAGACTGAGAAGGGCACTTTTAAAGGTCTTTTATCAGTTTTAAGACTATTTACATTAATAATGTATAAAGAACTTAATTTGAGTGTGCTAACTATATAGAATTTTGGTCTGATTAAGGAAATAACTATCAAGATGTAAACTTTATATAACTAGTCTCATTATGTTTATTTTCAAGAATAATTTTCTAGATTATCAACAAAATACGACCTAATTTACTCTGGTTGGTTAAACTATATAGAAATTAAGACAGATTTTAAGGTATATGGGAATTAAGTTTCATAATAATAATACTTTGATCTGACTTAAGGCTAGATAAGTAACTAATACTTGTTAAACATGCATCTTTAACTATTTTCAACAATTCTTTAAATTAGCAAACTAAATATGCGACTTTCTAGTCTATATCTTGCACATATAGAACTTTCATCAAGAATATTGCCAACTTAGCTAAATCAATAAGTTCTCAAACAATTCTCTGGCCTTTTTGCCTCCTATTGATTCAGCTGTTTTCAGGCCAAAAACAAATAGACAGACAGATAGAGAGACACACAGACAGACATAACATACATATCTTTAAAGTTGAATCTTTCAACTAACTCGAGGTCTTTCGTCTGCTTGTGCAGCCCTGGTGCCTGGCTGGGCTCTCTGTTGTCGCATGGCAAGTATTTTTCTTTCTTGGACTTGGACATATAGCGCTCGTCCGTGAATTTTCTACCCCTCCCCCGTCACTCTGCCCCCTCTCCACTGCAGAGCTGACTGTGTACAGGGCGTTTCGTTTGGTCTGTTCGGGCAGAAGAATTCTACAGAGATCTGAGCTGACGTTGAAGCTTTCGCAGCGCTCAAGGCCTGCGACGCGCTTGGCTGCAGAGCAGCAATGGCAGCAGAGGCAGAGGCCGAGAGACGGCAGCAGAGGCAGCAGCTGCGCTCGCTACGTGACCCTGTATTGAGCAGCATGCGCTGAGCAAGTGTGTCTGTGTGTGTGTGTGTGCAACTTTGTGTCGCTCTGTCTGTCTATGTGTGTGTGTGTGTGTGTGTGTGTGTGTGCGAGTGTGCAAGAGTTTAAGCTTAAAGCTATTGTACACTTGGTGTCGTTGCTGCGCTGCCTCTGCCTGCGCGCGCTCGCTCTCCCTCTGCCTACACTTGCTGCCCTCCCTCCCTTTCTCTCTCTGCCTCTGCCTTCACTTGCTGTCTCTGCTTTGCTGCTGCTGCCTTTGCTCGTCCTTACAAAAATGACGTTGCTCTTGCTGTCGTCGTCGACGCCAGCTGCCTCTGCCCGCTGCCTCTCCTTCTCTCGCTCTCTCCTGTTCGCCGCTTTGCCAACGCATTTTGTTTTGTTTAGAGCGTGTGTATGTGTGTGCGTGTGTGTGTGTGGGGGTGTGTGTGCAGCCAGGACTTGCCTCATGCGGCATGTTTCTTGCTACCTGTCGACGGCTACGACGGCGTCGGCATGTGTCCTCCTCTGGCGCTGGCAGCGCTGCCTGCGTGCTGCACTTTAAAGTTGCCAGATCGCTTTAAGTTTTGCGGCATTTCAGGCAGCGGCAGCGGCAGCACAGCACGCCGGAAGCCGTCAGCCTCTGCTGCCAACCCCCACACACACGCACACACACGCACACGCACACACACACACACGCACCTTAACACATTTTTCCACTTCCTTTTTCATTTTCACAGGCCAAATGAAAAATTGCACACGCGGGAATTTGATTTTAACATGAGAGAAATAAATACAATGGCGTCGACTGCGCAGCTGACGCAGGCAGAGGCTGAGGCAGCGGCAGCAAGGCAGCACAGCTGACAGCAAAGGCAGCGCAGCTGACACTTTGATTGGGCCAGTTTTGAATACGTGGCGCGTGTCGATAATGATTTAATTAGACGCGCTATTCATAGGTGCCAATAGGTGCCACACCCCCGCACCCTACCCTGGCCTACCTGTCACCATTCCCCCTTCCTCTTTTGCCTGCTCCCCTGGCACCTTGTTAATTGATTTATGGAGCGTGCAGTGCGCTCAATGATTGCAATTTGTTGCTCATTTGCCGGTGCTGCTTCTGCTCCTGCTGCAGCTTGAACCCTTTCCCAGCACTTGGAGCACAGTCTACCTACTACCCCTGTCAGGCTCTGCCCCTGCTCCTTGGCTCTGCTTGCTTTGCTGCCTTCACTAATGCTGGAATTTCAATTTAAAGCCTTAAACACTAAACTTGATTACGCGCGACTCACTGAGCAGCTACAGCTACAGTTGAAGCAGGAGTAGGAGTGGGGGTTGCAGGAGGAGTAAGGGTTGCGCTGCGACTTGGGGATGAGGCCACTCCCCCTGCCACTCCACCTCGCTGTGTCCTGCGCCATTGTCTTTCCTTTCTCTCGCATGAACAGCAAAAGTTACTCTGGGATCAAAGTGACATAAGTTCAGCCAGGAGCAGGCTAGCTCCCCCTTCCCCTCTACCGCTGCCCCGTGCTCCCCTTCTTCCTCAATTTATTTAATGCCAAAAACTTTTAATGTAATTAAAACGGATAATGCCGAAAACGCGCAAAACTTTAAAGCCCGCGCTGAGCTTAAAGTGAGCGAGGCAGCGAGTGAGAGCTTTAAGATACCATTACCCCACACACACTTGCCACACCCCCACGCACACACACACTCATACACACTCTCTCAGCTAGCTACTGTTACATGCACGTGCCATAAAGCGCTCAAGTTACTTGCTGGGATTACACATGCCTCCTCCGCCTTCCTCCCCCGCTGCCGCCTTCTAAAAACTTTTGCCTGGCACGCACACACACATAAATACAGTGTATATACTATATAACTGTGTGTGTGTTGTCCGGCTTGACGATCGCGCGCTGGTCAGCTCAGCTCAGCTCAGCATCAGTGCGGGCACATGCGGCGTATGCGTTATGTGGCAGCAGGAGAAGAAGAAGACTCGACAAACATTTTCCAAATGCTGCACATTTTTGTTGCTGACTACGACACAAATACAACGGAGGCACATACACAGACACACAGGCACATAGTAACACACAGTGGGAGAGCGGCAAGTGTAGCCAGATGAAGGCAACAGGGCAAGCTCGACTGTAAGATACCCTGCGTCCAGTGTGGAAAAACCTTATCAAATATGCTAAGAACTATCAAATTCTGACTCTACTGCCACCTATTGCTCTCTCGCCCTAAGACACATGTGCAGCCAATCACGCAAAAAGTAAAGCATACCCACAGGGGCACGCAGCACTGTAGCACCTTAGCGTTAATCTAAATAACTTCTGTGTTTATTGTTCGATTGGATTAAAATTTGGAGGGAAGGTACCTATTTTAAACAGCTATATATCTGTATAAATCAGATGATTATATCTTTTCAACATTGCTTACAAATTGAATTGAAAAAGAAAATTATTGAATTGCAGAGGCGGTGGGCGTGGCATTCCAAATTTGAAATAAATTAAGTCAGCTTGGTATATTGAGGAATATATGTATCGAATTTGGTGTCTCTAGCTTTTAAAATAGCTAAGATATCGCTGTTTAAACAGACCGGCAGACGGAAAACAGTGAGATACACTGTCAAGAACTTTGCATGGTCTGTCACGCCTCATTACCTACACTAGCCACACCTATTACATACATTAGCACAAAGTTAATATACCCTCTTCTGACCACTTGCAAGGGTATAACAAAGAGCACAGCACTGCTGGTGGAGGAAGGCAGCGACAGGAGCTGAGGCAGGATGTGCGGACGGTCGCACAGACGAGTCGGAAGCACGGACAAACAAACGGATAAGAAGCCAAAGGAGCCGGAGAGCAGCAGCAGCAGAGGCAGCAGCGAAGGACGAAGCAAACACACACACACACACACACACACACGCGCACACACAGATAGAGGAGGCAAAGGAGGCACGAGGCAGGAATGGAACGTACAACGTACATGAAAAAGATAAGCGCACAGAGCGAGCGCTGATAACGCAAGTTGTGCCCCCGCTAGCCACCCTGCCACACAACAGCGAGTGCCTTCAGGCAGTGAGGCATAGACAGCAGGACAGACAGAGAGGGAGAAAGAGAAGGAGAAGGAGAGAGGGAGACAGACAGACACAACGCGCCACGAAGGACTTGTGAATTTTAACATTTTAGAGAAAAGCGAACGAAATTTTCGAATGTCAGCGTCGACTGAAACGAATTGTTGGCAGGCAGAAGGGCGCAGGAGTGCAGGAGAGAGGGGTGGAAGGTGGGGCGTGGCAGGCAGTGTGTAAGTAGTAGCAGAGTCAGGCAGGCAGGCAGGCAGGCAGCCCCAACGACGACGACGACGTTGCTGGAACGAAACAATTTGTAATTTATTTGCGAAGCGTGCGAAAGTTGAGGCAGCTGCCAAAGGCGTAGCTAGAGAGATGGCGATGGCGATGTGGCGCAACTGTGCCAGCCTGCTGTGGAGCAGAGCACACTCGACGCACACTTACGCGCACACACACACACACACATACACACTCTGCGAGCATGCCTCGTTCTGCCCTCCCTCCCTGGGGGATGCTTTAAAGACAATTTTAAAGTTTAGTTTCGAAATTTATTTAAAACTTTTTTCTCTTTTGTTACGTACTCGTACTTTACATGAAGTCTTCACTGTGTGTGTGTGTGTGTGTGCAATTAATTAGTTTATTGTTAATTGTTCGTACTATATTCATGTATATCGTTTGCTATAGAAGTATAAACTATGAACCTCAAATACTTATTCGAAAAATCATCAGCTGCCTAGCGAGCTAAATCGCGTCTCGTCTTGCGTCTATTTGGAAGTTTTCTATTGTTTATTCATTCGTTTACTTGACTATCTTAGGCGCTGTTCGAATAGCCGGAAAGTCTGTCTGTCTGTCTGTCTCTCTTGTCTGTTACTCCCATGTCTGTCTCTTCTGTCTGTCTTTTCCTTATTTCTGTGCGTCTGTCTATCTTCTGCTCTGTTCGAACTGCAGGTAAATCTGTCTGTTCGTTTGTTTCTTTGTCTGCCTATCTGTCTGTTCGTCTCCACTGTCTGTCTGTTCGTCTCCCCTGTCTGTCAGTCTCTCCTGTCTGTCTGTTTCATTCCTGAAGAATGCTTCATGTGCGTCAGTCTGTCTTCGTTTCAGTTCGAACTGCAAGCAACTTAGTCTGTCTGTCCTTTTTATCCTCTCTCTGTCTATCTAAGGCGAAGCTTGATCTAAACACGTGTCTGTCTGTCTGTCCGTTTCTCTATTTAAAGCTCAATTCTATCTGCAGTCGAGTCATTTTGTCTCTGTCTGTTCTTCTTGCTGTCTGTTCGTCTCTCTGTATATGTGTCTTCGGTTCAGTTCGAACTTGCAAGCAACTATGTCAGGCTGTTAGTCTCTCTGTTAGTATTAGGTTCTGTTTGTCATGGAAGCAAGTCTGTCTGTCTCTCTGTCTCCTGGTCTGTCTAAGGCGCATCTTTATCCACAGGTGAGATTATCTCCCTGTCTGCTCCTTTTGTCACTATGCGAGGAAGCAATCTAGACTATATACAGTTCAGTTTGTCTGCCTATCGAGTCTGCCTGTATGTCGGTCTGTTTGTCTGCCTATTTGATCGGTCTGTCCACCGTTCTCCTCATCTTTCTGTCTGTCTGACGCTTTATCGGTTTCTATTTACGTCTCTTATTGTACCGTTTTGTCGTTCTTTTCTCCTTCCGTCAATTCATACGTCTCTCTGTATGTTGTTCTTTCATTCGGTCAGACTATTCGTCCAGTTGTTCATCAATTTGCCTGTCAATCCCTTTATCTTCGTATCTCCTTCTCTGTGTGTCAGTGACTGAAACTACTTCTCTGTGCCTCTGTCTTCCCCTCATTGAATTTTACTTTCTTTCGTTCATCTTTCTGTCTGTTGGTCTCTCTGTAAGTCCGTCTGCTTGTCTCTCTGTAGTTCTGCCTGCCGATCACTCTGTTTGTCCCTCTCTCAGTTGAACTTGTCTGTTAGTTCGTCTAACTGTGCTTGTCTCTCTCTGTGCTCCGTTCGTCTCTCTGTGCTCCGTTCGTCTCTCTGTGCTCCGTTCGTCTCTCTGTGCTCCGTTCGTCTCTCTGTCCGCTCGCCTCTCTGTCCGCTCGTCTCTCTGTCCGTTCGTCTCTTCGTCCGTTCGCCTCTCTGTTTGTTCGTCTCTTTGTTCTTTCGTCTCTCCGTCCGTTCTTCTCTCTGTCCGTTCGTCTCTCTGTCCGTTCTTCTCTTTATTCCTTAATTCGTTCCTATGTGCGAAGAAATCCTTTGACAAAAATTACATATAACATGCATATCTAATCCAGTTATTCGCTACTAAAAAGTATATATCAAAATCTTTTGATTCGTCTATGTATACATACTATATATCCGTGTATGTGTTTGGGTGTGTGCGTTGGTGTATGTGTGTGGTAAAGGCAAAGCTCGCTAAAGCTTTGCTAAGTACAAAAATGCTTGCAGTAATCGTTACTATTGTTGTGGTTTATCTTGGGTTTTCGATCTTTCCTTTAGTTGTGTTTTGTTTTATCTAGCTTCAACTCAATTCAATGTGGGCTATCGTTATTGATCTTGTTATAGATTCGTCTGGAGTATTCGCTTAATCAGTCTTGTATACGAAAATAATTATTAAATTAGCAAATTCACTAGAGATGTTTACTCTATTTTCACATCATGCTGCGCCCGGAATCGAATAGGAATAAGCAATAAGTAAACAGAGCTTCCTTATGGGAGAGGTGCATTAACAGAAAGTACAGTGGGGCGGGCGGGGCAGTGCAGCCCTTAAATATTATACTGCAGTTACTCGGAACATTGAACATTTCTTTCTTCGCTTTGCTTTACTTATTCAAATTATACTTTAATTTGACACTTACATATAAACAAGAGCTGCACGCACAATGTACGATACACGATATACGATAAACAACATACGGTATACGATACACAATGTACGACATGCGCGCTTCAATAAATTAGGAATCAAATATTACAATACGAGACAGTTTGCCGCTTTGTTAAAAATATATATAGATATATGTACAAATTTGATCGTGATCCGATTCTCTTTTCCAACTTCCTCATCTTCTTTTACTACTCTTTGTTATGAATTATTCGTTACGGGGGAATTCTTCGTCTTCGCAGCCGAACCGCAGCGTCTTCTTAAATGCATTTCATTTCGGCTAGTTAAGCGTGTTGAGAGAGTGTGGAAGATTTCATTGTGGCATCGCATCATCATCATCATCATCATCATAATGATCATCATTGGGGGCACGTGAAGACCGCTTAATACTTGCTAACTTAAGAACAGGCTATGTAGATTTACAATTGTACTTAGGCCTAATATTAGAATTTACAATTTTAGTTGTACACTTAGAGGGGAGCTGGGTACAAGGGGTACAGGGGTACAGGGAGGCGGGAGGGGTCTTGCTGAGACAGGGAATTGAGAGAATATATACGTGTAGAAACGAGTATGCGTATGTGTTGGTTGCTTGGTTGGTTGGTATAAAACGACATTAGTCTAGTTTAGACCTAACTCCGGCTATCGTTGCTTTCACTGAAGCTCTGTTCACTCGACTCGCGCCTGCTGCTCACCGGCTTCGCTTTGTATTCCGTAATGAGCACCGTCACGGAGTTCACAGTGACCTCCCGCGTCTGTGCCGTAGATCTATCGACGTTCTTCAAACGTGCCGGATAACGTTTGTGTCGCTGTCTGTCGTGCCCGCTGCCATGACGCGAACTGGACGCCGGCTTGCCGTTGGGCATGTTGCCACTGGCACCAGGCAGTGTGGCCGCCTGCTGAGCGACTAGCGCCGAGTTCAGGCGCGGCTTGCGCGTGGAGGTTCCTGTGCCAGGATGAAGGGAAAGACAAAATAACAAATGTGAGAGAGTGAGGAAGAGGAGAAGGGGCCAGAAGGCGTGTGTTTGAGTGTGAGTGTGACTGTGCTGGGCATGAGTAATTGAAAATTACTCAACGCGACCCATTTGCGATGTTGACGTTGACGCGGGCAGCCGCTGCCAACGTCGCAGTCGGCGCGCAGTCATCACACACACGAAATCGAGGTCACTCACCTTTTCTCACGTCACACATGCGACACTTGAACGCCTCCGCCGAGTTCCTGTACGTGCAGACGCTGCAGTCCCAATGGTTCTCCTCGATTACTTTCGCTTGGCGCTTTTGTCGTCGCACGGGCGATGATTTTTTGTCCATAATATAAAAAGCAAAGCGCTGAGCAAGGGAGATGTGAAATGCAGCTGGCCGAAATTTTGCAATTGTTGTTGCTGCTGCTGCGCTGCCTACGGCTGCTGCTGCTGTTGTGGCGCTGCTCTTGTCCCTGCGGTCACTGCAGCGTCCTTCCCTTTAATGTCGATGCACACCTTTAGCTTTTGCACTCCATTTAATGTACAATTGGCATGCGATAATTGCTTTTTTCTCGTGAAAAACCTCTGCAAAATCTTCTCAGGCCAAATAGAAAATTGTTGCGGAGTTGCCGTATGTGACGCGAGAATAAACACAAAATGTTGCTGAACTATACGGTACGTTTATATCGATATATCGCACGCAGCACTAGTGCCAGCATATCGATAGTCGAATCTATCGCACAAGTCAATAGGTCTTTTGTTTACATTTTCGGTATATTTACAAATATAAACGATATCTACACAAACATACAAACATTTACTTTTTCGCTTATCTCTAAAGTATGAGTGATTCACTTAATTTGTTAGTGTAAATGGTATTGTTCACTTATTGCTCTAGCATATTCTCAAAGTCCTTCAGCTCTAGCTCCCGTTCTATGACCTGCGTGTAGAGGTTATCGAGCGTCTCTTGCATGCGCTGCTTCAGTGTCGCATTCTGTATCGATGCAATCTCCGTCGACTTCTGGGCCTGTTGCGCCTTTAGCTCGCTGATTTGACGTGTCAGTTGATTGATCTTCTCGTGCACCTGTTGCTGCGTGTACTGTGGCTGTGGATCATCCATGAAGTCTAGGTTATCGAACTCCTCTCGTTTGGACATCATTTGATTATCATAGAAACCACTGGGTGCAGCCAGATTGGAGCTGGAGCCTGCAGCACTCAGCTTGGGACTGCTCGTCTCGCGTCCAAACATGGATTTGTTAAACTCATTGTGCCCCATCTTGCTTCCGCTGGCGCCGCCGTTGCCTCCACTTGTGCCGCCAAACAAATCAGACATGCGTGAATCGTCGGCAGACAAACGAGAGGATTCCTCCAGTTCGTGGGCCTGTGCACGCGAATCATTGCCCTGCATGGTGCCCTCGTCTTCATCATCTGTAGAGGAGACTTCTTCGCCGAAAATGTCATGGGCTGCCACGCCCACATTTGATGCACGATGCGAGTCGAAATTGCCAATCTCGTCGTCATCGGACTCCACGTTAATATCACGCTGCGAAGCACTTTCGTTCAAGGTCTTATCGCTGGCATGCATCGTGTCATCCGCTGGATCCTCATCTGCATCGTTGTACGGCTTGATATCCGACTGATCCAACTCGTCGCTCGGCTTATCCTCCTCGTTTATGATCTCGTAATCAACGCGCACTGCTTCGTTGTCGATTCGCAACAGATGCTTCACCTCCTTCTCGATTTCGGGTGTTTCTACATTCTTCTTCTTCAGCGTTTTGCGGAAGCGTCGTTTGCGCACGTTCTTACAAGGTGGCGTAATTCCATGAGGCCACAGATACTTCTTATCCACCTTGTTGGGATCCTTCTTTTTGTTCTTATTTGGCGATTCCTTCTCCGTCTCATCCTCTGGCTCCTCCTTGCATATCAGTATCTGACAAATATCGGCCGACTTATAGAAACTCTTGTTGTCGATCGTCTTGTAGCTCTCCACAATCGTTGGCAGATCCACGATTTTGGCATAGAGCAACTGATCGTCCAGACGTATTTCTCCATATCGCAAGTCCTGATCCAATTGTATTAGCAGTCGATCCTTAATGTTTCCCTGTTGAATTGATTCATGCACAATGTTCGCCAGGTGCTGTAAGGGAAATGAGGAAAATGAGTTTCGTGTGAAACTGTAAACAAACTGGCAGTGCCTACTTTGGGAAATCGCATTATGAACTGGTTCTCCAGCTCCACTCCATCGACATAAGGTTTGTACTCCGGTTGTTTCTTCTTTTCAAACATTTTAAGCTTATATATATATTTGTTTATTTATATTTTCAATATTTTTTCTGGAAATTGCAACCGCAGAAATGGCTGAAAAATTATAATATCGATACACCGCCATAATGGTAACTTATCTATCGCGTGCTATCGATAAATTTGTTCTGATTGGCAGTTAGGCAAGAAATAAGCCTGGGTATTTTTGTAAATAGTTATTTATGTTATTTTATTAGCAGTTATTTCTAATGGATATCTTTTTTTAATTAAGACAAATAGTTTGAATTTAATAAAATTGTTACTCAAAAAGGAGCAACATCTGTAAGGCGCGATTGGTTTCTGTTATTAACATTCCGCAAAAATGTTATCTACAGCTGTTGTTATTTTAATACTACGTGTCACACACACGCGCTTGCACACACACACACACAGGTGTGTGTTTATGTTTAATAATTGTTTTTATTTACTGTGCACTTAAAAAACAAAAAATAGACTAACACAATGGTCGACGATAGCACCAGGAAAACACTGAGCAGCCTCCCATTGCTGCAGATACGCGCTGGACCTCGTGAGAAAGACATCTGGGTGCAGAGACTAAAGGAGGAATACCAAGCTCTGATTAAGGTAGGAAGATTATCAATGAAATCAATTTGAATTAATCAATTCCAATTTCTTTGTAGTATGTGGAGAATAACAAGCAGTCGGGCAGCGATTGGTTCCGTCTGGAGTCCAACAAGGAGGGCACCAAATGGTTCGGCAAGTGTTGGTACATGCACAACCTGCTGAAGTACGAGTTCGATGTGGAGTTCGACATTCCAGTGACATACCCGACCACAGCACCCGAGATAGCGCTGCCCGAGCTGGATGGAAAGACCGCAAAGATGTATCGTGGTGGCAAGATTTGCCTGACGGATCACTTCAAGCCACTGTGGGCACGCAATGTGCCCAAGTTTGGCATTGCTCATGCCATGGCGCTTGGCCTGGCACCCTGGTTGGCCGTTGAGGTGCCCGATCTCATCGAGAAGGGCATCATCACGTACAAGGAGAACAACTGAGGAGGCTTAAGTTAATCCTGACCGGAACTAAATATGAACAAAGGCATCTCTATAGGCAATTTGCAATTATAAAAAACATTTTTGTTATGCTAAACTTTCCTTGTATAAAGATTTTTATATAGAACATTTCCCAAATTTTGAGTTGCTTTATTTTTGTTGAAGGAATTTCAATAAAGTCATCTCTTGGACTCATGGATTTGCATAGTATATTAGAGTCCTGCATGAATGCATTCAAGGAGGCAAGGAAATCATTCGCTGTTAAAATGGGTACAAAGTTTTCTGTACACTAAAAATGAGTACAATATTTTTGTCTGGTACTTTTTAAATGTATTCAAGCAGGCTTCTAATATATATTATTATATATATAATATTTCTCGTCGATTTCTGTTTATGATGATCAGCAAGAAGATACCCTGTACTGTCTAGTGTCTTTCATTGAAAGTCGTTAATCTTTGCATTTTTTATTTGTAGTCAAAAGTCAAATTGGAAAAGATCATCATGTGTTGTATCATCGTATCGTATCCTAAGTGTCTATATATCATAGTATAAGAATTTCATTTGGTTGCTTAGATTTGATCAGTGTGAGCTTTGGATAGACCTTCTTCAGTATCAGTTTCAGTTCCAGTTCCATTTCCAGTTCCAGATCAGTTCATGTGATTGTTGCGCTGGCGCCAATTGTCCGACCAGATTGAGCTTGGCGAGGTAAACGGATCGTACTGCGTGGGCATCGTGGACATCCCCAACGACATCCGACGCTCGTCGTCCACTTGTTGTTGTTGTTGTTGTTGCGTAGTTGCATTGTGCGTGTGATCGATATGATTATTGCTATTGTGGTTCACTTGAAGCGGAGCAACTGCATCCCCAACAGCAGGCAACGGGCAATTGTTGTTGTTCATGAAGTTTGCCGTCTCCAGCCCTGGAGGGGGACGTATTACACCAGGGCTAATGGTGTGCACGGGAGAATTCCGAACCGAAGCTGCTGCTGCTGCTGCTACGACTGCCCCTGCTGCAGTAACTCCAGTCTGTGGCCAGGCTTGATAGCCTAGAGGCGACCAAGTTGTAGTTGGTGTTGCTTGATTCATGGGCCAATTGTTGCTCTCCATTTGCGACAACAACAGCAGCTTCTCTTGCAATGTCTTCTGCTGCTCCTGCTGCTGCTCCCGCTGTTGCTCCCGTTGCTGTTGCTGCTTGCGCTGTTGCTCGAGTTGCACCAACTGTTGCTGCTCCAGTATAAAGTTGCTGCGTTCCCACTGCGTCTGCGGCTGTTCATGTTCGTAGGCAAAGTCTAGAGAGAGCATGAGGAGAGATTAATGAAGGCACATCTGTAATCCTCTACAGCACTTACCATTCAGCGTGGGCAGCTCCAGTTGCCCCATGCCCAGCGCTGGCTGCTCCGTCGAAATGTCGAAGAGAGAAAAGTTATTCAAGGAGTTGCTTGACACAGTCACGGGCGCGGCAGGCGCCTCGGAGCTCAGCAGTGGATCCCAGGGAGAACTGACAGTTTGTGGCGGATAACTCTTGCGACTGCCAATGGGACCCAATTGACTGCTGGCCAAGTCACTTCCTGCCGGATTCCAGTTCAAGCCATTGTCCACAGCGGGTAGAGGATTCGTTTGCAGCACATCACGGAAGGAGACGCGGCTGCTGGTCTGCCAGGGCGAGGTGATCATGGTGTCTGCTTCAGGTGTGATCACAGGTGAAGCACCTTGACCAGTTACTGCCTCGGGCATCTCATCGAAGTTTAGTTGCTTGTTCCGCTGCTTGCGTTCCACACTCTTCTTACCTCCCGATCCTCCAAGTCCATTTGTCTTCTGTTCCTTGCGTCGCTCTCGGCCTGGTGTCTTGCCCAGCTTCTTGGCACTGCCGTTTTGTTCCTTCAACACGCGCTCCTTGGGTGTTTCCACCACATTTGCTTTGGCTGCTGGTCTTGGCGAGACATTCTCCTGCGTAGCTGCGGGAGGAGGTGACGGCTTCACTGGAGCTTGACTGGGTTGACTTGGCTGACTAGGTGTGCGCTTCTCCTGCGTCTCTGCTGGTGGCGTGGACTCCATGCGAGGCTTGGAAGTAGCTCCTGTTGGTGGCGTTGTCTGCTTGGTTTTCTTGGGCGCACGCACTGTAGCAGGCGGCGGCGTTGCAGCTACAGGAGATTGCTTCTTCACGGGCTTAGGGGAATTGCTTGGCTTGGGCGGTTGTGGAGGAGTTGCTGCTGCTGGCGCGGGTGTGGCAATGTCCATGCTCCATGGTGTCCATGATTTGGTTTTGCGTGTGTTGTTGTTGCTGCTCGTCTGGTGCTGCTGCTGCTGTTGTTGCTTCTCTGCAGCATTCTGTCGCCTGCGTAGCTCCTTCAACTGTCCATTCCTCAACTTCTGCTGCTGCTCCGCCTTCAGAGCTGCGGCACTGGCGGCTGCTGCTGCCGCTGCTGCTGCCTCCTCGGCCACTTGCATCTTGACAATGTTGCGCAGATTGAACGGAGGCTGCACCGAATCCTTGTACCTGGCAGCATCGTAGGCATGTTGATGCGCCATTATGGCGCGTGCGTCAATGATGGCAGCCAGCAGCACCAGACAGAAGCTGGCCAGGAGCACCACCACTGCTGCATTCCTCAGCGAAGACTCCCAAGGAGGACGTGGCAAAGTGGCGGCACAGCGTTCCACACTCTCCGCCGGCAGTTGAGCCACCAGTTGATAGTTAATGTCGTAGCTGAGATTCGTGAGGAGCGTCAACGTGCGCTGCACACGTGAGGCCGTGAAGTCCGTGGTGAAACTGATCTCAATGCGTCGCGTCTCGTTCTCCCGCAGCTCGAAGGCGTGGCAATCGATGACCCAGAAGCCATAGCCCTCACAAGGTCTCCTGCCCACACGGAAGCCACGCACCATGATGGGCAACACTCCAGCATTGCGTGCCACAAAGGTGCGTGTGGTGACTACCGAATGTGTGGCACCAAGATCCTTCTTCCCCTGCCCCTCATCCGGTTTAATGGTGCCGTCGCAGCGCTCAAACTGCTGTGCATCTAACTCGAAGAGCAGAGGAGTGCTGGAGCCAGGTCGCCTATTCCCAAAGCGGAACTGGGATTGCACAGCACGCGCCGTGAGCCACACAGCTTCGTAGAGAGTGAGGTTGCTCCGCACATGGAGCAGGGTGCAGTACTTGTCCGGCTGCTGGGCACTAAACTGCACGGGGATGGTCAGCGTGGCACCTCCAGGGAGCAGCAATGGGCCACCAATGCCTGGAGCATCGGGAAGGGAGAAGACATCCTTGTCCGTTAGATAGCAACTGCTGCTACTCACATCGATCACCTCCAGGGGCAGTGAGAGCTGCGTCCGCCTGGCATACAAAGGATCCGAGAGGAAATAGTCCAGCAGCAAAGGCTGCGCTGTGGGATTACTCAGTGTGATCCATTGACGCTGCACCTGACCCACTTCAATGGCCGGCGTGGGCGGCAGCGGCTGATGCTGCACCAGCTTGGGCCACTCGATGGCAATGCTAAAGTCCAGTTCCAACGGCGGCAGCTCCTCGCTGTGCAGCGTCAAGGACATGAACTTCAACTGCCGCTTAAACTGCCTGAAGAGCTCCGTGCGTTGACGCACCTCGACGCCATCGTAGAGCAGATTGTTGTTCCCCTGCTGTGCCGGCGTCATTTGGGTGGGGAAGAAGGCGCGATCGTTGAACGAGCGACGAATGTAGCAAGTGTCGCCACACAGCGCCGCCGGCTCGAAGTAGATGCGACCCACTTTGGTCAGTGTTTGTGCACCAATTGTGGTGCCCTTGGCATTGAAATCCTTGAAGCGCAGTCCAGGACGTGAGAACTGCACCGACTTCACATGCACCGGGTGCATGAAGCTGGAGCGGATGCTCAGCACAGCAGAGCATATCTTCCCCGGAAAGCATGACTTGAACTGCAACTGATCCTGCTCAATGTCCAGTTGCCCCACCGAGGCCTTGAAGCGCACTGTGGTGCGGATGAGCTCGTGGTTGGACCACACCTTCAGTGTGCCCACACTCTCCTCCGTCACATAGGTCTTGATGGACACACTGAACGCGGCGCTCTCTCCCTGCTCCAACTGGCGACAGTATTCGGAGAGGATGTTCACAGAAGGCGTTGATGTGGGCGTGGGTAGAACGGGTGGAGTGTAGTTCGATCCTGTTGGCATGCAGCCCAGGAAGACGGCCGTGAAGAACACGTGCTTCGGTGGCTCGAAGTACCAATTGTTAATCTTGATGGGCATCGGATTATCATTCCGCAGCACTATGTAGCCGTCACGCGACATCTGCGCAAAGGGTACTGTGCCCAGGTCCAGTTCCAGCCCGTATTCATTGTCGGGCGATAGGTTTATGGAGAAAGGCTGCGCCGAGACGTGTAATCTGCCAGTGCAAGCCACCACGGGCAGCTCGAAGATCGTGACGTTGCTCTCGATGCGCAGCGTGGAATTGAAGGTGGCCTTCTCGTCCAGCAGATGCAGATGCAGCAGCTCCACCGATTCGCCAGGCTGCAGCAACAGCTCTTGCTCCATCAACGACAACTCCAGCTGCGCAGCATCGATGGGTTCCGACAGACTAACATTGTAGAGCACCAATGGAAAGGCAAAGTTATTGCGCACCACCAACGTGCGCCGCGTCTGCAGCGGCGTCTCATCGAAGCTGGAGCCGGTGACGAAGATTGTCGCATTGCGATCGTAGCCCAATCCTCCCTTGAAGATCTCTGCACGTATCAGCACGGTGAACTGTTGATCCTCATCGCCTTCACTGCCCACAACGAGCAGATCATTGATGCTGGCGCTCTCCTCGAACAGCTTGGGATCGAGCACAATGCTGGCATTGTGCGGGTTATAGCTTAATCCTGGTATATCCCTTAGGTAGGTGCCAATGAGCTGTTGCTTCTCCTGGTTTTGCATGTCCAGCTTGAAGTGAAGCGCATCCGTGTGCTGATCCGTCACCAGGCGGCCGAAATCAGCTAGAGGATTCCTCGCATAGGCTCCATGCCGTGGCAGGATCTCGAATTCAACGGGTATGACTAGTATATTCTCGCTGAGATGCTCCAGTGGCAGTCCGTCGGGTCCATCCGGGGATTGCTCGGCGATTTTGATACGTATATACGCGCTGTGGTTGCCAGCGGTGCGTCCGTGGAACGATATGCGTATGACTGGCTTGAGAGAATGCGGTGGTATCTCCCACAGATTCTGTGGTCCCTCCGCGGCGCCACTGGGCAGTTCTAGTTGGAACTCGCCGCCGCTGCTGTAAACCTATAAGAGGAGAGTGGGGGTAAGTTTTAGATCTTCATAGGACATTCCTCGCACTCACCTCGAGTATCTGCAGCGGTCGTTCGTGCGGATTATACATGTGTATCTCTGGCGTCAGTGTGGCATTCATGGGCGCCTTTATGCCCACGAGAGGCTTCAGGCGATACGGACACTCACTGCCCTCGCCGCGTACAGAGAATTCGGTACGGCCGAAGGATGTCTGGATGAGCAGACCCGTTGATATGGCACCTAGTTGGCGTGGCAGGAATACCACGCTGAATGTTGTGTTGCCCTGCGGGGGCACCTCGCGCGCACCAAAGAAACTGCTGTAGAACACTGGGCTTGGCCCAGCGACAGAGTTGAGATGAACTGTGCGATTTGTGTGCTGATTAAACAGCGTCACAATCTGCGTGACCGTCTGCCCCACCGACCATTTGCCAAAGTCTATCGCTGGCGGCACAAAATTCAAGTGTCGCAACAGCTCGACCTGTTCGCGTGTGTCGGCCTCATGGAGTGAAGATGACGCTTGCGTTGCGGCCTCCTCGAGACCGATGAATCTTTCTTGCAGATCCGCGAGTACCTTTTGTCGGCTGCCCTCGTCAATTTGCTGATTGCCGCCGCTGGCGCAGATCATGACGGGCAGCAGCATCAGCAGCAGCAGGGGCACCGCATTTGTGTACATCCTTCTTGTGGTTTTTTTGTTTGTGCTGCGCAATATGTGAGCGAAAGATGACTGCTTCGTAATCACGGCACGCGAGAGTCTTCTTTGGCCGTAATCTGTGTTCACATTAAGTACTAGTTTAATTATATTACTCAATATCGCTTAGTTATCGCTGATTTGATTCGTTGAGCATTAACTCACCAGCTGGTTATAACAGCTGTTTTTCGGTGGTGCAATTATTCCACGCCTACGGTCACACTGCTGTGCCTGTTAACGCAAAATGCTTACGCTGTTAACGTAACGCCACGTAACGTAGCGCTGAGTGACTTGGCGTTTATCGATAACTCGCGATATAAATGCATATAAAAAGAAGGTCTCAGATCGAAAGAAAGTTTGCGGTGTGAAATTATTAACAAAAAGTGAAGCTGCTGTAAAATTTAATAGTTACAGTGAGTTATTTAACTAGTGCCAATACTATGCGAATGCATTTTAATAATAAAAACAATATGCAATGCCTGCAATTGCAAATAAACATGAAAGGGACTCACGCACACAAACGCACGTACACAAAAATCCATGCGAATTTGTGTGTGGCAAAGCAACAACGACGCATTTGGTATCACAAAAAAAAAATAGAAAAAAAGAAATTGCATCACTATTGATTTTACCCACTTTCACTGAGCCACCTGAGCCACCTGTCTGCCTAATCTCGTAATGAAATGAAAATCAGCAACCCACGTCAGTGAAAATCGCCGTGAACTTCGACAATTGCGCGGTCTCCTCATGTAAATTCGGTGCTTGGCAACTGCGCGGGAGCCTCCAGAAGGGGAGCTTCAGAATTTGCATTGTCATTCATTATATTGTTCCCCATTCCCGCATTGCTTAAAATGTGTGCAAATTAGAAGAAACAGAAAACAGAAACCGATAAATACGTAGCAGCAGCAGCAGCGACGCATAGCTCGATCAGTTATTGTAAACAGGAAAAACCTTTGTGTGTGTGCATGTTTCTGTGTGTGTGTTTGTGTGCGACGTCGGCGTCGGCGTATGTTACCTGCATAATTCACCAGCCCAAAGAAGAGAAGAAAATAACGACAGTTTTTTTGGGTGAAAGTTGTATTTATCTGTCTGCCCTTTTCCTTTTCTTCCCATTACTAATTCAATTTTCGAAGCAGTCGCTTCAACATGATAAACCGGTTCATCTTCATCCCACTGTTTGACAAACTTAACGACAGTTCGTAAATAATACGCGTAACTGTTCAAGCAACTTGGGAAATATTTCCCATATATCCAATTTCATAACTTCATATGATATTACAGTTCAGCTATAGTCAGAAAAGTCCCCGTAGAAACAGTTGTATTTGGTTAATTAGATTATAATAACAATATATTGTTGTGAAGAGTATTACTATTAAAAGATATTCCAATTTCATAACTGTATACCTGAAATATCATATCCAGCTTCCTAACTAATATAATTTCCGAGGTATAACAGTTCTACTACCCCAACTGCTACAGTTGTCTTGAATTAATCGGCATACAAGAATATATAGTTAATATAAAGTGCTATGAGTATTTTGTTTATATATTATTTCAAGTTTAAACTGGGTTATATTTGAAGTTCTGTTATTTCTTATTCTTGAGCCAATTTACGAACTCACGATAACAGCGAATTCAACTCAGAGAGACCGAACGAACAAGTAGACGAAGCGTCGGCGTCGTCGTCGCCGTTGTCGTGGTCGTCGTACCAGATTCGGGTTCGGATTCGGTATATCGCCAACAGTTTCGGGTTTGGGCTTGCCTTCCTCGTCGATTGCTTGCATATTGTATTTCAGTTTACTTCAGGCTAGACAGCGCACAGGTTGTCGATTCTCCCCCTGCCACACACTATACACAGCACTCTACACACCGTCCATATAAGAAAGCGAGAGGCGGACAAACAAATAAATAAATAGCAGCCATACCCATTGAGACTCACACGAAAACACACTTAAAGGCAGGTGCTCAAAAACTGGGTGCACTCACACACACACAGAAACTGCGTTTCTAATCAATTCTAAGTAAATAGAATCAAAGTTTGAAAGTACAGCTAATAAGTACTTGAAAAAGTCACCCGAAACCTCTATTTGTATAGTGTTCTCTATATAAATCCCCTAACTGTTTTAGTTATGAATAAAATCGTAATTATTTCTATATAATTTCTATATTCGATTGCAGCTTGACCTAGTTTTCTTTATATATTTTATAATCTTCATTCCTCTATCATCTACAGCACCCCCAACTAATACAGCATGTCTGCGAAAGCGATCACGGAAGCCACTGGCAAGGACATCTTGAACCGTCATCTAAACCAGCACGGCGCAGGCGCAGCCACCTGTCGCTTTGCCACAGTCAATGCCAATACGGATTGGTCGAAATTGAGTGTCGATCAGCCCTGGTTGCTGACCACGGTAAGTATATAGATCTAATAATACCCTCAAATCATAGAGATAAGGTGGCCACAAAAACTGTGCCACCCAGCAAACATGCAATCTTATGTATTTCATATTGTATCAGTCTCTGTCATTGAACTTGACCCGACGCGGCGGCGTCTACAACGTCTACCCGGCGAGTACTCGCGAGTACCCGGCGGAGGCCACGTTGTGAGCAGCTGCTGCGTCGTGGTGTCGTGACTAAGCGTCGCACGGCACGCCCGGCATCAGCAGAGTTTGCATGATTCCCGAAATGCCGATAAGCATGGTCCGATCACAGCATGCATACATACATATATGCTCTCATATAGTATACAACTACTATCGATAGTATTTCCACTGAGTACGCCCTATCAAATCAAGGTGATGTGAGCGTGATATCTCTGATAATCATGCTATGGAAGGTACCTGGGGGAAACATATGTCTGATTCAGGGGGAACAGTTAGAAATAACCCACGCAACTGCTCAGCTACAAGTACTTGTAGATTAACTTTGAGTGGAGGCTTTTCTGAAAAACAAGGTATCATCAAAACAGTGAAAACAACTGCCGATTTTCTATATATAAACCCAGTAGATAAGGGTATGATATAGTGAGTATGAGGTAACAGACCTCGCTCCTCCCTTATCAAGGTTGTGCTACTTTCTATTCTGATTTTGAAAAGGTACTATATAGTATATAGAAAGCTAAAAGACGCCACTTCAACCAATTAAATGAGTGGCGCGAAATTATTTTTGATAGCATTCGCTTTTATCTCTCAAACAAACTGACTAGGCGTTAGGGTATGTGTGAGTGTATATGAATGCGTGAATATTCTCGTGTGTGTATGTGTGTTTTGTTGTTGTTTGAACGTACGGCGGGTGGCGTGATAATTTACTGACAATTATCCGAAACCAACATAGTAGATAAAATGGAAAAACTTATGAGTACCTTAGAATATAGCAGCCCACACAATTAGCATAATGCATATGACGCCCTAAGATCTTTGGGTTCAAGAGATCGTACAGAGATTTGCGTATTGAAAGCTTTTTAAAGTGAATGAGAGTGAGCGAGATCTGTTAACATGCAATTACACATTGAAGTAGTCGCGAAGCGAAAGATCGCGTGAGATCGTCAGAGAACGCATTAGTCTCAGTCCCTGCTGCCCCCCTGCTTCCGTCCCATTCCCATTCGTTGCCCTCAGCTGGTTTTCATTGCTCAATTTACACTCGTACGATCCTCTAATATTGTCATTGACAATGACGCAGTCTCTCGGCTGACCCTTGAGGAGATTGTCTCGTGCTTATCCCCCCATCTGTGAACCGCTTCCGACTGGGTTCAATGAATGAGTGCACTAATTAACATGTTTTCCCTTACCGTTTTTAGCCGCTTGTGGTTAAACCTGATCAGCTTATCAAGCGACGTGGTAAGCTCGGCCTGATCGGCGTTAAGAAGACTTTCGAACAGGTGAAGGAATGGATTGGCGAGAGAATAAACAAGGATCAGAAGATTGGCAATACTGTGGGCAAGCTGCGCAACTTTATCATTGAACCGTTCTTGCCACACAAAGAGGTAAGTGGAGTGATTAATAGATACTATCGATAGATTGTTTAACCAATTTTATTCTTTCAATTCTTCTCAGGATGAGGAAATGTACGTGTGCATCTACTCGCATCGCTCAGCGGATACAATTCTCTTCTACCATTTGGGTGGTGTGGATATTGGTGATGTTGATGCCAAGGCTGTGAAGCTGGAGGTGCCTGTGGGCAATGAATTGTCGCTGGCTGATGTCAAGACGACGCTGCTGAAGGCCATCACAGATGCCACCAAGAAGGAGCGCATTGCCAAGTTTGTGCATGCACTGTACGCAACATATGCTGATCTGTACTTCACCTATCTGGAGATCAATCCATTGGTGGTTACAGCCGATAGTCTTTACATACTGGATCTGGCAGCCAAGCTGGACTCGACTGCCGATTTCATATGCCGTCCCAAGTGGGGCGAAATCGATTATCCTCCTCCATTCGGACGTGATGCTTATCCCGAGGAAGCATACATTGCTGATCTGGATGCCAAGAGTGGAGCGTCACTGAAGCTGACCATCTTAAACAGAAATGGACGCATTTGGACCATGGTTGCTGGAGGTGGTGCCAGTGTCATCTACTCTGATACCATTTGCGATCTTGGTGGTGCTGCTGAGTTGGCCAACTACGGCGAATACAGTGGAGCCCCCTCTGAGCAGCAGACCTACGAGTACGCCAAGACTATACTTAACCTCATGACCTCATCCCCCAAGCATCCCGATGGCAAGGTGCTGATTACCGGAGGTGGCATTGCTAACTTTACGAATGTCGCGGCGACCTTCCAAGGTGAGTCTCAGACTGATTGGCGCATCTCTTATCAGGCCAGATTACTGATTTACCTCAATGTATATTGTAGGTATTATCACCGCTCTGCGAGAGTTCCAGCCCAAGTTGGTCGAGCACAATGTGTCGATCTTTGTGCGTCGTGCGGGGCCCAATTATCAGGAGGGTCTGCGTCGTATGCGCGACTTTGGCAGCTCTCTGGGCATCCCTCTGCACGTCTTTGGCCCTGAGACGCACATGACTGCCATTTGCGGCATGGCGCTGGGAAAGCGACCCATTCCACAGGTGGCCAGTGTTGAGTTCTCCACGGCCAACTTCCTGTTGCCTGGCGGACAGCAAGCGCAGGCTGATCTCAAGGAAGCCGAAGCTCTTGGCTCCGGTAAGTAATTCCTCTCCATTCCCTAACCTTTACTAACCTATCCCACCCCCACATCCACTCCCCACTTCCACTATTCCACCTTAATATCCCACATATCTTTTCTTTATGTTGTAGTTATTTTAATTGGGTTTTTTTCTTTGGTATACAAAAAGGATGAATGGGAAGCATCTTAAATACATCTTAATGGAGTCTTTATGATGTTACCTGTTTATGATCCACCTATTCTATGATCTTGTTATTGTTATTCCTGCTATGAACCTGCATTTATATTTCTGTTTTCTCTGTATTTCTTTTTGTATGTATTTGCATTGATCGCCCTCGTCCAACCAACAACAAAATCAACAAAACCACACCCACAAAATCATAACAAATCAATTTTGAAACGTTTGTTTGGCCAAATCGCACCTCGAACTCGACTATGTGAACTGAATATATCTCCCCAACCAACCACAACTTCACCACCGTAATTTGCATACCCTCTCCGCACCACCTCCGCGCCACAACCACCGTTCGTCCTCGTAATGTGTAATGTAATCGTTATTGAATGTTGTCTATATATGTGTATATACTCTGTCTATATATATTATGTATATGTATGTGAAACTCTCTATACTCTCTCGATCTCTCGACTATTTGCTCGCTCTCGCTCTCATCATCACATGATATAATAACGATAACGATACCGATTCGATATCGCATATTGATCGACTTGCCATCCATTTGGGAAAACGAAACTAAAACCAATTCCAAAACCAAAACTAGCGTTGAGCTCCAGCAAAGCACAATCGATTAAACTACCACCTATCTCGGCAGATGAGAGCGACGGAGGAGTTGCCACAAATAACCATCAACAGGGCAGCAATGGATCGAAAGTGAATTTAAATCGCAAGTTCTTCTCAAACACCACCAAGGCCATTGTGTGGGGCATGCAACAGCGTGCGGTGCAGTCGATGCTTGACTTTGACTTCATCTGCAGGTGAGTTAGATGAATTCTTTCTCTGTTATCTCTTCTAATTTCTTCATTTTACCTTGCAGACGCGATGAGCCTTCGGTGGTGGCAATGGTCTACCCCTTCACGGGTGATCACAAGCAAAAGTACTACTGGGGCCACAAGGAGATCTTGATTCCCGTGTACAAGAAAATGTCTGATGCCATACACAAGCACAAGGAGGTCGATGTGCTGGTCAACTTTGCCTCACTGCGTTCTGCTTACGACTCCACATTGGAGGTGTTGGAGTTCCCACAGATTCGCACAGTTGCCATTATTGCCGAGGGTATTCCGGAGAACATGACCCGCAAACTGATCATTGAGGCAGACAAGAAGGGAGTGGCCATTATTGGACCCGCCACAGTGGGAGGTGTGAAGCCCGGATGCTTCAAGATTGGCAACACTGGTGGCATGTTGGATAACATCCTACACTCGAAGTTGTATCGCCCTGGAAGTGTGGCTTATGTCTCCCGCTCGGGTGGCATGTCCAACGAGCTTAACAACATCATTTCCAAGGCAACAGACGGTGTCATTGAGGGCATAGCCATTGGTGGTGATAGATACCCTGGCTCTACGTTCATGGATCACATCTTGCGTTACCAGGCTGATCCGGACACCAAGCTAATTGTGCTGCTTGGTGAGGTTGGAGGTACTGAGGAATACGACGTGTGCGCTGCTCTCAAGGATGGACGCATCACAAAGCCACTGGTGGCCTGGTGCATTGGTACCTGTGCCAGCATGTTCACATCGGAGGTGCAGTTCGGTCACGCCGGCTCCTGTGCCAATTCAGATCGTGAAACGGCCACGGCAAAGAACAAGGCACTGCAGGCAGCAGGTGCCTACGTGCCGGACTCCTTTGATACGCTGGGTGAACTCATCCATCATGTGTACAGCGAATTGGTCAAGACCGGACGCATTGTACCACGTGAGGAGGTGCCACCACCAACAGTGCCCATGGATTACTCGTGGGCTCGTGAGCTGGGCCTGATTCGCAAACCAGCTTCATTTATGACCTCAATTTGTGATGAGCGTGGCCAGGAGCTGAGCTACGCCGGCATGCCGATCAGTGAAGTGCTCAGCAAGGATGTGGGCATTGGAGGAGTCATCTCGCTGCTTTGGTTCCAGCGCTGTCTGCCCTCGTATGTGTGCAAATTCTTCGAAATGTGCCTGATGGTCACAGCTGATCATGGACCCGCTGTCTCTGGTGCCCACAACACCATTGTGTGTGCCCGTGCTGGCAAGGATCTGGTCTCTTCAGTTGTCAGCGGTCTGCTGACCATTGTAAGTGATCAACTAATTATATATGAGATATAGTCTAATAAGTTATTGATTCGTGTGCAGGGTGATCGTTTCGGTGGCGCGTTGGATGGCTCTGCCCGACAATTCTCGGAGGCCTACGACACCAACTTGCATCCCATGGAGTTTGTCAACAAGATGCGTAAGGACGGCAAGCTCATTTTGGGCATTGGCCATCGTGTCAAGTCCATCAACAATCCCGATGTGCGTGTCAAGATCATCAAGGAGTTTGTCATGGAGAACTTCCCACAGTGTCCGTTGTTGAAGTACGCCTTGGAGGTGGAGAGAATCACCACCAGCAAGAAGCCAAATCTGATTTTGAATGTGGATGGTGTCATTGCCACCGCTTTCGTGGATATGCTGCGCAACAGCGGCTCCTTCACTAGGTAAGAAGAGAAGTTAAGGGAGAGTTGAAGTAAGTTGTTAATTTGTATTCTATCTTCACAGCGAGGAGGCACAGGAGTACATCAATGTGGGCGCCATCAACTCTTTGTTTGTGTTGGGACGCAGCATAGGATTCATTGGTCATTACATGGACCAGAAGCGACTCAAGCAGGGACTCTACCGCCATCCATGGGACGACATCTCCTATGTCATTCCCGAGCAATACAACTAAAGAGCTTGCCCATGTTGGCATTATATATTGTTGGATGTTGTAGTTGTTGTAGTTAAGCACAGATGTTAACTAACTGCTGGTGGCGAGCATGGATAAAGCCGCATGTTCCACGATCACAAACAAACACACAAACACAGACATACACACTCCATTAGTAGTTGTAGTTGAGCTTGGATTCCTTATATAGATATTGTAGCTCAACTCGCGGCTTCCCTTCGTCATTGTCCCCATTTCTTTCCCCTGCTCTCTCTTGCGCTATCGCTCTCTATCCTTCCATTCTCAATCTCTTAGTTAAAGTACACATTAAATATGATATGATAAACATTTTTCATATAACTAAGCCTGCATTTACATTTCATATTCTACTTATGAGCATAAAGTTATTTAGTTACGATCGTTTAATTGTTGACGCCTCCTACTATATAGGCTATAGACGGGTATTTGGAAACTGTTTTAGAAGAAGAAAAGTGAGAATAGTGAAATCTTGAGCTCCAAACACAAACATCGACACTTGTCATTATTATTTGATATTTTTTATACTTACTTATTTTAGTTTGGATGCATATTTGTTTAGTCAGCAAAGAATAAATTGTTGCAAAATGCTAAATCTCTTTACTTTTTCTTTTCCTCTTATTGTTTCTTCTCTTTTTAGCCCCCTCCTCGCCATGCTCGCTGATATGAAAAGTGGGAAAATGCACTAATTAGAAAATGCACCAGTTCCTGCACTCAAATGCACATTTATTTTTAAATAATATACAATATATTGTGTATGTCTATTTACAAAGCACCTGGGCCTGGTCGAACCGAGAGAAAGATTTAGGTATTTGCTCGACATGTGCTTTTATTGTTCAGGAAACGAACTTGAAAGGGAGGGTATATAATACATTTATATATACCGCACATGGTCAAGGGTCAATGGATTTATTCACTCTGGCACATAAATTAAAGCGCACAAAATTCACAAAACCAAAATCGGCTTGCATTTTCTTTTACGTCGAGACATCGAGTCTCTCTTTAATCTGGACAAAATAACAAATTGGAACAAATTTTGTTATGGCTTGCTAAGCGTGTAATCTCGTTTTAAGAATGGGATGAAGCCTCGTGAGAGTGTGAAATGATAGGAAGAATGACTATATTACCTACACCATTAGGAATACGAATCTTATTTTTATCTCATGCGGCGCATTTTGCGATCCAATTTGCGCTGTTTCTTCTCATCCACTTCGGGTTCAGCCTCGTTGGCGTTACGTTGCGACAGCCAGGGCTGTATGATGCTGCCCCAGAGCATCCAGACGGCGCGAATGGGTGCCAAGAGCAACAACAACCAGAAGTAGTTGGATATTAACGTAAGCAGTAGAGTGGCGGACGTCAGGATAATGAGATCTTTGACATTTCTGCAATAAACGCGGGTTAATATACAATTAAATCCTTAGTTAAGGCAACACCTACTCCGCAATGCCTCCCTCCATATTGAGGTCATTTCCAGAGTCTAAAAGAGCGCCAGTCTCTGAGTAGTTTGGACGGGACATGAACACCATAAACTGGTAAGCGGCTCCCAAGATAAGCAGCGATAAGATTAACATAAACTGCAAAATAGGGGATTAGTAAGTGTAATGTTTTGAGCTGGACATGGGATTTTAATAATCCCACTCACCACTGTGAGCTTTGAGATCTCGAAGAGTAGAAAACTCAGCAGAATCGTCGGGGCTGAGCAGGCTAAGGCCATGTTTCTGTAGAACTTTAAAGTTGTCTTGTTTTCCTCGACAATTTGTTTGGCACCCTTTGTGGCCTGCTTTCCCTTTTGCGGTGGCTGCAAGTAAAGCGGAATTTCATTCATGATATCTGGGAAATGTTTATCAACAACTTACCGCCATTTTTAATCAATTATTTACTCTAATTTAAATGAATTTTATAAAATACTACGATGAGCACAAGACGTGGCATGCACTTATCATACGGCGAAAATATCGATAATATACAATCGATGACTTGTAACAAAAATATAAACAAGAGTGTGACCAACTTAAATCATATTACTGGTCTGGATGGCAACGCTGAAACGCATTTCAGTGCCATTTGCACCTTGGACTTGGTTTCAGTTGGACTTCATTTTTGGTTGATAAATAAACATGGATAAGTGGGTGCAGTTGAATAATCAGGCAGCAGGCAGAGATAAAATCGCAAGACTTATCCAATATGCCTCGCGTGCCATGTGGGATTCACTGGAGGCGAACAATTGCCATCCGGCGTTGGTGGACAACTTCAAGACCGTTGAATACATCCTGAGTACATTCCGGAAATGTAAGTTCTAGTCTATTTATTATCTTCTAGATAATTAAACAATGCTTATCATTGCAGTACTGCGATTTGGTAAGGGCCTAGATGTCTTCTATGCCTCCCTGCGTACCATCCACTATCCAGATCTTACGATTCGAGTCACACTGACCATGAGCAAGATTTCTCAAGCCATTTTCCTGCTGGCCGATCATCTGCTGTGGCTGGCACGGACCGGATTGACAACGGTCAATGCCAAGAGATGGTCTGAGGTGGCCAACAAATATTGGCTCTTCTCAATCATAATGAACCTGTGCCGCGACTTCTACGAGATAATGCGTGTCGTGGATCTTCACAAAGCAAGTTGCCGTGGTGGCATCACCCGCTGCAAAATCCAACCCAGCATAAATTCACCAGCGGATGTAAAGCGCCTGGCTCTGCAATCCTATGCCCTTATGCTCGGACACAAGGATATCTTTGTGGATACGTTGAAGAATATGTGTGATGTTTTTATTCCTCTGACGGCTTTGGGATACACAAGCCTGACACCGAGAACCATAGGTCTACTGGGAGCCGTATCATCTGCAGCAGGCCTTTGGGCACTCTTGGAACCAACGGCGAAATTAACACCTGCATAATATGTGGAAAACTATTGACCTGATAACGTAGAATTTACATAATAATGTTTGTTTTCATTACTGCTGTTGAAGTTCTAAGACTATTTATGTTTTACCTAACGATTTTATATATACAAAAAACTGCATTATATTTGATAAAGAAACCTAAAGTCATAAATAAATATTTTATATAAATTTGGGGTTTTTTGTCCTAGGCTGAGGGTATACGATGGTCTGGCAAGGTCGGGTTCGCGTTGCTTGCTGACGTTAGCCAACACTGTGTTTGTTTATCGACTGTCTTGGGGCCGGAACAGCTGTTCTTTCTACATTTTAGCGGATTTGTTAATAAACTGTTCGCACCTGCTGTTTGTTATCTGAGATCCAAAAAACTAATGCGTCATTCTTGGAACTGAGTGCGTGAGTGGGCAGTGACAGTGCGTGCCACCAGAATATGCACTACTCGTATACCTCGTTGGCTGCTCCCGGCGGTGGAGTGGATCATCACAATCGCTGTCTTGGCAACAGGGCCTGGTGTGTCAAAGTGCGGAGCCATTTAGGAAAACATGTTACTGTATCAAATAATACATTCCAAATTATTTCAGGATATTTGCGGCATTGTGTGCGTGATTATGACATGGCTGCTTATACTGTTCGCGGAGTTTGTGGTCTGTGGGCTCATCTTGCTGCCCAACTACAGCAACTACAGTGTCTTCAGTACCATCAACATGGTTATATTCCAGGCACTTGCATTCCTGGCATTTGTCTCCCATCTGCGCACAATGCTCTCTGATCCGGTGAGTCTTCAGTTCTTGGTAGATGTTACACTCTGTCTAATCTTGTAATTCCCATTCTCTCTAGGGCGCCGTGCCGCGAGGCAATGCCACCAAGGAGATGATCGAACAGATGGGCTATCGCGAGGGACAAATGTTCTACAAGTGCCCCAAGTGCTGCAGCATTAAGCCAGATCGCGCACATCACTGCTCGGTCTGCCAGCGTTGCATACGCAAGATGGATCATCACTGTCCCTGGGTGAACAACTGCGTGGGGGAGAACAATCAAAAGTACTTTGTGCTCTTTACGGTGCGTAAATAGATTGTAGCAGTGGCGTCCATTAACTCACTCTGCTCTAATCTTTGCTCTTTGCAGTTCTACATTGCGTCCATATCGATGCACACGCTCTTTCTGGTGGTCACACAGTTTGCGGAGTGTGTGAAGAATGACTGGCGCACCTGCTCGCCGTATTCACCGCCGGCGACAATCTTCTTGCTGCTCTTTCTCACCTTCGAGGGCCTTATGTTCGGCATATTCACCATCATTATGCTGGCCACGCAGCTGAATGCAATACTAAACGATCAGACGGTGCGTATACGTGATATATCTGTGCATAATGGTGGCTATAATTATCTCTCTCTCTCTCTCTTCCATTGTGCAGGGCATTGAGCAACTGAAGAAGGAGGAGGCTCGCTGGGCCAAGAAGTCGCGTCTTAAGAGCATTCAGAGTGTGTTCGGACGTTTCTCACTGGCCTGGTTCTCGCCCTTTACGGAGCCCTCATGTCGCAATAAATTCAGCTCCCACTTCTACTCAGTCTGAGCCTAATCGATCAACAAGAAGAACAACAACAACTTGGAATGTACAACGGTTGCACCACCCACGCCTTCATCCTGCTGCCACCTGTTGATTTTTGCTGGGCAATTTTCAATACGAATCAAAACAGAGAACAATCTTTGCATGTGTGTTTGTATGTGTGTGTTTGTGTGTGTGTATGCTTGCCTGTGTGTGTATGTGAACTTAAGCTTAATATGGAAAGGGACATGTGTTGCCGACACCTGACCCCCACTGAGGGATCAGGTGCATGCAGCATGCACAATTTACTTACTAACAAATTACTTACTGCATCCCCCTGAGAGGGACTGAGAGGGAGAAAGAGAGGGGAGAGAGCGCATTGTACGAGTATTTATTTTGTAACTAGAGAGACAGAGAGAGAAATAAACTTTCATCAAAAGACAAAAAACATGCGCAAACTTTTCAGGTGCCTCGTGGATCGTCGTGCTCATCTTCAGCAAGGGAACTCTCGAGGGAAATATGAAAATAAAACAACGCAGAGAGAGGGAGAGTGGAAGAGAGCACTCTCTCTCACACTATCTGCCGAGGGGAATTTCTCCGACAGCGACATCGGCATGGACAGCAGCACCCAAGGCAGATGCCTGCCAGCCTCGACTGGTTCAGTCTGAGAAAAACGATCGGAGATCCAGGAGGTGTCTGCTGGACGTCGTAGTGCGCGCGCCCTCAACGTTGTCTTGTATATATTATTTATATATAGAGCAGATCGCAGTGTCAATTATGTGAGTGTGTTTGTGTGTGTTGCTCTGTGTGTATTCTATCTGTGAGTGTATCTGTGTGTGCGTGCCCCATTGGAGGCAGCATATCTTGGCTGCATTGTCGGAACGCAGCCACATTGAAAGTGCAAAAGTCATATTTATCTATACATATGTATATATAGTACATATATCTATGCATGCACGATTATAAATCGTATATTTAGCTACCCTTTGTGTTCGAAATAATTATGAAAATTGAATTTTTCAGTCGGAAAATATTTGGAAAATCTTTTTGACAACGTTGCCCCCGTCGTTCTAAATATAACAACAAAAAACAAAACGTTTTCAATAGTATATGCCGCATTGAGAGATATATCCAAGAAATTGCACACACAAAGATCCCGAAATTAAGTGAAAATCGAAAGCAAAGATATCGAAAAAGGAATAAAGAAAGTGCTGTGCGTGCGCGTGTGTGTGTGTGTGTGTGAGTGTGTGGCCCATGTTAAGGTGGCCCTGTTTGCGGGCTAATTATATAGCTAGCCGTCTAGCTGAAGCACAAACATGGAAAAAACACCGGGAACTGCCGATGCCGCCGTAGTAGGTAAGACTCACAGACGATATAGAACACGGAAGTCGGATAGACCTGGGGGAAACAGAGAGGGGGGAGGCACCTTCTCCATCAGACAATAGACAAACTCAAAGAGTGTGTGTATTTTGTGTGTGTATATTTTTATGATCGCACGGTCTTCTGCAGCTTTCTTCTCTGGCCTCTGTGCGAGAGATTACGTAACTGAAGAATCGTTTGCCAGTCTACAATATGCGAATTCTTCTTCATAATTGTGCGCTAAACGAGCCGCTCTGGCGTTACAAAATTAACGTAATTAGAAAATCATGTGCATAATATAATCATAATTCCGCAGTTAATTAGCAACGGGAGCTGTTTATATTAATTCCCAAGCAATATTTAGATCTAACAGAACATCTAAGGGGTACCAAAAGGCGTGTACGTATGTAGTACATGCGAATATTTTAGTATAGTTTGTGTATGAATAATATTCGAACTATTTTTAGTGCCGATTCTCTAGACAGTCCGCTGGCCGCACTGTTTGCCGCTGTTGCCGGTCTGTGGGCCGCCATATATTGTAGATAGAGATCTGCGCAAAAAACTTATTTCTAGACTCAGGAGATATAGTTGCGGAGTTGCTCAGCGACAGAATTAGACAGGCAGACAGTCGAAAGAGGTCCTGAGTAGGTCTGGCGTTGATTATAGCAAATTATGCATATAGATTCTTAAAATATCATTAGTAGGGTATTGGTTTGTTGTGCTTATAAACAGAATGAAGTGGTATGTAGACATGGATTAGCTGGATAGCTATGGATTAGTTGGAGGTACTATGTTTTCGGTAATGATCATTACCTTGAGGAATTTTTTAAAAGAAAAGGGTATACTATTAGGCTGAAGGTAAAATGTTTGCATTTCTATAGATTAGTTATTAGCTGAGGCTCTGAAACATTTGCATATTAACTCGAACCTTCAAACCCTATATGTGAATAGACTCATTGAACTTAGTTAGTAAAAGAGCTATAGACACTAAATTGAAAATACAGACTGCTATACATTTAAGCTTTTAATTAGACCTAATTATCTATACCTAATTGTGAACAAACTCATTGGAGTCAGTTAGTAATGGAGCTAGAGACACAAGATTTACAATGCACTGCGTATATAAGTTTTGCCAATCAAACTAGTTCGAATTTACAATCCATAAAGCAAAGAAACTTCTTCAACTAAGTAAATTTGAAATTTAGAAGACGGATTACTAGACATATTAGCTGTATATTTAATATATAACAGAAGAGATTGCCCACGAGGCTATATATTATATAATAGCTATAAAGAAACTCTATTAAGAACTATCATTAAAGGATCTTAACCTATGCTGCACCCTTATTGGTTGCATTCTTGTACTTCCTACGTAACTTTTCTAATTGTTTTCCCTTTCTTTTTACAGATTCTGCCTGGCAGGATACAAAACCGCACAGATCGCCGCGCATAACGTTTAGCGATAATTCGAGTTCCCTCATACGTTGCATACCCAACGAACGTGCAACATTATTTGTGAAAATCGATTGCGCTGAAGAGGATGAATCGCAGCTTTTGCCCTTCAAATTTGAATGGTAAGTCGCAGACAAATCATGAACGTGTCTACATCTAAGTGTGTGTGTGAATGTGTGTGTGTGTGATGGTGTGTGTCTATGTGATTCACCGGTTTGTGTGCATTATGCCAAAATTTTGCGCATTAACATATGATTTCTCCTTTGGCAAGAACTAAGATGAGAGAGACCAGAAGAGAGCCGATCTGCCAGAGAGTAGTGGCCAGCAGAGTGTGGAGAGTACAGAGCACAGAGTACAGAGCAGCAGAGCATTAGGCAGCCTTTTGCCTCTTGGCAGCTTCTTGGCTCTTGGGCCATGCGAGCGAAGGTGGCCTGTTGGCTCATCTCGTGGCAGCAGTTCCACTCCGGCGATCGGCGCATTAACATATCCGTTGCCCAGCATTTTTCTCGTGTACGATCGGGCCAGCAGTGTATATAATAAATACGTCTCTCAGTCTGTGTGTGCCTCAGTGTGTGTGTGTGTTCGTGTGTATTTTCTGTATTAAGTCATCGGCGTACGCTGCGTATACGCGATATGTTAATGCGCCTTGTGCGCCCCCTGAGGAAATCAATCAAATTTACGAGACGAGGCAAGGCAAGACGAGTGAAAGACAAAGTATTTGAAATGCTGTGAAGACTGGTGCAACAAACAACAAAAGAAGAATCCTCCACCCCCGTGTGTGTGTGTGTGTGCCTAGGTGTCTGCTGTGTGTGTGCGTGTGTGTGTGGCAAGAAATGGTGGCGATCTGCTAAATTTAGCTGCATTAACAAATAAAACTTGCGCGGCGCACAACAATTTCGAGAATGTTGTAAGACTTTTGTGCGTCCGTTGAATGGTTTCGATTTTTATTATGCCCCTAAAGGCGTTGAAAATACACACACACACACACATGCAGAATGGAAGATTACATAATCGGCCAAAAATGCTGCAACATCGTCGCGCGAAATTTGCAATAAATAAACCTAGAAGAAGCCAGAGAGAGCCTAGAGAACAACGAAAGTTATTAACGTGCGTGAGAAATGCTTTCCCTAAAAATAAGTTGACAAAGGAAAGCGCAAAAAACGAAAGAAGCGAAAATTAGAAAATACAAAATAGCAAAATATCAAACAAAACACTATTAATAACGTAGTCGCATTCGTGTTTCGCGTTCGCGCTCGTCTTCGTCGAGTGAAACGAATTGTGCATTTATTTATAAACATTCTTGTTTTCGATTGAAATATTTTCGTCATATTTCATTTGCCCACACTCTTTTTGTTGTTGTTGTTGCTCTCTGTTGCTTCCTACTTGTTGTTTGTTTGCCAAAAGTCATAATAACGCCAAAATAAATAAATGACTTTGTGATAGATATGAAAATGCTCTCGCACGTGCCTCCCCTTGCGTGATCCTCGTGCGATCTTCTTTTGTTTATATCATTTCTATATTTCAATCAAACAGTGTCAGTGTGTGTGTGTGAGTGGGTGTGTGTAAACATTTAGTGGTAACTGTAGTAGAAGCCATCGAACAACATGGGCAACGGCTGTTCGAAGTGCTGCAAGTGCAACGAACACAAGCAGATACACGGCACACTCTCCTCGGCCTCGGCCTCGTCTGTCTACAGAAAAAGGTACCTCTCTCCCTCTCACTCTCTCTCTGTCCCACTCTCTCCCTTGCCTACCCCAACTTGTTGACGTCACTCGCATATTTCCGTTTTCTATAGGACCCGAGGCGATGTGCCCATCGAGAACTCCGATCGCTTTCGCATCACACAAACAAGCAACGCCGTCCAGCTGGCCGTGGAGCATGTGCAGCGCGAGGATGCCGGACACTATACGCTCTTTGCGCGCACGAAAAGCAACGATGTCATACGCAAGAATGTCGAACTCATTGTCGAGGACAGATCCACGGGCGAAGATCCACCAGTGTTCCTGCGTCGCCTGGTCGATCTCTCCGTCAAAGTGGGCACCCGCACGCGTCTGCTCACCGAAATACGCAGCTCAACAGAACTGAAGGTATGGTAGAGTTGGAAAAAGGGTTAGAAATTGAAATTTAGGGATAAAAATACAAGAAAATGTGAAAGAATGTAGAAACAATGTGTAAAGCAAAGCCTAAGAAGGTAGTAGGAACTGAAGATGAAATTTGATTAGTGATTGCGTAGTTTCGATAGATATAAATATAATATAAATCGATATGTAACCGATGTGAAACATTTAGGTACAGAATAAATCGAAAGAGGGGATAGAATAACTATAAAGAAGTGCTAAAAATGCGTTTACTTAAGGATAAAAAGGATCGTAGCATTATAAAGCATATTGACCCAAGCTATATCCATCTATTGATGCTGAAGAGTCTCTAAAAAAGCTTTTGTATACTGTGCGAACAATTAGGCAAAGCTATTGAATGAAAGGTAAAGTTTTGATCATATATACGAGGGTCGTTTGATAAGTCCGTGACTTTTTGTATTTGCCGCGCACCTGCTCTAAATACAACACTGCTCCTGTCAGCAGTTATCGATTAACAGCTGACTGTAAAATTTTGAGAAAGCTGCGTTTTTTGGTTTGCGTTTTATAGGCATTGAAAGCAGACGATCTCGTGAATTTTAACGAAAATGGAAAAAAGTGAATTTCGTGTGCTAATGGCAAAATTTCATAAATTGGGCTACGAACTGCTACCCCATCCAGCATATTCTCCAGATTTAGCCCCCTGTGACTATTTTTTGTTTCCAAACATGAAGAAATGGCTCGGCGGTAAGAGATTCGGGTCAAATGAAGAGAAACACAGAAACAAACGACTATTTTGAGGGCCTTGAGAAAACCTATTATTTGGAAGGAATAAAAAAATTGGAAAAACGCTGGACTAAATGTATAGAGCTAAAAGGAGATTATGTTGAGAAATAAAACGCTTCTTTGACGAAAAAAATATATTTTATTCAAAAAGTCACGGACTTATCAAACGACCCTCGTATATTTTGATTTTATTGTATATACATATAAATTATCTATTCTTCATTATAGGGATGAAATAAATATAAATAATGTCAAGAACCGTGTAGAAAGTCTGTTGTAGGCGATCAAAACTCATAAGAAGTATATTTGTCTTGGTTAAATCATGTTATTGATGCTTAAATTCAATATAGAGACTTTTATCAAGGCTATGATCAATTAAGAATACTCTTTCAACATCTATTTAACATCATTAATCATTATCTTATCCCTCTTTCTAATCAATGTGAAATATCTTCCCTTAGTTAACCTGGTACCGCAATGATCGACGCATATGCGAGAACGATCGCATAACAGAGATCAACGAAGGCACCTTCCACTATCTGGAGGTGAGTCCAGTCATACTAGAGGATGGCGGACAGTGGATGTTGATGGCAGAGAACATGGGGGGACGTAACTCCTGCCTAGCGAACTTGAATGTGCTTGTGCCGAAGGCCTATAAAACTCCAGAGTTTGTGGAGGATCTGCGTGCTGTGCTCACCGAGCAGGGCACTGTGTCGCTGGAGTGCAAGGTAGTGGGCGTGCCGACGCCACATTTGCGTTGGTTCAAGGATTCGAAAGAGATCAAGGCGGGCGACATCTTTGCACTGACTGCCAATGCTGATGATCCCACCTCGCTGGGCACCTACACGTGCGAGGCCAAGAACTGCATGGGCGTGACCTATTCCAGCTCCAAGGTGCATGTGGTGGGGCGTGGCAGTCGCGAGGGCTCACTGAAGCCGGCAGACAAGTGAGTAGAGACTGATCTGAACTAAACTCTTTGTTTGTATTTGCCTCTGTACCGTTCTCAACTGAACTCTCTCTGTGTGTCTTTCTTCCTCTCTCTCTCTCTCTCTTCTCTCTCTCAGCGTTAGCAACAATGCGCCGCCGCCGATCTTCACAACCGAACTGCGGGACATGAGCGTCCGCATTGGGGATACCGTCATACTCGGCTGTCAAGGTGAGTTCTCGCCGCGTTGGCGATGTGCCAAAAGAAACAACAGCAGCATTTTTTGTTTATTTCGCTCGACTATTTCGCTGCCTGTTTCCAAATCACGTACACGTATACTATATGCATATATATATATATGCATAGTATATATACGATTCAGGCCGACCGGCTAGACTCGTGTGTGCGTGCTCTAGAAACTTGAACTCATTGAATTGGCGCGCGGCATGGGAATGGGAATGCGAGTGGGGACTGTTGTTGAGGTGGGTCAACAACATGCGCCAAATGAGACGAGCAAAACAAACGCGAAAAGAAAGAGAGAGATAGAGGGAGAGAGGGATACACTCTCTCGCACACTCTCTTGCTTGCCTCTCTCTCTCTCTCTCGTCCTCTCTTGTACCACATGACGTATGCGCAACTGAATTTTGTTTATCTTTCTCTCTGCCGTGCACAGTTGTGGTGCCACCTTGGCCCAAGAGCGTCACCTGGTACAACAAAGATGGCCGTGTGGAGACTGCAGATCGTTATAAGCTGATCGAGGATGGACTGGGCGTCTATATGATCGAAATAAAGCCAACGGAGTCATGCGACGAAGGCGACTGGAAGTGCGTTGTCACCAGCTTCGAGGGCTGCGTGGGCATCTCCGCTTGTGTGGTCAACATGGACAGTGAGTGGCGTTAGTATGTGTACAAGAAATACCTTGACTTATTCCTTCCTCTCTTGCAGTTCCCAAGAACTATCGCAAGCCCCGCTTCATGGAGAGCCTGCGCGCCGTGCTCACCGAGGAGGGACTGGTCTCCTTCGAGTGCAAGGTTGTTGGCTTTCCCACCCCAGTGCTCAAGTGGTTCAAGGATGGACACGAGCTGAAGCCAGGAGATGTTTATCAGCTGACTGGCACCAACTCACTGGGCACCTATTGCTGCATTGCCCGCAACTGCATGGGAGAGACGAGCAGCACCGCCGTGCTCACCGTGGAGGACATACAGAATCAGTTGACAGACGAGGAACGTCTCGTGTTCACGCATCAGAATCAGGCACCGAAGTTCTTGACTGGCCTCAAGAGCACAGATGCAAAGATAAACGAACCCTTCCAGTTTAAGGTTGTGGTCAAGGCTACACCTGATCCCATCCTGAGCTGGTTCCGCGACGAGTTGCCCGTCGATCCGAACGAACGTTATAATCATTATCGTGGCGAGAACGATGAATGGCTGCTGGACATCAGAGCCGTGGAGTTCCTGGACCAGGCCGAGTGGAAGTGCGTTGCTGTCAATGACTTCGGCACCAGCATCACGTCGTGCTTCCTCAAGCTGCAGATTCCGAGGCACTACAAGAAGCCTCGCTTCCTGGAGTGCCTGCGTGCCGTGCTCACCGAGGAGGGTGCAGTCAACCTGGAGTGTAAAGTCATTGGCGTCCCTCAACCCGTGCTCAAGTGGTACAAGGATGGTGTGGAGCTGAAGCCGGGAGATATACATCGCATCATCTCTGGCCAGGATGGGACTTGCTGCCTGGGTACCTACACCTGCGAGGCCAGGAACTGCATGGGCGTGGTGGCCAGCTCGGCCTCGTTGCTGGGCTTCGAGGATGCCCAGAGAAGTCAGAAGGCCGAGCCGCAGCCACAGCCGAACGAACTGCAGAGGAACTACTCACTGTCCACCATTCAGGAGGAGCGCACATCGCAGTTATACGAAACCCCTGTGGGTGACATAACCATCGATGAGAAGGGCGACGTGTCCTTCTCTTTCGATGGCAAAGAGGTCTCTGTGTCGCTGTACGAGACACCCGATCTGACCGAGGAGGAGGCCCTGAAGATTGTGGAGATGTATGCGGATCAGATATCGGAGCATGTGACAGAGCACAACATTGTGGAGCTGCCTCCTCTGCGCTTCGTCAAGGAGACATCGCAGTCGGGTAAGCTGCTCATGGAGGCAGTCGTCATCGATATATCCCCAGAGTATTTCACCCACGACGAAGATCAGCGCACTGAGGCTGATATGGATGACATATCCATCAATGAGATCACTGTGCATGGCAGCTCTGGCAGGGAGGAAGTGTTCGACAAGCAGACAGAGAAATATGCACAGCAATCCTTTGAGAAGATGGAGGAGGAATTGTCTCTCTCGGCGCCCATAAGGACGCGCAAGAAGTCACGTCCAACTGAAACGGACGAGTTCTACAGCCTGTCCAAGGCATCTGGCTCGGGAGAAGGTGAAGTTGAAGGCGAGGAGGAGACATCCGATCAGCAGACCTTTGCCAGTGCACAGATGTCCACATCGCAGAAGGTGGCCACAGCTCAGTCATCCTCCAAAGAAATCGCTGCAGGCGTTGCTGAGGCAGAACCCGTTGCCGCTCCGCCGAAGCGAAAGAAGTCAAGAAAACCAACGGACAGTGACTCCTCGAAGACCACTGAAGATGACGCCAGGCTGATGGACATCTCTGGCGCCGTTGGAGATGGTCTTCTGATGGGTCCCGCATCGAACCTGAAAGCAGTGACAGATGAAACGGAGATCAATAAGAATCTAATTGCTTTGGTGCCTCTGGCCAAGCTACTGAGAACCATAGAGAATCATCTAACAATTGTGGAGACCGAGGTACTGGAGCAGTCAACCATGATGATGACTCCATCAGCTGCTGATCAGAGCATTGCCATCATTCGCAACATTATCGACCCCATCAAGCAGATCGAATCGAAGCTGCGCGTCTACTCAGGCGAGACGCAGATCGATGCACTCTTTCAGTCCATGGAGGATGACATACGCAAGCTGCACATGGGTCTGCAGGTGATCGAGAAGTGCGTGGAGATCGATGAAACGGGTGCTACCCTCATCCAGCGGACCAGCGTGTGCATCATTGACAGTGTGGCGGAGAATATGAAGAGAGCATTGGAAGAACTGAAGATAGTCAGCGGGAAATTCGAGTCGGAAGGGCTGAGGACACAAATCCAGCTCACTGCGGATGATATACACCAGGGTCTGGAGATTACTCAGGGCACAATCAGATCGCAGGCCCTACTGCAGGAGGCTCAGGAGCTGGAGGCAGCCAAGCACTTCTCAGAGGCCGTTGAGAAGATGCAAGATGTGCCCGATAGTGTCTCCTTTGCCTCCATCACTGAGGCCAATCTGCCCAGCGAGGCGAGCGCACTGAAGGAGATCTGTCAACCAGTGGCCAAGATACAGGAGGCACTGGAACGCGTCGAGATGGAGCTTTCACTGGAGGAGAGCGAAGAGCAGATCTACAAGAAGGTGCACAAGAAGGTGCTGGACAGCATTGTGGAGCCCATTAAGCAGTTGCAGAACACACTGCAATCCATTGAGGACAAGACCGAATCCCTGGCTGGCACTGAGTCCATGGAACAGAAGATTAACATGGCCATTCTGGACATAGTAACGCCACCGCTCTTCGAGCTCAACAAGGGACTGGAGGTGATTCTATCTGCCAAGTCAGACAACGTCGATGCTGGCATGCTGACTGTGAGTACTGTGGAATCAATGGTGCCACCGCTACAGGAGATCCAAAATGGCCTTGCTCAGCTGGGGCAGGATCTTGAGACTAGTCGTGCTGCAGGCCACGAGGAGGCAGCTCTGGACTTGGCAGACACACAGAAGCTATTGCAAGCCATAGCTCAGGCAGTGCTGCATTTCGAGACGAACATCGAGAGGATCTCGAATCGCCTCTCGGACAATGTGAAGATTCGTCTACAGAACCTGAAGGATGAGCTGTCGGCTCTGATTGGAACCATACTGGATAAGGACATCACGCGGTATCATGTGAATATGCTGGAGCAACTGAAGCGACCCATTGATGAGCTCAACTACTGCATTCGCCAGACGGAGGTGAAGTCCACCTCAGGGTCTTTGGCGGATCTCATTGAGCCACTGAGCTTGCTGCAGGATCACACACAGAAGGGACATAGTCTGCTGTTGGCTGCCAGGGAACGTGAGCCCGACAAACAGGCACTGCATTCGCTCGAGAACATCCGAAACATAATACGCAACACCATCATCGACATCGAGGAGCATGAGTTGCGTATGCTGCAGCAGGAGATTCTACAGGATGAACAGCAGGCAGCTCAACAGGCGGCACAGCAGGACACCTCGTTCAGTGTACTGCACAAGAGGCTCGAGACGAAGGTGTCCCTGGATGAGGCCATCGGTAACATTGAGGCACTGCAGCTGGCTCTCAATCGAATCAACGAGAATGCCAAGGTTGCTCCACAGACCAAAGCCTCTGCCAATGAGGCTCAAGTTGCGTTGCTGCGCGTCCTGCAGATTGCCAAGGGATTGGCCACCTTTAGCGAGGCGGAGACTACACTCAATTCAAGTGATGCCAACACGGCTCGCATCCTTTATGAGATGGGCAAGAGCTTTGCTGACCTAGCCAAGGCACTGGACAATCCCTCTGCAGATAACAGCCAGTTCAACGATGTGCTCCATACCTTCAACGATATTTTGGCCCAACAGAAGGATGCCCTGGGCGAGAAGCAAGCGATTGCCAGCCCACTCTCGACTTTCATACAAGCTCTCGAGCATCTGCAGCCCTTGAAGCAATCTGTCGAGGATCTGTCCACGCTGGATGATGTCTCTATCATCAAGTCCATAGCGGAATCACTGCCAACGGAAGCGGAACCAAAACTAGAAGCATCTGTTGGTGATGCAAAGCCAGTGGAACCAAGTCATAGGCCTGCCGAGGTGCTACTTGCAGACCTCAATCATGGCATAACCTCAGTTCTATCTCATTGCGAGGATCTTGATGTGTCTTCCCTGCCCCTAGGAAGTACAGGCGAACAGCTTCAAGCGGCCATAGTCAAGATGCAGGAGCTGCAGAGCAGCCTGGCTCTGGTGCAGCAGCCACAGGTTGTTGAGGCTGCTCACTCCATGTCCGAGGGAAGCGATCCCCGTACATTTGCTGCAGCGATCTGTAGCTTGGAGCGCTGCGTTCTCGAGGTGGAGGAATGTATTGCACACAGCGGAGCAGAGAGCCTAACCGATATGGAATTGTCCAAGCTGAAGACATTGGCTACGCCCCTTCGCGATCTTAGACAGCACTGTGAGCAGATCGATACACAGGCTCTGGAACAGGCAATCGAAATGTCTTCACGGGATGTATCGGAGCTGAAGACAAGTGGACAGAAGGAGTTGCTGCAGGAGACAGCTGCCAAGGAAGCTGCTGTTGTTGCAGCTGAGCCAAAAGTTGAGGTATTTGATGTGAAACAGGGCGTGGTCAGTGGCATAAAGCAACTGGAGGCATGCCTGGAAGTCACTAAGACGGATGAGAACAAAGAACTACGTGAGGTTGGCGAGATAATGCAGCAACTAAACACCGATCTGAAGCGTATTCAGGAAGCACTCATCACGGATGAGAATCAACAGGAAACAGTCTTGGCGCAGGCGAAGATCGCACGCACGATGTTTAAACTGAAAGAATGTTTGGTTCACACTTACGAGTCGGGACTTGTCGACTCCCTGGACAATGTGGAAAGCGCCTTCGAGGATATTCTACTATCGTTGCCTGTGCTGGAAACGCAGTTGGCGCAAGAGATGTATTCCAAGATCGAGAAGACCTTTAGGAACTTCACAACTGCCGCTGAACGCGTGCAGGTAATGGGAAATCTGAGTCCCACTTTCGATAAACTTTTGCAATCGATCAAAGCAGTGGCAGATTCACCTAATGTCGATATCGATAAATCATCCACACTAATGGTAAATCTACAGACAAACCTCATGGCCACATTCAGAGCCCTTAACGAGATCAGCGAAAACGTAGACAACGATCTGCTCGGTGGTCTACTGAAGACCCAAAGCAGCCTGGTTGCAGTATTCGATTTTATCGAGAACAACGAAGGATCCATACGAATTATCGAGCTGTTGCAGGAGATCGACGCCATTTCAGCTGAACTAAAGGACTTGTCGCTGATTCCCAGCGAAACCCCAGTGCCGATTGATATCAGTGTGATCATTGAGAACGTATCGTCCGGCAAGGCGTTCCTCACTGAGATAGAACAAGGTCTACAGAACGATGATCCCTTGAGCGCAATGCTGCTAAACGAGAGCTCTGAAGAGATAGCTCAACTTCAAGCCACACTCATTCAAATTGAGAATGAAATCCTTTCCCAGGCTCAGCTAACACAGCTCACGGCGGACCAGATAGCACTAATTGAAACGGTTCAGTTGCAAATCAACCATTTGCAGGATAAGTTGACAGAGCTGAATGCAGCACTGGAGGCACAATTAGCAGAAGAAGCTCAAGCACAGCAGCAAGAGGAGGAGATAAGGCGGCAAGAAGAGGAAGCTCAGGTCAATGCTTATCTTCAGGCTCAGTTGGAAGATGAAAAGCGCCTGGAGGAGGAAGCTCGATTATACCAGATTGAGGAAGAAGCTCGCGTGAATGCACTGCTCGAAGCTCAACAGATATTAGAAAGTAAGCAAACACAGGAGCAAATCAGTCAAGAAACTAACGAAAAACAAGAAACTAAAGTCAAAAGAAAGTTAGAAGAAGAAGAAATAAAAGATACAAAAACGAAAAAACAGAAAGATGAAACTAAAGAGTCTGCAGAAGCAAAGGAGACGAAACCAATTGTTGAAGATAAAGAGAAACTCCAAGAAAAACTGAACGATAAATTCACAGAGATGACAAAGATTATAGAGTCAACAAGCGATAATGCTACACTTCAATCCATTCTATCAGGTAGCAAAAATATTCTTGAAAACTTACAAGATTCGGAAAAAGTAGCAAAGGGTATCTTCAAACTAAGAGAGCATATTGTACATACTTATGATGGCAAAGCCCCCGAGGAACAAAGTGGTAAAGAAACTGTTGAAGCATTTATTGAAACCCTTCTTGACCTTTCTCCGAGTGCAGCCGAGAATGTCATCAACCATTATGTCAAGGAAATTAAAACCAATGTTATCCTTACTAAGGCTGCAATTAAGCTCATAGACGAAACCAACATGTTTGCCAAACCTTCCTTACTTCTTCCCAAGCTGATCAACCTAGAAAACATTTCTGAGAGTATCAAGTCTGAGTTGCACATTGAAAAGGCTTCTGAAAAGATGATTCATCTGCAACAAAATCTAATGGATATGTTTGTTATTCTGGACGATCTTCTAGATGATAGAACGGCTACCCTTAATCCGAAAATCGAAGAGATCAAATCTATTCTTCTTAAAGAATACGACTACATTGAAAAGAAGGAAGGACAATTACAAACTGCTAACGTAGAAGAAAAAATTCATTATATAACAGCGACATTGTTAGATGTTTGTGAGAAATTACAAGACCTTAGCAAAAACTTGGGTGGTTCAAAAGACAAACCATTCGAAAAAGAATCTACTGAAGAGAAGAAAATTGACGATAAAGAGAAACAGGTTGAACAAGAAGATAAGGCGCAAAAGGTAGAGGTTACTGAGGTAGTAGCTGAAAAACATGCTGAAGAAAAGGTCCCAGAAGCGAAGAAGTCAGAAGTCAAGGAAACTGAGGCTGACGCCCAGAAGGCTGAAATTCTCGAAAAACAATCTGTTGAAGAGAAGAAGGTGGAAGAAAAGCAAAAGAAACAGGCTGAACAAGAAGCTAAAGATAAGGCACAAAAGGCAGAAGTTTCTGAGGTAGTAGCTGAAAAACTTGCTGAAGAAAAGGTCCCAGAAGCGAAGAAGCCAGAAGTAAAGGATACTGAGGCTCAAGCCCAGAAGGCTGAAATTCTCGAAAAACAATCTGTTGAAGAGAAGAAGTTGGAAGAAAAGCAGAAGAAAAAGGCTGAACAAGAAGCTAAGGATAAGGCACAAAAGGCGGAGGTTTCTGAAGTTGTTGGCGAGAAACCATCTGAAGAAAAGGTTCCAGAAGCGAAGAAGCCAGAAGTCAAGGAAACTGAGGCTGAAGCCCAGAAGGCTGAAACTCTCGAAAAACAATCTGTTGAAGAGAAGAAGGTGGAAGAAAAGCAGAAGAAACAGGCTGAACAAGAAGCTAAGGATAAGGCACAAAAGGCAGAGGTTTCTGAGGTAGTAGCTGAAAAACATGCTGAAGAAAAGGTCCCAGAAGCGAAGAAGCCAGAAGGAAAGGATACTGAGGCTCAAGCCCAGAAGGCTGAAATTCTCGAAAAACAATCTGTTGAAGAGAAGAAATTGGAAGAAAAGCAGAAGAAACAGGCTGAACAAGAAGCTAAGGGTAATGCACAAAAGGCGGAGGTTTCTGAGGTAGTAGCTGAGGAAACAGCTGAAGAAAAGGTCCCAGAAGCGAAAAAGCCAGAAGTCAAAGAAGCTGAGGCTGAAGCCCAGAAGGCTGAAATTCTCGAAAAACAATCTGTTGAAGAGAAAAAGGTGGAAGAAAAGCAGAAGAAACAGGCTGAACAAGAAGCTAAGGATAAGGCACAAAAGGCGGAGGTTTCTGAAGTTGTTGCCGAGAAACCATCTGAAGAAAAGGTTGCAGAAGCCCAAAAGCCAGAAGTCAAGGAAACTGAGGCTGAAGCCCAGAAGGCTGAAACTCTCGAAATAAAACCTATTGAAGAGAAAAAGGTGGAAGAAGAGCAGAAGAAACAGGCTGAACAAGAAGCTAAGGATGAGACAGAAAAAGAGCAATTGAAACAGATTTTAAATAGCCAATATTTGGAGCTAGTTCGTATTTCAAACAAACAAGACTCCAATGAAGGTCTTCAGGAAATATTAGAGAAGAGTAAGGATATATTTGACGATTTAGAAAATACAGCTAATCTTGTTAAAAGCATCTTCAAACTCAGAGAGCACATTGTACATACTTATGATGGCAAAGCCCCCGAGGAACAGACTGGTAAAGAAACTGTTGAAGCATTTATTGAAACCCTTCTTGACCTTTCTCCGAGTGCAGCCGAGAATGTCATCAACCATTATGTCAAGGAAATTAAAACCAATGTTATCCTTACTAAGGCTGCAATTAAGCTCATAGACGAAACCAATATGTTTGCCAAACCTTCCTTACTTCTTCCCAAGCTGATTAACCTAGAAAACATTTCTGAGAGTATCAAGTCTGAGTTGCACATTGAAAAGGCTTCTGAAAAGATGATTCATCTGCAACAAAATCTAATGGATATGTTTGTTATTCTGGACGATCTTCTAGATGATAGAACGGCTACCCTTAAACCGAAAATCGAAGAGATCAAATCTATTCTTCTTAAAGAATACGACTACATTGAAAAGAAGGAAGGACAATTACAAACTGCTAACGTAGAAGAAAAAATTCATTATATAACAGCGACATTGTTAGATGTTTGTGAGAAATTACAAGACCTTAGCAAAAACTTGGGTGGTTCAAAAGACAAACCATTCGAAAAAGAATCTACTGAAGAGAAGAAAATTGACGATAAAGAGAAACAGGTTCAACAAGAAGATAAGGCGCAAAAGGTAGAGGTTACTGAGGTAGTAGCTGAAAAACATGCTGAAGAAAAGGTCCCAGAAGCGAAGAAGTCAGAAGTAAAGGATACTGAGGCTCAAGCCCAGAAGGCTGAAATTCTCGAAAAACAATCTGTTGAAGAGAAAAAGGTGGAAGAAAAGCAGAAAAAACAGGCTGAACAAGAAGCTAAGGATAAGGCACAAAAGGCAGAGGTTTCTGAGGTTGTTGCCGAGAAACCATTTGAAGAAAAGGTTCCAGAAGCGCAAAAGCCAGAAGTCAAGGATACTGAGGCTCAAGCCCAAAAGGCTGAAATTCTCGAAAAACAATCTGTTGAAGAGAAGAATTTGGAAGAAAAGCAGAAGAAACAGGCTGAACAAGAAGCTAAGGATAAGGCACAAAAGGCGGAGGTTTCTGATGTTGTTGGCGAGAAACCATCTGAAGAAAAGGCTCCAGAAGCGAAAAAGCCAGAAGTCAAGGATACTGAGGCTGAAGCCCAGAAGGCTGAATATCTCGAAAAACAATCTGTTGAAGAGAAGAAGGTGGAAGAAAAGCAGAAGAAACAAACTGAACAAGAAGCTAAGGATAAGGCACAAAAGGCAGAGGTTTCTGAGGTAGTAGCTGAAAAACATGCTGAAGAAAAGGTCCCAGAAGCGAAGAAGCCAGAAGTAAAGGATACTGAGGCTCAAGCCCAGAAGGCTGAAATTCTCGAAAAACAATCTGTTGAAGAGAAGAAATTGGAAGAAAAGCAGAAGAAACAGGCTGAACAAGAAGCTAAGGGTAATGCACAAAAGGCGGAGGTTTCTGAGGTAGTAGCTGAGGAAACAGCTGAAGAAAAGGTCCCAGAAGCGAAAAAGCCAGAAGTCAAAGAAGCTGAGGCTGAAGCCCAGAAGGCTGAAATTCTCGAAAAACAATCTGTTGAAGAGAAAAAGGTGGAAGAAAAGCAGAAGAAACAGGCTGAACAAAAAGCTAAGGATAAGGCACAAAAGGCAGAGGTTTCTGAGGTTGTTGCCGAGAAACCATCTGAAGAAAAGGTTCCAGAAGCCCAAAAGCCAGAAGTCAAGGAAACTGAGGCTGAAGCCCAGAAGGCTGAAACTCTCGAAATAAAACCTATTGAAGAGAAAAAGGTGGAAGAAGAGCAGAAGAAACAGGCTGAACAAGAAGCTAAGGATGAGACAGAAAAAGAGCAATTGAAACAGATTTTAAATAGCCAATATTTGGAGCTAGTTCGTATTTCAAACAAACAAGACTCCAATGAAGGTCTTCAGGAAATATTAGAGAAGAGTAAGGATATATTTGACGATTTAGAAAATACAGCTAATCTTGTTAAAAGCATCTTCAAACTCAGAGAGCACATTGTACATACTTATGATGGCAAAGCCCCCGAGGAACAGACTGGTAAAGAAACTGTTGAAGCATTTATTGAAACCCTTCTTGAGCTCTCTCCGAGTGCAGCCGAGAATGTCATCAACCATTATGTCAAGGAAATTAAAACCAATGTTATCCTTACTAAGGCTGCAATTAAGCTCATAGACGAAACCAATATGTTTGCCAAACCTTCCTTACTTCTTCCCAAGCTGATTAACCTAGAAAACATTTCTGAGAGTATCAAGTCTGAGTTGCACATTGAAAAGGCTTCTGAAAAGATGATTCATCTGCAACAAAATCTAATGGATATGTTTGTTATTCTGGACGATCTTCTAGATGATAGAACGGCTACCCTTAAACCGAAAATCGAAGAGATCAAAACTATTCTTCTTAAAGAATACGACTACATTGAAAAGAAGGAAGGACAATTACAAACTGCAACCGTAGAAGAAAAAATTCATCACATAACAACGACATTGTTAAACGTTTGTGAAAAACTAAAGGACCTTGATCTTGACGAAAGTTCAACTTGTAATGAATCAGAACAGACGGACTCAACAGAAAATAAAGAAGTTAACGTTACTGCTGAGAAATCTTCTGAAGAAAACCTAACTAAGCTGCTGAAGCCTGACAAACAGGGTTCCGAAGATGAAGCTCAGAAGGCAAAGATCCTCGAGAAACAATCTGTTGAAGACCAGAAACTGGACAAGAAACAAAAGAAACAGGCTGAGCAGGAAGCTGAAAAGAAGACTCAGAAGGCAGAAGTATCTGAAGTTACTGCTGAGAAGACTACAGAAGATAAGGTACCCGAAGCCAAGAAGCCTGAAACCAAGGACTCTGAAGCTGAAGCTCAGAAGGCAAAGATCCTCGAGAAACAATCTGCTGAAGAGCAGAAACTGGACAAGAAACAAAAGAAACAGGCTGAGCAGGAAGCTGAAAAGAAGGCTCAGAAGGCAGAAGTATCTGAAGTTACTGCTGAGAAGACTACAGAAGAGAAGGTACCCGAAGCCAAGAAGCCTGAAACCAAGGACTCTGAAGCTGAAGCTCAGAAGGCAAAGATCCTCGAGAAACAATCTGCTGAAGAGCAGAAACTGGACAAGAAACAAAAGAAACAGGCTGAGCAGGAAGCTGAAAAGAAGGCTCAGAAGGCAGAAGAATCTGAAGTTACTGCTGAGAAGACTACAGAAGAGAAGGTACCCGAAGCCAAGAAGCCTGAAACCAAGGACTCTGAAGCTGAAGCTCAGAAGGCAAAGATCCTCGAGAAACAATCTGCTGAAGAGCAGAAACTGGACAAGAAACAAAAGAAACAGGCTGAGCAGGAAGCTGAAAAGAAGGCTCAGAAGGCAGAAGTATCTGAAGTTACTGCTGAGAAGACTACAGAAGAGAAGGTACCCGAAGCCAAGAAGCCAGAAACCAAGGACTCTAAAGCTGAAGCTCAGAAGGCAAAGATCCTCGAGAAACAATCTGTTGAAGAGCAGAAACTGGACAAGAAACAAAAGAAACAGGGTGAGCAGGAAGCTGAAAAGAAGACTCAGAAGGCAGAAGTATCTGAAGTTACTGCTGAGAAGACTACAGAAGAGAAGGTACCCGAAGCCAAGAAGCCTGAAACCAAGGACTCTGAAGCTGAAGCTCAGAAGGCAAAGATCCTCGAGAAACAATCTGTTGAAGAGCAGAAACTGGACAAGAAACAAAAGAAACAGGGTGAGCAGGAAGCTGAAAAGAAGACTCAGAAGGCAGAAGTATCTGAAGTTACTGCTGAGAAGACTACAGAAGAGAAGGTACCCGAAGCCAAGAAGCCTGAAACCAAGGACTCTGAAGCTGAAGCTCAGAAGGCAAAGATCCTCGAGAAACAACCTGTTGAAGAGCAGAAACTGGACAAGAAACAAAAGAAACAGGCTGAGCAGGAAGCTGAAAAGAAGACTCAGAAGGCAGAAGTATCTGAAGTTACTGCTGAGAAGACTACAGAAGAGAAGGTACCCGAAGCCAAGAAGCCTGAAACCAAGGACTCTGAAGCTGAAGCTCAGAAGGCAAAGATCCTCGAGAAACAATCTGCTGAAGAGCAGAAACTGGACAAGAAACAAAAGAAACAGGGTGAGCAGGAAGCTGAAAAGAAGACTCAGAAGGCAGAAGTATCTGAAGTTACTGCTGAGAAGACTACAGAAGAGAAGGTACCCGAAGCCAAGAAGCCTGAAACCAAGGACTCTGAAGCTGAAGCTCAGAAGGCAAAGATCCTCGAGAAACAATCTGCTGAAGAGCAGAAACTGGACAAGAAACAAAAGAAACAGGCTGAGCAGGAAGCTGAAAAGAAGACTCAGAAGGCAGAAGTATCTGAAGTTACTGCTGAGAAGACTACAGAAGAGAAGGTACCCGAAGCCAAGAAGCCTGAAACCAAGGACTCTGAAGCTGAAGCTCAGAAGGCAAAGATCCTCGAGAAACAATCTGCTGAAGAGCAGAAACTGGACAAGAAACAAAAGAAACAGGGTGAGCAGGAAGCTGAAAAGAAGGCTCAGAAGGCAGAAGTATCTGAAGTTACTGCTGAGAAGACTACAGAAGAGAAGGTACCCGAAGCCAAGAAGCCTGAAACCAAGGACTCTGAAGCTGAAGCTCAGAAGGCAAAGATCCTCGAGAAACAATCTGCTGAAGAGCAGAAACTGGACAAGAAACAAAAGAAACAGGCTGAGCAGGAAGCTGAAAAGAAGGCTCACAAGGCAGAAGTATCTGAAGTTACTGCTGAGAAGACTACAGAAGAGAAGGTACCCGAAGCCAAGAAGCCTGAAACCAAGGACTCTGAAGCTGAAGCTCAGAAGGCAAAGATCCTCGAGAAACAATCTGTTGAAGAGCAGAAACTGGACAAGAAACAAAAGAAACAGGGTGAGCAGGAAGCTGAAAAGAAGGCTCAGAAGGCAGAAGTATCTGAAGTTACTGCTGAGAAGACTACAGAAGAGAAGGTACCCGAAGCCAAGAAGCCTGAAACCAAGGACTCTGAAGCTGAAGCTCAGAAGGCAAAGATCCTCGAGAAACAATCTGCTGAAGAGCAGAAACTGGACAAGAAACAAAAGAAACAGGCTGAGCAGGAAGCTGAAAAGAAGGCTCAGAAGGCAGAAGTATCTGAAGTTACTGCTGAGAAGACTACAGAAGAGAAGGTACCCGAAGCCAAGAAGCCTGAAACCAAGGACTCTAAAGCTGAAGCTCAGAAGGCAAAGATCCTCGAGAAACAATCTGTTGAAGAGCAGAAACTGGACAAGAAACAAAAGAAACAGGGTGAGCAGGAAGCTGAAAAGAAGACTCAGAAGGCAGAAGTATCTGAAGTTACTGCTGAGAAGACTACAGAAGAGAAGGTACCCGAAGCCAAGAAGCCTGAAACCAAGGACTCTGAAGCTGAAGCTCAGAAGGCAAAGATCCTCGAGAAACAACCTGTTGAAGAGCAGAAACTGGACAAGAAACAAAAGAAACAGGGTGAGCAGGAAGCTGAAAAGAAGACTCAGAAGGCAGAAGTATCTGAAGTTACTGCTGAGAAGACTACAGAAGAGAAGGTACCCGAAGCCAAGAAGCCTGAAACCAAGGACTCTGAAGCTGAAGCTCAGAAGGCAAAGATCCTCGAGAAACAATCTGCTGAAGAGCAGAAACTGGACAAGAAACAAAAGAAACAGGCTGAGCAGGAAGCTGAAAAGAAGACTCAGAAGGCAGAAGTATCTGAAGTTACTGCTGAGAAGACTACAGAAGAGAAGGTACCCGAAGCCAAGAAGCCTGAAACCAAGGACTCTGAAGCTGAAGCTCAGAAGGCAAAGATCCTCGAGAAACAATCTGCTGAAGAGCAGAAACTGGACAAGAAACAAAAGAAACAGGCTGAGCAGGAAGCTGAAAAGAAGACTCAGAAGGCAGAAGTATCTGAAGTTACTTCAGATAAGCCTAAGAAATCAAAGTTACCAGAAACTAAGAAACTCGAAGTCAAGAGCGTCAAGGATGAAGACAGAATTGACCAGCAAGGTATTGAGATAGGAAAGTCAGATGCTGTTACCTTGCCACAGAAACAAGAAGTATCGGAAATTATATCTGAAACAACTATTGAAAGAAAATTGCCAGAGGCTAAACAAAACTTACGAGAAGAAGTTACAAGTCTAAGCAGTACGAGCGTGGCAGACGACTCCGTTAGTTTGACCCAGGAAAGACCTTACAAGTCAATGGAATCTGAGTACAAAGAAAGAAAGGAATCCCGCAGTGCCAAGCGAAAGCCCACTATAGATCTGATGCTTACCAATCGGAATTCGGCGACGGGCGGCGACTTGAAGTTAACATGTGGACTCTCTGGCCAAGACATGACGGTGCAATGGTTCAAACAGAATAGTCCAATTACTAACGATGCCAAGTACAAGATAACCTTGAACGATGGGCTATCCTGCCTTGAAATCAGATCAACAGAAATGAATGATTCTGGCATTTATCGATGCATAGCGTCTAATCGAAATGGAGAGGTCGAAACTAGTTGTCTTGTGACTATATACGAAGCACCTTCGAGCAAATTTGGCACTCCGCCAATATTTACACGCAACATTCGAGGTAAGTGTCTGCTCTACCTATCTACCTACCTATACATAGCTATAGAATGATTTAGTGCCCCCGATCGGAAACCTAATTAACGTCAGATTGCGAATGAATCAATCATTTGACGTTGATCTCACCAAATACTCGAGTAAATAGGAAGTAAGCGAATTAGATATATACTACACCCAAGTGGTATTTAGCTGAGTAATGAATTCGTATTCTATAAGGTTAAGATAAGCATTATTTGATTATTATTTTGTTTTTAGTCCCTATTTATAGACTATTTATATAATTGAATTTACTGAGTGCATTAATTAAAATTGAACGGCATTTAAATAGATTTAAATGACTTTTGGCAACAATCGAATTGCCGATATATAAATAAGTATACACCGATTTACATAGCTACATACAATGCAGTATGTCGGGCAATGGCGAAACTCGTGAATTGTTTTTTAGCATAACAATCGATTGGCAGTTTCGGGATCCGTTCGAGAAGGAATGCATTTCGAATATCCCACCTCATGCGGACAGTCGTGAATCTTCTTTTGCATCGAACGGACGTCTGACGTCCTAGAAACTATTTCGATCGAACCGTTGCGGGCCACATATATACGCAGCTATATATATATATATACCCTCCCATATATATATAGTATATCGTTAAGATTTATACGTATACGACTCGAACGGATATATCAATTTTTATTCGGTTTTTTTGTTCGCAACGACTTTTCATTCGCCCGTTATCCTGTGAAAAGATAAAAGACAACGAATAGATACGATGGGAGAGACGGACGGTGATATCGAACCACGCGGCTCCGCTGAACCGGAGGCGGCGCCAGCGCAGGATACGCTGCCGGTGCCGACGCAAAAGAAACGCAAACTGAAATCTCCCACTCCGGGTAGCCTACGCGGACGCAGTGCCACGCCCATTCATGGTCGCAGTCAAACGCCGTTCACGTTGTATATGACACGTCGCAGTGCCACGCCCTCGACATGGCGCAGCATAACGCCCTTCCTGAAACGCGAGGAAAAGGAGAAAACGCCCTTCGAACTGGGCCGGGACCTCAAGTCGCAGACCACGTGCAACATCGCCGTCTTTGATCGTGCCCTGGTCATGGATATCTCCGAGCCCGTGGATATACAGAAGCCCGTACGTTACCTAACTTCGGACTTATCGGTTATCGATCGTGCTGCCGTAATGGATGTATCCAACGTTGAGGTTATCTACGTTGTGGAGGAGTACGAAGAGGTCGAGGAGGAGGAGGAGATCGTTGAAGAGGTGAAGCCTAAGAAGAAGGAGAAAAAGCCTAGAAAGCCACGTACTGGACGCAAGTCCATCGATAAGGACATGAGTCCGGGTTCGGGCTTTATGTCAGAGAGCGAGGATTTGGGCGATTACGGCGCCGAAGATCGTGAGGACAGCGTGGAGGTGGACGACGATGAGCCCGTCAAGAAGGGCAAAAAGAAGGCACCGCCCAAGAAGAAGGAAAAGAAGGAGAAATCGCCCAGTCCCAAGTTGGCCTTGAAACTGGAAATTGGCGGCGGACAGAAGGCCAGCAAAAAGATGTTCGAGCAACAACAGGCTGCGCCCAAGCCGCCACCCAAGAAGAGTAAGATGGTGTTGCAGATGGAGGAGCAGGCCAAGGCGGCAGCCAAGGCAGCTGAGGAGGCAGCCAATCGTGCCAAGCCCAAGGGCGAGACATTTGAAGAGCGTCAGAAGCGACTCAAAGAGGAGAAAGAGGAACAGGAGCGTCTGGAGGCCGAGCAACGTGCCATCGAGGAGGCTGAGGCCGAGGCAGAGGCTGAAGCCGAAGCCGAGGAGGATGAGGAGGAGCCAGAGTTCCCGGATGAAGGCGAGGAAGGAACTGAGAGAGCCGACACCGAATATAATGAAGATGAGGATGCCGAAAGGGATCGCGACGATGAGGAGGCGAACGAAGAGGAGGATGAAGTTCCCGACATTAAAAAGAAAGAGAAGCGTCGTGGCAGCGACTCATCCGACGACTTTGTGCGTCCCGATCCGCATGAGGAGGAACGCTGGCAGCGCATCGCCGCCATCGAGGGCGAGGAGTTCATGCAGCAGATGCGCAAGTATAGCATTGCCAAGAGGATTAGCGAGAAGGAGCGTGACGCCGATTGGCAACGACGACGTGAACAGGCTCGTAACCCCAAGTTCATTAACTTCCTGTCCGATCGCACAGTCGAGGCTGGGCAGAGTGTGCGCCTGGCCTGCGCTGTCGACGGTCCTGAACTGTCTGTCAAGTGGTTCAAAGATGGTCGCCAGCTGGAGCGCGATGCCAACCATCGCATCATCAACAACAACAACATTCTGGTGCTCGAGGTGATCAACACGAACATCCTGGACTCGGGCGAGTACTCTTGCCAGATACTGAACCAAAACGACGAGGTCACCTCGTCGTGTATTGTAACCATTTACGAAATCTTTAAGGATGAACCCAAACCTCCCTCCATACAATATATCAAAGGTAGTAACCCTTCCCCATCTTCCCCGTGCTAGCCAAGCTCATGCTGGTTTCCCCCCTCATTGTATTCTAGAGTACTATCACATGCGCGATGATGAACTGACTATCGAGGGTCATGTGCACGGTGTGCCTCGGCCTGTGGTCACCTGGTGGCGGGGTGCCTTCCAGGTGAAGCCCAGCTACAAGTTCACCATGCTGGAAGAGGCCCACGGCGTCTGCAAGCTGCTGATCTACAAGCCAGGAAACAAGGACAGCGGCATCTACACGCTGAGAGCTAACAACTCAATCGGTGAGGCGCAGATCAACCACACCGTCGAGGTAGCCAAGAACCTGCACTACCATGTGCCCGGCATCTTCCATGCCCGCGACAAGATCCAGCTAGACAGCTTGAAGCAGGCACGCAAGTCAATGGACGCGGCTCTAAAGTCCAAGGCCGAGTCGGACCAGAAGAGAGCTGAGATCGAGGCTGAGCAGCAGCGCGTGGCAGCGGCACGAGCACCTCCAGAGCCACTGGTACCGGCCAAGCAGAAGCTGTCGTTTGCCACGCAGCTGCGCGATCGTATGGCACTGGAAGGCACCACGGTGAAGTTCGCCTGCACTGTGATCGGACCATCGCCGAACACGCGCTGGATGAAGGATGACAAGTGGCTGACAATGAGCGACAACCTGAAGAACCTATCCGAGGAGGGCAAGGCCATCATTCAAATCAATTCGGTATCTGCCGCCGATACTGGCGTCTATAAATGCGTAGCCAAGAACGATCTGAGCGAAATAGAAACCTCATGCTACTTCAAGGTGTACACGGCGCAGGCCGATGGCGACGAGTCCGAACCCATATTTGCCCTGCCCCTGCGAGGTATATTTTCGTATCTTTATCTCTGTCTGTGTATCTGTATCTGTACCAACTGTGGATGTTGCTGTATTCGTATCTGTATCTTTTTGTTACGACGCCAACACGAGCACACTAATTCAGATTCGACACCGAAATTCAAGCTAATTGTTGTCCAATTGAGGTCGCCAAGTGTACGAAAATAGCCACTGATCGAACAAGTGATTGAAGTGTCTTCTCTCTTTTGTCTTCTTCTTCTTATTCATCTGCTAATTGTCGCCCCTTAGACGTGTACCACTCCTCGCAAAATGACTTGATTCTCGATACGAAGGTGCGCGGCAATCCGCGTCCCGTCATCTCTTGGACCAAAGACCAGATACCCGTTGTACTCGACGATCGTGTCGTGCAGATCGAGCACTTGGACGGCATTTGCGAGCTGATCGTGAACAAGCCAACGGTAAATGACAACGGCGTCTACGTGTGCACTGCCCAGAACAAATTGGGCAGTCAGTCGACCACCCACACTGTTGTTGTCGACACCACGCAATTTTCGCGCCGCTCTAGCGTTCTATCCGCCATGCAGGGAGAGGAGGGAGCAGCGGCTGCCGGCGGCGAGGGCGGTAAGAAACCCAAGAAATTGCCGAAGAAAGATGACGAAGCCGAGGGAGGTGGTGAGGGTGGCTACGAGCGCCGTAGCCGCATGCCCGATCCCTCGCCCAAGCAAATGCTCTACTTCACGGTCAATCTATCCAATCGCTATGTGGCCGAGGGATCCAAGGTCAAGTTGCAGGCAGTTATCGGCGGTCCGGATCCAACGCTCAAGTGGCAGAAGGACGAGCAGAATGTACAGTATGGACCGCGTATACGCAACATGAATCGCGACGGCTTGGCTGTGCTGGAGTTCACCAGTGCGCTGCCTGAGGATTCGGGCACGTACTCAATCATTGCCCAGAACGAGTTCTGCAAGATCACGACCTCAGCCGTGTTGCATGTGTACCAGCCGAAGGTCAACACCGACGTGCAGCCGGTGTTTATACGCTCTCTGAAAGGTAACCTTGTTGTACATGAAGTCGTGCCTCTGGATTTCCCTAATTGTACTCTGGTAACCTTTACCGCACCCCCTGCCGTACCTCCCTTTCTCTCTCGCTCCTTTTCGTTCCTCTCTCTAATACTGGCTGTACCTTTCCTACCGCTCTTTTTTTCTGTCTCCTATCGCCAGTACCCTGCCGTACCCACTACAGTACCCTCTCCCGTACCGCTATCTCTCATTCCCTCCTCTCTGCTCCTTTCTCTACCCATTACGGTATCCTCTGATGTACCCTCATCGTACCGTACATCGCTCTCTTTCTTCCACAATCCTCTCTCTACTCTTTCCGCTTTCCACCCTACCCTCGTCTGTACCTCGGTCTCTCTGTCTCTCCTTGCCGTACCCTCTTCCCTCACTTGTTGGCAGATGTCGCATCGCATCTATGAATAGATCAAAGCCAATGAAGATTGTGCAATGGCATTGATTGTCTCCATTACGCAATGCTCCCTGTTGTTTTGGTTGTTGCTCTACCTTGTTGTCGCTTGTTGTTCTGGGTTATATAACGACTAATGAGTCGCCTCTCCGCCGTATATAGAGACCTATCATCTGAACTCCAACGAGCTGATACTGGAGACAGGTGTGCGTGGCCAGCCCACACCGCAGGTGCAATGGTTCAAGGACAGCATTGAGATACAGAGTGGTGGTCGCTATCAGATCATTGAGCACCAGGATGGAACCTGTGAGCTGATCATCGACCGACCGGATAACAAGGATTCCGGTAAATACGTCGTCAAGGCTGAGAGCCGTGCCGGCAAAATGGAGATCTCGCATTATGTTCTCTTCGAGGGCAAAGCTCATCACATTGCGGACAACATTCATGGCGTATTCCACGCCGACAAGAGCTTGTTGCGGCCCAAGGAGGCGGAGAAGCCAGCACCCGTCAAAGCGGCTCCAGCACCAGCGGCAGCTGGGGAAGAGGGCGCCGAGGCCTCCGAAGAGGAAGGCAAGGGTAAGCGCCGTGGACGCAAGAAGGGCGATCCCGAGGACGAGGGTGCCTCGTCGGCGACGGACTATGCCTCGGATACGGCCAGTATGTCGAGCAAGCGTCGCGAGAAGAACATTGGCATCCACTTCAGCACCTCAATGAGGGATCGTGTCGTTGCCGAGGGATCCAAGGTGAAGATCTCTTGCTTCCTGGAAGCCAAGGAGCCAAATGTCAAGTGGTTCAAGGACGAAGAGCCCATTCAGAATAGCCCCAAGATTCGTGGACGTTACAGCGAGGGTCTCTGTTTGCTGGAGATCAACAGCGCCACGCCAGAAGACAACGGCGTGTACAAATGCTGGGGACGTGACGAGACCGGCGATGCCTCCACCTCGTGTCGCCTGGAGGTCTACGAGGATCCTGGCACAGGTGATGTGCCACCTACGTTTACCCGCAACATCAAGGACACGCTGCACGGCAAGATCAACGAGCTGCAGCTGGACGTGCATGTGCGTGGTCTGCCCACACCAACGGTCACCTGGTACAAGGATGGTGTGAAGATCGAGAACAGCGAAAAGTACCAGCAGGTGGACCATGAAGATGGCACTGCTGAGCTGTTCATCAGCAGTCCAAAGGCGTCGGACAGCGGCAAATACGTTTGCCAGGCCGAGAATCGTGAGGGTCAGACCGAGATTGTGCACATAGTGACCGTGGAACCACGTGTCCGTGTACGTCCTACCTCGCCAACTCGTGAGGGCAGACCACCACTGAAACCAAGCGGAGAAGGTGAAGAGGGCGCTGTGGAGGGCGAAGGAGAAGCAGGCGAGGGTGGTGAGCCCGGCACCGAGAAGAGAGTGCGCAAACCCAAGAAGGACGACGAGGAGGAGGGTGGAACAAGCTCCAGGCGCGAGGTGCCACCACCACCGGATCTAAAGAAACGCCTCTTCTTCCGCAACTTCCTGTCCAATCGTACCGTCAAGGTCGGCAGCAATGTCAAGTGGATGGTGAACCTGGACGGACCTGAGCCAACGGCCAAGTGGTTCCACGGCGATCAACCCATCGCCTTTGGACCCAAGAGCAAAATGTCTATGCAGGATGGCATTGCCTGGTTGAACCTGGTGGGTGTGACCGAGGAGGATGCCGGCGAGTATACGCTGCGTGTACGTGGACCCGAGAACGAGATCGTGAGCACGTGCGAATTGTTTGTGTACAGCACGGGTAAAGTTGAAATCGTCCCACCCACCTTCACAGTGGGCATCAAAGGTATGCGAAGAGTCTATTTCTAAGTATCATCCTGAATGTCGCATCTGTGCAACGTGAAGTTACGTGAGTTTTGTGTAAAACCAGCTAACTATCGATGCTACTATCGCAAGAGGTTGGAATAAGGTCTGAGGTAAACTTAGCCAACAATATCTTGATTGATATAACTATCGTATACTTTAGGTTAGGTGTGAAACCAATTTACTATCGATTCTACTATCGTAAAAGGAATTGACAAAGTTCTGACGATAGTATTAACGATATATCAATAGACATAACTATCTATTTATATCTAAGTATATATAACTATCAACAATATAAGTTTTAATCACTTACCGATAGTATTAACGATAGTTCCAATGTGCTAGCTCTGCTGTTTTGTCTCATGTCCTTTCGTGTCTTGTCTTGTCTCTGCGTGTCCACATATTCCAGATGCATATCATTCCCAAGACAATCAGCTCACGCTCGAGTGCAAGGTCTCAGGCAGTCCCAAGCCGGTGATCTCCTGGCAACGGGACAACACGCTGTTGCCGCTGGAGAGCTCCAAGTACGAGTACACGGAGCAGCCCGATGGCGTTCGTCAACTGATCATCAAATCCTTTGGCAGCCAAGACTCTGGACTCTACACATGCTACGCTGAGAGTGAGAATGGTCAAATGAAGATTAGCAAATTTGTGCAAGCCTCTGACTATGTCAGAGAACGAGTCGTGGAGAGGAAGTCGGTGGAGCAGACGCTGCAGGAAGTCAAACCCAAGGAGTCTACTGCCCGTGCAACGGCAGAGAGTGCCGCGGCAGCCAAGGCGAAGTCTCGTGAGGCCAAGCTGCGACTGAACCTGGAGACGCGCCTCAAGACCATGACCATTAGCAGTGGCAACAAGGCACAGCTGATCTGTTATGTCACGGGCATCATTGAGGAAGTCAACTGGCTGAGAGATGGCGAAAGGATTACCAAGGATGCGCGACACAAGATCTACAATATCAATGGCGCCATCAGTCTGGAAATCTACGATGCACGTGCCGAGGACAGTGGACACTATCGCTGCGTGGTCCGCAACAGCAGGCAGACGGTGGAGAGTGAGGGACAGCTGACGGTGCTGGACGAGCACAGCGCACAGTTGCCGCAGAGCTTCGTGGAGGGCATTAAAAGTGAGTACGATCAGTTGATCAACCTTATTGAAGCTAATTTTCAATTTACTTCTCAGAATCCTTCGATGCGCAGCGCAACGAGATCGTGCTGAGCTGCCAGGTGCACGGACGTCCCAATATCAGTTGGATGCGCGATGATCACACGATCTGCAACAATCGCTATAGAATCGTCGACGAAGTGGGCGGCGAGCGCAAGTTGATCATACGTAATCCAATCTCCTCGGACTGTGGCATCTTTGCATGCTATGCCGAGCACGAGGATCACATCGACTCCATTAGCACCAGCATACGTGCAGCCGATCTAAAGCGCCTCATTTCCCCTGAACATGAACAGGATAGTTACTCGCGCTCACAGTCACGCGCCAAGTCTCTGTCGCAATCAGTTCCCAGGGAAATCTCCGAGGAACATACTTATGTCAATGGCAATGCTGATCTTCACCGTGCCGGCAGTCGCGTCCTTCGTACAGTTGCCCAGACCAAGCCCGTGTTCCATACTTATCTGCACGATCGCACCGTGTCGGAAGGTGCCACTCTGCGACTGGCCTGCACTGTCTCCGGCGACGAGAACACACACATCGAGTGGCTGAAGAACCACAAACCATTGCCAAGAGATTCACGCTACCAGGTGGTCTATCAGAATGGCGAAGCTTCGCTGGAGATCTTCGCTGCCGTCGCGGATGACAGCGGCAATTACACTTGCTCCGCGATCAACGACTTCGGCGAGAGTCTGAGCCACGCTCAGCTGCGTGTCTACAAGAACTTCCGGGAGACCTCCATGCCAAGTACCTTTGCGCAGCCAATTCGAGGTATTCCACACGGATCGAGTGAAGATCACCCTGAGCTGCTGCCCCGCAAAAACATCCGCCTGCATTTTTCTGTTGCTGTTCTAACCGCTTTCGTTTGCCAATCTCCTGGCGAGGATCGTTCCCACTAATGCTCTTCTTCATTCTCTCTTTTCACAGACACGTATTCTCTCAACGAGAATGAGTTGGTTCTGGATTGCCGCGTGCGCGGTCAGCCCCGTCCCGAGATCACATGGATGAAGGGCAACGATCTGATCATCAACGATGAAAGGTATCAGCAGGTCGATCAGGCCGATGGCTACTCCAAGCTGATCATTCGCAATCCCACGGAGAAGGACTCGGGAGTCTATGCTTGTGTGGCCAGGAACGAGGGCGCCGAGAACAAGATGACTCATCAGGTGGACTTCAAGGGCCGTGAGCGCTTTACACTTGAGAAGACGCACGGCTTCTTCCATCGCGATCCCAACAAGCCGCACTTCCTGACGCCACTGGGCAACCAGACCGTCTGCAATGGCGGCACCGTTGCCATCTCGGCTGAGTTCATGCAGTCGGCTACTCCCATTGAGGTGAAGTGGTACCGCAATCGTAGAGTTGTCGAGGGTCCCAATGTGACTACGCTGAATGATCGCGGCGTCTACACGCTGGCCATTACGAACGCCGGAGCCGAGCATGAGGGCACCTACACGTGCCTGGCCTCCAATGCCTTTGGACGCATCGAGTCGCATGCCAACATTGATGTCGCTGTCGGCGTTGAGAAAACCGAACGCCCGCCACTCTTCCTGTCCAGACCCGAAACCGAAATGAAGATTGCCGTGGGTGATCCCTTCTCGCTGTCCTTCCGCATTGCCGGTGATCCCAAGCCCAAGCGTAAGAGAGATCTCTCAACTTGCCAGCAGAGATCTAAAGAGTATTGTTCTTTCTTTGCAGTGGTGTTCATGAAGGGCACAAAGGACATTACCCAATCGGACCGTGTGAGCAAAGAGGTATCAGATGACTTCACCCGTTTCTCAGTGCAAAAGTCGCAGATCTCCGACTCCGGCACCTACTTCGTTGTCGCACGTAACGACTTCGGCACAGACAGAATATTCGTTACCATAACGGTTCGTAGGACCCTCCCCAAAGAATCCATGTGTTGTATAAAAGTTTGTGCTGTTCCTGGCTGTCAATTCTTAATGCTTAAGGTTACTAACCTCTGCTTTTCTAACTCTCTTCGCTTTCTCTCTCTCTTTATTTCTTCTTTTAGATTAAGACGCCCAAAAAGAAAGATTAAAGCTTATTGAATTCTTATTTTTATTTTGTTTGCGCATATTTAAAACGCCTCCCACAAAGCAACAAGTCTATCTATTCTAAGTCTACTTTCCCGACTCTATGTGTTCATGCAATAATATCGTGTTCTGACTACAAAACTTATAGGTTAACCCACGCGCTCGCTCTGAAACCCCAACGCAGCCACGCTGGGGCCTTCCCCTGGACAGTTATAGCGATACTTCCTATTTCAGAGGTGAGTTTGTAGATCTTTGTTGTCTATATCTTCTATTTTTTGTATGGGGAATCCTTTGTGGGTCTTTGTGGTAAAGAATGTATAAGTTATTGATTCTTTATCTTTACTATATGTCTTGTACAACCTTTCGTGATCGTTTTGTTAGTCTGTCTCAGTCTCAGAGAATGTTAAAGCATTCCCCTCTTTATCTGTCCCTCTTTTGTCCGTCTTGTCTGCCTTATGTTCTGTGTCAATGAGCATCTCTTTCGACTATATATAGAACTTGATTGGATATTTTTGCAGATCGCTTCAACTCCAACTTATTTGCCTTCTGTGCCGTCAATCAAGAAACTTCTCAAAAGCAATTTCCTGTGAGATTAAAGAAAGCCCACAAAACAAATGAAAAAGAAACCGAAACCGAGAAAAGAAATTATCCGTGTATTTATCTATTATCTACTGATTTATCTTTTGTTAGTATTTCTGAACGATTGACTAATTTACTTATTTTATTATGGTATATAAATAGCGTATTATATAAAGCACAGCAGTCCAGCTTATACATTTACGTAGTCGAAAAAAACAAAACAAAACAAAACTAAATAAAATATATATTTCTCCGGGGCGTATTGTACTTACCTTTCTTCAGATCCACCTGGCTGCATTTCTACCGAACCCCTCGTGGTTGATTCGGGCCCCACGCACATTTCGTTGTCGTGGGGCAAACCCGTCAGTGCCAACTCCGCTCCTGTCATTGCCTACAAGGTGGAGGCGTGGATTGTGGGTCATGAGGGCGGTGCCTTTTGGCGTGAGATGGGCCTGACGCCCATCAACTCCTTCGATGCCTTTAATCTCAAACCCAATTTGGAGTATCATTTCCGGGTGACCCCCAAGAATCGCTATGGCTGGGGACCTGCGGTACAGACCAGGCATCCTCTGCAGGTGGGCGGTGTTGAGTGCCTGCCGGAGTTCGTTAAGATACTGCCGGGTCAGGTGAAGGCGCTGTTGGGTTCCTCCTTCACGCTGCAGTGTAACATGCGAGGCGCACCGCGTCCTCAGATCACTTGGTACAAGGATGGTATCCAGCTGAGCAGCAGCTCGGAGCGCGTAAAGATTCGCCAGATTGGCTCCACTTGTGCTCTGACTATTCCCACAGTCAGTGAACTCGACTGCGGGCGCTACACCTGCGAGGCAACCAATTCCAAGGGTCGCGTCTCGACCTTTGCCCGCCTGCAGGTTGTCTCCGATCCAAGACTATTTGAGGCCGACTCTAGGCTCAAGGAGATCGCACATGGCCGTCATCCAGCAGAGCTGGGTGAATCTCTGCCCATATTCACCATGCGCCTGCGAGATCGACGTGTGCAGGTGACTTACCCAGTGCGCCTGACCTGCCAGATTGTTGGTTATCCTCAGCCGGAGATACTCTGGTACAAGGATGGGCAACTCATCCAGTCGGACAGGCGTCATCTCATCACGGCAGAGGGACAATTCTTTACACTCGAGATCGCCGCCACAACGTTGGACGACAGCGGCAACTACACCTGCACAGCCAGAAACGAGTTGGGCTCCGTGTCCTGCCACAGCTGCCTGGTGGTGGACAAGGGCATCCGTGCGTACATCTCCCCTGACTTCTATGTGCCTCTCGATCCGTTCTATGTTTTCCGTGAGGGCGGCGAAATACGTCTGTCCACCAAGGTGGAGGCTTATCCCGCTGTGGGCGTCACCTGGCACCGCAATGGCATGCGACTACGTCCCAGTCGACGCATCTCTGCCACGCTGGATTCCACTGGCTATGTGGAATTGGTGATTGCTGAGGCAACGCCACGTGATGCAGGCATCTATGTGTGCGTGGCCTCCAATGTAGTGGGCAAGGTGGAGACCATTTGCCGCGTGGCCATTGAGGAGAACGAGACGCCAGCAACGCCATCACGTGCTCTAGAGATTCCCAGCATACAGACCAGCGATATGCCGTAAGTAGAGCGGAGTAATACTGTCCAGAAGGAGAGTAATGTACCCCTTCCCTTACAGCTACTCCAAGGAACCTCTCTTCGTGGTCAAGCCACGCTCCAGCGAGGCCTACGAGGGCGACAACGTCATCATATTCTGCGAGGTGGTCGGCGATCCCAAGCCCGAAGTTGTCTGGCTGCGAGATTTTCTCAATGTGAGTAGATCAGATACAGATACAGATACGTGTGACGTCAGCAGCAACAGCTAGAGCAGCAGCGACGCGTGCGCAGCTTGGCTGAGTCAGTTGCACTTGCGGCGCCAGCAAATGTGGGTCGCACTTGTCGTCGGTCGCCGGTTCGGTTCGGTACGGTTCGCTACGTGTCTCGTTGCCAGCCAACACGCCTGAATCTACGGAACAGTTAGACAGCAAACAATTCTGGGTCCAGTTCTGTGGGCCCTACTCGCCTAACGGGGAAGTGCAGCCGTATTTCGATTTGCCACATTCGATTTCCGCACTATTTACATAAATAGATAAGATTCCTCAGACATTTCGAACAGTTGTCAACGTTTTTCAATTGCAACAGTTGCTCGAGTGCGGATAGATTTGGATAGATTTATAGTTAAAGTACTGAAAAACCTAATTGATCCGCGCAAGAACGAACAAAGTGTTGAAGGAAATTAAGGGAAAGTGAAGTTTAAGAAAGGTAAAGAACATTTAGAAAAGTGTGAGAAAGAAATATAAGGAATATGTTAAGGATATTCTATATAAAGATACATACAAATACAAAGAAATAAATCAGTGTGTTGAAGGACAATTAAAGAAAAGTAAAGGTAAAGAACATTTGACAAAGTGTGTGAAATAGAAAGAAGATAAGATAAAGATTCCCTATACAAAGATATAAAAATTAAAAAGAAAGACATCACAAAGATGAATACTAACTCTCAATCAGACAGCAATTATGATCGAACTACTCAGATATAAATAGAAGACCTAAACAATTTAAGTTAACTACCTAAATTCACTCAATTCTCTGTCTATACAAGGCATACAATATGCACTCAGCTACCTCAATGCTTGCATATGCAAAGGGTATAACAATGCAGCTGCTTCTTACTCGGATTACCAGACAACTGCGTCACACGTAGCACATTATACAATGCAGCACACACACGCAGAGACGCACACACACACAGACATATTGACATGGGCAGTTTGGTTCTTATAAAGCTGATCTGCTGTCAAACGCTAATTCAAGTTCAACCCATATCAAATAACATGCTTGTTTTTTATGCCATGCCATGCGATGCCAGCGAACAATTACGAGCTGCGATTCTTGGCCAAAAAGGCAACGCAGCAACGGCAGCAAAACGAGCAAAATTATTAGCCAACAATCGTGCCGCGATCGTACCAAGGAAGCAGGAGGTCAGGGTGGGCAAGCTACACTCACACACACATACACACACACGCACAGTGACTGAGAGACGGAGACCAGTTTTCCTATTGGCAGTCGCGAAATTAAATTTTGTGCTTATATGGCCATAAGCTGTGCACAACAACAACAACAACAACTACAAGCTAGTAAAGAATATATACGAGTGTCTGCTGCGATCTGACATGATTCATTCATTCAGTCTGCGCTACTCTGACGATCCTTAACTCTGATTTAATAAGCATCTTCTCTCTCCGTTTGCAGCCGGAATACTACAAGGACGCACCGCATTTCCGTCGCATCGGCGAGGGACCCGAGTATCGCCTGGAGATACCCAGCGCCAAATTGGACTTTACCGGAACCTATTCAGTTATAGCCAGCAATTGCCATGGCGAGGCCAAGGCTGTAATCTCACTGCAAATATTTGCCAAAGGTACGTTCCTGTTTAGATCTCTCTTTATTCACTTCATTACGCTGGTGGTGGATAGATATTAACGAGGCGCGGGTAGACCACATCCTTCCAGAACTCATCGGCCATGGCCAGCAGGCTGGCCACAAACTCCGGGTCAGCCTGCACCCAAACATAGTGCAGTGCTCCATTTGTTTCAAATGTGGGACTGAGCACACAGTAGAGCGCCTTCTTTACATTGGCCAAGAACATTTGTATCTGTATCTGTGCCATATACTTGGGTGCTATGGATTCCCTTGCCTCCAGATACTTCTCGAAGTCCTCCTCAGTCTTTGGTGATTTGATCTCTACAATATGATCATCCGTTATGCCATCGGGTGCTCCACACAAATAGGGATAACTCTCGTGCAGCAGCAGACCACACTCGACATACTCCTTGTTCTCCAACTTCTCAGTCTGTTTCAATATGAAACGCTTGTGTTGCTTCTGCTGCACCCGCGGCTCCGTGTCCTCATCGCGTCCCTTGCAGAAGAGCATGCTGAAGATCTGTTCATCCTCTGCTTGTGTCTTGCGTGTGACTATCATGTGCATCATGGAGCAGCGTATGCGCATGTACTGCGCCTCAATCCACAACTTGGACTTGTATTGACTCTTCGTGACCTCGCTGAGGCTGTCGAAGAGTCCACTCTGTGCCTGCATCTCCATGTGCTGCATAAAACTGTGCACATCGTAGATGTTGTACTCAGCTGCCTTCAGCAGCACATGGTGTATGAGGATGGGCTCGAATTCGTCTGTGGTTTCCACACATTGACGATACAGTGCCGAATCCCGGCCACAAATGGCAAGCTCCTCCAGCACAGACTCTAGAAACGTCTGCTCCTCAGCTTCTGTTGGCTCGGGAGAATCACTTCTTGGCGGTTGATGATTAGGCACCATATCACATATGCGTATAGCTCTTGTGGGCTCTGGTTGCACCAATGCTTCAAGCTCATTGCCCCAGAATTCCACAACAGCCTGTGGCCGCTTGTCGCTGCTCTTCTGTTGTAGCCAGAAAGCAAAGGCCACCACGTGTGCACAAACAGCTGCAGGAGGACACTGATGAGTTAATAAACATCTCAGTAACAATTGCTTACTTACATTCACCGGGGCACAGACTGCACTGTCCGTCCCTCAAACAAGGTGCGCCTTCCACAACCTTCACACTGACGATCGCATGTGTTTCTGTATTGGCAAAGTCTGAGGCTGAGAATACCAACGCCTTCATTTCCACCGTATCCGCTTGCCTGCGCAGATGTACATAGTCAATCAAGAGATCCTGGTTATCCGTATTGCTGTTCATGGGAAGATTTCATTATATATTAGGAAACTTGTTGTTGCACGCACATACACATATGTACATACATACATTTGTTTTGATTTAGCGGCTGTCTGTGCAAAGAAGTTAAAGACCATTGCGCTGCTGACAGCGGGTATGCTGTGTATGTCTGCTTTACGGAAACCAGGTTCCAGATCCATGGGCACAATTATTAATCCGGGCATTTCTATATAGATTACATAAATACAAAATGCGAAAAGAAATATGCCGTGCGCGACGCTAAAATAATTCGGCAAATAAGCTATAAAAGTGCCTTGCTATAAATAGCGGAAACCAGGGCTGCACTAGCTCAGCACACAGAGTTGCTTTCACTCACCACGTTCAGTGCTGCTCAACTGTTGAGCAGCAATAAATTTAAAGTTGATTAACGGCGCCTAAATGAAGTTCTCTTTTTATTTCTCATTTCATTCTACAGATATACTCAAAGAAAATCGCATGGACAAGGTTCACACACGACATGGGTGAGTGGAAGATATATATATGTATATAATATATGCTTAGTAATTAAGATATATTAATCTGTTTGTTCAATTATTGCAGCAATATTGAAACTCTGCCGCGATTCGTACGCAATCTGCGCAACTTGCGGTGCTGCGATGGTGACGCCATTTCTCTGGAATGCCATGTGGAGGCCATGCCAGAGCCGTATATAATATGGGAGAAGGACGGACATGTGCTGCCCAGCGACAGGGACTACCAGATGTCATATGATGGCATCAAGGCTACACTGAGCATACCACGCGTCTATCCGGAGGATGAGGGGGAGTACACTTGTGTGGCCAAGAACTCAGTGGGTCGCACACTCTCCTCCGCCTGCATCATCGTGGATGTGCCCGAAGAGAAGGAGAATATGCTCAGCCGGCAACTGACGAGACCAAGTGCGCTGCTCTCGGCACACTCCACCCCTCGTTCCACGCCCCGCTCCACGCCCAATCGTAGCTTCTCTCCCATGCGACTCTCCTATCGCAACAGCAGCATCGACCTCAGCCTGGGTGGCAATGTAGAGCGCCGGCGTAGCGATGCACGCTGCATATCAGCACCCAAATTCCTAGCCATTCCCTACAATCGTGTCGTGGAAGAGGGCGACAGTGTGCGCTTCCAGTGCGCCATCGCAGGTCATCCCACACCCTGGGCCACTTGGGATAAGGATGGCTTGATTGTTACCCCCACACAACGCATTGCGGTCAAGGAAGTCGACGACCTGCGGTTCATTGAAATCGATGAGGTTGGCTTCGACGATGCGGGTCTCTATCGTGTCACACTGGAGAACGACTTTGGTCGCATTGAAGCCACAGCCCGCCTGGACGTGATAAGCAGCTCCCGCTACTCAAAGTCACCGTCAACGCGAAGTGTGCGTGCCTCCTCCTCGCGTCGCAATGCCTATCTATATCGACGCATCATGGGGCCCTCCACAGGTAAGAATAGTGAGAAACAATGGCAATACGTTGTTAATCCCTTAATCCTCTACAGCTATTGGTGGTCGCATGGCGCTGGCAAGCGGCTTTCGTGGATCCTCTGTGCCCTCGGTGAGGTTCTATCATAATAACATTGAACTGGAGCCCTCTGAGCGTGTGCACATTGTACTCCAAGAGGATGAGGCGATGCTCTTTGTGGACAACGTAACCCTGGACGACGAGGGCACCTATACCTGCATTATAAGCGGCGATCATGATCCTCTGATTAGCTCAATCGATGTTAAGTTCCTAGGAGGAACAAGTACTGAAATACAATCTCAACATAGACCTGCTGCCATTCTCGAGCCATTGCCCGAGCTCACAAGATCAGTAGAGGGCGAGGTGATCGATCTCTGTTGCGTCATCGATAGCAGCGAGCCCTATAGCTACGTCTGGCTGCGTAATGGGGAAATTCTGCCAGACAGCGAGGAGTTCAAGTAAGCGAAAGAGAGAGAGAGGGGTAATGCGGAAGTGTGAACTACTATTAACTGTCTCTCTTTAACCTTTGCAGCTACATCGATCACGGCAACGGCTGCCTCTGCCTGCGCATCAACGACGCCTTTGACATTGACTCCGGCACTTACAGCTGCCAGGTGTACACAACGTCAGATGAGAGCGACTCAACGTGCCATGAGTGCGACTGCAGCAGCAGCGGAGAGCTGTGCGTGCTGGAGCGCGATCTTACACGGACAGACGCAGAGGGAGTGCAAGTGCTGAAGACCCCACTGCCCGTGGTGTGTGCGTCAGGCGCGGAAGCTCTCTTCTATGCGCGTGTTTACCCCTGCGAAGCGGACACCGAATGGTATCTCAATGGGAAACTCATCGAGGATGACTCACTTAACATGACGGTGCGTAGCGAACTGAAAACGAAAACATGACCCAAAAACATATGAGACATAAAACCCAAATTGTTTTCGTAAATGACTTCATCTTTGGCACACCGAAGTGCTTATACCCTTGAGAGAATCTTCGAGACAGAGCAGGGAGAAGAGAAGAGATAAAAAGAGTATAAGGAAAAGAGTAGTGAGTGCAGAAGAGAGTCGAGAGGAGACTAAGGAATAGAGTAGAGAGGAGGAGAGTAGTGAGAAGAGTAGAAATGAGAGTTGAGAGGAAATTAGGGAAGAAAGTAGAGAGGAGAGTAGACAAGAGAGGAACGTACAGAGGTTACTATAGTGTTATACACTTGAGGGAATTTTCGAGACAGAGGAAGGAAGAAAGAAGGTCAGGGAAGAGGGTAATTAATCTACTCTACTTTATACTCTCTTCCCTATCCGTACAGAAAGTACTATAAAGAAGACTATTAAAGAGACTAATGGAGACTATAGAGGAAAGCATATGAGACATATCGAACAGCGTATACCCTTGAGAACTGTCAGGGGAAACGGCGAGACCATATAGACTTCATTGTCGTCTTCTTAGGCGCCCCTTGAGAGCTGTCAGAGGGAATCTGTTGCCTAATGAAGCAATTAATATGCGCAGCATTTGGCCTCATTTTGACAACTGAATGCCTCACGTCCCCTTGCTGCCCTGCCCACTTCCTCGGCTCCCTTCTCCTCCTCTTCTTTTCTTCTTCTCTCCCCTTCCTCCACTGTTGAAGCTCTTGGGTTTGCCTTGCCGCAGGCCACAATCAGTGAGAAACAAAAGCAAAGACAGGCCCAAACACAGTTCACACCTTGTCATCGCTTGAGTGCAACAACAACAACAAACAAACACCGCAGTTGCAGTAGTGTGTGTGCGTGTGTATGTGTGTGATTAAAATACTTCGGCATGCGCTGTGCATGCAAACGATGTTTATGACGCGCTCCAATCGATTGTACGATGCGCAACCGATCGAAGAGCAGTGCCGAGTCCGAGCCCAGCCGAGAGCCGACTGGAGCCGAGCAAAGTCTAGTCACCGCACCGCGCCGCACTCGTTCAATGGCTTTCAAGCTCGCCGGTCGTTAGAAGAGCAGCCCCACAGTAGCATCAATCAATAAACAAACACACAGACACACACACACACGCATACATAGACATCGCCCTAGTGCAGAACGGAAGGGCGCAGCAAGATGTCACAGGTGCATATATTGAATATATGTATATATATTCCATGCCAACCGATCCGCTTCGCGTTGGCAATATTAATAACGACAACGATAAAAAAACAAACTGTGATAACGCCGCACGCGAATGAAACTGAGAGCGAGGCGAGCGCCGACGACGATCGACGATCGGCGACCGTGAGAGCTCGATGTGACTTAAGATAGCGAAACCGAAACTGATCCCGATATTAACATGCACATTCCGAGTGACATTCCCAGCAGCATTCTCACTCACTTACTCTCCCTCTCTCTCCCACTGACTCGCCCTCCCACTCTCTCCCTCCTCCTCCTCCCGCTCTATCTAAGCGAAACTGTTCTCAATGGTTTTTTAATTGGTGCGTCGCGATTCGCAGCTCAGTTCGGGTATGAGAATTGCCGCCACAAGTAGCCCCGGGATCGAATATCGTATATCGTATGCGATAAAACGTGACGATTGCTCAAGAATTTCGAATTGTGCTGCGTGTATTCATTGAACGCAGTAAAAGTAAAATGACAATAACAAAATTCTAAGTACAGTGTGCACTCCATAAAGCGAAAAAGAAATAGAAGAGAAGAAGCCTCGAGGATTACTACAGTGTCTGCTAGTTTGCGCCCACTGTGACTGCGTGTAAACCCTCAAAATCTTCATAGTCTCTTCTAGTTTAATTTATATTGTGTGTAGTTTTATTTTAACTGTGTCCTTCTGGTTTTTCGCACACTGTGCCTCTATTTAAAGTCTTAATATTTCTACAGTCTCCTTTTGATATTATATTGTGTTTTTCTTTTAATACGCCCACTGTTCCTATGTCTGAATGTGAACGAAGTTTACCACATTCTTTCCTTGTCCAAATTTGACTGTTTTCTTGTTATATTGCGCCCACTGTGCCTTGCATCTGAACCTAACTTGGTGTCTGTTTCCATTGCGTTGTCATTGAGGCGCGCGCGTATTTGCACATCGTTTCACACACACACTTGACAGCTGCTTTCACACTCTGACAATGTAACGCTTTGTCTTCATTCCAGTTGGAGTCGTACCCGGAGAACGGCATCCGCCTGTTGCGCCTGCGAAACGTGCAACTTGCCCAAAGCGGTGAGCTGCGTCTGCAGGTGAAGCATCCCCAGAGCCAGGAACGACGCACACCTGCCACACGCAGTTACACCAGTCTGCTGGTGCTACCCATAACGAACCAGAACCATCACCCGAACAGCAACAACATTGGCCAGCTGAACAACTCGAGCTGGATCCTGCGCAGGCCAGAAGATTGCACTGCCCTCATTGGCGGCCATGTGCAGCTGACTGTGCAGTATGAGGCATTACCCAACACCAAAGTCATCTGGTATAAGGCGGTGCGTACTGATTCTTGTAGAGAAAGAGATCTTTCTTTATTAATTATTGTGATCTTTTTTTTCATCAAATCTCTATAATGATCTTTTTCTAGAGATGCTTATAAAATACTAGCAATGATCTTTGTAGAATATATCTTTATTTAGTTAGACTGATCCTCGCTTAAGACAACATCATAAACTATAACAAGCCACACTCATATTCAGGAAAACTTTTCTAATTAGTCATACTGATCCCCGTATTAGAGATCATCTTTATTTATTTACACTGATCCTCATACTAATTATTCATTGATACTCGTAGTAAAGATCTCCAGTTATTCACACTGATCCTCATGGAAGAGATCTTTATGATCTTTGTATTTGACAAATTTTCATTTGTTATTTGCACTGATCCTCGTACTGGCGAGATCTTCATTTATTATCCACTCAGAAGTAGAAGTCTTCACTCTGATCCTCATACTTGAGATCTTTATTTAGTATTCATACTAATCGTTGTATCAGAGATCTTCATGAATATTCACTTTGACATGCATTAGTACTAATAGGATCAGTTATAATCCGATCCGTATGTTAATTGTTCCGGTTTTGGGCTGGGCGAGATTTCATTTCACGTTGACATGTGACCCAATTAGGCGTAATGCCGTCAACAGCTGGAAGATTAGCGCAGACCATATCAAACCTTTTTTTATCTGCATAAGCCGCCCCAGCTGAGGCCTCCATATCGTATAATGCTTTATATGGGCACGTTTGGGTACGTCTTTCCCGCTCTTTCTCTCTCTCCCTCTCTGTGCCTCTATCAGGTGTTAGTTAGGGTCTTCTGACCGACCGACTAACTGACTGACTGGGCGACTGTGTCACGATCAGTTTGCGGTATTGACGTCTGGCTAAATACGAGTACGCTTAGCTCGTACGTAATCGTTTTTCGAAACCGCAAAAACAACAAGGCCTGAACGTGTACTCCGAACGCGAGTGCGACTGCTTGTCGCCCTCATCTCGTAGCCACCGCAGTATTAAACCCAAGCTCTCTGAACCCTTTACAGTGTCGAGCCATTGTTGAGGGCGCCAATGTGAGAATTCACACGACAGCGGAGCAATCGACGCTTTATATAACGGACATCTCTGCAGACGACAGTGGAAAGTACACGGCGGAGATAATGAATGACTATGGCGTGGAAGCAGCTGCTGCCTCGGTGGCAGTGGAGGGACCACCAGAGCCGCCCAGTGGACAGCCCAGTGTCTCAATGGGACCAGATCGTGTGGCCGTTGCCTGGTGTGGGCCGCCCTACGATGGAGGGTGCATGATCACTGGCTTTATGTACGTAAAAGTCTTGGATAACTCACCCGACTCTCACTAACTTATTCCCTTTCCTACCAGCATTGAGATGCAGTGCTGCACTGCATCGGACTGTGATAGCGATAAGGATAATGCGCCCTGGCAGCAGGTGGCACGCGTTGTGGATACACTGGCCTACACAGTGAAGGATCTGCTGCCCCACATGCAGTACCGATTCCGTGTTCGCGCCGAGAACGTACACGGACGCAGCACACCCAGTCAGGTCAGCGAGCTAGTGCAGATTACACGTGCCTCAGCCACAGCTGCAGTGGCAAACAGCTCCTCTTCTGAGCAGGACGTACAGAGCACAGTCTCAGTGGAGTCAGGAGGAGACTTTAAGGCGCGTTTTGAAATTATTGATGAGCTGGGCAAGGGTCGCTTTGGCGTTGTCTACAAGGTGCAGGAACGCGGGCAGCCGCAACAGCCTCTGCTCGCCGCCAAGGTGATCAAGTGCATCAAGTCGCGTGATCGCCAGAAAGTGCTCGAAGAGATTTCCATAATGCGCTCGCTGCAACATCCCAAGCTGCTCCAGTTGGCCGCGTGCTTTGAATGTCCCAGAGAGATCGTCATGGTGATGGAGTAGTAAGTGGAGCACTAGAAGATCATTACCAGATCAAAGCCAATGGTTCTTTTCTCTCTTCTAGTATCACTGGCGGAGAACTCTTCGAGCGTGTGGTGGCGGACGACTTCACGCTGACAGAGCTGGACTGTATTCTGTTTCTGCGACAGGTGTGCGAGGGCGTGGCGTACATGCACAGCCAGAGTGTGGTGCACCTGGATCTGAAGCCGGAAAACATCATGTGCCATACACGCACCAGTCATCAGATCAAGATCATTGACTTTGGTTTGGCTCAGCGACTGGATACGAAGGCTCCCGTGAGGGTGCTCTTTGGCACACCTGAGTTTATACCCCCCGAAATCATCAGTTACGAACCCATTGACTTTAAGTCGGACATGTGGAGCGTGGGCGTCATATGCTACGTACTGTAGGTGCACTAAATATCACTTGTAGTTCATCTTTTAATGTACAATCTCCTGTAGACTCTCCGGCTTGTCGCCCTTCATGGGAGACACCGATGTGGAAACCTTTTCGAATATTACACGCGCGGATTACGACTTCGATGATGAGGCCTTTGACTGCGTGTAAGTAGCTAAATCCTGCTTCATACTACTGAAATCTACCTGGCATAATCCTCACCTCACATTCTCCTTCTTCCCACAGCTCCCAGGAGGCCAAGGACTTCATCTCGCAGCTGCTTGTGCATCGCAAGGAGGCGCGCCTGACCGCCAAGCAGTGCCTAGAGTCCAAGTGGCTGTGTCAGCGCCACGACGAGAATCTCAGCAACAACAAAATCTGCACAGACAAACTTAAGAAGTTCATCATACGACGCAAGTGGCAGGTAAGTCAACTGCATCCTCCATAACATCTTAAAGTACTAACTCTGCTGCTCCTCCTATGTTAATGCTTTGCCTGCTTTCGCCTGCTTTGCCTGCCTAGAAAACCGGCAATGCTATACGCGCTCTGGGCCGCATGGCCACACTCTCTGCCTCGCGTCGCAACTCCGCCATCGCCATGGGCGCCTGCAACAGTCCGCGTCCCTCGATCTCTGGCCTGAGTATGGGTCTGGCTGCTGCCCATGTGAACAACACGCAGATGGCCTCACTGAATGAGGAGGAGGATGACTTCAGTGGGGATATGCCGCAGGTGGAGAAGCGCAAGGCGGGCACAGGTGTACTGAAGCTGCGCGACAAGTCACAGTGCAGTGAACGCAGTGACTCCGGCTACAGCGAGTGCTCTAACGGCAGCATGGGCGCGGCACAGGAGACGCTTCTACTGACACTGGCCAAGACCAAGCTAGAGCAGATTGCCAAGGCCAAGAGGGAGACGGTAGACACTTACAGTGGCCCGCCCTCCTTAGAGCTGCCCGCCAAGGGTGAACCCATTATGCTTTCTGACTTTACTAACACCATAAAGATGCGCAAGAAATCACTTGAGGACAGTTGCGCACGCGAAAAGCTTAAGCCGCATGTCAGCAAACCCGTCTGCGATTCCAAGCTGAAGGTTTCCCAGCTGAAGCACAAGTTCCAGCAATCAAATGCCGCCGCTGCTGCAGCTGCTTCAGCTGCTGCTGCACTTAACAAGCCCACAACAACTACAACAACAACAAACCGGCTACCAATCGCCAAAGTGCCCAGCGTGGGCCACATCAGCAAATGTAACAAGATCTTGCCCGACAGCGTTCCTAATCTTGTGCCTTATTAATTTACACTTTCTCTGTCTCGCCCTACAGCCCTTCCAGAGCCAGCCAGAACCACTATTGGTGGCTGCAGCAAAGCGAGACCAACACACACCCAATCTATGCCCAGTTCCCCGCTGCCCCAGCGCTCCGCAACGCCAACGCGGCTGAGCAGTCGCATCCGTGAGACCACAGAGCGTCTTGCCCAGCAGCACACGGTGTCCAGCGCACAGCGATATGCGACGAATGGCAATGGAAAGGGGAACGGCAATGGAAACAGTCTTGAACAAGAGTCACGTGCAAGGAGTCTCATAAATAGATTCAACGAAACGAAACATATCAAGTCCTAGACCTAAACCTGAATTAAATATCAATTTCTTTTAATGTACAATGTGTGTAGAGAGAGATCCCCAAGCAATACTGTACGAAACACTCGAATATACTTGCGTATGTACAAAACATATAGGTATATATATATGATGTATCTATGGATGCGAATGCGAACTAATTATAATTCAAAACCGAATCCAAATTGCACCCAAACCCAAAACAGGCACACAGGCAAATGCAAAAGCAAATGCACAACGCACTGCACTTAGGCTAGACGAAGCTACATATTTAAATTATTATATCGATTTATATACATTATTAATTACCATACTAATTAAAGTTAATGTAACGAAGCTATCGACCTTTGTTTGTAATTTGGGGATTCAAATACAGTTAAAAGTTTAGTAAAACAAATTTATATTGTATTTAACTTACCAGTGCTGCAAGATGTTTAACAGAGAGTGTCTAGTTCGCTCGACGTTGCCACTCTGCGCTTAAACTGGTTGAATTTATTTAATTCGAACTTAATATGTCGTTTATGTAAAAATACTTATTGTAGTTAGAAGTTTGGTAAAAATGAAATTGAAACAATTTTAAATTGTGTGATTTACCAGTGTTGCAAAACACTCGTTTGGCTAATAGGGGCAATCGATTTTCGGCGTTGCCACCCCGCAGCTAATCTTATTAAGCGCATTTCAATAAAAATTCAAATTATTCGTTCAAGGAAAAATATTTATTCCACTTTCATGTAGAATGCATGTTGTATAAAGACATATATAAATACATATACATTTATAGCTCTTATATTTATGTTGAATACAAAATATTTTTTGCTATCTGACATCTTGTGCAAAATTACACGGTTACATACAAAAATTGGTTGAACGAAAACAACGAGTAAATGCGTTTTAGTTTAATAATATGTTAGAAGAGAATTTTTTTCAGTTTGTTTTGTTTTGTTTGCGTTGTGGAGAAAGAGTTTTGGAGTAATTTCGATTCATATGTTTAGCCAGCATGCACAGACTGAAACGAGGAATAAACAGAGAGAGGAAAATCAAATTAAAGTGAAATCATATAACGATTATTTAGATAACGAAACAAAAGCAAGAACTGATAAGAAATATTATGTACACATGTAATTGCCACATTGAAGAAGAAACTCTTTTGTCGTATTATATAGAACTTCTTATAATGTTGCTACATTTCTCTACCAAGTCTTTTGATTGCCATTTGTTTTGTTTTTGTTGCACACTTTCGCTTCGTTTCTATTTAGATAAATTCAGAATTGGAACGTACCCTGGCAATGTCGACGCCAGTAATGTTCTTGACCAGCTCCGGCACCTTGTTGACAATTGAGAGCACCTCGCCGGTCAACTTGGCGGCACCGATATCGCCCTGTCCACTGGACACCATCGTTATCTTCCTGGCCTGCGAGAGAGGAGCAGCCACTTCGGCGGCAACCTGCAAGAAAAAATAGTAATTTGTTCGCCATTCCCACAGAGACAGTTTCAAGTGCTTAACTTACCTTTGGTAGGGTATCCAAAAGCATCTCCACCATGGCAGCCTCGCGGTACTCACGCCAAGCATCAGCTTTCTGGGCCATTTGCTCGGCCTCAGCCTTGGCCTTGGCTGCAATGGCAAATGCTTCAGCCTCACCACGAATTTTGATCTACAGGAAGATAAAACAGAGAATTACTATATACTCTGTAAATACTAACAAGGTAGCTCTTACCGATTCAGCCTCAGCTTCGGCCTCCATCACGGTACGCAACTTGTTGGCTTCGGCCAGTTTTTCGAGGCGGAACTTCTCGGCCTCAGCTGGGCATCGAACGGTGGCATCCAACTCCTTCTCGCGCCTCATTATTTCCTGCTCCTGCACAGCAATCTCCTGTGTGCGCTCAATGACCTTCACCTGCATCTGTTCCTCCTTGATGCGCTGCTTGGTCTTGGCAGCCTGCAGCTCGTAGGCCATGTCAGCCTCGGCCTTCTTCGTCTGCACCTCCAGATCGTAGGCAGCGCGCTTCAGCTCAAAGTCACGCTGTGCCTTTGCAATGTCGGTGTCGTTGAGGAAACGCGCAGCCATGCGCTGTTCCTCGGCAATCGCCTCCTTGATGTGTGCCTCGGCGCGTGCCTCAGCCTCACCAATGCGAGCATCACGCTTCACCTCAGCCGTACGTGCCATACCCAGAGATTTAAGGTAACCCTGCAAGAGATATAAATAGAATAGGTTCGTTTTACCTCATAGATGGGACCTTGTGTTGGATTGTGAAGAGACTCCAAGACAGGGACCAATCTATACGCACCTTGGAGTCGCCCTGGTTAGTTACAAACCATGAGTCGATATGTACATGCAAAAATTGATAATAATATTTGTGGTTACTTAAACGTAAACGTCGAGCCAAGAAGCGCAAATCGAAGTCCCATCGTTAAGGTAGGATATACCTTAAAGATATTACTAACGAATCAACAAAAAGCGTTTAAATGCCAATAAGGGATGCAACTTGTGAGGTATTTCCAATACCTATTTAAATTGATTAACTTCAATTGATTTTCGTTTCAATAAAAATTGATTTACAAAGCACATCCTCAATGCATTTTCAATTGGTAATCGATAACAATATGAAAGACCTTTCAAGGCCCATCATTAATTGATTATCGATAACCACGCAAATTGATTGAGAGAGCTCATCCTTAATATAAATTAAATTCAGTATTGCTAACAATATAAATTCATTTACAAGTCACATCCTTAATTAGCGACTTATCGTCTTGCAGCTCTGGTGCAGCTTATCAATCTCATTCCAGTGCATATGTATGTGTACAAAAGGCGAATCTAGGCGAAAGTTTTAACGAAGTATTTTTGATTACCCACCTCCTCGTCACGCAGATCCTTGATGGTGTACGAGACCACGGTAATGCCCATGTTGGCCAAGTCACTGGAGGCCACCTCGAAGACCTGCTTGCTGAACTTCTTGCGATCCTTGTAGATCTCCTCGACAGTCATGGAGCCCATTATGGCACGCTGATGTCCCTCCAAGGTAACCAGGGCAATGTGATTGATCTCAGCCTCAGTTTTACCTAGGAACTGCTCGCAAGCAGTCAGCAGCATGTCCTCGTTCTGACCCTGCACCTTGACCTGAGCAATGCCCGTCACTGAGATAGGCACGCCTTGGCTGGTGTACACACAAGGGCTCTCTACTTGCAGCGTCATAGTGTTTAAAGAGATACTACAAAAACCGTTATTTGAAAATGATGTCACACGGGTGAGATTATGTCAAGGTCAACTCAATTTACCGCTGTACTTGTTGAATCGTTGGCCAAACAAATGCGCGACCTCCTGGCACCAGCAATGGCTTCATATAGCAGCATCCTACAGCAACGAGAATTTAGTTTTAAATTAAATAACATACATATGTATATAAATAACAAATATATATTGCCGGCAAGTCTAAATGCTTTGCACGCGCACTTCATTGTATTTGTGTGTGTCTATGTGTGTGTGTTTACAATTTATGTTATTTTGCCGCAACGGCGTTCGTTCATGCGCACGCACGGCTTCGGTCTCTTGCAATTTGCTTGTACATAAAAATCGATAAGCAGTGACGTCATTTAAGGGTGCTGCCCCCAACTAGTTTATTTACTGTCGTTAGAATCTTATAAATGTACGTTTTATTAACAATTTTATGCAATATTTACCTGAAACAACTAATGCCTCGTTCGGGCCACAAGTAACAAAGCCCCAAGTCATTTTTATAAACTATATATCTAGTTTATTCACTTGCTGAGCTCGGTGGTTATCACTGATTTATTTTTGTTCTTTATTGTTGTCGATAACAAACCCGCATGAGCTGCTTGCTAAATTAATGAGATTCGTTGTGATTATAAAACAATATATATATATATTATTATATATATAAATTCTATAAACTTTTTGCTTTCGAAATTAGAACTCAAAACGCGACCGGTCCGTCACACACCAAAAAAGCAACTAAAAAATTATCGTGAGTGTGCGCAGTATGCAATCGGTCTAACCCTCCACTGATGCTGTGTGATAAAATAGCACCAGACCCCAGAATACCTTAACACTCCTAAAAAAATATTTCTATATCGTTTAGTTATGTATATTTATGAAGATTTATTCTATAAATATTAAGTGAACTAGGTACAGTTGCAATTTTGGTTCTTAAGTTTACTTAGTCGTATATAGGGTTTGTATATAATATCATTAAAAATATTACAACTTATGGCATTTTCAAGGTATAATTTGGTTAAAACTATGTAATAAATAGAATTGCATTGAAGCTGAGGATAAAAACAATGTGTATAACTAAAAATATGATTCCTAAAATACACATATACATACAATTTATATTACTATGTATAGTATATTATTGAAACAGTCGTTAGGACTACAATTTGAATTTGATTGCCACTCATAAATTGATTCATTAATGACCCGACGAAGAGCTGTCTGTAAAGTACGGATGCTGCATGGCAGCCTCCGCGCTTATTCTCTGATTGGGACGGCAAACAAGCAGTTTTTGCAGTAGATCACGGCCCTTTGAGTTCAGTCTTGGTACGAGTTGGCTCCACGAAGTAATTGGCGGAAAAGCTAGATGCAAAATATCAAATTGTTATAGTACATCATTATCTTGTATATAATACACTGCATAGTTACATGGAAGCGAAACGTAATCGGAGAGATGCGAAACCCCGGGCCAAGTTTCTTCAGTTGGCGTGCCAAGAACACGGAATATCTTCAGCAATTGGTCGAGCACATCAGAGCCAGGGAACAGGGGCCGGCCTGCATCGGCTAATTCGGCCAGAATGCAGCCAGCTGACCACATGTCGATGCTAGTTGTATATAGCTTGGCCCCGAAGAGTACATCTGGTGGACGATACCACAACGTGACCACCTCCGCCGAGTAGCATTTGACTGGAATGCCAAAAGCGCGTGCCAGACCAAAGTCGGCTAGTTTCAGTTCACCGTTCTTATTAATGAGCAAGTTTTGTGGCTTGAGATCCCGATGCAGTACATTGTGGCTAAGGGAAGTAGAGTGGTAATACAGGGAGTGTTATAGTAGTGTAAAAATACAGGTAATACTGGGATATTAGCGCACCCACCTGTGACAAAAAGCCAAGCCACGCAACAGTTGCAGCATAAAACTTCGACACACTGCCATATCGATTTCTCCATTCAGGCTGTCAAAGTACTTTTTAAGGTCCTGATCGCAGTGCTCGAAAACAAGTGTCAATTTTTTATCGGAATGCAACACATCGCAGAGCCGGACAATATTTTTATGCTTCAGTTCCTATATAACCAGGGAAAACTGTGACGTTTAGTCAATCTCTCAAATGCACGGCAACAACAACAAACACAAACCTTCAGTAAGCAAATCTCTCTCAGCGCGGAACTAGGCACTCCCTCGTCGTCCTCGTCTAAACGTACTCGCTTCAGTGCAACTATCTCCATAGTATCTCGATTGCGGCCCTTGAACACCGTCCCGTAAGTGCCCTCGCCAATCTTTTCCATTTTGTCATATTTTTGCATGTTTGTTATAATTTAACTTTGTCGCGATTACCTGAAAATTTGTGGGCGTTGCCAGACCGTTAATCGTTAATCAGCTGTTTGCTGGTCGCATAGCGCAATTGTGAGATACGTGAAGTTGGCTGCGAACGCAATCCTCTCAACGGCTGAAGATGAATTAACAGAAATTCAATGTTATAAAATTTTTGAACTTATAAGTTTTATTTCTCATTTTCGTTTCAGCAGAAATGGAGCACCTAAACGACGATATTCTTATACAAATACTGAGCTATTTGGATCTTGAATCACAAAAAATAATGATAGACGTGCATCCACGATTCCACAATTTGATTTCGCATGTTTGGCGATCTGAGTACAAAACTGTTAAGCTGTCTCTGTTTGAATCAAACTTTACAGTGGAACATTTTCGGCATTTCATAGAAAGTATTTGCGAAAGAGTAGAAGTACTGCATTTACGAATGATGAACAAAGAGCAGTTTGATGTCCTCATATCGCACACGTATCCCTTGGTGCATGATTTTCGCTTTGCGGTTGTATCTAATCAACTGTTGTCCGACGAAGATGTGCCAAAAATTGTCATCGCCTTCCCGAACATAAAGACATTCAGTCCTCATGGAAATTTTTCGGGGCTATATTTCGCCAATTTTCCTAAACTTGAACGGCTTACTCTATCATATTGTAGGAATTTTAAAGTGAATAATTTAGCTACCATAATGAACACACATTTACTAAAGGAACTTAAGTTGGGCTTGTTTGATCAAAAAACTATCGAGTCAAGCGACATAAGCCTTCCCGTGGAACGTATGACAAACCTGGAATCATTGAAAATTGAATATGACGAATTAATCTGGTTTGAGAACCACTTACAGGGTCTGAAGAGCCTCAAAGAGCTCATTGTTCATGGGCCTTATCAGCCAAATTCTCTAGGCCGGATAGTTCAAAAAATGGATATCATTACAAATCCACGACATTTTAAAATTTTAGAAACTTGCAATGCAAGAGACACTTTAAGGACTGTTGTTTTAAATCAACTCCGCGTAGATGCTTTAAAAATAGTGACAGATAACTTTTTATTAGATAACGTTAGTTACTTCAATCCACGTCGATTTCAGAACATAAAGCAACTGTATTTTAAAAACTGTTTTATTCAAGGAAGATACATTTTTGACAACTTAATGTGGTACATTTTAGGTGTTGATCTTGTGAGCTTCGAACAGTGTATCTTTGCTTTTAACGATTACGTGTTTAATGCATTCAAAATCACAGAGAATCGTCAAAAAGTATTAAAAGTTAACCTTTATGAGAACACATATTTGAAAACGGTAAGTCCATAAAAACGTAATGTCTATGTATATTGTTTTTTTAACTGAATTGTTTTGAACAGAATTCACGTTGGGTCTGGAGCAAGGATGGTGAAAGTCATTTAGTTCAATTTCTCGGGGGCAGGAATTTTGATTACACTTACGAAGCGATTTACATGAACTTCAATGAAATCAATTAAAACATTTTCAAAGATTAGTAAACATAGCAGACATTGTAACTACGGGCATAATCTATTAATATCCACAACACATTTTTTTGTATACAAAAGTGAAGCTGAGAAAAGATCAACTTTCAAAATATTAAAAGTTCATTAGCCGCTTCTTGTTTCCGTTTGCCATATTTAGATTTTGTATTTGCAATAAAAAGATCAATTTGAGTCTGTGAAAAATAGAGATCAGCTATTTTAAAAAAATTAAGGAGTAGTTCTTCATCTTAAGTAAATCTCACTGGCGCTCGTTGCAGCCCTTGTTCGTTCATATACTGAACTAGTTCCAGTTTTTTGTTCGTGTTAACCAACAGTCGAGGCAAAACATTGGTGTTGCCATATCCTCAAATAATCAATGTGTACGATATAGTTATTTCGCTAGAAAATAAATAAATTAAAATAGTTTTTAATAGATTTGTGCATTTAAGATATTACGCTCGCTAAGCACTCAACAACCAGCAGACTTGGGTGAGTTCAATGCAAGTGCGCACCGTGGTGAAGAGGTGAAATCTTATGCGCATTTCGACACCTTTGTCAACGCTTATTTGCGCAAAATAATAAGTTGGGTTGTGTGTTGTTGTTGGTAGCTAGCACAAAACACACACACACACAGAACTTGGCTCGCTTGGTGGAGGCAGTGGAAAAGGCAAACACAACAAGAACAAGAACAACAACATAACAGGAACAGCAGCAGCAATCGCAAGAAATGGCCAACACAAATATGATTAGCAGTAATCACAACAACAACAACAGTAACAACAACAGCACCGCCTACACTTACAACAATTACAACAGTGTTAGTGCGGACAGTGGCAACAGCAGCGGCAGCAACGGCGGCAGCGGCGGAGGCAATGGCAGCGAAGTGCAAACGCTGCGCGAAGTCTGTAATATGCTCAACTCGGCAGGCGCCACAAGCAATTATATGATACCAACAGGTGGTTGTGCGTATGATCACATTATCGCCATGATGCGTGGCCTTAACCTGCAGGACGACGGAATAATCCTGAATAATAAGATAAAGGCGATCGAAACTGATTTTTGCAACATTGTGCGCGACGAATCGATGCTATGGTATGTATATGTATATGTATGTATGTATGTAGTATTTAAATAGGTATGTGTCTGTGTGTGTGCATGGCGTCGTCCATTGATGATTAATAAATAAAAGTATATGTAAGTATGTATGTTTATTTCCGTAAAAACATGCATACATACATATGCACTCATTTACGTAGATACACTCACGTGTGTGTGTGTGTTTGTGTCTGTATGTAAGTTGTGTACTAAAACTTACAATAACATATCTTATAAGCGACGTCGACGCAATTTTCAGTAAGTTGAGTGAATTGAGAGCGCAGAAAGAGAGAGAGAACAATTTTCCCGCCAGTTCCTGCAAAGCAAAATAATGCACGTTTTTCAAATACCACAAGCACACCCACACATACAGCCGTATATGTGTGTGCAGAAATATTATTTGTTTTATTTAAGTAGCAGACAAACAAAAGTATTAAAAGCTAATCGATTTATTATTTACTCTTTATGTCAATTTCGCTTGGCAACAATCGATTTTATGGAACGGAATACCACTAATGCTTAACGTAATGTTTACCTAAACTTAACGAAACTTTCAATTCGAATTTCCTTTTCAGTGAGTCCATGGAATACATGAATAACAAAGCTCTGACTGATGCCGAGACAGCACTGAAGTTCGCACTTCTCTTCTCCTCAAGAAACTTTGACGCCCTCGCAATGAAGGAGACAAAGGTGCGCAGTGCAATGCTCAAAATATTGGAGACAAACTACATCAATGCGGATGCGTACCGGCAGCACGATAAGAATCGATTGTACAACTCGATAACCCTTTTGGGCGAATATTATCATCGTGTGCGTCTGGCCGATAATGCGCCGATAACGATTCTAGGGGATTCTTTGCTCAATTTGCTTACGCGCGAAATCAACGATGTTACCGTGGTGATGAGTACGCGCCTGGCTCGACTAGTGCTATCACAGATCACACTCAATGGAGAGATAATGAGGACACGTCACAAGACAGAAATCGATCAATTGTTGTACCATGTCCGACGTCACCTGATTATGCAGCCTGCGCTGACGGCCAAAGTCAAAGCGATGCTGCTGATGGTGCTCGATCTGTTCTACAGTCACTTCAAGCATGTTGGCCACGAACTCGAGGCCATGTACACAGAATATCTGGTAGTAGATGACGATGAGGATGATGCTGTGAACAACAACAATAATGGTGCAGAAAATCAGCCACAAACGGAGGATACATACAGCGAGGGAGAGAATGGTGGTGGTAGCAGCGCCAATACCTCTGGCCAGGAGAGGCCCAAAAAATGGAGTGAGCAAGTCTTGGAGGATTCACTGTGTGATATTGGCTATGGCGATGTAGCAGCAGGTAATGGGGGGGAACAGCAGCAACACGAGCAGCAGCAGCAGGGACAATATCATGATAATGCATACAATGAGACGCAGAGCATAAGTGGACGCTCGGCCAGACGTGGCTATCAACCACGCCATGCACCACGCCCACTGAAGCATTCGCCACAAGCAGAGTAAGTAAATGAAGAAACTTTCTAGGCATAAAATCTTATTCGATCTCCTCTCACAGCAACCACAGCTCTGATCAGTATCCATCGCTGGCTAGCAGCGAAGATCGCGACGAGTCCAAGCCATTGCCCAGCTGGCGCAAGACACGCTTCAATCGTAACAATGGCGGCGATGGGGAGCAGTCAAATGGACGCGGCTCAAGGCAGGATCATCAGCGTCGCTACAGCATAAGCTGCGATGACGATCATCAGAGTGTGCGCAGTGAGGGGGGCGCCAATCTGCGTCTGTACAGCATACACGATCGGAGGAAGCATTCGCAGGAGCGCTACGAGCGTAATCTTGGTGGCGTCAACAACTACAACAACATAGTGAATTCCAATTGGGATCAGCGTGACGATCGCAGTGAGCGTTCGTACATAAGCAACTATGAGCGGGGCAACAACTACAAACGTGGCGGGCGTTACAACAATCACAATCGTAATACATACGACAAACCACCGCGCTTCCAGAAGCAACAACAACAACAGCAGCAGCAACAACAGCAACAGAACCAACAACATAAGGACCAACAGAAGATACAAAGCGAGACTTGGCGACGATCGAACACGGCCATCAACAATGCATATCAGGATCAGGAGAATTGTGCGTACAACTCAAATGGTCCCGAGTCGAACAGTCGCAGCTCGTCGCGTGCCCGCACGCTGCCCCGTCCTCCCAAATCCCAAATGGATGACGATCGTGGCAGGAAGGGGGGAAACTATCGCTATAGTCAGAGCCCAACACGTGGCGGTGGAGGAGGAGGAGGTGGACCTCGCAACTTTCCGCGTTATAGCAGCCAGAGCAGCTTAGCCAGCGAAGCCTCAAGCACGTTCGATCGTCGCCAGCCGCCGCCACACCATCACCAGCCGCAGCGTCATCGCAACTTTACACGTCGCTCACAGCCGAACATACATCAGCCCCAGGAGGAAGCACAGGCTCCACAGCAGCAGCAGCAGCAACAAGAGCCAAGGGGGGAGAACTGGCACGAGGCTGGACGGGATGAGAGCGAACTGGTGCGCAATGCACAGCAGACTACAAAGTACATGAATTATCTGTCAGCGAAGAAATGAGACAGACGTGCCCGCCTCAAGCTGAGCAACTCATCCAGCGGCGGCAGCAACAGCAACAATAATAACAATAGAAAGAGCAGCAACAACAACAAGAACAAGAAGAGTAAATGAATCCTGGAGTGATTACAATAAGAATATTTTCGAAAGTAATTCAAAAAGTTGAGAAAGTCTGCACGAGATTTGAGATTTGTTTCCATTTTGTCGATTTTTTGTAATCTTTTACTAGTTTTAATAGTTGTGTCGTTCGTTCTACCATATACCATACTACATATATACATGCATACATATATTTTAAAACAAATCTGAAGAGACTGTTTCTTATCTACACAAACTGAGCTCAAATGATGATGATGATGATGAACTTACACGTAACTCTCGTGGCCATTTGCAACTAATCTCCAAGTTCCGACTCAAATAACAAAGAAAACTAATCACAAATAAATCAACAAGAACAGGCTCAACATATGTTTACACACACACACACACACACACATACAGACACCCAGAGACACACACTAAGTAAATCTGAGAAAATAATTGTATATAAAGAATATTGTAGTCACGACAGATTTATCACCTACAGCGCATCTAATACCCACACATACACATATATACAAACACATACAAATAGGTACACACACATACATACACAGCGTGTTTTATACATCAATTTTTTGTTAGAAACTAAGTACAAAAGTCATAAGAGAAGAAAACCACATGAAACATGATGAAAAAACAAATCCTACTTCTATATTATTAATTATGTATGAATAAAATTTTGTTGTTTACATGTTACAAGCACGTTACATGCGCAAGTTGTATTTTAGCTAAATATATATGTAAATGTCATGTTGCATATTCAGATTAAAAAGATTTATTGAGAGAGAGAAATACATATTTACATATTACATGCATACCTTATAAACCAGACAGAAAGTTATTATAAATAATTTTGAAAGCGACAGAGAATTCAATAAAAAGAAGCATTGAATGTATGTATGAGAAAAGATATATATGTGCATAGTTACTAGACAGATACAGAAATACATATACATATTTTAAGCATAACAGAAGCGTTTAATCATAGATGAAATATATATTATATACATACAGAAAGATATATATATATATAAAAGAGTCTAACACTAACATCTTGAATAAAACTATTTCCAAGACTTTGATTTGACATTTGATGTGATTTTTAAACAATAATTTTACAACACATTTAAACGGGGAAATTCCATCGGGAGATCTAGGTTCGGATGCGATTTGCACCAGAATAAGTTTTTTAGTAGAATGTATTTATAACAAAATAAGTTGTGGAAAAAGCACAACCATGATGATTAATCCAATTGTCTTCTACTTATGTGTAATCGTTATTTTAATGCCAGACTTGAAGAGAACGAACAATAGAATGAATGATTCAACCATTTACCTTCGATAATATATTATTGTATATTCGTAATTCGAGTTTAAAGTTCGACATATATATTTTCAAAAAAGATTTACAAAAGATTAACAACATTAAAGCGGGGTAATCACAATAAAAAAACATCATCTTAACGGAATATTCGCAATAAAAGAAGCTGAGGTTCGAGGTAAAATTTCCGGATGATTCGGGGATATTCACAATAAAGACAACTTAAGAACTGGGACTGCGTCGTAGACTTGTGGGAGAAGCAACAATCGAGTGATTCATACAGTTATCTTTGATATATATATTCGTAAGTATAGTGCAATATCTATTAATAGATACGTCCAAGTTGGTCCTCAACGTTCGGCCTGTTCTCGAGGTGTAACGACCAGCACCTCATAGGTATGGGAGTTGACTTCTTGGCGTTGATAGGGCATATACATGACCTTATGAGATGGATGTACTTTTCCCAGCAGAGTGATACCTTGATGGGTAGCCCGGCCAGTGTATAATCCCTCGCCGGTCTCTGAATAACCCACTTTGAGTGCATTTTCGGGTACATGCCCATTCTCAGCGGGCACCCATCGGACTTCACAGTCTGTGAGCATCAGAAGATCTACTTCTGTGCTTAGTTGATGTGCACTGCAGCTCCAGGGAGCATAGACGGATTTCTTTTGGGGCACATAGTTGGCGGGCAGGAGATCGTCGTAGAGATAGACTCGAGCCACATAGGTATCGTATCCATCGTGATCGGTGCCACATTGTACGGCACCCTCAAGTTCGGTAGCCGAAGGTTGGGAGTCTTCCAAGTCCAGTGGTACCCATTGTATCTGCAGCCGTTCCACCTCCTCCACCTCAGTCCGTTCCGCGAAGTTCAAATAAATGCGATGCACCCGCTGACGATGACAAACGGATCGACATTGTGGACAGGTGTGCGAACGGCCCAGCCATCGATGGAGACAATCTCTGTGAAATACATGTCCACAACTGGCCGTCGAGTATATAACATCATTTGCATTATAAAATTCGTTGCAAATGCCACACAAGACATTAAGTGAGTCAGCTCTTGGTGACACAGTTGCTTCCTCCTCAATTTCTGGTTCCATGTTAATTTGTTTATAAAAACTATAAATTTTTTGGCTTCCTCTAGGTTTTAATGTCTTTTACGGTCTGTATTTCACAAATTTGCGAAGCGAAAACAAAAGCTTAGTAATCCTGCAATCGGTATACACAGTCGTTCGTTAATATAAGTGCACTCTATCGATACATCGATTCTCAACATTTAAGAATCGATTTGCAGCCTCAAGCTAGGTAGATTATTTCGATACATCTGTCGCCGAGTTTGCCATCCCTGGTTCTGCTGTGCACGTTGTGTTTATTTTGGTTTTTATTTTCGCTATAAATATGCAGCGAAAGGAGCCAAATCCTTTTCTTAAACTGGGCCTGCGCCCTTGGCTGGCCAAGCAGTTGACCAAATTGGGTGAGTCATTTGTGAGAATAAACAATTCACAGATATTTGGATTCATTTGTTCAACAATTCAACAGGTCTGAAAGGTGCGACGCCAATACAGGAAAATTGCATTCCAGCAATATTATCTGGCAAGGATTGCATAGGTGCAGCAAAGACGGGATCGGGAAAGACCTTCGCTTTTGCTTTACCAATATTGGAGAAGCTAAGCGAAGAGCCTGTGAGCCATTTTGCACTGGTACTGACACCCACCCACGAGTTGGCCTATCAAATCTCGGAGCAGTTCCTGGTGGCAGGTCAACCAATGGGCGTACGCGTGTGTGTAGTCTCTGGCGGAACGGATCAGATGATCGAGAGTCAGAAATTGATGCAGCGTCCACACATTGTTGTAGCCATGCCGGGCCGTCTGGCGGATCATCTGACAGGCTGCGATACTTTCTCGTTCGATAATCTGAAGTATCTGGTGGTAGATGAAGCTGATCGCATGCTTAATGGCGATTTTGATGAGAGTCTGGCCGTCATTGAACGCTGCTTGCCAAAGACACGACAGAACCTATTCTTCTCGGCCACCATGAAGGACTTCATCAAGGAATCCAGCATATTTCCCATTGCCAAAGACGTGGGTCTCATTCGAATCACCATTTTTAAACCAAAACTAACTGCTTCAATTTTTATTTGCAGTGCCTGGAATGGTCACAGGACTCGGACGTTGCCACCGTGGACACACTTGATCAGCGCTACTTACTCTGCGCTGAATATGATCGGGATATGGTACTAATTGAAGCACTGCGCAAGTACCGAGAGGAGAATGAGAACTCTAATGTTATGATTTTCACAAACACTAAAAAGTGAGTGAAGATAAAGGGTATTAAGTCAATCTATAGCTTCTATATGTATCTATTTCCATTGCAGATACTGTCAACTGCTGTCTATGACTCTGGCTAGCATGGAAATTGAAAATGTTTGCCTCCATGGCTTTATGCGGCAGAAGGAACGTGTGGCAGCATTGAGTCGGTTCAAATCAAACCACATTCGCACGTTGATTGCCACCGATGTGGCAGCACGTGGACTGGATATACCTAGTGTCCAGTTGGTCATAAATCATATGCTGCCACGTACTCCAAAGGAATACATCCATCGTGTGGGACGCACAGCCAGAGCAGGCAGACAAGGCATGGCCATTTCTATATTTAGATTCCCACGAGATCTGGAACTGTTGGCCGCCATCGAAGCAGAGATCAATACCAAGCTGACGGAACATCCCATAGATCGTATGTTTGTTTTGTAGAAGGTTCTTTCAAATTATTTATGCATGATTTCTTAACCATTTTAGAGCGCATGGTGGAGCGCATCTTCATGCAGGTGAATGTGACGAGACGTGAATCTGAAATGCAGCTGGACAACAATGACTTTGATGAACGCGCCCAGAACTACAGGCGAAAGACCTGGATTATGGAGGGCAAGGACCCAGACGAAATGGAGGCACTGTAAGTAAACTATTCCTAATGAAATTCCTTTTAAATTAATTTATTTCAATTTTATCCTCAGCTATCGCAAAAAGCAAAAGGATAAACTGCGGGAGATACGCCGCAAGCGTAAGGAACAGCAGCAAACAGAGGGAGGAGCCAATGCTGAGGGCAAAGCGCTCTTACAGGATGATCGCTTTAAGTCCGTGGACAGTGCACGCTTTGAAAAGAAGTTCCGTAAGCGCCCGGCAAAGGATGCGAAAGATGCTAAGGAGATCAAACCAAAACTAAGCAAAACCAACGCCACCAATGCAAAGCGCTTGGGAAAGGATGCGGCGAAGCAAAAAGGAAGTAAATCCAACACATCAATGAATCCCAAGCGCAAAGCAAAACTGAAGAAATAAAGTCTATAATTTATAGAGTATATATAAAATGGTTATATTACAAAACAAATAACTTTTGAGCTTACACTACTAAGCAGTTGCACAACGCATCAATTAAATATTTTAGTTAATTTCAGTTAATTCAGACAGGCTTCATTCAAATGCAGGGCAGGCACTTCTTCACTTTAGTAATCAGTCTAGGGCGATCGTGAGCAGTGCATCCTGGGGAACGACCTCGAACAGCACCTTGGCACCATCGTTGAAGGGGTAACATATGCTGCCATCAATGACCAGATCTGCAAGAGAAATTGAATGTTAATCGAGCGAGTCTTATGGCATTCCTCTCCACTCCACTCACTTGCATCGATGCAGTGCGACTTGACAAACACACTCTGCACAAAGTCACGCGCCTTGAAAGTCTTAGGTTTGGGCCACACTCCCACACAGATTTGCTCACGAATGGAGTAGCAGAGGCGTGGATCGTCGGGCGCAAAGAGCAGGCCTTGATTGTAGCGGTGTGCGATCTCTTCGCAGTTGTTGAGCAGCTTTTGCACCTCAGGGGAGTCACGGTTGGGCAGTGATCTGAGCAGATCTTCCACATCGCTGCAGCTGATGCGATTGATGCTCGTGTGCCAGGATGTAGAGCCAGTGCCAGTGCTCACACACAGTCCCGAGCACTTTGTCTTGTTAACCACATCCTGATGGTCCAGCACTAGCTGCAAGTGGGACACGCGAGCCGAGAGATGTTCACCAATGAAGACCTGTGAAGGGAATAGAGTGAGTAAGGATTCCCTTTGCCACCTTCCCGCTTTTCTTGGCTTACCTCGTTCAACGCAAGATAGGGCAACACTCGCTTCATTTTGGCCTTGTACTTGGTGGCCATTTTCTCGTCCAGCAGTTCCGGTGATGTGTCCACCTGCTCCATTTTGACAGTGGTGTGCCTGAACAGGTCCGTCGACTCGGGAATCTTGCCATTGCTGCCCAGTAGTGTGGTACGTATACGCGAGCGATGCATCCACTTGAAGTCACCCTAGGAAAGCAAAAGAGATTAGTGTCAACTAAAGAGGAACTAATGTCAGAGAACAAACACTACTTACATGCTTGATGCGACCCACTGCCTCTTCGGGATTCTCCGAGTACTGCTTGGGCAGCATCAGTCGTCCCTCGGAGTGCTGTGGATCCGAATTGAAGCCCACTATCGGCGTCTTCTGCTGGCTGAGTGCAAACAGAGGACTGGCGCGATTGGCGGACAGCAGAAAGGTGCCGTCGCCGCCAACGGGGACTATAACATCCGCCCAGCTCATGACATCCTTGCTCAATGAGCTTCTAAATTCAAGTCTGCTCTTTTAATAAAATCAACAGCGACAAGGACACATTATGCGGGGATGGTGGGAATAGATGCGATTAGATTCAGAGTTGGATGATGACGTGGACGACGACCAAGACGACGTAGACATACCACATGGACATAGGCACAAGCGAAGCCACAAAGACGGAAGCACACACAGAGGAGACGCAGACAACAAACAAACGTACGTTAGAAATACTAGAATCGTAGTCATAATATCAAGGCCAGGACTCAGGAGGGGGTACGCACCTGCTCGAGAGTTTCACCTCGCAGCCCACGTTCTCGAAGCTCTGCACGACGCGCCTCTCGAAATCCTTATGCAGATTGTGCAGGTAGAGTAGCATCTCCAAATCGGTGCCTCGATCGCGTAGCTTCTTCTCGAGCTGCTCTCGTGACAGCTCCGGGTGGCGCAGTTGCTCCATTTCATAGCGAGATAACTTCGATACGACCAGCGCACGCTTCAGTTTAAAGTTTGTAGGCGAGAAGTTTGAGTATTCTGCTCAAAAGGAAATGACAAAAACACGTTCAATAGAAATAAACAAGATGATGTTGTACTTATAAGCTCGGGCAATGTTTTGACAATCACAGCCGAATTCTTTGAGGGCATTATAAGGCTTATATCCTATATATAATTACTTTCAGATTGACAAGAAATGCTCATAAACGACATTCGATTTAAGATATTCCATAAAATTACTGAGAACTGTCTGCTATATTTGTATTTTGTAGATAAGATACGAGTTCAAATAAAACAATTTCTTTCAAGATAATCTACAAATAATGCGATTCCTGACATTGTCAGGCCTTATCTCACACGTCCCGGGCCTAAGCCGATAGCAAACGGAAACAAAAACAAAAAGTCGTATGGTAAACAACGAGAGGAAGAGAGAACTAGGGAATACTGGTACTCGAGATCTATAAATCTCGATCTGGGACTGGGGCTTACCTTTCGCAAATTGTTTTATCAACTGCTTGGACTTCAACATGACGGCAAAAATAGGGGGCAGGGAGAGGATCGTTCACATATGTAAGCAATAATTAAGTGTGCGCGTGTGTGTGTGTTGGTCACGTAAGTGTAATTGAAATTCTTTATTTAAATCAATTCAACATTAAACCGATAACAAATTAAATGTTTGTAATTGTGGTATTCATAGATAATATTTTTAGAACATATAAAAAAACTGAAAAAGAAAACGGGTTTTTCCTCTAAGAACTTCTAATTACTATGCACATTAATCGGGGCGGTTATTTTAGTGTATTGCTCTATTAACTAAATGTGGATCAATTAATATTATCACACTGCCGACGACGATCAATATAAGACGTCTACGCTCCCGGTCTTTATTAGATTAACTGATTGATTGTTGCTTCTCGCTCGTTATTCCTCGCTCTGCTCTGTGCTGCGTCATTTATCGCCGTTTGTTTCTATTTTTGTTCGCTTTCGCTTTACATCTCTCACTGTCAGTTTAGCTCTTGTTGTGCATTGCTGATAAGCGGCACGGCCTTTTCTTATCAACCAAAAAAATAATAATAAAACAAAAACACAAATACGTTCGTTTCAAGTCGGTATGTGGCTTTGTGTGTGTGTGTCGTCTGTGTGAGTTGACACTCACAGGTTAATTTCGATTCTTGGTCATATCGATTATTTTCTTCTTATCGCGTATTCATTGTGAATCAAAAATATCGCAATTTTGAATTGTCAATTATAACGATGAATGCAGCTTTCTCGCTCTATCTCTTATTCTGCTGTGTCCTAACTTCGCAATATTGTGAACTTCGATGAAATGTTTTTACAGTTAGCGAATTAAAAATAATCTAAATGGTTTTCTTCTCTCTACTTAAATCGATGATACATCCGCAGATCGGTGGCCTCCGCTTTAATATCCACGTCCAACCCGTCGGGTTCTCCAGCAAGTCTTTTATTTTGCTTTTTAATGGAAGTATAATGTGTGTTGTTTAATGAAAGTATAATGTGGATTGCATATTATTTGATTGGTAGAGGAAACTCACCTGCAATTGAGACAGTTCCTGCTGCACCTCCCCATTTAGATCGGGCTTGTGGAAGACACTGCTTAACAGCAACATAGCATTCTTGGCCACCTCCTGTACATCCAAATTCTGAAAACTACTTTTGTCCATATTCATCAGATCCGCCAAACGTAAAGAATCTGATGGAATGGGTTGGATCTGATGATTCTGATTCTGTCTATCATACATCGATCGGTTGACACTACTGCATGGCAACTGATTTGAACAGTTATAAAGTGGACGTCCCAAATGACTGGCAGCAGTGTTATTATTTCCAATTTGATTGGCTGTATTGATCAGTGAAGTGATGGAGTGCGAACAATTCCAGTTATTCGAAAAAGTTTCTGATCTGGAATCATTCATCATCAATCGATTGACTTGGCTGCTTTCCATGGAATTCTGCGGTCCAAAGTTAGGAGAGCCACGCAAATGCATTTGTTGAAAGTTATTTTTAATATTCGCTAATACCTGTTGCTGATTGTAATTATTGTGGTCTTGAGAATAATTATTAAATGCATTGCGAACTCTCTGCTCCATTTGGCCACGTTGCATATTGCGATGTCCTAGCCGATTTTGTATGGGTATTCGACCATTATTGCATCGACTGTTGTTGTTGCTCCCACGATTATAGCAACCTTGCTGCTGCTGCTGCATTCTTGGCCCTGTACGTGATGGCAACTGACCCCGGGGTGCATCGTTCGGAACCAACGGAGCTGATCCTGTGGGTCGATTCATATTAATCGGTTGTATGCGCCACTGCGCCGATTTGACTTTCTCAATTGACGGCGGGCTTAGTGTTCCATTATTGGTTGTTGCCAATGAATCGTCAATATTTTCGTACATTTGATCAAACTCATTTGCCTCAAACACTATTTGATTTATGTTCGCATCCTGTATGCTGGAATTGAACTCATCTTCCATGTCTACATCTTCATCTTCATCCTCTTCCTCTTCGTCATCACCAGCTGCATCCTTGTATGATTGCAGGCGCGCCGCTTGTCGTTTCTTCCGATTCCCTTCGTATCCAGGATAACGTTTGGGTATAGTCGGCTTGGGCAGTACGCAGTGATCATAATAGTCGTCTGCAAGAAAGTGCATTTAATTTAAACTTTTCTTATTATGTTTTGTTTATCTCACCAAGAGGCATTAAAACAGCAGCAGAATTGTGAGTCGTCATTGTTTCAATAAGTTCTGATATTGATAATTCCAAAAATTATCAAATTGAAACCTGATGCAATTGAATTACAATAAAAGTTTGTAGGCGGTCAATTTAACAGTTAGAATTTTTGACAAATGCATGTGTATGACTCAAAGTTGTATTGCAGAATATCAAACTATCGATAAAATACTGTTCGTGGTATGCGACTCTGTGTTAGTATTTTTGTAATATTCTTGCATTAAGATCTCATTCACCGCAGGCAACTTAGCTGTGTTCCGTCACTTTGATTTCAGTTGCAGAACGTGCAGCAGATGCATCATAAGATTTTTAAAATGTAAGTATTGTATTAAAGTTAAAAATTTAGAAATGAGATTGCAGCACATATAACTGTGATTAGAGTATGAAATGCCTAGTTTCAGAACTCACTGCTGCAAGATCAATGTAAATTGTAGGTAAATGTTTCGCATTGCCGGCTATAATTTATATTGTAGTCACGTGGCCTTGGGTACGACACCTACAACTGTACATCTATATCATATAATATGCTATTTTTATTGTTTGCTAATTATTTTCTCGTTGTTTACAGGTGAAACGCCAATAGTTGAGCCGGATTTTTAACGGCATGGATAAATTGAGTAAGCATTTCCAATAGTTTTCTAAAACTTGTCCATGTGCGAACACGAGTCGCTGGTGTAAAGATATTATATTCCACTTTAGCTAGTGCTTTTTATCTGTTCGCAGAACAATCTGTACTTCGCCCAAGCATAACCCAAATTTGTCTAGCCAGAAATTTGCGGTGCATATTTTTTTCGTGAAGTCGACAATATATTTAAAAATTAACTAAGTTTGGTTAGTCAATTCACCTTTACTAATAGATTATTCCCATCTGTTTCGCAGGTTTGAAAAAAATGGAAAATCCATTAATAACGGAAATACCCTCCGGAAGTTCCTCTAAAGAACGAGGTAAGTTATTTGTTTTATGACTAACGAATTCAGATTATCTTCCTGATGATATTTTACATTTCTGACACCTCATATGAATCAATGTGATTCCAACTATTTGTAATTAACAATCTGAAATACTTAACTACTTCAACACTTTGTCCTTTAACGTCACATAGATTTAATAAAGAATCTCTTCTTTGTAGGTTATGATAGGAATCACTGAGAAATGCTTATCTCTTAGACGCCTCGTGTGGTGGAAGCAATATTCCCAATAGGTTAGTATCTATACCACGCGCCACATTCATTACAAATTTGGAGTTTCAATGATGAACTCATAAACCATTCACAGACACCATATAAACGCGAAGCGTTGACAGACTTCTCCAATATTCTTTTGGAGTAAGCGAGTCTTGCCTAGCCGATTATGGACCATGGTTAATAAATTGGCACTGAGCATTCTGCCTCTTACATTCCCTTTACCATTTGTTAGCTAGTTTACTTATGCATCGCTCTGCCTCTACTTTCTTACAGCTCTGCGGGAAAGAAGATCTTTACCTACTCCCTGAATATATTTGAAATAAATAAACATTTATTATCAATCAAAAATCGTTTTTTACTATATTTGCTCGCTCTCGTAGAGCAATCTCTCGATCTTGCTTGGCAATCATGCGATCACCTTTTGATTTCTTGCCTATCCCTAGCTTGGGTAGGCCTCGATTGAGTCCCTCGAGCAGCACACACGCCTTGCAGGGCTGCTGTGACGAAACGAAGCCACAGCGCTCGCAGATACCACGCACTGGTTTCTTCACTGTATCCTTGAATCGCAGTTGCTCGCCCGAGTAGATGATGTCCATTATCACCGAGGGGCGCACCTTCTCGAGATCTTTAAGGAATGCACGTGCATGTCCCCGATACGCATTCGGGGCGAACACACACTCAGTGGAAAAGTAGACCAGCTTCTTGTAGTGCGCGTACATGACGATCTCCTTTTCATAGCTATATTTCAATGGCTTCACACGTGGAATAGAATCTTCTCCGCCGCCTGTCCTGATGTCCGTGCAACGCCTTAACCGTGCGGTGTCGCCACGTAGAATATTCATTAGCACCGTCTCGGCAATATCGTCAGCGTTGTGGCCTGTGGCTATGCTGTCCACCTCCAGCAGCTTGGCTCCCCTGTCCAATGCCTGTCGACGGAAGACGCCACAGAATGTGCAGTTGTTGGATCGTCCGATCTGAGCAACAATCCGATCCATAGTCCAACCGTATAACTCCTCATAGGAAAGGATTTTCAATGGCATTTTATAGTCATCCCGATTCTGCTTTACTGTCTCCAAACTGTCGTCCCGATAACCCGTGATGCCTTCGTCTATGGAGAGTAGCACCAAATCCAACCCATAATCGTGTCGTTCATTGAGCAGCTTCAGTCTGCAATAAAAGTTGAGATCAGAAAAAGGCAATGATTGTCACTAGGGAGTAGCTTACACATGTGCCAGCACTGTGGAGTCCTTGCCACCGCTGGCTGCTACGGCAACCTTTTCTCCACGTCGAAAGAGATTGCTCGAGGAGATTGTGTGATGGATCTCAGCCTCGAAAGCGGCAAAGAAACATTCCTTACACAGTGCATCGCCAGTTTTCGGACGCTGGAATAAAGTTTCGATATACTTTCCTGCATTTGTTTCATTTTAAGAATCTACTCACCTTCAAGGTAGCCCGATTTCCACACTTAGCTTTACAATCTATGGGCATTTCCAACAGCAAAATAAATATGAATTGTTTATAAATAAATAACGTGCAGTGCACGCCACACAGTTACAATCGCTGTTCTGTTATCGATAGATTGAAAAGAGTGTTGAACTAGTGCTCAAAATACTAAAGTTTTAACGAAACAGCTGATACGTTATTGGCAAGGGAATATCCATAATGATTCAAAGTGGTTCTATTAAATGCCAACAATTTTAAATTATGAGTTTAGATGATGAAAACGAAGCATATATTTACAACAAATTATATCGCAGCAGAGGGAAGTGTGGTAAGTGAACCCAGTTTCGAATATACTCTGTTTTTAACTCTACCTTTTCTCTTAATCACAGCAATCTACGCTCGCCTATCGGATGTTTACGTTGAGCCGAAGCCAAAATACAATGCCAGGAGCCTAATCCCCATGGCCGAAGAGGCTACCCCGATCACATTTGATGTTCACCATGACATTTGGTTTCAGATTGCTCTGCGTCTGGATCCGGAGGATGTGCAAACCTTTGCTCTGGTCTGCAAACAGTTTTCCAAATTGGTGAACTCCAGAATCTTCTGGCGGAACATGTACAAGCGACACTGCCTAAGCGGGTCCTCTACTAAAGCCTGGAACTTGGAACTGCCCGCCCAGCTTCAGTTGAGGCAAATACAAAACTTTGATACGAAAACCATGCGAGCGCAGGTTATCGAAGCGTTCTTCCATTGCTATCGCCCGCTGAGGATGCGCTTGGAGCTGGAATACAAGCTTGACTGGCTGCTGCAACGCACCTTTGTGACCTGCACACAGAAGCTGTTTCAGTGCTTTTGGATCATATCCTACACGTTTTGTAATCAGCAAACGTCACAATTGCCATCATTGGCACTCGGGGATCAAGAACTGCCCACCGAGGTTGTGAATGATTGGGAATCACTTGCAGATGATGATGATGTACCGGCGAGGTTCTCGTCAACTAGTCTCCATGAAGGTTTTATGCTGCTTATTGTCATCTCTCGGGAATTCATGCCTCTTCCTATGCAATTGCTCTACAATCTTCAGCAAACGCGTTTTCGCCTTAAGGCCACCAGAGAGATGCTATCTACAGATATGCGCGCCCAGAATCTGGAGCTGGACTTTGTTGAGGACAAAACCAACAGCCAGTTGAGCGTAACTGTAAAATATTCACGTGTAAAGTACAAAGTGCTGCCCTGGTGGCATCCTGACTTCAAGAGGTTTCTTAAAAATAAATAGTGTGATCTGTAAATAAAGACTTTCGATCCGTATTCCATTATGAAAGGTGTAAGTAGTCGATAAAGCGATCGTTCTCTTTCTTTCGTTTCACTTTCTTGGTGTCTAATCTGACCCAGTTGCTTGTTTTTAGGAGCAGAGTAAATTGATAAGCCTTACAGATTATCAGCTCAGGGTATAGAGACACGTCACTTAGTTGTTTAGGTTCTTTCAATTTCATTAATTTATTAACAATATGCACAATGCGAAACCGAAGAGTCTTAAATTGTTTATCTTTTCATTTATTATGGCCGGTGCCCAATTCTTCGTATTCTCAGTGACCGACAAACCGTTATCTTTGGAGTGTGTTTGCACATTACTTAAACAAGGTGTCGCTACATGTGTAGGAACTACCTACACAGGTACCCCTCGATTGATAGATAAAGCACTGATAATGCACTTTTATCTCGTTGTATATATAAAATGCTTTTATTGATACGTTACATGATATAAAAGCGAATGTCATATGTATAATAGGTTAATAAGTAGATTACAACTGGAAGATATCCGATATATATACACTTTGATCTTAAACATAATTGTGAAATACATACAAAACATGCAAAGAGGTGGTCGTTACATAATTACATAATTAATTTAGTCTACGATCTTGTCGTTGATCGTGTCGAGTGTCTTTCAAACCTTCACACCTTGCCCAGCACATCATGCCCGTAGGGCTTCTTCCGGTAGCCCCCCTTGAAGGCGAACAGCTTGAAGGCCACCACCATCATGACGATGCAGAAGGCGTACAGGAACATGCCCATTCGCATGTCCATGTCAGAGAAGACGTTGGAGATCTGACGCTTTTGCCGCATAGTTTCGAGCGTCTCGTGGAGGAGCTCCTCGTGCTGCACGCCATAGCGGCTGACAAACTGAGGATTATGTATATTCTTGAGGAAGCTAAGTACAGCGTCCCGGTTCCACTTGATATCCTCGTTCTTGGAGCCCGCTAAACGACATTGACCGCAGCTGCTTGCACTGGGAAACTGTTGCTTGGGGAACTGTGGATCCTCTGTGGAATCTCCTGCAAGACGCTTGTTCACCACATTGTGGGACTCCCACAGCCACAAGACTGCCTCATCCTTTGTTGGAACGTCCCAGATTTTGCGCGTCGCTGCCATAGCCTGAAAAATATTGATGGTTCAATGAGGTCGATCTATATAACGCACGCTTCTGGCTCTCCAACTGTTCAACCATTTGAACAGCTGGGCGAGAAAGAGAACAACAAGCATTCAGGTCGCACAGAAAGTCAACAGAACCTGTCACCTTATTGGAGGTAAACTGGTTGCGTAATTCATATCCGCCACATCAAGAGAAGCAGTGAATCGTAGTGAAAACACTCGATTAACCAATGGAAAAAACGTGACTGCTCAATTAAAGTGTTTATCAGCAGAATAAGCTTCTTTAACTTTTACTTGCACTCTCCCCCAGATATAACATACAAAACAATAAGGGCTTTGACCCCACACGCATAATGCTGAAAGAGAGCTTGATCAGCGAAAGAATACGGAAACATCGGGAACAATATTAAGTTAAGTGGGTTACTGAGACTAACCTAGGAGTTGCATGTTATTTCGCAATGTTTTTTTTTCATTACATCATAAGGGATCAGTAATATATCTTTATCTTAAGCTAACGTGTATCAGGAGTTGATACTTCTCTACATATGAGCAATTCTAAGTAGGTTGTTATGGTCAAATGAAAGTCAAAAGTTACCAAGATCTACTAATAGTTGCCAAAAGTGCAAACTCATTTGCCGCTTCAGTTGCCGAATAAACAAGGAAGGCTTTATAGTTACAATGGTAAATAAGTTTAGTATACTATATAGTATATTAGGTATAATAGTTTTGTTTGCTTTGTTTGAATTAACTTTTTTCTACCTCGAATTAAAGGAACGTGTAAAATCAATTAAATTTTCATTTGAATTAATTCATTGTTTGCTGAATTTAACAAATTTGTATAGAAATGAAAGTGTTGAGTCGAGGTCTGCCAGTTTTGTATACCCCATACTAGTTGAATAGCCCAAAGAGGGTCTACTAACGCAGGTAGACTAAAAAGACAAAAGATATTGCCTACATGCCGAAGTAGTCATTTTAGAGTATGCTTTGTCTACGTAGACCCAAATTTAGGTCTGCGAAACTCGTTTCTCGAGGGCAGAGCGAAGTGAGTGACTACTTGGATATGTGGGGGACCCTACACCATATCAGCTGAGGGTACTGGGTGTTTATCTGTACAATATACTCGACTCCGTTTGGCCTGCCTGCCTGCCTCTCTGACTCTGCATACTTTATTGTTATTGTCTACGTTTTTAATCTTTCGTATTTTGCGGCACAATCATCTATACTATAATCGGGAAAATAGCAATACAAGCAGATATCGTGACAGGCGCCTTAAGTTTGCTACGTGGAAAATACAATTATCGTGTTGAAGAGTATAAATTAGTCTCACTTGCTAGATTTAATGTGGGCAATAACTCAAAGGCAGGAGGTCACTACTAAAAACGGATGATCTCATGGAGAAAATATCATTAGCACGTAGGCCCTATTTATGCATATACTCGTATGTAGGTGTAAGAGAAGGTAAGAAAGAGAGGGAGATTGGGACGTGACTCACCTGGAAGTGATTGGCGCAATCGGTGCAACCAAAGAAGTTCTTAATGTAGCCGTGCATGGCCTGCAGCACCTCGAGAGGATCCTGTGTGTCCTCGTTCCCTGCTGCCTGGACAGACATGAAGTGGAACAGCGTCCAGAGGGAGCAACTGAAGCCACGTAAATGGGGATTGGAACCAGCGCATCCCACGTAGTGATTGGTGGAGTAAATGGGACCATGTTTCTCCTCCAGACGACGTAGTTCCTGCTCAAATTGCGCTCCCGTAAGCTTCTGGTTGAACTGCACCACGTAATCCTTGAGATTGGTGACCATATTGCGTCCACGCGAGCCAAGTGGATTGTATCTTTGGAGAACAGTGAGGAAACGTTGCAGCGCCAGCAGTTTCTCGCCACTAATCTCCGTCGCCTTGGGCACTTCGTTGTGGAGAATGGTGCGTATGGCCATCTCAAGATCGGCTTGGTAGATCAAATGCTTATTGCGATGCACCTCCTTGAGGATGTTGTCGAGTTCAGTGTTGTTCGTGGGGCTACTCTCGTGGTGCTCCTGCTGATGATTCGATGACTGATCTGGTTTGGGTGTCAGATTAACCGCACGCAGTGCATCCTCAATGGTTTTGGCATAAGCCTCCGCTGTCTGCTTTGTTGGTATATGCGTCTTTACATTACCCTTGCGATCCACCAGTGCGAGCTCGTTCTTCTTGATGTCCACTTTGAATTTCGTTGCCACGGCGGCATCGTTGAAACGACGCACTTGCACGGCAGGCCAAGCGGCCAGGAAGAGCGCTGTCTGTATGCCCAGTGTGGAGTTCTCTGTCTCGTGGATTAGCGCTATGTATTCCCGCTTACTGTTGAGCCCTTCGAAGAGCGAGGGGGCTGTGTCAGCTTCCGTGACGGGTGAGGTATTTGGCCAGGCTGTGTTGTTTACCGTACGATTCTCTGCAGCCACCAGATTAGCTAAGATGTTACGTATCTCTGCAGGATCCTGGGATTGCACATTCTGTCCAAACTCATTCGTGTTGGCCTGGAAGCCTGGACTGATGTATCGCAGTGTGGGATAACCCATCACCTCGTAGGTGCGACAGATGCCATTGTTTTCTTCCGCAGCACAATCAATTGCTGACACTGCGATAACCTCACGCCAGGGATACAGTTGCTCTGCCACCTGTTTGTAGGTGGGCGCAAAGCGCCTGCAGTGCCCACAGTACGTGTTGTAGAACTCCACGAGCGTCGCGTGGTTCTGCTCCAGCACAGACTCATTGAAGTTGCCCACTGTGAGCTTGACCACCTTATCCTTGTCATCGTACAGGCCCAGCTCCTCGTTGGCCGGCTCTGATTGTTGCTTCATCAGTGACTCGTAGCGATTTAGGGGCACTCCAGCACTTGCCACTTGCAGAATTACGAGAACGGTGCCCACGGCAAGAGAAACTGCCAGCTGCGCACCTTGTCGCGACATTGTTGTTATTGTTATTCTTCTTGCTTGTTACTGCTACTGCTGGTGCTACTGCTGCTAGGTGTTGTAGGTGTTCTGTGGGCAATGCAATGAGCGCGACTGATACGTTCTACCGTTTCATTTGGAATGTTTTATGGTTTCAACAATTTTGATTAGCTATTGAAGTGTTTCACTCTCCCTCTCTCTCTCTCTGTCTCTCTTTGGTGTCTCTGCTTCTTCCCCTTGATAGTGATGAGCATTGCCAGTGATTGAGTCACGGAATGAGTCTGCATTAAAAATCGCGAATTACGCTGGATTAAGTAGGGCTAATTTTGTTAATTATACGATTAAAATGTTGTGTACTATATCGGTTATTAAATTACGTATTTAATTAAACTTATGAATGCATTTAAATGACTGACTTAAACAACAAAATCTCACTTAAATAATCGTTTGGATTATCCCAACGTTCATTCACTTAGTCCGATTACCGATCGAGTACGTTTTGCAGTGATTACAAACCAAGTACTTACTACCGAGTGAGTACTAATCGAGCTGTTCTGTTTATAGCTGCTATCGATAAATAAAAAATACCATGTTTATTGATACCCAGCATACTTCAAATTACACATTAAAAATTCATAAATTTCTCTCGTTTAATGTATTAAAATGATTCTTCGCTCTTTAAATCGAGTCTTCAGGCCACCGAGTGTAACCGATGCAGGATGTATTTTGCTTATTGGGATTTTTGTGCCGGTCACATATATTTTCCAAGTGACAATCGTGCTCCCAGAATTGACCCATATGGGTGGTTTGTTGTACACCATTCTATGGCTGGCCGCGTTATTTGTGGTCTTTAATATATCATCCAACTTGTTGGCAGCCATGCTGGTGGACACCACCATTAAAAGTAAGTAAACTCTGATTTCCCATTTGTGTTGAAACGAATTAAATGTCTCTTCCTTGCAGTGGTGGACATATTGAAACCGCCGCAGGATCTGGAGCAGTTGAGCCAATGGCACATGTGTGACTGCTGTCAGGCATTGGTGCCGCCTCGCTCCTGGCACTGCGAGATCTGTGATGTGTGTGTGCTGAAGAGGGATCATCATTGTCGGTTTACAGGCTGCTGTATAGGACACCATAATTATCGATATTTCTTTTTCTTCTTGGTCTACCTCAGTTTGGGTTCTTTAGTCTCTGTGATCACCGCCAGTATTTACTTATGGTACCTTCACTTCGATACCTATTGGAGTCTCTCCACATTAGTAACCGTGTTGTTCCCCATGCTGAGCTTCGCTCTTTACGCCAGCTGGGAGAGCTTCTACATGCTTATCTACGAACTGAATCTCCTGGCCTTTGGGATGTCCACGCTGCTGCTTATCTACCATTCCCCAATCTTTACGCGAGGCGCTGTGATGAAGCAGCGGCGGAGTACCACATACGACTTGGGTCTGCGTCAGAATGCGGAAATGGTGCTCGGGAAGCGAATGCACTTGACGTGGCTATCGCCATTCGTCCGCAGTGAGTTGCCCCACGACGGCATCAACTGGATACCAAACCCAAAGAAGAGCGAATGAGCCGCGCAATCTTTCTCTGTGACTAGTCAGTGACAAAGCAATCTCTCTTGTAATCTCGTCTAGGTCGATCTTAATGGACAATTGAATAGTATTAAGTAATGCATTCCCCTTGCATTTATTTATACAATATTTTGGGTTTATTGCAATTATACAAAACAATTTTAACGAATCGATTCTTACTTTTCTAGAAAGCTGTCGCCCACTAGCGACTTCAGCTTGGCCAAATGCACTTCGTTCAGCGTGAACCCGTCGTGGATGCGCTGTGCCAGCGTACTCGTCTCCATGTTGTTCTCCACGGCATATTGCAGTGCAGTTAGTGCTAGACTGGGCGCCTTGTTTACCACACTGGCTTCCACGTATTCCAGCAATGCGCTCTCCGCGGGCGTACCGGGTATGCGATGCTGCTGCTTGTCGATGTAGGTGAACACCTCACTAGCCTTGTCGAAGTTACTGTTGCTCCGCACGATCAATGTCAGAATATCGCCCAGCATTTGACCGGTGAAGGAGACCTTGCGGGCACGATTACCAGATTCCTCAATCTTATTGTAAATGTCCAAGGCAACTTTGGCGCACTGCTCAGGCAGCTCCTGTTGCGAGGGCAGCTCAGGATTGGCGCGATTATCCACCATAATACGAAGTACATAGAGCAGCAAACTCTCGCGATGTGTGTGATCGAAAATAACCATGTCGGACCAAATGCGAGGCACGTGTTCGACTGCGCCGTTGATTTCTATGGCTCTCAGGATCTCCTCCATAATACCCGGTTCGGGTGTGTATATGTTTGGAACAAGCAGGTCATATGTGTGCATAAAGTCTTCGATTGACTCTGTCTGGCAGAGCAAAGCTAGGTAATTGCGGTAGTAGACAGACTCCTTGAACGAATCACCAATCAGGTCGTAGTTTTTGCCCGTGTGAAGCAGTGCATCCACCTTCTTGGCCAAAGCCTTGTCGTGTAAATGATTGCGGCAGACATCCATAGCTGTTGCGAAGAAATACGTATCCTTGGGATGCTCAATCTTAAACTCCTTGTTGCCAATATCGTTGAGTATGTCCACGATAACGTGCGAGACCGGAGCACGTTCCCTACAGAAGATAATCAGCAAATAGTAGTAGGTGCCCAGGCTGGGAGTCACGCCAAGTTGCTTGAATTCTGGCAGCACTTTCAGCGCAGAGCTACGAGCCAGTTTAAAGTTCCCAAATGAGCTGATGCACTGCAGCAGGGCATTAAGTGTTCCTAGGTTGGGACGCAGCTGTTGCTGTACCATTTGCTGCAACAGATCATTGCATAGTTGCCAACGCTGATCCGCTGTTTCCTTGAGGTAACTAGCCACCTCAATTATTGCATTAAAGGTATTGGTATCCAGCTGTATTTGCCTCTCCGTAGCCTCCTGGAACAGCGCAAACGCTCTTTCGCACTGCAAGTACTTGGCCATGCCGCGGATGAGAGCTGCATAGGACTGTGGCGTCTTTGGTTCAATGGCCGCATAGAGGTTCTCTGCCAAATCACCATCCTTCCAGGTCTTGCCATGTCTCTCACGTCGCCGACTGTTCTGCAAGAACCAACGTTCTTCGATATACTCCTCTGGCAACGGCTCTTGGTTGTTGTAGAAGCAAACGAGCTCCAAGAGGCTTTGTTTTTGTGCCTGGCTAACTTCGATGCCCTTCTTTTCCAGCAGATTGTACACCAGCACGGCATCTGATAGTTCTCCTTGTTTAATAAGTTGATCCAGCGAGCTTGCATTCACCTCAGACTCCTCTGTGAACACTTGGCTGGGTGCAAACTTCTCAATTGGTGGCTCTGCCTCATGGTGCTGCAATGAATTAAAAACATTTAATTCAATTCTAATTACTTAGCTTATACTCACCAGAAACAGATCTCGATGTTCCTCCTTTATCCAGTTGGCCGCTTTGCGTCCAGCCTCCTTGGACAATGCAAAGGTTCGCTTGCCAACATTTGACAAAGGTATCAGGTAGGGATCATCGTGGAATTTATAGTGTGGCGCTGTTGGATCCCGTCCAACGGTGCTGGCTAACGCCTGCAGCAGATCTGTAGGCGACCGCTCAATCCGATTGGGAATTTCAATGTGCTCCTCAGCCGGCGGCGCAGCGGTTGTGTAATGTGTGCCGTTACCACTGGCGATGTGACGGACCAGCCTGGACCGAGGCAACAATCTCAGTTGTCGTGAAAGATACATTATCACTGATTTCCGACCGTATATAACTGCACTTTAACTTAGAAATTATAAAATTAGTTATTATAAATAAATGTCGAGAAAGAGCAGCAATGCAAGCAATGTGACCAGAGGAATGTGCAACAGCTGGCGATTCCGATTGCTCGATAACGCGGCAACATGTGGCGGCTCTTCGATATGTTGCTCCACACTTAACGAAACTTGCTCCACACACAAATTCAAAACAAAGCCAATGATATTTAAAAGTTTATTATCATATAAGCTCGATAGTGAAAATATAAATATACAAATGGAATTGAAGGTCTATATTTATGGGAAGTAAAGAATGATGGAAAGTCGAGTTTCAGCTTAGCTGCCATGCGCTTCAGTCGCTCGCTGTCGCTGAGCGTGATCGCGTCTTGTCTGCCAGTCTTGAATTTCGCGAGAATAATGTCAAAGCCGATCTTATATTACGATGACCGCAGCCCGCCGGTGCGCAGTTGCCTTATGTTAATTAAAATGCTGGATATAGACGTGGAGATGCGCTACGTTGACTTATTCAAGGGGGCGCAATTCGAGAAACAGTTCTTGGCGGTAAGAAATGCAAATCGTATACAGAACAGACACAACTAATCCCTCCTTCCCTTTTCCAGCTGAATCCACAGCACAGCGTACCCACGCTTGTGCATAATGATCTGGTGCTCACCGATAGCCATGTAATACTAATACATCTGGCCGAGCAGTTCGACGCCTCCGGCAAACTGTGGCCCCAGGAGGAGCCGGGGGCAAGGCTGAAGGTGCTTAATCGCCTCTTCTTCGAGTGCTCCTTTCTGTTCCGTCGTGACAGTGATTTAATGGTACATTGCTGTGCATTAATTGCCAAGCCATACACTTACTTATGCTATTCTTTTTCATCTCCCTCCTGCTGCAGTCGGAAATCGTGCGCAGGGAATACGCAAACGTGGATGTGGCTTACCACAAGCGCAAGCTGCACGAGGCATACGATGCCCTGGAACAGTACCTGGCCGGGCAAGAGTACATGGCTGGCGACGAGGTAAGCCTTCACCACACCAGCCCTGTGCAGTTTAATTGAGTTTAACGTTTCTCTTCTGTGGCTTTTATAGCTGACACTCGCCGATATATCCATTGTGACCACACTGAGTACAGTGAATCTCATGTTTCCAGTGGCAGCAGAGCAGTCTCGCTGGCCGCGACTGCTGCGCTGGTTTGCCACCATGCAGCAATTGGATGCCTACAAAGAGAATCGCATTGGCTTGGCCAAGCTGCGCGAGATTGTGCAGAAGATGGGCAAGTTTGAGTTTCCCTCCACGGATTAGGTGCGAGTTTGCATTGCAGAACAACCCGTTAATACGCGTGTAATATGCGTAATAATAAACAAAAAACCGCTAATGATATTTCTCAACTGTTTGGTCAGCCTTCATTAGCATAAGAGATGGAGTCCACTTGAACCCGCCGCCGTATTTGGAGGGTCAACTCCGGCTGTTTGCACTCCAAATGTTTGGCCAATATTTGCGTGGGTCGTCGCTTTGCGTAGCCCGGCATGTCATGCCTAATGGCCGTATCGAGTGCGCAAATTTGAGCTGGGTTATCCAGCAGGAGTGCGTGGCGCTAATTGCACGCACCCTAGCTAATTAACGAGGCTGCACAGAGGAGAAGGAGGTGAGGAGAAGCACGAGAAGCAGGAGGAGAAGGAGAAGGACCCGCGAGTCAGCAACTCCATCAAAGTTAAACGTACTTGTACGCACGTACTTAAGTACGCTAACTGGCATGCTTAGCCCCTCCTGCCTGCCTTCTCCCTTGGTATCTCCCCAGCATATTCTCCTGGCATTTTCCCTGCTCAGGTGCAACAGCATTTGCTTTGTGTTGGGAAAATCTTCTGGCCAAGCACGGCGTAAACTTTTGCGGCCAACAAGTTTTTCAATTTGCCGAGCAACATTTATCTGCAGCACAATGACCAAGCAGGGAGGACGCAGAGCAGGCAGCTGGGTTGCAGGACGTCCTTGTTGCATGCCCGCACAAAAGGTACATCCGGCGTAAATAAATAAACATTTCAACTATAGCCGCAAGAAGATGGAGCACCAAAGCTGGACTGCTCTGTTGGAACTTGACATGCAGCTGACACTGCGAACTTGGAGCGTGACATTGGCCCCTTGTCGCAAGTCAAATTCAATTATTGCTTTATATGTTTCACATATATATTCTATATTTATTTATTTATGCTCCAATTTATGGCAACCGCGCAGTTTATAACACACATAAAAATCTGTTTTGCGTTTCTCCCACAAACTGGGCCGGCGACTGGGCTTATTTATGGCCTGCAGTGCGGGATACGACGCGCCAGGATGCAGTGCGGCATTGCCCATAAACGTTAAAGAGGCGTATCGCGAGGGCGGGTCAACCAAGGGAAGCGGAAGTGCATTTAAACCGGAACCAGTGAGTGAATTCACATTTAATTCAATTTGTAATGCAAATAAATATGTTAATAGCAGGCAGCAGGCATAGAGGAAGTGGGCGGGGTAGCTACTCCCCCCAAAAACAGAAAAACTTGTACGGGTAGCCCATTAACAAAGCAGGCAACGCCTTTTGTCAAGAGGTGCCATAATTATGGTGCGAAATTAGCATGCCTGCTTGCGAGCCCATCAGAAGTCGGGGCAAATCGAGTTATAATGACAAAGACAACAACGGGAGCATCAACAACACTCTCCTAAAACTTTTTTATACCCATGATGAACATGTTTTAAACACGGTATATACGATTACTGTTTGAACATGATTCTCTTTTAAGGACTTTCCCACACAACATCGTTAAAAATACATTCGATATTTATGTGAACGGCCATTCTAATGAGCCTTTGGCCGCTGGATTGATTTGTCATCAAAGTAACGTATGAAACATGTTATGATGTTGGGATATTTTCCATGTTGCCCTCTATAAAAAGTTTGAAGATACAACCTCATCTTTATAAAGTCGTAGAAGAGTTAAATCAATCGATTTGCGATTGCCAGGTGACTTAAACACTTTCATTGAGTAGCTGAAATGGAAGTGCAGATAAGAAAGGCCTAGTTAGAGAAATATGATTATGAAATATTCTAACAACTTGAAAAGGAGGAACGTGTAGCCACAGCACTCTTCAAACTACCACAACACTATTCTAGGATCTTGGAGAAGGATCCCTTCAATTGTTTCTACTCAACATTATTAAGAACTCATTTAGTTCTCCTCCTTGTTTAGACGTTTACCAAATTCTACACAGGGTATTTAACAGTTGCTCCCCGTGCACTTCCTACACTTTCTTTCCTTACTCGTTATTATCTTTTTCCAGGCCGTGTGCGTGTGCAACTTGAGCCTAATGCTCAAAAAGTACATGTTGCAAATTGATTTAGCGGATTCTTGCTTTGAAGTCACAAGACAATTCCCACTCGAAGTAGAAGTCGAAGTCAATGAGGAGGTGCTGCTTCCCGGGACCATCAGTCTGTCAATTTGCACAATTTCTAGGCTCTGTTCGAAAGTTGAAAATCTGATTAGGTGCCGCCTGCTTGAGGAAGCTGCCTCCTGCTGCTTCCTGGCAGTTGCTTTAAAGTGTTAAAGCCGGCGATTCAATTAGGCGAGACGGATCCCAAAAACGTCGATGGTCAACTTAAGCAAGCTGGCTCGGGTTGGTCAAGCATTCCATCATCATCATCATCAACAGCAACAACAGCAGCAGCAGCATCAACACCACTTAAAGCAAATGTTTGTTGATTCCATTTGGGTCGCAGTGGAGAAGATTTTCTCTCACCCCCTTCGCGCTTGGGTTGCCAGCTGAATTATTGATTAAAGCGAGAACTTCCCTTTCGATTTTCGTCAAAATTTCAGGTATTTTTTTGCCAATTATTACCTGCTCCGTTTTTGTAGTTTTTCTTCTTCTTGTTTTCTTTATTGACTTTCCGACTAATTTTATCTGCTTTAAGCTTGAATGAGCCTCGTTTCCGACGCCTTAGTCGTTCATCCGTCTTGTGGCCAAACCTTTTTGTTGTTGCGGCTTCGGGAGACGACAGCGGCACATAAATAATTGAAATTCTCTGTCAATAAACGAAAGCGAGGAGGAAAACTTTTCTACCGCAGTGAGATGAAAAAGATGTTTACCTATTTGGCCTTTTTGGCCGTGCAAAAAAACAGTTCATTCCATTTTAATTGCATGCGGGAAACAGAAACAGAAACAGATAACAGACACGTTGGAGCAACAAAATTATATGCGAAACTTATAAATAACATGTGATTCTGATTCGGATTGCGAGTCCCGTTGCCCGGCGCTGTCCGCCGTTACCCGATTCCCGTTTGACTGTGATTTACCATGGGGCAAACGCGTCGTATACGCGATGTGCGACGTTTATTTTTATAGTGAAATGACGACATTGAGGCAAGAGATTTTCCAATTAAATGTTAAGCAGACGTCGACGCAGTGCGACTGTGTTGACTTTTGTTAAATAAATAAATAATGTGGTTATTTTTAGCAGGTCGACAAAGCGTACAAAAACGCCGACGCACAACTATTTCTGGCATTGTCCACAAACGGAACGAGTCCCCTCTAACTGTTTACAACAGGACCAAGAGCGAATCCTTGTTGGCGCAGCGCAGCAATGTTCGACTTCATTTCCGTTTCCGCGCCGTAAAACAACGGAAGTTTGCCAGAGTTCTTTAGACAATAGCCACAAGTGGGCTACGTCCCCCCTCCCCCCTTCATCCCTGCTAACAAGGCCCTTGAGGGGGGTGGGCAGGCGACACAGGCATTGATCCCATTTGCGCTTGACTTCATTTCGCATGCCCAGCAGCAGCAGCAGCGGAGGCAAACTGGGTCAGTCGAGAGGGAAGTGGGAATCACTCTAAGTCCTTGCTAGGGTATCCCTCTTGTTGCTTATTGTGTGCCCAGGAACGTGTCCTTTGTAGCGTTTTTCGTGTTGATTTATGTGCAAATAATCCCGCCGCATTTAGCCGAAAGTGCCAGACGCACTAGATGGACAAGTTAAGCTGCTTTTTTGGCCAGTTTGCGGCTGCTCGAGTGGGCAAAATCAAATTTACCAAAGCAAACAGGAAACAGGAAACGGAAAGTGGGTAAAAGTGTTAGAATGCTTCAAAATGGCGATAATGATTCGATCTCAATTAAGGCGCTCTCTAAGTTGTGCGCAATTGAAGAAGAAATTACAATGATAATTTAATTGCAATCATAATTTGCCAGCAACTGCGGCACAGCGCCTGGAGGCGAATTTAATTCACTTAAATGGCAAAAAGACAGAGCAGAAAGAAGACAGGGAGAAGAAGGGAAAGGGAGCGGAGTGGAAGGACTTGCAGGGGCAGTAGTAGGCCGTGCAAGTTGCTAAACATAAATTTTGTTAATTAAAAAATTGCTGCCTTGGGCGTGGGATGCGCAGAATGGCGCGAGGTGCGGCACAAAAGTATGTGAAACATCTTCTGGCACAGTGGGCATTAAAAATAAACGTCACGCAAGCAAGTGAACAAGAGAGAGAGATAGAGAGAGGGAAAGAGAAGGAGATAGCGACTGGAAGTTCTCGAACTATTCTGGCAGACTTTGCGCCTGTTGCTATAAATAGGCATAACCCAGCGCACAATTTCGCCACGACTTGGCACTGTTATCGAAACTGTATCCGCACTAGCGGCAAAAGTTATCGCCATCAAGGTCAAATGTGCTTGTGTGTGTGTGAGGCGTGTCGTCTCGCTCGTTTTGTTGTGCACATAAATAAAATATAACATTTATTAAGGGCATGCCGAATGTGAAATGTCTCGCCGGCTGGGCATATTCGACTACGGTATACCCTGTTAGGGACATGATAAGTAGAGAATAGTTATATATGCTGAATATATTCTGGAGAGTCCTTAGGTAGAGGAAGAAGAAGCTCTTTACCTCTTTATAGCTAGGTTATTTATTAGTTAGGTTAGGTTATTTATTGGCGAGGTTATGCTGAATGTGAAAGGAGACGCCAGGAGATCATAATTGACTGCTGCATACTCTGACAAGTTCTCAAAGTACGCGAAAAATAAGAAGGAAGTCGCATTAAATTCCTAGGAAACCCTTCTCTATCTTTATCAAACTTCAGCCCCAGGCAAACTTCGTATTCCCTAAACTTACTTAGGGTATTTCTTAGTCAGTCTTGCCCGCCCCTGTTACTTGTTTTTCTCTCTGTCATTTGCCATAATTTAAATTTCGTACTGTACTTACGCCTGCCTAAAGCGTTTTTCAATAACGAGAGACGCGTATAAATTAAATTAATTGCCTGGACATGAAAGCGACCTTTGACCTTGTTGGTTGTCAGTTTTCGGATTCGAAGATACCGAATTCCATTCGCCTTCATCATCGGAATGCGCCACTAAACATGTTTTCTGACAATTTTAGCTGTAATGAAAAATGTATGAAGAAAAAATTCTTCTTCTTTTAAGAGCGACGCAGACAGAGCAAGTTTAATTTGCCATCAGTTTCAAATGGAAAATGTCGAGAATTGAAAACAGTAAAGAAAATATATATCTTTCTAATCCTCTGATATATCGGAGATTGAGGGAATTGCAAAGCGACTAAGGAAATTCATTTTGGCTCTGATTGAATCCAGGCCTGCTGGGGATCTAAATGTAGCTTGTTCTCCCTCCCCCTCTTCGCCCTCGTCCTCTTCTTCATACTCCTCGAAGTCCTTTTCAATGTTCTCCATGTATTTGTAATTTGGCCTCACTGTATCTGCACTTGTGGCATCATCAATATCCTCGGATATATCCGAGAGAGAAGGTATTTCGAAGTACTTCAAGAAATCCATTTTGGCTTTGATTGTGTCTGCGCCCTGTTGGGGAGGTTGTTGTACATCCTCCTCATCATCATCATAGTCGAAATCTTCATTGAGTAGCAAGTCCACTTCACTGTCTTCTGCCGAGTCTACGTTCCTAGGCATTCTTGCAGTGCTGACTGAACAATTCTGCAAGTTGTCTACAAAGCAGGAAGATTGTTGCCTCTCATTTGCCTTGGGAATCGAAGTCTCCGATTCGCCGGTTCTGAAGCGCATATTGCGAGCCCTTTTCAGACGTTCTTTGCGTTCCTTCTTTTGCATTTCTTGGTCTAATAATTCTTTTTGTTTTCTTGTTTCTTCCTCGTGTTTAGTTTGAGATTCTTCTGAAGTTCTCTCCTCGAGCCTGCCCTCAATTATTGCATCCAGATCGGCTTCTGTTTCGCCTGCAAAAACATCACGCTCGGGGGGACTTTCATTTGGCCTGGACTCCACTTCAAAGGGAGCTTCTATAGATTGTCCAGTTTCTCTAGCTGCTCTAGCTCCTGCAGCCTCGGCATCTTCTTCCCTAACTTCTCTAGTCGCTCTCTTCGGCTTTCTTGCCTTCTTCTTTTCCATTGAAACTGGTTTTGTGTATTTTGTATTGTTTTAATTTGTTCATTTCAATGAAATCCAAACTATTTAGATTGCAAGTGTTGCTGGATTTCGCTTTCATTGTGAGAATTTCACTTTGTTTTCTTCGCTTTGCTAAACAAATTCTCCAAAGTGCTTTGCAATTGATTTAAAAGTATGCGAAACACTCATTGGGATCGAATCGTGGCCAATTTTAAGCATGAGCCAATGCATTCCGATTTCAAATGCGAATTATGAGCAAAATTTGCACACAATTTGATCGAAGGAGAAGAAAAGAAGGAAAGCCGACGAGGGAAAAGCGATGGTAGCAAGTGCAGCGCGTGAGTCCGAAAAATTTCCACTGTTTTCGGATGATCAACAATTTAACTTGGCTGCTGTGGACAGACAAGTGGAGGAAGAAGAAGCAGCAGAGAGGGGGCAGGGCGGGGGGAAGGTGAAAAGAATTAGCAGCCTGTTACACTTACTTCGTGGCGTCTATTTTCTTTTCAGAGATGAAAATTATTGAAATCGATTTTGCGTTGAGTTCTAAAATTAAAACGCACGACTCATGCCTCAGGCGAGGCGACGCTCAAAGTCAGCGGCTGCCACACTCAGAAAAAACAACAATATATTCTCACACTCACACACACTCTGGCACACACTCACACACACTCTGGCACACACACTCTGGCACACACTCTGGCACACTCAGTCCGACAACACCCACGCCCTGTTCACTGGCAGCTCGCCGCGATCGTTCCCATATACGACTCCGAATTCGGATATATTTTTGGAAAATTCTTGAACAGCCTCTGTGCGAGTGTGTGTGTGAGAGTCCGTGTGTGCGCGTCGATCTCTCGCTCTCGCGCTTTAAAAGCCGCATACGCCCTGTGGACGGGCATCAGTGTAGGCTTGCAGTAGCTTTGGTGAAGATCTAAACAATCCGCAACAACAAATCCTAAACAAAATGTCTCTTGAACGTGCTGTTCGTGCCAAGGTGAATAGAAACCAAAAGAATAGTGTTGGAAAATACTAAATTATGTGAAATTCAAATGAAAATACAATCGGGAAAAGTGTTGAAGATGTGAACTAAACTGGTTTTTGTTTGTTTTGAAATCTTTGTGCAGATTGCCGGCAAACGCAATCCCGAGATGGACAAGGAGGCCCAGGAATGGATTGAGGCCATCATTGGCGAGAAATTCCCCGCCGGCCAGGCATACGAGGATGTGCTCAAGGACGGCCAGGTGCTGTGCAAGCTGATCAACACCCTCGCCCCCAACTCTGTGCCCAAGGTCAACTCGTCGGGTGGCCAGTTCAAGTTCATGGAGAACATCAACAACTTCCAGAAGGCTCTCAAGGAATACGGTGTGCCCGATATCGATGTCTTCCAGACTGTCGATCTGTACGAGAAGAAGGACATTGCCAACGTGACCAACACCATCTTCGCTCTGGGCCGTGCTGTAAGTAGAACATTTGAATGAGTGATTGATAGATTCACTGACTGATTGATTGCCTCCCTCCCGCTTGCAGACCTACAAGCACGACGACTTCAAGGGTCCCTTCCTGGGCCCCAAGCCCGCCGATGAGTGCAAGCGCGACTTCAGCGAGGAGCAGCTCAAGGCTGGCCAGACCATCGTCGGTCTGCAGGCTGGCTCCAACAAGGGTGCTACCCAGGCAGGCCAGAACATCGGCGCCGGCCGCAAGATCCTGCTCGGCAAGTAAGCGACGCCTTGACCCCAAACAAGGTCTACTACGTCGTCCCTTTCTCGTCGTGTCTGTCCCCCTCTGTCTGTCGTTCTAATTACTCTATGTATGTTTAATTGTTAAGTCGGAAACCAACCAAACATTAAACCAAAACAAACAAATATTCCTCACAACAACAACAACAACAGCACACACCACACATATACTCACACTCACACACACAGAGGCCTGTAGATGCGCCTTATATTAAGTATACGCCTAAGTTTATTTATACAAAATAAAGAAGATGATGAAAATGTGGAGAAACCAAAAGCGAAAACTGATTTAACTGGAGCAGAGACTGGAGAGAGTGGAGCAAGGAGAGTGCAGAGAAGAGAGTGCAGAAAATAGAGTAGAGAAAGGAAAGTGTAGAGTGTAGAGAGGAAAGTGTAGTGAGGAGTTGAAGGCAGCACCCAATTAGTTTTTATGGCCGAAACTAGGAAAATTCAATTCCAATCGCATCAGCTTATAACCTTCAACTGAGTGTGTGCGTGTGTGTGTGCGAGTGTGTGGGCTGTATCTTTTATTTATTCATCTATCTATTTGCGTTCGCAATCTCCACACAGACACACACAGAGAGTGAGAGATACACCCCTTACATATACACGATCTAATTATGGCCGCCTATAAGCAACTAAGATATATGTATATATATATATCACATATATCTGCATACCTGAACGGCGTGGAAAACATAAACAGGCTGTCTTACATTCCACTGCCACCCGCTGAGGTCAGCTACAAGATCGGATCAGATAGAGAGAGATATATATATATATATATCGGGGGAAGACGGAAAAGAATGTCGCTTCTAGAACATCCCTCAGGTGCTGCCCACGCGTTGATTATGAATATTTCACAAGGTACTCAAGGCAGGTGTTAGAGGAAATATGGCAGAATACAAGGTACATATATAGCATATATATAGCGCAATTTATTGGCACCTGCCCGATGATATGCCGCCCCCATTCGATGCGGCTGCAGCTGGTGGCGATTCGTAAGTTCTCTTGATTTATCCGACACTTATAATTTCATTAGTTTTCTTCCCCCTCACATTGTTGCGCTATTTGAGTGGAAGTTGAAAAATGTAATTCATTAGTTTTTCGCTAATTGCCAAAAATATGAAAATTCCACGTACGCGATCAGCGGAAAAATGGTACAAGAAAAGCGACAATTAGGAGCGGAAAAACCGAGGAAAAATAAATAAAGTGATTAATTGTAGTTTCGTGCAGTGCATGCGCAGCCTCGCATTTAGATATATCGTATATATAATAGATATATCCACGTTAATCTGACAGTTTTCCCCCAACTGTTCATTTGTTTTTCCTTCAATTTCAATTTATTTAGACAAATTTGTCAATTGCTGCGAGACGTGAAGCGTACTTGACATTCGAAATAGAATTGGGGGAGGAAAATTTCTGAAAATGTGCAATTTTACGGACTGTGAAAACTTGTGTGTTGCCTTTTTTGGGTCTTATAAATTGGATGATTCGCATTTCGATCGCTGCGCGTGCCGTGGAAAATGTTTACAAAAGTTTCCAACAATTTGCGCAATTGTTTACACAAATTCCGTGGCGAGTCATATGTTTCCCTGCGACTTGGCCTACATGTCTGTGCCATACGTTATATATCTTTAACTTTATCTATATATTTATTCGATACGCATTTTGGGCCATGTACTAATCGCGATGGCGTCGCATCTGTGCTAGCAAAACAAACATAAAGTAGCCAACTTGACACTGAAATGTGCAGATATATCTTGTTGGTTCATTAAGAGATTTGCCCAGGGCCATATAGTAGCACGATCTGTGGTGATAATGTGTGCATGTTCGCGTGATAAATGGCTTATCATAATTTTGATTTCAATGCTTGTTTTCTTGCCCCCAACAATTCTTTTGTGTTTCGCCATTAATATTTATGTTCGAGAATGTTTGGCTGCCCCAAACTGATCAAGAATATGTATTTAAAGACATTCATAAAGGTGTGAATAATGTGTATATATCTATATAAGTTTATTTCACTATATATCAAATCTCTATAGACAACAGTTTGATTATTTGTAAACAGCAACAGGCCAGAAGCAACCAGAACTAGCCAAGCAAAAAGGATTGGTGTTTTATCAAGACAAACCTCAATCTACACACGGTGATAGTGGCTTGTTTCTAACTAAAGGGGCTTGGCTGGGAGGCTGTATCCATTCATATAGCTAAGATCTGGCAACAAGTAATTATAATAACTTGATAATTATCATCTTTTTTAACCTAGTTGTCAATGGAAAACGAGAGCAACAGTCGATGAGGCACGCGTCAGTGGGATACCCTTCGAACTATGTTGTGGTGTAGTTTAAATTCATACTCGTGTATACGTATGTTTATACGTGTATGTATGTACAAAGGCTCAAACTATTCTCGACAGATGGCGCTTGCGATTTAATCTCGGTTGACTTCCTCTTTAACTGACACAAGCACTTGATGTTATGCTCATACTTTCTTGATTAACTTCTGTGTTAGTTCTTCGATTGGATTCAAATTTGAAGAAAATGTAGATATTTTAGTCAGCTAACTTTATGTCGAAGTTAGAAAGTTATTTCTTTTATGAGTCGCTTACAAATCTAATTAAAAAAGGATTTATTAATTTGCGGGGGCGGTGGGCGTGGCACACAACATTTGAAATAAATTTAATCTTCGTGTATTATAGAGGAACCTTCATGTTAAACTTTGTGTCTCTATCTTTTATAATAGCTGAGATCTGTGTGTTCATACAGAACAGTCAGAAGAACATGGAAATATCGACTCGATCCTGAGTAAGAATATTCATATACTCGTATACTTTGAGGGGTCTGTCACACCTCCTTCTCCGCGTTACATACTTTTGCAAAAGTAACTATACCCCTTCAATTATCTTTTTCAATGATTGAAGGGTATAAAAATGCTCCCATATTTTGAAATAAATCGAATAAGTAGTTTTAACGAAATCATCGTTAAGAAGCTTGTCTTATTACAACCGAATATATACTCGTATATAGATCTGATTCATCGCCTGATGAATAACTCCGATACTGGAGCACTATAAACAAATGAAACTAGAAATTTTTAAACACCTTTAAACGTGACTCATATTCGCCAATTCGTTCGGTCAGCCTCTTGACTTGATCCCTCAACAGCCTGACCACTTGTCGCTTCTCCTTTACCTTCTGCTTTGTGTTATCGTAGTCATGCATCAGGTTCGGCATGGCCAGCAGACCGCCCTTGAACTTTAGCTCGGTGATCTTTTTGCGCAGATACTTCTTCTTGATCTTGGCATCGAAGAGTTGTTTGCGCAGTCCCTGCTGCTTGTCCCGGATACTCTTGAGTTGCGATGCGGCCTCTAGCCGCTGGCCGGTCAGCGCCTGCACCTTCTCCCGATTGTGCTGGGCGAAGTGAACGTTTGTGGTGTGATTGATTCTCGCCTTCTTCAATTCGTTGTTTTTCTCTGCGAAGAAATGCAGACTGATCACTCTTCACTCACTCTCCTTCTCACTCACCTTCGATTTTCTTGAAGAGAGATGCCACCTGATTCTGCAAGTTGATGAAGTCATTCATCTCGATGTCGTCGTTGATGTGCTCCAGAATGCTGATTCTCTATGTGCAATAAGAGTGTAAGAGAGCAAGTGAAGTGCAGAACAGATCAAGCTCACCTCTTTGATGATGCCCAGCGTGTGCTTCCTTGTGATCAGGGCGAGGCGTACGTCGCTGATCTCGTAGCGAGTATTCTGCATGTGCCTCATCTCGCGCTCCACATGCTTTCTGAAGCCCTCGCTTTTCAATGCGAATGTATTTCGGAACACCGTATCGAGATGCTCCTCAATGTCAATGTTCAGGTTCTGAATATGCATGAGATCCATCATCACACTGGACATGAGGTAGGCGTTCTTCTTCTTGGCCTCGGCAGCCTTTTGCTTGGCAAAGTCCAGCTGACACAGAGCTATCTGATACCTTTCATGTTCAAATTTAGCCAACTTGGGCGCCAGTTTGTCGAAGGCTCGGAAGTTCTTGTTCCGCCGGTGATACTCGACCATCTTTAAATTGAGATAGTTGTTCTTCTGCTGCTCAATCAGGCAGTTATCCACCGTATTCTGCAAATCGTTGTAGAGCTTCATTTTGTCAAAGCGACCCCTTTGCATCAACTCCACCAATCCGATCTCGTACTTGTTGACAGTGTCGCACAGCAGCTGGTCGACAAATTCGGCGACCAAAGTGTCCAGTTCACGTTTGTGTTTTGTTCTTAGCATTTCACTCATTCGCATTTGTTGAACCTTCCCGGTGCCATCCTGTATCATGTCAAAGATTTCAATGGCCGTATCGCCAAAGCCAACAGTTGGCACTTCCCTTGGCTTGAACTTATCGAGCGCCAAGTCGGACGAGTCTATCTCGATGAGCGCACTCGAGGAACTCTCCTCATCCTCTTTGTCAGAAGACTCGCCCGGCGCTGTTGGTTCCTCACTCTCGACCACGAGTTTACTTTTCTTTCTCGATGAAGCTCGCTTTGATACTCGGGGGGAAGGTGCCTTCTTCTTGGGACGTACAACTATCACCGATTCCTCGGAGGAGATGTCGGAGAACGAGGGCATTTCGAATAGCTTCAGAAAGTCTGATTTGCGTTGAATGGCATTGTCATCATACGAAGGGGTGCTAGCGACGCTGATTTCGGAGACAACCTCCATAAGCTTGGCGGCTTCTAGCTCGTCCAGAGCATATATATCTTGCGGCTCATCCGTTTCTGAAACTGGTTGTGGTGGTGGTGGTTTCTTTTGAGGTTCTGGTTCCGTATCGGGTACCTCCTCGCTAACTTCTTCCTCTTCAACCTCCTCTTCGATCGTCTGCTCAACGACCTCTGGTTCTAGTCCAAATCGTTTGTTACGCGCTTCCTTCAGACGTTTCCTCTTTTCAGCCTTCGCGGCCGCGTCAACGTCCTCTTCCTTCGAACCGCGTGCCACCTCCTCCATGATGCCATCCATATTGAGATTTGGCATTTCTGCAACCTGCAACCCGCTCGCGCCATCGCCATCGCCTTCCCCTTCTCCATCAGCATCAGTAGTGGTAGCATATGTAGTTGTTGTGGCTGATTCAGTGAACTCAAAGGTCTTAGAATCATCTTCAGTAGTGTCCATTATGGTTTCTGTTTGCTTTTAGTATTTTTCTGCAGTAGTTTTTTCTTGTTTTTAGTGGTTTTTGTTGTTGTTGTTGTAATGTATTTTCTGTAGTTTATTTTATTTTGTACAAAGTTTCATGTAGCTCTTGCTGCTTGTATGTTTCTTTCTTGTTAGATTGTTTCTGATGTTGTGTGTAAAAATGAACTTTCGAGTGTTTTTCAAGTGTCAGGCTGTTTACTACGTAGCCAACTCAGCCTTTTCCCGTCAAATCTAGCTGTTTATGGCTTCATCAAAAGCCCAAATGAGAGAGAGTTACGATACGAAAGGAATTGGAGAATGAAGTAAGTTAGTTAAGGAACTAATAATAAAAAGAAATCTGTTTGATAATTTGTAAGGTGGACTGCCTTGAGCCTTCTTCTTTCACTCAGGCCCCATAAACATATCCTTTTCAGATACTTTAGAGTTTAATTGGGTCACATAACCAAACTTATCGGTTGGTTCATTGGCAATTATCGATTTCTGGGAACTCTGTTTCGATGTTTCCCGAGAGTGCAACTGTCATACAACAGGACTTTGCTAAGAAGGATCGTGCTCATGCTATGGAAGATTCCAGCATCTGCTGGTCGTGAAATCCAAGCAGGTGCAAGCAGTACACTGCTTTCTCAACAGAGCTCTGTTAGCGCAAAATAAGCAGTTTTTCATTTGGAATAACGGCAGTTTTTTTAGTTTTTCATTTGCAAATTGCGGCAAAACCAGATGAGCTAGCGACATGCATCCTTTTTAAATTTATTCTATTTTTATTCCTTTAACAACACAGTCAGTTTCCAATTTTATAAACTGCGCAGCTCGCCCTGGGGAAGCCGAAAATGTGTGGAGCAGTTCCTTCAGTTCCTGCCATTTTTCTAAGATTTTTGGCGTTGAAAAAACGCCCAAGGGGCGACAGGGGGCGGTGGGGGCGTGGTTTTAATTTTATTATATTTTTAACATTTGGCTGTTGTTTGTAGCCATATCCGCTGCATACTTCCGAGATCATTACGAAATTCAGCGAATGTAATTCAATGCCGCTCTCAAAAGAATGCTACATAACTTGCCGCACATTTGGCAGTCGATGAGGGCCGCAGCGAAAATATCATTGCGTGCTTACGGGCTGAAAATAAAGCCAGGTCACAGCTTGAGAGACATTTTTGCAAATACTGCGGGCACCCCTTAACTGACAAATCTCCTGCCTGGCGCTTTAAGGTTGATTGATGGCCTGGCAAAGCTGCGACACTGATAAATTTTTAATAAATCTGACAAATAAAACAAAGCGTAAAAAGAAAGGCAAAGCAAATATTTGGTTGGAGCGGTGGCAGGTTTGATTTGCATAAAGTGTTGCAGCAGTGCGCGAATAAATTCGCAAAATCTCAATTTGCATAAAATTTATAAACTGCAATATTTGAACAGTTGCCAGATTAAATATTTTCAGGGAACGCGGGGAGCGGAAGTGGAGGTGTGAACTCGTGAATTCGATTTGGCTGAGGCATTTCGCACGAGCTGTAAAAGTATGCTATGAAATTTTTGCGTTGGCCACAGCTGCCTAACCCTTTTTCCCTCCCTACTTCTCCCTCCCCCACCCTAGTGGGACTAGCCAGCGAGGCGTGTAAAATATATGTATATTCACCTAAATTATGCAGTAGCTTTTCATTTCAATTCCTCGTCTCGCCTTGCCTCGCTCTTCTTCGTTTCCTCTCCATTTCTTGCCTTCTTTTGATGTGCCCAACTTATGCAATGTGGAATATGAATTCAGTCGCTTTGAGCTGCTGAAGTGGCAGGACATCCATCAGGGAGTCAAATTCAATCAGCTCGCTGGGAATTCACTTACTTAGTGTGCGACTTAAAGCCAACTCTCAGTCTCCCCCCCTCTCTCTCTTACTCTTTTTCTCTCGCCTATTTACGGCCATAAGCCAGCTAGCTGTTAAATATTTGCTTTTAATTTCGGGCAATAAAAGCCAGCGCCATCAACAGCAACAGCTTCAGCACCTTCTAGCTTAACGAGTCTTCCTCTACTTTCGCTCTTCTGCTGACCAGTTTTATAGCACCCAACTGAATATTCGATTAAAATAGAAAATTTCGCAATAAAAGCATTAAGACAGTCATTGAGAAGTTGCCGCCGCTTGACGGTTTGCCTAAGACATTGTTGAGCATGTTGCTCACGTAGTTTAACTGTCTCCTACTCTGTTTCTCTGTCTGTGTCAGTGTGTCCCAGTGTATCTCAGATTAGTCTATGTCCCTGAAACCTTTCTCTCTTTGCTAGCCTCTGTTTTAACCCATCTCCTTACTTCTGCTTCCTCCTCAGGCCTAACCTCTGTCTGTCTTAGTTTGTCTCTATCTCTGTCTATCAGTCTGTCTTAGTATGTCTCAGTATTTCTCTTGGTATGAGTGTCTTTGTCTTTCCCTCTGTCTCTCCCTCTGTCTCCTCAGTCTTTCATCTGTCTCTCATTCTGTTCCTTCCATCTGCTCCTCCATCTGTCTCTCCCTCTGCCTCCCAGTCTGTCTGAGGAAATCCTTTTCGGGCCACAGCCAGCGACAGCAACGACACCGTTGCGGATTAAGTGGCATTTGCCACTCTTGTCTGGCACTTAATGCTGTCGCTGCAAGAACTCATACGCACCATGGTACGCACTGCACTCTAGCCTCAGCAATTTACACTCTACTGTTTTCAATATATTGTATATTGGCTCAATCTGTTTGCACATAATTTGTTTTGCTGCTTTTCGCTTGTTTTCCATCGTTGTTTTTAGTGTGTCAGACAGTTTTTCGTGTCTCGTCGATAATCATAAACTGCGCGTTGATCTCTCGAGTGATCTCTCGCTTTGCCTTATCAGGTTTACAGCGCGGCAGCTCAATTTGTATTTATTATGCAAGTCAAGTTGAAATTTGCACACAGCCAACGTAGGCAGGCGAAGGCGATGCCTCGAATTGCGCATTCTGAAATGCCAAACTAGAGAGATGCGAAGTGATTCACTGAGGAATACCCTGTAGGCTAAAGGGGGAAGGCATCCAAGAATGAAATTAGTTTATCCCACAGCACTGCCAGGGTATTGCAAGTCGAGTTGAGCTGCACTCTCTCTCTCTTTCGCTGAAACTGCTGCAGTTCTTCATAATCGATGATGCCTTTAAATAGACTCTGCTGCGCCACAACGCGACGCGACGCGACACGATGACGATGACGATCGCTGGATCGCTGAGTCTGCCGAGCGATGGTGATAAGGTACGCTTCGCTGCGACTCTGGCAGCAGTTCAAACACGCCAGTCGCCGTGAGAGGTTGAATAAGTCGCAAGAATATTAATATATATACAACAGAAGAAATGCACTCAAAGACATTGATCTTGGCTGCGGCTGCGCTGCTGATGCTGTGCATAGTGTCGGCGCTGCCTGTGCAGCAGGATGAAGCCGCAGTGGTGGCCGTTAAGAAAATCACAGCAGACTCCAGTTCTTCTTCAGAGGAGGGGACGAAGGATCAGAACAAACAGCCAGACAGCTCGGGCAGTTCCGAGGAGCAGCTTATACAGAAGCGCAGCAGGCGCCAACTTGAGGACGATCTAGATGAAGTACTCGATATTACGAGAAGCGAAGTCGAGAACGAAGAAGTCGAACAACTTCTTAGCCTTGATGATGATGAACATAAGGACGAATCCATGGATATACTCAGCTTTGTGGAGAACGATGATGAACACTTGCTCTCCATGAATCGCATCAGACGCGATGCTTCAAGCGAAGAATCACCTGAACAGGACCAACCAGATCTACCAACACCAGAGACGGAAGAGAACACGCAGCGGGACACCGTGCAGCAGGCTGAGCAGGAGGCCGAGCAGGAGACCGAGCAGGAGGCTGAGAAGGAGGCCGAACAGCAGGCTGAGCACGAGCCAACCGAGAGCCAAGTGGCCGATGACCTTGTGGAGCCACACGACGCAGTCATCAACCTGGAGGACTATGCCCAGGGCTGTGAGGTGACCGAGGTGGACTCCAAGGAGGTCGACAACGAGACCACCTACGCGGAATAGGAATAGGGTTAACTGTTATCTAGAGACTAGCGAATAAAATACAAAATGCCAAAGCCAAAGCTGAAATCTTGCACAGAAACTTTTCACATTTCAGGGGCTCCCAGAGCGGGGCGTGGTCGTTGTGTCCGCTGTGTCCAGTTGATAAGGAGACACTTCTGTTTGCCCTTAGGTTGTGCGAAAAGTTTGCGATACCGAGCAACCTTTGTCCAGACTGCTGCCACAATATATGGCACATCTTTGGAGCTGTTAACGGGGTGCGTTGAGAGGAAGGGGAGGGGAAAGGCAGGCAGTGAAGGGGAAAGGGAGAGCAATAGCAGAGATGGAAAATATTTACAAAAAAATCTTGAACTTTCGGTAGAATCTTCTTTATGGCGAAATCAAGATTAGCAGCCACAATATTTTGTTGTTCAAGAAGATGAGTAATTTAAAATAAATATATTTAAATGACACACTCTATATAAATCGGCATGTCACTGCCTTATCTCCAGTTTCATTATATAGCGAATTATTTAGTAAACAAAAATTCCAAGAAATCATGGGAAATAACCAAACGAATTTTACGAATTTAACCTCTTGACATCGCAGCGATAGAGATTGAACACACGCCTCGAGTGAAATTTCAGGGAACTTGACGATGCACTTGAAATCGGCAGATGCAAATGCCCGATTTATAATGCAAGTAGATTCCGGCGCACACAACAAACGAGCAGACAATGCCCTGAATAGATAGATGCACAGCTAGAAAAAAGCAATCAGAGTCGAACAATGCGCTGTCAGCAGGAAAAGCGACAGAAAATAGCCACTCGACTAAAAAAACTATAGCAACAACAAGAACAACAACAACAACAACCACAACAAAAATTGTATAGCCGGCAAAAAAGTTTTCATGGACCTATCCCAATAGACCGTACAACGATAACGCACAGGGAGAACAAAATAGAGGCCAAAAAGACGTGCAAGAATGCTGAAAACCTTGTTGAACTGACGTCAACATACCCGATAAAGGGAAAGAGGAATGGGAAAAAAGATGGTGATTTGCTGTAAAGAACTTAGATGTCGTATGGTTGTAAGTAGATTTGATTGGAAGCAGCTTTAGGGTTACTGGAAATTGATATTAAAGCATAACCGTTTCATAACCGATTCATTTCCAATCGGAACTACTGTAAAATGTCTTAAAATTTATGTAGACGCATTGATGGAACATAACCGTTTCATAACCGTTTCATAACCGGTTCATAACCGTTTCATAACCGATTCGAAGATTTTTAAACTTCGTATTAAAGTGTAACCGGCACATAACCGTTTCATAACCGATTCGAAAATACTTGCCAATCCATTAAAACCAAGTCCAAGCACTTCTTGCCTGATTCATAACCGCTTTGTTACCTTTTTACAGCCTTTTGACGACCAATTTCATACATCTTCATGACATTTGATTGAGAAACGGCAAATGGCACTCAAGTAACACGCACATAAACTGCACTGATATACCCGCTTGTGCGGGCATGGCTATAAAAGAAGAGGCATCATCAGTCGTCGCCCATCGCCATCGCCATTGCCGTGTGGCAGCTATAAAAAAGCGAATGCAGCCACAAAGGCAACTTCTCGAAATTATTTAAGCGCTTTGTGCCTTTTAGTTTTAGTTGGCCGAGTCGTGTGCAATCGTGTGGAAGCCACAAGAAGATTGTGGAACACTGCAGCAGCAGCACTAGCAGCAGAAGCAGCCCCCATAGAGCAACTCCAGACAGGGCGAATCCTCATTAAGTTCGCACAAAGTTTTCCCTGTCATAATTAAAGGAGAAAGCCAAAGAAATTGCAAGAGTAATTGGGGAATATCAGAGAAATTAACTGTGCGGAATTGGAAATCGGATTCTGTAATCGGTTCACTGCATTGTGCAATGCGTGAATGATGATTATATAAGACGGAGCAAGAGAGAGAACGAGTGTGTGTGCGAGAGAGAGAGAGGGGCATAACCGACGCTGTCGCGCATCATTTGGGAAAAGTCAATGGCCACAAGCCGGCAAAATACAAATAAATAAATATTCTTTTTGGCAGCAGAATTTTGACAAGCCAAAAGTAAATCGACGGCAAATAAAAGAAAAGAAATCTACACAGACAGAGAGTGAGAAAGTGAGAGAGAGAGAGAGAGAGAGGCAGAACTGAGTGAGAGCACGCGCGGTTTATAAATAAAACAAGCAGCGAGGCAAAGTGAGCAAAGCGAAGCGAAAAGCGGCCAAAAAGAACAGTGAAAAACATAAACAAAGGGCAAGAGGAAGAGAGGCACTAGCAAAGCGACGCCATGCCGGAGCCACTTGGCCTGCTGTGGTCCACGCCGGAGCCCAAGAAGAAGGCGCCCATCATCAAGATGTCCTGCGGCATCGGCGACACTGACGGCTTTCCCGCCTTCGATGTCGAGTCGGATGCCTATGACTGCAAGGATGACACCAAATGGGGCTTCCTGATAACCGGCGGCGCCGAATTTCATATGCCCTTAACCGTCTTCCAGGTGAGTGAGTGCTCCTCCTACTCCTTCTACTCTTCCTGTCCCTACTCCCTGTTGACCTTTGCCATTCTTCTACCCGCGCACGTACGATTCCTTCCGCACGGTTGACTATGGCTGCGAACCCGCACAACTGACTGCCTTGTGGCAAGTCGTGGCAATTGCCTATCGATGGCACAGGCCATACCCTGCCCCTGCCTGCCCCCTGGTGGCAGCTGCAACATTCGTTTCGTCATTGGGGCAACGTTTTGGTCGCGGGCCAGAAAACGCTTTGGCTATGACGAAATCATCGCGAACGGGCGAAATGAATATTTTACTTTGCGCTGCGACAATTGTCGACTGCGAAAGAGAGAGAGAGAGAAGGCAAGAGGAGAATGAGGAGGGGGAGGAGAATGGGCAGGGGATGAGGCCGAGGGAGACGCGTGCATAGCCAAGTGCTCTGGGGAGTCGAGGGAGCCGCTTGTACATACAATATTTGGGTTAGCTTTGTTCTGTTCTGTTCGGTTTTGTTCTTTTCTTATCTGCCCCCTCTTCTTCTCCTTCTCCTCCTTCTTCTTCGGCCTATGTATTCAGTATTGCTTTCCGTTTTGACGTCTGCCTGAAAACTGAAGACTGCAAAATATAAATTGTTCGCCTGTTTGTGCCCTACAAATGGGGCATAAGCGATTCGATGATTGATGCGGTTCAAGTCGAACAAAGGCACAGCGAGAGGCGACAAAGCGGAAGAAGCAGACAGACGGAGGCGTTGATAAGGGAGAAAGTTGTGTGTGGAGAAAAGGAAATCGTATTTGGAATTGAAATTGAGAGTTTGAGTTGAAAGTTTGTGTATGAGTTGGGCAAGTTTATGGCTCTTGGAAGTTAGAAGGAACTAAAAGATTAATATATTCGCTGAAACTTCGAATATAAAACTGAGATTTTTTAAAAGGAAAGTGCAGAGAAAGTATAAAGAATATTTAAGTTTTAAGATTTTTTAATGATTAAAGGAAGTTTTACAGCTCAAACTTAACCTTAAAGGTATTTTAGTGTAGCTGAAATTAAAACTAAAAGTTTGGAAACTTAATGATTAATATATTCTGTAGAACTTACAATATTTCTATGAAGGATTTTATACGATAGCTAGCTTTATGCCCTGAATAGATGTACAGCTAGAAAAAAGCAATAAGCTCTGACATTATATATTTCTTATCTCTATAGATTACATTGTTTTTTTTTTAATTAATTAAGATCAATAGAGATCAATAGATTTAATAGATTTGTATATTAATAAAAGATCTTTCAAAGCTTTCGTAACTAACTTTGCCAACATTATTTGCTCATATTGTTATAATTATATTATACTAACTAAACTAAATATGGTTTATACTTGACATATGTTTCCCACAATACTTACACTCTCCCCACACCCTTCCTATCAGTTCCACAACACCCCATCTAATCCACTGTAGCGCACACTCTAAGTAGATAATTTTCGAAATACATAGAAAGTATCTCATTGTGATGTTTTGGGAGCAGATCTATAGCTATATAGCCAAAGCTATAACTATACACTCGCACTGCTTGTGGTCGTCCATCTGTATCTGTCTGTCATATATCGGGGTAGGGGGTGGGGGATACATCATGTACATTAGCTACTGTCTGACCTAAACTCGAACTGCGCCACATTTCGCGATCAATTGCGCTGCGACTGCGGTCAGCGAAAGTCGAGCAGACAGTCGAGTAAAGAGTGGACTATATAGTAGATCGAATCTTTATAGAAAGTGATAGTTTCTTTCCCTCTTGTGGCAGGTAACACCTGGTGGTATAGCCGACAAATCGGGCGTGCGACTGGGCGACATCATACTGCAGATAAACGAGGAGGACGCAACGCAGCTGACGCTAGCCCAGGCACACGAGCGCATCAACGCGACGCCGAAGAAGGTGCAGTTCCTCATGCGCAAGTAGGTTGACCCAGTTGCCAGTAGATTCTCCACTGATTTCATTATGTAATCCGTACTCACAGCATGGACGAGGACGATCCCACGGGCATGTTCGAGGCTGGAGAGGAGAAGTCGATTGTGATGCGGGTGCCCAAGCCAATGCCGCCGCCAAAGGGTAAGTTTGGATCCCCTTCCCAGGGAGAGAGATTGATTGATTGATAGCCTGCATGCTTCCCTCTGATCCCGGCATGCACTGTTGATGTACTCACGCTGGTTGTCTCTTTCTCGTAGACTTCACCCCGACCCCATTGCTTGGCTCGCGTTGTTGGCATCCCATTATGTGGCAAGATCCGCCCGAGCCGCCCAAGCCAAAGAAAAAGAAAACCAAAACCCAAATCGATGATGAGGGCAACGAGGTGATCATTGAGTTGAGCGAGGACGAGTCCTCCGACGAGGAGGAAAAGGTGAAGATGATAAGTCAGGCCAAAAATGTGCACAGCACTAATAACCCTATCTCTCTCTCTCTCTCTCTGTCTGTCTCCTTGCCTGCCCCGCCAGGAGTTGCCCCATCATCGCATTGTGCGGAACATTCGTCGCTTCTTCGCTGAGGTGGGCGACAACAAGGAGCTGCGCAGCAGCACCATCGAGAACATGCTGCTGGCACTGCCCACCGCATCCAAATCCAAGTGAAGCAGCCTCTTAACTACCCCCTTCCCCTCCCTTCTGCAAGCCCCTTCCCCCCTTCTTTTTATATATGTTTGTGTCTGTGTTGTGTCTGTGTTTGCTTACAATAAACTAAAGTTGGTAACCCTAAAAATGGCCGTGTTTGTTGTGCCACAGGCCGCGTGCTGCCCAGCTCGATTGAGCTGCGGCTTCTGGAGATGCAGCGCAAGCTGTCGGCCATAGCCGAGATACCCAAGATACTCTCCTCCACGCTGGCCACTGTCTCGCAGTCATTTGGCAGCCTCAGCTGCGAGGAGGAGCTCTACAGGCGCAAGTGCTCCTACGATGAGGATGCACTCGACTATGAGCTGAACGAGGAGGCAGAAACCGAAGAGGAGCAGGAGGAGGAGGAGGTGGAGAGGCAGTTGCAGCAGCACTTCAAATCAAAGCCAGTGAAGGAGGCCACGCCAGAGTCGGATTATGCATCGGAAGCCAATTACGCGGCAAATGGGCTGCGTGACGAGCACGACAATGACAGCGGCGCGGAAGAGGAGGAACTAGAGGAGGAAGAAGAGGAGACGGAGGAGGAGGAGCAGAAGACGGTGTACTACCTTAGATTGCCTGCAGCGTGTGTGGCAGCTGACAGCGACGAAGAAGAGCAGCAACAGCAACAGCAGGAGGAAGATGAGGAGTTACCTCAGTCGGATGCGGATGCGGCGGATGACGACAGTGACTTCTTGAGCACCAGCTACACGTGGAATCCACGCAATGTGCCCAAGCTGCGCATAAACGATGCCGCGAGCGCGTGTAATTTGACGCAGCAACTGGAGACGCACAATGCGATTGACATTTCAAAGGTGCGAGCTGCCACGCCCACGCCCACACCTACACCCACACCAGCTGAAGCTCAGGTGTCAAGTCTGCCAGCGACTTCTACGAATCCTAACTCAGCATCCTCCGCTGCGTCACAAAAGGTAAAAGCAATCAATGAGCTGCCTCATTAGGTCGCATCCAAGAAGTGCTTATGACATTGTCGCATTTGCAGCTGCTCTTCAGGCTGGATAACACGGAGCGGGCCTGGCCCTGGGCAGATCGAGAGAAAATCATCTACAAGTGAGTGAAGGAATTCCTTTTCCTTGGCCCTGCCCTGCACTAAGACACTTTTTTTACCCAATGGTTAGAGGGTGAAAGGGTATTATGACTTTGAGCGAATTGAAAATGTGTGAAACAGGCAGAAGGAGGCGTGCCAGACACCATAAAGTATATTTATTCTTAAGCAGCAACACCAAGCGTAATTTAAATGCAGCCCAGTTCATTTTTGGTAAACTCAGTACAAATCAACTCCTAAATGATCCCTGAAAATTTAGATTTGATCGAATAATTAACATGAAAGTTATTAAAGAAATAGTGATTCAGAAGCCACTCCCCAATTAGCTCCCCAAAGTATGCAACAAAAATTGCGCTTAAAATGTAAGTAACATGTTTAAGAACTAGTTTTGGCATGTTGGGTATATCACAGTCGAGCACTCTCGACTGCAGCTTTCTTGCTTCTGTCCCCTGTCTATTCTCTCATCTCTCCAACTGTCTCTTTCACTGCAGGCAATCGACTTGTCATCTGGTATCACGCAAGCCACTGGGACTGGTGGGGCAACGAGTGCAACTGCTGGCCAAGCAGGAACTGCAGCGCAAGGAGAGCAACTAAAGCCTTAGCCCCCACAATTCCATCTACTCTTCACTGCCTTCACTTTCATCATCGGTTTAGCTGCCTGTCGTGCGCGCCTCAACTTTTAATTGAGTTTATTATGCAAATGCTTCGCAGCAGGCAACGCGCCACGGGGCGTATGCGCAACTTTCAGCTAACTCGGCAACAAAGACAGCGACGTGGCGCCGCGCCACTCCGCGCCGCACACTTATTTTTTAATTAAACTGCAGTTCATGCCCAAAATCTGTGGCAAACAATTGACGCAATTATGCAACTCTCAAAACGCCTTTACTTACCTCCTTTTGCTTCCCTTTCACATCACATGCCATCTCTTGCCACCCCTTTCGGCCGCTTCTTGCTGCCTTTCTTTTTGTTCGAATTTTCATGCAATTTATGATAAATAAATAAATACTTAAACTGAAAACTGATACGGCATGCATGCTATCTTTTTTCTCTCTCATTCTTTCTTTTTATGTTTATTATTCTTGCAGTGGGTATATTAGTTTTGGCCAGGAGTTTGTGACGCTAGAGAGACTTCTTCCGATCCATAAAGTATATATAGATTCAGCATTAACAGAGCAGTCGAACGAGGAATGTTTGTCTGTCCGTTGGTCTGTCCGTTCGCGCTTTCATCCGTTCGCCTGTCCGTTCATCCATCTGTCCGTCCGTCTGTTGCAACGCAAATTTGTTTGTTAGTTTTGAAGTTATCTTGTTGAAACTTGGCACACATGCTTCTTATTTTTGCATGCTGTATATACAGCGAAACGAGCTGGTTTGGACCGATATATCGTATAGCTGTCTTGCAAACTATCGGCTGATTTACGTTATTTATCAAGATATTGCAACCAAAGTTACTACATCAAACTTTTTCAATATACATAATATGCATATAAAATTTCATCAAAATCGAACCAGTATAACATAGGAAAAATCTGAGGAAATGAAGACTTTTGCATGTAGAACAATTTTGATCTCAGAAATAACTAAACTCAATCAAAGCTACACATAATATTGAAAATACACAGTACTGTACAATTCTTCACCATTATATATAACTAGTATTACAACGATCGGAGAATATAATAACCTGCAAGTGAATAGAACCTTCGGCATGCCCAGGGTAGCCTTTCTTTCTAGTTTTTCATTTCATTTAAAACTTTTGCTGCACAACTTTTTCTGGAGTGCATCAAGAGGAAAAGTTGCTGCTGCCTCTGCTGTTGCTGAGCATGACTGTCCGTTTGATTCAGTCTCGCTCTCGACTCGCAGCGCGTGCCAAAGGTGTCCGGTTCAGGTTGCTTGAGTGCTCGAGTGCTGCTCGACTCCTGCCCTGTACTGTTGGTCCTGCCTGGCAGCCTTTGTGCTGTGCTGCGTTTGAGTTGCCAACAAAAGAAAAGCTCTTGCACTGCCTGCAGGCGCTTACAACTTACGGTTTACAGCTTGTCATGCACTTAACTTGCACACACTCACTCACACACATACATATATATGTTTGTATGTTTGCAAAAAGCTGCACACACACTCTCAATTAAAGCGTTCACTTGCCACAGCTGCTGCTTCTGCTGCTGCTGCATGTTTGATGAGTAAACTTGTGCCTGGCCTCACACGGCGTATGCGTAACATGCCGTTGTCGAGTTGCGTCGGCTTTATGAACTCGCTCGCTTTGCTCGCTGAAGGCGCGAACAATTCACTGCGCAATCAAAGGTCGCTTAACGCGAAACTTTTCCCTGTCGCTGCAGCAGCAAATGTGGCTGCATGCCACACAGGCCACACATGCCATGGCAACACTCATTAAAGTCAGCGGGCACAGCAAATTACCAGGAAAAGTGAAGGCAGTTTGCACTTGGGGAAGGTACCCTATAGGGGGAGAAGGGAATATACCTTCAATTGCCTCACCAAGCAGATGCAGATGGATCTGCTGTTTCTGAAGCATTAGCTGGGGATACAACCTTGCCTTAAGCAAGAGGCAGAGGAATCTTAAGACTCTTCTTATCATCATCATCAATCGAAACTACACTGGAGTAGTAATTGAAAAGGCGCAGCAAGAAAAGTCTACTGTACAGATACTTTTCCTCACTCTTTTCAACTTTTTTGGGGGGGATACCCTTGCAGGAAGAGGCTCTTCACTTGCTATTCTATACAGGAAGAAGAAGAGGACTCTTCTCTTTAAGTTTATACTCACTTAAGTCACTCTGTTTATAATAACGTAAGCAAAAGCAAAAAGTAAAGTTCAAAGTAAGTAAGTACAGCAAGAACTGAACAGGAAGACATTCTTGGTATACCCTTTAGACAGAGGTATACCCTTTAAGGTTTACTCTCTCTCTCCCATTTATAGAAACCATCAGTGTTCATTGAAGGAAGTACCGAAGCAGTTGACAAAGTTCAGCGGCAATAGTCGAGGAATATAGATGCTTTTTGTGAAAGATACTCTCGCTATGCATTCGCTATTTAAGACAAGGCAAATGAATCTTCTGTCTTATATACCATGAAGTCTCGCTGTTTGAGAACATTATTAAGCAGAAACAGCAGCAGCAGTTAAAGCTTTCTAAGATTACATTGCAGAGGGAGATACTTCAATTCCTTTCCCTTTAGACAGACAGAGAAGTTTGCTGTTTAGCGTGTATACTCACTAAAGTTGCGTTGTCTATAAAACAATATCAACATCCGTTGTAGCTACCCCCAAAAGAAAAGATTTAGCTGAGGGAGTAGGTTGGTTTATACTCTGTAGAGGCAGATACTCACGATATAACCTCTAATACTTACTTAAGTCCCTGAGATTATGAAGATCATTCGCAGAAACATTCATTTTATTGCAATAAACCCGACGTATACCCATCAAGTAGTGCCACAAAGATTCTGTTTCAGGTTTATATTTAATAAACACTCTCGGCTTAAATAGAAACATCACCATCCATCGCAGCTACCCTCTTCCGTAGCCAATTCCAGCGCATAATAAGTTTCAATAAATGTCAAACAAGTGCGAGCACAGTTCCTGCTCCTTTCCCCTGCCCCCACTTCTTCCACTGCTCTTTGTTGTTGTTGTGGCAACTGTTGCGTTGTCAGCACACAAAGCGACACAGCTTGTGTCGCTGCTGAAGGGTCCACTCGACGCACACGCCGCTGCAAACTTGGCTAATTAGCCCAGCCCAGGCCAGGCGCAGACCCAGGCGCAGTTGGCCAGCAAATAAAACACACAGTGGCAGCTAATTAAGTGACATACACATATACAGCATATATAGTATGTATAGTATACATCATATATAGTATAGTAGCATATATATATAGTTTATTTTCTTAAGCATTCATCTATAATGGCGACAAAACAAAACAGAAAGTAAAGCTGTCAGAAAGCTGAGCTTGCACACACAATAGGGTAGAGTAGGGGGTGTACAAGGGGGTGAGGGGGTTGTACAACTAACAGTTAACACTTAGGACAACAATGATATTTCATATCGAGGTTAAATTCTTATCAGTTACACACACAACATACACATACATCTATAGTTGCTTGAATATGTTTTGCTGCCTGAAAGTAGGCAACGATAATTTGCCAAGGAGAAAGGTTGACAATACAGATCTGGTGGGTGCGGGTTTTGCTGCCTTGTTTCGCTTTCTTTTGGTTTACAATTACAGTTAAGCTGTGCCCAGTCGGACGGGGAAGGTGTCGAGGAGAGGGGGAGGTTCCTAGGGGCAGGGGGAGTGACTGTTCCGAACTGGGCGTGTGTTTAAAATGTTCCACTTAGTCTATGAGATTTCGTTTCAAGCTTTGTGACTCTGCCTCGCATCCGGCTCTTAAAGCGCCTCATCGGCCACATTCTCCTCACCCGCAGCGGCATTAGCATCCGCATCCATGCTGACTATGACCACTCCCATGCCCCTGACACCGCCCCCATTCCTTTGCTGTTCAACTGCAGCAGGCAAACTAGTCTCGGCGGCATCTTCCGCTATGGTCGTCATTAGCGTTGACTGCGGTTGCATTGCTGCCCCCTCTGCTTGCGTCTCTGCCTGTGTTGCTGCCTCCCCTGCCAGCTGCAGCTGCGTGGCATGTCCAGCAGCTGTTTCCTCCATCAGTGGCTGTCGTTGCTGTTGATGCTGTGCGTTGTCGCTGCTCTGGCGGCGCAGGAAATGCATTTTATTTCGCCAACCTTCGATGAGGCGGTATGCGGAACTGGACGAGCTGCCTCCACCTCCTCCTTCTACTGCTCCTCCTCCTCCGGCTG